>OY998258.1:1409166-2813333 GCA_963922045.1 Persicaria maculosa | reverse complement strand
ATTTTTGCAGATTTTGCTACTACACATCATACCACTGATGGTGTTAACTTGCATCGCATTGGCTTTGCTAACCTCAAACCCAGCTTCCTTGGCCACTCTAGAGTCCAAGAAACTATGGGTAACCCCACTATCAATCAATATGGTGATGGATTTACCTTGTACAGTGCCCTTCACACGGATTGTGCTACCTGATTCTCCAGTTAGAGCATGCACATACACTTCTGTTTCTTCCAATTCTTCCTCGTTGCTGAGTTCTTGACCTGTGTCATCAACCCCCTGCTCTTGGTCCTGCACTTCTTGAGCAATCAAACTGAACAAGGACTGTGTTTTACATTTGTGGCCATGAAAGAATCTGTCCCCGCATTTGTAACAAAGGCCTTTCTTGAACTCATGAGATCGCCCAGTGCTTGCTTCTGAACTTGCAGGAGTTGAATTCTTGGAACTTGCTGCAATAGTTCTTGTCTCAATTTTCTCTCCTGTTGGTCCTTTGCTACTCGGTTCCCTTGACCTAGAACCCCTAAATCCCGAATTGAATGAGCCAGTAGCTTGTGGCTTCCATTGTGGTCTAAATGCGCGTAATAAGGCTTGGACTGCCTTATAGTGCAATCTTGCCTGTTCCAACACCTCCGCCATAGACGTCGGTCTTACATTTGTGGCCATGAAAGAATCTGTCCCCGCATTTGTAACAAAGGCCTTTCTTGAACTCATGAGATCGCCCAGTGCTTGCTTCTGAACTTGCAGGAGTTGAATTCTTGGAACTTGCTGCAGTAGTTCTTGTCTCAATTTTCTCTCCTGTTGGTCCTTTGCTACTCGGTTCCCTTGACCTAGAACCCCTAAATCCCGAATTGAATGAGCCAGTAGCTTGTGGCTTCCATTGTGGTCTAAATGCGCGTAATAAGGCTTGGACTGCCTTATAGTGCAATCTTGCCTGTTCCAACACCTCCGCCATAGACGTCGGTCTTCCCAGCTTGACCAGTGACTGGATTTCCGATCGTAGTCCACTGATATAGCTTGACACAAAGTAGGATTCGGAGAGTTGAGGGTTGAAGGAGAGCATACCAGCACGCAGGTCTTCAAATTTCTCGTTATACTCCTCCAGGTCCTCGTGCTGTTCTAGCTTGTTGAATTCACCAACAATTTCGGCTTCTCGTCGATCCCCAAATCTCAGGCACAAATCGTCGCAAAAAACTGGCCAAGATACTCTCGGATTTTGCATCAGGTACCCTTGGAGCCATGTGTCGGCCTTGTTCGTCAAGTACATGGCCGCGATCTCGACTTGCTGTGAGTCCGGTACTGCAAATATCCCGAAATACTTCTCGCATTTGCGAATCCAATTGCGAGGTTTCTTCCCGTCAAAGCTGGGGAAATCCAGCTTCGGTAGCCTCTGGAATCTGTTTTCGACAAAACCTTGGTGCTGCTGGTTGAATTGCCCTGGTCCTGAGTGCGAATTGCCATGGTGGGAGCTTGCTTGACCACCATTGAAGCTTGGATGCCAGCGAGAGCCATGGACTTCCTGGTGTGCTGGTCCTAAGCCCCTTAACGACTCGCGATCTTCCCGTGATTGCTGCGCACCTGAGTGATTCGCGTCTTCTTGTCGCTCGTTCCTTCCACCAAGATTTGGCGGATTTCTTACAAATTCCGCGAGCTGTTCCATTCGCTGTTCGTTGATCTTCTTGAACTCTTCAAATTGCTTTGCCTGCTCTTCCTGGATCTTTTGCAAATTCGCCAATGATTTTGTTGTTGATGCCATGAGCGATCGAGTATCATCTTGGAACTGGTTGTCCGTCACCTTTGATCGCGTGCCTTCCGCCATGGATCCTGAACCTTAGCTGCTTCGCGCCTTGGTTCACCGAGCTCTGATACCAAACTGTAATGGCCCAAGCCTTTACAGATGCTGTTGTGTTTTGTGTGATTACTGAGAACGAGAGAGAGTAAGATAGAAGATAGAATACAGAGTTATGAGGTGAGGAAAGAAAGAACAAGGTGAGTGAATTGGAGGGAAATTATCATATTACTTGGATACCCATCCTCACACATACAAGAGCCTTATATAGGCTAAGTTTGTTATGTCTAGGGACATTACAGTATTCTCATTTTTAACAAGAGCCAACTATACCAGTATTGCACTATTAGTTGACTTAATTAGTAACAGATACTATTCATCCCCAAATAAAGATTGTCTGTTTGATTTCCGCTATCGATTAATGAGGCAATATTGGTAATGGACTAATGGTAAGCAATCTCTAAATACCTCTATAAACAACCGCTGATATTAGAAACATATCCCACCAAAAATTTTGACCATACAAAAAAAAAAACTAACTATAACCTCATGTAGGAAAAAAAAAAAGATTAATTTAGAATATTGAAATGCTATCCAAGTTGATAGATGAAATAGCATAATATCTATATGATCATCATCAATATATAATACTAAAATAGAGGCGTGGAAATCCTATGTGGCGGACTTTGGTGCGATTCGCTTACGTGTCTTTTTCTGATGCAATCTGGGCCGGATTTTTTGCCACGTCAATTAATGACGATCCAATAAATTTAAGCCACGTTAGACGATAACCCCATCTATTTATACATGTGTCATCCTATGTGTCCATTTTAATTAATGATTAAATTAGTTTTTTCGTATAAATATTTAACCTCATATCTTAAGTGGATACAAATCTTATCATATTACTTTAAGTTATTTTATCCAAAAAAAATCTAGATTAGATTAGATTAATTTATATGAAAAAAATGTTAGATTAGTTTCAAGAGATTGAACCAAGTACGAGTTTAATCCCTATTTTGATTATAAAATCTTATGTATACTTCGTATACATTTGATTTAGAGAAATACGTAGTATGATCCTATATTGGTTTTTTCCTTCTTCTACCAAATCAATCTCCCAAACCCTACCCAAAAATAAAAATAAAAAGCCATACTTCGATCGATTTAATCCCTATTTTGATTGCATGAAAAACTAGGGTATGGATGAAATGGATCCGATCTAGGCCAATTTATATAATTTAAAATTTATAGGATACAAGATATATATAGGATTACAAGAGGTCATTTAGTACAGTTGGTAGTGGGTATGGTATAGTACCGCGAGTTTCAGGGTTCGATACCCCCTTCAATTCCCTTTTTATTTTAACCAATCACAAGTTGGTGTAGTGGTTATGGGGCTACATCCCATGCCTCGAGGTTCGAAGTTCGAATCCCCGTGGAAACATGGAGACGCTTGTGAGTGGGAGGATCAACCCCTTAAAATGGGCCTACAGTAACCCGATCCAGTGGAGACGCTTGTGAGTGGGAGGATCAACCCCTTAAAATGGGTCTACAGTAACCCGATCCAGATGTAGAGTGGGCAAAGTCCACTTGAATTGGAAAGGATCAAAAAAAAAAAGGATCTATAGCTGATTTAATTTAAACTACCGGCCAGTCGAGGTTAATTAAATATTTTCATTTTTAATCAAGATTTTAACTAAGTTAAAAATAATTTAGTAATCAAGATTTTATTTTATTTTTAATAAAATATCAACCTTATATTTTAAATGATTAAAAAACTATCATTTTAACTAAGTTATTTGATTATAAGATTTTATTATTGAATAAATTGATCATTTTTACCCAATATATGATATATCTAATAATAAGAATATATGAAGTAATAAAGAGACATGTTCTTAATCAATGTATATTCTTATTATTTGATTCTTTATTCGAAACCTATGTATATTGATCCAATTTCAATCGGTCAAATTCCATTAGATTGGTAGTTTTATGATGGGTCACAATTCACAAAACACATAAGCAAATTACATTACCAAGTAACCAAATAAAGTGAGGTAGGGTTTGAAAGAAAATACATAGATGGATAAATAATATACAAACTTTGATTCCTATGATATTTTTTTAATATCAATTTATGGATTTTCATCATCATCATTATTTAATTAATGAAATTATTTTAAAAAAAATTTAATATACCGTGCAAGATTACGAGTAGTGTATACTAATTTATTAAAAAAGCCGCGAAACCGCGGGTAATAAGACTAGTAAAAATAAAAGTTATGACAGTATTTCACCCCCAAGGGGCTTATATAAAACTAAACCACCAATCCATTTTTTTCCACTCCATTTTCTTTAACAAAAACATATTAAAAAAAAACAACAAGGAAAATAAAAATAAAAAATAAAAACAGGTGTAAATTAATTTAAATTAATTATCATAAGTGCGGCACTCATCGGTCTCGGGATTATCCTTGCAGTAGCTTTCGAGAGGGTCGGACTGCTCCTTCTGGCGGTCCCTAGCGTGGCTGGCGGCGGCGCTCAGCTCCTCCACCTCATCCCACGCCGCCACGCACTCCCCGCTCGCCGGGTCCTCCGCGCACTTCTCCTCCGCCTCCTTCACGCTCTCCGCCACCTTCTCCGACAGCCCCTCTGGAGCCGCCCTCACCACCACCCTCATCCTCATCCTCCCCATCCCCGCCGTCCTCCTCCATGCCAACGAATTCGGCGCCACCGCAGCCGCCGGCTTCGCTGGTAGCCGGCTCACCGGAGCCGTCAGCTGAGTCAAACCCGAAACTGCAGATGCCATTTTTTTTTTATTTAAAAAATTTTAATTCACTTTGGTTGGAAGAATAAAGGGAGTGAGTAAAGGGGATTTATTTATTTGTGGGGTGTAACGGATTTTGTACGCACAAATCTTATCATTTTTCGACCAATGAAGAGGCGCCACGTGGACCATGCGTTAAGCTTTTGTTTTTTTACTTGGAAAATATCAAGATGGCGAAGAGTTGCAGAAAGGAAGGAGAGATACGTATCCAACGTTGCCCACAATCTCCTAATTGAATTATCAAAACTCCGGATATTTAATAATTAAATTGCAAAATATTACTCCGTAGATATCCTATTTGAAAGATATTTTGATCGATGACAAAAATATGGTGGTTTAGGGCACATTTAACAAGTTCTTGTCATTGCAAAATTTTACTCTCTAGATACCCCACAAACACACGCGACACATATATGTTCGGTCTTTCTATCTCATGTCATTAGAGTATGAGATAAGCAAACTATATTGAAAAAGATTTCTTATATTTGAATGCATGTATTGTATCATATAAAGATCGATATACGTTATAATAATTAGGCAATCAAACCATTTATAATGATTAAAGTATTGAGTTGTCGAAAAGGAAAGGAGTTGGAATACATAGTTATTAAACTTTATTTTGTTTTTTTTTTTAAAAGGAAAGGATTCGACGAATTGGATAGGGGTCAAGATGCCGAAAAGAACAGTAATGAACAAACCGTTATGGTAAGAGCAAAAAAATACACGACAAATTAGCAAATACAAATACACCGGGGAAAAACTAGAACCGCCAAATTAGAATTATCAATGTTACCCACTTGAAAAAATGAAAGAAAAAAAACATTGAATTATCTTTATGGTCAGGTAATTCAAATTCTCTATAAAATATGAAAAAAGTTAAAAAAAATATTATGCGAGAGGGATTTTCCGCTCACTATTAATGATGGAGATCGATAACTTTCACCAATATGACCTGAAATCAAAGAAGGTCAAAGGGTGGGGCTAAAGTTCCCGAAGATTCCGACGCCCGAGTCGGTATAAGTGCTTATATAAAAGAGAAATCGACCCTCTTCACCAAAAAAAAAAAAAGAGAAATCGACCCACATAATTAACCTACCTTATATTGGATGACTTATTTGTGGTTAGGGTATAAGATTATGCTTAAATAGAAAGTATTCGATCTCACCATTTTTTGGGGATTTATGCTAACAAATCATTCCTCACTCATTATAGACTGAGATGCTTATCTTTGTTATCGAGAGATGTTTTGAAGTTCTGAAACATCTAAATTTCACATGTTTATAAGAAAGCGAATAACACGTCAGACTGTTGAACTTAATTGCGACATTTATATTATACTAACAATCTCTCCACTTACATCGTATTATAATCTCTTACAAATCGATTTGTGTCGATCGATTAAACTCAACATAACACCAAGGTCACACCAACATGGATGTTCTTGATAGATCAGTACTAGTGAGTTGCTACAAAGATAGTGTGTCGCTACAACGATCGAGCAAAGATAGTGTTGCTACAACGATCGAGCAAGATAACGATTAAATGTTAACCGACCTTGAAGAAAAAATATAAGGAAAGATTTGAAATGGGCTTCATTTAGGATTTGTTTATAGGGGAATCAACCAATCCGATGGTGTCACGATGGTGAAATCAAAATCAAATCTTTAGCTCTCCTCAAAATCCTCCCCTCAAATACCAAAAAGCTCACTATGCGCCTTCACAAAGTCTACCATCGTTTCTCCGCCCTCTCCCTCTCTTCAACTCCCCATCTCTCCTGCAGTCGCGCCCTCTCACTCCCCTTCTCCGAATTCTCCGGCGCCGGGGCCCGCCACCGCCAGTTCAGGTGCACCCTCAGGCGTAACTTCAACGCCGGTTCATTAGCCATGTTTGCGTCCGCCCGATTGAAGGGTCTTGCCCCGATTGAAGCTGTTGGGGCTGAGAACAGCTCCCGTGGCTCAAATGGGTCCGCTACTTCCCCTGCTTTGGATGATGATTACTCAGGTATCATTAATTGGGATCTCGATTTTGCTGGGGAGTGTGAATTTGAACTCGAATTGCAGTTTGGTTCGAGAGTTGATTGATTAATGGAAACTTGAATCGAAGTATCTAGGTTTTGTTTTGTTTGGAGGTGCTTACAAATTTCATTTTGGCTGAATCAAGTTCATCAATTTGTTGCTTGACTAACTACTGGCTCTTAACTAAACAAATTGGATAGGAATTTTTGTTGCTATTGTTGTATAAGAACTATATAAACTATTAGGCAACAGATTGTTGATCACTAAGTGCAAATGATCATTTTTTCGGATGATGGTTCTTGAAACATCTCGATTACACTTTGTTGCTGTATCAAGTTCATCAGCTTTTGAAAACCTATTACTTTGTTGCTTTCAGCTGACTTGCTACTGGCTCTTAACTTGACAAATTGGACAGGAATTTTTGTTGGTATTGTTGAATAAGAAGTATATAAGCTATTAGGCAACAGATTGTTGATCATTTTGTGCAAATGATCATGTTTTCGGAGTGCTGGTTCTTGAAACATCTTACACTTTGTTGCTGAATCAAGTTCATCAATTTTTGAAAACATACTGCTTTGCTGATTTCATCTGACTAACTACTGTCTCTTAACTTAGCAAATTGGATAGGAATTGTTGTTGCTATTTTATTGTATGAACTATATAACCTACCCAGGCAATAGTTGTTGATCACTTTGTGCAAATGGTAACATTTTCAGAGTGCTGGTTCTTGAAACATCTATATTACACTTTGTTTCTGAATCAGGTTCATCAATTTTTGAAAACATACTGTTTTGTTGATTTCATCTGATTAACTACTGGCTCTTAAATTAGCAGATTCGGTAGGATTTTTTTGTTGGTATTGTTGTATTTGAACTATTTAAGTTATTACGCTACAGATTGTTAATCACTTTGTGCAAATGATCACTTTTTCGGAGTGCTGTTCTTGAAACATCTTCATCACACTTGTAATTTTCTTTATTGTTTCAGACTCTGCGCTGGGAGGTGGATATCGGTTACCTCCTAAGGAGATCAGGGACATTGTTGATTCGCCACCTGTGCCCGCATTGTCATTTTCTCCCAAGAGAGATAAGATAGTATTCCTCAAACGAAGAGCGCTACCTCCACTGGCAGATTTGGCTAGACCAGAGGAGAAGCTTGCTGGTGTGAGGATCGATGGACAGTGCAACACCCGAAGTCGAATGTTAGTTATTATGAGGAATAAGCTTGTTCACTATTGTAGAGTTTTTTTTTAAAAAAATTATTGTTGCTGATGTTCATTGAAATGGAGTAATTTGTTTGCTTTCCCCAGGTCATTCTACACTGGGATTGGGATCCATCGGTTAATGGATGATGGAACTCTTGGCCCAGAGAAGGAGATACATGGTTTGCCTGATGGTGCTAGGATCAATTTTGTTTCCTGGTAATTTCACCATTTTCATTTCATTTTTTTTTTGCTTCTGTGAGTTCCCCATCTGTCCTTGTGTTTTAAGATTTCATTGCAGAAGTTTTAGTCTCCATGTGTTGTTTATCAATGTTTAACAATGGATTTCTATGACACTCTGATACTCATCATCTTTTGTATCTAACATGGTTTCATTTCATCTGACCTTGTGTTTTAAGATTTTTTTGCAGAAGTTTTAGTCGCTATGTGTTGTTTATCAATGTTTAACAAGGGATTTCTATGACACTGTGATGCTCATCATCTTTTGTATCTAACACGGTTTCATTTCATTTAAACTAAGGTCGAGTTGATAATATTTACACTCACAAGTCACAAATCACAATGCATAACATGTTGCTAATCTGATACTAATCAGCTAGTGACCTGATGACTGCCATGATCCTTGGCTTCAGTACAAATTGTTTATTTAAGAACAACTATCTATGGTTCCTATTAATAATTCTCGAGCATTAGGAAGTGTTTTATGGCCATTTAAGACTGTTTTTAACTATATTTCTGCTTGAGATTTATCGTTCAAAGCTAAGAGATTCTGTTGATGACATGTCGATGCATTTTCCGGTGTGAATAATGAATATGGTGTGTGCCTTTGCGTTCCTACGATCAACTGAGCCCTTGTGCTAACTGAGTTTTTCTCCACTTTGTTTGAGAAGGTCAAATAATGGTCAGCATGTAGCATTCAGTGTTCGTCTTGAAGAGGTGACGGCAGGGTTTACAGATTCTCTCTACTCAGCCTACAGAAAATTATGTTTTTTTTTTTAATAAAGAGAATCCCTTTGGCATTTGAAATTAGTATAGTTTTCGTGGTTTGGGCCCACCTTATTTTGATCTGCCCATTTTCTGTCTTATCAACAAAGTTCACACTTCATTTTCACTAATTGCTGGAACAGGAAACTGGCGGAAGTAGTATGCTCAAGGTGTGGGTTGCTGACATTGAAACTGGAAAAGCCAGGCCATTGTTCCAGTCACCGGATATTTATCTGAATGCTGTATTTGAGAAGTAGATTCCTAATTCTTGACTAATGTGAATTATGAAAAATTATTCCTAACATCTATCTTTTAGCTAACACTTCCACTGTGGGTTGATTTGTAGTTTTGTTTGGGTGGATGACTCAACTCTATTAGTATGCACCATTCCTTCATCTCGCGGTGGTCCTCCGAAGAAACCTTTGGTTCCATCCGGCCCTAAGATTCAAGCTAATGAGCAGAAAAATGTTGTCCAAGTTAGAACATTCCAAGATCTCTTGAAAGATGAGTATGATGAAGATTTATTCGACCACTATGCAACATCACAACTTGTTTCAGTTTCCTTGGATGGAACTACAAAGTCTTTTGGTCCTCCTGCTGTATATACTTCATTGGACCCATCCCCAGACCAAAAATATGTCATGATCAGTTCAATGCACCGACCTTACTCTTTTATTGTGCCATGTGGACGATTTCCAAAGAAAGTTGATTTATGGACTTCTGATGGAAAATTTGTCAGACAACTTTGTGATCTCCCCCTTACAGAAGATATTCCCATTACACATAGTAGTGTACGAAAGGGGATGCGCTCTATCAATTGGAGATCAGACAGACCGTCTACGCTGTACTGGTAAGTCTATTGCAGTTTGTTTTTCCCCGTTTCACTAGATGCATAGTAAACTGAGGTTGGTTCTGTAATTTTTATGTCACTCTTGTTCTCCTCCCCCCCACAATTTGACATGAAATTCAAATCGCTATAAATATGACAAAGGCTCAAAAGATCTTTAAATATTTTAGCAATGCATGGGTCTTGACATTCCTCTAGGACATGAGTTGCTTGCAGAAAATACTTGACTGCGATATGAAGGCAAGGAACTGGGTTAGATTTTGTTTAAGAATTTGCTTAAACAGGAGGAGGATCAACTTGGAGAGACTTGAGATTTATTGGGTAAAGTTGGCCTTCAGTCCTTGTATTGGCCACAAAAAGAAAAACTCGTTTGTTCTTGTATTCTTATTTTGATTCTCTTAGGCGATAGCCAATAACTGAAAATCTAGGCTGGAGAAATTCATTTTGAGTTTATTAGTATTCCCTGATTAATTTAAACTTTTATGTGTTTTAGGGTGGAGACACAAGATGGAGGCGATGCAAAGGTGGAAGTTTCCCCACGTGATATTATCTACACTGAACCCGCTGAACCAGCTAATGATGAAAAACCAGCAATTCTACACAAGCTTGATCTGCGATATGGGTATGATTGCTTTTCTGCTTAACAGCCCGGTACTTGTATTAAGTTGGTAATCTCAATCTTTCTATCCGAACACAGTAATGGTTATTGACAAAAACATGTCCATGTTTCAAGCTGAGAGTGCACAATGCGCAGTTTTTACCATGTTTGCAACTCCACAAATTTGTTGTTTACCTTGATGGTTTTTGATGAAATCTTTAAATTTTTTGCTTTTGCCAGCGGGATATCTTGGTGTGACGATTCTCTTGCACTGGTCTATGAATCTTGGTACTTGTATTAAACTAGTAATCTCGATCTTTCTTTCCGAACCTAGTAATGGTTATTGACAAAAACATGTCCGGGTTTCATTCTGAGATTGCACACATTTTTTACGAGGATTGTGACTCCACAAATTTGTTGTTTACCTACTGTAGTGGTTTTGGATGGAAAATTTAAACTTTCTGCTTTTGTCAGAGGGATATCTTGGTGTGACGACTCTCTTGCGCTGGTCTATGAATCATGGTATAAAACACGGCGCACAAGAACCTGGGTTATTTCTCCTGGATCAGAAGATGTTAGTCCACGCATATTGTTTGATAGATCATTTGAAGACGTGTACTCAGATCCTGGTTCTCCCATGCTGAGGAGAAGTTCTTCCGGGACATATGTTATTGCAAAGATACGGAAGGAAAATGACGATGCAACTTATGTTTTGCTAAACGGTAGCGGCGCTACACCACAAGGAAATGTTCCATTTCTTGATTTGTTTGACATGTAAGTATCAACTCTCAAAGCAACCACAAAATTTCCTTTTCAAGCTCTGTACTCAAGTTTTGTCACAGGGGTTTTACATTCTAACTTGTAAGCTCCTCAGTAAGACAGGCAGCAAAGAACGAATATGGGAGAGTGATAAGGAGAAGTATTACGAGACGGTGGTTGCCTTACTCTCAGATCAGTGTGAAGGGGATTTGGCTCTCAATCAATTGAAAGTATTGACTTCTAAGGAGTCAAAAACTGAAAATACACAATACTTCTTACAAACTTGGCCGGAAAGGCAGGCCTTCCAAATTACACAGTTCCCTCATCCTTATCCTCAGCTTGCCTCATTACACAAGGAGATGATCCGATATGAAAGAAAGGACGGTGTGCAACTTACTGCAACACTGTATCTGCCACCAGGGTATGATGCTTCAAAAGACGGACCTCTTCCTTGCCTGATCTGGTCTTATCCAGGAGAGTTTAAGAGCAAAGAAGCCGCTGGACAAGTACGTGGCTCTCCTAATGAGTTTGCGGGTATAGGCGCTACTTCTGCCCTTCTCTGGTTGGCTAGGCGGTACATATCTTGCTCCCTTTTATTTGTTTCGTCAACAGAGAATGGACGGCGAAATAATCGACTATTTCATGCAGGTTTGCTATTTTGTCCGGTCCAACCATTCCTATTATCGGCGAGGGTGATGTAGAAGCAAATGATAGGTATGTTTGGCTTCATATTTTTTCAGTTTTGTTGTTTTTCAAAATTCCAAAAGAATTTCCCAAGATTGTTGTCCATAGTCAAAACCAATGTTCTAAGGTGCTAGGCGGTAGGTGACCGCTTAGCCGCCTAGACTTAGAACAAACTTAATTATTTCCTTATATTTTAACGTATATTACATTTCAGTCATTCATATAATATAATACTAATCCATAATATCACTCATAAACCCAAATTTGTGATGCTTAACTAACACTAAAGTAAATAAACGCAAAAGTACGCATTAGAATAGTGACTCTAAACCTCTTAAAATCCAAAACCATAGGTTTGACTCAAAAGAAAATACATGTCGACTTCGGCCATAAAAAAATCCTTAAGTCGACTAATTGCTTGATTAAACGCTAAAATTGAATAATCGTCGACCTAGATGGGCCTAGGCGGGTCTAGGCGGCACCTAGGTGGTGCCTAGGCGGATTCCGTCAAGAGACCCGCCTAGGCGTAAAAATTCCTAGGTGCCGCTTCGCCTAAGCACCGATTTTTAGAACACATGTCAAAACTCAAAATTGAAGAATCAATAATTTGTGAAGCTATACTACTAGGAAGTTTGCATTTGCTAGGTCAACAACAACAACAAACCCAATATTTTGCACAAGTGGTTGAGTTGTATGCACCCTTTCCCAACTATGTTGAGAGGGTGTTTCCGAAAGACCTAGTAACGTTATTAAAACAAACAACAAACAAAAACAAAGTCACAAGTCGCACCATACTGAAGCAGAAAAGAAACACTAGTGTATCCCTTTTCGGTGAATATGAGTTTTAGTCATCTTAAATCAACCTTATGTTATTCAGTTATGTAGAGCAACTCGTTGGTAGTGCTGAGGCTGCAGTAGAAGAGGTCATCAGACGTGGGGTAACTTTCTCCACCTAGAGTTTGCCTCAAATATTTTTTTTCAGGATATGAAGTACATAGTCATTTGATTTGTTTTGAATGGCATATCACCCTCTTTTGTAATTCCAGGTGGCTGATCCAAACAAGATAGCTATTGGAGGTCACTCTTATGGAGCATTCATGACAGCAAATCTCTTAGCTCACGCCCCTCATCTTTTCTGCTGTGGAATTGCTCGCTCTGGAGCTTACAACAGAACTCTTACACCTTTCGGTTTCCAGGTTATTCGACCATTGGTTCACTTGAATAATGATTTGGAGGTTAAATACGTCGTGTGCAATACAGATGTATTTAAGTGATCGTCTTTCTTCTTTATGTGCGTAGAATGAGGACAGGACACTCTGGGAGGCAACAAGCACTTACGTGGAAATGAGCCCCTTTATGGCAGCCAATAAGATAAAGAAGCCGATTTTGCTTATCCACGGAGAAGAAGACAACAATTCAGGAACACTAACAATGCAGGTTAGTAGCAGTATAATCCCCATCGATTCCTGCCCCGTTGACTAGTTCCACGACTTATTCCCTTGTAATCGTTTGTGCATTGTAGTCAGACAGATTCTTCAATGCTCTAAAGGGTCACGGTGCACTCTGCCGATTGGTCATTCTTCCTTACGAGAGCCATGGCTACTCAGCACGCGAGAGCATCATGCACACACTGTGGGAGATGGACAGGTGGCTTCAAAAGTACTGCGTCTCCAACACATCCGATGTAAAAGGCAAGATTACCGAAAACACAGATGTAGAGGCCAAAGTTGCTGTTCCAGCCACCGGAGGTGGCGGCCCAGAGGCAGCGAATCTCGAGGGTGATGGCACCTCAATCCAAAGATCCTTCCTATGGTAATTTGTTTCTTGAGAACTGAATTCATTCCATAGATCTGTGTTTGAGATATGCTAATACCAGGCTTGTTCGAACAGAGTGACCGAAGCAGAACTACTGTAACCGCTTCCACGCAAACAGGCCAAAGAAAGGCGTCTTCATGTCACGACGCTGGATCTGTTGCAGTGGATTTCTTTATTGCATTCGAGATGTATGGCGCGAATTCGAGGAATACTTCGTTTCTTGCCCATGAAAGCTCAATGGATGCTATTCACAATGTAATTTAAAAGGCTTGGTTTTTGAGAGGGCTGGAGGCATGTTTACTTTGATATCTTGCACTTGAATAAAAGCTGTTTCCAGCCCAGCTTTATAGTTTACATTCTGTGGCTGTTGATTGGAGTAATAAGGAATTTCAAGGACGTGATTTGTTGCTTCTAAAATGTGGTTAAAAGTTATTTACCATTGCAAATGTCATACAGGAAGTTGGGATGGATAAATAAAATGACTTTTAGTTAATGAACAGATTCATTCAGTTTTTATGTGTGGTTGATCAAATGATATAAGCTTCATCCTGGTCATGAATAGATCAAGGATGAATAGATCAACCAGATTCGTGTTCATAAGCAGTGATAATTAGTAATTACCCTATGAAGACTTGCTTTCGCTACGGCTCTAGTGGATTCCCTTGATTAAGCCACTGTCGAGTTATGGGAGCTTATGGAATTGATTTACATCATTGTTGTGATGTGTTGGAACTTTTGTTCCACATTGAAAAACACGAGAACCCGAGCTTTGCCTATAAGCCAGTGTCCACTTCTTTGATCTCGGGTGCATGGTTTAAAGATGAAACCCCACTGGTCTTGGGAAAACCACCTAATTGGAGTGTTGGACAACTGGTGCCTAGTACACAAACAGAGCGAGGTTCCATTCTAAAACTAATTGGCAATAAAAGGAATAACCCACTAACTTATATACTAAGGGTTGTTATTTCATATTATCAATATGGGACTCTTTGATCTCTTCACATCTCTTATCATTAGCAATCAGCCCATTTATCCATGTAAAATTGCTAGGGGTGGGCACAAATCCCGCAAATCCCGGGCCCGTCCCGGTCCCGTCCCGGACCCGTCCCGATCCCGGTGGGATTTGGAAAAAAAACAGTGAATCCTGTCCCGGTCCCGTCCCGCAAAAATTATGCGGGACGGGACGCGGGACGAAGATTCCTTATCCCGCAAATCCCGTCCCGTCCCGCATATATAATAATAATAATATATTATTATTATTATTATATTATATACACTGTGTATATATTATATATATTATAGTCTTACAGTGTATATATACACTGTTTTTTTTGGAAGTGTACATACACTGGGTTTTTTTGGCAAGGAAAGTGTATATATACACTAGTGTATATAACACTGTAAAAGTGAGTGTATATATACTGTATTGTTCAAGTGTGTATATATATATTTTGTATATATAGTTGATCAATTTTTCGATCTTAAATATCTGTATAAATTGTGTAATTATATGTATAATGTGTTCCATGTGTATGTATATATATAAGAAAAGTTGTAAAATTATATAAAAATATTATAATTTTATATATGTTATGTCTTTGAAAACCGCAAAATTTATAAAAATTTTAAAATTTTTTATAATGTTTTTTATTTGAGGGACAAGGCCCGTCCCGTCCCGTGAGGGACAAGGCCCGCGCGGGATTGAAAAAAAAATAGTGAATCCCGTCCCGGTCCCGTCCCGCAAAAATTACACGGGACGGGACGCGGGACGACCCCCATCCCGTCCCGCGCCCACCCCTAAAAATTGCAGTCTTCAATTGGAGAGTGAATTTAAAGTAAAATGACATCTCCTTTTATGCAATTATCCAAATCAATCTCTATATTATGAATTTATGATGATAAAAGAAGGCATATAAGTAAAGGCCTTTGAGGACAATTAGTTGGAAAACTATAGAGGGACTATCTCAAAAAGATCTTCAAAGTGCTTTATTAGGCAGAGATTAAATGGTGGTTCCAATCCACATTCAACTGCAAGAAGCACAAGAGATCAAAGCAGGAACCATTGTCGACGAGCCTACAAGAAACCGCGAGCCTAGCTTACTCTTCAGCGACGACACTGATCTGGTCCTTGTCGAGCATCTCGTAGAAAGCCCTATTCTTCTTCTGCATCTTCCACTGCTGCATTTTCCAGAGGCTTCCGGCTGCCAAAGCGAGCACTGACCCGATCACCAACTCCTTCACCACACTCGGTCCCTTCAGCTTGCTCGGGTGAACCCATGGCCCTGCCGCGTTTGCTGCCATTTTGCGTCTGCTCGTATGTACGTAGTTGCAATGTTAGAGATCCACAAAACAATCAAATTGAGCCTTATACTTATGTGTTTGCAATGGCTTTGTATGAGTATCGATATCGAAAATATATACCAAACACATCAGAGCGGATCTGATGTCCCCTTTCTTTCCCTGTCCCTTTTCACAAAAATCCCACCCTTTACCATTTTTTTTTAAAATTTTGGGGTGGGGAGGGCACAACAGGCCGGGGTTGTCCTTTTGAGAACATCTGATCCCATTCGTAAACACATACATAGATACCAATCTCTCAAATCATACATCACATATAAATTCCAAACCAAATCAAAAGTTTAGGTCTTGGAAATAAGGAAAAAAAACATTTCAAAATTCGATTCAAATCATTTGTCCCAAATCCTGTCTCGTTTAAACAGCTCAAAAATCAAAATCTAATTTTATTGTTATGGACATGTATTGAAGACATTTGTAGAAACAACTATGTAGTGTAGATTGACACTTGCATTAAAATGACATAAACTTTACTAAAATCCAAAGATGCAAAAAAAAAAAAAAAACAAAGCAAAACAAACAACAAATAAGCATCCAAAGCAAAAGACATATACAAATCAGAATCAAACAACAGATCAATCAAGTATGTAAAAAATAATTGTGTGCTGTGAGAAACAAAATCTGGGTAATTAATCAATTAAGAGGGTAAATGTGATGATTAGGGTTTACCTTAAACGTTTTCTTCCTGCAATGTGCCGGTGAAAATTAAAAGAAAGAGGAAGCAAAGGAATTAAGATTTCAGTGATTTTTAAATTCTTATCTTGGCAATACAATTTACTTAGTTTTTTTTTCAAAAAAAAAACGAAAAGTTTGTTACCTTGAACCTAGGAAATAAACCAGGAACTTTTGATTTTTTTTTTCTTGATATGGAAAAAAGTAAACTATTAACTACTAAGTAGTATCATTTTAATTTAGCCATTTTATTGCTTTGGGGGAAATTACCCACCAAATATATGCATGTTAGTTTTCACATAAAAAAAGTGCATGTATATTATTTAAACCACACTACAATATTTGAATTTAGATTAGATGTTGAATGACGTTAAGAAAAAAAAAACCATTTTTACAGAGAACATGTATTTCCTAATTTAATAACAAGGGTAATAATTTAAAAAAGATTAAAGTGAAATAGGTAAAATTTGGGGTAATTGCGATGCCTAACTTAAATTTTCTATATGGTCAATTGACACCCAATGGGCCGGGTAGACTCGTAGTAGTGTAAAATCCCACTGCGTTTGTCACGCTTGGAGACGTCGTGGAAATGTGTTCGTCACCCGGTGACTCGTGAAATCCTTAATATGAGGTGTCCACTAGGGGTCCCTAAAATTCTCTGTGTACGTTTTGTTGTGGCATGTCGATTTGTGTATTCTATAATCGTGTATTTTAATGAATTGTGTTTCACATTGTAGGATTACATGTACCTTTCTTTTTGAAATTTCTTTTTTGTCATTTACTTCCTGTAATTTCATTTATGTCATTTGATCTTGTCATTTGCTTATCATTGTACATGATGGTTAGTTCATCTACCGGTATGTCCAGACTCTCGATTTCTCTAGGCTTGTCTAGAAAACCGAATTTATTTTCTGATTTTTTTTTTTAAAATCCCACTGCGTTTACATTGAAAATTTCGGACTATTTTTATAATTATTACGAAAGACGGGCCAATTATCGCAATTAGCCCAAATGTAAAACCCTTAAAAAACCCCAATTTTCCGAATACCCAATTTGCAGCCAACCAAACAGCTCCCAAGAAAGCTTCACTCCTCCCAGGCTCCCATTTCCATGGCTTCCAACTCCTCCTGCTGCTCAGCCAGAGCCCTCCTCTTTCTCCTCCTCCTCTCCGCCGTCCCCGTCGCCCTAATCCTCTCCCTCGAGCGCCGGGCCCACCCCGGCCCGCCCGGCGGCGCGTACAGCTACCGCAGCGGCGGCTGGATGCGGGAGTCGGCCGCGTGGGACGATCTCAACCGCCGATTCCTCGTCTCCTTCATGGAAGGCGGCGTCGGACAGATCCGAGTCCCCGCCGATCACGACGGCGAGGGGGTGCTGGAAGAAATCATGGCCGTTAAAGACGCTGACTTGACCGGGAACGCCTCGCTTGGGATCACCGTCGATCGGGCCAGGAATCGCGTCATGGTCGCGGTTGCTGACGTCATGGGGAACCGTTACAGTGCGCTCGCCGCATACGATCTCTCCTCCTGGGAGCGCTTGTTCCTCACCCAGCTCTCCGGCCCCGGTAATATACAGTACTTGCTCATACCATTATTTAATTTTATTTTTAAAATTTTAAAATCTTGTGTCATATATATATTATTTTAATTTATTAGAAATCCACCATTAATTTAGAAAATTTTACTGATTACTCATAAATCGTTCAATATTTTAAAGAATCATCCATATCCATTTTAATATTTTTTGCTAAAAATATTTGTAAAATGCTAAATTTTTGCATTGTTTATAAACATGTTGATTAACTTATCTATCTATCTATATACATATATTAAAACCGATGCATAACGTCCTATGTGGTGCGTTGTGGTTGATTCTAGGGACAAAATCTATCTATGAGTATGAATGTATGATACTCATTCTTATACAATATCATAAAATATTACTCAATCAAAAATTAATAGCGGGTCGCATTTGCTTTTTATTTCCAAAAAAAAATTACAAAAAGTAATTTTGATGCAAAAAGTGAATTAAGATATTCATGTCAAATATCATGGTTGTGGAGTACCAAATATTAAATGAGGTACAAAAAGTAATTTCTCCAAAGTTATGTGAAATTTTTATACTCTCTTATCAATAAAAACATGTCTCTTTAATATTTATGCACATTTTTTTAAGAGCAAATAACTATGTAAAATTTTTATTTTTAACAATTTCATACCTAATACTAAAAAGTGTGAAATTAAAAAAAAATATAAAAAATTAATATTTAATATAGTTTTTATCATTCTAAAGTTTTTTAGAGACATATTTTAATCAACGGTATTTTCAAATCATACACACGTGTCCCTCACATCTTTAGTACAAAGACTTGTACATTGTTTGACCAACTATACATTGGTCTCTCAATAGACGATTAGACGTGACGTGGTGATCGATTTAATGTGTGTTTTTTTAATTTTATTTTTAAGATTATGCATCGATCTTACATTCATTATTCATAGTCATTGTCTAAGTAGAAACCTATTCGCTATCAATCAACTATTAGAAATTTAGTATCAACCGAATTGGCGAATTAGAAATTTTTCGATAAATGCAGAGTCCCAACACTGACATTAGGAATCGATAAGCATTTTTGTCTGAAAACAGCCTACCATAACCATTTCGCAAATACCAACTCGGATATTTACTTTCTTGTCTACATACATTTATGCCCTTATTCATGAATTTTGTTTCAATTCGATCACTTTAATTTTAGCTTATTCAATTTTAGCTTATTCAGCAACTACTCTTTGCATATGGTCACTTCATTCCTCTTTTGATAATCTCAGACGACGGGAAGACGTTTGCAAACGACGTTGGAGTCGACAACAATGGCAACGCGTATGTTACCGACCAAGTGGCGAACAAGATATGGAAGGTGAGCGTCGACGGAGGCTCGGTGTCAACCATAACAAGCCCACATTTCATCCACAAACAATGGTACAACAACCTAATAGGCCTCAACGGTATCGTCTACCACCCCGACGGCTACTTGCTTGTGATCCACACCATCACCGGTAGCTTGTACAAGATCGATCACTTGGAGGGAGGGGGAGAGGTAGTCAAGTCGGTTAAGTTAGCTGGAGGCGGTTCGCTTAGATTCGGGGACGGGATCGAGCTGGTGTGGGCCACTAGGCTTGTGGTGGCTGCCACCCACCCGTCTGCCCGGCTTGTGGAGAGCACGGACGGATGGGAGACCGCGACGGTTGTCGGGCGATTAGTGGGGCCCGCGCACCGGATAGCGACAGGGGTCGCAGTGAAGGATGGGAGGGCTTATGTGAGCTTCCTGTTGGGGTTGGGTTACCCTGAGAAGAAGCATGTGTTTGTTGAAGCTGTGTTTTAATTCTTGTGCCAAGTTAAGTGATTTGTTCGAGTGCGATTTCAGAAGCGAAATTACGCTTTAGAGCACCCTACTTTTCTTTCTAGCGAACCTACGCAAACTGATGTTAAACTTTTCAGTCGAAACAAGAACCGAGCTAAAAAGCGTTTTATGGTTGTTCTACATCAATTTCATAATCTAGTTGAGAATTTTAGATTGAAGTTAGTAAAGCATGGTGTTCTTGTGAATGAGGTAAAAAAAAACCAATGAATTGTTATGTATGTTATTGCACATTCAAGATGTTTAGAATAACAATAACAAACCATTGAATTGCTATGCTCTCATACACTTTGAATGGTTGAACCAATTTGTTGTGTTATCATTTGTTTTTAATTGGAATGACTTGTAAATGTCATGAGTCATAGACCCAATTACCCAAACATGTCTTAACCTTGATTTTGGTAAATAGAGAGAGGCCATCCGAGGTTCGAACTAGGGACCTTTGAGTACTACCCGTAAGTCCTATCTGGCTGAATCATTCCGGAATGGTTCAAACATGTCTTAACCACTTGCCTTTATACATCATAAAACCTTGAAGGAACAAATCATAATAAAACCTACAAGGAAGAGAAGAGGCCAAAAGAGATTGAATGTAAAAATTGAGACAAAAAGAGATGAAATTTGACAAACTTGATGGAGAGTTTCATACATGGTCTTCATCATCCACCAAACTGTCACCCACAGAACCACCATTGATGGCACCTTCCCACCTCTTGAAAAAAACAACCATCCCAACCCAAAAGAGGCCTTTCAAAATCCTAGCAAACCCAATGGTGACAACCACGTAATACAGCCACCAACCGACAAAATCTCCGACACAGGCACCCCCAGCCATGGTCTCCATCTTGGCCTCCACCACCCCCACGAGCGCCTCCACCTCGTCCCTCAGCCTCAGCCACCATAGCCCTCCACAGCCCGCGGTCATCACTGCCCTCTCCACCCACCTCTCCGCCCTGGGGTGGCCCCACACGGTGTCATCCACCACCGGCTTAACCACGCTCCTACACCAATACATCATCGTCTCATGGACCCCGACGAAGAACACCAACTTAGTAAAGAGGCCCCTGCCCTTCTTGGAGAACCCATTGCCGTCGACCCCAGCTTCTATCGACGCTTCGATCCCGAGCCCAACGCACACTTGTAGGGCGCAGAGCAAGGCCCAAGCAATGTGCAACCTGGGTCGAGCCGGTTGATCCGGTTCAACGCTAATCCGACCCGTTACGGTGTGGATTAGGGACGATAGGCTGATGATGGCTACAAGAGCGTGGAGAAGAGTCGGATTTTTGTAGAGGACGAGGGAGAAGAGAAAGGAGGTTTGCGGAGGCTCGATTTGAGCGGAGAAGAAGAATTGGGCGCTAGAAATCCTTGCTAGGAGGAGAAATGAGAGGGGCAAAAGAAGGCTAAGTGTTGTGATTGAAAGGAAGTGAAAGGACTGTAGGAGGAGAGAGAAGAGGCTGGTCTCTGAGAGGTTGATCATCTTCTTCTGCCATGGCTTCCAACCCATCTCTTTGAGATCTTCAATGAAGAAGGAAACAAAGGGGAAAAAAAGAACTGATACTTCAGGCAGAAAAAATGGGGGATTTTTCTATAAAAGAAAAGGGAGAATATGGTGTTGTGTATATATCAAGGGTTGGTTAATTTGTTGTGTTGAGAATATGAAGAAACTTGATGATGGAAGGAGATAAGGAACACAAAGATAAAGTGGTTGCCACGACTATGTAGTTATATCAGTTAGTTGACTTGGGAAATTGTCTGAAATTGGGAGATAATTAGTATTTTTTAGGGTAACTTGAGGATAATCTATATGTTCTGGTGTTTATATAATATTGAAAAGAAAATTAATGAAATAATTTGGGTGAGATATTGCAAGGGATTTAGTTCCTTAACAGGTAGGCAAGTTAACAACATGGAGGGGGTGACCAAGTTTTTTTTTTCTTCATATATGATAACAAGATTACTAATTTTATTAAGCTGAATAGCTGATCTTTCCCTGTAAATAAGCTCTTGATTAGGATAACTATGTGCATTACAGGCTGTAATGCACATAGTTATCCTAATCAAGAGCTTATTTTTTGTGTTTTCATGTCATACATAAAACCTGAAAATTAGTTTATACTTGATAATGGGGTGGTTCACATGTATTGGCCCAAAAAGATATCAAAAAAAATATATATAAAAAATCCTGACTTTATGCCAAAAAAATGTAGGCTCTATTATTTATTTCTCAAATAATTTTATTAACTTACAACCTAATCATTTTCCCATTCGGCTAATTATATTTCTAACAAGTTTAATAGAAATATTACATTTCTACAAATACAAATCTTTGCTTCAAATCTTTAATTGACATTATTTGGATGAGCCAACCCATTTGTTGAATGATGAGTTGCATTTGCAGGTAGGTTGTCTTATCCAAGGTTCATATGAGATATTCTCCAAACATGAAAATAAATCAATATAGCAATTTTTAAAATGATGAAAATCAAGAAAGCTATGAAATCTCATCCCAAAAGAAAAACAGCTCTACTATGGAAAAACAGAAAAATTGATTGCATTTGAAATTTCATCCCAAAAGAAAACATATATACATCCTTCAGGGACATACCTTTGCCACAGGAGAGAAATTGGTTTCCCCTTGGATCAATAAAGCTTAGATTTGGACCGAATTCCTGATTTCTGTACTAAAACTCTGAGAATAGGTCATCTCCCTTCGTGGAGATCTTCGGAAAACATTGCAGTTCGAGATATGTTATCATTGTCAAAGGCGCTTAAGCCAGAGTAAGGACCGGATGAGAACATAGAAGAGGTTGCATCAGAGTCAAATGTAGTCGAAGATTGCCTGATGTTTGGTCTCGCGCTGGTGGGATCTTGGTACTCGGTGACTCGCTGCACCATTTTGAGAGACTGCACTACTTCCCCCATTGTGGGTCGTTGGTTGGCCTCAGGAGCCACGCACGCAGCTGCAATCGTGCAGACTCTCATAAAATCTTCCTTTGGGTATTTCCCTTGAAGCTTTGGATCAACAAGCTCCTCTAAACGCTCTTTGTCTCTTAGAATAGGCCTTGCCTGAAAGGCAAACATAATTTACTCGAATAAGCAAATGGGTGGTGCAGATTGCAGATTACCGAAGCAGATTACACTAACCCAAGTTACGAGGTTTTCCTGCCCAGATGGTTGCGACATGTCAACGGGCTTCCTTCCTGTTAACAACTCCAGAAGGACGACTCCATAGCTATAGACGTCACTTTTTACCAGTAGATGGCCTGTCATAGCATACTCGGGAGCTACATACCTGTTAAATTAAGGCAATGTATCTTAAAACTAGTTTTTGACAATAAGTTTCATATGTTCTAAATGGAGAAGGAGAACCACTAACCCAAATGTTCCCATTACTCGTGTAGACAAATAATTAGCTCGGCCTTCAGGTGCTTGTTTAGCAAGGCCAAAATCAGCAACCTTGGCATTGAAATTGTTCTCCAGCAATATATTTGATGCCTTAAAATCTCTGTGGATAACACATGGTTGCGAATCTTCATGCAAGTAGGCAAGTCCTCTAGCAGCATCGAGTGCAATCTTCATTCTGGTATCCCAATCAAGAGGGCAGTTTACTCCCAATGGGCCTACATCAGAACAAATTATAATTGGAAACAAATTAGAAACACTTTTTTAGGCTGAAGATGTCCCACTTAATGATCTTTCACTTATTGAATGGATGCTGAATGAATAGCTTACCATGAAGCCATGCCTCTAAACTACCATTTGGCACAAGCTCATAGCAAAGAAGATTCTGAGACGAGTCATGACTCGAGTAGTAGCCCACAAGTTTAACAAGGTTTCTGTGATGCAACCTGCTAAGCATTTCAACCTCAACTAAGAATTCCTTATCTCCTTGTTGCCCTCCATTAGTAAGCTTCTTAATTGCGACAGCTGTACCATCAGTTAGAACTCCCTTATAAACTCTCCCAAACCCACCTTCCCCAAGTATGCTTGCAGGTTCAAAATTGTTTGTAGCTTGCTTGAGCTCTTCATATTGCAGAAACCGTGTACTGGTAGGGTGAGGCAGAGACCCTCCTCCTGAAGGAGGATCTGCAGTTACCCCTTTTGCTGAGAGTTGATAAGCAATAGAAAAGCGTCAATCACACTTCAATAAGAATATAAGATCACCAAACTATAAGGAGAATTTAATATAAAAGCAGCACATAGTACTGTAAAGAGGAATATCACTATGTAGGTTGAATCATACAGATATAGGTAGACAGCAATGATTTTTCTACATTTTGCTGGTTATCAGGAACTCAAGGAAGTGAACCACAAATCTAAAATTGATCAGGATGACAAACAATCATGAAATATTGTATATGTTTTATGGACTAATATTTTTACCAGTCCAGTCATCAATTTCATCACAAAATTGAAAGGAAAAGTCAAACAAGAAAATTTTCCAATTTATTCTTCTGGCTCTCCTAGGCCAGTATACTCACGTAATTTATTTATAAAAAAATGCTATGAAAATTAGCAAGTTATACAAGAACCAAAAGCTGATACTAAGTTGATAGCTGCAGAAGCAGTGTCATAAACATACCGGGTTCTTCTGAAGGTAATTTTGGTTTTGCTGGACGAGTCAAGCAAAAACAGATAATGAAAACTGCTACAATGGCACTGATCACAATGAAACCGCCAAGACTAAGAACAAAAATCAAACTCGGATGCCATCCTTTCTTTGAAGCAGTAGATGAATGAGAAGTTGCCAGGTGTGCAGCGGGTGCTTTTGCAGGTGAAGCTGCTACTATAGGAGCTGCAAATAAATTGAAATACTGACATTATAACAAATTCAAGAAGACCAATTTGTAAAAGGAACCCAAAAGGTGATGAGCTTAAGAAGACAAATAAATATACAAAAAATGGTTCTTTTACAAATTAACTCAGTGAAAGAAAACACGGAGGATCTGAAAAGTAGTGATGGATCCCTCCTCACATAAATGCAAGCTAATAAAGCAGGTAAGTTTTAGAAGTGATGATTCTTCAAAATAGAGTGAATAAGCAGAAGTGACTGATCAGAACCAAATCAAGCCATCAAATTTGTATCATAGTTAATGCACTAAAATAAGTAAAGGTTAAGCTACCAGAAAGTTACCTGGGGATGGGGCAGGGGCTTGAAACCATGTCATATTCAGAAGCTTGTAATCACCAACACCCAGTAACTTATTGTCTAGATTGACATTGTGTTTATAAAGCGATGAGTTTATTGCAGATGCACTGCTGGATGAAAAACTTATCCCAGTATATGGAGTGATATCCATAGAAATATTTAGACTGGATAGACTAAGCCAATAAAAGTTGATCAGCTCAATCTGAGAAACATGCAAACCAAGGCCAGTGGCAAATTCTCTAAGGAAGAGATCCCAATTTGGATTCTGAGATACATTAGTAAGGAGTAGATCAATCTTGACTGGATATACACATTGACAATCCTTGCTACCTCTTAGTAACACCATGTCAGGTCCACAACAGCCTGTGAAAATAAGCAGAATAAAGTCAGTCTTTCTTTCTTTCTTTCTTTTTTCCTCATAAAATCACAGAGATGAGCACAACTAAGGTGGAAATAACAGGAAATTCAATGAATGACATCATACTATTAGAGAGAATATTTGCGACATTTTGTACTTCATGAAAAAAGCTGTATTGACCCATCTATTATTAGTATGCAACGTGGTATAATAACCCTAAGGATTGATATCATACTTGAAGCTTGTGGAGAAAATGCTGGTTGAGGCAAGACAGAGCGTGTTGGAGCATTGGCCAAATCTGGGGGAAGAAGGCCAGCAAGCGGCGGTGCTGATGCACTCCTCTTTCTTGATGGTTTGGAAAAATGTGAACTTGAAGGAGGATGACTGATTAAGAGTGGGCCGTGATAAGGAGATAGCTTAGGTGACATTGCGTGTATCGACGAGTGCTTCTTTTCAGGAGCAGTAGGTGCAGCTAAAGGTGCATTAGCTTCCGAGAGAAAAGAAACTCCATTCACAGATTGAGCAGTTATGAACAACAGGTAGCATGATTCAAGCAGCAAGGTGAAGATCATCCATTTGGATGCTCTAAAAAACCCTGCAACAAAGAATATCACACATTTAGAGCTATCATGTAAAGCAACAGAAGATTAACACTAGCCAGAATATCTAAGAGCTTGCACTTATCAGAAGAAACTGGTTTCATTCCATGCTACACGAGTATAGAATGCAAGCATAATTGTTTCAAAGACAATTAAACTCCCTAGAACAAGCATCTAAGAAACCTTTGCATTCTATTTGCAACTACATTGGACTTGGTTTGGGCATATTACTTCACTTGATGTGGAAAAAAACGGAACACGAAAGTGGTCTAGGGTCATAAAGCCATATCTCAAACCCAATCAATACTTCATGCCATGGTAATAGGTTCTACTTCAGATATATAGTAAGAGTTTCACCCCTATCCTAATTTCATTACTAGGCAACTACAAGAAAAATAAACAATTACACTCAGTTCCAGAGCTGCAGCTATAAAGGTCATGAAAAATCAGCTCCATATTGTAAAGTGAAATGTAAACCCTAACGAGAAGTAATTTAAGAAAACTTCAATAACAGAACAATGACAATCAACAGATGATACTGTATAGATCACCAATTCAGCTACTAGCACCGACTGACCGACATAAAAAAAAATCCAGGAACAATCACGGAACTAAAATCAACTGAAGCTCCAAAACCCTAGGTGTTAAGATTTCCAGGCTTTCCAGCTTCATTTCATCACACACAAGTTCAAGGTTCCGAATCCTCCAATTACAGCTTCTACGGAAAATAAACACTCGTTCGAAGCTCAGAAAGCAATATGATATAAAGAAAAAGCGAAACGGAAGCTGAAATTTACCGCCGGAGCGTTTGAAGAACGAAGCCATAAGAGCACCGACAGGAGCTCCACCGACGGCGAACGGCGCAGTTCAGATCTGAGAAACCTCCCCCGCGGCACGGTAACAGGCGCAGAGATCGGCACGGAAATCCCGCGAGAAAAGCAAAGGACAAAAGAAAAATCAAGAAGAAGAAACAGGAGAGAAGAAGAAGCAACTGCTAGCGCTGGCTATGGAAAGCAACAAAAAGCGAGCGGGGAAAAGCATAGGGAGTATCGTAATCAGAGCTTGAAAGTGGAGCTCGGACGCCATTTTCGAGCTCTCGGAGGAGAACTGCTACCAGCTAAAGAGGAAATCTGGAAGGATTTGACAAAGGAATTTGGGTTTGAACTTGGGAAACAGAGAGAGAATTTGGTGCAGAACTGCAGACTCCATACAGTCTTTAATCACGATTAGAAATATAGAGGTTGGTATATTTTTCTAGTGGGAGTATATGAGTATTTATATATTTATATTTATATACTGTATTGTTTTAAATATGCTTGCAAAATTCTTCAGTTGGAACTTGGAAATGCATTAAAATTCTCGCATGGTATAATTATTTTAGAGTATAAAGAATGTTATATGATTTAATAATAAAAGATGTTATATGAAGATAAAATGTCGTCGATTTATGATTCAAAAAAATTGTTAACGAAATATAAATAAATAAATAAATTAGTCGAAGAAAAAACTAACAAAATAGAAAACACAATACAATAAACATTGTATAAATATGCAACTTGTTGCACTCTTAAAATACAATAATATATAACCAACTCGACCACTTCTCTCGCCTCTTCCAATCTGACGCCTCTCCATATACGCAGCGAGATAGACATTTTTGTATTCTCATCCGCAAGGATGCTCTTGGGTGGTGGTCCAATAAGGACTAGTCTAATCCAAATCATTACTTGTATAAAAAAATGTATAACCAAATATAAAATATTCAAACTTGTGTAATTCCTTATTCAGTTGTCAAAATGAATTATAGTATGTAAATGTCAATTTAAGTAAAATATAAAATCATTATAGTTTGTTAAAATAAGATTAAAGTGATTAATATACTTTCAATCTTTAAACATTTATAATTTTTTACTCGGATGCCGGATTAGTGCATATTATATATCAAAACGAAGCTATCAGCTAATAGAATACACATATATAATTAATTCGTTAAATGATCCCTATGCCCCTTGGCTCCATAAACGACGTCATTTGCATTAAGGTGGATTGACCAATATGAAGGATAAGATAGATGTAAGAGTCTAGCTAGGTTTGATCGGTTTGAGCATGTGAAGAAGAGGTAACATATTATGATTTACATCTATATAGTTGTGAGGGTGACTCTTGATGATTTTTAATATGGCAAAGATAAACTGAAAAAGAGATGAATGTAAGTTATTTGTCAAGATATTTAACTATTGACCCTATCAAAAGACGTGACTATTGATCGAGATTATTAATGGAGACTAGAAGTGACATTTGAGCCGATGAAGTTTAGTTTTATTAGTCATATGGCTCTAGTCTTTGTAGTGTTCACCTTGCTACGCCTCTGGTAGGGTTTTACTTGATAATTGTTCATGTCCATTTCGTTTATCTTGCTTTAGATGGATAGTTAGAGCATGCCCAACAGCTTCTTTACAAAATTCTCCAAAATAAAGAATTAGAAATCACATATTCTGGACTTTTTTGGGCTGAATTCTAACAGATTCTTAAATATGGAGTTTACCCTAATATATATAGAGTTTTCTCCAAATTTAGAAAATGATCTTCATTTCTTCTTCCCATTTTCTATTTTGGAGAATGTAATGGGGAATCTGTTGGACTAAAATCAACCTTAATATTCTCCAAAAATCCAATATGAAGAATCTATTGGAGTTGCTTTTGCAAGTAAAGAGAAAACTCACGAATGGAGTTGTAACTTATAATAATACAAAACAAAATAAAATTATCTCTTAATTGGGGAACTTAAACTTTTACTAAAAGGTTTGGCAACGGGAATTGCTTTTAGGCAATGAGATAAACACTTAACGGAAAAGGTTAGTCGCTAAACGATAAAAAAGCACAAGAGAATAATGTAACGGTAACGAGCTACATCAGTGAATGTAGCCGTTGCATATGTCACCTTTCTTAAAAAAAAAAAGTCCAAAAATGTCATCCTTTCTCCATTTAAACTATATTTAAATTAAAATAAACCGGTATACATATGACAGGGACTAAAAAGGATAATGAAATAAAACACCCACCACCAATTAAAGAAAGCACAAAATCCTCCTCCTCCTCTTTTTTTTATTTGCGGTGGAAATTTTGCTTTATTGGTTTTGCATTTTTTTCAAGTAATCCATTCATTAAATTAAATGTCATTTTAGATACTTTTATATTTATTTTACATAATTGCCTTGTAATTTTTTTGAAAAATTGTAAAAATTAGAGTATTCAACGAGACTAGTATTTTTTATTTCTTTTTAAAAACTATATTAAATGCTAAAATGACATTTTTTTTAATTAATTAATGGATAAAAAATTGATTTGATAGAATATTAGCACAAATAAGTCAATTTCATAAAAATAGTAAGATTTAGAACACTAATTAGACATAAAAATCAATTATTAAGATGAAGATTACCCACCGTCGCAACCAAATAACACAAGTCAACCTTTTCTATATAAAAAAAGAAGTCAACCTTTTGATATGAGTGACCAATTAACCATATAGAAAGGGCCAACTCTAGATTCAATTCATTCACAAGTTATGCCCACATTAATAAATTCCTCATTGCCAAATTGCATAGAAACAAAAATACATGCCAATTTCCAAAAACAAAAAAATTGGGCTTTGTGGGCCTGACTTGACCTATGACCAATATTTGGGCTAAGCTCAAAGTATTAGAGCCCAACAAACTTCAATATGAGATTGAATATTTTCCTTGCCAGGACAAAAAAATTTGTTCCTACAAAATCAACACAGTACATTGAAGAGCAAGAAGCTCATGATTTTGGGCATTGATTTTGGTTAGATTTCCTGTTCAATCCTTTCATCCGCGCTGCACTCGGGCAGATCTCCAAACAGGGTTCGTTTAGGGCGCTATCATCTTCTCGTGGAGGAGGAAGGATCCCGAAACTGAACTGCACAATCACTTTTGAGTTTTAGACAAATGAATTTGGTATTGATCACTAATTTCAGCTCATGAGAGCTATCCAAGGCTCATTTTCCTTACTTGACAACTGTAGTCACTGAACTTGGGCTCCATGAGCAATGGAATTCCCATGTAATCTTTGAAGAAAGTCTGAAACAACAACAACAACAACCATCTGTCACAAAGAGAACCAAGCAATCCAAATCTCAGAATGAACTAACCTGTGTCGGGATCTTGCAAGTGTTAATGCACACACCAACACATTTACTCTCCTCCAAGTACTTGCACTTTTCGACAAAGACCTGAAATGATTCCAATGTCAAGGAATGACAGTTTCTGGATAATGAAATCACTTATGAAGCTGTTGGTACATACACCACTTGCACACGAGGATCCATCAGGAAGATTGATAGAGTTAACCTGGCACGGGCCCATCAGCCATTGACAGGTGAGCGCGGTCACTCTTGCTTTGCAACAGCATTCAAACAAAGATCATGAGAATGTAAACAGAACTTAAGAGATCATTTGGCTGTTGAGAAAACAAATGTGACCCACCAACCATGACGGCTGCTAACCGTCCCCCTCCAATAGGGGTTATCAGCGAGCGGTAGAGATCCAAAAGGAACGGAGGAAACAGGGATCTTAGAATTCGAACCTATCATTCATGAGCAATGGAGTATAAGATACACATAAAAAGTGAACAACTCGAATTCCTTATTGAACTTGCCTTTGTTTGATCAACAGACATGATTGCAGCATTTATAACTATTGGAATTTGGAAGTACCTATGAAGGAAATAATCAACATTGAATCTGAAGAATCAGATGCAAACTGAACCAGTAAACCCTAGAAAGAAATCAAGTTCATACGGCAGAAACAGTCACATCGGAGCTACACCTTATCGAATCGAATCAATATAAGATACATATAGCAAGTAAACAACACAGATTTCTTATGGAGTTTGCTTTTGTTTGATCAATAAAACATGAGATACCAGCTTGAGGCATTCAGAAATCAGAAGCACCTAAAAATGATGATTTGAGAAATCTCTGTCATTTCCCCAAAATGTAAGCCCTAAACCAGATGCATCTGAAGAATCAGATGCAAACTAAACCAGTGAACCCTAGGAAAAATCATGTTCATACCGCGGCATCACTGACATCGGAGCTACTCCTTCCGAGCATAAGCCGATTCGCGACCTCAATCAGTCCATCATAACCCGGCTTTTCCGAATCCCACCCGGTCTCCTGCCAAACTCACCAATCAAGCAAGCAAGTAACAAGAGCTTGCAAATTTCAGAAAATTAACCTAGTTCCTAAAAAGCTCCGATTGAGTTCGAAAAATGGAATACCAGAACCATCTTCTTCCGGAACAGATTGAGGAACAAGTCATCCAGAGGACCCGGATTGTACACAGAAGCAGCTTTAGAGGCCGAAATCTCGTCCTTAATCTGCACAATTTAAACACCATAGAAGTGAATTAATCGTTGAATTCTTAATTGGTGACAGAGTTGGGGAAGAGTGGTTTGGAATTCGAGTGTTTGTTGGTTACCGAATTGGATTGGGTGGAGGAGCAGTAGGAAAGGGGGATTCTTGGCCGTTGAATGAGAACTTTGGACGGTACTGATCGGAAAAGAGCTGGTGGGGAGGGCGAGGAGAAAGGTTGGAGGTGAACGATGGAGGAGGAGGAGAGAGAATTCATGGCGGAGGTTAATGGTGTCCTAGATTGGATAGCCTTTATAGTTTTTGTTGGAATTAATCGTTTTGAGTTTTTATTAACGGTGTGTTTACTGGTAAAGAAAATGGGGAGGAGGGAATCTTATAATCTAATTTAAAAATGGTTAAATTGGTTGTATTTAGGGGAAATATTTTCCGATTTAGCCAATCAGAAAAACCGCCTTATTAATTACCCTAAACTCTGTTTGGTTAAAAACCCTGAATTATTTCATAATGTCTTACATGACGTGTTATCGATAAAAAAACCGATACTTAGTGTCTTACGTGGCGTGTTATCTAAGAAAAAAAATCCATAAAAAAATTAAAATAATACATTATCGTAATTTATAAATAGTTGTCAAAAGACACAATTTATCTATATATTTTAGTTAATTAATAAAAATAAAAATTATTAATTTCATAATCATACTTACCAAAAATACTATAGATAAATATAATTGATAGATGTCGTTTTATTTATATCTATATTTTTTTTTGGTGAAACGAATCTATATCTATATAACTACTTAATTTCGTATACTTTCTGCTGACGTGGCGCGCTCTCCTTATTCCACTCCCTTTTAACCAATCACGTTTTTTTCTTTTAATTTTCATTTTTTACCCATTTACTAACTATTGGGTTTAATTCAAAATATTTATCGATATAATATCTTAATTTATAATATTTTTGATGATATGTCAACAACTCCTTCATTTAAATTTTTTAAACTAATCACTCTCTTCATCTTTTTTATACATTTACATTTTCCCGCTTTTAATTTTTACCCATTGACTAACCATCTATATCTATATATCTATATAACTACTTAATTTCGTATACTTTCCGCTGACGTGGCGCGCTCTCCTTATTCCACTCCTTTTTAACCAATCACGTTTTTTCTTTTAATTTTCATTTTTTCCCCATTTGCTAACTATTGGGTTTAATTCAAAATATCTATCGATATAATATCTTAATATATGGTTTTGTGTCTTTGGTGAAATTCAATCCTAAATCAGGCTTCTTTGATTTCTTAATGGCTTCATCTGTGGTTCTTCCAGATTCCATCAACTCTGATTTTTGTCTAGATAATTCAATTTCAATTGAGTTCCCCCTAAATGAGGTTATTTATTTCTTTTGTACACATTTCGTATCCTAAATCGATCAAGTTATTACTTTCTTTGAATTTTTTTGTATCTTCTTAGACAATATTGATATGATGGAAATTTTATCTTGAAAATTTGGAATTTCAGGTGCACAAAAGGGATATATTGTATGGTTTGCTCAATCGCCCGGAACAAATCAAGGAGCCTATCCTTATTTGATTTTAATATATATAATTTGAAGAAAAGAAGTTTGGAAGAGGTAATGTGGTACTGTTGAACCAACTTATTTTTGCTTAAACTTTTAATGTTGCTTTTTTTTCAATGTTTGTGTTACAAATTACAATGCCTCCCCTAGAAAATGTGTTCAAACGTGGAAATTTAATAGACATGTCGTGTTTTTTTTTATTGGAGATGTCTAATGTCTAATTATATACTGGTATTATTTATCTCTTTAATCCACTTTGTTTGTTCTTATGAATATAAAACAATTTTTTTTTTTTGTGTGTTTTGCAGCCTCACTTTGGAAGAACATAAGTAGCAGCTCCATTAATTTTGTTTCTACCTAGGTTGTATGAGTATCGGAACAAAATACCAGGATTTATATTTTTATGGATTGTTGTTGTATTTTACATATATGTTACCTTTTGTCAATAAAAAAAGCATAATATAACTATTACTTATCACTTCTTATCTGTTCTGGATTAATTTTGTTATACAATTCAACTTAACTAATTCAGTTTCATTGATTCTTTTCCATCGCAACCGCGCCATGGTGCGGGTATTACACTAGTTATTTATATGGAAATTAATTATTTGATAAGTTGTTATTTTATTTATATTTATATTATCTTTTTGGTAGATGAATTATTTATATCTAGATTAATTTTTATTTTATATCTCTCAATCACTATTAGTTTAATTATCACATTGTAATTCAGATTTATTGTTTTGTCTTATTTTTAATTTTTTTTAATAAATAATAGATGTAATTTTATAATATTGTGTTAATATATTCACATGCATTGAACGAGACACACACTAGTGTCTGTGTGTGTATCTATATTAGGTAAGCAATTCAAGGGCCACACATATCTGGCTTCTCAAGAGGCCGACAAAGGGCGAATCGTCAAACATACAATATAAAATAAAAAGGTGCAATACAACCAGTGGCAAGCATGCATACAATTTCGGGCAAACTAGCGAACCTTAACCTAACACGTTGCAGACAACATAGACTAAGAGTCGAAGCCAAGTGCCACCCATGATTGGTTTAAAGAAAAAAAAAGAAAAAAATTATAATTGGTTGAAAAACCTACATGGAGTTAACAAATGATAAAAAAAACTAAGATAATATATAAATATAAACGGTCTTTCTATCTCATGCCCTAAGAGCATAAGATAAAATCCTTGGTAAAGATACCCTACAAAAAATAAGCGATCCTAAAAATCTAATTTACAGTTTGACTAATGCAATTTAATAAATATTAAAAGCATATATCCTTACTAAAATGATAATTTTATTTAGGATATAGGATAGAAAAACTGAAATATAAATAAAACTATCATAGTTTCCTTTTATTTTCATATATATGTGTAAAATGATTGGTTCAAAATTATCCCCAAAATTTTGATCAAAATAAATAAATTATCCCCAACATCTATCCAATTACCCTTATTATATTACAATTAAAACAAATCTATTACGAAATCCGACTTATATCATAACTTCCCAAAAAAAAAGCCCCACGAAACAAATCTCTATATATACATAAGTTATGAATAACTATCAATAAAATTTAGTTTTCGATCTTACGAATCCCACGCAAAGATGAGACCGTACGACCTCTACGACGATGGCTACAACTCTAACTCCGACTGCTTCTACAACGTCGTCGTTTACCCCCTCGACGTGTCCTCCGGCGCCGCACCGGAGCACGTAACCCTCGAAGTCGGCTTCAAGTTCCTCGACGAAGGAGTACTCCGCCCCTTTCACCGCGACCATCTTCGGACCTTCAAGATCAACGGCGTTTCGACGGGCGACCTCTCCGGCATCGGCGACGTCGCCCGATGGCTTAGCACGGAGGACGACGTCCCCACATCCGCCGCGGACGCCGCCCTCAATTTGCTCACCGACGTGCTCACTGAGTGTCCCCGTGCAAGGCTCGCCGTAGTCATCATAACGGTCAATTTTTTCGAGGACGAGGACGATATCGATGATGCCGTGTTGCGGTTTTTGGAGGAGGAATCGGGCGGCGAGAGGGCGCCGGTGGTGGACGTTAGTGGCGCGGTGGATGCCCTAGAGAAGATTGAGGTTAGGGATTCCGAGACAGGGACAGAGTCTTCGTCGGGTTGTGTGGTTTGCTTGGAGGAGTTTTCGGTTGGGGTTGAGGTGGCTCGGATGCCGTGTTTGCACGTTTTTCATCGAGATTGCATCGTTAAATGGCTCGAGAAACGATGTGTTTGTCCGTTATGTCGCTTCGAGTTGCAATTGAAGACTGCTCCCTCCGTCTCACAGACCGCGGTAGATGTTGTTTTAGAGTAGTAAATTTGTGTAAAAAAAATATATTATTTTAACTATAATTATTATCTTTGTAAATAATTTTTTTCTTCTTCCTGTTTTTAGATATTTTATCCTGTTATTTTATAGGAACAACAAGTCGATATAAAGATACAACTAGTACAATTCCCGCGCCATGGCGCGATTTTTTGAAACTAAAATCTTAATAATATAAAAAATAATATTATAAAATAATAATAAAAGTTAAGATAAAATTCATTAAAATCTTTACCATAAATGTACCTTATAGATATATCAAAAAAAATTATTTTAAAAAAATATCATGTAAAAGTATAATACATAAATATGGATATTTAAATCACTTAGTAAAAATAATAATATCATTGTAACTTTATTTACATGTGATGTGGTATAACAATTATCTAAAATGATATTGGGTATGCCGTATGCGGTATGCCATATCATCATAAAGACTTATATATATATATTAAAAAGTATATATATAGATTATATATTTATAATATATAAATATTTACATGTAGATTAATAGTAAGCATTAGATTATAGTAAATTTAATGTTTTGAATTAAGCCTAATAGTTATTAAATATATTAAAAATAAAAAAAGAAATGTGATTGGTTTAAAGGGAAGAAGAAAAATTAAGGGAAAAATAGATTGATTTAAAGAGATAAAAAAAAGTAGGTATATCATATAGGCTAAAACTCTTTTATTTTAAGAATATATTGAGTTAAGCCCAGTAACTATATTAAATTGAATTCAATGTTTTGAATTAAGCCCAATTGTTAACAAATATGTATGAAATAAAAAAGAATATGATTGATTTAAAAACATAAAGGGAAGGATAAAAATAATAATTAAAGGAAATAATAATTAAATATATGAGAGAGGAAAAAATAAAAAAAGTAGAAAATAGGGGGTTGGTTGAATTAACTAAAATCGAGGAGAAGATGACACATCACCAAAGTCTTCTAATTTAAAGTATTACTAGTGTAGTACCCGTGCGTAACGCACGGGATTTGTAAATTATAATATATTTTATAGAATATATTACCATAATTTATTTACATTATATATTAGATGTATTATACTATTATAATAATATTAAAATGATTTAACAAAATAATATAAATTTGGATAAAAAATAATGTCTAAGGCAGGATATAAAAATGTGGCCCTCTACTATTATTTTTTGTTGTGTTAATGAATTGGAAGGTAAGATCAAATAATTTGGTAGTTCGACTACATATTACACAAACTCTAGGTGAATAGAGTTTTAAGCACTTTTTGATGGAGAACACATAAAAATGAGAGAAGAAATATTCTTGTAATAAACTTAAAAGTAAAAAAAAATGCTTCATCCGTCTCAAAATATAGATCGTTTTATTTTTTTGCATGTTTTTTAAGAAGCTAAAAACTTTGTAAAATATTATATTTTTATTGGTTTTTAAAAATAATATTACGCTTATTAATAATAAGTATATTATTATTTTTAAAAACTAATAAAGAAAATTCAATATTTTATAAAAATTTTAGCTCCTTACAAAACGTGCTAAAAAGTAAAACGACCGATATTTTGAGACAAAGGTAGTACAAAGTTTAGAGTCACCACTACTGTTTGAGAATGAGTTTTTTTAGCCTTTTAAGTTTTTAGTAAGCAGATTGATTACTTTGAGCATTAAACACACATTTGTTGTGGTAATGGGTTGGAAGGTAGAACTCAATAATTTGGAAGTTGGACTACACATTCCACAAATACAAACGCTCGTGAATGGAATTTTTAGAACTTTGGGATGAAGAGCACATAAAAAAAAGATATATTATATTAATAAACTTAAAAGTAAAAAAAATCCTTTCATCTCAAAATGTAGGCAATTTTATTTTTTTGATATGTTTTTTAAGAAGCTAAAAACTCTATCAAATATATTATCTTTATATTAGTTTTATTTGAGCAATTATATGATTTGCAATGTCTAAATAGAAGCTTTATTATTATATATTAGGCCAAAGCATGGATAGTTAGCTCAGTGTCATAAAACATATGACAAATATAAAAAATGAATGAAAATATTTTGGATCTCAAGTTTGAATTTTTACATTCAATAACTGATTGAGTTATAAAATTATATTTTAGATACTCCGTATTAGTTTAAGGTGTTTATAATTTTAGATAGATAAAATAAGTGAATTATATTGTTCATATGAGGAAATATTTTACTAAATCACACACAGACAAAAAATGTTAGGGTAAAATGCGGTAACTAATAAAGATATTAAGTTTTAACTCAAAACAAATGAGAAAAATTTTTTTTATTAAATTATCATTAGTTTTAATTCAAACGGTCAAAAAACATTTGGGATAAATTAATATTAATATTCTTGTAATTTTTATTAAATTATCATTAGATTTATTTTAATGAATAATTAATTAAATTAAAAGATGAAACTTAAATGCAACAAAGTTGTTAACATGGTTTTTATAAGGAGGAAACAATCGTGCAAGGGAAGATTAATAATTAAAAAAATTTGGTGGTTAAAGATTTCAAATCTCATCGTATTTCATGATTTCAAATTAATATAAAAAATACTAATAATAATTTTAGAAATAAATTATAATTAAATTTGTTAGAAAATGAATCATATCAGTAACTAAAAATAAATTTACACAAAAGTAAGTAATTAAAATCAATGATTTTTAACAAACTAAAAGATTTTGTCCCGTGTATTTGAATTAGGGAATTTACCATAAATGACTATTCCATCAAAACAATTATAAAAGATAAATTTTAATTAATGATTTAAGGTAGAGTCAAATAAAATAATTAATTAATTTAAAATGAGGTTATTATCTTCAACTAATAAAATTGAAAAATTAATTAAGTGGGCCCATGATTGATGTTAAGTTGCCACATAAGCCAATTCTTAAGGAAAAATTGTCATGTGGCATGAGAAGCAATTGTTTTAGTATTATATTAGATATAGATAGTTATTAAATATATTAAAAATAAAAAAAAAAGAAATGTGATTGGTTTAAAGGGAAGAAGAAAAATTAAGGGAAAAATAGATTGATTTAAAGAGATAAAAAAAAGTAGGTATATCATATAGGCTAAAACTCTTTTATTTTAAGACTATATTAAGTTAAGCCCAGTAACTATATTAAATTGAATTCAATGTTTTGAATTAAGCCCAATTGTTAACAAATATGTATGAAATAAAAAAGAATATGATTGATTTAAAAACATAAAGGGAAGGATAAAAATAATAATTAAAGGAAATAATAATTAAATATATGAGAGAGGAAAAAATATAAAAAGTAGAAAATAGGGGGTTGGTTGAATTAACTAAAATCGAGGAGAAGATGACACATCACCAAAGTCTTCTAATTTAAAGTATTATATAGATTAGGTAGATTGATTATCTAATGTACTCTTTATAGCGTTGACATAGGGAGATTAATTATCGTCCTTAATAGAAATCTATTGGGTCTTCAGGTGAAAAGTTTCATTCGGCTAGCGCACCCTAAACATTAGTTCGAATCGGACTTTGATAAGATCTACGTTTGAAGAGATCGAGTTAGCCTAGGTAGTTAGTTTTAGGGTCAGTTTGATAACACGGAGCTGATGGGATAGCTGAAGGTGATAGAGTAGATGAAACTGATGGATTAAGTGAGGTGTTTGGTAACCTAGCTGATGCAAACTAGCTGATTAAATAGGAGAAAATGAATAGAATTCTGAAAAGCTGGGGTGAATAATTGTTGAAAATCCAATTTCAAAAACTAATTAAATTAAAATGTTATACTACCTCCGTTCAGAAATAAGTGACGTTTGACTTTTTGACACGTTTTTTAAGGTGTTAAAAACTATATAAAATATAAAGTTTTTAATTGATTTTTATTATAATTTGATACATATTAGTTTTAAGTTTAAAATTATTTTAAAAAATTAATAAAAAAGTTAATATTTTATATAGTTTTTAGCTCCTTAAAAAACGTGTCGAAAAGTCAAACGACACCTATTAATGAACGGAGGGAGTATTTAACGTATTTAAAACTATAAAATATTAAAATCAAAAGCTCTGAAAAGCTACATGTATTGCCAAACGGACCCTTAGAGCAAGCCCAACAACTTCTCTAAAATAGAGAAAATGGGAGATTTTAGAGAAAAAAAATCATTTTTTCACCCCAACAGCTTCTCTAAACTGATCTCTAAAATAGAGAAATTGATGGAGAGAGGTAAAAAATCTCTAAATTTAGAGAAAGTGTTAGAATCTGTAAAATTTAATGCGTTCACCCCTTTCAATGCCTATCTATTTTTTCATTGGTTGTTGTCTATTGATTTAATGAAGTTATTGGAATTTTATTTATTAAATTATGAACTTATGCATCTATTATAGTGTATAATAAATGTAGCAATGGTATAATAGAGAATCTGTTGGAGTTGTGGTGTAAAAATTTTAGAGATTTTGTTATTTTGTTCTCTATTTTAGAGATTTTTTAGAGAAGTTGTTGAGGATGCTCTTAAACAAGTTTTTAATTATTTGGACTCGAAAATAGTATTTTAGTGTTTTGAGGCCCTAACTTATTTTTATATCTTACACACACATCTACAATATCTATTATCTTTCTATAACAACTTTTCCTCCCAATAAAAATACTATATTATGTTAAGAAGGTCTATTCGTTGCATACATTTAGTAAAAAAAAAAAGGTTATAAAATAATTCCCTGTACTATAAAAAAAAAAGGTTGTTACAAATACAAAAAATTATATATCTTAAATAATACCAAAAAATCACGTATACTAATAAAAAAAAATATAATAGATAATTTTGTAAATCAATCGGTTAGAATATAATAGGGAGGGTCAACCCCTTAAATGGGCCTACAGTAACCCGATCCAGATGTAGAGTGGGCAAAGTCCACTTGAACTGGAAAGGATAAAAAAAAAAAGAATATTTAAAAATAATATCTTCAATAACTTCCTATTACTTTTTGTGAAATTATACATCTAAAAAAATAATCTATCCTTTATATCCTTAATTATTATATAAAACACGAACAATCGTTCATTATATTTCCCTTCCATTCAATTCCTACTCATAAAGCAAAGCCATGGAATCTCCCTTCGTGAGTGAAGCCCAAGGCACCGAGGCGGCCTCCGGCCGTTCATACAACGTCGTCCTCATCCCCGAAGACGACGACAATGGGGCCGCTTCCAGTAGCGGCCCCGACTCCCTGAGTCTGGCGATCCGATGCCAATTCTACGACGTCGTTCCAGGCTTGGACGAACCCTTACTTCTTCACTACGAAAACGAGCGTTTCCCGCTCAAAAGGCCGGTCTCCGCCGGCGAGCTAAACGGCGTCTCCGAGTGGCTCGTGGCCGCCGCCGGCGCGCCCGTGTCCGCGGCGGAAGACGCCGTCCGCATCGCCGCGGAATTCTACACTCGCTTCCCCGAGGCGAGGAACTCCATGGCGGTTATTAGGGTTACGAGAGTCCTCAACAACATCAATTTGGCGGCCGCCGGTCAAGCGATGCTGAATTACGCCGCCGGCGGCGAGGCCGATCTCCGGGAGGCCCTGCAGCGGTCGGAGAGTGAGTCCGGGTGGGAACGGGCGGTGCCGGCTTCTAAGGCGGCGGTGGAGGCGCTCGAGAAGGTCAAGATTAGGGTTTCGGAGACCAAAACGGATACGGATACAGAGACGAAGAAATCATCGTGTGTGGTTTGTATCGAGGAGTTTGCCAGCGGGGACGAGGCGACGAGGATGCCATGTGAGCATGATTTCCATGAAGAATGTATACTCAAGTGGCTCCAGTATCGGCCGTTCTGTCCGATATGCCGATTCAAGTTGCCGACGTCGGAAGACTAATTAATTATACAAGTATAGTTTTTTTTTTTTTTTTGTCTCCCTCATAACTACGCCGATTCAAACTTGAATCTATTAGTAATAGTAGTTAGTTAATATTGTTTATAGATGGAATAGATCCGATACTATATGGAGCACAATTTTTGTTCATATATATTAGGATACAAATCATGGTTTTTAGTTATTTTTTAATTCTTAGGTTAATTTCCTCTGTTTAGGACGCCTAAACACATCCTTTATTTGTTATAAATCTGATTTTTTTTATAAAAAAAATATATGATAGATTTTATATATTTACGATATGTAGATTCTTATAAAAATAAATAAGGCACTTAGGATAATTACAGTGACAGATACAGGGGTGGGCTTGTATGGGTCCAAGTCCACCGCAAAATGGAAAAAAAAATACATGTATATATTGAAAGTATAAATAGTATATGCGTTAGATTGGTCTAGTGGAAAAGGAGGGTTTTATTAATTCACGAGGTCCCCTGTTCGACCCCCCTGCAGTACATTTAATATTTTATTTCTCATTTTCTTATTTATTTGTTTCAAGTCCAAGTTTATTATATTTTTAAATTATGTTGAGTATTTAATTAATATTTTTTTTATAATTTAATTAGATTAAAAATAGAATAGAATAATCGGGTAAAGTAGTGAATGAAATTAAAATTGTTACAATTTAAGAGTGTTTTTTTTCTCAATATTTATATAAATTATTTTATTTCTTATACAATATCTCCGATAAATTTGTCCACTGAATAATTAGCATATCTGGGGAGAAATATTTTCATATGATAGATTTATTTTATTTGATGCCAAATATTTTAGATTTTCCATGAAACTTGAGCAAACCTTCGTCATCCGTTTGGGAGCCCCATCTCACCTTGAATTGAACAAATAATCGAATCCGGGACCTCGACACCTCTCCATGCTCCACACCACTGAACCATCTTGACTGGGACTTTTTTTTTTTTTTTTCCTTTTGTGGTTTTTGATTTGGGTTAAATGTTTTCTTTTTTTTTTTTGGTCCAGAAGCGGGCGGGTTAAATGTTTTCTAATTTGGCTTGCAAAAAGTGCGCTTTAATGTTGTTTAGTAGGAATGACACTTGTTCCAATTTGTGCACAAAGAAATTTACATAAACGAAAACCCTATTTTCCCTTTTCTTTTCATATTAATAATGACTCCTTCAAATCTATAATTAAATGGAGAAAATCGATTGCTATTAATATTTAGTGGTGAGTATAATTAGTGGGTAATATTGAAGCAAGTGTTGAAATGCAAAATCGATGATGCCATAGATAGCCAAATTAACAAATTGATTTTTGTGTATAAATAAAGGCAAATCAAATGTTTTTCAATGCAAAACAATATTGATTGAAATAAGTAAAAATTTCTTTAAATTTTCACAATGGCTAAAGTATCAAGATCTCTCGGGATGTTGCATTTGAGAGTGTTGTTGGTTTTGTCATTGATGTTCGTTAGCGATGCCAAAGGATTTGGCAAGGCAAGAGGATTGGGCAAGGTCAAAGGCGGTGGGGTTGGAGTTGGCGGTCTTATAGGCGACGTTGCTACTGGGATAGAGGCAGCAAACACTGTTGGTAACATTGTTGGTGGTCTTACGGGAGGTGATGATAGTTCTGCGGGTGGGGTCGATTCTGGTGCTGGGGCTATGGTGCCTGGGACGCCAGTCGCCCCTGGCGCTGTGGTGCCTGGGACGCCAGTCGCCCCTGGCACTGTGGTGCCTGGCAATCCTATGCCTGGGGCGTCAGTCGCCCCTGGCGCTGTGGTGCCTGGCAATCCTATGCCTGGGGCGTCAGTCGCCCCTGGCGCTGTGGTGCCTGGCAATCCTATGCCTGGGGCGTCAGTCGCCCCTGGCGCTGTGGTGCCTGGCAATCCTATGCCTGGGGCGTCAGTCGCCCCTGGCGCTGTGGTGCATGGCAATCCTATGCCTGGGGCGCCAGTCGCCGCTGACGCTGTGGTGTCTGGCAATCCTATGTCTGGGGCGCCAGTAGCCCCTGGGGCTCCCATTGGTGTTCCGGCTCAAGCGCCGAGCAATCCTGGGGCCAACACTGGTCCTGATACTGCGGCGCCGGCAACTCCTTGAGCTAGTGTTGGTCCTAGGTAATTGCACTAGATAATTTTGCATTTAGGATTAGCTAATATAGTGGGTAATGATGGTGGAATAATATAGGTATCAAAGGTTTTAGGAAATGTTGTGGTCCCTCGCAACATACGTCCTTTTTAAGCTACTAAAGAAGAGTTTAGTGACAGAATACGTTATAATTAGTGATATAGGATCCCAATTTCTTATTTTATAGAATAAGAAAAATACAAATTTTGTATAATTTATTACACAGTTATAAAATATTTCAATATAATTTATTGATTTAAAGCTCTTGATTTTATAAATTAGATAGTGTAGTATGAAGTTTAGCAAAAGATAAAAACATCCTTTTTTGGCAAATTACAATTGAAGGCTTTGTTAATGTTTAATATTTAAACATTCAAAACTTTTTGTCCGAATGTTGGATTGAAGCATATAATATGTCAAATCAAAGCTACTGAGGAGATCGAGAAACATATGTACTCCGTATTGAATTTCGTTTTTATTGGGTGCGATGACTACCTTTGTCCCTAAAAGAGATTTGCCTTTAGTTAATACTACTGTAATGTTTAATTTACCCGAAAGTAGAGGATCATATGTTGTTTTTCATTTTTTTTTTATAAGATAAGAGTTTAATTAGGTGGGGTTAAACTGTGCTGGACCACCATCAAAGAGCGTCATTTCATATACGAACGTTGAGCTCGCGATCACCGAGGTAGGACTGCAATGGACATGTCAAAGAGAGCCGAGATATCCAACCAGCAACAATATTGGCTTCATGAAAGGCGTGCAACATGGCCATAGTCAGCTCGGACTACTACAACAAGAGAAGGGACATCCAAAATGAAGATCTCAAATTACTACGAGCAACTCTAACACCCCTTGACTATGGTCAAGTTGTCACCCTCCACATGAATTTTGGAGCTCCTTAGCTTTCAATATCCCTAGCTTGAGGCCCCACGCCTCGGCCATCAAGCTAGGCCAAACTCCAACCACATTGTAATATGCCATAAGCAATCACCTTGCCCTTTGCCCTTGTGATCACGAATAATTAATGAATCTTTCACCAGAAGAATCATTAGTGCTTTTAGTCCCATTAAAATTGATTTTGCAGGTTTGTTGTGGCGATTTTCCCCATCTTAAGATTCCTTTGTTTTTGTTAGTGTGGTGGTTCTGTTCTTCTGTTTCTATTCTTCATTGCTGATATTTTTTGTCTTCTCCCATTTTTTTTAGAGTTTGTCACGTGAGATTTTTCATATTTTGTATTGTAGTTCTTAATTTTCGAGGCTACATCCAATTCCCATATCCAAGTCATGCTTTGCTAATTTATGTTGTGTTGTGTAATGTGTGCCAAGTGACTTATTGTGGTGAACCATCCAGATTTTTTTTATGGTATATAGTTTATATTCATTTGGAGTTTTAGCTATATAGGTATTTATTATTACTATTTTTAGTACATGTGTCACAGGAGGAAGTTAGAGCGTTCCTCCACTTTCCGGTTATGATTGTTGTTAATGAACCTCTCCATCTAACCATCTATCTTTTCAGAAATTAACAATGTAGAACAAAAAGTGTAAATAGTTATAAAACATATTTAATTTAATTTAATATTTAAGTTGGTCCCGTAAAAGCATTTCTTAGAAGTTCATTGATATATCATCTTTTTATAAAAGCAAATTGATTTCGATTTTTGAATAATTCACACCACTTCTTATTCTATTGTAACAAAAGATTCCCTTTTATTTAAGATGGCGTCTCATTTTTCCGGAATGCTGTTTCCTTGGAGGTTCGTCTTCACTGCCCACAGGTGTCTCTTGATGTGCCGCTGGCCTGCGGTGCTGCCACCGGGGAGTGCTTGGCTTTCGTCTTTCGTCTATGTCCTCATCCCTTTCGACTGTTTGGTTTTAGTTTCGCTTTTGTAGAGTGTTATTGCTTGTATCTGACACCATCTTTGTATTTTGTGTTTGTTTAGACGGTTTTCCGTCTGCCGACTTGTCGGCCTTCGAGGTTCAGGTTTATCTGACCTCGAATTTTTTCCTAATATAAAAAAAAATATATAGACAATTCCTCGATATTTTATTCATCATCTTGATTCGAAGTCATATCTATACCAAATTTTGATTAGTTTTGATGATTTGGACTACACTCAAATTTTAGCGGGTTCTCTAGGTATCTTTTGGATGAGAATTAAGCCTTACGTAGTTTGGAATTTTATAAGGTTTTCATGCTGCATAGGATCATGTTAAGACCCACCTTTTTTGAAAGGGTAATCTTGACATAAATCCAACTATCACTAGTACAAAATTGAGATTTTATTACATAATTATTTATGCCGGAGGTTCAATTTGCGAAATAAAAATCTTAAAATGGTTTAATTTTATTCTCTTAAATACTGAAAAATAAATATATGCCGGATATTATCATTTATGTCCGGCATAAATGACAACGAAATATTAAAAGACCCTAGTTATTTATGCCGGGCGTGTCGAATTTTTTATCCGGCATATATAATATGGGAATCCGGCATAAAAAAGCGAATAAAATTGCCTAGACATTGTTTATACCAAATATAAATATCCGGCATATATAAGCGGATTATATCCTGCATAAAAAAAATTAATTATTTTGGAAAGAAAGAGCGCTCGGCCGCTCGCTGTACGTTCTCTGACTTCTCTCCCAAACCAAACCCTCGAAACACAGTTCCTCGACTTCGCCTGTGGCGGCCCTCCACTCCAGTCGGCGGCCCTTAGCGCCTGTGGCGGCTCTCCACTCCTCGTCGGCGGGGTATTCACTGTGGCGGTCTTCGTCGGGGTCTTTACTGTGGTGGCCCTAATCGACTTCGCTCAGACGCTCAGCCTCGCCTTCGCTCCTCTTCGCTCAGCCTCCTCTTCGCCGGCCCTAATTGAAGCGCCGGCGACCCTCCTCTTCGCTCAGCCTCGTCGGCGGGGTCTTCACTGTGGCGGTCTTCGTCGGGGGTCTTCACTGTGGCGGCCCTAATCGACTTCGCTCAGCCTCGCCTTCGCTCCTCTTCGCTCAGCCTCCTCTTCACCGACCCTAATTGAAGCGCCGGCGACCCTCCTCTTCGGTCAGCCTAGCCTCCATCGCAATCACACTCGATTTGGGTTGCAATGAGTTTTTTCAGACTTGCGAAATCAGGGATGGGAGAAACCGTTACTCGCCGACTCGCACCCAGCAGGCCGCAGGCGATTTCTCCCCCGCCGACGCCGCTGTCGCAACCGTTGTCGGCTCTGGGCTGCTGCAGTGTGCTGCACACCAAAGTTGAAAGGCCAACACTCCATTGTTGTCCATTCTTCCCAAATCTCAAATCCGAATTAAAAAGGTCAGTATTTCATACTTTATACTTTGTGAATTTGTGCTATAACTTTTGATTTTTGAGATTCAATTTGTAGGTAGAATATTAGAATTCGTTTAGGGTTTTGATTTTGGGAAACCAATTGATGAAATTAGGGTTTGATTTTGAGAATCAATTTTGTGGAATTTTGATTAGAGTTTGTGATTTTTGGAATCAATTTTGTCATTTAATTATTGTGTATATGTGATTTTGATACCGAAGTTTATGAATTTGCGAATTGAAACTGTGTTCAATTAATCAAAATTTCCCCCAAATATTTTTGTACTTTTAGAATTGAACTAACATATGACTTTGTATTCTAAAATTGAACTATTTTTGCACCAAATATTTTTGGCCTATTAGCTCAATTGGTCCATCGATCTATTTCCATGCCATTCGTCTTACCATTCTTTCTTGGCGACATTGATGTAATCACCGAAATGTTGCTTCGTTTGGTGTCACTAGGTATCAAGTGCTAGCAGGAGTAATCGAACAGCGCATTTTCGAACCATTGCTGCACACCCAAAAGCTACTGCTGACTGCTGAGCTTGATCTGCTTTGCTGTTCGAACTGGGAACATGTTCTTGGGATCTCATAGGTAAGATCAATGTCTTTTCCCTGACTTCCATTTTTATCAGATCAAAGCCATTCATAGGCTTCACTGATTATTTTTGATAATGGTTTTATCTTTGATAATGCATGGTTTCAATTGACCATAAGTTCTGATTTGTTTTTGGTGAAATTGAATTGAGTAGACTAGATAGATTGATCTGCATCAGTGGAATTTATGCACTGTTTGTAGTTACGTAATATGAATGGATGGAGCTTCATTGATAGTGTACTAGATTGATGACAAAGATACCAATCTACTTGCAGATTCATTGAAGTATAGTGTAGATAGTGCCCGACAATGGCAAGATAAGTGCTTGGCTTCTGCTCATTTTAGAGAAGAGGACCACTTTGATCTCCCACGATCTTTCTATGGTATTTATCAGCTAATTCGTACTCCAAGCCTTTTGTTTAAGCGGTTTGATACATGGTATGTTTAGATTGTTACATGAAAGTACTCTTGTTTCTAAGAAAGACAAACATATTTGCATAGGATTGTTACATGAAAGTACTCTTGTTTCTAAGAAAGACAAACATATTGGATATGTATATTTCCTCAACTGTTTTAAGCTATTTTTCTTACCTTCTAGGGTTCCTTTTAGACACACTTTTTGTTGTTTCTTAAAAGAAAAGAAATAAATTTCTTTTTGAAAGACAAGAAGATTCATGGTATTTGAGTTTTGTTAGGATTATGGTGACACTTTTTGTAATTTGGGTTTTTTAGGATTATGTTTAGCTTAGATTTGAATGAACTTGCTTAAATATATTTTCTTACTGATATTTTGATGTAGTTGCTCAACTCAAACACTCGTATAATTCCTTGCTATTTTGTTTTTATAGATGGTGGCTGGAGGCATTGCTTTTATGGTTGTTGAAGGAATTTTGTATCCACTTAATACAATAAAAACTCATCTTCAAGTAGGTCAAACAGTTTTCTATTTCGTATTTTCCATTGATTTTGGTTTTAGAAATTTAGTGCCAGATTCCCACTTGGATTTGAAATTCATTTGTGATTGCTTATTGACAATAAAATAAAGGTTGCAGCATCTCTTTCAAATGTCATTAGAAAACTTAATTGACATATAAAAGAATCAATAGACTGACTACTGTATAGAATTATTCATAAGATTCATTTAGTTGGATATTAACGATCCTGTCTAGAGGAAATAAAAGAACATAGATGATCATATGTAATTGGGAGACTGGAATGGTTGATCTTGTTTATCCTGATCCAGTACATACTACATACTTGCTCTCATTGATGACCTATGTTATACTTTTCATATGAATCGCTCAGTTTCCAAACCTTTTGATGAATATTTAGGTTTTCAGCAGCTTCACAATTGATGAACCTGCTCCAGGATTGAAGGCGCTATTGTTACCTTTGTTGTTCCTGATCAGACAGGCAAGGTAAATAATATGAGCTACTTGAAATCATGGTTTAGGTGTATTATAGCATGCTTGCTGGTATGCCTTCAAGGGCGGTACTATAAACTTGGACTTGTATTTGCTATGACAGGTTGAGCTCCGGTACTTGCACGAGTATGCTGGAATAAGCACTAGCATCCAAAGTAGGTGTTTGATTTTTTATTTTACTTTTAACATTACTCTTTTTTTAATAACTTAATTAGTTTGGTTAACTTAATAAAAATGTTGCCTTTAATAGTGGTTTGATGCGAGCTAAGTACAGATGTGCCGAGATTGATGACTTGCGAAAGGAGTGGCTTGATTACTTATATACCTTTATTTTTAGGTATGAATCTACCTTGCACATCCTTAATTTTGAAAGTTGGTCTCTCGATTGGAATGTAATAAGCTCAAGCTATTAGCTTTCATAACAATGTCTTTCTGATTTTTATTTTAGGTGAGCTACAAGTTGTCTCAAGTTCATATGCTCATCGAGAGATGACTTTCATTTGGTGAGCTCGAGCGTCTATCAAGATATGTATCCGGATGTGGCCATGCACTTACTTTCGTTTTACTTTATCAGAGACAACTTTTGTTTTAGCATGTTTACATTTTAGTTCTATCATATGATGTACCCCGAATGTGATGTTGGTGGGTCAACTTAAACAATGGATTTGTAGTGGTTGTTGCTATAGATTGGATGATATTTATGTATGTTTTTTATGACATTTAACAGGGGGTTTATATTGATATTCAAAACGTGCTCTTGCAAAATCACATTAAACTATATATCCCGGAAAACCGTCCATTATAATAGATCATATAATATACCGACCAGATTTAAAAATAAAATAAAATTAGTATTTATGCCGGATCTGGAATTTTTAACACCCGGCATAAATAGCCTGAGCTTTTTTTTCATAAAAAGAACAACATCATTTATGCCGGATTTGTGTTAGATATATCCGGCATAAATAACTCTATGTATAAAAACACCCTATTATTTATGCCGGATGTGTGGATTTTTTATATCCGGCATAAATAAGTGCATGTTTAAAAAACACCAATATTATTTATGCCGGGCGTGTGGCATTAATATCCGGCATAAATAACTGCATGTAAAAAAACACATAATTATTTATGCCGGGCGTGTCATATAAATATCCGGCATAAATAAAACGCCCCCTTTTTTATTACATTTACCTATACCCCGGAGATAACTTTTCAAATATCCGGCATAAATAGCTCAAATATCCGGCATAAAATCTAGTTTTTGTACTAGTGTATTATTTAATTTGCATGTGAATTTTCAAGTACATCACCCGAATTTTAGCGGGTTATCCACGTATCTTTTTGATGAGAATTAAGCCTTATATAGTTTGGAATTCTGTAGAATTTTCATTCTTCATAGAATCGTATTAAGACCCATCTTTTTTAAAGGGTCGTCTTGACATAAATCAAACTGTCATTTGCATGTGAATTTTCAAGTATATCTTCTAAGAAGGGTTTTCTAATCAACGATGCTATCATTTGCACGAAAATTAAATTTATATTAAATTTGGTGTATTTTAGCCTCAAATTCATTTAAAGATTAATTTAAAAATGACCACTGTACCGAATTAAAAATTTATAACGACCGAATTAAAAATTTATAACTAGTTATTTATGTAGCCCGTGTAAAGCATCAAGCATTTGTGTAATTCTAAAAGAAAATTGATTGGATTTTTTGAGATTGGACTCGACGAGGTTTGACTTTATATCGAGTGTTCTATCTAGTATCTACCATTGTAAAATAGATCAAATCACCCTTAATTTATTTATGATCTATATTTTTTTATTTGACTTTCATCTTGACTTAATGGGCATTTAAATGAACCATTATTTGAATTCATTTTTATGGAACTTTCCACTATCGGTCCTTTTTTTTTTTCAAATAATTTGTTTTGTGAAATGTTTTTGCCGATTTCAAATATTTTTTATTTATAAGAACATCTCTATTATTTTCTCATTTTGAGAAATTTAGGGTCCGTTTGGCAGCGCATGTAGCTTTTCGAAGCTTTTGGTTTTAATATTTTATAGTTTTAAATAAGTTAAATATAAGATTTTAATTTAAGTAGTTTTTGAAATCGGATTTTCAACAGCTACTCACCCCAAGCTTTTAAGAATTCTACTCATTTTCTCCTATTTGATCAGCTAGTTTGTATCAGCTACTCTATCAGCTGAGTTACCAAACACCTTACTAGCTTATGAAAACTCTAATTTAATATATAGTTAACACATTTAATCCATCAGCAACTACTCTATTAGCTTCAGCTACCCCATCAGCTTCGTGTTATCAAACTGACCCTTAAGTATTTTTTGTCCAATAGATTTTTTTTAAATCTTAAAAATAGAAAAACAACTAAAAAAAAGAGCAAAACTTCTCTAAATATATATGCAATATTCTTCAAAAACTAATTGATTCTCCAACTACATGACCACCGCCATGACTGACAGATCGGATCTAAATATCAGAGCAAAATGACATCTAAATTGACCTAGCTCAAAGTCTCGAGCTAGGTCAATTTCTGTTGATGGGAGTTGACCAAAGACTCGAGCTAGGTCAATTTCTATTGATGGGAGTTGACCAAAGAAACCGAATAAGAGTATATTGATCTCCATATGCTTGTTGCACAATATTTTGATATACTAATTTACCCAACTCTTGATCTGGATATAGAAATTCCATATACCTATATCCAATCCAATGTATATACACCAAACAGACACTACTATCTATTTAGATACACATCGAGTGCAAGAGATTTAATAAATTGGTATTAACAACCAAACACAACTTAATTCAATTGACAATTCAATGATCCACTTCCACAACAACAAACAATTAATATGATCAAACTATCGACTGGTATTTTTAATCTATGTTAAAGATATTGGTTAAGAACCCACATTTATAATGTCTAGATTTCAGTGCATAGAAAAACCATTTGAAATAATAAAAAAAAAATTACTCTTTGTATTAAAAAAATATGTCATTTTAAGGAGAGAATACTGTTAAAAAAAAATGTTATTTTAGGTGATTTGGTGTCAACTTTTTAAAATTGCTCTTATAAAAATGAGAGAGATGATAGTTGTAGTTTTCGAGAATGTGAAAAAGACAACGATAGTTTAGCACTTTAGCTTAGTTGTTAAAGAGGAGTATTTATTACCTCAAGTTATGAGTTGAAACCTCTTGTACGTCACTTTCTTATTTTGGATGTTTTGCTTATGCTTGCTTCCTTTTGAGATGATCTCCATCTCCCACATCTTGAGGGAAGCCAACAGGGCGACCGATCGTCTTTCTCACTTGGCTTTGACTTTTTACTCGCCCTCTTGGAGACCCGACCTAGAATTTAAGACTCTCATCCATAAGGATGCTCTTTGATAGTGGTAAAACTGTGATTGACGCACCTCAAAAGTTCGTCTTGTTACTCTTGTATGAAAAAAAGTGTAAAAGTGAGTAATAAATATGGGTATAAATGTATTCTTGTTTGGTTTCTTATAAATTATGTAAATCTAAAATGACATGTTTTAATTAACAGAATGAGTAAAATGTAAACTACTTTGCTTAAATGTATATTTACACAATAAGTCATATGTACATAGCCCTTATAGTGTAGCATGTTAACAAATTTGAGTCATTAAATTAAGAAGATCAACGAATGAGATTAAAAATAACTTGTGACTATTCGATGGTACCATTAGAATGAAATTTACACTTTTTGTACAGAAGAATAATTACATAATTATGAATGAATAATCATGAGAAAACAAATGAATAATAAGATCAGCAACCCTCGCCTATAGATCAGATATCGAATAATATGACAAGAGCTTTTTAAAAATAAAAATAAAAATGATCAATGTATAAGAACACTATGTAGTATGTACCAACCTCAACAAACAAATTGCAGCTAAAATAAGATAGGGAAGTTACAAATTTTAGAAATATATATATATATAGTCTTAAGAGAAATGAGCACACTACAAATATGGTGATTAAAACAAAAAAATTTAGTCTTACACCTCGATTTTTGAGTTATGACCCCTTTATGATTTATTTATTTTGGTTGAAATCAGTGGTGACACATTTCGTGTCCAATAAGATCAAGTAGAAAAATTACTTCCTCACAATGCAAGTTAAACGATTTTTTCCTTTTTAATGTCTGAAATCGACATCAATAGATGTACACCTTTAGCATATTTATTAGAAGTCCATCTTCCAAAATCTTAACATATGCTTTAATTTAAAGTAGTTAGTTTTCATACCTTAGAGCCACAGCAACATCCTCATCTTTAGTACCCCTCTCATTAAACATGATTAAGATTAATCAAATTAAAGTATAAAAATAAATAAAAATATAATGATAGCAAAAACCAGTTGATCGACAACTTGATCAAAGATCGAATAAAGTAACTTGAGTGGAGTTTGAATCGATCTTTGATCAGAACGGAGGGATTTCGCTGATCGATTAATCATCCACAAGCAAATCAATTTCGAGTCACCTATTGGTCATGTGAGATTGAGAGAGAAACATAATGAAAGTAAAGAGTAAAATTAGATATTCAATGGCTTAAAATAGAAGATAGTAAAAGTAGAGGTGAATCATAACCTTAAAATTACCTTCAAATTAGGAGTGCAAGGATTTGGTGTATTTCCATGGAAAATTGATTAATTCTAATATAGGATGCGGAGATAAGGGGGATTTGATTCATACCTCCATTAGATTCATGTAATAAGTTTTGATTTAATAAATATAATAATAAGCGGTTTTATTGTATCGGGTTTTCTATCCTATGCCCTTAATAACCTCAATCTGAACAGATTTCTCAAATTTAAATTATTTTAAGATTTTCTTAATATTGTTTTCCTATGACTGCTTATTTATTTGGTAGGAATCTTAAAGTATCTTGCGCCTCTTGACTCACGTACACGTCTGTGACTCAAGAGGGGCAGGGTGCGATGTATATAGTAAATTTTATGGGTGTAAATATTATCACTGTTTTTTTTAACAATGAGAGAATTTGGATGGTGCAGAAAATCGAATTATTGAATTTTTAGGCTTTGTGTCGGACCATATTGACCTACCATTCGACCCATTGTCATCCTTATCTAATGTTCTTTTTCAATCTTCTTCGAGAATCATGGTGCAGATTTTATGCATCACATTCATCTTCGTCTGTGGGAATCGACATTTAGGTTTAATGAATTGCCACTTATGGCCAAAATATCATCAATTACGACCAAGAGTGTGCAAAATAAGGCCAAAAATAGCTGATTTTAATTCAAGTGTATGTCACTTAAGGGCAAAGTAGCCGATTTCCAGTCAAGAGTACACCACTTTAAGGCCAGGGAAAGCAGATTTCATGCTATAAGATCACCCGTTAAGGCCAAATGTACATCACTTGCGCCACTTCTGATTTAAGGTTAATTAAGAGTAAGAAACTTAATACCAGCGGAGCTCCAGTTATGTCCAATGAATCGCCACTTATGGCCAAAAATTCGTCACTCAAAGCCAACAGGTCGATGACCCTTTAAGGCCAAACGACCATCACTTAGGAATATTTAGTATACAAGATACAACTAGAGTGTATGTGCACACATTATTGGTTGTCGTCGATCAAGTGAAGAACATTGCGACATTTGGCTTCATACATCACTAGATTGTGAAGAGGAAATTTGAGGAGCGGTTGAAGGGGCAAAGATAATTATATCAAGATCTATGCACTCTGTCATCTTTTTGTATGGTAAAATTCTTAGCAAACCCTAATATTTGTGATTAAATAGAAAATAAACTTGGAGGAGAACATGCTCTGACTTGAGCGTTGAAAAGCCTTTCGGGGGACACGAGCTCTCCTAACATCATTTTTTCTTAAGTTGCAAGTTCGGATCCATCGATCTTTTCCAATCTCCTTCAAAAATCATGGAGCAAATTGTATACATCACAAACACTAACATCAAACACAAACCAATTCAATCGACAATTCAATGATCAATTTCCACAAACCAATTCAATCTAATTTCTTGGCTTCGCCTAACTCCTACCCCGACCCAAGTTGGCCCAAGTCTCCGACTTGGTCTTATTCATTTCTTCGTCGTCCCATAGTTTCCATTTAAAAAAAAAACTTGCCATAATACAATAACCGTCTTTCTATCCTATGCCCCAAGGCCCAAGGACATAGGATAGGAACCTTAATTGAGAAAGATTTCCTACCAAATAGATAAACGTCCCTAGGAAAGCAATATTAAAAAAAGCTAAAAATAATTTGAATTTGAAAAATCTTTTCCGATTGAAGTTGTTAGGACATAAGATAGAAAACCCGATACAATAAAACCGCTTATTATATTTAGAAAAAATTTGCGAAATAGGCACATTATTTGGACGTTTTTGCGAAATAGTCGCGTGTTGGGACAATTTTGCAAAATGACCCCTATATATTCTTATTCTCGGTTGTACGGACATTTTTTTCCTCTCTCCCAAATCCTCTCGCCCTCTCAATCTGTTTTCTCTCTCTCGACGCCGGATCCGGCTCCGATGGCGGCGAGTCGCCGGACCTCCATCTTCCTCCTATTCGCCGGACCTCCACTCGCTCGCAGCTGCCCTCACTCGCTCGCTGCCGGTCTCTAGTCCTCATCGCCCTTGCTCGTTGCCACTTTCCCCCTTGCCCTCGCTCGAACCCTTGAAGCCGCCGGCGATTCGCTCCGCCTCTCCCCTTCCTGTTCTCCGGCGACTCGCACCTCCCCCTCGCCTCGTCTCCGTCACTGCATCGCTCCTCCTCGCCTCGTCTCCGTCTCCGGCGATCGAGCATAAGATAAGGTACGGTGTTTTTGTGAGTTGATGATTTTGCTGGATTTTGGTTGCCTTGCTTCTGAATTTGAGCAAATTTGTTGATTTTGTTGTTCATTTGTATGGATTGAGATGCGGTTTTTGGAATCTCAGCTGCTTCTAGGGTTTCACAGTTGAATCTAATAGCTTTCATGAATTTTCACCATTTATGTGGCCCTTTATCTATAAGATGAATTGTAGATCTAAGTTGGTCAATTATAATTTCAATTGTGGAATCTCAGCCATTCTTATTCATAGTTGTAATTGATCATCTTGTGCAGGTTATAGATGAATGCAGCAGTAACCAGGTGACTTGTTCTCCTTTGTACCTTTTTTGGTGAAGGTGAAGTGAAATTTATGGATAAACTGTTCGGTCTTTTTTGAAAACAGGAAATGCAGTTTATGGATAAGTTGGTCAACTATAGATGAATGAGTTTACTGTTGGATTTGTGCTGTTGAACATAGTGACTTGTGGTGACTTGTATCTAGTTATCTGCCGATATTCAACATTGAGGCTAAAGCAAAGTTTCTGTTTTATTCAACATTGAGGCTAAAGCAAAGTTGAAGTCGCACCAAATGTCTGAGCAGGTCTCCTAAATATTTAGCATATCAGTTTCTGTTTTATTTACATTTGCATTGTGCAGAGAATTTATCAGATTTTTTATTTATTTCCAGGTTGTCTTTTGGAAATGGATTACTCCTAAGTTGCTAGGTCTTGTCACACAGACTTCAGTGTATCATTGGTCAATTGAAGGTAAGGCACTAATGGTTCATGCCATTCATAATGATTCTTAAATTGTTTTGTGCTAGGGTAAGAAGCTCCAGATTGCTTAATATTTTCTCCTTGACTTGTCGGCTTTAGGTGAATCCGAGCCTGTGAAGATATTTGAAAGGACAGCTAATCTTGCAAACAATCAGATAATCAATTATCGTTGTGATCCCTTAGAAAAGTGGTTGGTTTTGATTGGACTTGCTCCTGGTTCAGCAGAGGCACGCAGCTTAACTGGTTCCTGTTGTCTGTTACTCTATTATATGAGAAATTCTCCGTTAAAATATTCTTCCAAGCCTTACACCTTATTTACACAGATAAACTGAAAAAGATAAACTGAAAAAGAGATGAATGTAAGTTATTTGTCAAGATATTTAACTATTGACCCTATCAAAAGACGTGACTATTGATCGAGATTATTAATGGAGACTAGAAGTGACATTTGAGCCGATGAAGTTTAGTTTTATTAGTCATATGGCTCTAGTCTTTGTAGTGTTCACCTTGCTACGCCTCTGGTAGGGTTTTACTTGATAATTGTTCATGTCCATTTCGTTTATCTTGCTTTAGATGGATAGTTAGAGCATGCCCAACAGCTTCTTTACAAAATTCTCCAAAATAAAGAATTAGAAATCACATATTCTGGACTTTTTTGGGCTGAATTCTAACAGATTCTTAAATATGGAGTTTACCCTAATATATATAGAGTTTTCTCCAAATTTAGAAAATGATCTTCATTTCTTCTTCCCATTTTCTATTTTGGAGAATGTAATGGGGAATCTGTTGGACTAAAATCAACCTTAATATTCTCCAAAAATCCAATATGAAGAATCTATTGGAGTTGCTTTTGCAAGTAAAGAGAAAACTCACGAATGGAGTTGTAACTTATAATAATACAAAACAAAATAAAATTATCTCTTAATTGGGGAACTTAAACTTTTACTAAAAGGTTTGGCAACGGGAATTGCTTTTAGGCAATGAGATAAACACTTAACGGAAAAGGTTAGTCGCTAAACGATAAAAAAGCACAAGAGAATAATGTAACGGTAACGAGCTACATCAGTGAATGTAGCCGTTGCATATGTCACCTTTCTTAAAAAAAAAAAGTCCAAAAATGTCATCCTTTCTCCATTTAAACTATATTTAAATTAAAATAAACCGGTATACATATGACAGGGACTAAAAAGGATAATGAAATAAAACACCCACCACCAATTAAAGAAAGCACAAAATCCTCCTCCTCCTCTTTTTTTTATTTGCGGTGGAAATTTTGCTTTATTGGTTTTGCATTTTTTTCAAGTAATCCATTCATTAAATTAAATGTCATTTTAGATACTTTTATATTTATTTTACATAATTGCCTTGTAATTTTTTTGAAAAATTGTAAAAATTAGAGTATTCAACGAGACTAGTATTTTTTATTTCTTTTTAAAAACTATATTAAATGCTAAAATGACATTTTTTTTAATTAATTAATGGATAAAAAATTGATTTGATAGAATATTAGCACAAATAAGTCAATTTCATAAAAATAGTAAGATTTAGAACACTAATTAGACATAAAAATCAATTATTAAGATGAAGATTACCCACCGTCGCAACCAAATAACACAAGTCAACCTTTTCTATATAAAAAAAGAAGTCAACCTTTTGATATGAGTGACCAATTAACCATATAGAAAGGGCCAACTCTAGATTCAATTCATTCACAAGTTATGCCCACATTAATAAATTCCTCATTGCCAAATTGCATAGAAACAAAAATACATGCCAATTTCCAAAAACAAAAAAATTGGGCTTTGTGGGCCTGACTTGACCTATGACCAATATTTGGGCTAAGCTCAAAGTATTAGAGCCCAACAAACTTCAATATGAGATTGAATATTTTCCTTGCCAGGACAAAAAAATTTGTTCCTACAAAATCAACACAGTACATTGAAGAGCAAGAAGCTCATGATTTTGGGCATTGATTTTGGTTAGATTTCCTGTTCAATCCTTTCATCCGCGCTGCACTCGGGCAGATCTCCAAACAGGGTTCGTTTAGGGCGCTATCATCTTCTCGTGGAGGAGGAAGGATCCCGAAACTGAACTGCACAATCACTTTTGAGTTTTAGACAAATGAATTTGGTATTGATCACTAATTTCAGCTCATGAGAGCTATCCAAGGCTCATTTTCCTTACTTGACAACTGTAGTCACTGAACTTGGGCTCCATGAGCAATGGAATTCCCATGTAATCTTTGAAGAAAGTCTGAAACAACAACAACAACAACCATCTGTCACAAAGAGAACCAAGCAATCCAAATCTCAGAATGAACTAACCTGTGTCGGGATCTTGCAAGTGTTAATGCACACACCAACACATTTACTCTCCTCCAAGTACTTGCACTTTTCGACAAAGACCTGAAATGATTCCAATGTCAAGGAATGACAGTTTCTGGATAATGAAATCACTTATGAAGCTGTTGGTACATACACCACTTGCACACGAGGATCCATCAGGAAGATTGATAGAGTTAACCTGGCACGGGCCCATCAGCCATTGACAGGTGAGCGCGGTCACTCTTGCTTTGCAACAGCATTCAAACAAAGATCATGAGAATGTAAACAGAACTTAAGAGATCATTTGGCTGTTGAGAAAACAAATGTGACCCACCAACCATGACGGCTGCTAACCGTCCCCCTCCAATAGGGGTTATCAGCGAGCGGTAGAGATCCAAAAGGAACGGAGGAAACAGGGATCTTAGAATTCGAACCTATCATTCATGAGCAATGGAGTATAAGATACACATAAAAAGTGAACAACTCGAATTCCTTATTGAACTTGCCTTTGTTTGATCAACAGACATGATTGCAGCATTTATAACTATTGGAATTTGGAAGTACCTATGAAGGAAATAATCAACATTGAATCTGAAGAATCAGATGCAAACTGAACCAGTAAACCCTAGAAAGAAATCAAGTTCATACGGCAGAAACAGTCACATCGGAGCTACACCTTATCGAATCGAATCAATATAAGATACATATAGCAAGTAAACAACACAGATTTCTTATGGAGTTTGCTTTTGTTTGATCAATAAAACATGAGATACCAGCTTGAGGCATTCAGAAATCAGAAGCACCTAAAAATGATGATTTGAGAAATCTCTGTCATTTCCCCAAAATGTAAGCCCTAAACCAGATGCATCTGAAGAATCAGATGCAAACTAAACCAGTGAACCCTAGGAAAAATCATGTTCATACCGCGGCATCACTGACATCGGAGCTACTCCTTCCGAGCATAAGCCGATTCGCGACCTCAATCAGTCCATCATAACCCGGCTTTTCCGAATCCCACCCGGTCTCCTGCCAAACTCACCAATCAAGCAAGCAAGTAACAAGAGCTTGCAAATTTCAGAAAATTAACCTAGTTCCTAAAAAGCTCCGATTGAGTTCGAAAAATGGAATACCAGAACCATCTTCTTCCGGAACAGATTGAGGAACAAGTCATCCAGAGGACCCGGATTGTACACAGAAGCAGCTTTAGAGGCCGAAATCTCGTCCTTAATCTGCACAATTTAAACACCATAGAAGTGAATTAATCGTTGAATTCTTAATTGGTGACAGAGTTGGGGAAGAGTGGTTTGGAATTCGAGTGTTTGTTGGTTACCGAATTGGATTGGGTGGAGGAGCAGTAGGAAAGGGGGATTCTTGGCCGTTGAATGAGAACTTTGGACGGTACTGATCGGAAAAGAGCTGGTGGGGAGGGCGAGGAGAAAGGTTGGAGGTGAACGATGGAGGAGGAGGAGAGAGAATTCATGGCGGAGGTTAATGGTGTCCTAGATTGGATAGCCTTTATAGTTTTTGTTGGAATTAATCGTTTTGAGTTTTTATTAACGGTGTGTTTACTGGTAAAGAAAATGGGGAGGAGGGAATCTTATAATCTAATTTAAAAATGGTTAAATTGGTTGTATTTAGGGGAAATATTTTCCGATTTAGCCAATCAGAAAAACCGCCTTATTAATTACCCTAAACTCTGTTTGGTTAAAAACCCTGAATTATTTCATAATGTCTTACATGACGTGTTATCGATAAAAAAACCGATACTTAGTGTCTTACGTGGCGTGTTATCTAAGAAAAAAAATCCATAAAAAAATTAAAATAATACATTATCGTAATTTATAAATAGTTGTCAAAAGACACAATTTATCTATATATTTTAGTTAATTAATAAAAATAAAAATTATTAATTTCATAATCATACTTACCAAAAATACTATAGATAAATATAATTGATAGATGTCGTTTTATTTATATCTATATTTTTTTTTGGTGAAACGAATCTATATCTATATAACTACTTAATTTCGTATACTTTCTGCTGACGTGGCGCGCTCTCCTTATTCCACTCCCTTTTAACCAATCACGTTTTTTTCTTTTAATTTTCATTTTTTACCCATTTACTAACTATTGGGTTTAATTCAAAATATTTATCGATATAATATCTTAATTTATAATATTTTTGATGATATGTCAACAACTCCTTCATTTAAATTTTTTAAACTAATCACTCTCTTCATCTTTTTTATACATTTACATTTTCCCGCTTTTAATTTTTACCCATTGACTAACCATCTATATCTATATATCTATATAACTACTTAATTTCGTATACTTTCCGCTGACGTGGCGCGCTCTCCTTATTCCACTCCTTTTTAACCAATCACGTTTTTTCTTTTAATTTTCATTTTTTCCCCATTTGCTAACTATTGGGTTTAATTCAAAATATCTATCGATATAATATCTTAATATATGGTTTTGTGTCTTTGGTGAAATTCAATCCTAAATCAGGCTTCTTTGATTTCTTAATGGCTTCATCTGTGGTTCTTCCAGATTCCATCAACTCTGATTTTTGTCTAGATAATTCAATTTCAATTGAGTTCCCCCTAAATGAGGTTATTTATTTCTTTTGTACACATTTCGTATCCTAAATCGATCAAGTTATTACTTTCTTTGAATTTTTTTGTATCTTCTTAGACAATATTGATATGATGGAAATTTTATCTTGAAAATTTGGAATTTCAGGTGCACAAAAGGGATATATTGTATGGTTTGCTCAATCGCCCGGAACAAATCAAGGAGCCTATCCTTATTTGATTTTAATATATATAATTTGAAGAAAAGAAGTTTGGAAGAGGTAATGTGGTACTGTTGAACCAACTTATTTTTGCTTAAACTTTTAATGTTGCTTTTTTTTCAATGTTTGTGTTACAAATTACAATGCCTCCCCTAGAAAATGTGTTCAAACGTGGAAATTTAATAGACATGTCGTGTTTTTTTTTATTGGAGATGTCTAATGTCTAATTATATACTGGTATTATTTATCTCTTTAATCCACTTTGTTTGTTCTTATGAATATAAAACAATTTTTTTTTTTTGTGTGTTTTGCAGCCTCACTTTGGAAGAACATAAGTAGCAGCTCCATTAATTTTGTTTCTACCTAGGTTGTATGAGTATCGGAACAAAATACCAGGATTTATATTTTTATGGATTGTTGTTGTATTTTACATATATGTTACCTTTTGTCAATAAAAAAAGCATAATATAACTATTACTTATCACTTCTTATCTGTTCTGGATTAATTTTGTTATACAATTCAACTTAACTAATTCAGTTTCATTGATTCTTTTCCATCGCAACCGCGCCATGGTGCGGGTATTACACTAGTTATTTATATGGAAATTAATTATTTGATAAGTTGTTATTTTATTTATATTTATATTATCTTTTTGGTAGATGAATTATTTATATCTAGATTAATTTTTATTTTATATCTCTCAATCACTATTAGTTTAATTATCACATTGTAATTCAGATTTATTGTTTTGTCTTATTTTTAATTTTTTTTAATAAATAATAGATGTAATTTTATAATATTGTGTTAATATATTCACATGCATTGAACGAGACACACACTAGTGTCTGTGTGTGTATCTATATTAGGTAAGCAATTCAAGGGCCACACATATCTGGCTTCTCAAGAGGCCGACAAAGGGCGAATCGTCAAACATACAATATAAAATAAAAAGGTGCAATACAACCAGTGGCAAGCATGCATACAATTTCGGGCAAACTAGCGAACCTTAACCTAACACGTTGCAGACAACATAGACTAAGAGTCGAAGCCAAGTGCCACCCATGATTGGTTTAAAGAAAAAAAAAGAAAAAAATTATAATTGGTTGAAAAACCTACATGGAGTTAACAAATGATAAAAAAAACTAAGATAATATATAAATATAAACGGTCTTTCTATCTCATGCCCTAAGAGCATAAGATAAAATCCTTGGTAAAGATACCCTACAAAAAATAAGCGATCCTAAAAATCTAATTTACAGTTTGACTAATGCAATTTAATAAATATTAAAAGCATATATCCTTACTAAAATGATAATTTTATTTAGGATATAGGATAGAAAAACTGAAATATAAATAAAACTATCATAGTTTCCTTTTATTTTCATATATATGTGTAAAATGATTGGTTCAAAATTATCCCCAAAATTTTGATCAAAATAAATAAATTATCCCCAACATCTATCCAATTACCCTTATTATATTACAATTAAAACAAATCTATTACGAAATCCGACTTATATCATAACTTCCCAAAAAAAAAGCCCCACGAAACAAATCTCTATATATACATAAGTTATGAATAACTATCAATAAAATTTAGTTTTCGATCTTACGAATCCCACGCAAAGATGAGACCGTACGACCTCTACGACGATGGCTACAACTCTAACTCCGACTGCTTCTACAACGTCGTCGTTTACCCCCTCGACGTGTCCTCCGGCGCCGCACCGGAGCACGTAACCCTCGAAGTCGGCTTCAAGTTCCTCGACGAAGGAGTACTCCGCCCCTTTCACCGCGACCATCTTCGGACCTTCAAGATCAACGGCGTTTCGACGGGCGACCTCTCCGGCATCGGCGACGTCGCCCGATGGCTTAGCACGGAGGACGACGTCCCCACATCCGCCGCGGACGCCGCCCTCAATTTGCTCACCGACGTGCTCACTGAGTGTCCCCGTGCAAGGCTCGCCGTAGTCATCATAACGGTCAATTTTTTCGAGGACGAGGACGATATCGATGATGCCGTGTTGCGGTTTTTGGAGGAGGAATCGGGCGGCGAGAGGGCGCCGGTGGTGGACGTTAGTGGCGCGGTGGATGCCCTAGAGAAGATTGAGGTTAGGGATTCCGAGACAGGGACAGAGTCTTCGTCGGGTTGTGTGGTTTGCTTGGAGGAGTTTTCGGTTGGGGTTGAGGTGGCTCGGATGCCGTGTTTGCACGTTTTTCATCGAGATTGCATCGTTAAATGGCTCGAGAAACGATGTGTTTGTCCGTTATGTCGCTTCGAGTTGCAATTGAAGACTGCTCCCTCCGTCTCACAGACCGCGGTAGATGTTGTTTTAGAGTAGTAAATTTGTGTAAAAAAAATATATTATTTTAACTATAATTATTATCTTTGTAAATAATTTTTTTCTTCTTCCTGTTTTTAGATATTTTATCCTGTTATTTTATAGGAACAACAAGTCGATATAAAGATACAACTAGTACAATTCCCGCGCCATGGCGCGATTTTTTGAAACTAAAATCTTAATAATATAAAAAATAATATTATAAAATAATAATAAAAGTTAAGATAAAATTCATTAAAATCTTTACCATAAATGTACCTTATAGATATATCAAAAAAAATTATTTTAAAAAAATATCATGTAAAAGTATAATACATAAATATGGATATTTAAATCACTTAGTAAAAATAATAATATCATTGTAACTTTATTTACATGTGATGTGGTATAACAATTATCTAAAATGATATTGGGTATGCCGTATGCGGTATGCCATATCATCATAAAGACTTATATATATATATTAAAAAGTATATATATAGATTATATATTTATAATATATAAATATTTACATGTAGATTAATAGTAAGCATTAGATTATAGTAAATTTAATGTTTTGAATTAAGCCTAATAGTTATTAAATATATTAAAAATAAAAAAAGAAATGTGATTGGTTTAAAGGGAAGAAGAAAAATTAAGGGAAAAATAGATTGATTTAAAGAGATAAAAAAAAGTAGGTATATCATATAGGCTAAAACTCTTTTATTTTAAGAATATATTGAGTTAAGCCCAGTAACTATATTAAATTGAATTCAATGTTTTGAATTAAGCCCAATTGTTAACAAATATGTATGAAATAAAAAAGAATATGATTGATTTAAAAACATAAAGGGAAGGATAAAAATAATAATTAAAGGAAATAATAATTAAATATATGAGAGAGGAAAAAATAAAAAAAGTAGAAAATAGGGGGTTGGTTGAATTAACTAAAATCGAGGAGAAGATGACACATCACCAAAGTCTTCTAATTTAAAGTATTACTAGTGTAGTACCCGTGCGTAACGCACGGGATTTGTAAATTATAATATATTTTATAGAATATATTACCATAATTTATTTACATTATATATTAGATGTATTATACTATTATAATAATATTAAAATGATTTAACAAAATAATATAAATTTGGATAAAAAATAATGTCTAAGGCAGGATATAAAAATGTGGCCCTCTACTATTATTTTTTGTTGTGTTAATGAATTGGAAGGTAAGATCAAATAATTTGGTAGTTCGACTACATATTACACAAACTCTAGGTGAATAGAGTTTTAAGCACTTTTTGATGGAGAACACATAAAAATGAGAGAAGAAATATTCTTGTAATAAACTTAAAAGTAAAAAAAAATGCTTCATCCGTCTCAAAATATAGATCGTTTTATTTTTTTGCATGTTTTTTAAGAAGCTAAAAACTTTGTAAAATATTATATTTTTATTGGTTTTTAAAAATAATATTACGCTTATTAATAATAAGTATATTATTATTTTTAAAAACTAATAAAGAAAATTCAATATTTTATAAAAATTTTAGCTCCTTACAAAACGTGCTAAAAAGTAAAACGACCGATATTTTGAGACAAAGGTAGTACAAAGTTTAGAGTCACCACTACTGTTTGAGAATGAGTTTTTTTAGCCTTTTAAGTTTTTAGTAAGCAGATTGATTACTTTGAGCATTAAACACACATTTGTTGTGGTAATGGGTTGGAAGGTAGAACTCAATAATTTGGAAGTTGGACTACACATTCCACAAATACAAACGCTCGTGAATGGAATTTTTAGAACTTTGGGATGAAGAGCACATAAAAAAAAGATATATTATATTAATAAACTTAAAAGTAAAAAAAATCCTTTCATCTCAAAATGTAGGCAATTTTATTTTTTTGATATGTTTTTTAAGAAGCTAAAAACTCTATCAAATATATTATCTTTATATTAGTTTTATTTGAGCAATTATATGATTTGCAATGTCTAAATAGAAGCTTTATTATTATATATTAGGCCAAAGCATGGATAGTTAGCTCAGTGTCATAAAACATATGACAAATATAAAAAATGAATGAAAATATTTTGGATCTCAAGTTTGAATTTTTACATTCAATAACTGATTGAGTTATAAAATTATATTTTAGATACTCCGTATTAGTTTAAGGTGTTTATAATTTTAGATAGATAAAATAAGTGAATTATATTGTTCATATGAGGAAATATTTTACTAAATCACACACAGACAAAAAATGTTAGGGTAAAATGCGGTAACTAATAAAGATATTAAGTTTTAACTCAAAACAAATGAGAAAATTTTTTTTTATTAAATTATCATTAGTTTTAATTCAAACGGTCAAAAAACATTTGGGATAAATTAATATTAATATTCTTGTAATTTTTATTAAATTATCATTAGATTTATTTTAATGAATAATTAATTAAATTAAAAGATGAAACTTAAATGCAACAAAGTTGTTAACATGGTTTTTATAAGGAGGAAACAATCGTGCAAGGGAAGATTAATAATTAAAAAAATTTGGTGGTTAAAGATTTCAAATCTCATCGTATTTCATGATTTCAAATTAATATAAAAAATACTAATAATAATTTTAGAAATAAATTATAATTAAATTTGTTAGAAAATGAATCATATCAGTAACTAAAAATAAATTTACACAAAAGTAAGTAATTAAAATCAATGATTTTTAACAAACTAAAAGATTTTGTCCCGTGTATTTGAATTAGGGAATTTACCATAAATGACTATTCCATCAAAACAATTATAAAAGATAAATTTTAATTAATGATTTAAGGTAGAGTCAAATAAAATAATTAATTAATTTAAAATGAGGTTATTATCTTCAACTAATAAAATTGAAAAATTAATTAAGTGGGCCCATGATTGATGTTAAGTTGCCACATAAGCCAATTCTTAAGGAAAAATTGTCATGTGGCATGAGAAGCAATTGTTTTAGTATTATATTAGATATAGATAGTTATTAAATATATTAAAAATAAAAAAAAAAGAAATGTGATTGGTTTAAAGGGAAGAAGAAAAATTAAGGGAAAAATAGATTGATTTAAAGAGATAAAAAAAAGTAGGTATATCATATAGGCTAAAACTCTTTTATTTTAAGACTATATTAAGTTAAGCCCAGTAACTATATTAAATTGAATTCAATGTTTTGAATTAAGCCCAATTGTTAACAAATATGTATGAAATAAAAAAGAATATGATTGATTTAAAAACATAAAGGGAAGGATAAAAATAATAATTAAAGGAAATAATAATTAAATATATGAGAGAGGAAAAAATATAAAAAGTAGAAAATAGGGGGTTGGTTGAATTAACTAAAATCGAGGAGAAGATGACACATCACCAAAGTCTTCTAATTTAAAGTATTATATAGATTAGGTAGATTGATTATCTAATGTACTCTTTATTGCGTTGACATAGGGAGATTAATTATCGTCCTTAATAGAAATCTATTGGGTCTTCAGGTGAAAAGTTTCATTCGGCTAGCGCACCCTAAACATTAGTTCGAATCGGACTTTGATAAGATCTACGTTTGAAGAGATCGAGTTAGCCTAGGTAGTTAGTTTTAGGGTCAGTTTGATAACACGGAGCTGATGGGATAGCTGAAGGTGATAGAGTAGATGAAACTGATGGATTAAGTGAGGTGTTTGGTAACCTAGCTGATGCAAACTAGCTGATTAAATAGGAGAAAATGAATAGAATTCTGAAAAGCTGGGGTGAATAATTGTTGAAAATCCAATTTCAAAAACTAATTAAATTAAAATGTTATACTACCTCCGTTCAGAAATAAGTGACGTTTGACTTTTTGACACGTTTTTTAAGGTGTTAAAAACTATATAAAATATAAAGTTTTTAATTGATTTTTATTATAATTTGATACATATTAGTTTTAAGTTTAAAATTATTTTAAAAAATTAATAAAAAAGTTAATATTTTATATAGTTTTTAGCTCCTTAAAAAACGTGTCGAAAAGTCAAACGACACCTATTAATGAACGGAGGGAGTATTTAACGTATTTAAAACTATAAAATATTAAAATCAAAAGCTCTGAAAAGCTACATGTATTGCCAAACGGACCCTTAGAGCAAGCCCAACAACTTCTCTAAAATAGAGAAAATGGGAGATTTTAGAGAAAAAAAATCATTTTTTCACCCCAACAGCTTCTCTAAACTGATCTCTAAAATAGAGAAATTGATGGAGAGAGGTAAAAAATCTCTAAATTTAGAGAAAGTGTTAGAATCTGTAAAATTTAATGCGTTCACCCCTTTCAATGCCTATCTATTTTTTCATTGGTTGTTGTCTATTGATTTAATGAAGTTATTGGAATTTTATTTATTAAATTATGAACTTATGCATCTATTATAGTGTATAATAAATGTAGCAATGGTATAATAGAGAATCTGTTGGAGTTGTGGTGTAAAAATTTTAGAGATTTTGTTATTTTGTTCTCTATTTTAGAGATTTTTTAGAGAAGTTGTTGAGGATGCTCTTAAACAAGTTTTTAATTATTTGGACTCGAAAATAGTATTTTAGTGTTTTGAGGCCCTAACTTATTTTTATATCTTACACACACATCTACAATATCTATTATCTTTCTATAACAACTTTTCCTCCCAATAAAAATACTATATTATGTTAAGAAGGTCTATTCGTTGCATACATTTAGTAAAAAAAAAAAGGTTATAAAATAATTCCCTGTACTATAAAAAAAAAAGGTTGTTACAAATACAAAAAATTATATATCTTAAATAATACCAAAAAATCACGTATACTAATAAAAAAAAATATAATAGATAATTTTGTAAATCAATCGGTTAGAATATAATAGGGAGGGTCAACCCCTTAAATGGGCCTACAGTAACCCGATCCAGATGTAGAGTGGGCAAAGTCCACTTGAACTGGAAAGGATAAAAAAAAAAAGAATATTTAAAAATAATATCTTCAATAACTTCCTATTACTTTTTGTGAAATTATACATCTAAAAAAATAATCTATCCTTTATATCCTTAATTATTATATAAAACACGAACAATCGTTCATTATATTTCCCTTCCATTCAATTCCTACTCATAAAGCAAAGCCATGGAATCTCCCTTCGTGAGTGAAGCCCAAGGCACCGAGGCGGCCTCCGGCCGTTCATACAACGTCGTCCTCATCCCCGAAGACGACGACAATGGGGCCGCTTCCAGTAGCGGCCCCGACTCCCTGAGTCTGGCGATCCGATGCCAATTCTACGACGTCGTTCCAGGCTTGGACGAACCCTTACTTCTTCACTACGAAAACGAGCGTTTCCCGCTCAAAAGGCCGGTCTCCGCCGGCGAGCTAAACGGCGTCTCCGAGTGGCTCGTGGCCGCCGCCGGCGCGCCCGTGTCCGCGGCGGAAGACGCCGTCCGCATCGCCGCGGAATTCTACACTCGCTTCCCCGAGGCGAGGAACTCCATGGCGGTTATTAGGGTTACGAGAGTCCTCAACAACATCAATTTGGCGGCCGCCGGTCAAGCGATGCTGAATTACGCCGCCGGCGGCGAGGCCGATCTCCGGGAGGCCCTGCAGCGGTCGGAGAGTGAGTCCGGGTGGGAACGGGCGGTGCCGGCTTCTAAGGCGGCGGTGGAGGCGCTCGAGAAGGTCAAGATTAGGGTTTCGGAGACCAAAACGGATACGGATACAGAGACGAAGAAATCATCGTGTGTGGTTTGTATCGAGGAGTTTGCCAGCGGGGACGAGGCGACGAGGATGCCATGTGAGCATGATTTCCATGAAGAATGTATACTCAAGTGGCTCCAGTATCGGCCGTTCTGTCCGATATGCCGATTCAAGTTGCCGACGTCGGAAGACTAATTAATTATACAAGTATAGTTTTTTTTTTTTTTTTGTCTCCCTCATAACTACGCCGATTCAAACTTGAATCTATTAGTAATAGTAGTTAGTTAATATTGTTTATAGATGGAATAGATCCGATACTATATGGAGCACAATTTTTGTTCATATATATTAGGATACAAATCATGGTTTTTAGTTATTTTTTAATTCTTAGGTTAATTTCCTCTGTTTAGGACGCCTAAACACATCCTTTATTTGTTATAAATCTGATTTTTTTTATAAAAAAAATATATGATAGATTTTATATATTTACGATATGTAGATTCTTATAAAAATAAATAAGGCACTTAGGATAATTACAGTGACAGATACAGGGGTGGGCTTGTATGGGTCCAAGTCCACCGCAAAATGGAAAAAAAAATACATGTATATATTGAAAGTATAAATAGTATATGCGTTAGATTGGTCTAGTGGAAAAGGAGGGTTTTATTAATTCACGAGGTCCCCTGTTCGACCCCCCTGCAGTACATTTAATATTTTATTTCTCATTTTCTTATTTATTTGTTTCAAGTCCAAGTTTATTATATTTTTAAATTATGTTGAGTATTTAATTAATATTTTTTTTATAATTTAATTAGATTAAAAATAGAATAGAATAATCGGGTAAAGTAGTGAATGAAATTAAAATTGTTACAATTTAAGAGTGTTTTTTTTCTCAATATTTATATAAATTATTTTATTTCTTATACAATATCTCCGATAAATTTGTCCACTGAATAATTAGCATATCTGGGGAGAAATATTTTCATATGATAGATTTATTTTATTTGATGCCAAATATTTTAGATTTTCCATGAAACTTGAGCAAACCTTCGTCATCCGTTTGGGAGCCCCATCTCACCTTGAATTGAACAAATAATCGAATCCGGGACCTCGACACCTCTCCATGCTCCACACCACTGAACCATCTTGACTGGGACTTTTTTTTTTTTTTTTCCTTTTGTGGTTTTTGATTTGGGTTAAATGTTTTCTTTTTTTTTTTTGGTCCAGAAGCGGGCGGGTTAAATGTTTTCTAATTTGGCTTGCAAAAAGTGCGCTTTAATGTTGTTTAGTAGGAATGACACTTGTTCCAATTTGTGCACAAAGAAATTTACATAAACGAAAACCCTATTTTCCCTTTTCTTTTCATATTAATAATGACTCCTTCAAATCTATAATTAAATGGAGAAAATCGATTGCTATTAATATTTAGTGGTGAGTATAATTAGTGGGTAATATTGAAGCAAGTGTTGAAATGCAAAATCGATGATGCCATAGATAGCCAAATTAACAAATTGATTTTTGTGTATAAATAAAGGCAAATCAAATGTTTTTCAATGCAAAACAATATTGATTGAAATAAGTAAAAATTTCTTTAAATTTTCACAATGGCTAAAGTATCAAGATCTCTCGGGATGTTGCATTTGAGAGTGTTGTTGGTTTTGTCATTGATGTTCGTTAGCGATGCCAAAGGATTTGGCAAGGCAAGAGGATTGGGCAAGGTCAAAGGCGGTGGGGTTGGAGTTGGCGGTCTTATAGGCGACGTTGCTACTGGGATAGAGGCAGCAAACACTGTTGGTAACATTGTTGGTGGTCTTACGGGAGGTGATGATAGTTCTGCGGGTGGGGTCGATTCTGGTGCTGGGGCTATGGTGCCTGGGACGCCAGTCGCCCCTGGCGCTGTGGTGCCTGGGACGCCAGTCGCCCCTGGCACTGTGGTGCCTGGCAATCCTATGCCTGGGGCGTCAGTCGCCCCTGGCGCTGTGGTGCCTGGCAATCCTATGCCTGGGGCGTCAGTCGCCCCTGGCGCTGTGGTGCCTGGCAATCCTATGCCTGGGGCGTCAGTCGCCCCTGGCGCTGTGGTGCCTGGCAATCCTATGCCTGGGGCGTCAGTCGCCCCTGGCGCTGTGGTGCATGGCAATCCTATGCCTGGGGCGCCAGTCGCCGCTGACGCTGTGGTGTCTGGCAATCCTATGTCTGGGGCGCCAGTAGCCCCTGGGGCTCCCATTGGTGTTCCGGCTCAAGCGCCGAGCAATCCTGGGGCCAACACTGGTCCTGATACTGCGGCGCCGGCAACTCCTTGAGCTAGTGTTGGTCCTAGGTAATTGCACTAGATAATTTTGCATTTAGGATTAGCTAATATAGTGGGTAATGATGGTGGAATAATATAGGTATCAAAGGTTTTAGGAAATGTTGTGGTCCCTCGCAACATACGTCCTTTTTAAGCTACTAAAGAAGAGTTTAGTGACAGAATACGTTATAATTAGTGATATAGGATCCCAATTTCTTATTTTATAGAATAAGAAAAATACAAATTTTGTATAATTTATTACACAGTTATAAAATATTTCAATATAATTTATTGATTTAAAGCTCTTGATTTTATAAATTAGATAGTGTAGTATGAAGTTTAGCAAAAGATAAAAACATCCTTTTTTGGCAAATTACAATTGAAGGCTTTGTTAATGTTTAATATTTAAACATTCAAAACTTTTTGTCCGAATGTTGGATTGAAGCATATAATATGTCAAATCAAAGCTACTGAGGAGATCGAGAAACATATGTACTCCGTATTGAATTTCGTTTTTATTGGGTGCGATGACTACCTTTGTCCCTAAAAGAGATTTGCCTTTAGTTAATACTACTGTAATGTTTAATTTACCCGAAAGTAGAGGATCATATGTTGTTTTTCATTTTTTTTTTATAAGATAAGAGTTTAATTAGGTGGGGTTAAACTGTGCTGGACCACCATCAAAGAGCGTCATTTCATATACGAACGTTGAGCTCGCGATCACCGAGGTAGGACTGCAATGGACATGTCAAAGAGAGCCGAGATATCCAACCAGCAACAATATTGGCTTCATGAAAGGCGTGCAACATGGCCATAGTCAGCTCGGACTACTACAACAAGAGAAGGGACATCCAAAATGAAGATCTCAAATTACTACGAGCAACTCTAACACCCCTTGACTATGGTCAAGTTGTCACCCTCCACATGAATTTTGGAGCTCCTTAGCTTTCAATATCCCTAGCTTGAGGCCCCACGCCTCGGCCATCAAGCTAGGCCAAACTCCAACCACATTGTAATATGCCATAAGCAATCACCTTGCCCTTTGCCCTTGTGATCACGAATAATTAATGAATCTTTCACCAGAAGAATCATTAGTGCTTTTAGTCCCATTAAAATTGATTTTGCAGGTTTGTTGTGGCGATTTTCCCCATCTTAAGATTCCTTTGTTTTTGTTAGTGTGGTGGTTCTGTTCTTCTGTTTCTATTCTTCATTGCTGATATTTTTTGTCTTCTCCCATTTTTTTTAGAGTTTGTCACGTGAGATTTTTCATATTTTGTATTGTAGTTCTTAATTTTCGAGGCTACATCCAATTCCCATATCCAAGTCATGCTTTGCTAATTTATGTTGTGTTGTGTAATGTGTGCCAAGTGACTTATTGTGGTGAACCATCCAGATTTTTTTTATGGTATATAGTTTATATTCATTTGGAGTTTTAGCTATATAGGTATTTATTATTACTATTTTTAGTACATGTGTCACAGGAGGAAGTTAGAGCGTTCCTCCACTTTCCGGTTATGATTGTTGTTAATGAACCTCTCCATCTAACCATCTATCTTTTCAGAAATTAACAATGTAGAACAAAAAGTGTAAATAGTTATAAAACATATTTAATTTAATTTAATATTTAAGTTGGTCCCGTAAAAGCATTTCTTAGAAGTTCATTGATATATCATCTTTTTATAAAAGCAAATTGATTTCGATTTTTGAATAATTCACACCACTTCTTATTCTATTGTAACAAAAGATTCCCTTTTATTTAAGATGGCGTCTCATTTTTCCGGAATGCTGTTTCCTTGGAGGTTCGTCTTCACTGCCCACAGGTGTCTCTTGATGTGCCGCTGGCCTGCGGTGCTGCCACCGGGGAGTGCTTGGCTTTCGTCTTTCGTCTATGTCCTCATCCCTTTCGACTGTTTGGTTTTAGTTTCGCTTTTGTAGAGTGTTATTGCTTGTATCTGACACCATCTTTGTATTTTGTGTTTGTTTAGACGGTTTTCCGTCTGCCGACTTGTCGGCCTTCGAGGTTCAGGTTTATCTGACCTCGAATTTTTTCCTAATATAAAAAAAAATATATAGACAATTCCTCGATATTTTATTCATCATCTTGATTCGAAGTCATATCTATACCAAATTTTGATTAGTTTTGATGATTTGGACTACACTCAAATTTTAGCGGGTTCTCTAGGTATCTTTTGGATGAGAATTAAGCCTTACGTAGTTTGGAATTTTATAAGGTTTTCATGCTGCATAGGATCATGTTAAGACCCACCTTTTTTGAAAGGGTAATCTTGACATAAATCCAACTATCACTAGTACAAAATTGAGATTTTATTACATAATTATTTATGCCGGAGGTTCAATTTGCGAAATAAAAATCTTAAAATGGTTTAATTTTATTCTCTTAAATACTGAAAAATAAATATATGCCGGATATTATCATTTATGTCCGGCATAAATGACAACGAAATATTAAAAGACCCTAGTTATTTATGCCGGGCGTGTCGAATTTTTTATCCGGCATATATAATATGGGAATCCGGCATAAAAAAGCGAATAAAATTGCCTAGACATTGTTTATACCAAATATAAATATCCGGCATATATAAGCGGATTATATCCTGCATAAAAAAAATTAATTATTTTGGAAAGAAAGAGCGCTCGGCCGCTCGCTGTACGTTCTCTGACTTCTCTCCCAAACCAAACCCTCGAAACACAGTTCCTCGACTTCGCCTGTGGCGGCCCTCCACTCCAGTCGGCGGCCCTTAGCGCCTGTGGCGGCTCTCCACTCCTCGTCGGCGGGGTATTCACTGTGGCGGTCTTCGTCGGGGTCTTTACTGTGGTGGCCCTAATCGACTTCGCTCAGACGCTCAGCCTCGCCTTCGCTCCTCTTCGCTCAGCCTCCTCTTCGCCGGCCCTAATTGAAGCGCCGGCGACCCTCCTCTTCGCTCAGCCTCGTCGGCGGGGTCTTCACTGTGGCGGTCTTCGTCGGGGGTCTTCACTGTGGCGGCCCTAATCGACTTCGCTCAGCCTCGCCTTCGCTCCTCTTCGCTCAGCCTCCTCTTCACCGACCCTAATTGAAGCGCCGGCGACCCTCCTCTTCGGTCAGCCTAGCCTCCATCGCAATCACACTCGATTTGGGTTGCAATGAGTTTTTTCAGACTTGCGAAATCAGGGATGGGAGAAACCGTTACTCGCCGACTCGCACCCAGCAGGCCGCAGGCGATTTCTCCCCCGCCGACGCCGCTGTCGCAACCGTTGTCGGCTCTGGGCTGCTGCAGTGTGCTGCACACCAAAGTTGAAAGGCCAACACTCCATTGTTGTCCATTCTTCCCAAATCTCAAATCCGAATTAAAAAGGTCAGTATTTCATACTTTATACTTTGTGAATTTGTGCTATAACTTTTGATTTTTGAGATTCAATTTGTAGGTAGAATATTAGAATTCGTTTAGGGTTTTGATTTTGGGAAACCAATTGATGAAATTAGGGTTTGATTTTGAGAATCAATTTTGTGGAATTTTGATTAGAGTTTGTGATTTTTGGAATCAATTTTGTCATTTAATTATTGTGTATATGTGATTTTGATACCGAAGTTTATGAATTTGCGAATTGAAACTGTGTTCAATTAATCAAAATTTCCCCCAAATATTTTTGTACTTTTAGAATTGAACTAACATATGACTTTGTATTCTAAAATTGAACTATTTTTGCACCAAATATTTTTGGCCTATTAGCTCAATTGGTCCATCGATCTATTTCCATGCCATTCGTCTTACCATTCTTTCTTGGCGACATTGATGTAATCACCGAAATGTTGCTTCGTTTGGTGTCACTAGGTATCAAGTGCTAGCAGGAGTAATCGAACAGCGCATTTTCGAACCATTGCTGCACACCCAAAAGCTACTGCTGACTGCTGAGCTTGATCTGCTTTGCTGTTCGAACTGGGAACATGTTCTTGGGATCTCATAGGTAAGATCAATGTCTTTTCCCTGACTTCCATTTTTATCAGATCAAAGCCATTCATAGGCTTCACTGATTATTTTTGATAATGGTTTTATCTTTGATAATGCATGGTTTCAATTGACCATAAGTTCTGATTTGTTTTTGGTGAAATTGAATTGAGTAGACTAGATAGATTGATCTGCATCAGTGGAATTTATGCACTGTTTGTAGTTACGTAATATGAATGGATGGAGCTTCATTGATAGTGTACTAGATTGATGACAAAGATACCAATCTACTTGCAGATTCATTGAAGTATAGTGTAGATAGTGCCCGACAATGGCAAGATAAGTGCTTGGCTTCTGCTCATTTTAGAGAAGAGGACCACTTTGATCTCCCACGATCTTTCTATGGTATTTATCAGCTAATTCGTACTCCAAGCCTTTTGTTTAAGCGGTTTGATACATGGTATGTTTAGATTGTTACATGAAAGTACTCTTGTTTCTAAGAAAGACAAACATATTTGCATAGGATTGTTACATGAAAGTACTCTTGTTTCTAAGAAAGACAAACATATTGGATATGTATATTTCCTCAACTGTTTTAAGCTATTTTTCTTACCTTCTAGGGTTCCTTTTAGACACACTTTTTGTTGTTTCTTAAAAGAAAAGAAATAAATTTCTTTTTGAAAGACAAGAAGATTCATGGTATTTGAGTTTTGTTAGGATTATGGTGACACTTTTTGTAATTTGGGTTTTTTAGGATTATGTTTAGCTTAGATTTGAATGAACTTGCTTAAATATATTTTCTTACTGATATTTTGATGTAGTTGCTCAACTCAAACACTCGTATAATTCCTTGCTATTTTGTTTTTATAGATGGTGGCTGGAGGCATTGCTTTTATGGTTGTTGAAGGAATTTTGTATCCACTTAATACAATAAAAACTCATCTTCAAGTAGGTCAAACAGTTTTCTATTTCGTATTTTCCATTGATTTTGGTTTTAGAAATTTAGTGCCAGATTCCCACTTGGATTTGAAATTCATTTGTGATTGCTTATTGACAATAAAATAAAGGTTGCAGCATCTCTTTCAAATGTCATTAGAAAACTTAATTGACATATAAAAGAATCAATAGACTGACTACTGTATAGAATTATTCATAAGATTCATTTAGTTGGATATTAACGATCCTGTCTAGAGGAAATAAAAGAACATAGATGATCATATGTAATTGGGAGACTGGAATGGTTGATCTTGTTTATCCTGATCCAGTACATACTACATACTTGCTCTCATTGATGACCTATGTTATACTTTTCATATGAATCGCTCAGTTTCCAAACCTTTTGATGAATATTTAGGTTTTCAGCAGCTTCACAATTGATGAACCTGCTCCAGGATTGAAGGCGCTATTGTTACCTTTGTTGTTCCTGATCAGACAGGCAAGGTAAATAATATGAGCTACTTGAAATCATGGTTTAGGTGTATTATAGCATGCTTGCTGGTATGCCTTCAAGGGCGGTACTATAAACTTGGACTTGTATTTGCTATGACAGGTTGAGCTCCGGTACTTGCACGAGTATGCTGGAATAAGCACTAGCATCCAAAGTAGGTGTTTGATTTTTTATTTTACTTTTAACATTACTCTTTTTTTAATAACTTAATTAGTTTGGTTAACTTAATAAAAATGTTGCCTTTAATAGTGGTTTGATGCGAGCTAAGTACAGATGTGCCGAGATTGATGACTTGCGAAAGGAGTGGCTTGATTACTTATATACCTTTATTTTTAGGTATGAATCTACCTTGCACATCCTTAATTTTGAAAGTTGGTCTCTCGATTGGAATGTAATAAGCTCAAGCTATTAGCTTTCATAACAATGTCTTTCTGATTTTTATTTTAGGTGAGCTACAAGTTGTCTCAAGTTCATATGCTCATCGAGAGATGACTTTCATTTGGTGAGCTCGAGCGTCTATCAAGATATGTATCCGGATGTGGCCATGCACTTACTTTCGTTTTACTTTATCAGAGACAACTTTTGTTTTAGCATGTTTACATTTTAGTTCTATCATATGATGTACCCCGAATGTGATGTTGGTGGGTCAACTTAAACAATGGATTTGTAGTGGTTGTTGCTATAGATTGGATGATATTTATGTATGTTTTTTATGACATTTAACAGGGGGTTTATATTGATATTCAAAACGTGCTCTTGCAAAATCACATTAAACTATATATCCCGGAAAACCGTCCATTATAATAGATCATATAATATACCGACCAGATTTAAAAATAAAATAAAATTAGTATTTATGCCGGATCTGGAATTTTTAACACCCGGCATAAATAGCCTGAGCTTTTTTTTCATAAAAAGAACAACATCATTTATGCCGGATTTGTGTTAGATATATCCGGCATAAATAACTCTATGTATAAAAACACCCTATTATTTATGCCGGATGTGTGGATTTTTTATATCCGGCATAAATAAGTGCATGTTTAAAAAACACCAATATTATTTATGCCGGGCGTGTGGCATTAATATCCGGCATAAATAACTGCATGTAAAAAAACACATAATTATTTATGCCGGGCGTGTCATATAAATATCCGGCATAAATAAAACGCCCCCTTTTTTATTACATTTACCTATACCCCGGAGATAACTTTTCAAATATCCGGCATAAATAGCTCAAATATCCGGCATAAAATCTAGTTTTTGTACTAGTGTATTATTTAATTTGCATGTGAATTTTCAAGTACATCACCCGAATTTTAGCGGGTTATCCACGTATCTTTTTGATGAGAATTAAGCCTTATATAGTTTGGAATTCTGTAGAATTTTCATTCTTCATAGAATCGTATTAAGACCCATCTTTTTTAAAGGGTCGTCTTGACATAAATCAAACTGTCATTTGCATGTGAATTTTCAAGTATATCTTCTAAGAAGGGTTTTCTAATCAACGATGCTATCATTTGCACGAAAATTAAATTTATATTAAATTTGGTGTATTTTAGCCTCAAATTCATTTAAAGATTAATTTAAAAATGACCACTGTACCGAATTAAAAATTTATAACGACCGAATTAAAAATTTATAACTAGTTATTTATGTAGCCCGTGTAAAGCATCAAGCATTTGTGTAATTCTAAAAGAAAATTGATTGGATTTTTTGAGATTGGACTCGACGAGGTTTGACTTTATATCGAGTGTTCTATCTAGTATCTACCATTGTAAAATAGATCAAATCACCCTTAATTTATTTATGATCTATATTTTTTTATTTGACTTTCATCTTGACTTAATGGGCATTTAAATGAACCATTATTTGAATTCATTTTTATGGAACTTTCCACTATCGGTCCTTTTTTTTTTTCAAATAATTTGTTTTGTGAAATGTTTTTGCCGATTTCAAATATTTTTTATTTATAAGAACATCTCTATTATTTTCTCATTTTGAGAAATTTAGGGTCCGTTTGGCAGCGCATGTAGCTTTTCGAAGCTTTTGGTTTTAATATTTTATAGTTTTAAATAAGTTAAATATAAGATTTTAATTTAAGTAGTTTTTGAAATCGGATTTTCAACAGCTACTCACCCCAAGCTTTTAAGAATTCTACTCATTTTCTCCTATTTGATCAGCTAGTTTGTATCAGCTACTCTATCAGCTGAGTTACCAAACACCTTACTAGCTTATGAAAACTCTAATTTAATATATAGTTAACACATTTAATCCATCAGCAACTACTCTATTAGCTTCAGCTACCCCATCAGCTTCGTGTTATCAAACTGACCCTTAAGTATTTTTTGTCCAATAGATTTTTTTTAAATCTTAAAAATAGAAAAACAACTAAAAAAAAGAGCAAAACTTCTCTAAATATATATGCAATATTCTTCAAAAACTAATTGATTCTCCAACTACATGACCACCGCCATGACTGACAGATCGGATCTAAATATCAGAGCAAAATGACATCTAAATTGACCTAGCTCAAAGTCTCGAGCTAGGTCAATTTCTGTTGATGGGAGTTGACCAAAGACTCGAGCTAGGTCAATTTCTATTGATGGGAGTTGACCAAAGAAACCGAATAAGAGTATATTGATCTCCATATGCTTGTTGCACAATATTTTGATATACTAATTTACCCAACTCTTGATCTGGATATAGAAATTCCATATACCTATATCCAATCCAATGTATATACACCAAACAGACACTACTATCTATTTAGATACACATCGAGTGCAAGAGATTTAATAAATTGGTATTAACAACCAAACACAACTTAATTCAATTGACAATTCAATGATCCACTTCCACAACAACAAACAATTAATATGATCAAACTATCGACTGGTATTTTTAATCTATGTTAAAGATATTGGTTAAGAACCCACATTTATAATGTCTAGATTTCAGTGCATAGAAAAACCATTTGAAATAATAAAAAAAAAATTACTCTTTGTATTAAAAAAATATGTCATTTTAAGGAGAGAATACTGTTAAAAAAAAATGTTATTTTAGGTGATTTGGTGTCAACTTTTTAAAATTGCTCTTATAAAAATGAGAGAGATGATAGTTGTAGTTTTCGAGAATGTGAAAAAGACAACGATAGTTTAGCACTTTAGCTTAGTTGTTAAAGAGGAGTATTTATTACCTCAAGTTATGAGTTGAAACCTCTTGTACGTCACTTTCTTATTTTGGATGTTTTGCTTATGCTTGCTTCCTTTTGAGATGATCTCCATCTCCCACATCTTGAGGGAAGCCAACAGGGCGACCGATCGTCTTTCTCACTTGGCTTTGACTTTTTACTCGCCCTCTTGGAGACCCGACCTAGAATTTAAGACTCTCATCCATAAGGATGCTCTTTGATAGTGGTAAAACTGTGATTGACGCACCTCAAAAGTTCGTCTTGTTACTCTTGTATGAAAAAAAGTGTAAAAGTGAGTAATAAATATGGGTATAAATGTATTCTTGTTTGGTTTCTTATAAATTATGTAAATCTAAAATGACATGTTTTAATTAACAGAATGAGTAAAATGTAAACTACTTTGCTTAAATGTATATTTACACAATAAGTCATATGTACATAGCCCTTATAGTGTAGCATGTTAACAAATTTGAGTCATTAAATTAAGAAGATCAACGAATGAGATTAAAAATAACTTGTGACTATTCGATGGTACCATTAGAATGAAATTTACACTTTTTGTACAGAAGAATAATTACATAATTATGAATGAATAATCATGAGAAAACAAATGAATAATAAGATCAGCAACCCTCGCCTATAGATCAGATATCGAATAATATGACAAGAGCTTTTTAAAAATAAAAATAAAAATGATCAATGTATAAGAACACTATGTAGTATGTACCAACCTCAACAAACAAATTGCAGCTAAAATAAGATAGGGAAGTTACAAATTTTAGAAATATATATATATATAGTCTTAAGAGAAATGAGCACACTACAAATATGGTGATTAAAACAAAAAAATTTAGTCTTACACCTCGATTTTTGAGTTATGACCCCTTTATGATTTATTTATTTTGGTTGAAATCAGTGGTGACACATTTCGTGTCCAATAAGATCAAGTAGAAAAATTACTTCCTCACAATGCAAGTTAAACGATTTTTTCCTTTTTAATGTCTGAAATCGACATCAATAGATGTACACCTTTAGCATATTTATTAGAAGTCCATCTTCCAAAATCTTAACATATGCTTTAATTTAAAGTAGTTAGTTTTCATACCTTAGAGCCACAGCAACATCCTCATCTTTAGTACCCCTCTCATTAAACATGATTAAGATTAATCAAATTAAAGTATAAAAATAAATAAAAATATAATGATAGCAAAAACCAGTTGATCGACAACTTGATCAAAGATCGAATAAAGTAACTTGAGTGGAGTTTGAATCGATCTTTGATCAGAACGGAGGGATTTCGCTGATCGATTAATCATCCACAAGCAAATCAATTTCGAGTCACCTATTGGTCATGTGAGATTGAGAGAGAAACATAATGAAAGTAAAGAGTAAAATTAGATATTCAATGGCTTAAAATAGAAGATAGTAAAAGTAGAGGTGAATCATAACCTTAAAATTACCTTCAAATTAGGAGTGCAAGGATTTGGTGTATTTCCATGGAAAATTGATTAATTCTAATATAGGATGCGGAGATAAGGGGGATTTGATTCATACCTCCATTAGATTCATGTAATAAGTTTTGATTTAATAAATATAATAATAAGCGGTTTTATTGTATCGGGTTTTCTATCCTATGCCCTTAATAACCTCAATCTGAACAGATTTCTCAAATTTAAATTATTTTAAGATTTTCTTAATATTGTTTTCCTATGACTGCTTATTTATTTGGTAGGAATCTTAAAGTATCTTGCGCCTCTTGACTCACGTACACGTCTGTGACTCAAGAGGGGCAGGGTGCGATGTATATAGTAAATTTTATGGGTGTAAATATTATCACTGTTTTTTTTAACAATGAGAGAATTTGGATGGTGCAGAAAATCGAATTATTGAATTTTTAGGCTTTGTGTCGGACCATATTGACCTACCATTCGACCCATTGTCATCCTTATCTAATGTTCTTTTTCAATCTTCTTCGAGAATCATGGTGCAGATTTTATGCATCACATTCATCTTCGTCTGTGGGAATCGACATTTAGGTTTAATGAATTGCCACTTATGGCCAAAATATCATCAATTACGACCAAGAGTGTGCAAAATAAGGCCAAAAATAGCTGATTTTAATTCAAGTGTATGTCACTTAAGGGCAAAGTAGCCGATTTCCAGTCAAGAGTACACCACTTTAAGGCCAGGGAAAGCAGATTTCATGCTATAAGATCACCCGTTAAGGCCAAATGTACATCACTTGCGCCACTTCTGATTTAAGGTTAATTAAGAGTAAGAAACTTAATACCAGCGGAGCTCCAGTTATGTCCAATGAATCGCCACTTATGGCCAAAAATTCGTCACTCAAAGCCAACAGGTCGATGACCCTTTAAGGCCAAACGACCATCACTTAGGAATATTTAGTATACAAGATACAACTAGAGTGTATGTGCACACATTATTGGTTGTCGTCGATCAAGTGAAGAACATTGCGACATTTGGCTTCATACATCACTAGATTGTGAAGAGGAAATTTGAGGAGCGGTTGAAGGGGCAAAGATAATTATATCAAGATCTATGCACTCTGTCATCTTTTTGTATGGTAAAATTCTTAGCAAACCCTAATATTTGTGATTAAATAGAAAATAAACTTGGAGGAGAACATGCTCTGACTTGAGCGTTGAAAAGCCTTTCGGGGGACACGAGCTCTCCTAACATCATTTTTTCTTAAGTTGCAAGTTCGGATCCATCGATCTTTTCCAATCTCCTTCAAAAATCATGGAGCAAATTGTATACATCACAAACACTAACATCAAACACAAACCAATTCAATCGACAATTCAATGATCAATTTCCACAAACCAATTCAATCTAATTTCTTGGCTTCGCCTAACTCCTACCCCGACCCAAGTTGGCCCAAGTCTCCGACTTGGTCTTATTCATTTCTTCGTCGTCCCATAGTTTCCATTTAAAAAAAAAACTTGCCATAATACAATAACCGTCTTTCTATCCTATGCCCCAAGGCCCAAGGACATAGGATAGGAACCTTAATTGAGAAAGATTTCCTACCAAATAGATAAACGTCCCTAGGAAAGCAATATTAAAAAAAGCTAAAAATAATTTGAATTTGAAAAATCTTTTCCGATTGAAGTTGTTAGGACATAAGATAGAAAACCCGATACAATAAAACCGCTTATTATATTTAGAAAAAATTTGCGAAATAGGCACATTATTTGGACGTTTTTGCGAAATAGTCGCGTGTTGGGACAATTTTGCAAAATGACCCCTATATATTCTTATTCTCGGTTGTACGGACATTTTTTTCCTCTCTCCCAAATCCTCTCGCCCTCTCAATCTGTTTTCTCTCTCTCGACGCCGGATCCGGCTCCGATGGCGGCGAGTCGCCGGACCTCCATCTTCCTCCTATTCGCCGGACCTCCACTCGCTCGCAGCTGCCCTCACTCGCTCGCTGCCGGTCTCTAGTCCTCATCGCCCTTGCTCGTTGCCACTTTCCCCCTTGCCCTCGCTCGAACCCTTGAAGCCGCCGGCGATTCGCTCCGCCTCTCCCCTTCCTGTTCTCCGGCGACTCGCACCTCCCCCTCGCCTCGTCTCCGTCACTGCATCGCTCCTCCTCGCCTCGTCTCCGTCTCCGGCGATCGAGCATAAGATAAGGTACGGTGTTTTTGTGAGTTGATGATTTTGCTGGATTTTGGTTGCCTTGCTTCTGAATTTGAGCAAATTTGTTGATTTTGTTGTTCATTTGTATGGATTGAGATGCGGTTTTTGGAATCTCAGCTGCTTCTAGGGTTTCACAGTTGAATCTAATAGCTTTCATGAATTTTCACCATTTATGTGGCCCTTTATCTATAAGATGAATTGTAGATCTAAGTTGGTCAATTATAATTTCAATTGTGGAATCTCAGCCATTCTTATTCATAGTTGTAATTGATCATCTTGTGCAGGTTATAGATGAATGCAGCAGTAACCAGGTGACTTGTTCTCCTTTGTACCTTTTTTGGTGAAGGTGAAGTGAAATTTATGGATAAACTGTTCGGTCTTTTTTGAAAACAGGAAATGCAGTTTATGGATAAGTTGGTCAACTATAGATGAATGAGTTTACTGTTGGATTTGTGCTGTTGAACATAGTGACTTGTGGTGACTTGTATCTAGTTATCTGCCGATATTCAACATTGAGGCTAAAGCAAAGTTTCTGTTTTATTCAACATTGAGGCTAAAGCAAAGTTGAAGTCGCACCAAATGTCTGAGCAGGTCTCCTAAATATTTAGCATATCAGTTTCTGTTTTATTTACATTTGCATTGTGCAGAGAATTTATCAGATTTTTTATTTATTTCCAGGTTGTCTTTTGGAAATGGATTACTCCTAAGTTGCTAGGTCTTGTCACACAGACTTCAGTGTATCATTGGTCAATTGAAGGTAAGGCACTAATGGTTCATGCCATTCATAATGATTCTTAAATTGTTTTGTGCTAGGGTAAGAAGCTCCAGATTGCTTAATATTTTCTCCTTGACTTGTCGGCTTTAGGTGAATCCGAGCCTGTGAAGATATTTGAAAGGACAGCTAATCTTGCAAACAATCAGATAATCAATTATCGTTGTGATCCCTTAGAAAAGTGGTTGGTTTTGATTGGACTTGCTCCTGGTTCAGCAGAGGCACGCAGCTTAACTGGTTCCTGTTGTCTGTTACTCTATTATATGAGAAATTCTCCGTTAAAATATTCTTCCAAGCCTTACACCTTATTTACACAGTTCATATTTATATAAAAATATCCATTTTTATGTTTGTGTGTTGTGAGAATAAGCTTCAGTGGTGATTTAGATGTCCTAAAAAATCTTAGGAATAATAGGTTGTGGTTTATTAGTGTAGATGAGCCTTGCATTCTGCTGAACCCTTGGCTGTTTGGTGACTCGAATGAGAAATCATTAGTATCTTGAAATCATAATGGGATTGCTTAGCCTGGCTTGTCAAATTTTTTCTTACTGTCCTGGAAACTGTAAAAAGTTTTTCGCTAGAATTGTTTTTCATGAGAATCCTGAAAAATCTGAGTGTATTTTGCTTACTGCAGAGGCCACGATTGGTGAAGGGGAGTATGCAGCTGTTCTCTGTAGAACAATAAAGAAGCCAGGCTCTTGAAGCTCATGCAGCATCATTTGCACAATTCAAAGTGCGACTTCAATCTCAGCTCTATTTTTTGCATATTCATTTTTTGTTGAACTCTTAACTTAGCCTTATTTTGCTGGGTTGTGAGCATGTAATTTCGTTGCTACTGAAATTTATACTGCCCATTCTTCAATCTCACTCTCATATATGCTCTGCGTGAATGGTGCAGTTGAGACTTGTACAGAGAACTTTCATCGATTTGACCGTTATCTCAACTTCTCAAACCCTCTCATTGCCAAGAATTTTGATCCACGTGCTTGTGGATGGCATATGGGATGAATGTTTTTGATTTGGATGAATGGAAAAGACAAAACATCACTGAAGTGTATCACAGGTGGCAGAGACTGGTAAGAAACATAAACGATCATCTTTCTCTGTAGTTATTTTTATGTCTAACTGCAATGGAAATGTCGATTTCTTGAGTGAATTCATTCTTGGTGCTGCCATTTATGCTTTTGTGCAGGAAAAAACAAATGAAAAATATTGTTTGTGTTCATTTGTTTCCTTTCTCTTTTTTATTGCTTGTAATTATCTCAGTTGGAATCATATGCTATGGCATAGATCTGTTTCCGGCCGTGAAATGTACATAGCATGGTTGTACATAGACTTGCATAATGATGTTCATTGGCGTAGAAATTGTTCAATGCACTATCTAAGATCCTAGCATCTGCCTTCTCACAATTCATGCTCGGGATACATGTTTGATGATCTCTTCTTGTGTCTACCAACAGCCATAGCCACTTTCTCACTGTAATCAAATGTACTATCATATTATTGTTCTCTTAGAGTCTGAATTGCTGAGTGACAAAGTTAAGTATGTCCATGCAGAATCATGACAGGCAGTTATGGAAGCTGGGAACTCTGCCGCCTGGTCTCATTACGTTCTGGAAATGCACACACCCTCTTGATAAATCATGGCATGTCCTTAGCCTCGGTTACAACCCCAATGTCAGCCAGAGGGAGATTGAAAGGGCAGCCGTCATCCACTACAACGGTAACATGAAGCCTTGGCTTGAGATAGGGATGCCGAAGTACCGCAATTACTGGAGTAAATATATTGATTACGACCAGCTCTACCTACGAGAGTGCAACATTAACCCATAAGAAACCTAGACAGAACTGTGGTTCAATGTTGCTTCATCATTTTTGTGCTTGCCACGCACATCCAACAATGAGCGAGGCTCTAAAAGAAGCAGCAATGGCCACCTATGACAAGCCAATTCACATGTACGTAAGTGAGTTAATTCGTTTGCTCACTCTAAGACGGAGTTGTGCAACTCTTAAGACGGAGTTGTGCAACTCTTAAGACGGAGTTGTGCAACTCTTAAGACGGAGTTGTGCAACTCTTAAGACGGAGTTGTGCAACTCTTAAGACGGAGTTGTGCAACTCTTAAGACGGAGTTGTGCAACTCTTAAGACGGAGTTGTGCAACTCTTAAGACTGAGTTGTGCAACTTCTAAGACTGAGTTGTGCAACTCTAAGACTGAGTCGTGCAACTTCTAAGACTGAGTCGTGCAACTTCTAAGACTGAGTCGTGCAACTTCTAAGACTGAGTTGTGCAACTTCTAAGACTGAGTCGTGCAACTTCTAAGACTGAGTCGTGCAACTTTTAGTTTTGACATTGTTTGATCTCTTTATTCAGCTCTAATGATAATTCAACAATGAAATATGACAATAGCTCTCTAAAATTAGATATCTAATGTAATTTTCTCATGTTTTGAGTTCTAAGGCACATCTTTTGTGATATTTTCTTACCAAAGTATATTCGAGGTTTATGTGTTATTATTTTTCTGAACATTCGTTAATTATATTTTGTGGGGCTGGAACAGGATGTTGTTAATGCTATTTGTGACAATAATGATATCCGGGCTGTATCATTTGTTGGTTCAAATATTGTAAGTAACCTAGGCCTTTATCAGATGTTTCTATGCACTGGTTCAATGGTGTTGACTGTTTAAGTTTATTACAATTTTACATTGTTTGTTATACATTCTTTCTTCTAACAGTTGTTCCAATATTCATTCCTTCATTTATGATTCTGTTCTCTTTTAAAACATGGATAACTGTAGCTGCTTTGTAGATGATATCTTAGCTCCAAGAACATTGACCTTAAGCTGTTGACTGGTATTACATGCGCGATTTGAGCTGGTCAGTTAGGTTTGGATGGATCACTCTTGTGTTTTGTAGTTTCAGGTTGGAAGTTTCTCGATTCTAGCCCTAAAATTCTTGGGTTGAGTTGGTTATTGGTTTTTCATTCTAAACCTAGGCCACATTGAGCTTTGGGTAATCTGGATTGGGATGTTTCTGATTTGGGTCAAGTCTAGTGATTGATTTTAGGTTACAGGCTGGAAAATGCCTTATTTATCTAAAGCTAATCTACTTGGGTTGAGTAGGTCAGTAGTTTGGAATAGGCCGTGTTCTGCTAGGTTTACATCTTAGTGACACTATGTTCTAGTGGATTAGGTCACAGAATCACAGATAATATATCCTGTTGTCTCTACAATCTGATTTCATGATTCTGTTGGATTTCTTTTTTCTTTTGCTAAGGTTTAGCTTGTGTTTGTATGTTTCTTAAAAAGGCCGGCATGCACATATACTCCAGAGCAGCAGTAAAAGGAAAACGTGTTCAGGTAAAAGCAGTTGATTTTTAATCACTTTGAAATTTTTCTTACTGCAAGAGCATAAATTCGTCTGTTGATGACATTGTCTTTGTATTTTTCTTTCAAGGGAAAACAAGCTTGTCGAACATGTCAGCAAACTGAAGGTCAATGCCAGAACTGAACCAGATGCAGACCTTGGCCCAGTAATAAGCAAGCAGGTATGTTGTAGATTTGTAAATTTTGAAGTTTCGATGTCCTGATATTCCAATAACAGATGTAATTGATCTTAATTGTAAGTTTGTGCAATAAAAGTAACTCTCTCCATATGAGATAATGTGACATGTCATGCTGTGAATCTAGTTGTTGATAAAGGGATTCCACAATCCACACGTCATGTTGCGAAATGCTTCATCAGTCTTATTTTTTGTTTTGTTTGAATATTATTTTTTGATCCTAACAAGTCCTGAATATGAGTTAAAAATTTTGAGCTCCACATGTTATCTTGGTACTCATTAAGCCGTACTGATTGTTGCTTGTCCTTTTTCTTTCTAGAGCTACTAGGTTTCATATTTGAAGTGCATCCTTTCCTGCACTGGTTTTAATTTGCTTTTGTTGTAATGCTCCTCGTTATTTTATTGGAATATCTGACAGAGTACAGAGGAGACTGAGAAAGAGGACAACACAGCTAAGCCAAGTACAGAGACTGAGATTAATGTCTGTGCTGCTGAACTTGCCAATGGGTAATAAAATTGAGAGCATTGAGCTGATCTGTATGACAACAGGTGAACTGAAGGTATGAGTGCTTATCAAATTCTTTTTTCATGATACAACTATACAACAGATTTATATCCGACATACTTCATTTATCCAACAGAATAGAATATCGCTGATCTGTATGACAGCAACTCACAAGTCCCAAATTCGAATATAACTATCCTAATTATAAGAAATCTGGGTTATGGTTGTAGAGTTTTTTTTACCTTCTCTTATAAATCTTATATCCAACATTATTTTTAGGGGATCAAATCTAATCCATTTCTTCCTTTTATGGATGTCTAGTATGAATATTTTAACATTATAAGCTGGGAAGAAAACTGGAATTTTGTTTATTTTCAAGTTCAACACATTTCAATAGTTGCTTTACTTACACTATGTTTCTAACCCCATTTATATTGCAATCTGTTCAAAATGATTCACGAGGTGGGCGAAGTAACCATGAAGATGCATCAGCCAGCTTTACAGGTGGAGACACTGGCGTTGCAATCTCGAAGAAGTCTGGAATAGTCCCTCTCCAAATGGAGTTTGGTGGGAAAGATGCTTGCATTGTACTTGAAGACGCTGATTTGGATTTAGCAGCCGTCAATATCGTTAAGAGTGGCTTCTCTTAGAGTTGAATATGAATCAGCCAAATTCCAAAACTCGTTAATTGATTGACACTTTAGCCTTAAGATACGTATACTTAGTATTTACCGTCCCTGACAGTGGACAGAGATGCACAACAGTGAATGTAGTCCTGGTGATGGACTCTGCAGCCGATGCTCTCGTTGAGAAAGTGAACTCCAAGGTTGCCAAACTGACAGTTGGGCCACCGGAGGACGACTGTGATATGGCCGCTGTTGTTGGATACTGTCTGGCCTGACATGAGGATAGCTTGGGAAGAGCTGTTTGGCCATGTCGTGCCTGTCATCAGGATAACTTCTGCCGAAGAAGGAATCCACAATTGTAATGCTAGCAACTTTGGTCTCCAAGTACGGATTCTGATGGCATTACTTTACAACTTGTTATCAATGAATCTTCTTTTCATGTTCTGTTGATCACTTCTCAGTTACCATTGAAACATTTCTTTCTTCATACAGGTATGGGCTGTACTGAAACCAGGGTACTTGGCCTTCCTAGAAGATCCATTTGTACAAATCCCTTGGAAATAATTATTTTTGATGTCTTACCAACTCCAAGCAAAGGCAGCACTGAAAAGGTCCTATCTGCCATGTCTCCTCCCTTAAATCATATTGTGTATTTCGTATTCATATTGAGTTATTTGATTCATTGTCCTCGTTTAGCCTTGGAGGTTTTGCACTAAAGCCTATTAGCTCAAAATGGTAGAGCAATGTGCTTACACACATTGATGCGGGTTCAAATCCCGCATAGGTTGTCTATGTGGTATCTCTTATTATGTTTCTCTTTGTGAATAAGAGTATAATGTGCAAAAATAAAATTGTTTAGTGCAGTTGTGCAACTTTAAAGTACAGTTGTGCATCTTTAAAGTTGCTTGATTACGAAAATGAAAAGCAATGGATTTCTGTGTATATATAGTAGTAAGGAAATAAGTTTGCTTACCCTCCATAGATAGATCTCATGTTCATAATTTTTCTCATGGTCGATACCCATCCCTGACATATACGAATGGCTAACGACGTGTCAGCTGGACATGAGGACCATTATTGAACCAAATTTGTAACATCACAATTCAATAAGACCTATAAGCAATAGAACAATAAAGCAAGAGTTTGCAATTGTCCAATTGTCTAACTCTAACCATTATCAATTCTAAAATATAGTGCTGACACTGATATTAGTGTTGACACTGATATTAGTTACAAGTTTTCAGGCTCCTTGAATAATCCACGGCAAAATTCAAAACTGCTCAACATAAACTAGATTATTAGTGCTGACTTTTATATGTAATGTAACTCGTTAATTGATGAATTCCTAATAAAACTAGATTATTAGTGCTGACATCGTTTTTATACGTATTTTCTCATTTATATTTGCACAACATAAACTTAAATTTGCACAACAGATTATTAGTGCTGACATTGTTTTTATGCGTATTTTGTCCGAAAATTTGCGCCTACGGTGCAAATTTTCTCATATTATAATTGCACAACATAAAATTAAATTTGCACGACTCTGTTGTAAGAGTTGCACGACTCTGTTTTAAGAGTTGCACGACTCTGTTGTAAGAGTTGCACGCCTCTGTTGTAAGAGTTGCACGACTCTGTTTTAAGAGTTGCACGACTCTGTTTTAAGAGTTGCACGACTCTGTTGTAAGAGTTGCACGCCTCTGTTGTAAGAGTTGCACGCCTCTGTTAGAAGAGTTGCACGACTTACGATTATATTTGCACAACATGCTCTTATTTTTGCTGAACAATTCTTGCACAACACGGTCTTATTTTTGCTCATCAATAGAGTAAAATTGCACAACATGGGGGATTGGTGAAATTTTGCTCAACATCATGTTATTTTTGCTCAACAATATGTTATTTTTTGCACAACAATCGAGACTTGTGAAATTGTTCTCAACATGATTTTATTTTCTCTCAATATAATTTCATACTTTCTCAATAAATTATTGCACAACATCATCTTATTTTTGCTCAACAATAGGTTATTTTTGCACAACAATCAATACTCGTGAAATTGTTCTCACCATGATTTTATTTTCTCTCAATATAATTTCATATTTTCTCAATAAATTATTGCACAACATGTTCTTATTTTTGCTCATCAATACTTTATTTTTGCACAACATTTGAGACTTGTGAAATTGTGTCTTCACATAATCTTACTTTTTGTAAATATAATTTTATATTTTTTAATAGATTATTGCACAACATGATCTTATTTTTGCTCATCAATAGACAATAATTGCACAACATGGGGGATTGGTGAAATTTTGCTCAACATCATCTTATTTTTGCTCAACTATAGGTTGTTTTTTGCACAACAATCGAGACTTGGGAATTTGTTCTCAACATGATCCTATTTTCTCTCAATATAATTTCATACTTTCTCAATAAATTATTGCACAACATGCTCTTATTTTTGCTCATCAATACTTTATTTTTGCACAACTAGTGGTGAAAATTAGTGCTGACACTGATATTATTTAGAATTAGCGCTGACACTGATATTAGTTACAATTAGTGCTGACACTGATATTAGTTACAATTAGTGGTGAAAATTTGCTCAACATGTTGAGAAATACCATGTTGATTTTTTGCGCGAAAAATTAAAATAAACTGAAGAAGGAAGCAAATCTTAATAATATATGGGTTTGAACTTTGAACTTTTTTTTGTTGAAGGAAAAGAATCAATGAATTACAAAGTATCCCAAAAAAGTATATGTACACAGTCTTGATCATATATAGGTTTTCAAACTATTCAGTTTTGATCAAGTATTCGGTCAACCATATTTTTGATTTGTTCAAATCCAATACCTCACTAGGAGCTCCATATCACTTAGCAAAGAGATGAAACCATTATTAAAAAGATCAACTAACCAATAGCACTAATTAACCTTAACCCATGACAGCTCTTGCAGTGTGTGTTCACGGGATTGCTACCAACACGCTCTAACACACACGCAGCAGCCCACAAAATGGTGAAACAAAGAGTGAGGAGTAGGAGCACATCACACACAAGTAGAGTAGCCCACGGACCAACCAGGGCTTGAGCAACGAGCTCAGTTGAATTGCCCAAAAGCGAGCAATTGCATCCGAGGCGACCAACCTAAGTGCTGCACAAACCCAACCCCCACCAGCACCAATTCATTCGCATTCAGCCAAGGGTCGATCAAACCGAAAAGCAACAAGTAGCAACAATTTAATCACCCAAACCCCAACAGGAGACTGCGATCCATACAGCTCACTTAAGAACAAGGAAACTGCAACAAGGAGCAACAGTGTATATAGCTCACTTAAGAACAACAGATGTTGGTCCGAGGATTTGATGTATGAAACACCTTCACTCTCCGGAGGCTGATCATACAGTCCTTTATTTTCATCTTTTTGTTCCCTGTCAAGACCTCTCTCAGTTACCTCCTTCTCTGGAATTTCTGCACTGCCAGATGATTCCATACCTAATAGCAAAATGACATTATGCCATGATCAGCTTAGTAAATAAATAAATAAATAAATAAAATGTAGTTTCCTTGATACTAAAATCAAAAAGAAAAGAAGCAGTAGCATTCCCATCAAACCACAAGTTCAGTGCAATGTCTTCTAACTGCAATGTCTTCTAATGCACATCCTACATTCCACAAGTTCAAGCCACAAACTGCTGAACTGAAACCTTTGATCGACGGTGATCCTGCAAGCAAAATAAAACGAAAAACTCAATCAACATTGCTAAAATGATCCTGATAACATAAAAAAAATTACTCTATCTGATAACTATAAAGAACTAAGAATGTCTTGGTTGAGAGACCAGAAGTAAAAACAAACATCAAAGAGCAGAAATCACAACCTTGTGTGTTTCAGAAGTCTTCAGTACTGGATGGTTGCGAATTACCATAACCCATGCTCATAGGACTGATGCATACTGCAAGATCTTGAGGTAGAGTCTCCTCAAGATCTTGCAGTATATTTTTGTTGTTTTGAGCAGAGATGAGCAATGGAAGTAATCTAAGAAGCAAAAACAAGGAGTTAAAGTGAAAGACACTGGTTGAGTTGCTGGAACACTTTGCTGGTTAGCTTTGAATAAAGCCTCCTTATGTTGTATTTCTTTTTTGTTACGTCTTATATACTCATAAATTCAGATAGGATACCAAAAATAAAAATCAAAGTCTTCATTGACTTGGAAAAAGAGAAATTTCACTCCTCTCTAATTTGAATACTCAAGTTTAAAGCTCCTAAATACACTAAATCTCTCATTTTGGTTTGAAGGTAGAAATTTACCAAGTGCAAATTTGACTAAAGAAATTTTTTTAGATTCAGTAGACTAATTCAGAAAATAAATTAGTATAAATGACAAGCTCAGAAAATAAATTAGTATAAATGACAAAAGAAATTTTTTAAGCTAGAATGATATAATGAAACCAAATCAATGAATGAAGTTTCCTGGGAGAGAATCAACTGATAAATGACAAGCTCAATGAATGAAACTGCAATGTCTTCTAATGCACATCCTACATTCCACAAGTTCAAGTCACAAACTGCTGAACTGAAACCTTTGATCGACGGTGATCCTGCAAGCAAAGAAGCAAAGTCAGCAAAAGCAAAGATCAATTTCCTTATCAATCGATCTTCGATCGATTGATAAGTAAAACAGTTGGACACCACGCAAACTGTGGTTTGTCTCTTTGGCATTTTGTCGAACAGGTGGAGGGCACAAAATCTGCATTTTCAGGACAATTTCAGAAAGATGAAAGAAGTGCAGTGAATCAAACATCCCAATTTAAGACCAAAATCTGTAACATGTATGCTCAATTTCAAAGCCTTCACAGTGCAATTTGACAAAGAAACACAAACACAAACACTTTGAGACTTCAAAATCGACTCCGACACTTCAAAAATCGAAGAAAATTTGCGCCTTCGGCGCAAATTTTCTATGATTCCATTGCACTGATTACCAGATTCAATTGTATACTTTATAATCTACTCAGAAACGTCAACAAATCGAAGAAAATTTGCGCCTTCGGCGCAAATTTTCTGTGATTTCAATGTAGTTTCGAACTCAATCATTACTGAAATGTTATCAACAGGAGCAGTGAAAAGGTTTTGAGCTACAACTGATAATAAGCTCAAGCAAAAACCACAAATTCAAAGCCCTAAGACGACAATAATTTACCCTAAAAGCCACTCCGATGGAAGAAAACGAAGATTGCAGTCGTGAGAGAGGCTTGGAGAGGAAAAACCTAAAGAGGAGTCTTCGACGAGAGAGTTTTCGAGCTGCTTCTCGCTATAATTAATGGAATGCTATACTTACTTGATTCGGTTGGAGGAACGTCAAAATCGGTGGTTTTGATGGATCAGAGAGATCGGTGGTATCGGCGAGCAGTAGAGAGAGCGTAGGAGGAGAGAGCATCGCGCAGGAGAGAGAGCGTCGGGGAGAGAGAAACCTTCGTCTTCAATGGCGGTCGAACAAAACTGAGCAGTGCGAGAGAGCGTGCGGAGAGGGAGAAGGCGGAGGAGAGAGAAAGACGCGTGAAAGAAAGAGAATGGGGTTTATATTGCGACTTTTTTGCAAAAATGTCCCAAAACGCGGATATTTCATAAAATTAGACCATTTTCGTGGCTATTTTGCAAAACCGCCCTTATATTTATTATATCAAAACTTATATGGATTTGAAACAATTAATTACATGAATCAAATGGAGGTATGAATCAAATCCCCGTTATCTCCGCATCCTATATTAGAATTAATCAATTTTACTATCTTCTATTTTAAGCCATTGAATATCTAATTTTACTCTTTACTTTCATTTTGTTTCTCTCTCAATCTCATAGAACCAATAGGTGACTCTAAATTGATTTGCTTTTGGATGATTCATCGATCAGCGAAATCCCTCCGTTCTGATCAAAGATTGATTCAAACTCCACTCAATTTACTTTAATCGATCTTTGATCAAGTTGTCGATCAACTGGTTTTTGCTATCATTATATTCTATTTATTTTTATACTTTAATTTGATTAATCTTAATCATGTTTAATGAGAGGGGTACTAAAGATGAAGATGTTGCTATATATGGCTCCAGTGGCGGAGCTAGAAAATTTTTGGAGGGGGGGCACGACGGTATATGTACGATATAGTTTTGGATTAAATTAACATAAAGAATTATATATAATTTGATAATAAATGATGTTATTTGAAGATAAAATCTCATCGGTTTATGATAAAAACACTATCATTTTTTCGCGCCTAAAAAAAAGAAATATAAATATATAAATGGAATACCCGGAAAAAAATAACTACATAAGTAGAGGAAATGCAATAAACATTAAGTTAAGATTATAGTTGTTATATGAGCTAAGTAGCTAGAGCTTAACTCGAGTTTTGCTCAATAAAAGCTCGGTTCGAGCATATGATGTACAAAATGAGTTGATTATGAGCACATTTTTATGCTCGATACAAAGCTCGGCTCTGCTTAATTAAAACTCAAATAGCACGAATTTTATGAAATTTAACCATTTTATTTGAAGTTACTATGTCATAAACAAGTAAAGTTGCATGATACTAAAAAAAACTCACTCAAGCTTGTTCATTTACTAAACAAGTCGAGTGTGAGCTCAAGTTCAAATATAGGTTTCACTCGAGCTTTACTTGTTGCTAAATGAGCTAAATATAATCAAACAATACTAGACGTGTTTGACTCGAATAACAACCATAGTTAATATATACAACTTGTTGCACTCATAACATATAAATGTATAACCAAATATAAAAATTTTAAACTTGTGTAACTTCTTATTTAATTGTCGAAATGATTAGTATAACCTCTCATTTCGAAGCTCTCGAGATGAATTATAGTATGTGAATGTTATTTTAAGTAAAATATAGAAGTATTATAGTCTACTGAAACAAAATTAAAGTGATTAATATACCTTTAATTTTTAAACATTTGTAACTTTTTACTCAGATATCGGATTAAGGCGTATTATATGTCAAAACGAAGCTATCGACGAGTAGAATACTACTAGGTACTTCGTGAAATGAGAGGGGGGGTACGTGCCCCCCTAGTCCCCCCTCAGCTCCGCCCCTGTATGGCTCTAAGGTATGAAAACTAACTACTTTAAATTAAAGCATATGTTAAGATTTTGGAAGATGGACTTCTAATAAACATGCTAAAGGTGTACATCTAGTGATGTCGATTTCGTACATTAAAAAGGTAAAACGTTTAACTTGCAATGTGAGGAAGCAATTTTTCTACTTGCTGTTCTTATTGGACACGAAATGTGTCACCACTGATTTCAATCAAAATAAATAAATCATAAAGGGATCATAACTAAAAAATATGAGTGTAAGACTATTTTTTTTTTGTTTTAATCACCATATTTGTAATTTGCTCATTTCCGCCGTAGTAGCACAATTCAAATCACTCATTTCCCTTAAGACTAATTTCCATATATATATATATATATATATATATATATATATATATATATATATATATTTCTAAAATTTGTAACTTCCATATCTTATTTTAGCTGCAATTTGTTTGTTGAGGCTGGTACATACTACATAGTGTTCTTATACATTGATCAATTTTTTTTTTTTTTAAAAAAGCTTTTGTCATATTATTCGATATCCGATCTATAGGCGAGTGTTGCTGATCTTATTATTCATTTGTTTTCTCATGATTATTCATTCATAATGATGTAATTAATTATTCTTCTGTACAAAAAGTGTAAATTTCATTCTAATGGTACCATCGAATAGTCACAAGTTATTTTTAATCTCATTCGTTGATCTTCTTAATTCAATGACTCAAATTTGTTAACATGCTACACTATAAGGGCAATGTACATATGACTTAGCTTATTGTGTATATATATACATTTAAGCAAAGTAGTTTACATTTTACTCATTCTGTTAATTAAAATATGTCATTTTAGATTTACATAATTTATAAGAAACCAAACAAGAATACATTTATACCCTTATTTATTACTCACTTTTACACTTTTTTTTTCTTCATACAAGACGAACTTTTGAGGTGCGTCAACCACAATTGTACCACTATCAAAGAGCGTCCTTATGGATGAGAGTCTTAAATTCTAGGTCAGATCTCCAAGAGGGCGAGTAAGAAGTCAAAGCCAGGTGAGAAAGACGATCGGTCGCCATGTTGGCCTCCCTAAAGATGCAGGAGATGGAGACCATCTCAAAAGAAAGCAAGCATAAGCAAATCTTTGACATAGATTAAAAATACTATATTTTATAATAAATATCAGTTCAATTTCTTTGGTGGAAATACTTAAATTCATTTTTTTAAACTAATATGTTTCCTAATTTGGCTTGCAACAAGTGCGCTTTTGAATTGAAGGATTGACATTTGTTCCATTTTGGTGGTAATAGAAATTAACACAAACGGAAACCTTAATTTTCTTTTTTCTTTATTTTTTTACTTTTTATTCCAATAATGACTCTTTCAACCCTATAAATCGAGAAAATCGATTGCCATTAATATATAGCGGTGAGTGTAATTAGTGGGTAATATTGCTGCAAGTGTTGAAATGAAAATTTGACGATGCATCGATAGCCTAACACGTACATGATCATGCTCCAAATAGGCTAGGGGTGCTTAATTTGTAGCAAGATTGATTTTTCTGTATAAATAAGGCAAATTAAATCAAATGTTTGTAAAACAATATATATTGATTTGCAATAAGTAAGGCTTTGTTTGAATTTTTACAATGGGTAAATTATCAAGATCTCTTGGGATGTTGCATTTGAGAGTGTTGATGGTTTTATCACTGATGATTGTTAGCAATGCCAAAGGATTTGGTAGAGGAAGCAGGAGAAGTGGTGGGGGCGGAGGAGGAGGAGGAGGCGGCCTTGGTTCTAAGGTAGGAGCGGCTGGTAGTGTTATAAGCGGTGTTGCTAGTGGGATAAGGGCAGTGCGCGATGCTCAAACCATTTTTGATGCTTTGGGGGGAGGCGGTGATGTTCCCGGCGCTGGTGCTGGGGGTGGAGCAACATTGCCTGCTGGGGGTGACCCTAATGCTCCTGGGATGGTGGCCCCAGGAAATCCTGGTCCTGGGATGGTGGCTCCGGGTAATCCTGGTCCTGGGACGGTGGCTCCGGGATATCCTGGTCCTGGGATGGTGGCTCCGGGCAATCCTGGTCCTGGGATGGTGGCCCCGGGCAATCCTGGTCCTGGGATGGTAGACCCGAACAATCCTGGTGCTGGGATGGTCGCTCCAGGCAATCCTGGTCCTGGGATGGTGGCCCCCGGCAATCCTGGTCCTGGGATGGTGGCCCCGGGCAATCCTGGTCCTGGGATGGTAGACCCGAACAATCCTGGTGCTGGGATGGTCGCTCCAGGCAATCCTGGTCCTGGGATGGTGGCCCCCAGTAATCCTGGTCCTGGGATGGTCGCTCCAGGCAATCCTGGTCCTGGGATGGTGGCCCCCGGCAATCCTGGTCCTGGGATGGTGGCCCCGGGCAATCCTGGTCCTGGGATGGTCGCTCCTGGGATGGTGGCCCCGGGCAATCCTGGTCCTGGGATGGTAATGCCAGGAAATCCTTAGCCGAGACATTAGGTAATGGCATTGAGCAATTTTGGATTCGACATTAGCTAATAGTCGGTGGTAATCGGGGAGTAGTAGGTGACGGAGAGGGTATACGAGGAATGTTGTGGTTCCTCGCAAGATGTAAGGTTTGAGCCAGTAAAAGTAAAAGTTAGGGTTTAGTGATAAAGTTATAAGTGACATAGAAACTCGTATGAGTAGAGAGTAAATTAATACACATTTTTAATTTACCCAAAAGTAGTGAATCATGTTAGTGATTCTATCATATGTATCTATGTTGGTGTTCAATTGGAATGCTTGGAAATCGCTATATCATTGTCCAATACTTTGTATATTAATTTGTGGAATAATGAAATAAATTTGTGTTTCTTATATTTGGATCAAATACATTTTTCTATATATTTTTTTATCCGGTAATAATTCGAGTACGAATTAGCTGCATTATGATAAGCACACGGGAAAGGAACTTGATTGAACTATACTATACTTTGAAGTAATAGAAGTTGATCTTCAATATTTGTTATCTGTCGGAAATTATTATTTGGGTGAGACTTACAACAGATCTTTGTATTTTTTTTAATCAGTTTCTGTTTTTGTAAAAGTGTAAACATAAACGACCCATGAAGCTTATTTTTCCAAGTTGATTTAACTAACCTGTTATAATTATGATTACTAGTCCATGACATTTCAAATTTAAATGGTGAACCAGTCCTAATTTTCGTACTTCCTATTGACATAGACATTAAAGAATGATCAGAAGTCGTAAAAGGATGATTGTGTACTGTTAAATTAGGGAACTGGGTTAAGATATTTGTATGAACCATTACTCTATCTAATCGTTCATAGATATTATCAATAGGATTTTGACTTTTCCTCCACGTTATTGGACTACCTGTACAAGGGATCGTACGCACATCTAACTCTTCCACAATATGTTGGATTCACATAAATCTATTAGCCTGCGGAATTAGCCCTCCAATTTTGTCAGAAACTGATTCAATTTCATTGAAATCTCCCATAATCAAACATGGGAGAGATCGGTTATGAATAACAATGAATAACTCATTCCAGAACCTATTTTTATCTACTTGATTCGAAGGAGCATAAATGAAAGTAATAATAAAACTGAAGTTATCAATGTTAACCCGGTAAATAATATACTTATCTGATGCTGAAATTTGTTGAACAGATTGTGTAAATTTTGAAGTCTTGAATAAAATCCAGAAACCCCCTTTTGTTCCAATTGAGGCAATGTGATGATCATTGTTAAAACCTGCTCGAATATAGAGGGATTGAGTCGGAGGCTCAGTAGATTTGGTTTCTGCAAGGACTAATATATCCCGTTTATTTCTTTTTTGAATACAAGCTAAGTCTTGCCCCAAATTAGATTTTCTCACACCCCTAATATTCCAATATGCGATGTTTGTCATTTAATCAAATGTTTTATACATACCTGCTTTGTGAGCATTTCGAATACAGAAGACAACCTTGGATGTCTAAATTTGCTACCATTACTTATACAAATGTGAAGATATTTAACATATCTCCAAATCTGAATTGATAGATGCTGAACATTATGTATGAAGGTACCAAAATCTGTTTCTAGGGGAGCTAACCCACAGATCAGGCTATTAAGCAATTTCAAAAAATGAATATCATAGTTGTTGGGATCTTGCACATCTCTCCAAATCTGAATCCAATTTTGCACCTCCAACTCTATGAAACAAATCAACCGGGGTGTTAACCCAATAAACTGGCTGTTAGGCCGCTTATTATCACATATAATCCAGCATTTTTTGGAATCATAGGTACTAGAAACACCAGTATACAGACCACAACTATACACACAGCAACACAAAACACAGAGACCGGACGTTGGAAAACCACACCCAAGCCCCACAAAGCCCCTAACTAGAAACTGAAACATCACCGGCCAAGCAACACCCATATGAACAGCCAAAACCTGGGTGTTCTAAGGGCCACCAGAAGTAACAGAAACTAAACAAACCAACCTAAAAGTCCTAAGGCAAACCGAGACATAGAACAACCAAAAACCATACCTATTACAGAGCCAAAATTCGAGGGGAATTCAGTAACAAACCGAAGAAACAAACACCACCCTCTTAATCATTGTAACTGTCATAGAAAATCTAAAAAGGTTGCTTCTGCTTCTTGTTAACATGGTCACTAGAATCCACTTCATAATCCTCGACTTTCTCCTTGCTCTTGTTTCGCCCACTGCCATCATATAAGCTTGATCTGGCGAAGTAATAAGAACCCCGGACAAAATCCTAACCATGGATGGGATACTTATGAGAGAAAGAACCTGCAGATCAAAAGAGATGGAATATTTATTTAACATGTGAAACAAAATATGTAGAAAAACGAAAGGCTTAAGCCACTTGAGGGAAATTTCCGCAAAATCCAACAGATACCCAAGAAAACTACAATTGATGATATTAATGTCATTCCAATTGATGAGAATCCTTAATTTGTCACAATTGCTATAGAAAACAATCAAAACGCCAATAAAATGAAGATAGAGCTCCAGAAAGACATAATTCAGAACAAGGGGCCTCATACAACAAACAAAAAGAATTGTGTTAGAGAACCCAAAACTGAAACGAGAAAGTAGCAAGGATACAATTCGATCTAAAGATACAAAATCCAAATCAACATTTGCATAAAGATTAGCTCTTAATCTGTGAGATAGATACAACCACAATTGATCAGACGGAGGATAGCTGTTAAGCTTGAAGTTCAACGATATCATAACGTCAGTACCCTGGCTGTTAAGCCTCGACTGAAATCTGAAACAAATACACTTAAAAGTCGAATACAAGATACCATCTTCCTCCGAAGAGGAAAGCCAGTAGCCACACAACCCAACATGCAGCAGCAGAACAGGAAGCAGAAGAAGAAACAGGCAAGACAAAGAGAAAGGAAGAGGAGAAGGAAAGAGAGAGCGGATCAACAACAAACACACTTTTTCAAAATTGTTGACAAAATTGAAACGGGAAAACAACGAGGAAATGAAATCATCAGTAGAATCAACAGAAGCTGGCAGAAATTGAGAAGGATACATCCCCATCAGATCACAAGAAGGATAGCTGTTAAGCTTTTTATGCAACCGAATCGAATTATTGTTGTCTGTTAAGCCCAATTTGAAAACTGAAGCAATTACATTTACAAGTCCACCACCAGAAACTGATTTCCTCCGAAGAGGAAAACCAGTAAACAACCAAGGCCACAACCAACAGAACGAAAAACAGAAGAAGAAAACAAAAGGAAAGAAAAGAGAAGGGAGGAAAAGCGAGCTTATCTAACAAGCACCGGGAATAGCCGACATGGACAGCGGGAGGGTGACCTGAGAGAGGGAGGTTCTGCCCGCGCAACGCCGGGAAGAAGAAGCAGAGGGCGGCGCTGGAGAGGCGTCGGAGTTTGGGGCTAGGGTTTTTTGGAGTTAAAAACGTGAAGCTCTTATGGACTTTAATAATACCTTTTGGAAACAACGAGCTAAATCAATTTTTTTAAGATTTGGAGATAGAAATACTAAATATTACCAATCAATATCTAAAATAAGAAATTCTAAAAATGTCACTCGTAATTTTACAAATAAACATGGTTTATTGATTGAGGACGAGGATCAAATTAGAGATGAAATTACGACTGAATTGGCTGAAAGATTTATTTCAAATAACGCACCGATTAGTAGTAATTCATATTTCCTAAATTTAATTGATCAAACCATTACTGAATTTGAAAACAGAATTTTGACACAACTTGTTTCAGATGAAGAAATTAAGGATACCCTATTTTCAATGACAGATGACGAATCTCTAGGTCCTGATGGTTTCCCACCAGAGTTCTATAAAAAATACTGGGATATTGTCGGTAAATTAATTTGCAAAGCTGTTAAATCTTTTTTTCATTCTGGTGTGCTACTCAATGAAGTAAATTCAACTTTCATTGCACTTATTCCTAAAATTGATACGCCTAGTAATATTAACCATTACCGTCCGATTAGCATGTGCAATACTATTTATAAGGATATTTCGAAACTTTTGGCTAACCGTTTGAAGCCTATATTACCACGTATTATTAATCCTTTTCAAGGAGCTTTTGTACAAGGTAGAAATATTCAAGATAACATATTAATAGCTCATGAGGTGTTCCACTCTTTTCATAACAAAAAAGGTAAAGCTGGGTGGATGGCGTTAAAACTCGATATGGAGAAAGCCTATGACAAAATAAGCTGGAGTTTTATTCGCATTATTCTAGATAAATTTGGTTTTGATTCTAGATGGATTGATTGGGTTATGACCTGCCTAACTAAAACTAGCTTTTCAGTTTTAGTTAATAATTTATCGGGCCGTACATTTCACACTTATAGGGGAATTCGATAAGGAAATCCTTTTGCACCATATATTTTTGTATTGGTTATGGAACTATTAGGGAGAATGTTGCAACATGAATCATTGGAATGTGACACTTTGGTTGGAATCAAACTTACAAATAATAGTGATCCTATTTCTTTCCTTTCCTTTGCAGATTACACTTTAATTTTTGGACGAGCTGATGACTTACGTCATCATACGATTAGAAATCTCCTGAATACTTTCTCCAATATGTCTGGATTAACTATAAATTATAACAAAAGTTCTTTACAAGTTTCTAAAAATATTTCTGTCAGTAAAGCCCAGTCCCTTGCTCAACAGCTAAATATTCCAGTTACGAAGTCAATGGAAAAATACCTAGGTATTCCACTTATTAGTGGTAGGGTTTGTAATGTCTTGTTTGATGAGGCGATTAATAGCCTTAAAAAGCAGTTGTCCAAGTGGAAATCTAACGCTCTCTCTCAACACTACCAAATAAATGAGTTATTGTAACAAAAAAATATATCATTTTTCTAAATTGTTACCTTAGATCTCAAATGCAATATTGTACATTAGATGCAACCATGAATGTTACATTAGATTTAAAAATATCACATTTGATGTAACATTTTTCTGGGCAATGGTAATAAAATTTATAACGTAACATCTTAAATTATAAGGTAACATTTATTATTTGCTAAAAATTAAGTTTGGCGCCTATATGAAAAATTACCCGCCCTTACGAAAAAATTACCGCCTGCTTGAATCACTTAATAATAAAATATTAGAAGTAAATTAAACAAAAATAAATTATGTTATATGGGGGGTCGGTCCTTTTGCAAATGAAATACCCCATCTAAAATTTATCAAAAAAAAGAAATACCCATCTGAAATCCCCCTTCATCACAACCCATTTCATCCAAAATCCCTTATTCAAACGAAACCCATCCAAGGTTACCTACCCACTTTTCAAGCAAATTGACAACCCTTTCTTCTTTCCAGGCCACCATGTTTACCCTTGGTGAAGAAACAAATTTGGAAAAGAAAGCTAATTTGGAGGAAGAGTTTTAGGGTTTTCACTTCTCTCTAACCTATTTGTACAAGGTAAGCTTCACTTTTGAAGATTAATTCTTCACTTCATGTGATTTCTACAAAAAAATATTCGGCTAATCTCAGGCCCCCATGTTTACATATGTAGTCAAGGGTGCTGGAAATTGGGAGAAGAAGACTCGTTTAGAGGAAGAGTACGTTTTGGGGTTTCAACTTTCCTCTGACCTATTTGTAGAAGGTAAACATTAATCTTGAGATTAGTTGTTCAATCTATGTGATTTTTACTCAAAATCCCAATGAAAGTCATCTGCTTGTCTAATTGATCCGTTTGGTTCTCAAAAAAAAAAAAAGTCATTTGCTTGTGTATTGTGTTTAGCCTTCACCTACTTTCACCTAGCTACTTTGAGCCATATCTTACATTTTTTTTGTGTTAGTTTAAGAAAGAGTGATTTCATTTCATTTTATTTTTTACTTACTTATAGTTTAAAGAAATTGGGTATGGATTCAACTTAGGATCTGAATATGTTTAGCTTTTCCAATTTTTTTTCTTCATTTACTATAAGTAAGTAAAAAATAAAATAAGTTTAAAGAAATTGGATATGTTTAGTTTAAGAAAGGGTGATTGACCATTATTTATTTGCTGTCATTTTTTTTTTCTATGGTTACTCTTCTTTTTTTCATGACATAGTGAGGGTACGTATATGGTTGACAATTTTATTTGATTAAATACCTTCTGGCCTAAAAAATAAGAGCTTAATTTTTTTTTACTTTGTTAGAAGGGTTTACTCATTTGGATATATGTGAGTAGAAAGCTATAAACCTATCCATGAATTTTACTTTAAGCTTACTCATTTTAACTCGCTTACCATGCCAGATGTAGCAGAGGCGAATGCTTACTAAGGCTTCTTTTCTTTCACTTTCATCTTCTTGAATAAGGTAAGAATGTTCACAAATAATAACTTTTTAGAGTCATGAAAATTGTTGAGTATATATCTTAGCTTGCAAGTTCTTGTTGACACTTAAGATGCTTATTTTCTTTGCGGCCTTTTTCTATGCCGTTTAGGATGTCAAATGTGCATAAGTAGCCATGCTCTTAAAGCATAAATTAAATTTATATTTGTATTTCATAGTCGACGTTATTGGCTTCTATTCTACAGTAACCTGTTCACATGGATGAAAGGAATAAGTATTGGTGGATGTTTCCTCGATGGACTAATGAGTATGAGAAGGGAGTGGATAATTATGTAAAAAATGCATTTGAATTTGAAGCTTAGGGAGAAGAAATCCGATGTCCTTGCAAGAAATGTTGTTATCGTTATTGGTTAAAGAGGATATTGTGAAAGATCATGTTATTGCAAAAGGCTTTGTCTCAATGTCAGAAAAAGAACCAGATTCTGGGGTGGATGCCGAAACGGATGATCATGATGGTGGAATATGTATTGATGATATTGATGGATTACTGAGAGATACTTCAAAAGGTCCTAATGCAGAAACTGAGAAATTTTTCAAGCTAATGAAGGAAGGTCAGCAAGAATTGTATCCTGGATGCAAAAAAATTTCAAAGCTTTCCTTCATTGTGCGACTTTTTGTTTTCAAGTGTGACCACAAGTTAAGTAATGCAGCATTTTTTTATTTATTAGAGCTTTTGAAAGCTATGCAGCTGGATGCTAAGCTACCGTCATCATTTAGTGAAGCCAAGAATACTTTGAAAGTATTGGGGCTAAATTATACTAAGATAGATGCTTGTCCAAATGATTGTATGTTTTATAGGGAGGAGCATGAAGATGCCTCAAGTTGTCATGTTTGTAAAACATCAAGGTGGAAGTCAAGAGGCACTGATGATAAAATTGGAAAGTGTTCTCAAATTCCAGCAAAGGTTTTAAGGTATTTCCCCATCAAGAGAAGGCTGCAAAGGCTGTACATGTGCTTAGAAACTGCCCATCTCATGTCATGGCATTCCAATGGTCGCACTAAGGATGGACTATTAAGGCATCCAACAGATGGTGAGGCTTGGAAGGAGTTTGATTCATCATTTCCACAATTTTCTAAGGATCCTCGAAATGTAAAGTTAGCATTAACGACTGATGGGTTTAATCCGTTTAACACAATGAGCATTGTGCATAGTACTTGGCCAGTTATGTTGATTAATTATAACTTGCCACCGTGGTTATGCATGAAGCCTGAGTTTATTATGCTAGCTTTACTGATTCCTGGACCTCGCTCCCCTGGAAATGATATTGATATATACCTGCAACCCTTAGTTAAAGATCTGAAGGAGTTATGGGAGACTGGAGTTCAAACTTATGACTCTTCAATCAATCAGATGTTTGATATGCATGCAGCTATGTTGTCTACCATAAGTGATTTTCTTGCATATGCGATGTTGTCTGGGTGGAGCACAAAAGGGAAGATGGCTTGTCCTAATTGTCATTATGAAACTGACTCTCAGTACTGGATGCACAATAAAAAGACATGCTACATGGGTCATCGTAGATTTTTAGATATACATCACCCATATCGAAAGTGCAAACGACAATTTAATGGTAAGTGCGAAGATAGAATTGGCCCGACTCGACTGTCCGGAATTGAAGTTTTAGAGTTGTTGTCTGACTAAAAAAATGACTTTGGAAAAGAGCCAGATGAAGAGGAAGGGAAGATGACAAAGAAGAAGAAGAAGAACGAGAGGAGGAAGAAGAAAAAGAAGAAGGATGATGATTTTAATCCTTGGAAGAAAAAATCTATCTTTTTTGATCTCCCATATTGGAAATCTATTCTTTGTCGTCATTCTTTGGATGTTATGCATATAAAAAAAATATATGTGATAGTCTACTTGGGACGTTGTTAGACATACCTGGAAAGACCAAGGATCATATGAATGCGCGAAGAGATCTAAAAGAACTTCGCATGATGCCTGAGCTTCAGCCAAGGGAATATGAAGATGGAAGAAAAACAGAAATTGCAAAGTCGCGCTTTTGGATGACTAAAGAAGAGAAGAGCATTTTTTGTCAGGTTATTAAGAATACCAAGCTGCCTAAAGGTTATGGTTCCAATGTTGCAAGATGTGTGCATGTCAATGAAGGAAAGATTATTGGTTATAAGAGCCCTGATGCCCATTTCATAATGCATCACTTGCTTCCGATTGCTGCAAGGACAACATTGCACAAGGATGTAGCAATCCCTTCAATGAGGTTAAGTTCTTTTTTTAAAGGTATATGCTCCAAAGCAGTTAACCCAGAAATTCTTGATTATTTGCAAGCTGATATTGCTGAAACCCTTTGCTAATTTCAAATAATTTTCCCTCCTAGCTTTTTTGATATAATGGTTCACTTGCCTATCCATTTAGTGGAAGAAATTAAATATGGTGGACCTGTTTCAACTAGGTGGATGTACCCTGTTGAAAGATATCTCCGAAGATTAAAGTCGTATGTTCAGAACAAGAGTTGTCCTAAGGGTTCAATGGCAGAATCTTACTTAGCCGAAGAGTGTGTTGTATTTTGTGCTAGATATTTACATGGGAATTCGAAAAGTATATGCAGTCCATCAAAATCTTTCTCTCTTATTGATGCTGCTGATCATAATGAGAAACCGCTTATTTTTTCAAAGATGGGTCGTCCTATATCGGGAAGGGGTAGAACAACGAAGAGGAAAAGGTTGGATCGCGGTGAATATAAGATTGATCTTATTTCGATGGCTCAAGCACATCGCTATGTCTTGTTTAATTCGAATGATGAGGTTGTTGAAAAATATATTAGGTAAAAATAACATTTTATATACATGATTATCATTTTAATGCTTATATCATCTTGGCTAATATTATAAGTTTGCCTTTTTTTATAGTGAACATGCAACCATTGTTATCAATCAGAAGAAAAGAAAATGGAACAGTGCTCAGTCCCACGATAGAGATTTCACTGAGTGGTTTAGAGAGAGGGTTGAATTAGAACTCATTGATAATGATCATCTTGCAAACCACATCAAATGGTTATCTGCAGGACCTTCTCCTATTGCTACTAGATATACAGGATATTGTATCAATGGTTATACATTTCATACTATGAATCGTGATGCAAATTTAGTCACTGAAAATAGCGGAGTGACTGTTACAGCATCAACTCAAAGCTTTGCAAGTAGCAGGGATCAGAATCCTGTCATGGCTGATGTTTCTTATTATGGTTAAATAGAAGAAATTATTGAGCTATACTATCATGGAAACCATAGTGTTGTTTTGTTCAAGTGTCTGTGGTTCCATGCTGAGAAAGATAATTACGGGCTTACCCGTGTTAATTGTAATAAATCTATCTATAAAGAAGAACCATTCATTTTGGCATCACAAGCACATCAAGTGTTCTTTATCAATGATCCAGTGAATGTGGGCTGGCGTTTTATTGTTCAAAATCTTCCTAGAGATGATTTTGATGATCAAGACTACCAGGACAATGGTTCTCAAGGTATGGGCAGTAGAGAACTTAACCACTACCCAAAATGAAGTTTTCGGTGATGATGAAGATGAGATCAGTGTTGTGAGATTAGATGTTCCTGCAACAGTAATTGATGAGAATTGTAGTTAATCCCACATCTCAAGAGGATGTAGGTAGTGAACATTATCTTTACCTTTTCTTTTTATGTGATTATAGATTAAATAGTTCTTTCTTTCTAAATAATATATGCTTGCTTTCTCATTTATTTTCAGAACTTGTTTTCGTACTTGTTACTAATTTGTATATTTTATCAGGTTAATTATTATAGATGGGGAAGAAGAGAGTTTTAGAATCTTTTCAGATAGAAGGCATGTCGATCAGATTATGAAAAATAAAGGCTCAAGAAATTAGAATATAATGCGGCCAGGATGGAAGCTGCAGGCCTTAATAGCATCGCGAACAAATTTTTGTGGTCAAGGTTCAATGGTTTATCAAAACAACTAGTAGACGTGGACATGTCAGAAGATGATGATGAATATGTTTGTAGTGAGGAGGATGAGAATAAAAAGAACCCAAATCAGGTGACCTTCTAAAATACTTTTGTTATTCGAGATAGAAATTATTGATAATATATGCTTGTTTTAATTTGTTCAATGATATCAATTCTATATTTTTTTTATTCTTATTTTTATTAGGCTTTATCAACTCAAAAAGATCAAAGTAAGCATGGTAAGAAGCAAGCGCTAAGCCAAACATTGTCCGCTGAGTTTGCCAAGTTATGATCCGGAAAAGTACAAAAAAAAATGGATCATCCTCCACGATCTCAGCTACATTCTTCTCAAGATCTTCAAAAACAGAAAAAAAAAATCCATCAAGAAGAAAACAATCCAGTACTGTTCACCAGGTTCTATGACTTCATTCATGAAATTGCGACAACGCCAACACGAAGAAAAGAAACAGGTGAACTTGCTGGATGATAGACAAGCCGTTGAGGAGACCAATGAAGTGCTGCTAATGGGACAAGGGGACAATCTTGCTATAGAAGTGTCAAGGGACGAAAATCATCTAAATGGAAATGAAGAAAACATGTTGGTTGATGCAAATGAAGTGGCATGCGGGCAAAATGTAAATGTGGCAAGTGAGATTACCACTCTTCCAGGTAATTACTTTCACATTTTAATTTCTTTAATTATGATAAGTAAAAGAATATTTACTTGTATTTGAATCATTCTTAGTTGATAATCTAAAGAAGCATCGAGGGCCAACAAAAATGATAGAGGTGCATCGACGCAATCATTTAGAACGTGAGATGATTATTCTGAATTCAAAAGGGCAGCCAATTGGGCCTACCAAAGAAAGTATGACTAAACTCAGTCGATTTTTGGGAACAGTTGCCAAATTTCCTCATCTTGTGCCTCTTAACTGCATTAGTTGGAAATATGTTCACACAAAGGATAAGATATGGGATTATGTGATGGTATGTGAGTCAATATTTATTTTAGGGTATGTATTATTATATAACACTTAAAATGAATATATAATTAATACTTTTCCTGCAGGAGAAATATATAATTCCAGAAGATGGGAGAACATGGGAAATGGACACAATATGTGCCTTATGGCGTGTTCATAAATCTAGGCTGAAGAAAAAACACTATGATGCATTTGAAACTGATGAAGAAAGACTATTGAATCGTCCCGATTATATTCCAATTCAACAATTTGAAGAACTCTTAGAATTTTGGAATTCAGATATGGCCAAGGTATTCAGTAAACATGTTGTTTATTATGTTTATCACAAAACCAATTTTTTAATGACATGTGTTGAACAAAAATGCGCAAATAATCGTACAACACATTTTATTTGATTTTATAAATATTTAAGTTCGACCCCTTTTGGTTATCCTCTTGATTCGAAGTCATATCGATACCAAGGTTTGAGTGGTTTTGGTGATTTGGGCTGCACCCGAATTATAACGGGTTGCCTACGTATCTCTTGGAAGAGAATCAAGCCTCACGTAGTTCCGAGTATTTAAGTTTGTGTGTTTTAACATCTTAAAGATTTTCATGCATCATTGGATCGTATTAGGACACACCTTCTCGGAAGGGTAGCCCTAACATAAATCACACTATCATATGCATGAGATTTTCTCGTGTATCACCTGAATAAATTGAGCACACCTTCTCGGAAGGGTTTCCCAACTCAACGGCTATCACTTACACGGAAAATCATGTTTGTTTAATTTAAATTTAATTTTAACCCCGTTTTCATTTTTCAAGTGAATTTAGAGGTCAGCGACTGTACCCGACATATTCTTGAGATTTAATATCGGGTTACCTACGTAGCCGTTTTTTCGGCGTCAAGTCTTTACGTAGTTCTACCAAAGGACAAATTTGAGTATCAAGTCTTTACGTAGTTCTTTTCAGTGAAACTTGATTTGAGGTTTTGACTCCGTTTTTGTTATTTAGGAGCCGATTTGAGACTCGATCCACTAGAATAAAATGACACTGAAATTTTACGAGTTTAAATTTATGATTTTTGTTAAACCCAATTTCTAATTTATGTCAAATTATAATTTGTATACTTTAGTGGGTGATTTTTGTAATTAATCACATTTTCTATCAAGATATGCCAAAGGCATATAGCCCCGTTCTTTATATTTCACCTCACATATGGATCATAATCCATATCAATTTGCTTCGCTCTTTGCATATGAAATGGACCAGGTTAGCCCTCATTAGGCCCACCTTCAACCCATTTTTTTTTAGCCGAGCCCAATTCATTACTAAATCAAAACAAGGTCAGTTTATTTTCTTTTTCCAACAGAGATGTTTCTTTTTCGTTCATCTTCCTCCTGGCAACAAAAGGGAGCTCCAATGGCTGTCGGAAGCCGCTGCAGCACCACGACTGAGGTCGCCGGCTTTGGGCGTTTGAGGGCTGAAACAGAGAGGTGGCGGAGCCAGGCGAGCTCGGGCTAAGCGAGGGCGGAGCTAGCTGAGCTAGGGTGAAACGAGAATGGAGCGGGTCAAGTTTCGACGACCCAGGACGCGCCACTGTTAGGTGAAGACGTCGAAAATTTGTGCGAAGAAAAGGTGCAACCGGTTTGTCTTCCACCTTTCCCCTTTCAATTTGTCCTCAATTTGAACCAATTTAGGTAATTTGATTTTGAGAAAACTAGGGGCTGAACTCAATTTTTTTATTTGGGGATTACTACTTTACCAGAATAACAAAGGGGTTTGATGAGCAAAATCTTTTGAGATAGAACTCCAAGACCAGCTAGATCAGAAGGGGAGGATGCAGATGAGTTCCGACATCGACAGCCGTCAGAGGTTCTCGAGGGCTTGCGAGCTTAGGTGCGGCGCTCTAGTCGTCAATGGACACGAGCAAAGGCACCACAGGGAAACAAAGGGGAGCTATGACTTGGGCAACTCAGGTTGGTTTCAATTTTTGTTGATTTCTCCCAACCCCTGATTCTAAGACGTGAGGGTTGTTGGCTTGTCTTTTTGTCTTGCCTGAGATTGTATGAGATAACTCATTATTTACAGCCCTCAATTTCATTTTGAGATACACCCTACTTTAAGGTTGAATTTAATATGAAATCGAAACCCAACTGTCTCTTTTTTTTCTCTAAAAAAATTACAGTTTGATGTTGCTCAGTTTAAATTAACATATTTATGGATTTGCTGGTCTTGAGAAGGGAAAACTGATTGCCCTTGTTAAAATTTAGTTCAGCCTTGATTAAGATTTGAAGCTCAATTTCCATTTTGTATGGATTTTGTATTTGATTTAACTCAACCTCTCTTAAGATGAATCAATCTGAGGTGAAAATAGGCTTCAATTTACTGTCTTCCTGAAATTTTGATGGAGATGATGAGCTTAAATTCAATCTCAGCCCTGCAATTGCTTGTGTTTAGCCTAAGAGCCGTTTTATGCAGTTTTAGTTTGCATAGGCTGAATATAGGTCATGATGATATCAGAGCTTATTTTCTCCATGCTGTTCAAGTTGCAGATTAGTAGAGAGGTTACTTTGCTTTGCATTTGGCTTACTTCATGCTGAATTTAACATTAATTAGAAGTCTGACAGTAGGAATCATTTAGAATATCCAGTCATGCATATTCATTTTATCCATGATGCAAGCTGAAAATTGGGCAGGGCTTCGCCTCTTTAAACCGATCCTCGCCGGGATCGAATGCCCCCAACCTATTACGTGATGGACTCTAGGCGAAAGCCTATTACGAGCCCAAACACTAGGTGAGAGCATGAGCTGAAAATTGGGCAGGGCTTCGCCTCTCTAAACCGATCCTCGCCGGGATCGAATGCCCCCAACCTATTACGTGATGGTCTCTAGGCGAAAGCCTATTACGGGACCAAACACTAGGTGAGAGCACCTAAACCCAAGCCCGGATTGGTATTCTTCATTTTCATACTTCTTTGTACCTACAAGAAACAACAGAAGACTAAATAGAATGGGGGTATAGGCCCTACCTATTGCTTACAGAAACTGTTTCCTTTCTTTGTTTGTTTAATCAGTTTTTTTTTCCTCTGGCTTCTTTTTCTCTCCCAGCAATTACTTTCTAGATCCCCCACAGGCCCTCTAGGAGCTCTATTTATAGGGCCTAATTGGGAGCAGTTACTTTCTTGCAGTTACCTAGCAGTTCCCCACCTTTTTTATTTCTTTCTCTATTTTTTTCTTTGGGTGAAAAAAACTGAAAACCTCCCCACGTTCAGCAGGATTAAGAGCAGTTACAATTCACTCATAACCTCCATATCCGACAGTTTTTTCCTCTGCCAAACTGATCAATAGACCACGTATGTAATTGGGTCATTTGACTGATGGGTCAATGGGCCTTTGTTTCCTCTCTTTTTGTTTTAGCCCATTACGAAATTGAATGCAGGATACATTCATGTTACAATTTAAATTTATGAAATCCATAGAATTTTGGCCCAAAACAACATGTATAGGAAAGAAGCAAAACTAACAAAAGAAGTCGTGAGTTACGAGAGGATGTGCACACCATAGGTCCTTCATCTTATGCTTTATTGCGTCATGAATTGGTAAGGGTATTTTGATATAAGTTATAATAATATTATTAAATGTTTAGTCAATAGATTAAATATTCTACTTTCCTTATATCTTTCTCGATCTTATGGCACCCTTTTTCTAGCAACAAAAAGATCCAAACAAGGAACCTCCCTCTAAAGCAAAGATTTACAAGGAGTCTAGAAAGAGAGTTGTTGGACGAACTTACAAAACCAAAAATGAGAAGACTACGAGCAACATTGTGAGTGGCATTATATTATTTGATGATGAGCATTACTATAGATTCATAAACTTATTCCCCCCCCCCCCCCCCCCCCCCCTCTCCTTCTACAATTCTTTATAATTCCATTAATAGGATCAAATGGAAGCATTGCAATCCCAATATGATCAAAATGGGGAAGGCAACAACTCTAAGGATCCTTACTATGAAGTGATGGCCAGCGACAAGAAAAATTTGCGCTTGCATTTTCATGGAAGGAGTGTGACAAAGTCTAAGTTGAAAGAGCAGAACAAAGTCAACATGTCAAACTACATACTACCCCTTGAGTTTCTACAGAGTATTAAAGTGGATTTAGTTCAGCAAGTAGCTCCGGATTTAGTATCTTTACTTGTGTCTAAGATAGAAGCGGCTAATCCTGGAGTGCAACTAACTATTCCTAACTTTGCAACCATTGCGTGTGGTGATGCATCCAATTCGAAGCCTTCTGATGCAAGTGTACACCCTCTTGGATCAGAAAACTTTATCCAGTTAAAAATATATCATGTGTAGTTCTATGAGGATCATTTCAATATTTATAGAATTGTTGTGCACCTATTAGAAAAGGAATGTTTATAGAATAGTTTTGCTTGATAATCTAGTGTTTATTGTGCCTTTGTCAAACTTGCAGGCTGACTCAAATCATGAAAATGGACATGAAATTGGGAAGATATGAAGTTTACTTGAAAACAGTTTAAGAGGTAAAGATTAATGTAATTTACATCTTTTTTTTTAATTAACTATTAGAGATATTGATACATGAGTCTTAAATGAGTTTCTTTCATCACAGGAAATTAACATTTTGGCCTTTTGTTGCTGACACAAGAGTAGCTCCTCTAGAGATTGAGGACTTTTGTGACTCATGTGGTTTTTATTTATGAGTAGGCATGTGTTGGATCGAGAACTTTTGTATGACTCGTGTTGGATATGTTGAACGCTTGCATGTATTTATTTTATTGAAGATTATCCATTTAGTGTATTTATTACACGTGTCAATGTTTATTTAATGTTGTATATATTATCTAAGAAATAAGCACCTATATATATTATTTAATTATAAAAATTTGATTAAAAATAAAAATAAATAATCTAACACATGACCTTCAAATGCAACATATTCTCATTGATACTCCTCCTACTATAAAGCAACATTATTTTATATAAAATGTAACACTTCTAGAAAAGGTAACTCTTTTTCACCTGTTGTAACATTTTTGTGACTTGATAAAAAAAATGTTACAATAGCTTAAAATTTTGTTACATAAAGGTCAAATGCAACATGCTTAAACGTATCAGGTTAAAAATGTTACATTAGCCTTCTAGTAACAACTTTTTCACCTAATGTATCAAATATCAAATGTTACAATAGGTTCTTATTGTTGTAGTGCAAGCTGGTAGATCGGTACTAATTCAGGCAAATTTAAATTCTAAAACAAATTATTTAATGCAATCTTTTCTTCTTCCAAAAGGAGTCCTAGAAAAAATTGATCAGATCAACAAAAATTTCTTTTGGAATAAAATTCAATATGATAACTATCTTCCTCTAATTAGTTGGGAACATCTGTGCACTCCTAAAAAAGATGGTGGGTTAGGTTTTAAATCGGATGAGCAAATTAATATTGGCATGCAAATGAAACTTCTGTGGAGAATCATGGCTGATCCTGATAATATTTGGTCAAAGGTAATCACTGATAAATATCTTTCGACAGAATCTCTTATGGAAAGAGGTAGATTCAAAACTTCTTGGCAGTTTGGTAGGCTTCTTAATATTAGGGATCTTTTCTCTAAAGGATTGCTCTGGTTAGATGGCAATGGGAAAACCATAAATGTATGGTATGACATTTGGGTAGATGCGCAATATCTACATAGGTTTCGGAATGATCGTGATCCTAATTTAAAAGTTTGCGACTTATTTACAAATACCAAATCTTGGGATACTGATAAGTTAAATTCTATATTTTCTTCTCATATTGTTCAAGCAATTACTAATATCCATATTCTTGTAACTGATATCCCAGACAAGTTAATTTGGATTTACATTAATAATGGAAAATTTTCTGTTAAATCCACATCCTCGCTTTATAAAACTAGGAATATGAAGAAAATTCCAGCAAATTGGATTTGGAAACTTAATATCCCTCCGAATATTAAAAATTTTATATGGAAATTTTTTTTGAATATCTTGCCCACAACTGTCCGGTTAAATAAATATATAAATAGGGTTCCTAGTACTTGTTCTCTTTGTAATTCTGATATAGAAGATACAAATCATTTATTGTTTAATTGTCAAATTATGAAATCCCTTATTCAAAATATGGGTGTTAAGTTGAAAAAATGTTTCATTATACCAAATTTAACAAGTGATGTTCAAGAGAATATCCTAAATACTAGGGCTCTTAATCTAGATTTTACATATTTATGTCATTTATGACATTCAATTTGGGAGCTCAGAAATAGAATTATTTTTCGCAATACTTCTGATACAGGTATGATCTCTGTGTTAACTCGAGCTATTGATAATATCTCTTGTTGGAATAAAGGTCAGGTTAAATCAAAATTACCTAAACGTGTTAGGCCTCCTGATAAAATGATGTGGAAATGTTCTCCAATAGATGTTGTTAAAATCAATGTAGATGCTTTGGTAAAAAGTGATACTCAACCACAGGTCGGTTTTGTTGTGAGGAATAATGACGATTAAGTTATTCGGATACATAAATGTAACGTTAGGATGGGTTCTGTCATTTTGGCAGAAACTCTTGCTGTATATACAGGTATAAGACTGGCAGCAGAGATGGGGATCCGAAGATTAATAGTTGAGAGTGATTGTGCTATTATCATTGACGCCATCAATCATGCAAAAAATATCCCATGGGAGGTCATTCAAATAGTCCAAAAGATCCATTCATGAAGAAGAGATTTTGAGAGCATCACTTTTCAGCATTGCTATAGAGATGTCAATGGAGCAGCTGATTTTATTGCTAAATCTCAGTTCAATTGTAATTTTATTTTGAGTGCTTGTTATTGTCAGTTCCAGAACATCATCTTGCGACATGATCATGGATGTCGGTAGTACATCCAATCTTTTGCGTACTGTAAAAAAAAATACTATATTATACTATACTTTATACTGTATAAAAAATATTAATTCTTAAACATGTAAGTACAATAATTTTTTTTTTTTTTGCTTTGCTTTGCTTTTTGGAACAAAGCCTGGCAAATTAAAAATGTAGCATTTTACTTTATTTTATTTTTTGCTTTTCATTTAATTTACAAATCTATCGATGAATTATCCTACATGGTTTCGTTCTCTATCCATGTAATTAACTATGAGGAAATACCAGTATACCACCATCACCATCAGCCATATAAGCACGACGTGTATCCATGTAATTATGGGGAAAAAAAATAGATATTATAATATATATTTTTTTTAAAAAAAAGAAAATTTTAAACACATTTAAAAAAAAATAAACAAGTGATAATTAATCAAATGCAAAAACGTACTCTATATTTTAAACACATTTTAAATTCCCCAATCAAGGAGGAAACAGCTCCTCAATCTCTTAAGATTTTGCAAACATATCCCCCAAATTCAAGACCCAGATCTTCATATAATACAAACCCATTCCCATTTTGATCTTACAGAGGATTTAGCCATGACCACATCACCTTCAAATGACCCTATCATTACCTTCCATACCCTCCTCAAATCCAGCTCTATAACCCAAACATTTGATCTCTCCAATGGCAATCTAACTGTTAAAGGAGTGCCATTGCTCTCCCAAGTTCCCACCAATGTCTCCTTCACAAGATTCTCCTCCATATGCGCCTCCTCCGGTGCTCCGATTCCCCTCTTCCAGCGCGTCCAATCGATGGCCTATCGAGGCGGTTTCTTGGGCTTCGAAGCGGATCAACCCTCAGACAAGCTCGCCAACTCACTTGGGAGGCTCAATGAGAGGAGCTTCCTCAGCATTTTCAGGTTCAAAACATGGTGGTCTACACAATGGGTGGGCACATCAGGGTCTGATCTTCAAATGGAGACCCAATGGGTCCTCCTTAGTGTCCCTGAGATTGATGCTTATGTCCTCATTGTGCCCTTAATCGAGGGCCGATTCCGGTCTTGCCTTCAACCGGGGAAGGATGGGCATGTCATGATCTTCGCGGAGAGCGGATCAACACGAGTGAAGGAGTCGTTGTTCAAGGCGATAGCCTACGTTCATGTCTCCGAAAACCCTTACTCCATCATGAAAGAGGCCTTTAGTGCTATAAGAGTCCACCTTGATACATTCAAGCTCTTGGAGGAGAAATCGACTCCGGCTCTTGTTGATAGGTTTGGTTGGTGCACTTGGGATGCATTTTACTTGACCGTGGATCCCATTGGTGTGTGGCATGGTGTTGATGAGTTCGTCAAGGGTGGGATCTCACCTCGGTTCCTCATCATAGATGATGGTTGGCAGAGTATAAATAGAGACACCGATGATCCGAATCATGATGCAAAGAATCTCATCACCGGTGGTGAGCAGATGACTGCAAGGCTTTACAAGCTAGAGGAAGGGGAGAGGTTTAGGGCTTACAAGGGAGGATCCATGTTGGAACCCGAATCCCCATCGTATGACCCGAATAGACCCAAGATGATCATCTCTAAGGCTGTCGCGATCAAGAATGCGTTGAAGGAGCGCAATGTGGATGAACACATTGAGGTGTTGAAGAAGGAATTGGATGAGCTCATTGGTGAGGGGTCATTAGCTCAATCAAGTGAGACATTGGCTTGCGACGAGGATCAAGGGCTCGGTATGAAGGCATTCACAAGGGATCTTAGGACAAAGTTCAAGGGGCTAGATGATATATTTGTGTGGCATGCTCTTTGTGGGGCATGGGGCGGAGTTAGGCCCGGTGCTACCCATCTCAACTCGACGATAGTAGATTGTTATCCATCCCAAGGGCTTGATGGCACCATGGATGATCTCGCGGTGGTGAAGATCATGGAAGGCGGGATAGGGCTTGTTCATCCTAATCAAGCCGGTGACTTCTATGATTCGTTGCATTCGTACCTCGCAAGCTCAGGGATCAATGGTGTTAAAGTGGATGTCTTTCATGTTGAGTTTTTCCCTCTTTTACTAAACTACTTAGCTTTTCTTTGTTAACAATCTAAGATATATGTTTTCGTTTCGCTATCTTTAGACGCTTGAGTATGTTTCGGAAGACTATGGTGGTAGGGTTGAGCTAGCAAAGAGGTACTACGAAGGGCTCTCCGAGTCCTTGAAGAAGAACTTCAATGGCACGAACCTCATCTCGAGTATGCAACAATGCAATGACTTCTTCTTTCTTGGAACCAAACAAATCTCCATGGGAAGAGCAGGTAAACAAGACTTTGTCATATGATCATGAAAGGCTTCAATACCGGGTCTCGTTGGAAGGGTTCAACACTCGAATTTCTTATACGAATTTGGGGAAATTTTGCAGGAGATGACTTTTGGCATAGAGATCCCAATGGAGACCCAGACGGCGTGTTCTGGCTGCAAGGCGTTCACACGGTTCATTGCGCGTATAACAGCCTATGGATGGGTCAGATCATCCATCCTGACTGGGACATGTTCCAAAGTGACCATGTTTGTGCTAAGTACCACGCTGGATCACGAGCCATCTGTGGAGGACCGGTCTATGTTAGTGACTCGTTAGGCGGACATGACTTCAATCTCTTGGCGAAGCTTGTTTACCCTGACGGCACCATCCCTAGATGCCGGAAATTCGCCCTCCCTACAAGGGATTGCCTCTTCAAGAATCCACTATTTGATCAAGAGACCATCCTTAAGATATGGAACTTCAACAAGGTAATAGCCACTTCATGTTGTTCTTATTAGTAGGGGTGTTATATGAGCTGAACAGCTTGAGCTCCGCTCGGGATCGGCTCGAAAAAAACTCAACTCGGGCTCGTTCACTTACATAAACAAGTCGAGTCTGGACATGATTTTAAGCTCGGTTGAAAGCTCGGTTCATTTAGTTTAACCTCGAATTTTATGGAATTTTTAAAATTTTCTTTAAGTTAATATCTTATAACCAAGTAGAACTACCTAACTCTCGAAAAAAGCTCATTTCGAGCTCATTCATTTCCTAAACAAGCCAGGCTTAATCAAAAAAATAACCTCGTTTAAAAATTGAGCCCGGCTTAACTCGAGCTCGTTCAACAAACAAACCAAGCTTGAACATGCTAAGCTCGGCTCGTTCGGCTCGAATAACACCCCTACTTATTAGGCAGAAGTAATGTGTTTTTCGCTTGTTATTGTTGCAGTATGGAGGCGTTATCGGAGCATTCAACTGTCAAGGAGCCGGTTGGGACCCTAACGAGAGGCGGATCAAGGGATACAAGCAATGCTACAAGCCCATGGAGGGTGCAGTTCATGTCACCGAAATTGAATGGGACCAAAGCTTGGAAGCCCTAGAGATGGGTTATGCTGATGACTATGCGGTCTATATGAGTGAAGCCGGCTCCCTCGTCTTGATGAATCCGAGATCGGATCCCATCAGCATTGTCATAAACCCGTCATCTTTCGAGCTATTCACATTCGTGCCAATCAAGAGACTCGACAAGAGTGTGAGCTTCGCGCCAATTGGGCTAACGAGCATGCTCAACATCGGTGGAACGGTGCAGGAGGTGGAGTATGAAGAGAGCCCGGACTTTGGAGGGCCAAGTGTGGGAATGAAGATCAAGGGTCAGGGTAGCTTCTTGGCTTACTCGAACCGGTCACCGACCAAGTGCTCGGTGAACGGGGAAGAGGTCGATTTCGAGTGGCTCAACGAGAGTAGGCTAGAGCTCAATGTGGTTTGGATTGACGAAGCTGGTGGTGTCTCTGATGTGGTTGTTCAGTTTTGAAATGCACTTGTTTTTAAGCTGTTTAGTATGTAAATTGGCATTGTGAATACACTTGTGTTATGATTTGAAGTTTGGCAAGTGTAACTTGAACAATATACTCCCTCCATCTGAAAATATGAAAATAGAGGTCATTTTACTTTACAAGTTTTTTAAGGATTTAAAAACCCTATAAAAATATTAAGTTTTTTATAACATATGGGGATTGTTTTTGTTATTTTATATAAACTATATATGATTTTAAGCAAGTGCATCCCACATTTGAGTATCGAGTGAAAAAAGGCAAATTCATAGCCAAATGAAATTCTTGAAACGTTTGAGTATCACGTGAAAAATAGGCGAAATTTTCAAAAATAATAATTGAGGGTTATATATGATTTTAAGCAAGTGCATCCCACATTTGGGTATCGAGTGAAAAAAGGCAAATTCATAGCCAAATGAAATTCTTGAAACGTTTGAGTATCACGTGAAAAATAGGCGAAATTTTCAAAAATAATAATTGAGGGAGGTTAGAGGCAAGATGTCCGAATGACTATTGATAAGATAAGTTCAACTAAATTATCATAGGTTCTTTTTTTTTATGACGAGGAACCCACCTTTAGTGGCAAACCCCGAACACGTGACCCAGCCGACAAGAGTCACATACCAGGTAAACCGGCTAGCGCCGACCGGCTCGAACCACTGGAAAGGAGCAAGGCAAACCTTGGATTTTGATCCAAGGAAAGGGGCGGAGGTAGGGATCGAACCCGAGACCTCCTGACATTGCAAATATGCCTAAAACTCTCTGAGAGCGAATTGAAAAAACCTAAGTGCGTTCATCCAAAGACTCCACCGGTTGAACAGACTTTTAGTAAATTTATCAAGGAATTAATTGATCGATACTTATTTTGGTATATCAATCGCTTCGGATGATTATCGAAAGACTTTTGACTGTTTTTCTTGGTTGTCGTTTGAAAAATCTGTCGAAGCGCTGAGATCCGAGCTAAATAAATAACATTGACTCCATTGACTGAGGTTAATGAGGGAGCTCGGTGGATATTGGTGAAGTTAAGAAATAGCCTCATTGACTTAAGCCGAGCTTCATAAATTTCCTTGGTGACAGCAGCCGAGCCTCCATCATAAACTTGGTGACAGCAAATAAGCCTCCATCATCACCTCGGTGATAGCAACCGAGCTCGACGCAAACAGCAAGGAATTCACGAGATTTATGCCTGACAGGAACGACATAAAAAATCGCACCAAATCGCATAAGACACACCAATTTCTTTCGTTTTCGTTCCAATTTGTACTCATAATTCAACTTAAACAACACTCAAATCAACAACAATCAAACAAAAGACACAACAATTGAACAACAATCAATTTCATCAATTTTAAGTCTAATTTCAAACCCTAAAACACGCAATTTCTTCTCCCAAACCTCATCAAAAACAAATTATAATGAAATTTCTTACTTTAAAGTTCGTATATTTGTAAAACTCTCTCTCAAATGGACCTCAAAAACACCATAATATTGCTGCTTTTGGTTTCTCATTGAAAACACACGAGATGTTCTTGGTGGTATTAATTTTGATTGGAAATGACTTTATGTGTAATTTTATGAAAATATTCTTGACAATATCCATTTCTCCATCTTGTCTAAAGTTCGTATGAAAATAATTTTGGGTGATGGGAAAAAATAACCAATTAAACATTGCATTGGACAAAATTAAAAATTGAAAGGAGGGAGGGAGGTGGAAATGGAAATCCAGCGCTTAAAGGGCAAAATGATTAATAGCATGTGATAAGTTGATTAATCACATTAAATCATAATTTTTTAAATGAACAGCCTAAATTGTGCCACGTCGACTTTTAGCCTACTACTGTAACCACCAATTTGCATTTCAGGGAGAAAAAACAAATACACTATATACACTATATACACTAGAGCATTTCAAAAGCATGAAGAATGCAATTAATCATCTAATAAATACGAAATTAAATACGAAATTACAAAAACTTGGTAATTATACATATAGAGCTCTTTATGGGCAATGTTGTGTATTTAAAGAGGGGTTTTCTATAATTTAGCCTTATTTTTTTCCTTTTCTTTATTAATTGGGTTTTTTTTTACAGTAGACGATAAGTAGATCGACAAAGCGATCTTGAAGTCGTCAACAGATGGCTTGAATGACCCTGCGCAGATGGTCGCCAGTAAAAAAAAAATATCTAAGGATACAATTACAAAAAAACTTAATAATTAAAAATGCTTAGAAAACTAAAACTCATTTTTCTTTGTATCAATAATTGGATTCGTGGATTCTTGATTCCTGTTCTTGTGGCTTGAAAAGTGAGGATGATTGCAGATCTGGATCCAGCTGCGGCAACGAGCAACCTCGCTCAGCAGAAATGTTGCATGTGATGGCTCGGAATCAAAACCTTGAGATCTGAAGTTGAACAACCATGTTCATAGATTACAGTGGTGGTGATGCCAGATCTAGGCGCAAGGGTCATAAATCTGAGCACCATACAATTTTGGGGTTTTCCAATATAGCAGATTTATATTTTTACTGGGTTTCCCAATTTTGGAAGAAGATGGGAGGTGGGGATAAAAAAAGATTTGGGTTATTTAATTATGTGGATCAAGGGTAAAAACAATATTTGTTAAAGGAAATTTGAGTTTGTATGTTGGCTAGGCCGGTTGGTTCAGAAGTTTGGTGTTGTGATTTGGGGTTTCTAGATAGAGAGGTGCAGTCTGGCCTAGGGTGGGAGCCGGCGAGGCCGAAGACCCGCCTGAGCCAACGAGCAGCAACCCCGGAGAGGAAGGGAGGTTTTGAACGGTAATTTGTTAGATTAGGGGGTGGGGCGAAACCTGGTGAGGCCGGCACAACTACATGCACCGGGTACAGAGACCGTTGGCGCCATGGACGGGCTCCCGACTGCATAGCTGGAGGGAGAGTCGACGGAAGGCTTGAGGACCGGTGGATAGAGAGGACATCGATGGGGAGAGAGTTGAGGAAGAGGTCTCCGGTGGGAAGCTTCGAGCGGCCGGGAAGGCGGAATCGGTTGCATCGTCGGCACCACAGGTCGAGGCCCGTCACGGCCAGGAACTGAGGGGTGAAGTCGATCCGATCGAGGCAGTGAGCAGGGGGTTGGATGCAGCGAGAAGCAGGGTGAGCAGGGTCGTCGGAGGATGTTGTGGAGCGGCGGGGAGCCGGGTGAGCAGATTGTCGGAGAATGCTGGGGAGCGGCGGCCTGGGGACTGGAGTTCATTTTGTGGCGGCTAGGGTTAGAGAGGAGAGTTTTTTGGAGAGGTTTTTTTGGAGAGTTTTTCCCGTATTCATCTTCTTTATTCATTGGGTTGTTTGTTTATCCTACTCACTGTCCCCCCGCTTAAAGCCTTAACCTCACCTCGCTGTCAAGACTGTCAAGGTCGTTAAAATCCGCCTAGACTGCAAAGACCCGCCATGAAATCTGCCTAAACTCCGCTTGTACTCTTGACCCTACCCAACCACCAAACACACACCAAGCGTTTTTTAGAACATTGATCCTACCGGTTTCATTATATTATTATTGGTCTCTTAAATTACTACTCCTCCCTTTAATTAAAACTTGACGTTTTACTATTTATGCACGCTTTTTAGGTATTTAAAACTTTATACGGATTAAAATATTAACTTTTTTTTAATAATTTCATATTTATCACAATTAAGTATGGATTTATAAAAACAAATGGAAAGAAATGTTAATATTTTATATAGATTTATCATTATAAAAAAGTGTGTATGAATAGTAAGAGATAAGTTTTATTTAACAGAATGAGTATATTAGATGTGTCTAATATGTTAAATTATCCTAATGGGATCAACTGTCCAAAAGGGACAATCTCTTGTATTGGGCTCCTCTCAACCCAAAATAAAAATAAAAAGGGAAAATGATTAAAATTTGAAGAAAAAAAATAGTAAAGGGTGAAATTTTGTGAGGAGTGATAAGGAGACAGGGAGGATTTGAGGATAGTGGATTCGCACTGCAAATTATCGGCCATCAAACAAAAGGGCCAGGAGACACGAGGGATCAAATCAGTCACTTCATTGTTGCTCGTTAAATCCTTTCAATAACAAAATGGTTGGCATGCCAAGCTACATGAATCTAACTTATGTTGCCCCTCAAAAAGGGATGGCTTTCACAAACACTACCCTTTGGTCGACTCTTTTTGTATTTAGGTTGAATATGGGAAGTATAATTTTTGAAATATTATTTTCTATTAATTGAATTTTTAAGAACATGCATAAAGTTTATTGGTGCGCATAATATTACAGGAGAAAATTCAACTAAATAAATGCAATATTCACACCTAAATAATGCTAAATGCAATCTATTATGCAATACTAAATATACTCTATCAACTGTCTATTAGCAAGACGATTTATATAAAATTATATATGAATACTTTTTATTCTAGAAAATATGTATTGGACCGAGACTAAAAAAATACTACCTTCTTCAAACCTATGATTGACACCGCTAAAGCAAATGTCTATGAATTCAATCGCATCTTGTGTAAATCATACAAAATTTTGTGATGAAGAGAAAATAAGTGGTGCTTATCAACAAGTTTGGATTCGTTCAGCAGATTTGACAGCTTTGCGACGTCTCAGTAAAATGATTCGTTCGGAGTCAATATTGATCGGATTGGATTGTGCCATACCTTGTCGAAACGAGGACGAAGAGATCTACAACTTTTCTGTTGAATATTTTTCCAAAATCTACTGAGAACATGGTCGAAAATCAACATCTTTGCAGTTGTTCACTGTTTGGACGAAAATAATTATCTTTCTATATTTAATTTATCATTTTATCCTTATATTTATTTAGGAATAATGTAAATTAAAATAATATCTATTAGTTGACTTTGGAAGCCAACTAAATCCTAGTTATATTTTTCTATTTAAACGTTTTATTCATTCAATAAAATTAGAAAAAATTGGATTTTTGACAAAAAAAAAATCATATTTGGAGAGTTCTCCTAGGGAGGAACCGAGTTCCCCTGCGTGGGATAGGTTTCGATGTGTTGTTCTTAGCTTGGTTTGTCTTGTGTGTGTCGATCCTCTTTGGTGGGTTGGTGCTACCACATGTTCGGTGTGTGTCGATTCTCGTCATAGGATTGGTGCTATCCATCATGCCTGGTGTGTGTCGATTGTCGTCATAGGATTGGTGCTATCAAGCATCCACAAGTCCCCTCCTTGTGCCTCCAAGTTGTCCGCTTGGTTGTGTAAGGTTGTAGAGGCGGGCTTTATAGTCGTTGGTATTTGGTTCCTACCCTCTTAGAAGGCATGAGGTCTTTATCTCGTTCTATTTTAGTTCGAATCAGTCCTTATCGGTCGTGTCTTTACTATCAATTTCGAGTCTTGCATATCGAGTCTTGGTGTTCTTGGTCGTTTCTTGCTTCCGTTCTTGAGTTTCTTGTTTGATTGTCGAAGATCGGACCATCCTGCGGCTTACCCCGTATCATTTTGTTTATAATTTCTTCAAAGCCATGGCTTGGTAGCAATGAATTCAATAAAATAAAATAAGCGGTATGGAGTAGAATATCAAACCATGGTGTTAAAACAATAAGAAGGACTTGGATATCATTTAATGTAAATTATCTTGTTAGTAGACAAGACAATAACCATGTTGATAATATCGACTGATATTAAAATCCTACTATCGACTGTAAAAGAAGTCTCTTTCTTTCACGTGTCTCGTTTAGGCAATAGAGTGACTGATAAGGTTGCACACCTTTGCCACTCTGCCCGGGGCGTCGATATCTCAAACAACTCTGGTCTTCTTGACCTCATCCACAAGGATGCTCTCGGGTAGAGTCCCTCTCACCCGAATTCTTTCCTAATCAAATAATAATAATAATAATAATAATAACCATGTTGCTAATAGATTCTCTATTCTAAGAATTACACATCTCAAAAATTGATAAAAGATTTTTAGATAAATTTAGGTTTTTAAAAATAAACATAATAAATGAAAAAAAATTACATGAAAAAGGTGGAAGTGAAACTTACCTAGGGAAATAGGTATGAAATTCCTATTTAGTTTTCATAAAGTTAAATTTATGGATTTTTCTATAATACTACGTAAATTATAAAAAAAAAACATCAAACCGAGTTCACAAGACTAGTGTGGTTTTATCGTAAAATCAATTGGGGTTATGAGAAATAGTCCACCAACTTATATGCAAGATTTGAATTTATCATATTATTAACGGGATGTGCTCATTTCACATCTTCCACATAAATGTGTCTGTGAACATATAGGATTCAGTTTTTCGATCTTACCCAACTGTATGAGTAAGATTCATGAACTATTATCAAAGATTGAGGCTTTTTTTTTTAATTATCTAAGGTGTAGTTGTCTTAATTCCAATCAAGCATGTTCTAGCTAGCCGGCTAGAAATTGGTGGTTTGCATCATACCTATACTAGCTACTAATCAACTAAATTTATTCCTACGCTAGTTACATAAAGTTAATAAATATCAAATCGATCGAAAATGAGGTGATCAACTTGACAATGTAATATATTATTCGTTTTAATTAACTTCTTATTAATTTTGATCCCAAAAAAAGTTAACATAAATACCATCAATTTCATCAATATTAGCTAATACTAGATAGTAGTACTCCATAACCTAACTAGTCAGCTATTAGCCACGTAGGAGTAAATCGGAATGTTTATCAGATCCCTTGAATTGATAAATAAAGAGAGGTCATTTGGGATTTGAACTTGGGACCTTTAGATACTACCCACGAGTCCTTTTCTGTTGAGTTTCTCATATCCCTTTACCATGCAAATTGCACATTTTTTTAAATGTAAATCAACCAGTAGGCCGGGTTCAAAAATCAAGCAAAATACAACTGAGGTGTTTGTGTTTTTCTTTCATCCTAGTTGATTGTGTGTTTTAGTTATATGGTATGTTGACGGGTTGTTCGTCTCTCGATTCATCAGTCTATTGAGTTACCAGACAGTTTGTTCAGGTTTCTCAAATTCTTATATGATAAAAAAAAACCAAGGCAAATACAAGAGATAGATGGGAGATAAAGCCTTAATCATTGGCTTAAACCAACTTAATTAACATTAATCGAATATAATAATATCTAATTTCGAGTTAAAATAATTCAGATATTTTTATAATATATGATTTTAGTCATTCAATCAATATATTGTGTCAAACTAATTAAATAATTTAAAAGAATGAGAAAGAAATTAATTTCATTCGAGATACTTATGATTAATCATAAGTTTGTGTAGTGATTGTGGTGCTATGTACTGTTATGATCCCTGTTAGGGTAACGAGCGCGCAGCGGAAATAACGGAATCACAAATAGCTCTTGAGTTTGGCAACTTCTTCAATCTCTTCGGCAACGGCAAGAGCATATCCAATAAAGTGGCTTTCATCGTCATAGCGAGCAGGTTTCCAAACATCATGTCTCCTTGGACGATCACGAGCAATACAATGCTCTTGTTGTGGATCCATGGCCTCAGGATTGGTAACCGGTGTATCACCATATTGTGTGCCAGAGGAGGAAGCATCAGCTGACTTGGAACCAGAGGTTTCAATTTCCACTATCTCAGGGGCATCACTTTGATTGCCTACAGAAGGAACAACAACGGATTCCTTTCCAGAAGAAATCTGGTCAGGTAAACTAGTTGATTACTCAAATTTAAGGATCTTTGGTTGTCCTGCTTATGCTCGGATTGATGATGGTAAATTAAACCCTAGAGCTATAAAATGCATTTTCATTGGTTATCCTGATGGAGTTAAAGGATATCGACTGATACCACTTGTTAGGGTAACAAACGACATTGTGATAGTGATTCCAAAAATGATCTTAGAACGCTCTGATACCACTTGTTAAGATTTAGTGGTAATAAGAACACGAGCACACAGCGGAAGAACGAAATTACAAAATAGAGAAAGTAAGGCAAGATAGAGCATTCAAAGATTTAACGTGGGAAACCCGAGTACCGGGAGGAAAACCCACGGGCGGCAAGAGCCAAGAAATCCACTATAAAATATGAAAGAGTACAAATGACCTTGTAGGATAGTACAAGGTAGTGAGAAGACTCTTATACAAATAGTGGATATGTGTGAAGATGAAGGCTTGTGTGTAGGAGGCTTGGGTGAGTATATGGGAGGCTTGAAAGGTTGAGTTTTTGTGGATGGGTTGGAAATGGAGTGGAGCTTCCTATTTATAGACCTCATGTCTTGGAGACTTGGAAGAGTAGAAGCTTGTAGAAGCTTGGAGACTTGGGGAGAGTAGAACCTTGTGGATGCTAGAAGAATTAGAAGATTGGAGAACCTCCTAGAGCTTTGGAAGATTGGATGAACCTTCTTCACTTCTTCTAGGCATTTCCTTAGATTGGTCCAAGAATGAGCAAGCCCAAGAGTGATCCAAGTCCAATGAGGATTTGTGATGCAACCCAATAATCCCATATATTAGGAGTTATATTTTATTAGTGTAGTTAGGGTATAATTAAATACACTCTTATACCTTGTAATTGGGCATGAAGGTAATAGTCCAAATCACTTACCCTAATCTCCTCTCTAATCTCTTGCGTTCTATATATATCTCCTTCTTCCTCTATCTTCTTCATCTCCTACCTCAATCTCTCTCCCTTTCTTATCAAATCCTCCATGAAAGCTTAGCTTTCCCTCTATCCGACCTTACAATCATAAAATGTACCTCTCGTATTAAGAGATTTTCACTAGTACAAAATCATGATTTTATACCATAGCCTATTACCCCGGATCTTGTTTTTGTGGGGTATAATGGCATAATTGACATGTTGTTATTCAATTTTTTTTATTAAAATAAGTATACCCCGGATCATATAAAAAATATCCGGGCTATATTATATTGGAATATTATCTGAGTCATACTATATAGCCCGGGCGTTTTTCTGTAAAAAATCCGGGCTATATACTTTTTTACCCCGTAAAAGAATAATTATTTACCCCGGAGGCTTTATGATTGGGGTATATAACTATTTTACCCCACCCCCGAAATAAACCTAGCTTCGGTGGGTGAACAGAGCGTGTGGGCGAAAGTTCATCTCCCTCCTCTAGTTGCTCCGGCCGCCTTCGCCGCTGCTCCGATTCGCTTTGCTGCCTGCTTCAGCCAACTTCATCTCCTCACTACAGGCCTCCATCCCCGACTCCCCTCCTTCGCGACTCCTCTTCCATATCCTGGATCTCTTGGCCGCCATCCTCTTCTCATTAGGTCATCCTCGGCCATCTCCTCTCTTCGTTGTCATCCTCTTCGCCGCCATCCTATTCGCTGCCATCCTCTTCGCCACCATCCTGTTCGCAGCCATCTTCTTCCTAAAGAAAGCCCCTAAATTGTAGATATGTCATGAAACCCTAATTAATCGAAATCCAACAGACAGTTGCGCGCCTCTCCACCGTTTTCTCGGCTTTCATTGCAAATCTCACAAACAGGCAAGCCATGTTTTCGGCTTTAAGGTTTTCGGAGCCTAATTGTTTGTCATAGTTATAAGGCTGATGAGATTTTTTGATTGCAGGGATACTTTGTCCTCCTCTCATGGATGCCTGTGTATTTCAAAACCGTAAGCAACCGTTTAACTCATCACATTCTAAAGGAGTGCATGTAAATTCTTCTTGAGGTAAGTTGAGAAACTGAATTCAATTGCTCAACTTGAGTTGTTTTGATTTTTTTTTCATAATTTCTTGAATTTGAATCCGTCTGATGGGAGTAGATGTTTACTCATTGTTGAACTGTGTTGATTGCATTGGGCCTTTCTTGGCTCTAATCTAAGCCTTTTCAATTACAGTAATCAAAATGATTGAATTTGTGGGGTATTTGTGTTTATAGGGATTTTACACAACCTGTGTATATGTGGGATGATGCCTGTCTTTCTAGATTTTTTTTCTTCCTTTTTTACTATAATCGGAATTAGAGATGAAGCTTAATTACTAACCATTATTGATCTTCAAAATCCTTACTGATTAAGGGAAAGTTATGTCCTCGAAAACTGATAACTACCTTCTAGAGTCTGGAGTTCCGATGCTCTAGTTCCTGCAGTTTAACCATTGCTTGAGCCTTTAAGAGTCAGAAGTGTCTTCAAAATGAGTCACAGTTGGCTGCATCTTGCTCCTCCTCGTGATTGAAGCATAAAGCTGGATGAATGGATGAGCTTTCTTAGAATCTCAAAGTGAAACATTTCATCTCATGCTCTTATGTGTAGGTACCATAACAAAGCTGTGTAAAACGGTAAAATCTTTATGGAGGTCAATAGATTTTTTAATATTGTCCAAAATTAGAAGTACTCCTTGAGTCCTTGGGGAATTACTTGTCAGAAGTACTTGTTGGATTTACTTGTCAAAAATAATTTTATGCTAACTTTTTTATAGTTCAAGTTTGTGCTCTATTTGTAAAGTGGATTTTTTAGTAGCTCAAAGCAGGCAATGAGTTAGGCAATCTTCCGTTTCATTCTGCAGATTTTCACTGCGTTCATGGCTCCATTATGGGTACATTTATTTTCTTCTTTCTTTCTTTTAGCTACAGTCAATAAGGCTTTATGTTCAACCTTCCATTTTCACTTGAATATTGATATGTTGTATACCTTTTGATACTATAAATTTGCGTATATTTTATTCTTTCTTTGGTTCCTTAAGCTTCTTTCATTATTCAGGTGAGTCAACTTGGAGCTGCTAGTAAGAAGTGTCAAGCTGCCACTCAAAATACCTCCTCATACGCATCTGTTTCAGATTTACAGTTGCCCTGTAACATGTAAGCATTCTTCTGAGTTTGTAAAAGAATTTTTAATTCAGTATGTCATAACTAAAGCTTTAAAGTTTAAACCCTCATTTTAAGAACCAAAAGGGAATACATTGAACTTTTATTTAGAAAAGTGGGAGCATATGAACAGAAGGTGTTTCCCTTGAATGTATCTGGTTGCAACTGAAGCTCAAACTCTTGTATTTAAACTGCACAGATGATTGGATATGTGTGTAATGGGTTCCTACATGATGTAGAAATTTGCTCTTTGACAACCTTGTTTATCTATGCTTGATCCAGAAGTAGAAGCTTCTTATTGGTTCCACTAAATTTTCAGGTCTCTTGCATCTGTTCAACAATTAGCCAAAGAATTGAAGTTCCATCAGCGAATGACCTGGGATGTTCGAAGAGATATGTTCGATGTCTTCAGGTACTGCATTTAATTTCATGCACCAAGTTTTCCTCCACAATTTCTATTTCTAGATCGCAAATGTTGTATCTCAAGCTGTTTTTCTAGAGTTTGTACAAGGCTAGGATAGCCATTTTAGGAGGAATCCTTGTTTCCACACCTTTGTTCTCTTACTTTGACTATATAGCAAAATGTTTAAATTCTTTGATCTTGTCTTCTAGGATCAACATTTCAGGATAAAGCAATTTTTATGGATTGAGTGTTCAGCTCTTTTATGGTTTTAAAGTGCTAAAAAAAGTTGTTAGAGCTAATTGGGCATAACCTTGAAAGTCACTATTTCTACTCCATCTCAACGAAAATCTTTGTTTAGCTTTCTGGCATTATTTATTCCAACGTAGGGCTGAGGCTTTATCATGGATAATTGGAATAAGAATCTCAGAAGCCTGAGCAAATTACTTTGCTCAAGCTTCTGAGATGACCAATCAAAGGTTTGAATTTCAGAAATAGTTTTCTATATAGCCTTCTTTTGTGGATTTTTAATTGTAAAGACAAGTTAGGCTAACTTTATGCTTTTGTAAGAGGAGGTATATATGAACTACAAAGAGATGAATTGAGATGATAAGATTAAGAAGGCCATGATATTGTGTATCTGCGTGTCAATGTGAAACAATAAGTGAAGTTGCCTTGTGACTTGTAAGGCAATATTATTCTCTCTATTTTTGGCACTGTACTTATTTTTTTCCAATTTTGTTCAATGCATTTGGTGGTTCCAAGCCATTTATGTTCATATACTACTTTGATTGTATCAATGCTTAAGGGCCTACTTGTATGGCATCACATCCATAGTTAAGAGAGATTTGCTGATCTTTGTTTTAGCCTTTTTTTTTCCTTCCAGAAAGCCTGGCCAAGTTTCCATGAAGAAATTCTTCTTCCGGCTTCCAATCACAAAATCAACCATCCGAAGACCGCCAACAGCAATTGCAACAGCATCCGTGAAGCCAGAGCATTATTTCAGGCTTGTGTACGAACTCGAAACTTTGAAGATATTCAATTACAAGATTGTTTCAAGCATGTGCCATATTGTCTTGAAATCTTGTAGGAACTTATATTTTGTCTTGAAATCTTGTAGGAACTTATATTTTGTCTTGAAATCTTGTACGAACTTGAAACTTTGAAGATATTCAATTACAAGATTGTTTCAGGCATGTGCCATATTGTTTAGTTGTGGATTTGTGGGTGACTATTGATTTGAATGAGAATTATAGGTTGAATTACAGGTTAATTGCGGTAATATATGAATTATTTTAAAAAAAATACAAATTATATAGCCCGGATCTTATCCGGTATATATAACATGAATTTTGTGGGGAGAGTGCTATATACCCCGGATATTTCTGGAATATAACCCGGATATTATAGGAATATAGCCCGGGCTGAAAATTTTTATGATCCATGCATGGAGAGCACTATATACCCCGGATATTACTGGAATATAGCCCGGATATTGTAGGATTATAGCCCGGGCGTGTTTTTCAGCCCCTTTTCTGTAGGAATTTGCTGGGTTATATACCCCGGATGTTTTCTTCAAATATCCGGGCTATAAAAGCTGACCCACTTTTCACCCCAACCAACCTGAAGCCCGGAGCTGTATCTTGTCAGATCCGGGGTATATGGCTAAAAACGCCCGGGGTATAATCCCTTTTTTGTACTAGTGTTTATACCTCTCCTGTTAAGAGGTTTAAAGTTGAAATATATATCAGATTGTGAATAAGAGTGTCAACCTCGATCTTAAATAAATGAAATAAGAAAAAAAAAAAGAATGTAATGGCAATCAAGTTTGGGTTTGTTTGTTCAAGTAATGGCTATCATATGGTATCATGTTACATGTGAATGCATGTTCTTTGGCCCAAATTGCTCCCTAATCCCCACATATATATTAATCATAATCAAACAACGTTTTACTTTCCTATTTTGCCTATACTAGGTTATGTTAGGAATTATGATACCAATCTATGCGCTTTCGGTGGTAAAATATTATATAAAAATTATAGAAATATAAGAGTAAATTATTATTATTAATTATTATTATTATTATTATTTCTAAAAAGGTTATACATGTTGAATTGATTTTGTTTTATAAAATTCCAATTGTGTAACATAAAGTAATGTTTTGTTGAAATGAGAAGAGATGAAAAAAGTCTCACTAGCTATGAACTAAATAAGCTTAAGATATAGCTCACCAAAAAAAAAAAGCTTAAGATATAATGCGGTGGGCTACTTCTATTTTCAATTGGTTTTACAGTGGAATATCACCGTGCTCATGTGATGCGCTAATAGCACATGTACGTCCGTACACACGAACCCCAATTATGAGTCATAACAGAGTTTAATATGGTAGTAGAGTAGCAAAGTCTAACGGCCCGACTAGCTACTCAACTAGAGGAGACCAAAAGAGCCACACGTTGAAAACTTAGTATATAAGTTGGTGTGCTATCTCCTTTTACTATTAACTGGGTTTAGAATGAAACCCTTACCATACTTATGCGCAGGCACAGAATCAGAAATTGAAATCTGGGTGAACTAAATTCCCCTTGCATATAATAAACAATGTAAAAGTGGAGGCAGGGAATCGAACCTGGTTGCTGAGCTTGGATTTATGGTAAAACACTTTGTCATCCGGACAAACATAACCTTATGATTATATGCATCCGTCCCAGCTTACGTACGTACGTGTTGGGCTACTAGCAAATGTTCATCCATACACTTGCATGACATCCGATGATATATATGTCTCAAATGGACTTCAATTGTTTATTATTCAGTATCGTAAGTCGATCATCAACATAGATTAGCCTAATTTATGAGTAACTCTTTCTAGCCTAGATCGAAATTTGCTATGATCGCTGCGAGATTTTATGTCAAAAAAATTTCGTACTCCTATTTCATATGGTGAACTTCAACTCTCCATATTTTTTAAGTCACAACTTCAAAAGTTAAAATTGATCGATTTTTTGCTTTTTTAAATAAATATAAATATAAACATATTACCTTTTTTTTATTAGGTAAGAATTCGAGTTCAGACATATCTACAAACGAGAACATACAATAAGAAGCGGTGCAACCTCAGACAAAACGCACTCTACAAAGAACGAAACCAAACAAACCAAACCAAAAAGGATGAGGACGAAGACGATGGACGAAGCAAAGTCCCACTCTGAAGTAGTACTGTAGGTCAGCGATACATCAGGATTCGATCATCCTGTGGGTAGTGAGGACGAAACTCCAGGGAAGTAGTCAACCCGAGTAGCAGAGACGCCACGATATACATTACCACGACCCCAACCTAGTAATATAAATATATTACTAGTATATGTATGCCGATGACCAAAAAGAGGAATATTTGTGTGAATTGTTTGTGCATACTACATAGGATACAAATTCAATGCATGTCAGATTTGTGAGATCTTCCTTTGTTTTTCTTGCGATCCCCTTCAAATTAATGCTCTGAATTCGTACACAAAATGATTGATCAAAATACCATTTTTTTAATAAATTTGGGAGTTTTTTTTTAAGTATTCCGTATTAAAAAAATGCTGGGTTCATGAATTTGTCAGAAGATCATCTCCCTTATTATCCAATAAATAAGCAAAGGGAATCTGAAAAATTCTAGTCCCGCCCACAAGAAACTTTTTTTTAGCTAACTCAATTCAAAACATAATTAAATATTTGTACAAATTTCTCCTTCTTGTACTTATAATCATGTTATCCTACACAGTACATAGCATATCCAGATGTAAAGCGACTGAGTCGATCGAACTGGACTAAGATAAAAAAAAAAGTACATAGTTCATAGTTGTACGAAATTGTTTTGAATTTTGAGCGGATAATGATAAAGAGAAAAAAATGGGATATAAAGAATTTTTTGTATACGAGTAAGATTTGAGTAAAATATAATATAGAGAAAAAACTTCTCTATAACTAGGGTTTAATACAACCCTGTCTCGATCCATTTATAATACGATAATCATCCTATAGATAAAATTTCATATAGCTAAACTAAAATATAGATAAATCCTACTTTATCTGAAATTTATCATAGCTAATTATTTATAAAAAAAAATATCTTTAATTTGTAGATAAAATATGATATGATATTTATAGTAATTATATCAAACTTCATCATTTTTGTTGATTTGTTTTCTTGTGTGTGGTATGTTGACGGTTCGTCCGTCTGTCGATTTGTCGGCCTCTCGAGCTTCATGTTTGTTTGAACTCGAATCTTTACTTGATAAAAAAAAATGATTAATTAAGTGAAAATTTTGCTATTTTTTTCTTTCAAAATGGTTATATTTTGATGAATTGGTCCCCTTGTTTGGGAACATGAGAAAAGTGAAGAGACCCATGTTGAGCCATGTTTGGCTAAGGTTGAATTTTGGGTGGAAATTTCCAAGTACCATCCCAAAGTTCACATTGTATTATAAAATTCAATGAATAGGAGTGGAGGATGAGATCATTTGTGACAAAATTATATGTATTAATTTCTACTTTATGATTGATATATTCTCTAAATAAATTTTATAAAATAATTAAACATAATTAATTAAAATAAACAACAACAATAATCTCATTATATCCCGCTCTAAATAAAATCTAATGACTTAAGAGATATGCACAACATTTTCCCCGACTACGTCGAGAATAAAACAGAAGAATTGAAGGGTGGGGACAGGTGGCATGGAATAATCCAGGGTGTCATGCTGAGGTGGATGGGTCATCAAAGGAGAAGGTGGGTGGGCTTAAGGGTGTGTTTGTTTTATCATGTGGAAGCATGTGCTTTGACATTCACCACATGCCCTTCTAAAAGGCTTCTTAATTGAATGTACAGTTGGCACATTTTCATTCATTCATCCTATTTTCTTGGAATCCTATTTCTTTCTTTTTTTCTTTAAAAAAAAAAGAAATGGTCCATTATAACTTGAATATTATCTAAGATTTATAAAATAAGTTAAGAATTTGCAAATATTTTTTAAAAAAATCTTTTTATGCAGATTAATTGGTTTTAAATCTAGATTTTTAATCTAGAGTTTTAGGATATAGATTAAAAATATCTGAATTGTCTAATATAAGTTGAGAATGGAGAGACAACTAATGACTTGCCTTTGTACCAATCAAATTTGGGCCTAATTTTTGTAAGGCTAAAGTTATGTTTCATATATAGCTGTACCACTAACTTGTTTGTTATTGAAAATGAACTATCAAGCTTGAATTTTTGTTATGTGGGTCCCTATTTTTTTTTCTTAATTTTCTATCTAATCTTGTTAATTAATAAAAAAAAATGCTTAATAATGTCATGTTTATCCAATTAATGACCACCAACTCACCCTTAAAACCAATGCCAATTGCATATAAATAGGGACCCCAATTGATGCCCTTTTATCCTACTTTGTAGAGTTGAAGCTTGAAACACACATTTTTTCCCCTCTTACAAACCCAATCCAAAAAATCTCGTATAAGTTATACCACATACCAAAAGACTTAGAAATCGGAAGATAATTAAGAAGGCGGCAAAAAATGGGAGCTTCTCCACATCCTCTAATGGCCCTAGAAAGCAAAGGCACAACTTCTAGCCATGGGAAGAGGGCATACAAGAAGCTCCTAGCGGTTTCTTGTATGAAGAGCAGGAGGGTTCCAATGAAGAGGAAGTCACGAAGAGCCCCTCGTCGTCAGGGCAGAGATCTGGGGTTCGAATCCAGAGTCAGAACCCTCAAGAGCATGATCCCTAGCCGCGAACCAGAAGGGTTGGAAGGTTTGTTTAAGCAGACAGCTGATTACATTATGGCCTTGCAAATGAGGGTTAAGGTCATGCAAATGATGGTTGATGCATTGGATGATGGTTATAGTAGTACTACTACCAATGAGTGATTTTCTTATACATCTTCTTGCATCTTGTATACATCCATCCCAAACACATTCTTTACACATCAATTTTTGTTTCTTTAATTTTTAATTTTTGTGTTTTTCCCCCATATATTTTTCTCTAGCTTGATTATTTCTACCCTCCCATATAATCTTATATGGGTATATATGTAGAAATATTAATTAAGAAAGTGGTAATTGGGAAGTGAGGGTACAAGCTTCCCTAGATATGTGAATTAGGGTTAGTTACCATATTAAATTAGTTAGTTTAATTTCTTGCATTGTTTGATATTGTTCAGATGGATTGAACCAGTTATTTGGTATTACTGGTATATGTGTATCATGGATTATTTCTTGAAATCTCTCTATATATTCATATTCCTTTGATTGATTTTTTTTTTATCTTTTTGGGTATAATCATGGTGTTTTCCAATTGCCTCTTGATACCTTCTTAATCATCATAATGTGTATATCTGTCATACAGCTGGGCTATATGCATGTATATTATACATACATGTGCTTTCTTTTATGGTAAATTACTCAAAACCACCCATAAAATATAAGTTTGATCTTTAAAAAAAACATGTCTTTAATTTTGTGCTTGAGTATGTTTAAAAAATTAATATATCACATTATTTTAAAATATTTTAGTTAATTTATTTTATCATATGGTTGCTTAACTTTTATGAATGAACTAATATATAACTCGATTACTATATTTTTTTCATGCTTTAAGCAAAAAACACTTAATTTCGATTAATGTTTTGAAAAAACATCTAATTTGTGGGTGGCTTTGTGTAATATTCTACTTAATATAAGGGTGGTTTTGTGTCATGTTATCATTATGATAAGCCTCTTTGAGTCTTCTCCTTTAACTTCACACTACAACAAAATACTTATTGGCTCTATTATAACAAAATACTTATTGGCTCAGTTCAGAGGGCCCCCCCCCCCCCAAATCGAAAATAAAATTTAACATATATATCCCTCTCATCGATAGCTTCGATTTGATATATTATAAGCTCAATTCCGATATCTGAGCAAAAAGTTATGAGCGTTTTCAGGACTGAACATATGTAAATTATTTCCTACATCATTTATCAAACAGATATACTTTTATCGTAATTATCATTTGTTAAACGTCATACCTTAATAATATAATTATATCCGAGAACTTCAAATTAGGAGGTTATATTGAAATATTGAAAACCATAAAATAAAACATGCGCGCTTTATATTTTTATTCTAATTACACATTCATAATGTTGATGATTTTTCGGAAAAAGAAAAGTTAGAGTTTAATTTTACAGACAATTTTTTTAGGTCTTTTTTATCGTAATTTTTCGCCCCGTCAATTAATAGTTTCAGGATCCGCCACTGGCTCAGTTGATAAGAAAATATCACATTTTTGTTAAAAGGTTTTATGTTCGATTCCCACGGCCAATTGTTCCTGCAAAAAAAAAAAAAAAAAAAACTTAGCCCTAGTGATCTGACTGGAGTCCAACGCACCCAAACTTTCTGACCGCGTGGTTTAGGACTAGGAATGGCGATCATTTAACGGTTGAAAGGCCAGATAGATGCCAAAGTATGGCATTGGGCGAGTTATTAGTGATCAATATTCGGTTTTCATGATGCTTGATTCGGATTTGGATACAGAAAAAGTTCGATTGGGCGACATTTCCAACACAATTTGATTCATTTGTAACGCCAAGATACGAACCATGCGTTAACTCCTGTGGCATGAGAGCCTTGTTCTATCATTGTAGTCGATATGGAGAAGTTGTCGAAGATCAACATGAACATATATCATAAATATGCATTACATGATTTACATCTAATAAGAATTTATCCTTGATAGTAATAAGCTCATACATTAATTGGATAATCACATGTATATACATACAAATAATCACATTAGTCATACTAAATTTGCTCGTAAATTACACGGTAAGACATGTTTACAAAGATATATACTCATCAAGTTAATACTTAAATCAACCTAAGGTAAGTTTAGTTGTTGATGAAGCTTGAAACATTACATACACATACCCAGATACCCTTATTCCAGCTGGATCAGAAATCAGGACTAATAACTAGTGGGCCAATATATGGGCCTGGGCCCAATAGTGGGCACTAATTGTTATGTCCCTTCTTTTAAATATCACTGCCTTTCAAATTGTTGTGTATTATGTTATCATCAATAAATAAAAAAAACATTTTTTGTTACACCAATCAATAAAACATTTCAAGTTTGAATATTTATATTTAACTAAAAATTAGAGCTTGAATTCTAAAAATGGATTTTTTTCCCTTTGATAAAACACTTTTAACTTTCTTATTGAGCTCATCTAATATATAAATATATTGTTGACTAAACTTCTGAAAAAAAAAAGATTTCAATACTCCGTATTATTATTTTTGGACAAATTTTTTTTTCTTTTGGTCAAATTTTTAACCAATTTTTTTTACATTACTTAGGCCATGTTTATCCGTTACTATTTAAGATACTAAAATTACTATTTTTTTATTCATCTCTCTCTGCCACATCAGCATATCATCCCTTCTTTACTTTTTCCACTTTAACAATAGCATCCCTAACATCCAACAATTCATCTTTTTTTACCAATTCAATTTATGAATATGCCCTTCTATAACAATTATTTCCAACATGTTTATAATATGATTATAATATTATATTAGTATTTAATTACTAAAATAACCCTTCTATAACAATTATTTTAGTATTTAATTACTAAAATAACATTTTTTTTACCAAGATCCAATTTACCGAGAATATAATTATATCGAAAGAAATAATTTTTTTTCAAAATATGTCGAAACATATTCAAAATTGATGTCTATGTGTAGAGAAAAATGAATCTAGAACTATGGTAATTTTTTTTGAAAAAAATTATATTTTAAATAGCGAAAATAACATTATTTGAATTTAATTAAAATGTGCTAAATTAAATCTCAGTCGTTGCTTCCCTTCAATCTCAACCGCTTCTTCCTACCTCCAGTGCAAGCGTGACACGCGTCCCCCCAACCATTTATTATACCCATAAGCATCGATACTTAATTAGCATCCGTTAAGCATCCCTCTCCCCCCTTCTTCAATATTTTACTAATATATTCACATTAAGCATCTTGAATCTATATAAACCTTAAAAGTTGTGTTCATGGGCAATTTATTGCCATCATTAACTCCACAAAAATTTTGCTATTTTTTCTTATATTCTCAATTTGCATCAAAATAACTTCTTTGGCCCAATGGTAGTAGTTGTTGATGAGAATCCCATCATCCAAGGTTCAAACCTCAACAACTACATCTTTTATTTTATTTTCCTACTTTGTCATTTTTCTACTTAATCACAATCTAACCTAATTAATAAATTTACTTCTCTTTTGTTTTGGATATATTAATTTTATGTTTAGAATTTTGTTATATTTTATAAGCCTTTTTAAAAAAAACACATTATTTGTTTTACTTTATCAAAACATCACAACTAACAATTTACTAATTAACTTATCAAATTTGAGGTCTTGAGTAGTAATTTTCACCCCGGTTACAAATTTGAGGCATTGGACAATAATTAAAAAAAAGGATTATCGAATATTAAGAGATCTACCGTTATAAAAAAATAATTAATTGACCTAACTCTCTACCTTCATACTAAACGTTAAAACTAAGAGTTATAAAATAGTCACTACTCATATGCATGACTTTCTATCTTCCTAATTAATTTATAAGACTTAAATTACAACAGTAAAAGTCCATTGATAGAGTTCTATAAGTATATATGTTTGTCATTGTCAAGTATGTAGATTGAGAAAGGGATATGATCGATCAACAGATCAAATATAGAGAAAACTCTAGATTTGTCAAAGTAAATCGAGAAAGCTTTGGATTTGTTCCTAACCATGGCTTCACAAGTTCAAATGTACGTCAAGTACAATCTCTATACTCATTACTTATAGGTATGTTATTTTGAACTAACTACTTTTTTATAATGCTTTTATATGATTAACTATGATTTTTTTACCGCGAATTATAAACGTGTTAACCACTTGAACATGAAAGCGGATAAATTTTATAAACATAAGGGGAACCATACCTAATTAAGAGATAGGTTAGGACGTACCATTCTCATGATATCATTTTTCTTCCTTCAATTTTGTTTAGTACTAATGAATTGATGAATTGATTCAATCCGGGCACATCAATGTTGATTAATTCATGATGTTTAAGTTGTAAGTATCATTTTAAATTTCTGATTCCTCAAAATAAGCTAAAATGTGCATTTGTATATATTTATAATAATGTGTAGGTTTAATTGTATATATATCTCTATATATTCTGTTGAAATGAAAAATAGATACCAAATAGCAATTTCTTTTGATTTGTAATCCCCTATTATTACAATTTCAAAGAAACAAATTTATAACATTGTTAATTGCAATTCGAAAACAAAGTAAGCCTTCGTTGGCATTATAATGATGTAGTGTTAAAAAATGCTTATATACTATTTTTTTTTCATCTATCTATCTATCTATCTATCTATCTATCTATAATATCTATCTATCTATATAATAATATTATAATAATATCTATATAAACCTTAAAAGTTGTGTTCATGGGCAATTTATTGCCATTATTAACTCCACAAAAATTTTGCTATTTTTTCTTATATTCTCAATTTGCATCAAAATAACTTCTTTGGCCCAATGGTAGTAGTTGTTGATGAGAATCCCATCATCCAAGGTTCAAACCTCAATAACTACATCTTTTATTTTATTTTCCTACTTTGGCATTTGTCATCTTTGTCATTTTATTTTATAATGCTTTTATATGATTAACTATGATTTTTTTTACCGCGAATTATAAACGTGTTAACCTTGAATTGGTAAATATAGAGCGGGCATCCGGGTATAAACGTGTTAACCACTTGAACATGAAAGCGGATAAATTTTATAATGCTTTTAGCAATTTCTTTTGATTTGTAATCCCCTATTATTACAATTTCAAAGAAACAAATTTATAACATTGTTAATTGCAATTCGAAAACAAAGTAAGCCTTCGTTGGGATTATAATGATGTAGTGTTAAAAAATGCTTCTATACTATTTTTTTTTATCTATCTATCCATCTATAATATCTATCTATCTATATAATAATAATCCATAAAAAAGTTGTGTTCAAGGGCAATTTATTGATACTATTAAGTTCATGAAAATTTACACTATTTTTGTATTCTTATTCAATTTGGATCAACTTGCATTCTTAGCTCAATGACTATAGTTGTTGGGGACTACCTCTTTGTCAAAGGTTCAAACCTTGATAGTTATTTTTTTCCACTTCTTCATGGCTACATCTTTTATTAATTTTTTGGTCATTAAATTTATATATGTAATATATAATGTTCGTTTTTTTTAAAATTTGGTCATTAAATTTATAATATGTGATAGTATCCAATATAATATAATTTTGTACATATAATATTAATTGTATGGTTAACACATTATTAATGTTTACTGTTATAACTTTTGGAATTCTTTTTTTAATTAAATGTCAAATTAGATGTCAGCCTCTACATTTTCTTTGCTTAGATATATGATATCTAATATAATTAATTTTGAATGGATATCACATCATTAATTTTCACCGTTATAACTTTTGAAATTCTTTTTTTTTATTAAATGCCAAATTAGATGTCTTTGTAGTTTCTATGCCATTTTATTGCTAATTGAATGACAAATTATATGTCTTTGCATATACAAGGATGTTGATGTATGAAAGGGAGGTGATCGAATGATTTATATTAGCGGAACGGACAAATTAAAAAGACACAAAAGCTTTGGAGAATGCTGAACAGAAAAAACCGAGCATCAGGTACCCATTTTGATTTAATTAATCATATTTTTAGCAATTTTGTAACTAAATTGTATTTATGATGGATTAATGGTTTTTAAACAGTGATTTTATTTATTTATTCGTAAAAAGACACAAAAGCTTAGGAGAATGCTGAATAGAAAAAACCGAGCATCAGGTACCCATTTTGATTTAATTAATCATATTTTTAGCAATTTTGTAACTAAATTGTATGTATGATGGATTAATGGTTTTGAAACAGTGATTTTATTTATTTATTCGTAAATTATAGACCGGTTCTATTTGATTGCCGAAACCATATCAACCTATACCAAGGTAAGAATGCTCGAAGAAAGGTCAAAGGCCCACACTCTAATATTTTATACAATGATTTGTGATCATATACCGAATTGGTGAGATTATCTATTTTTTTATAAAGTTTATTCATCTAAATACTCCGTATTATTTAAGTAGTTTCTCAAATTTGTTCGCATATATACAATATATATTTGGTCATAGTACCCTCAATCACATGTTTCTTCCTTTTCTGTTTTTATAATTGTTATTGTACAATCTAAAACATATGTTGAGATCTATTTTAATTTAGTTAACATTGCAACAGAGGAAGATGATGGAGGCTGCGCGGAGAGAGCTCGGGAGGAGAGAGCATGATGAGAAAGTGGTGCAAATTGACTACTTGATTCAATAATTAGATTATAATATATGTGCGAACATGATAGATTTTTGCTATAAACAAAGTAGTATATATGCGTGGCATCTCATGAACACAAATAAGTTTGAAGTTAATTCATGGACTTATAAATTAAAATACACAGTGTGGTAGTATATATTATAGTGTATTATCTACACTTTTCGTACCCCAGCCAATTCAATACACATTGTGGTATATATATTGAAATTACAATATAATAATAATAACAATAATAATACAATGACATCAGAGAGATTAACTCATGTGCTCTATGTTACTGGTGACAACTCAGTAAGGTCTACTATTAGACATTGCGCGATTTCATATTTCCTTGGTGATTACTTCAAGTCATTTTTTCTACAATCTATGAATATCTCAACATTTTAAATCTCACGTGTTATTTCTTCAGTTATTTATAGACTAAATCCGATTAAACTGACATATTTGACACAAAAATTGTCCCGTGCGTAGCACGGGCATGCCACCCTAGTATAAAAAAAAAAGTTGTGTTCAAGGGCAATTTATTGATACTATTAAGTTCATGAAAATTTACACTATTTTTGTATTCTTATTCAATTTGGATCAACTTGCATTCTTTAGCTCAATGACTATAGTTGTTGGGGACTACCTCTTTGTCAAAGGGAGGTGATCGAATGATTTATTTTAGTGGAACGGACAAATTAAAAACACACAAAAGCTTAGGAGAATGGTGAACAGAAATAACCGAGCATCAGGTACCCATTTTGATTTAATTAATCATATTTTTAGCAATTTTGTAACTAAATTGTATGTATATGATGGATTAATGGTTTTGAAACAATGATTTTATTTATTTATTCGTAAATTATAGACCGGTTCTATTTGATTGCCAAAACCATATCAACCTATACCAAGGTAAGAATGCTCGAAGAAAGATCAAAGGCCCACACTCTAATATTTTATACAATGATTTGTGAACATATACCGAATTGGTGAGATTATCTATTTTTAAAAGTTTATTCGTCTAAATATTATTTAAGTAGTTTCTCAAATTTGTTCGCATATATACAATATATATTTGGTGATAGTACCCTCAGCTCAATCACATGTTTCTTCCTTTTCTGTTTTTATAATTGTTATTGTACAATCTAAAACATATGTTGAGATCTATTTTAATTTAGTTAACATTACAACAGAGGAAGATGATGGAGGCCGCGCGGAGAGAGCTCGGGAGGAGAGAGCATGATGAGAAAGTGGTGCAAATTGACTACTTGATTCAATAATTAGATTATAATAGATGTTGAACATGATAGATATTTTTGCTATAAACAAAATAGTATATATGTGTGGCATCTCATGAACACAAATAAGTTTGAAGTTGATTCATGGACTTATAAATTAAAATACACAGTGTGGTAGTATATATGTGTGGACTTATAGTGTATTATCTACACTTTTCGTACCCCGGCCAATTCAATACACATTTTGGTATATATATTGAAATTACACTATAATAATAATAATAATAATAATAATAATAATAATAATAATAATAATAATAATAATAATAATAATAATATCAGAGAGATTAACTCATGTGTTCTATGTTACCGGTGACAATTCAGTAAGGTCTACTATAAGACATTGTGCGATTTCATATTTCCTTGGTGATTACTTCAAGTCGTTTTTTCTGCAATCTATGAATATCTCAATATTTTAAATCTCACGTGTTATTTCTTCAGTTATTTATAGACTAAATCCGATTAAACTAATATATTTGACACAAAAATTGTCCCGTGCGTAGCACGGACATGCCACCCTAGTAGTACACTAATAAAAGTGCTCTTAAATGTGGTTTAATTGCTGAGTGATGAGTCATCATGTTTCATAAAGTACAAAATAAGTTGGGAAAATAGGACTTTGAATGTTTCAAACTAATATGCACTTTCTAGAAGCGCAAGTGCGCAATGCAACGTCTCTTTTTTAAAAATTAAAATTGATATAAAGTCATTAAATTGAATGTTTTATATTATGACACTCTAATCTATTTTCCCGAAATGCACACTTTATAATTATATAATGTATTATTTTGATTTAGATTTAAGAAACCTAAGCAATGATGCTTCACTTTAAAAAAATTTTTATTTATACTTCTCGTTACTTTATTATAGAGTTGACTGTAGAACTACCATCTAATTTTATATTGATACATTTGAAAGCATAGAAAAGAGTTAATTTGCAAGTATCATATAAACATTCTCGGAATTATAAATTTATATAATTAGAAATATTATAACTAACTTTAGGTGATAGTTGTTTTCAATCACACAAATTATAAATAATTATTATCATTTTTAACTCTCTCTTGTCTTTTTTTAATTACCACCAAGTCCACCATCACACCATATATGCTAATTAAAAATGCCCTATTTGCATTTAAAAAATATTAAAAAAAACAAACACTTCTCATATCATATTTGTAATCAACCATAGTATGTGGATTATGTTGGATTCGGGGTCATGTTGATTTTTCACTCAATAACATTCTCGCAAAAGTAAGAAATTTCGAGTGAGAAATAAGAGATCCCTGATTTATTACAGATTTACAGATTAGAATTTAGAATTGTACTATCTTTATCTGCTACCTGATTCCCTAATTCCCTTTGTCAAAAAATGTGAGTGAGTGCCATTGCTTAATAAGCAAAAAAAAAATGATAAATGAAAATATTATAGAGATTAGGCAATATACTATTTATTGAGAGGTCGACGAATCGACAACTGGATAAACTGTCGTAATACACTATAGTATTTATTTAAAAAGGAAAAATGGACAAAAATAATACAAAGTATCAACTTTTGGCCAAAAATAATACGAACTTTGAAATTGACCGTTTCATATACGAACTATCGCCCTATTAACCGAAAATAATACACACCTTTCGAAACAATGGAATCGAGGGTGGGCGTCTTCACTTTCTTCTCAATGTTATCTGCTCGTTCTCTCCTCCATTGTTTCAAAAGATACTGTAGCTATTTGCCTATTTGTTTAATTTTTTTTTAAATGAAAAATAAATTTATGACATGGCATAACTTACAAACTTGGTGATGTAACATAAATTTATGCCATGTGTGTTTTCCGGCGTCTACGTGGCGTATTTGGTTGGGAAGTTCACCGAAATACACATACGTATTATTTTCGGTTAATAGGGCGATAGTTCATATATGAAACGGTCAATTTTAAAGTTCGTATTATTTTTTTTCAAAAGTTGATACTTGATATTATTTTTGTCATTTTTTCATTTAAAAATAAGAAAATGGAGAGATAAGAGGTGGGGCCTGCCACTGGTTGGATCGATTAACGTAATTGGGCCGATCCATAAAGCGGAGGCTTTGTCTTACTCCATCTCTCTCAACTTTACGCTCATCTTCCATTCTTCTTTTTTTTTTTAATTAAAATAACGTTTTTTGAGCCGTGATTTTTGTCTCCTTTTCTCCATCTTAGCGTCTCCAAGAAGCCAACCCTACTCTACAAATCCTAAATTCTTCCCTTCCATTCTTGTTTTCATTTACGGAGTAATAATTTACTCACACGGTGAAATCTCATTAGACGCACGGTAAAGGTTCCAACTTTCTAGGTCGACAAAGATGGTAATGATGTCGGATTTCTGGATTGACGGTGGGTAGACAGTAGGAGTGGAGACATAGACTTCCTAAGTCAGCAGTAGGTAGGCAATGGAATTGCAGATACAAACTTCCTCAGTCGACTTTAGGTGGTTATAGTGGGGAAACGAACCCTATAAATAGATCTTGGGTAGGCACGCTGATCTGCAGCCACCTGAATGCCGACACAGGGAGCTGAGATCACCTCAGGCGATGGGACATCGTAGGTACGCTGAGCTGCAACCATGCAGTGCACAGGTTCAGTCGCCATAGGGAGTCGGTTTCGGCTATCGCCTTGTCGTCTCAGACGAGCTGTGTCGCCAATATCTTTATCGATTTCAAAGGTCGACACCTGCACCGTACCGCTTGCGAGAAATGGACCGTGTATATAACAACCCCCATAATTTACTACATGCTATATTAATGGGTTGATATTTTTTTACAATAGATTATCGTCTAATTTTTAATGAGTTTAAATACTAGTCTATAAATACTCGAACTAAAAAAAAAAAAAAGGTAAGCCGTCAGACAAACTCAATTCATGTCAAGATATAAATACCCATTTTAATACAAATGGCACCTGTGGGATTTGAATCATTTATCTCGGGATAGTGAGGCAATATTTTACCATTTGTCCGGAGTTTGTTTTCATAACAAGTTGTTTTCTGTCGATCTTTACAATCGATCCGGGTTATCAAGTCTTACTACTTTAGCTAGTACTGTGTAGTGTAAATAGATTCCAGTTTGCAATATCTGACTGTGAGTGCCTAAAAAAAAATACTCCCTCCGTTCGGCAAAACTTGTCGTTTTAGAGTTTTGTTTTTTTCGAAAAAACTTGTCATTTTAGGTATTTTTGCTTATACTTTACTAAAATGCCCTTGATTTGATTGAGGTGGTGTGAGTTGTAGTTTTTGATAAAGTAAAAAGTAGAGTAATAAATGAGAGTAAATTAGTAAAAAATGAGTGTAATTATTAACTTTATTAAAAGTTGTGTGGATGGTTAAAATGACAAGTTTTGTCAAATGGAGGGAGTAGAAAAAAAAAGTAATTTGTCCGGATTTTTCGATACGTCAATTTTATTTTATTTTAAAAAAAAAAGGACAAAGAGAGGGCGTTTCGCACAAGCAAACTCCGTAAAGAAAAGAATATTCGGAAGACGCGTTAAACGTGGCGGTGAAATCTCAGCCGTCCGATCTCCGGACGTGGATGGTTGTGGGGCTCTATGTGGGGAGCAACTTGATCGGTGCCACGTGGATCCCTCTGACAGTACAGATCTCAACTGTTTTTTTTTTTTTTTAAATTTAATTATTTAAATAAACGTAAATCATTTTGTAAACATTGCCCGTATATGCATTGCATCGGTATTCGTTAGCGGCTCGTCGAGCACGATAATGACCCGGAAAGTGGGCCCAGTTTGGGCCCACTATCTTAGAGTGGCTGCGTCGCCTACTAAGCCCATTTCACGTGAACCTAAACAGTCTAAAACTATTCTACTTAACTTTGTGGGATTTATTTTAGCACTAATTATTGCCTCTATTTTTTTTGTGGAAAATTACACAAAATCTCTTATTTTTTTCCTACCTAATCTCCATTTTGTCTCAATATATAGTTGATATTTTAGCTCAATTTTGTGTTTTTATGCTGCCTTTTCAACCCATCATCATAAATATTTGATATTTTAGTATGTTACTTTTGATAAGTAGTATTTGATATTGTTGATTTTGAATGTGGTGAATTATGAGATTTGTTAGACCATCTCCAACCGCTTCCCTTAAATTTTTTCAAAATGGGAAAATAAAATACATATTATTTAAATTATTTTTGCTTTGAATCCAACAGCTTTCCCATTTCGAAGATTTGGAGAATGTTGCAGATTTAGAGAATCCTCTTTATTTTTTATGCTACTTCTCCATTTTGGATTCTCCATTTTGGAGAATGTGATGGAGAATCTGTTGGACCAAAAAAACCCTTAAAATTCCCTAAAAACTCCAAAATGGGGAAACTGTTGAAGATGCTCTTACTCCCTCCGTAACGAAATAATTAGCCCTTTGACCATTTTTTTTGTAACAAAACATTTGTACCTTTGAACCTAATTAATGACAAATTTTTAAAATTTTATCCATTCATCTCATTAATTGTATTTGATTTCCAAGACACTCTATTAATACTCCAACTTCTCATACTATTTTTTTTTCATTGGTCTATTTTTTTTTCACTTGATTAATTTGCTAAAGTTTTAACTATTCTTCTTTGTATTTTTCAGCTTTCTTAAAAGTGTGAAATTGACCGAAAGACCAATTATTCTGTTATGGAGGGAGTATTGAATTTTTGTGTTTTTTACTCTCTTTTTATTCCACCTATGTTGGTTGTATTTATTAACATTTAAAATAATTTTAATAGATTAATTGATACGGAGTACTTTTTTACAATTAAGATGTCTTAAAAATCGAGTCAAATGTTAAAACATCAAATATTGATTATCGAAGAGAGATACAAATGTTAAAACGTCGAATTTGATAAATTCACCATGTTTTAGATCTTTTTATCAAAAAGTGAGATATATAACATAAATATTTCTATAAATAACAACCACGAAAAAAGAAAACATCTTCTTATCCAACATTAACGATCTGTGTGTAGGTCAAGTCGGATTTATATTAAATCGAGTTAGTATTTGAGTCTAACTTAGTATAACATGAGAGGTCATTCGATCATCATCCACATTATCGAGTCAAGTATCAATGTTTAAAACTAGGATCGGATATGTATTCAGGTCAAGTCAGATAAGTAGTTAAAACTAGGATTGGATCAGGTCGAGATTCAACTATTGATGAAAATTTAGGTATGAGTTCGATTAGGGTTCACATCGACTGGACCAGGTCGAGTCTTGCGACTTGCGAGCTTAACCGATCGGTATTTCTTACCATATTTTTAGCACACTTCTTTTTCAATCTTGTGAGCCATCATCAATATTATTGAACATATCATCCTCAATAATTTAATCCTTATATCATTATTATAAAAATATATCTGAATTTGATTAATCAAATAGATCTCATGATCATGCAAAGCGTATCTCATTTTTAGATGTTCCCCACGTAGCATGTCTTAGATCCTTCTTTTATCATCATAAATTTAAAACTAAAAATTAAATTTGAGATATTTACACTTGTTTTTCAAACACTCCCTCCATATTTGTATAATTAATCTTTTTATTACTATTTTATTGAATAAAATATTTTTCTATTTGAACAAAAAGCTTTTAATTTTGTTAATTTTTCTCATTAATTATACTCTTTTTTTTTCTCATTAACTATATATTAAGAATTCAAACGCCTTCTATTTTGAGACGAATACTCTTTCTGTCTCAAAATATAAGGCATTTTACTTCTTAATATAGAAATATACTCTCTTTGTCTCAAAATAGAAAGCGTTTGACTTTTTAATATATATATATTTTAAGCTAAAATCTCTATAAAATTTTAAATTTCTTATTCATTTTTAAAAACTGATTTCATATTCATGATTACTAACATGTAAAACAATTTAAAAAATTAATATTTTATAGAATTTTAACTTTATAAAAATGTGCTTAAAATGGAGGGAAATTTAATTTCCAAGATACTCTATTAATGCTCCAACTTTTTATATTACTAATCTTTCTGTTCATTAATCCCTCTCTTTTTTACATTATTTATTTTCTAAAATTTTAAATATACTTCTTTTCATTTTAAACTTTCCTTAAAATACGAAATTGGCTAAATGGTCAATTGTTTGGATACGAAAGAAATATCGTTTATTAATACACGTTTTTTTAAAAAATAAATAGTAAATAACATTTATAAATAAAGGAGTAATATTTTTAAAAAATAAAAAATATATAAGAAAACTCAAATTGGGTTTAAAATACACCGTATTTAATCTTTGAATTTCGCCCAATAAATAAACTAAAAATTAAGATAAAACTTAGAAAAATGCAAACGGTCAAAGCGTGAAACGAACGTGTGAAAGCGGCGACCAACTCCCACTACTCGCATTTAATGTCACCTGCCTAAAACTGCCACGTGTCGGTCAATCCCCACCCTTTAACAACGAGAGACAAAAAAATAAATAAATAAAAAATTGTCTATCCATTTCCATTTCATCCTTGCTCCCCAAGCTGTTGCTCATCTCTCCTCCCTAAAACCCCTCTTTCAATCCCCACTTCAATTTTGTTTCAAAAAAAATTCCACCTTTGGGGCGATTTGAAGTGTTTAATCATTGATGGAGGGCAATTGCTTAATGGGTCAGGGCCCTCCTTTCTCCGGCGCGGTGGCGCCGCCGCCGGTGCCGGGGTTGGGGTTCATGGAGCTGCTAGGACTGCAAGACTTTGGGGGTTTCTCCTCCCTTTTGGATGGCATGATGAGTGATGCAGTGATGAACAATCCTTGTACTACTACCAGCAGTACCCCTACAAGCTCCTCAACTGGGTTTTTAGAGGCTTCTGAGGGGCTGAATCAGCTGCCCACCACTCCAAACTCATCCTCCTTCTCCTCTGCCTCCATTGGTGAGGGCTTGCCTGCACCCAAGGATGAGGAGCAAGTGCAAGTAGATGATGACCCGCACAACAGACAGACCACTACTACTACTAACAAGCTGTTAGTTCTCTCTCTCTTTATTCTTACTTTTGTGTGTGTGTGTGTGTGTGTGTGTGAAAGCTTGAAACTTTGGCATCACCCATTTCAGGAAATGCAGTGTTCTCAAATGGGTTTGTCTTATTTTTTGAGAATCTGTAGTGAAAAAGCTTATAGATGAAGACCTGCAAAGTAATTAATTAACAAACTATTAGTTCTCTCTCATCAATATACCCTTGATTTCCTTTTTCCCACTTTTTCTTTTTCTTTGCTGTATTATATTTATTGATGAATATTTTCTTCTTCTTTAGGCTTTGTGGGTTTTGTATATCATTCTAGGAATTGCAATGTTCTCAAATGGGTTTCCCTTAATTTTTGAGAATTAATTAGTAGTGAAGAGAAGCTGATGATTTTTATCTTCTTAATTTAGGTTGAAGCCCAAGAAGGCAAACCAGAAGAAGCAAAGGGAGCCAAGGGTTGCATTCATGACAAAGAGCGAGGTTGATCACCTTGAAGATGGCTACAGATGGAGGAAGTACGGCCAAAAAGCTGTCAAGAACAGTCCTTTTCCAAGGTATCAATCATACTATATACTGTACTCAGTCTCAGTTTTTGTGTCCATTTAATTGCTTTCCCTCTTTCAACCATTTACTTTCATCAATCCATCCCCTTTTGGGGGGCTTTAAATTTGTTTGATGTGTTAATGCTACTATATTGCAGGAGCTACTACCGTTGCACTGCAGCTGCATGTAATGTGAAGAAGAGGGTGGAGAGGTGCTTCAATGACCCCTCCACTGTGATCACCACCTATGAAGGCCAACACATCCACCCTAGCCCGGTCACCGTCCGCGGAGGGGGCGCCTTTCTCACCGGACTCCTCCCTGACACCACCTTCTCTCGCGGTGGTGCTACCATCTCGGGGCTCTTCAACTTGCCTATTCAAATGGGTGCTAATGCTACTAGCCATTTCTCTAGCTACCCATCTCATGTTAACAATGCCATTGGCTCCTTGCCCACTTTTAATGTGAACCAAACCACTTCTAATCCAACTGGTGGTGTTGCTTTACTAAGAGACAATGGACTTCTCCAAGACATTGTGCATTCCCATGTGAGAGTCAATGAAGATGGACTAGGTATAGGTGAAGCTAAATGATGAAGATGATGATATATGATGAATGAATGACTAGCTTAAGGCTCTCTCAACTTTTTCTTTGATATCTTTGTATATTGTTAAAGTACTCCAATTTGATCTAACTAGACTACTAGTAGTGTTTTTTTTATTAGTAGATAGAGGTGGGTTTGTGTAATTGGATCTTCTTATGCAGATTCATTCTCAAGGGGCCTAAGATATGTTGTAACATAAGCTCAGTTGCTTGCCAATGAAAAATGATGATTGCACTAAAATAGTTCATTTATATAGCCTCCACTATTTGATTCACTATATATTCTATTATGCTGTGATGTTTTTCGCCTGACGGTTAGTCCGACTGCTAATTTTTAGCCTCTCGATACACTAGGTATGTCATACTTGGTTCAATATGATGTTATTGATCATGGGTTCATATATGACTTCATGTCCATCTTCCCTAATGAACTCTTTCTATTTGTTTGACCACCTTTTTAGTATCATCAGCAATCACTATAGCTCTAATTTGATCATAAGAGCTAGGTCACATTTAAATCTCCTTTTTTCTTGTCTTGAGACCCATTTATGGAGGAAGAGGGGGACCAGTGGGAGTCTGTGAAGTGACATAAACTAAGATTTTTGCATTTATAACGTATCTTTGTTTGTGCTGAAGAAGGAATGTCCAAAGATGAACACTAATGCATTGAAGGAGGGCAAAAAGGAGTGGGGGACTGCAGTGTGTATATCAAGAAAACTACACATAAAAGAGAAACCCTAGAGAACTTCTTTCTTGGCCCTTTCTCTTTTGTCTTGAAAAATGAGCTAAATGTATCTCAAGAATCCCTAAAAGGAACTTCTATCTCAATGGCAATCCCTAAAAAGAACCGGATCCATAAGTGGGAAAAGAGGGCAAAAGTAAAAGCAAATCACTGCAAATAGTGACTTGATCTCATGGATAAAGAGTTACACACCACCTTTGCACCATGTGTGTCTTGATCATGCTCTTTTTTTACTTCATGTATCCACTTTACTATCTTTTCAGCCTCTCGATCAACACCGATCAATAAGATCGAGATCGAGTTTCATCGTTTGCGTAAAGAATAAAATAAACATCGAATCCTATAAATATAGGTTACTTGGGATTGTTGCACAAGTACATTGTGACATTGATAGTGGCTTTTCAAGTTATTCATAGATTCAATTTCTACCAAATACAGAAAGCATCAAATACCAAACCTGTTATAAGTCAGTACATATTTACATTCATGCTCACCCAATACACACCAAAAAGGAATAATTATAGGTTCTCATTAGAAAAGTGAAATTAAAACTTGGGAAAAAAAAAGTGAGGCCCCACCATTGCCACGCTTAGAATTTAAAGGATGGCTTTAATTCAATGAATGCATATTGTATAAGTAAACCTGGACTACATAAATCTGCACAGGACAAGACATAAAGACAAAAAGAAACATGAAAATCTCATCCAATCAATTATGAATGCATAGATGATACATTGATACACAGTAACAGTACATGCAGTCACACAATAGAGGAATCTTGATAAATGATCATGTAAGATGAACTAGATGACTGCCCAGAAAGGGCATTTGTCGTCTTTGTTGATTGTCTGATGGATTCGTCTACATTGTCGATACCACAAGCTGGTCGTACCTAATCAGAGCTATTGTTATGATCGATGGAGATGAGAGGGTACCCTTTCATAGTTGATGCATGCAATGCCGGATTTGGTTGGCTTGGTAAACATGAGGGTTTCTGGGATGAGTAACAAAGGGATCACACAGTTTCTGAAATCAAAGCTAGATAGCAAGAACCCTTATTTATTTGAGATTTCAGCGAGAAGGTGGTAGTTAGTACAGAAGAAAGGTAATTGCCGATATACAGTACTCCGTATAAAAGATGATTGATATGGCAAATCTTAGGGAGGAAATGGAGTTACCTATACAACAGGTGGACTCATTGCTTGGCCTCTCTCCAGATGTACTTTTTCATGAATATGTTCCTGCAAGGAGGCAAGAGAACCCAGAAATGATGAACGCTCCCAACATCTGACTGCATTTAATCCAAAACATCTTTAATGTAGCTAAGTTTAAGGTGATTGCGAGTTGCAAGGGTTTTCTTAACTACGGTCAAAAGTGATGATGTGCATGATGATTCACTGGTATAACCATCAAGTCCATCATGGCATTATCAATGTACAAAATTATAGGAAGGCAGCTGAGAAAACATATTGCTGCTGACTGAAGTACAACACAAAGGGTTATCAGATTTCTCCTGGAAAGAGGATTGTGTCTTACATTGGATAGTTATTGCACAAGACATGGATGGAAGTTGTTGACCAGAGAGACTCTGCAGCTTCTGTTCATGAAGGGTAAGCTCCTCTGGCTTTTCCCACTACAGGAAAACTTCTCAAATGTTAGCACCAGAAGATGGTCGAGAAATGCAAGAAAGGAAAGGATCTTACCCGGCTTTCAAATGTCATACAGTTATAATAGTACTTGTATCCCTCAGGACAAACATGCTCACTCCAGTCACAATTTGGAATGCCTTCCACGACAGCAGTTCCTGATGCTCTTTCAAGAGTCAATTGTGACGGTGGTAACACTGCATTCTTCTTATCGGATGCAATACTTGCTGGCTGAGGTTTACTTGCTGACCTTGAGGACTGCAGAAGTTAAAAAAAGAAGAAAGAAATTTATGAGCAATGATACTGCAGCAGATCATTTCAAACTTAATTTGCCTAGCTTGTCTCTGCTGTGATAACTTCATCTCTTATAGGACTAAAGCAGCATATCTGATATACTAATATTTAAAATTCTCTCTGATTCAACAAGTATAGAACAAGAATATTTTTTATTAGAAATCTTCCCATTCAATATTTTATGAAATTTACAGTTACTACAGAAGCAATCTTTACAAATGTAAATGTTTTAACCATGACTTGGCCTTGTTCAACAACAATTACTGCAAGCATTAGAGCAAGAAAGTGACAAATTTCCTACCATATTCAAATGTATCAAAACAATTCATCAATTTAACACCACAAATAGTAATTTGTAATTTTCATCCAGTTCCCTACTTCTCTTAGAATAATACTCCTGAAATTATAAAATTTTACGCCTGAAGACAGAATAATTCTGCTTCGATTCTCTACTTAATCCACAGCCCCAGATACACAAAACAGCATGAGTTTCCAACGTTCTAGAAATTTCTTTCGACAGAATTACCAGATTTATGGCCTGAGAATCCTGGGGTTGTATTCGTTGAAAATGGGGCTCGTGTAATACAATATGATTTGCCTGCATATTAACTGGGGTCCCGCCACGAGCGCTAGCAGCATTCTCAGCTGAAGGGCCTAGATTATCCTGCAAAAGCAAGAAAAGAAGCACAAGAATACATGGAATTCATTTATTAATCTTAGTGGCATAAGTATAACACGTGAATAGAATATTTTAAACTGTAAAATACATAGCCAGAAAAGAAGCAACAAGAGGGAACTACAGATCCTTCATAAGAAAATGAGAAACAGATCATCTCTAGACTGAAAGAAAAGATTGTCAAGCATATGCCAATATAGATCTATTGCTAAGATTGTTTAACAAAGAAGTCTATGTTTTTCCTGAACTCACCGTATGCAAGGTAGCCGGTGATGTACCTGTATTCCCGCAAGGAGCTGACCTGTTGAAAAAACAATCAAACAAATCATAGAGGAGCAGAATTTGCAATAAAGAAATACTCCATTGAATGACTGCAACTCAAAGCACCAGAATATACACAACTAGTTGCATGATAAAAAAGTATCTGGCACATGAATTTAACAATTTGCTCACTTTGTAGCATGTATATCCATAAAAAAATCTCAGAAGAATAATTCTTCTACAAAGAAAGAAGATCTCATCCAAACACGTCAACGTTTCGAATTGGGATTTGTCAAAAAATGGTTACTGATCCTGAGAAGAGGGTAGGATAACTGATCCTAAGGGTAATGTCTGCCTCTCCATTGAATTTTCAAGACCATAACATAGTAAAAAACGTTCAGAAAATTGGTTTTACGTGATGAAAATATGGCTTCTAAATATAAAGAGCATTGCATCTTTTTAATAAAAGAGAGTAACAAGAAGAAGAAGAACAAACCTTATTTCTCCTTGCCTAGGTTTCTTAGGATCTGCAAAACGGACAACTAACGCTCGATCACAGCCCTGAACATTAAGAAAAATAACGCTTCAGTGCACTGAACTTGATAGGTTCAATGAACAAAGAATGTTAAAAAAGTAGGACTCACTCTCATCACATAGGAACCATTCAGTCCCTCAATAGCTGCCGATGCCATATCTCTATGAGAAAACCCAACGAATCCACATCCTTCATCACATCAAAAGGCTCAAAGAATGAAACAAATATCTATATCTCAAGAAGAAATTAACTAAGCATCACCAAAAGTAGGGAAAAAATAATATATCAAATCCTTCAAATGATGAAGCATACTTCTAATATTCAATGGGGAAAAAAGGATTAGTAAGATATTAACATACCACGACTTTGCTTGAACTCATCAACCATAATGTACACATCTTCAACTTCACCATAATGCGAAAATATCTGTCACACTCCCACCATCGAAAAATACAAATCACATGCAGTTGAAAACTTGCACTGACATAATACTTTGAGAATAAAACCAAAGACAATGCAAGCATAAGTGAGCCTGTAGTAGTGGAGGCTCAACTTCTAGAGGAGTTTTTTTTTTTTTTTTTGAGATTTTTATCCACATTTCCACTTTATGCATTAAGATCAACATCTTAGACAATTTTAATTAAAGCTTTGTGTGATAGTTCTTTCAGAGAGCTGCGTCAGCTTCTCATACGTAGTTAACCAATTCTTGATCTGCTTAACCATCCTTTAACCTTCCATGTCAAAAACATACTTATTTCAGATCATTCTTGTCGTCTGAACTCCGATGCAACATGGAATTTTTAAGGTGCTTCTTTCACAGAAGAAAAAAAAAAGAAGTTAAGGAGAAAACCTCTGCAATTTCTTCCCTCGAAGCTTGTTTGTTGAGGTTATTGACATATACTTTCTGCCGAGGATTTGCTACAATGCAATCAAATTATAATTAGCAATTATCACAACTACTCAAAAAGATAAATGAAAGGACTTCATTCCTTTACACTGAACACCTGAAGGGTTTAGACTCTTGGTAACAGATATACTGGGAGTTGAGAAAGTACCCATGCGTTCTTTTTCTCCATCAGCATATTTAACCCTCAATGGAACGATTGTCTACGGAAATGAAGAACATCAATCAAATGAATGAAGCTATAGATGAAACAAATCTGCTAGTTATATTGACAAAAGAACCTACACCAGGCCATATATAAATATCATGCAGAGCTTTTATAGCACTATCAGCCTCCTCAAAAGATGCATACTTCACAAAAGAAAATTCTGCATAAATAGCATCAAAAATTAAATATAAGCACAGCTCAAATGCATAAGATCAAATATATGAGTTAAAAGCAGTTAAAAAGAAAGAAAATTACCAATAACATAAATCAATTTACGAAGGCCTACAAACACAATCGGTCACTACAAATCATCCTACACTAAGTAACTCCAAAGTGATTTCATAAATATTCCATGATAGTTATGTTCATCTTTATATCGAAAAAGATGATAATGCTACATTAGAGTAATATGACACATTGACAGTAATGCTACTGTATACCTTTTTGTTGGCCTGTCCATTTATCCCAGCATAGAACAACTTCAACTACAGAACCATACTCTTCAAACAAGAGGCGAAGCTGCCAAGCAAGGAACACATCAATTAATTGTAGAACAATAGCTACTTAAAACCTAAGGGTGATGCAAGTATGCAACATAAACATCTACAGAAATAACAAACTATCCATAGTCCATAAGCCAACAAAGACATGGAAGTTGCATACACAAAGAACTACTTTCACTTGATAATTACACAAGATCTTCCTGTGCTTAGAAACCAACTCAACATGAGTCACCACTGAACAGAAGTGCCTTCATCATACATTCACACAAATTTTGACTAAATTTAGCTAATATGTAACTACCGGTATTAATATTTAGTATCATACAAAATTGACTAAAATTGACTCAAACAAGATCACAATTCTTGAATCAAAACTCGACCTTAAATTGAGTTTCACCGATTGATGAACATAAACTATGACCTTGGAAAGTCGTTATAAGCTAAAAACTAACCTCTTCTTCAGTTATTGTACTAGGAACTCCTCCAACAAAGAGCTTCACATAGTTCCCACCATCATGATCTAGCAAAGAGAACAAACTGTCAAACTCAATAACCTAAACTGAAACTCCAATACTCCATCTTCAAGTTCGGAAAGCAAAATAACGACAGAGATTCTCACCATAGGGAGCAGCTCTTCTCTTCCGCGGGAGGTGGTGAGGCCTCGAGTAACCATGGCCATGACCTAATTCGCCGTTAGCCCCAAACCACTCGTCCCCGGGCCCGCCGTAGTGGTGGTACTGCTCTTCGTCGCGGAAATCGTCAGCGTGGTTGTAGTCATGGCGGCGGCCGTGGCGTTGACGGCCACCGTCGCCGGGATGGAAGCCGCCGCCGGCGCCGGGAGGCGGAGGATAGTCCCGGTCGTGAAATTGGTGGGAAGGGGGAGGAGGAAGCCCCCATGAGTGATCGTCGAAGGAGTCGAATTCGGGGCCGGGTCGATCCATTGATTCGGATTCGGGAAATTAGGGTTTGGAATCGAGGATCGAGTCGCAGAAATCCAGCGGCCGAGTTCTCAGGTTGAAAGAGGCGGTGAACTGATGACTGTACTTTATTATGTAGACTAGTCGTTGATTTTTTTCGCTGGATTTATATATATGAAGGGCTTGTAGTGAAATAAAATAAAATATGGGCTTAAAGAGTTAATTATATGAAATAATAGGGAATGGATATTAAATTACTCCATAAGTTGTTAGGTTGATTAGGTAGAAGGGCTATATTAATTCCAAAGTCAAAGTCATACTCAAAAGTCAAAACTATATTTTAATCATGTATTGTTAGTTATTGATTTGAAATCCTTATTTATTGATTTTAAATCCTATAAGTTCTAAAAATATATATTATTTATGTAAATAAAGAAAAATGTAATGTCTAGATCAACGTCTCACACCTTGACGATGAGGTCTTAGAGTAATGTTTTACGTATCTTGAGACAAGCCCTTTATGAAAGACCGACGTTTTTGCGCCTTAGGGCCTCGTCATTTCATCAAAGTCTCGCACCTAGGCGATGAGGTCCTAGGTTAGCGTTTTTCATACCTTGAGACAAGCCATTTTCGATAAACAAACGTCTTTTGTACCTAGTAGTTGAGGCTCTAAGATACAAAGACGAGCGCCTTTTTGAAGAAGGCTAGGTGCAATTGTTTAAACTATAAAACTTCTTTTCAATTTTTACTTCCGTCCTTAAAAATTATTCATTTTGGTGCCTACTTTTCTTTTGTTGGCACTTAATTTAATACTGTAGTTTATAGTATGAAATTTATTACTCATGTTATTCTAAGTACAACTTTTTTTTAGATCTTTTGAATTATTTTGTTGCATTAAGATATAAATATGTGATGCTATTAATCTAATTAAATGATCTGATTAATTTTTTCAATATTTACATGATCCACGTACTTGTATATTCAATTGATACCTAAATGAGAAATCAAATTCCAAAACACAAGATTTATTTGTGAGGTTTAAATTCACAATCCTACGTTCAGGTTCCTCAAGATTTCGACCTTAAGCCACTATTTTGAAAGAAATACAGAAGGACAATAGTTCAAGATTACTACTGAGAGACACAACAATACAAACAAATATAAAAGTCAAGAGATACAGAGAAGAAGTTAGTGTTTGTTGTCGTTGATGATGAGTTGACGACATCTTTAAACTCGCTGAAACCTGAAACCACAATTGTGCTTCAATCTTTGAGAGAAATCCACTAGGGACTCGATCTCCGTCATCTCCTTCGACTTTCTCTGAATCACTAAAGACTCTCTCTGAATCGCCGCTCACATCCCCGGCTTCTCCGCTCTCGAGTTTAGGTGAACCATGGTTGAAGATGTGTTGCTTAAATAGGCAAGCACCTTCTTCACAAAAACGCTGCGTTGAATGGATTCTCAATTTTCAACAATGAGAGGGAAAGTGGTGTCTCTTGTTGGGCCTTTCGAAGATTGGGCCGAGCTTTCAACTGTTTTCCATTTTTCCTTCTAAGCCCAATCTTGTAGGTCTATTCATCCACCATCCACTTCCACTTGTATCAGAGTTGCAAATTAAAGAGATTTTTTATAATATTCCATCCATTAATTAAAATATATTTCATCCCATGCACGCTTTTTTAGAATGATAAAAACTATATAAAAATTAACATTTTTTTACATTTGTTTTTATAAATTCATACTTAATAGTAATGAGTATGAAATTATTTAAAATTTTTATTAAAAAAATTAATATTTTATATAGTTTTTAACACCTAAAAAAGCGCGCGCGAATGGTAAAACATCAAGTTTTAATTAACGGAGGGAGTATCATTTTAAAAATTTATACATTTTTTAAAAAAATCAAATAAAAATACACTTATATTCATAATTATTAATCTACCTTTTCATTTTATTGAAAACTACCACTAATATATCTCTAATCATTACAATAATAATTTAAAAAATTACCACAAAATATCTAAAATATCTATATCTATATATAACTTTAAGAGAGAAGACTTTGATGAGATGTCTTACTCTCCTTTAATTTAGCTAATTTAATAAATTAATATTCATTTATAATTTCATCTCCTAGGGTTCCATCGCCTCTGCCCTCTGGCCCTCTGGCAATTGTTGCATCTCCTCCGCCTCTCGGGTTCCCACATACCGCCTCTCCTCCGAATCCATCTCCTACCTTCCCTTCCTAAGTTCCATCTTCCACGTCAGCCTAGGGTTCCCCAGCTTCTTTCTTCCAAAGGCCGAACATCTCCTGGTTTCTCAGTTTTCTAGCACCTGATGCTTTTGATTTCATCCTCACACCGCCTCCCCCCGATTCTTCTACCGATTCTCAATTGCTTCATCATGTAGAAGAAAAGCTCCTCCTTCGCATCCCGCTGCTCTCAATTGCTTCATCCTGTGGAAGAAATCGATCCTTCTCCGCCTCCCGCTACTCTAAGTTGCTTAATTATGTAGAAGAAATTGCTCCTCATCCGAGATTCCAAGCAGGTACAGCTTTGCATCCAATTGAATATTTTTGGTTCCTCTTTTGGATTATCGACATTCTGAATTCGTTTTCGGGTTTTGCCTCCAATTGAATAATTAGGGGTTTCCTTTTCATTCATTGATGTCTATTATTGCATCAACAAACCCATTGAAAACGGTGTTGATGATTGATTAGGGGTTTCCTTCAATTGAAGAGGTAGGCGAGAGGTACAAGAAGGTCTACGACTGACGATAGGGAGACTTCTCTAGGTGCGGGCTATGGAGATTCAGAGGGGATCGAAAGACGAACAGATGTGAGGTTCTGCCAGAACCCTAACTCTTTACAGCCTTGCAATTTAGGATTTCGATTTGCTTTTTTTAGGGCTTTAGTTTCATTTTTTTTTTCATGCTTTCTCCAAGTGTTGAGGTTTTTTTTATTTTTTTCGAGAAGCATAACCCTAATTTTCAAGAAGCATAACTTAATTTTGTGGTGGATTGAGAGATTGGATTTAGGGATTTAGGGTTTAGTTTGTCAGAGCTGAGATACTGAGAGATTTAGGGATTTTGCTTTTGATGTTGTCAGTTATTTTTCCATCAGATTTAGAAAAAGATTATTGAAGAATTGGTGATATTTTGCTTAATGGATTAGACATTCAGAAGTTTTTTTTAGGGTTTTTCCTTCCATAGGGTTCTGTCAATTGTAAGAAATATTTTTTGTAACCCATCTTTTGATTCATTGATGTCTTATTGCATTGTTTTATGTATTTCATTGCATGTAATGTGCCAGTTGTATGAAGTCCATGTACGATAATGGGTTATGTTGCTCAGTTTGTATGTTTTCCTTCAAAAGTATGCTCCTAATTTCATTGACTAGCTATCTTCAGATATTACGAGAAGATTTGATCTTCAATTTCATTTCAGGTTCTATGAAGTCCAAGTTTGGATGTTTTCCCTCAATTTCATTTTTGCTTTCATCTAATTTATTATTTTGCTTATATTATATCCCATTATGATTATGATGTTTTTACCTTCATATTCTGTTTTTTGCTCAATTATGGGCAAGAATATGATATTTTAGGTATTAAAAGAATCTGATATTTTTTTTAATCTTTCACATATCCTATCATATATCATCTCAAATCGTTTTTTTCTACAAAAACAATTTACCTAAAATATGATATTCTTTTCAAGTTTATCCTAATACATATCTTCATGCCCGATTTCCTCTTATCCCAAATCCTATTTCTCGATATCCCATTTACCTAAAATCTCAGATTTTTTTTGAAATCCTAATCGTTTTTTTATTCGTTCAGATTTTTTGAGATTTGGGATCTCAGAAGTGAAGATATGCAAATATTTTTCAATTTTTTATCCCATATCCTATCATATCACCTGATCCCAAATCATATTTTTCTCCATTACAATTACCTAAAATCTCAGATTCTTTCCAAATCCTTTTTTTTTTCTTATTCGTTCAGATTTTCATATCACATATCATCGGATCTGATTTCGGGTTATTCTCTTGCCCCTACGCCATTATATTTACTTACCACCTCTCTCCATGTCCTCACACATCAACCACAAAGAACATCTTAATTCTTTTATGCAATGACAGGTTCCATTGTTAAGTTCACGAGTCTTAATTGACCAATGCTATACAATCAAGGTGTTTATAGCTAGGGTGTTTTCCAATTCTCAATTGTAAAGGCTCGGATTTTTAAATCCTAATTTTTTCAAAAAAAAAAAAAAAATCAAAACGAATTAAGAAGCGAAATTTAACGGAAAACTCGCTAACTCAGATTTTTGAACTCTTAAAGCGGATTTCAGTCAAAATTTTGAATTTAGTTTGATCTAGCCAGGATAAGGTCGAGAGGGCGGGTTTACGGATTTTCCTCTAGATATCGATCTTGAAATTTGAGATTTAAGGAACACATTTTGTTCTATCCCCCATTTTCTCCCATCCCCATTCAAAGCTGGCACAGTCCCTCACTCCTCCTCTTGTCGATTAGCAGCAGCTCACTCAGCTCTCTCCTCCCATTCTTGGCTAGACTATACACTCCTTCCACACTCCCTTGTTTCCCATAGTTGGTAAGATGCCAACTCATGGCCACAACCCCTATCCGATTGCTGCAAAAGACCTAGCTCCTACCCCCCCCTATGTTGGTCAAAGAGAAGCTGCCCCATGTCCCCACATTGCATTTTCAATACAGCTCCAAACACACCTCACATGTTTCTTCCCCCTTTTTTCTCTCGGTTATCCTCACCAAACAACATCTCTCTCTCTCCCTCTTTTATTTCTTCTCCCCTCCTCAGCCACTCTTTTGGCTTAGCAAGACCCAAGCTTTGCCTCTTGTTCCTCCTTTGTGTGCCGCCAGTAACCACCACCCGCCACCATCTCCTTCCTCCATCCCCGGTGAAGTCGGTCTCCGCTCCCCAACGCCTCATCTGTTCCGCCGAAACAAACACAATATCCCCACCCGCTTTCTCCTTCGTTCTTCCTTCTCGAGCCAGCAGCAGGAGCACCTTCGCGCCTCCTTAGAGCCACGACGAGCAGAGACGCCGCCCAGATGCCCCCGGAGATCCGCGAGCGCAACCGCTGTCCGCTTTCGCCCATGTTTTTGAGTCGAGCTTGGTAAGTCTTGTCCTTCCTTTCTTTCGACCCCCGAGCTTGCGAAAGGTTTCACCTTTATGACTCCCGCCTTTGACCCAGGTCCGAGACAAGCATTTCGAGCCCCCGACGAGCCCCGACGCATCTCCGGCGAGTCGAATCGAGGCCCGACGAGCTCGAATCCCCTCGGTGAGCTCCTTCTCCTCTCTCCCTCTCTTCCTGAGTTCGGTTGTGTGTGTGTGTGTGTGTCGGGTAGTCAGCTAGGTGGTCGGAGCTTCTAATCGCCGCCGGCCTCCTCTCCCCTTCTTTCCTTTCCTCCGTCGAACAAAACCGTTGAATGGGGAAGGAGATGAACAGTGGTCTCCTCTTTCTTCAGATTTCCTTGTCTTGTGGGCTCCATTGCCACATCACCGCCACCTCACCCTGGGGCCCTCTCTTTTTTAAAAAAAAAAACTCCAACTCGGTTTTATAAATGGGAGGAAGGATTGGGATGGCTTGGGCCTAAATTGTATTGGGCCGAAATTCTTGTCTTCAAACGACAAATTCAATTTGGGCTAGTTATTTGAATTTTGTAGAACGAAGGAATTTGGGGCTTATTCTCACAAATGAAAACTCGGTTTTAGGTTAACAAAATAAGAGGGTGGTTTATGGTAATTTAAAATACGGTAAGAACAGTTTGGTAAATTGGAAAGGGCTGATTTTATGGATAAGATTTTAAAGGTTTTGGAAATATTTTATGAAAGTGTTTAATAAATGGTATTTAAATATTGTATAATATTAATTGAAGTTTAAAATAAAATATTATGAGACTTGGAGATTTAAAACGATATTGTCGGATTTAAATCGAAAAAGGAAATTTATGAACATTTTCCAAGGTCGGAATTTCTAACTAGTTAACTTGGTTTTCGACATAGTTTTCGGGACTAACTCGGGGAATTATGTGTTCGATGACTAATTAGCATGTTGATGTGATTGATTGCCTAATACCATGAATTGTGTGGACTAATAGCATGATGAGACGATAAAGCTATGTACTGTTGACTTATGCCTTATGAAATATGATGAATATGATGAATCTTGAGATAAATGACTATGCGGATTATTATTGCGAATATATGAATATGGCTGAATGGAACGATGAGAATGATGTGGTCTTACGGAACGTGACAATGTGGTAAATGGTTGAACTTGACGGAACGATGATTGCGATATGGTTGCTATTCTCGTTGGATGATATGTTTTGTGATTGGATGATTAGACGTAGACTTATACATGTATTCTGATATGTATCTAGGTTATCTTTAATCTATCATAATGTCTGCCTTGCTGTTCTGCATCACCAGGTAAGTCTCTTCGGAGCTTACTCAGATTGAATAGAGCTATTCCCTGCTTTAGGTGCATGATATACTAGGTGCTTGCATTCATGATCAGCATGCCATGTAGTACCATGCTAGGTTGCATCGACCGTTGAGCATTCTATTTCTGTATGTGTATGTAAACAGAACGGCCGTTATCTGTGACAGTCCTAGAGTCTTTGCTAGGGTCATAGGGTAGCCCAGCCTCATCGGGTACCCTGAGTCAATCGAGTCATGAACTTCCTTATATTATGAGATGCCTGCGGGCTTTATTGTGGAGCGGGTTAGGCATGCGTGCCGCCCGATTATGATGGAATGCATTCACGAGCTGGCCAGTCTCCGCCCTATCGGAAGGGGGTGGAGGTAGAAGAGGGATATACCACTTGGTATTCTGTGCTAAGGCCTTATTATTATTATGTACTTGATCTTAGGAGCATGTTAGTGTGTTAATATTCCGCTATGCATCTAGAAGCATCTTTATTAGGTATAGCGTATATGTGTGCTTATGGTTGGGATGCAGAGCTAAAGTGGGCATCGATCTGATCCCGCCCCATATCAATTTTTTTAGGTATTATTTATGTTCATCCTATCGGTGATGTTTGCTTATTGCGCGGGTCATTTTGTCGACGGAGAGTGAGCGCTGGAGTTTCGACTTCACCAGACTCTGATTATATTTTTGGTTTTACACTTTAGACTCCGTTTTGACCCGGCTCTGCCGTGGCACCCTCTTGTATTACACTTGTTTTCGCTAGTCGCATGATTTCTGATTTCCACGCTTAGACTTACGACAGATACAGGGGACTTCCCCGGGGATTCCAACGATCCCTTCGATTTTGGGTATGAAATCCCCCACTTGAAAACATTAAAGTAGGTTTTGAAACCTTCAACCTGTACTCGGGGCGCAAGGTCCTAACGAGGGGTTTCATCCCCTCGAAACGTAACTCGGGAATCATAATCCCGGGCCGTTACAAAGGGGTATCAGAGCTGAGGTTTTGCAATCCGAGTATGATAGGTTGAAGTGGTTTTGAAAATGGCCCAAGGTTTTAAAATGGTCTTTCAAAATGTTTTAGAAAGGGCAAAATGAATTTAATATGGCTAACTCGAATGGACTAAGTATAAACTTGACTCAATAAATCTGGTAATCAAACAAAGGGAAATGAAGGGGTAGTAAAGGCGCTAGACCGTCCCAATTGGATAGGGTTGGGAACGGGTAGGCAAAATATAGCTCGTTCTTTTACAGGTGGACTTGAAGACTCCAAGGAACCCGAAGGTTGGAGTGACATGACTTAGGAGGCCGTGAGGTATTTGCCTCTCCGGTCAGCCGTCCCTCGAAGGACGGCATAGATCGTCTTGGTGATTATATCCAACTGGGCCCGAGGGCGATCCTCCTCGAAGAGGATCATATTAATCCCGTTGATTGCTTCTATGCTGAGTGCTATTGTGCTTAGGATAGAGAACTAATCCATATGCCTTGACTTGAATCATATATTGAATAACTGTGAAAACGGGATAGTGGGAGAATACCTTGTTCTTATGTCATTGGAACTCCTGTCTTGTCGGAATAGCTCTTCCATAACTCAAACCACTGATGATTCTGACTCCGTCAACCGTCCCACAAAAACATTTAGGCATGTTAGCAAGGGTCGAAGAGCATCCGCTCTCCCCGCTTTGAGTCCTGTTTTGTATCCCACCATCAATGCTTCTATCGAGTCTCGTACCTTAGGTTGGTGTCTTCCACGGGAAAATTTGGGTTGGTTAACTAATTACCTTCGGAAATCGTGTCGGATGTGAGGGTCACTTGAGTATGTTAGTGGGAGTGATGACTGAAGTAGTTTGGAGTTAGGAGTGAGTTTGTCTCATGGAGTCACCCCTTTGATCCTCGTAAATGTCAACCATGTCTTCTTTCCACAAGAGTCTAAACACGAGTTTACCCTCACTTCTCGGGAACAACGTGAATGTCATTGTGTCCTACCGAGCGAGTCATACTAGTGTTCCACGAGAAATGGGGTGATGAGTCAGTGATTGCCCTTAGAGAATTCTGTCTGATTATAATGATAGCCTCCTTTATGACTTCATGACATGAGATGTTGGTGTATTTTAGCATGACTTGCCTGATAACTTGCATGGTTGCTTCTATGAGGAGATATTTGTGCCATATGTATGAAACTTCCAGGATTATTATCTTTCCATGAATTAGGTTCATGATAGTGTGATCAACCCTTGTTGTATGTTTAATATGAGAAATGAATGTCTTAGCATGCTAAATTGACTTAGTTGGACCTCGTTGACTATGTATATGTTTAATTAGTATTGCTAGTATCATGTAGGACATATACCTCCCAAATTTGGACCCTCGTATGATTACTTGTCGTACTCGTCTTACTATGTGAATATGAATGTATGTGATATGATAGTTGCTGTACTGCCCCTGTAGGACTTGACTATACTTGTAGTAGGATTACTAGAATGCATTTTAACATGCTTGCATTGGTCCCATATTATCTTGATATGCTTATGTGTGTACCTAAGGTGAGTGATTAATCATACATGTTATATTATGTGATGCTCGCTAGATCTTGCATAACTTGTGTTGCATATGTCCATTGTCGGTCCATGTATAAATGATCATAATATGTCAAGCATGACTGGTAAATAAAGTGATAGGGTACTTGCTTGTTCCGTGTGCATGAAGAAATTGATTAGATGAACGTGTTGTGAACTCATAGATCGTTATTCCTTGAGATAGGTACATGCTAGTGTGGAATAATGTTGTTGAGATACTTCGTGATTGCTATGTGTCGCTTACGGCAAATATAACCTCATAGAATGACCTAAGGGCATCGTTGTGACTCTTGGGTTGAGATCTTATCTCTAGTCTCACCGTCTAGTCCTGGTCCATGTCTGAATCATTAAGGGAGTTGTGTTGTCTGCCCTTGTCTCTCCCCTATCTCCGTAACTCCTAATCCTTGCGATCCTTCGATGAGCACTGACATGAAAGGAAGAAGCGACGACCAAGTGGCACCGGAACGGCGCAGCGGAAGCATGGTGGGTCCATGACCCATAGAATCCAAGGACGACGTCACCAATGGCAAAATGAATGGATATGCTTCAAGGATGGCAGATGTGAGCAGGATCCTCCCAACTGACTCGAGGAAGAGCATTCTTAATTCAAACCACAGATTCTCCTAGTAGTTTGAATTGATGTGGTGCACTAGGCCTAGGACTGACATAATTGGAGGTGTGAGGACTGATGTGCTGAGTTGGTAGTGAATGATTGCCTGGCTAACTTGTGTATGTGATGATGTGCCTTTATGTTTAAGTGTACTGGTCTGCTAGTAGATCGGTTATGGGTTATATAGGTGGGGTGTTTTCCTCTTGAGATTGAGTCATGGGATTCTTCGGTGAGACAGGTTGGAAAGTAGCAGGTCGATTGAGGTCTTCGGATTGGGTCAGTGGTTTTGTGAGATGGGGTGCAAGGAAGATGCGTCAGCAAGAGTAAAGCCGAGTGAGTTGGGACTTGTCGGATATAGTGGTCTACGAGTGTAGTTGAGCTTCCAGGTAGGTATTAGGTGAGGAGTGAAGTTAGTATAGGCGGCTAGCATAGGAGCGTCGTTGGCTGCAGGCTAGGCTAGTTCATTATGACGATCCTAAGAGTGGGTGTGCGTATAGGTGGTTAGAATAGTTTTAGATTTGGATAGGTGAGCTAGGAGTTGACCGGGACATTCTTGAGGGGAAGTATTGTTAGACGGGTTAGTGTGCTAAGGAGAGTGTCTAGGTAGTCCAGGATCGGATTGTGGGCAACATTACTGATGAGAAATTAAGGAACGTCTAAGAAATCGTAGGACTTGGGAATATATTGTATGTGCTGTGAATTGGGAACGGTTTTGGTAAATGATGAGATTGGGGAGGTGCTAAGGATGAGTAGTATAGGGTTGCTTGAATTGGGAAATCATCGATCTTGGGGATTAGGTTCATATCAGGTTATATGTGTGATGAGTATTTGGGGTTGCTTAGATGGGAATGGTAATGCTTGGATGATTCATGAGTGGAAGATTTCGAGATGCGTTGTTAGAGGATTTGAGCATAGGGAAGGAATTCAAGATTTAAGTGCGAAAATTGTTGTGGCCATTGGGATAATTGAGAATATGAGATGAATCTTCGAGGGAAGGCTGCTAGTTAGGTGAGAATGTAATTGAGATTTCTAGTAAGATTGTGGGTTGGAGGTTGAGATAGGGAAATTCTGAGCACGAGTTTGGGAGCTAGGCAAGCGTAAGTCATTGAGAGCGCTAGAGGATGAAGGATTTTAGAAGATGGGCAAAATGGCGCTACTTGGGAAACTCGGATAAGGATGATTTAGGGATTCTGTGGAAACAATGATCGGTAAAAGAGGGCTTTGGACGGTAAGGTGTCATGGTTAAGAAGTATGAGCTTGAGGCAATTTAGGAATATGACGGGATGAGGAATTGGAGTAGGACGACTTGAGGATTTCAAATGGTTAAGGTTTAGTAAGATTTTGAATGAGAAAATTTGGGAATATGCTGAGACGAGGATCTAGAATGGGTCGGTTGAGGAGTCGTGGATGTTCAGGTCTCGTGAGATTTGGAATGGGACAAGTAGATAGAATATGTGATTGGTCATTGAGGATAGACGCGGGTGATAAGGAACTCAGTGATTCGTGGTTATGAGTTAGCACTAGACGACTTTCTGCGTTAGAGTTAGTCGGGAGTGACAGGTGTGAGATGATCAGTATGAGTTGGGTTCTTAGAGGTGGATGGTTAGCGAGAATGGTAAGTGGTGTGGGAAGTATGATTAGGCTAGAAAGTGATTCGAGATGTCTCTTTGGGAGGTGATGGTCAGGCAGAGTCTTGAGAGTCTATGAAGAGTAAGCGAGATTGTTAAAGAGCATCTAGATCGATCGAGAGAGCAGTTCAGTTAGGGACTTGGGATTCCTCTTAGAAGGCGAAGATGAGACTGGTAGATGACCTCTAGGACGAGGGTGTGCTTTATAGAGAGTCTTGATAGTCGGTCGAGTTATAAGCTTGTCGGAATAAGGAATTGTGTGATTGGGAACTCCGGGATATATTTTTAGATGGTCGAGTGGAAGGTAGGATTTGATCACTTGGGATGTCGAAGTGGATTGGTTCTTAGATGGCTTGATGGCATATGAGCGGGATGCAATAATGTATAGAACTGGTATTGAATTGAGTTGGTAGACCTAGGTGAGGATGATCTTGATGCGAGAGATAAGAAGTAGTAGTCATGTCTTGTTATGATTGAAAGTTGTAGGCAGATTCTCTTGAGGATGTGATCTAGTGTATGCTTTAATTGGGGCTGAGTATGGTGCGAATTATATGCTTTCGACGATGATGATTCCTTGATGAAATGCTAGTGTGTGAAACTTGTTTACCTCTAATGTGGTGATGCTTGGTAGTTAACGTAAGTATGATGTGCTTATCTGATTGATATAATGTGCAACTTCTCATATGATATGATGAATCCTACTATGTACGATGCTATCCTAGATCTGTTATGATATGTGACTATCCTTGACATGAGTATGATCTGTTTATGAATGTGCGATACGATTGCTATATTATATGATGTCTTGAATTTGAATTGCTAGGATGATAGAACCGAATTGATGAAATTTGATTCTGACTTGGAACCTAGGAAGGAAATATGGGAATAGCCTTAGAGGTGGATGATTCCACCATTTGAGATTGAAACTTGCTTGCCTAACATCGGGTTAAGGGATTTCGAATGATGATTAAAAATGACTAAACTTGGATTTTGAAAAACCAAACGCGATCAAGAATTTCAATGATCTGAGACCAACCCTTTTCAAATTGAGGAACCCTTTTGAAACTTTTCCGACCCGAGCCTGCATTATAACGCCCCACGAAGTGGATACAAGCATTTATAGGGGCCCTTATAGATTGCTTGCTAAGACCTAATGGAGATGCTATAGTGCTTTTCGAGTTATGATATAACCGAGAAGTCGGGGTAAGGATGTGGTAAGGGCCCGTATCACACTCTCGCTACGACCTATCGGGGATATTATGATCATGACGACAATACTGTGAGATACTCATAGGGGCCCTTATGAGGCACTTACGGGATCGATGGAATGGTCCTTGGACTCACTACTTTCAACTTCACCCCCCTACTTTGTTTTGATTTTAGTCTCAGGGACGAGACTTGTTTTTAGAGGTGGATGATGTAAAGGCTCGGATTTTTAAATCCTAATTTTTTCAAAAAAAAAAAAATCAAAATGAATTAAGAAGCGAAATTTAACGGAAAACTCGCTAACTCAGATTTTTGAACTCTTAAAGCGGATTTCGGTCAAAATTTTGAATTTAGTTTGATCTAGCCAGGATAAGGTCGAGAGGGCGGGTTTACGGATTTTCCTCTAGATATCGATCTTGAAATTTGAGATTTAAGGAACACATTTTGTTCTATCCCCCATTTTCTCCCATCCCCATTCAAAGCTGGCACAGTCCCTCACTCCCCCTCTTGTCGATTAGCAGCAGCTCACTCAGCTCTCTCCTCCCATTCTTGGCTAGACTATACACTCCTTCCACACTCCCTTGTTTCCCATAGTTGGTAAGATGCCAACTCATGGCCACAACCCCTATCCGATTGCTGCAGGAGACCTAGCTCCTACCCCCCCTATGTTGGTCAAAGAGAAGCTGCCCCATCTCCCCACATTGCATTTTCAATACAGCTCCAAACACACCTCACATGTTTCTTCCCCCTTTTTTCTCTCGGTTATCCTCACCAAACAACATCTCTCTCTCTCTCTCCCTCTTTTATTTCTTCTCCCCTCCTCAGCCACTCTTTTGGCTTAGCAAGACCCAAGCTTTGCCTCTTGTTCCTCCTTTGTGTGCCGCCAGTAACCACCACCCGCCACCATCTCCTTCCTTCATCCCCGGTGAAGTCGGTCTCCGCTCCCCAACGCCTCATCTGTTCCGCCGAAACAAACACAATATCCCCACCCGCTTTCTCCTTCGTTCTTCCTTCTCGAGCCAGCAGCAGGAGCACCTTCGTGCCTCCTTAGAGCCACGACGAGCAGAGACGCCGCCCAGATGCCCCCGGAGATCCGCGAGCGCAACCGCTGTCCGCTTTCGCCCATGTTTTTGAGTCGAGCTTGGTAAGTCTTGTCCTTCCTTTCTTTCGACCCCCGAGCTTGCGAAAGGTTTCACCTTTATGACTCCCGCCTTTGACCCAGGTCCGAGACAAGCATTTCGAGCCCCCGACGAGCCCCGACGCATCTCCGGCGAGTCGAATCGAGGCCCGACGAGCTCGAATCCCCTCGGTGAGCTCCTTCTCCTCTCTCCCTCTCTTCCTGAGTTCGGTTGTGTGTGTGTGTGTGTCGGGTAGTCAACTAGGTGGTCTGAGCTTCTAATCGCCGCCGGCCTCCTCTCCCCTTCTTTCCTTTCCTCCGTCGAACAAAACCGTTGAATGGGGAAGGAGATGAACAGTGGTCTCCTCTTTCTTCAGATTTCCTTGTCTTGTGGGCTCCATTGCCACATCACCGCCACCTCATCCTGGAGCCCTCTCTTTTTAAAAAAAAAAAAACTCCAGCTCGGTTTTATAAATGGGAGGAAGGATTGGGATGGCTTGGGCCTAAATTGTATTGGGCCGAAATTCTTGTCTTCAAAAGACAAATTCAATTTGGGCTAGTTATTTGAATTTTGTAGAACGAAGGAATTTGGGGCTTATTCTCACAAATGAAAACTCGGTTTTAGGTTAACAAAATAAGAGGGTGGTTTATGGTAATTTAAAATACGGTAAGAACAGTTTGGTAAATTGGAAAGGGCTGATTTTATGGATAAGATTTTAAAGGTTTTGGAAATATTTTATGAAAGTGTTTAATAAATGGTATTTAAATATTGTATAATATTAATTGAAGTTTAAAATAAAATATTATGAGACTTGGAGATTTAAAACGATATTGTCGGATTTAAATCGAAAAAGGAAATTTATGAACATTTTCCAAGGTCGGAATTTCTAACTAGTTAACTTGGTTTTCGACATAGTTTTCGGGACTAACTCGGGGAATTATGTGTTCGATGACTAATTAGCATGTTGATGTGATTGATTGCCTAATACCATGAATTGTGTGGACTAATAGCATGATGAGACGATAAAGCTATGTACTGTTGACTTATGCCTTATGAAATATGATGAATATGATGAATCTTGAGATAAATGACTATGCGGATTATTATTGCGAATATATGAATATGACTGAATGGAACGATGAGAATGATGTGGTCTTACGGAACGTGACAATGTGGTAAATGGTTGAACTTGACGGAACGATGATTGCGATATGGTTGCTATTCTCGTTGGATGATATGTTTTGTGATTGGATGATTAGACGTAGACTTATACATGTATTCTGATATGTATCTAGGTTATCTTTAATCTATCATAATGTCTGCCTTGCTGTTCTGCATCACCAGGTAAGTCTCTTCGGAGCTTACTCAGATTGAATAGAGCTATTCCCTGCTTTAGGTGCATGATATACTAGGTGCTTGCATTCATGATCAGCATGCCATGTAGTACCATGCTAGGTTGCATCGACCGTTGAGCATTCTATTTCTGTATGTGTATGTAAACAGAACGGCCGTTATCTGTGACAGTCCTAGAGTCTTTGCTAGGGTCATAGGGTAGCCCAGCCTCATCGGGTACCCTGAGTCAATCGAGTCATGAACTTCCTTATATTATGAGATGCCTGCGGGCTTTATTGTGGAGCGGGTTAGGCATGCGTGCCGCCCGATTATGATGGAATGCATTCACGAGCTGGCCAGTCTCCGCCCTATCGGAAGGGGGTGGAGGTAGAAGAGGGATATACCACTTGGTATTCTGTGCTAAGGCCTTATTATTATTATGTACTTGATCTTAGGAGCATGTTAGTGTGTTAATATTCCGCTATGCATCTAGAAGCATCTTTATTAGGTATAGCGTATATGTGTGCTTATGGTTGGGATGCAGAGCTAAAGTGGGCATCGATCTGATCCCGCCCCATATCAATTTTTTTAGGTATTATTTATGTTCATCCTATCGGTGATGTTTGCTTATTGCGCGGGTCATTTTGTCGACGGAGAGTGAGCGCTGGAGTTTCGACTTCACCAGACTCTGATTATATTTTTGGTTTTACACTTTAGACTCCGTTTTGACCCGGCTCTGCCGTGGCACCCTCTTGTATTACACTTGTTTTCGCTAGTCGCATGATTTCTGATTTCCACGCTTAGACTTATGACAGGTACAGGGGACTTCCCCGGGGATTCCAACGATCCCTTCGATTTTGGGTATGAAATCCCCCACTTAAAAACATTAAAGTAGGTTTTTAAACCTTCAACCTGTACTCGGGGCGCAAGGTCCTAACGAGGGGTTTCATCCCCTCGAAACGTAACTCGGGAATCATAATTCTGGGCCGTTACATCAATTTCCTGGGAGCAAAATCAAACCACCATTGTAGTTGATTCTTAGTGACAAAATGGTATGCACAACTAACTTCCGTAGTCTTTTATGTTTCATTCTTTTCTGCTTCTTTTTTTCTTCTTCTAGTGGTCTTCCTATTTGGCCTATCATCTAACATTCATATTTGTTTAATTTATGGGAAATGTAGGGTTTTTGAATTGAGACAAATATCAAGTCGAATTTGATATGGAAAAGTGCTACTCAGGCGAGGGATTCAAACTCACCAAATACACGGTTGGATTCAAGTTCGCCAATCATACGAAGAAAATCATCATCACTGATGAAACCATCATCAATTATTCTGAAGAATGTAACTGACCAAGTTTCCACCATAGGTGATCCATTTATGCTAATTTATTGGAATAAAGATGGGTATTTGAACTGTTTTTGATCTGGAAGTTTTTTATTGTCTGAGGTGTTTTTTGGGACTGTATGTTTTTTGGGACTGTATTATTGATATTTTTGTGCATACTATAGTGCCATGCACTTTGCAGCTATATGCAATGACAGCTCAAATGTTAGTGATCAGTCCTGGCTATCACTAATTAATGTCTGTCTTGGTCATGAGATCTTATGGCTTAATATGTTGTAGTTAGATGTCTGGATGCCGAAGGAGCTAACACCTAACATTTACCAATTATTCTGTTTTTCAAGGTGATGCATTTAGTGGGTATGACCATTGCTTACCTAGGTAGATGGCTTAGTAGTATATCTAGGAAAGCAAATTTCAGCATTGTAGCTCTCTCAACTTACTTAAATGAGGTTTTTGTTTACATTGGAGTTTAACATTTGCAATTGGTTTCATGGTTGTTTTTTGTTCAATGATGGAAGCTTTTTATTTTTGTACGGATATTTGCTTTTATAGGTGCTTCCATCTATTCTTCTTAGTAGTAAAGGCAAAGCCACAACACATTTTTCTAGAAGTCCGATTTATACTTTTTATGCTTATTGGAAGCTTCATTCTTTGACATTCAGATTCAGGAATCTGATATACTTGCAGCCAAGGTAAATCTCATTTCATTGATGAATTTAACTGATATCATATAATTTATGAATTTATGAATTGAACACACTCTATTTGACAAACTGCAGTGGATGCGGTTTGAAGAGTATGCAGCTCAAGCCTTTGTTCAGAAACACGAGCTTCTCATGTACCTCACCAAGGTTCGTTCAGCGAAAATGGAAGGCAAATATAAGGGCTTTTATGTGGTGTTCATAGAGGTAGGTGAGCTTCAGGCCAACAAGGGACTGCCTTTTTTTCCTTAGCAATGACACCCCAATTGAGCAGTGATGTATATGAAGCTGGTGACGTATATAGGAATAGACAAATATATGGTAGATAAATATAGGTGTTAAATTATTTCAACCAACAGTTTTAGTACAATATTCTTTGTGTTTATTTTGTTTTTTTGGTTAACTAGAATAATGTATAAGATAATCAAATGTAATTTGATATAGAATAATGTACCTTTGAAGGGGATTTTTTTAACATTATAGTAACTTATAACCTCCTTATTAGCTCTCCTTAAAATTGTTAGATGTCCTAATTCAATACTACCATTTTTTTTGGTGATTGTAGGGTTGTTAAAATTACTGTTAAAATATAATTCAATGTCATTTTCTTATACGTATTGATTTCATGCCTTCATACATTTGTTATTTGATATTATAATTCACTATTTGTATTTTTTTTCATTATTTTTAGTCATCCTTATAATAGATAATTTTTTTCCCTCACATACGCGCCATTGCGCGGGGATTGTACTCCGCATAGTGCCTATCTTTTTTTTTTTTTGCCTTTATAACTTTTATTTCAATATGCTAATCATAATATTGGTCTTATTGTGTTTATTAATTTGTTTACATAGGCGGAGTACATTCACTTAGAGTTTGGAGGGCTTGGTGTCACCCCACCCATAATCCTTATTTTCGTCATTTTGTAAGATTAGCCTTACATTATTCTTTTTATATACATTTTCATCCCTTCATATAACCAAACTATTTTTTTCCCAAGAATCCTATGGACAAAGTCCAGCGTAACGACAACATCCAATCATATATTTAGTTTTATATTTCACCATTTGTATTTTTTTTTATTATTATTTTTGTTCATCCTTATAATACAGATTTTATATTTTTTTCCTCGCGCACGCGCCATGACGCGGGGACTATACTAGTTATTTTTTAAAATAAGATTTTCTCACCAAAATGAAAATTTTTTATTCAACGAGAGTATAATTTTTTTTAGCATAACCTACATTAGCTGATCGAATCGAATCATCTCTTTCTCTTAATTTAATTTGATAAATACATGTATTGAAAATGTCAATCCATTTTTGTATGTTTACCTCTCGACACGTTAAATAAACCGGACGGTGGATGAAGATAAAGGGTGCCGCCATCGCCGTCGGGGCTGACATGTTCAATGCCCGCCGGCGAGGTTACTGCCCTTCCACTACCACCCCTTAATAAACTGAACCTCACCCAAATTGTTTTAGACTTAATTTTAGGATTGGAGATTTGTTTTTGGACACATTCTATATGTTTGTTAGTTCAATTCATTTTTTCATGAATTAAATCACTATAGACAAATAGAAGTGAGGAAATTAGGTGGATAATAGAATTGTCGTTTTGTCTCATTGTGTAAAACAATCTTAGAATCAGACTTAAAGATATGTGTTGAGTATCGATCACAAGTTGGTGTAGTGGTGGTTGTGGGGCTGCACCCTGTGTCAAGAAGTTCGAAATTAGAATCCCCTTGAAAATATAGTGTTGCTTGTAAGTGGGAGGTTTAATTCCTTAAATGGGTTATATAATACCCGATTTATGTTGCGAGTCTCATGAGAGAAATCGAGGACAAAACAATGGTGTAATTAACAATGCACGATCGTGACCTATTTTAGGGATTTGAGTTAGAAATAAGTCGAGCCTAACTTTGGAATCGAGCTTTAAAATTTACTCATACTCGGTTTGTTTAGGAAACAAACAAGCTCAAGCCGAGATTTTTTCAAGCATTAAGCAACCTATTTGCTCAAAATATAAAAACTTTATGAAAATTTTAGAAATTTCACAAAATTCGAGCTTAAATCGAGCGAGCCGAGCTTAAAAGTGTATTCAAACTCGGCTTGTTTATAAAATGAATGAGATTGAACCAATCTTTTAACTCGACTTGTTTATAAAATAAACGAGATTGAGACAATCTTTTATCTAGTCGAGTCCGAGCTACTCGGCCCATATAAATATATAATACCCTATCTGTATACATATCCGATCTAAATGTAAAACGACTATAGTCGACTAAACAGGATTAAGTAAAGGATAAAACAACGGTGCAAATAAAGGCAAAAATAGTTGTATACTGTTATTTGCATAAGTCTGTCCCCCACACTTCGTTGTTTTGTAGCGATTTCCAGTTCATCCCATTTCAAAAACCTGTCATCTTTTTGTCCTCTTGTGCTCCTCATTTATCCGTTGGGCTCATCGTCCTTAATGCTCCATTAAAGCTTCCACTTACCAAACTCCTTAATCCGCACTATCGCCGGGAATATTCTGGATCAAACCCCCAAATTTACTCCTTGTTGAATTTGTTAATGCCAGATGGTTGTGGGCGACACATTGATTGCGTGACCAAACCACCCCCAGTGATCTAGGGTTTTATTCTTCGCCTTTGTTCGTCTCGAGGTTCATTGCTTGACCCTTATCTACAATTTTCCCTGTCTCAATCTGAGTATTTCTTGTGCTGATTCGCAAAGATTGCATCTTTGATGGACTCTGTCTTTGTGGTGCTCTTGATCACTGTTTTCCGGACCTTCAATTTCTTGCTCCTGGGTCTGTAGTCTGTTCTTTCTTCTCTGATGACTCTGCATTCAGTCAATTTTGCTTCCAGATAATCCCCAATTTTTATTTTGTTGAAATTTTGTTTGGGGATAATCCAATTTTGAAAACTTCCAATTTGATGGGGCTGGAGTCAGATTGAATTGATATGCTGGCATTTGGTTCTTGCTGTTTTTATTTTATTTTTGAACAATCAATTGGGGCTTCTGCAGGTTATCTGTCTGAACCATAGCATGTTGATTCAATGATTCCAGGGAATTCCAGCCATTGCTGTTTCGCTTAGGTTTTATCTGCTGTCTGGGTTATATACTTAGTTGGAGATCAGGGGATTGACTCATCAAGTTCCCATTGAAGCTGTGATAAAATCGGTTCTCATGGCTTTTAAGGAATGTAATGTGGATGCTGAGGATGATATAGAAAGTAGGCTTTTGAAATCGGATGGATCAAGGTGCGAAGTTAGCGAGGAACCAACTAGTATTGTGCCGAAATTAGGAAACCTTGCCTTTGAAAATGTGCAAGTAGTGATAGATAAGAATCCGGAAGTCGAATGTAGAGATCTTCTGGCTGCTGCAGAGAAGGCTTTTCTGAAAGAGAAGCGTTCAAAGCCTTACTTGAATAAGCACCCCAAGCCACCACGGCCTCCCAAGGGTCCGATGCTGAATGCTTCTGACATAGAGCTGGTGAGGGAGATTTCGGAGCTTGCTGCATTGAAACGGGCGAGGATTGAGAGGATGAGAGCCTTGAAGAAGATGAAATCAGCTAAAGGTTCTTCGACAAGTGGCAACATCACTGCAGTGGTCTTGTCCATTCTCTTCTTCGTCGTCATAGTTCTTCAAGGTATACTCATTTAACTCTTTCATGTTTTAGTATTGGATGTTTTCTCCATGGTTCTTTTTGGGTATGTTTGGTATGTCATGAAAATCTATGGATTGATTAAATGAGTAAACTCTTGTTTGGCATGACAAACTCCATAGCATTTTGCAACGCTGTTTCAAGTCGCAAAAAGCTTTCCCACGCCGCTTTGTGGCAGATGTATCCATTGGTTTCCCATAATATATACATAATTTGGAGTCGAGCTTTAAAATGTGCTCATACTCGGGAGCTGTAAAATTGATAAACGACGACTGCTGGTGCTATTCTCTGATCATCTGACCCGTGTTTGTTGCGGAGAACAAGAATCTGCAATGAGTTAGATAGAAGTTCTACCTTTTTGATCTCTAATTCTAATATCTTGCTCATTCGGTTTGCTAGCATCTCGTGATGAAGTGGAACATGGTTGTGCGTAGATCTTCGCAAGATAACAGTCACCTTCTTTGGTCACTACTTATCCGAAGGCATTGTTCATGACAATATATATCTTGTGAAGATGTCTTTCAATGTCGCGATCATGTTTAACAAGCGTGATTGCTTGTATTGCAGGCGCGTGCTCCAGAGGAGGCGGTTTGGCCGGATCCCATGGCTCCCCTGAGCCATCAGTTGCAAACAAAGAGCTAATCAGCCTGCAATTCCACAGCAAGCCTCCTGCAAACGAGATCAATGGCCCCATTTACCGATATCCCAAGTGGGTTCGTTGTCCTTACTTGGAGTATTTTGTCTTGGCCATGATTATTCAGGTGAAGAACCCTCTAACATTCGCCTTCTTCCTCTTCTATGCAGTTTCCGAGATGCACCTTCTGGATCAGGTCCCTGGATGGACGACGGAAGGGAAGTTCAATAAGGCAATCACTCGAGAAAGACGGGTAACTCAGTTTGTTTTCTAGGTAGATGAAGTCATGAAGACCATGTCTTGTTTATTCATTGATGTGTTGTTTTTTCTTGTATTCTTTTGACAACAGTTAGTTTGTGTATAGGCTTTAGAGCGTGAGATCCAGTTTTGTAACCCAAACCTGTCTAACAAGATCCATCCTGGATCGCGATATGAATGAGCTTCAGAGAACAGCTCCGTGGATTGTGTAGTATATTAGTCTACTCCTAGTCGACGATAATGTTGATGATCCCTATTGGGACAGCAACATCATCGACGTTTGGTCCTGACTTGTCGTGATAGCGATGTTAAGATCTTTGAAATCGCCATGAAAATGATCTTGGAATACAGCGAAAACACTTTCAACTGAGTATGATGGTTCAAGAGTCTGATGATTCTGTTGAAAGATACAACCTTAGGTTGATTGTTGAAGATATAATCAAGTCAAAGACGAGGATTCACTAGTACAAAAGGGGGACCAGAGCACGCTTTTTTTTATGCATGGGAGCACACTTCTCATGTTGTGCTTATAGTGAGTGCGCTCCCAAACAAGCACGCTTATTATTTAACTGTGATCCCATATTTTAAGCACGGTTTTATGTTGAAGCGTTCTTAAAATTGCCATACAGGGAATATCCGTTCTGCTCGAATTATAAGAACGCTTTAATTGAAGTGTGCTCGAATGATAAGAACGTTTCAATTGAAGTGTGCTAAAAAAAACGCTTTAGCACACTTTTTTTCAAACCGTGCTTAATAATAATCACATTTTAAATAAAAAAGTGTACTCTTATATATATATATATATATATATATATATATATATATATATATATATATATATATATATATATATATATATATATATATATATATATATATATATCCATCTCAACACTTGTCCAACCTCTCGAACCAAGAGTTAAACCCTAGACCTCTTGCACCCCCTCCTATTGAATTTGTCCGCTTCACACGCCTGTCGCTTGAGCTAGGGAATTTTGTTGTAATTTTGTGCATTTACTTAATCTAATTCCTAAAAAAACTATAAATATAAAAAAAAATAGTTTTTTCGAGAACGGTTTATAAAAATAAATGAAAACACTTTAAAAGAAAAATGTGTTCCCTCTAGTTAAATTTGGTTTTGGGAAGACAATTTTCTTATAAAACCGTGTTCGTTTTAATTTTTTTAAGCACGCTTTACATGAAAACTGAGCTAATTATTCCTTTAGAAAAAAACGAGAACGGTTCTATACAAAAGCGTGTTGATTTTAGTTAAAGTTGGTTTTGGGAACACACTTGTAAAATGAAACCGTGTTCGTTTTGATTTATTTTTAAGCACGCTTCACACAAAAACCGGGCTTAATAGTTTTTAGAAATAAACGAGAACGACTTTATAGAAAAGTGTGTTCGTTTGAGAATTAAACTGTGTTCATTGTAATTTTTTTAAGCATGCTTTAAACGAAAACCGGATTAAATACTTTTTTACAAATAAATGAGAACGGTTTTATAGCAAAGCGTGTTTGTTTTAGTCAAATCTGGTTTTGGGAACACACTTTGAAAATTAAACCGTGTTCGTTTTGAGCTTTTTTAAGCACGCTTTACACGAAAACCGGTCTTTAATATTTTTTTAGAAATAAATGAGAACGGTTTTATGGAAAAGTGTGTTGCTTATAGTTGAATTTGGGGTTGGGAATACACTTTTAATATAAAACCGTTCTTAAAATAAAAAAACAAGCACGCTTGTCAAAAACCGTACCCAATTTACCGTGCTCCATCCCCTATATTTGTACTAGTGATTATAAGCTCACCAGTTGAGTAACCCTAGCTCTAGTAAGTTAAGGATTGAAATTTACACTAATTTACTCTACAGTAAAGTAAGCCGATTAGGGATTGAGATCGCCTAGTCCACAATCACGGTCCATTTTTATGGTCCGTATCGGGTGATTGGTTGTGCGGAGTTATTTTATTATTTTTCTTAATAAATAAAAAAGCACTCATAAGTAATAAAAGCCAAAGGCTTAGGCAAGTGAAAACGAGAATGAATAAGAGACATAGATAGGAAACAAATATAGACCATCAAGGGCTATGATTGCTCAAACTCTCCCAAACATTTATAATAGTATGCAATATAGATTGCTAAGCAAAGAGTGGAACTCCTAGGAGATACTTAAACTAATGTAGTATTTCTAAACAACATCGCAGTAAAAATTCGGGCAAACTAAAAGTAAGATGAAAATGCTCCAAAAAACCTTAAATTAAGAAGGTTCAGAGTGATCAACATGATTGGCTTGTCCTTTTTAAGGAAGATGGAAATGATAGTGTTCAATAATAAATGTTAAAAAGATTTTCATGCAAAGTTGGATATATGAAGATGGAGAGCATTTGCATATAACCAAGTTCATATTGGGTGGCTAACCATATGAATTCACTATCTCTATGATTGTGCACTATATGATGTTCAAACTGATCTTTTTAAAGATCATGAAAATCGATGATGAAATAAGTATAAAAGTGGCCCATTGATGCCCCATCAATTTTCCTTTACCATTAAAAAAACACCTTTGTTTTAAACCTCCTTAATATCCCTACCTTTTAACTACATAATCATAAAGACAATAAATTCATATGGTTTGCCACCCAATATCAACTTGGCTATAAGCAAATGCTCTTTCAATGTATATCCAAATTAGCATAAAAATCCTTTAACATTTATTATTAAACCCTATTATTTCCATCTTTCTTAAAAATAAGAAGCTAATTATGTTGATCACTCCGAACCTCTTCATGAGAAAATGATCTTTGGTGGCAAAGTTTTCACGCCCTCCCTTATCCTTCGCCACACTTGCATTTCCTATCATATCGCCACACTTACATTTCCCGCCAAACATATTTTTGATTCCATTTTGAAGATCATTTTCTAATGAAGAGGTTCGGAGTGATCAAATGTGAAAGGAAATATGTTTTTCAAATGTGAAAAGAAATGATGTGAAGAAGAGAGTAATGGAAGTTGATGAGGTTGAGAGAACAATCCTGTTTTTTATTATTCATAAGGTGATTGTCCCAACAATTAATTTTTACTTGAGCAGTAAAAAAACAAATATACCTTAATGAATCTCTACTCTACTGCTGACTCAAGCACTCGCTTGTAATCATCTGTCCACCGATGCACCGGCAATTCAGTAACCATCTATCTGTTTCTGTTTCCATCTATCTTCTCAATTACCCCCTTAACTGTATAAGTTTGCGTTGTTGATTTCTCAATACTTCCACCGAAACCTCTATAAACATGGATCCATTGGCTGCAAGGTCTTATTGTTGTCAAGCATACCCCACTACAAAAAAAAACATATTCGCTTCGGCAAATAACCGTAGCCAAAAGCCTCTTTGTGGTAGCCAAAGGGCATTAGCTTCGGCTTAGCTACGGGAAATCAGGGCGTAGCCAACTGACGGTAGCAAATAGACACTAGCTTCGGCATATAGCCGTAGCTACCAATCTAGCTACGGCTAAGCGACGGCTAGGCGAAGCTTGCTTAGAGACAACCAACTATGCTACGACACATTGCCGTAGCTACGCCAAATTTTCCCACCAATTTTTGGTGCCTTTGTTTTCCTTATTTGCTACAGCTCTTTACCGAAGCTACGAATATTTGGTTTTGAGAGCTTTACCCGCCAAAATTTGGCTCTTTTTCTTCCAGATTGCCACGACAACTGCCACAACTACTGCCCCTGCCCTTCCAGATGTCTTGTTTAAATGCACATTGCTTTAATATTCACACATCTAATTATATTCACACAACAATAGAACTAGCTAAGGACATTAATATTAAATGAAACTGCATTCAAAGTTCTAGTCACGCATACACCTTGTTTCATAAACTAAAATAACATTCAAAGTCGAACGTTTAACCTTTTCGACAAAAGATGTAAATGTACACGTCTAATAATAGAAAAGACGAAGGTTCAACGTTCTAGCCATGCATACACTTTGTCTCATTCAGCAGCTTGTTGAGCCCTTTGTAAGATTCTGCAACCTCTCCTTCGACCGATGTGTTGAGAGATCTCTCATCAGTGGAGAAAGATAATAGCCCCATCTCCTATAGCTACTGGAGGCTAAAATCTAAATGAAGAAACCTGAACAAGATTTGGAAATAAAGTGTCAAAAATAAGAAACATAAACATACTTCTCATCATCACAAATTCACAATAATCAATTAAATATTTAAATGCAATCCGACCAGAACAGCACCAAATGCACCTTTATAAGCAGCATTTTAGATAAATGTAGGACAAGATCAACAACTCACATACATAGATTGAGCGTGAGTTTTTTAAGCAAAGTATACTGATTGCTTCGATAGTTCTAAGAAGCTTATTTGCATTGATAAACTACGTTATGCTCTAAAAGTTTGTGTCAGTATACAAACCCTAAAAATTACTAATAAGCGTATCATTTGACACACATTCAAGGACCGACATTGAACTTATGTTGCTCTTTAGTTACTCTCTATATTATACCTTATCATTCTACTCTCCCCTTTTTAAAACAAAAGGAAAACACCCACATCATTCAAAATTAAGAAATAAGAACTATTGCACATGGATACCTTCTTTATGTAAGGTGTTTGATGTGGAACTTAAATGATAATGCATTTTGGGGTGGAAATAAATTGATATTGACGATTAAGTATGATCTCATTTTTTCCCTTGCTTTATTATATGCATAATTATGATGTAAAAACGTCATATAAAAAAAGAGTCCAAATGAGATGATTACCAGCCATGGAGGTATTTGTCCTTTAACTTGGAGCTTCCATGATTTTGATAATTCGTCCAAAGCTGAAGACTAACATAGACAAAATTAGAACTTTTCTACAGCCGTCTCAACATGGATCACTGGGGCAAGTTTTAATTATTGTTCCAAATCCATCTTATTATGGAAAGCATAAATCGCCCTATGCCTTGATTTCAGGGGAGTTTCTTTCACTGCTTAACATAATAAATAAGCTTAGTCTTGGGTGCAGGCTAAAGCTAAATACACACTATATACACAAATTACCTTATCTAATAACCAAATATTCACCAACGAAATCTAATGACAATCATGGTATACTTCTGATAAGATTAGCTGCACTGATTGATTCCAAGCAAACACAATTGCAAATGAAAATGAAAAAAAAAATCTCTGGCACTCCTAACTTAAGCCAATTTTTTCTCTAATAATGAGTTAGATTAATTACAAAAGGATTACAGAAGATAGAAGGATTATTGAAAACAAGTTCCAAGAGATGGATAGATATCGACTGCATTCTCACCTTAACAAATCCAGTACAACCATCCAGATTCAAATGTAAGTTCTTGATTTCCCCAAACTCACCAAAAGCATTTGAAGGTCATCCTCCCCTGCTTCAATGGCTGCATAAGATATTATAAAGCAACAACCAGTTCAGTCCACAGCTAACTCCATTTCCCCCAATGATTAAAACAGAAATATCTTTAGAAAGCTAAAACCTTGTTTTTAATTGAAAGGTTAAAGATATCAAATGCTAAGCTGCAGATAAGTTTAAGCATATAAGCATTTAATTGCAACTAGAAGCCTAAAATTAGCTAATCTGAGAACCAATTCTATCCTCGATCAAACAAAGCTACAACAGGAAACAGCAATTCACCTGATAGGACAAATTTTCTTATCACATATAGAGATTTTTCATTGATTTATGCATTTATGTATTGCACTCTGTACATACCAAATTACTAGTATACTGGTTTCAATAATCAAATCACATAGATTTCTCTTCTCTAAATTCCACAAAAATTAAACATAGATTGAATAGAAATTAAACAGAAGAACAAGATATACCTACCTACCTATTTTTGTGAGAAAAATAGGTTGGAGAGAGGGCTACCCTAAACCACTAGAGAGAAGACCAAAAAAAAAAAAAAAAAAAAAAAAATTCAAGGTTAGAAATGGGGATCTGCAGGATCTAGCTAGGTAGTTTCCCTTATTCGATCTATTTTTCCACAAAACTCAAAGCATCTGTTTAAAAAATCTCTTCTATATCAATGCAGGTAGTTTAAGCTCCACATTTTCTTTTTTTAAAAAGAATTAACCCAAGATAAATTTCAAGATTTGCAGTGTGGAGCTTCCTTGGGCCTCTTGAACTAAAATTCTAGGTCCAATTAAAGGAACTTAACGTAACTGTATGGACAGTATGAGACATGTACCTTTACAAAAAAAAAAATTACCTTTTCTCAAGCATTGACTTCTTTAGAATGGTTGAAGTCTTACACATGGTTGCATCTAAATACAATATTTGAATACTTGAAGTCTTACACATGGTTGCAAAATATGAACTCACATTACTAGAAGTAGAAAGCCATCACAAACATTATTATAAAAGAAAGATAATAATAACGCAAATTCACTGATTATATCATCTGATCCACAATTTCTTTATGAATCATACAGAAAAAAAACCAAGAATACCACAGCAAATTATGTAATCATTTACAAACTATGCTATCAGTTTACTCTTAAAATCCAAAGTACATGTACCACTTGAACAAATAGAAGTAAATGAAATTGTGTATTCCCTTAAAGAACCCAAACTCATAAATCTCTCTCCCACACACACTTTTTACATAAGTTATAACAAGTAAAAATAAGAATAATTGATAGCTAAATGATAAATGATGTCACCATTCATGCAAAAGTTTTGCTATTATCTTTTTTCTATAGAAGAGCCCAAAGATATTACGTACTCCGAATTCAAAACTGTGTACCTCTAGAGCATAAGTCTTCAAGAAAACATTAAATACACACAAGCACACACAAGCATCGAAACAACCTACACAGGAAGTTTAAGCTTTGACCTCAATAAAGTACGAGCTTTTCCATCTTCACCATCTTCCATGAGCTAATGCCAAACAACAGGTCAGGAAGGTACAAATCAATAATCATGTGCGCATAACACTGACTAAAAGAAAAAAAAACATAACTTCTAATGTTTGTCCTGTACACCTTCCCCAATAAGCTGAAGTAAAAAAAAATCATGTAATCATCTGGTAGTTGTTATTGAATTCCTTGAATATAAATATGCTCCTTTGTGCAATGAACTTAAATGATATACCATAGTCCATCCACCCCAATTAGTCCTGCCAGTACATTGTCGATTCTTATAAACGATCTCACACAATTAGTAGTACTATGAAAACCCTTAAACTTGAGGGCTTACCGAAAAGTAGCAATGGAAGCAATACACTTCGAAAGTTAAAATAATAAGACCTGGTAATTAGCATCACTAGCAGCCAGTTCATCCTCAGCAAGGCAGCATTGGGGACTTGGAGAGTCGAAATCATACAAGAGCAGGAGATGTTCCAAATTCAAATCCATCAACATCTCATCCAACTAAAACCACTGCATTCAATTGAATCATGTCCTTCGTCTTTGACAAGATACTCCAATTTCCAGAAAGTGGGGAAAACCTAAACTAGGAAGAATTTACCGGTCAGACACTTTGGAGGAGTTCAAACCCTAAACAAGAAAATCATTTCTAAAAAGCTTTAGAAATTAAATGGCTTCCCAACATTGGGATATACTAAGTAATTGCAGAAACCAGTAAGAATCGATGATCACAATGCCATCAATTGGGGACCCTAAACCCTAGAATCCAAAAGTTTTCGAGTCAATCGACGATTTCGAATCATAAACCCTGGAATCTACAATTTTCGAATCCTGGAGAGGAAAGAGTATAAACATGTTACCTCGGAGGCAGTCAATGGCTGCGTAGTCAGAGGAAGTGACGAATTTTGACAGCCCGGCTCGGTTTCGACGGCGAGAGAGACGACCACTAATAGAGCAAGCCTAGGTTCGACGAAACCAGAGACAAGAAGTGGGATTTCGTCAGGAGAGCCTACATCCCCACCGGAGCCACCCTCGAGTTCGAAAGCCGGCGAGATTGGAGGAGGAAGGGGTAGGGGTGAACAGGGAGGAGTGCCGGAGGCTGAGTCGGGATTTGGAAGAGGGAATGAAAAAGTTTTCTAGAGTTTCTTTTATTTTAGGGAAAGGGTAAAAAAAAACCCTAATTTTCCTCCAGCGGGAATTATACCCGCCCAAATAATCAAATTTTTTTAGTTTTTGCCTAAAAATTAGCTACGGGCACTACCGCAGCGTAGCTAAGCCAAGGTAAAAACTCAACTCAAGGCTACGGTAAAATCTTTCCGAAGCTATGCCGAAGGTGAAACTACCCCAACGGCTAGGGCAAAATCTTCCCGAAGCTACCCCAAAGCTGAAACTAGCCCAATGACCTCATCCGTAGCTATGCTGAAGCTAAAACAACCCCAATGGCTACGCTAAAGCCTTCCTGAAGCTACTGTCCGAAGCCAATATGTTTTTTTTTTGTAGTGCCCCTAATTAGACATGGCCACGGGTCCGACCCGCCGGGTCGGACCCGTCAGGTCGACAACCTGGGGGGTACGACCCTAACCCTGACCCGGGGTTCCAATGGGTCGGCGGGTTCGGGTCACCCGATGGGTCGGCGGGTCGGCCACGTGGCAATAAACCAGGTAACCAACGTGTTTTGCGGGTCGACCCGTTGAGTCAACTATTTTTTTTTAAAAAAAAATGGTTTTAAACACAAAATAAAACTCAACTCAAATCTTTCACCACACTTTCGAAACGGAAAGATTTAAGGTTGACAAAACATGGCATGGAGGAAGATATATATATATCTTCATTCCACTACATCATTTCATCACACTTTAGATGTGGGAAAGAAAAAGGTTGGAATGTTGGAATGAGTATGAGGATCTATATATAGAGTGTAGAATGATAGAATTGATGTAAAGTCCTCCTTAGGGTTTCCATTCATTGATATAACATATATATAGGTTACAAAGGTATTGGGCCTTAATGGGCTTTTAGCCCACTATACAATATTAAGACCTATGTAATCTATCAAACCCCCGCAGTCGAAACTGGAGGGGGTCGTACAGTGAGACTGGAGCGAAAATCAATGAACAACTGTCTAGGTAAACCCTTGGTGAATATATCAGCGTACTGATACGAGGACGGGACATGTAGAACGCGGACATGTCCTATGTCAACCTTGTCCCTGACGAAGTGGAGATCAAGCTCAATGTGCTTCGTGCGTTGATGCTGGACCGGGTTGCTAGTGAGATAGACGGCAGAGATGTTATCAGTATAGACCAGAGTGGCCTTCATAAGAGGGCAACGGAGCTCAAGCAGGAGATTGCGGAGCCAAGAGCACTCAGAGACAACGTTGGCAACGCCCCTGTATTCAGCCTCAGCACTGGAGCGAGACACGACAGACTGACGCTTGGCCGACCAAGACACAAGGGTGTCGTTGAGGAAGACACAGTAACCAGACGTGGAGCGACGCGTGTCAGGACAACCTCCCCAATCCACATCAGTGTAAGCAACAAGGTCAAGCTTAGAGGAAGGAGTGATCGTGGTGCCGAGCTCGAGTGTGCCGCTGATGTACCGAATGATCCGCTTTAAGGCATGAAAGTGGGGTTCCCTGGGTGCATGCATGAACAAGCAGATCTGCTGAACGGCGTAACTGATATCAGGTCTGGTGAAGGTGAGATACTGAAGAGCACCAGCAAGGCTCCTGTACAATGTCGGATCATCAACCAAAGGACCAGAGTGAGCGCTGAGCTTGTTGGATGTATCGACAGGGGTGGCGACCGGATTGTAGTTACTCATCTTAGCCCGAGCAACAATTTCAGCAGCATACTTACTCTGTCAGAGGAATAGCCCAGACGCATGCCGCTGAACAGCAACTCCCAAGAAGTAAGACAACTGACCCAAATCTGACATAGCGAATTCAGCACTTAGCTGTGAAATAATCGACGTCCGAAGAGCATCAGAAGAGGCGGTGAGAATGATGTCGTCAACATACAGTAACAAAAATGCCATGTCGGAGCCTCTGCGATAGATGAACAGGGATGAATCCGAGCGGCTGCCAATGAAACCCAAGCGGAGCAGATGAGAAGCAAAGCGCTGGAACCAAGCTCGCGGAGCCTGTTTCAGACCATACAGAGAGCGCTTCAGGAGACAGACGTGCTTAGGACGATCAGCATCAGTAAATCCCGGCGGCTGAAACATGTAGACTGTCTCATTCAGGTGACCATGCAGAAAAGCGTTCTTGACATCCAGCTGATGAATGGCCCATTTGCGCGACAGAGCTAAGCTCAATACCACTCGGATAGTGGCAGGCTTGACCACGGGGCTGAAGGTCTCATCACAATCAATACCTACCTGCTGGGATCGACCGTTGACGACAAGACGTGCTTTATAGCGCTCCAACGTCCCATCAGAGCGGAACTTGTGACGGAAGAGCCACATACAGCGAACGACATTCGCCGCTGGAGGGCGAGGGACAAGAACCCAAGTACCATTCTTTGTAAGGGCCCTGTATTCGTCGAGCATAGCCGCTTGCCAATTCGGGTCGAGGAGGGCTGTTTTGTGGGAGGTGGGGATGGGGGAGAGGGAGGTCTGGGAGCCGGGAAGGACGGGGGCAAGAGGCGCAAGGTGCGGGGGGGAGGAGGCGGCGGGTGCAGATGCGACGGGCGCAGCACCGCTTGCGGCGGGCGCAGCAAAGCCTGCGGTGGGCGCCGCCAGGGACGAGTTTATGGCTGCGGGCGCTGCAAATGGGGTTGCGGCGGGCGCCGCAAGGCCTGCGGCGGGCGCCGCCAGGGAGGGTTTATAGGCGGTGGGCGCAGCATTTGGGGTTGCGGTGGGCGCCGCATGACATGCGGCGTCCGCCGCACGTAGGTGAGGCGAGGTTGTTTGGCGAGGTGATGGGAGGTGGATAGCGGGGTGATGGGCGGTAGTCATGGAGACGATCTGACGGGGTCGGAAGACACCGGAGACGCTGCGGGTGTGTGGTCTGGTGGTGGGGGGTGGTGGTGGCGGTGGTGTTGGGGGAGAAGCAGGAGCACTGGGAGAGCTCTGGGGAAAAAGGAAGTGAGGGAATGGTGACTCGGACTCTGACGGAGACACAGGGGGTGTGGGAGATGCAAAGGGAAATCGCGACTCATCAAAGGTGACATGACGTGAGAGAATGATCTTGTGGGTCTTGATATCGAGGCAAATGTAACCTCGATGATCAGGCGGATAGCCTAGGAAGACACATGGAGTGGAGCGCGGGTGAAGCTTGTGCGGGGCTGTGGAGGACTGGTTTGGGAAACACAAGCACCCGAAGGTGCGAAGGTGATCATACTTAGGCTCGGCGTAATAAAGTGTCTGAGCTGGCGAGCGATGGTGTAGGGTAGTGGAAGGGAGAATGTTTAGGAGATAACATGTGGTGGATAAGGCGTGAGGCCAATAGGGAAGGGGAATAGATGCGTGGAAGAGGAGAGAGCGCATCATGTTGGTAATGGTTCTGATGATTCTTTCTGCTTTGCCATTCTGCTGAGAAGTATAGGGGCAAGACAAGCGATAGGAGATCCCATTTGCGGCAAAGAAGGAGTGAAAGTCTTTGTTGTCAAATTCACGACCATTGTCACATTGAAAACATTTGATGGACATGTGAAACTGTGTTTTGATGTAGGTATGGAATCTGGCAAAGATAGGAAACACTTGGGACTTGAAATGCAACGGGAAGACCCATAAGTAATGAGTGTAATCATCAAGAAGCAAGAGGTAGTACTTGTGACCCTCCTTGCTAGGCACGGGAGAGGTCCAAATGTCGCTGTGAATGATATCAAAGGGAGCAAGGGTAGAGGTCAAAGACCGTTGGAACGGCAGTTTGGCATGTTTGCCTAGTTGGCAGGAAGAGCATAAACCAGAGCGTGGGTCTTTAGTACAGGTGACAAGGTTCTGGGAACGGAGGACATCTAGAATGGCAGCGCTGGGATGGCCCAGGCGTGCATGCCACAGGTTGGACGATGATGCCGAGAGGGCGACCGGACACGACTGACTGGACGCAAGAGGTGGTGTGACAGGGTAGAGCTCCTTAGTGCTGTTACATCTCATGCGAGTAACCCCCGTAGTAAGATCGTTCACAGAGAAACCATATGGATCAAACGTAAGGGAAACGTTGTTGTCAGTAGTGAACCGACGGACAGAGATAAGGTTTTTGACAATCTTTGGGGCAATAAGGACATTGTTGAGGTGTAGTGGGTGGGTTGGGGTCTGTAATTTGGCGTGGCCAATTCCCGAAGTAGCAAGACGACCACCATTTCCGACGATAATAGAGTGGGCAGGGCCCTTAAAAGAAATAGATGAGAGGTTACCTGAGGAGTTCGTCATGTGGGAGGTGGCACTAGTGTCCATGTACCAAGAAGAGTCGGGAGATGTCGGCTGCATAGAGAAGAATGCGTGATGTTGGTGCGGAGAGAGCCCAAGGAGTCCCTGTTGGCTCGGGTATGGCCTCGTTGGAGAGGCCGGGTAGCCCTGTGGATGGGCTCCACTGGGGGAATACCCCCTCTTTAAATGACTTGAAGGGGCGATGATTCCGACGAAGGGTCGTTGGTGATCGTAGAAGGCCATGATAAGTTGTTTTTTTTTTTTTTTTTTTTTTGTGGAAGGAAGGAAGGAAAATAGGTGGGGGGGGGGGGGGCTCTCGGCTTTTGCAACAGGTGAGTGGGTAAAGGGGATGTGCTAATTAGATGTGCTAATTAGTATGCTAATTAGATAAAGGGGATGGAGAGGCCGGACGATCTAAATCTGGCAGAGGCGGGTGGGAAGAACTAGTGGCGGCAGTGGAGGGGCTCGGCGCCGGATCGGGGTGAAAGGACTGCGGTTGGCCGGGTTCCTGGATGACGAAGAGGATGGCGGCGAGGAGGAAGGTTGGAGGAAGAAGAAGGTCAGTGAGACGAGAGGATCAATTTAGGGTTCCGTTAGGAAGAAAAGGTTGTGATACCATGTAGAATGATAGAAAAGGCTTTTGCAACAGGTGAGTGGGTAAAGGGGATGTGCTAATTAGATGTGCTAATTAGTATGCTAATTAGATAAAGGGGATGGAGAGGCCGGACGGTCTAAATCTGGCAGAGGCGGGTGGGAAGAACTAGTGGCGGCAGTGGAGGGGCTCGGCGCCGGATCAGGGTGAAAGGACTGCGGTTGGCCGGGTTCCTGGATGACGAAGAGGATGGCGGCGAGGAGGAAGGTTGGAGGAAGAAGAAGGTCGGTGAGACGGGAGGATCAATTTAGGGTTCCGTTAGGAAGAAAAGGCTGTGATACCATGTAGAATGATAGAATTGATGTAAAGTCCTCCTTAGGGTTTCCATTCATTGATATAACATATATATAGGTTACAAAGGTATTTGGCCTTAATGGGCTTTTAGCCCACTATACAATATTAAGACCTATGTAATCTATCATATGTAGAATGATAGAATTGATGTAAAGTCCTCCTTAGGGTTTCCATTCATTGATATAACATATATATAGGTTACAAAGGTATTGGGCCTTAATGGGCTTTTAGCCCACTATACAATATTAAGACCTATGTAATCTATCATAGAGAAAATAGAGGTAGATAGCACACTTTCGATGTGGGACAGAAATATGGGATATGAAAGAAATTGTGAGAAATTGATGTTTCGACGAATCAAATTATATGATGTAAAATGTAATGTAATTAAAGTCTTTATATTATATGGTGGAATATAATGTAATTTAAGTCTTTGGATTATATGTTGTAACATATAATATAATTAAAGTATTTACCTCTTAGGATTTAATGAAATGAATAACACATGGTGATGAAACATCATGATACAATATATCAAGGTATGTTGGATTAATCTTTCTATTTAATTTAACTGATAGTTGTGTTGATCTATTAATCAATCATAAGTGCTTTATTTTACTTGCATTATTATGTTAATTTCTTGATCAATGATTTCAAATCTAGGTTCATCTTCATATAGATATGTTGAACTTTCTCGTTTAAAGTTGAATTAGCCACATTTTGTGAATACACATAATGATGATGTTATTGAAATTACATACTTGGGTTGCTTGTTATGACATGAAAAGACACATTGAAAAAGTATTACCCAATCTTATATTTCATTCTTGTGTTTGAAAATCCGAAGTTCTATATCATTTTCAAAATAAACGAAAACTCAACATTAAGGATACCATACAAGTGTAACGATTTTATCAACAACAATATTTGTACCATCTAATAAAGCAACTCACAACAATTAATTTTTACTTGAGCAGTAAAAAAACAAATATACCTTAATGAATCCCTCCTCTACTGCTGACTCAAGCACTCGCTTGTAATTATCTGTCCACCGATGCACCAACAATTCAGTAATCATCCATCTGTTTCTGTTTCCATCTATCTTCTCAATTACCCCCTTAACTGTATAAGTTTGCGTTGTTGATTTCTCAATGCTTCCACCGAAACCTCTATAAGACTAACTCCAATGGTTAAGTGTGCAAATGTACATATTTGCACAAGGTGTTTAAAAATGCACATCACTTTTTGATGTTTTACTCCATTGGTTAAATGTGCATTTTATACACACCTATCTCTAAGTAAATATAATTAAATTAAAAAGGAAAAGAAAAAACTTTAAAACAACCAATATAAATGACTTTACTTTAGTGAAAAGTGACAAAAAGTTTTTGCACATTGGGGAGGTGATGTGCTTATATTTGAGCGCTTTGTGTGCAAATGTGCACATTTTAAACACTCAAAAGTAACCATTGGAGCACAATTTACATCAAAATGAGCATATTTAAACATTTGCACCATACCATTGGAGTTAGTCAAACATGGATCCATTGGCTGCAAGATCTTATTGTTGTCAAGCATACCCCTAATTAGACATGGCCACGGGTCGACAACCCGGGGGGTACGACCCTAACCCTGACCCAGGGTTCCAACGGGTCGGCGGGTTCAGGTCACCTGGCGGGTCGACGGGTCGGCGGGTCGGAGTGGCGGGTCGGCCACGTGGCAACAAACCAGGTACCCAATGTGTTTTGCGGGTCGACCCGTCGGGTCAACTATTTTTTTTTAAAAAAAAAATGGTTTTAAACACAAAATAAAACTCAAGTCAAGTCTTTCACCACACTTTCGAAACGGAAAGATTTAAGGTTGACAAAACATGGCAAGTGGGAATATATATATATATATCTTCATTCCACTACATCATTTCATCACACTTTAGATGTGGGAAATAAAAGGTTGGATTGTTGGAATGGCAAGTAGGGGTATGAGGATCTATATATAGAGAAAATAGAGGTAGATAGCACACTTTCGATGTGGGACAGAAATATAGGATATGAAAGAAATTGTGAGAAATTGATGTTTCGACGAATCAAATTATATGATGTAAAATGTAATGTAATTAAAGTCTTTATATTATATGGTGGAATATAATGTAATTTAAGTCTTTGGATTATATGATGTAACATATAATATAATTAAAGTGTTTACCTTTTAGGATTTAATGAAATGAATAACACATGGTGATGAAACATCATGATACAATATATCAAAGTATGTTGGATTAATCTTTCTATTTAATTTAATTAATAGTTGTGTTGATCCATTAATCAATCATAAGTGCTTTATTTAGTGGTTCACAAAATTATTTCAGGTATAAATAAATATTGAAAAAAAATTAAAAAAATATTTTTAGATTCTATACCCTTATATTGATATGTTTATAAAACTTTATTATGAAAATTCACATTTTAAAAATATAGATAATTAAATATCGATTATTTTAGAAATTAATTTTTATTATTTTTCAAAACGTGAATTTTCATAATAAAATTTTGCAAACATATCAATATAAGGGCAAAGAATCTAAAAATATTTTTATTTTTATTTTTTTCAATGTTTATTTATATCCGAAATAATTTTGTGAACCACCAAAGGGACTACGAAGTGGACCAGAGCATCTTGCTCCATCATTAGAGCTCGTTTGGTTTGATGTGGAAATTGAAATTCCCGGGAACTTAATTCATGGGAATTGAATTCCCATAAAGTTAAAGTCATGGGAATTCTAAAAATATGTTTAGTTGATTTTTTTATTCCAGGAGATTAAATGAAGGAATTGAAAATTTTCAAGTTAAAAACGGTGGAAGTTGAACTTACCTAAGAGACTAGGTAAATGAACTTCCTCCAAATTGGAGGAATTTAACTTCCCAGGAGGTTGAATTTCTGGGTTATTAAAATTTAAAAATGCTAACCAAACTCAGATTTTTTTCCTACTTCCTAAGATTTTCCACTTTCTAGATTTTCTAATGGCTAACCAAACAAGACCTAGCACACGTATATTAATATACTATATAGATCTAGAAACTTAAAATGTATACGAGTTTGATCTTTGATGGTTCTGTTAAAATTTACATAGAATAGTCATTTTATAGATCTCAAAGTTTGATGATGTCAAAGACATATATATTGACTTTGCAATGTATACTTGTCTTAGCATGGTTGTGACTCATTAATGTATCTTGTAGACGAGTTGTAGTACAGTATATATGATATGATATGATGATAATCATGATATGTTGTGAATCAATGTGAAAAAATGAAGAGAGTAAAGAATACTATAAGCCTATAAGGTGTCATGTGATGATTCATTGGGAAAAAGCAACACATTATTAATTATAATATTGTATTTTAAGATCTTAAAACAGAGTGTATTAACTCAAACCACGTCTGAAAAGGAGAAATTATAAAATGGCTGGCTTTTGATTTTGAGAGTGGAATCCACATTTGCCTACCAAATATTTAATGCAGAAATTGATCTTTACTTAACACCCACTTTAACTGTGTGAAGTTTGGTTAGGATTTGTGTTCCCTTTCATCAATTTGGGACTTGTTTTATGGGGTATGGCATACCCTTTTTGTTTTATGGGGTATGGCATAAAATATTAATTTTTTTAAAATAATTTTAAACTTATAACTAATATGTATAAAATTATATAAAAAATCAATTAAAAACTTTATATTTTATACAGTTTTTAACTCCTTAAAAACGTATCAAAAAATCAAACATCACTTATTTCTGAACGGAGGTAGTATAATTTTTCAGATCAATATTAATGCTTTTATTTTTTATTTTATTTTTTGGTAAGGAATATTAATGTTTTTATATATGTTAGAAATATCAACTACTTTGACTATTTTGTATTAAATTCTATAAAATAGTAATTTGTTGAAATAATGTTATACTTTGTACTTTTTTTAATCTTAGTCCAGTCGATCGACACTGCTACTATATATCTAGATCGGAAATGTGCGGCTCATTTAATTGGTTGACCCTGATCATATTCACAAGCAACTCCAAGTTTTCAACCAGATTCAAACTTTAAATCTCTTAGTATGTGGGATGTAGCTCCACAACTATTGGACTAACTTGTGATTGGTTAAAATAATAATAAGAAAAAAGGTTAATATTTTATAGAGTTTTGAGTTCTATAAAAAAAACCTATACTTTAAGACGGAGGGATATAGGGTTATCCGATTAATAAGGAGTATATGGTTTAGCAATATTTGGTATATTGTTTATGAATATTTGGTATATAGATTAAGGGTTTCATTGATTAAAAATTACTCGTTTATCACAATTGCATGAAAAATATGTGTGAGGTTTGTGTGGTGTCTATATTATGCTGACTCACCGGGTCAATTTTAATCCATTGGGTCATCATATTTTGACCCTAAAATTCTCGAAAATCATTCAGATTTAGGTCATTTTCAGGTCCTAGTTTTTTTTTTTTATACAGGCGAGGATTTGGGGGTGTCAATCACGATTGTACCACTACCCAAGAGCGCCCTTACGGACGAGAGTCTGAAACTCTAAGTTAGAACTCCAAGACGACGAGTCGGACTCCAAAGCCATATGAGTAAGTCGATCAGCCGCTCGGTTCGTCTCCCTGAAAATGTGAGACACAGAAAACGTCTCGAACAAGCGAAGCAGTCGCAAAACATCCGACATAAGGATTTCGATCTCCCAGGACGTCGACCATATCCATGCACCATTGATCGCATTGACAATCACAAGGCAGTCTCCCTTCACCGCAACCATTCGGATCCCCAGCCTTTGAGCTTCCAGCAACCCAATCTGCAGACCAACAACCTCAGCTTGGACCTTAAAACATAGAGCTCAAACCCAAAAATTTATTAAACATTCGGACCGAGTTATATTTTGATATAGGTCTACGAGAATCGTGCGTATAACAAGCCGGTTCGTAAATCATACAGTGAATAGCATAAAAATCTACGAGAGCGGATATAAGGGTTAATAAATTGATCCGACAACTCCCATTTCGTGGTCGATTTCCGGGGGGAACATAGCCGGACACTCTGAAGAATCATAGCTCGAAGGCCCCCATCAGCCATAAATTCCACACTCTAAGATCCAGCTACCATTTATCAATCATCAACTGCAGTTTTGGTATTGCACGTTCCAACCTAGGTTGGCATGGCACCTAAGATAAATGGGGATTTTTTTTTTCCGATCACGGTAGGTAAGAAGTAGATTGACAAAGAGATCTTAAAGTCATCGACATATGATTTGAAAGTCCTTACAAAGAGGGTCGTCAGTCAAAAAAGAAAAAAAAAACACTAGTCTAAATCTACGATTACAATTACAGATAAAGATATAATTAACTTAAAAGCCTTGTTTCTATCTTGATATCTGGACCGGTGGTTTAGACAGTTGTTGAGTTTGACAAAGTTGGTTTAGAAAGCGATGATTGTTGCGATTCTGGTCCCGGATTCGGTGATGGCCAAGCTCGAGGAAGGCTCCAGACTATGGAAGACAAATCACCAAGTTGAGGTTGCCATATGGAAAAATAATGAGAAACAAGAATTAGTTGTAAATAAAATCTGATAAAGAAACTGTGTTTAAAAATGGGGCTAAGATAAATGGGGATTACTATTACCATAACAACTATACATGCATGGTACGTCAAATTTTATACCATGTATTAACACTCAATCGTGGTAACCATCGATGTTGATAACCATATTTATGGTTACCATTGGTATGATATCATGGTTACCGAGCTAGATTTCAACCTGTATATTTTGATGAAATGTCACGGTTATTACATAAGCAGGGTCTGAGGGGTCATGATGTACGCACTCTTATCCCAAAAGATTCGAGAGAGTGTTTACGAGAGACCCAGAACGAAAAGGGACAAACAACAAAGATCAACAAGAGACACAATAGGACAAAGAAGCCCGAAAAGATGCAAAAGCACATGTCGGGGCCAAATTAAGTAAATACAAACAGACACACACACTCCCTAACTCTACACATCAGCCACCCGAATGCATCTCCGCCAGTGGTTTCTATCTAAAATTATAATAAAATCATTAATAATATATCTTATACATTATACTTAGTGTAGATAACTAGATTAAAAAACATTAAATAATAAATTTTAAAAATTATATATACTCAATAACCATAGTAATCATGATATTCCATATACGATTATAACTATTATCCGGTGGTTACCAACACGATGATATAAGCAACATAATCAATTACCATATTAGTGATAACCAATATACTAAGCACTTAGTATGATTTGTCAATGTCAATCCTATTCTAATCTCAATAATAAACTTGAAAACAATTTGCGTACCGTTTTTGCAAATTTTGATGGATTTGGGAGAGTTTTCCTATTCGTGTAGTAAACGTTGCCCAATCATAAAATTCAGTGTCTCTTTTTTTATTTATTTTTTTCAAGTCAAAGATGTTTGGAAGACTTTTTAAAACTTAAAAAAAGAGTGAGTAAATTTTGGGTAAAACCATTAAGATTTATGGTCGTAGTTGCTTAGATTTTGATTCTTTTTGCTTCTATCTAGATTAATCATCCAACAAATATGATATATTTTCCAAGATAGATCTAAATTAAGATTTGAAAAGTAACTTCCACTCTTACCACTACTAGTCCAATAGAGATACTTTGGTGTAAACATTCCATGTAATAAAAAATATTTAATCTTTATTTTTTTTTAAAATTACATTTAGAAATAAAATCTTGGTGGGTTGAGATGGGAAAACATTCCTGTAATTCTTATGCGCGTTCAAGACTCCACAGATCGGGAATCTAGAACGGGGTAAACGAAGCAGAAACAACCAAAGAACATAAACCAAGGAACAGACGCAAGATTTACGTGGTTCGGCCGGAGCCTACGTCCACGGAGCCTCAGCCGAACGGCTTGAGAGCACTAATCCACTAATCAGTTAAGTAGGTTTATAGAATAGGTTGCCCTAACTCGAGACTACGACAAATACAAGCAAAGAACAGAGTACGAAAGACATATGAGTGCAAAGAAGAGATAATCGAAGCAAGCAAGGAAGAAAACACCCTAGATCTGAAGATCGGAGTCAGATCATCGTCGGAGTGAACAGGAGAAGAAGATCTTCGCCGGAACTGTGGACAGTCGCCTTCTTCTTCTTCCTAGAAGCCGGATCTGGAGTCTCCGAAGGAGATCCGCTCGAGATCGGCCGCTGGAGCTTCGCGAGAGCTAGGAGAACAGCAAACCCTAGCGGAGCACCTCTCTCTTCTCTCTCTTTCTCTCTCTGGATTACCTGAAGAGCGCCGCGTCGAATGAGCTCCGAAACCCTAGCTGATGACTTATATAGAGCGAGCTTCAGTGAAACGCAGCGTTTCACTTAACGCGGATCCAATGAGCCAAGACATCAGGTGGGCTATGGAGCTGGGCTAGCTTTGGGCCTCAGAGTTGGGCCGAGCCAGAGAAACTAGCAACCAGTACATACATATAACATATAGTGCATGGGCCACACATATATACTATACTTATAGAGGTGTAACATATATGAGCATAAGATATAAAATCCTACACTTCTAATATATGATAGCTCTAAGTATAATATATATATGTTAGTCCTTTGCTTTAATCTACCAAGTAACCTAAGTTAGGGCCTTCCAATATTCCTAGAACTAATGTTTAGATTAAGATTGACATTACAATTTGCCCTTCTAATCCAAACATTAGATCTATTAAAAACACAACCTACTGATCAGTGGATAAATATTCTCAAACCATTCAACCTCATCATCGGCTCAAAATACCTTTTATCTAAGGTGGTTCTCCAAGGTGGAGAAAATCCCTGCAAAACACAAATTTGTTAGTAGGGACTACTTTTGTCCCAAAATCAGCAGGATTGATGTCGCCTTTGATTTTCTTCACTTCTAACTCTCGAGCTTCAACGCGATTACGAATAAAGTGAAAACGTACATCAATATGCTTAGTTTTTTCGTGATACATGGGATCTTTGCACAAGTAAAGTGCACTCTGACTATCCGTATGTATAACGGGTTTTGGTGGCTTCTGTAGGATTTCCCTAAGGATTCCTTTGAGCCATATGGCCTCTTTAGCAGCTTCAGTAGCGGCCATATATTCAGCTTCAATTGATGACAAAGCAACAACTGTTTGCTGTTGGGATTTCCATGAAACACAGTTACCAGCCCATGTGAAAAAGTAGGCGGTAGTGGACTTGCGGTTATCCTTGTTACTAGCAAAGTCAACGTCTACATATCCATTCAGTTTATCAATAGGCTCATGTAAACCATAATGCAAACATAGACTTTTAGTACCAGTAATGTAACGCAATAAGTATTTCATGGCAGTCCAGTGATCAGATCCAGGATTAGACATAAAACGACTTAGCACAGAAATGGCAAAAGCAAGGTCTGGGCGGGTGCACAACATTGCATACATAACGGACCCTACAACTACGTCATAAGGGACCTTAGCCATTTCTTTTATGTCATCTGGCTTAGTGGGACAGCTTTTCTGGGTGAGCTCTAAGTGCCCTCCTAAGGGTATGGATGTAGGCTTAGAATTCAACATATTAAACCGATTTAGAACCTTAACTACATAATCGTCCTGAGACAACCATATTTGCTTGTTAGGTCGGTTTCTAATAATATTGACACCAAGAATCTTCTTGGCATTTCCTAAGTCCTTCATGTCAAAGTATTTCTTAAGATCCTTTTTAACAGAACTAATAGGAATCATAGAACTGCAGATCAACAGTATATCATCAACATATAATAAAACATAGATCAATGATGACTTAGAAACACTTTTAAAATAAAGACATGAATCATAACTACTACGAGTAAACCCAAGTTTCTTGATCACAGCGTCGAACTTAAGATTCCATTGTCTAGGAAACTGCTTGAGTCCATAGATGGATCTTTTTAAGTGACACACATGATCAGGGAATTTGGAGTTTACAAACCCTTTGGGTTGTTTCATATAAATGGTTTCATCAAGAGTACCATGTAAGAAAGCAGTTTTGACATCCATTTGATCTAACTCCCAGTCAAAAACAGCACACATAGCAAGCATAATACGCATGGTTTTATACTTAACAACAGGTGAAAAGATATCATTATAGTCTATTCCTTCTCTCTGGGTAAACCCTTTTGCCACAAGGCGGGCTTTAAACCTAGGGGGCTCACTAGGGTTTAGACCTTCCTTAAGCTTATAGACCCATTTAGAGTCTATTAGCCGGGTTTTAGGAGGTCTAGGGACCAGACTCCATGTTTTGTTTGCATACATGGAGTCCATCTCTTCTCTCATAGCAGTTTGCCACTGTTTGGCATAACTATTCTTAAGGGCAGATTCATAAGAGCTAGGAGTAGTAGGATGTCTAACTATATCAGCAGTAAGAAAGGCATACTCCACAATATAAGAGGTATACTTCCTATTGGGGATAATGGTCCTAGGTTCTCTATCCCTAGTTAACTGATAATCATGCAAGTTAGGTATAGCAGTAATATCAAAAGCATGTGAACCAGAAGGGAGGGAGGAGAAAACAGAGGACTCTCTTTGAGAGTCTATAGAAAGGCCATTTACATCACCAGAAGTAGAGGAAGAGGAAGTAGAAATAGGAGAGGAAGGAGAAGTAACTTGCTCAGTGTTCGACTGAGGCTTGGATTCCTCTTGAGGATCATGTTCTTCAGTATCCTCTTGTTCTTCCTCTTCTTGTTGTCCCCCCTGTAATGTGGAGTGTGTGCCCTTCGGGGCTGATGTGAAAGTCCTACCAGTGTCATGCTCTTCATCATCTGAGGACTCACTGTCTTCAGGTAACAACTGTTTTGTCTCTTCAGGGGTACCTGTGAACTCAGAGAAAGATGTTAGCTTAGTTTTTAAAGGAAAATCTATCTCATTCAATCTCACACTCCTTGCTGTGATGACTTTGTAGGGTCCAGGTTGCAGGAGAAGCACCCTGAACCCCTTTACTCCATCAGGATAGCCAAGAAGAATACCCTTCAAAGCCCTTGGTTGCAGCTTACCATCACTGATGTGAGGGTAGGTTGCACATCCAAAAGGTTTGAGGTACTCTAAGCTTGGTTGCTTACCTGTCCATTTAAACTGGGGAGTAACAAAGTTAAGCACAGAGGTAGGAGATCTGTTAATGAGATAGGCAGCAGTTAATACAGCTTCACCCCAAAGAGTAATCTTAAGGCCAGAACTAATTAACATGCATCTTACTTTTTCTAACAAAGTTCTATTCATTCTTTCTGCAGTTCCATTTTGTTGTGGGGTTCCAGGTACAGTTAAGTGTCTTTTAATCCCATGTTGCTGGCAATATGTATCAAATTCAGAATTACAAAATTCTAGACCATTGTCAGTTTTGAGACATTTCAGTTTATGATTGGACTGACTCTCTACCATTACCTTCCATTTTGTGAAAGCATCAAAAGCTTGATCCTTTGTTTTGAGAAGGCTTACCCAAACTTTCCTTGAGAAGTGATCAATGAAGCTAATAAAGTATCTCATACCCCCTGCAGTAGGGACTGGTGAGGGTCCCCATATTTTAGTCTCAGATAATGTCATAGAATCAGAGTGTACATATTCTAGAGGAGATTTAGCAACATATGAAGACACAGGAAATTTAAGCTTGGCAGATTTGCCCAAAACACAATGTTCACAGAATTTGATATCAACAGGTTTCTTAGGTAATAGGCCAGATTTATGCAACTTTAATAAGCCCTTGTTGCCTATGTGACCAAGCATGTTATGCCAGATTTTAGTCTCAGATAATGTCATAGAATCAGAAGCAGATACAACATTCACTTCAGGTTTAGAAGAGAGAACAAAATACAGTCTTTTCTTTCTAACAGCTTTAACAATCACAGTTCCATTTCTGGAAATGGTTCTCACACCATCAGAAGAATTAACATTGCATCCTATTTCTTCTAAAGCAGATTCAGACATTAGACTTCTTCTAAGACTAGGGACCCACTTAACATTGGTGAAAACTCTAACAATGCCATCATGCATGAGTAAGGGAACATCACCTACACCTTTAATATGCAAGCAAGTATGATCACCCAACATGACATCACCACATACAGACTCATTTAAATTTCTAAAGAAATGTTTATGAGGAGTGGCATGCATTGTACATCCTGAATCTAAAATCCATGCATCAGAAGAATCAACAGATGAAATCTCAGTACACATGAATAATTCAGCAGAGTATTCACACATGTTTTCAAGCACAGCAGCAGACAATTCAGTGTTGTTTTTCTTAGCAAGTTCCTCAGCCCTTTTCTTTTTCCTGCATTCCTTAACCCAATGACCCATATTACCACAGTAATTGCATTTGGAATTAGGGTCAGATTTCTCAGATTTCTCAGACTTAGGCTTATCTTTCTTATTCTTCTTATTCTTATTCTGCTTATTGCCCTTCTTGTCATTGCCTTTGGTGAATAGGACCTCAGGTTTGTCAACTTTATCATTTTTCAGACCTTTAATCTTGAAAACTTTCATGATTTCATTCTTTTCAATGATAGACTCAATCAGTTTATCCTTAGTAAGTTCATCACGACTAAACTGAATGACATCCTTGAAGTTATCAAACTGAGTAGGCAGAGAATTAAGAAGTAAAATAGCCTGATGAGAATCTTTTATGTCATCATTGCATCTTTCCAGTTCTTGAGTCATTTTAAGAAACTTGTCAAGGTTATCATCAAGAGTAAGAGCAGTATTCATCTTAAAAGTGAATAGACGACATAGCAGAGAAATCCTGGAGGGCAAGGATTTAGATAGAAAAAGCTCCTCCAGGGCATGCCAGAGGGAGTAAGCGGAAGAGTGTTTTACCACTTGCCGAGCAATGCCATCTGTAAGACGAAGCATTATCTCTGAGTGGGCTTTCATGTCCATCTCGAGCTCTTCAGCTGTGGACTGAGTGGTAGAGGATCCTCCTTCAACTTTCTTCAGTTTTTCGTTAGTCTTTGGTGGATCCTCATCATTGATGACAACTCCCTTGAGAAGGGAGGTCATCTCAGAGGTTGTGGTTGCAGGCTTCAAGACTGCCTTCCAACAACCCCCTTTGATGAGAACAGCTCTCATCTTGACTTGCCACATGGCGAAGTCGATTACACCATCAAATGGCTTGATCTTCAAAGCACTATCCATGATGTTTGGTACCTGCAGTGTCCAAGAAACAAGTAAGTATCAAAGTTTATGTAAGCGGAAGCAAGACGAGTGTATACAGTATACAAGACACTCAAGAAACCCTAGAATCACAAGTCTTTGAACGGATCTAGACCAGTGGTACGTCAGACAGGAGAGGAATAGCCCAAGCCTGAGCTTTTTGAAGGACTACCCAATGTCCTGCCTCCAATCCCGCTCCCTGAAATCCAATAATGGCACAGGTCGGTAAGGAAAGGGACTCCTCGCTCTGATACCACTTTGTAATTCTTATGCGCGTTCAAGACTCCACAGATCGGGAATCTAGAACGGGGTAAATGAAGCAGAAACAACCAAAGAACATAAACCAAGGAACAGACGCAAGATTTACGTGGTTCGGCCGGAGCCTACGTCCACGGAGCCTCAGCCGAACGGCTTGAGAGCACTAATCCACTAATCAGTTAAGTAGGTTTACAGAATAGGTTGCCCTAACTCGAGACTACGACAAATACAAGCAAAGAACAGAGTACGAAAGACATATGAGTGCAAAGAAGAGATAATCGAAGCAAGCAAGGAAGAAAACACCCTAGATCTGAAGATCGGAGTCAGATCGTCGTCGGAGTGAACAGGAGAAGAAGATCTTCGCCGGAACTGTGGACAGTCGCCTTCTTCTTCTTCCTAGAAGTCGGATCTGGAGTCTCCGAAGGAGATCCGCTCGAGATCGGCCGCCGGAGCTTCGCGGGAGCTAGGAGAACAGCAAACCCTAGCGGAGCACCTCTCTCTTCTCTCTCTTTCTCTCTCTGGATTACCTGAAGAGCGCCGCGTCGAATGAGCTCCGAAACCCTAGCTGATGACTTATATAGAGCGAGCTTCAGTGAAACGCAGCGTTTCACTTAACGCAGATCCAATGAGCCAAGACATCAGGTGGGCTATGGAGCTGGGCTAGCTTTGGGCCTCAGAGTTGGGCCGAGCCAGAGAAACTAGCAACCAGTACATACATATAACATATAATGCATGGGCCACACATATATACTATACTTATAGAGGTGTAACATATATGAGCATAAGATATAAAATCCTACACTTCTAATATATGATAGCTCTAAGTATAATATATATATGTTAGTCCTTTGCTTTAATCTACCAAGTAACCTAAGTTAGGGCCTTCCAATATTCCTAGAACTAATGTTTAGATTAAGATTGACATTACAATTCCATGTAATAAAAAATATTTAATCTTTAATTTTTTTTTTAAAAATTACATTTAGAAATAAAATCTTGGTGGGTTGGATATGCTAAATTTTATATATATACAAAAAAATTATTAACAAATCGCTTATTCTATGAAAAAAATACATGATTTTTAAAATTAAAATTTCCTTATTTTTTATCTATTTTTTAATTTATAAAAAAAATGGGACGGGTTGGAGCAGACTCCATCCCACCCCACGTGTACAAGTCATTCTACATACTTTGGTGTTTTCATTCCACTAGTCCAATAACCGCATTTGATCCGGTAAAAGAAAGATGGACTAACCATCATGTACCAGTCATTCTACATTGTAAACTACATGCTAGCCGAACTGATTCGACAAAAGAAAGAGGCTGAAATTCATTATATTTTATTTTCCTTTTAGATATATATTAATTTATAAGCTACAAACTTGGTCATTTATTATTAATAAAAACTTGTAACAATATATTGATGATTGAACACCGGTACAATGCTAATTGATAATGGGCGAAAATGAAATAAAACAAAACTATGGACACTAACAGAATTTGTAACAACTCGAATCAACCCCATGATTTTTCAACAAATCAAACAACAAAAATGAATTTTCAGATTGTTGACTTCATCTTCTTCGGCTTACAATGAGTTCACTATTTCCATCACTTTCAAAGGGTACCTTAGTTTGAATTGGCAATGACCTTGCAACAACCTGTCCGCGTGGTTAGCTGGTCTTACTTGGTGCCCTAATTAACTCGGTGTACGGAGCATGGCATTTTCGTAATTAATCCCCAAAACCAAGCCTAGTTAGTTTGGCTACCCACCAACCTCTATAAATAAAGCCACAAATGTCCTTTTGTTACCCACATGACTTGTCTAGAGATTGAATCAAACATGAAGAACTACTTCTCTTTTTTCAAAGCCTTGCTTCACTTCTTCTCCTCTAGAGCCCTCCACAAACACCATAGGCAACTCCAAAGGAAGCCTAGCAAACCACATGACCGACGAGCCGAAACACGGTTGGAAACAAAGCAGTTCGAATCATCGTCGACCAGTGTGGTCTTCAATGTGGAAGAGGCTTTGCTAAGAACCACTTCCTTGTTCCCTTACTTCATGCTTGTTGCCTTTGAGGCCGGTGGGCCTATCAGGGCACTTGTGCTATTCCTCTTGTACCCTTTCATTTGCCTGGTTGGCCGCGAGCCTGGCTTGAAGATCATGGTCATGGTTTGCTTCTTCGGGCTCAGTAAGGATGGATTCATCGCAGGGAGTGCGGTGTTGCCTAAGTTTTTCCTAGAGGATGTTGGCTTGGAAGGGTTTGAGGTGGTGAGGAAGTTTAAGAGGAAGGTGGGTGTGAGTGATATGCCTCAAGTTATGGTTGAGAGCTTCTTGAGAGATTACTTGGAGATTGATCATGTTGTTGGTAGGGACCTCAAAGTGTTTCATGGATACTTCATTGGTCTAATGGAGGAAAGAAATAATGTGGGTTTGAACAATCATATTATCAAGGATATTTCCTTGGGAGAAGAGCAAGTGAAGGGCATTGGTTCCAAAAGTTGTCTTAAGCATCAACTTTTCTCTATTTGCAAGGTTAGTTGGTATAAATTATCTATACAATTATTTCTTATCACTAGAAATGACACAGAGATACTCACTTTGTATGCGATTCGATCTTTGCAGGAAATATATTCAATCAATGAAGCCGCGAAGGTCAACTGGAGAACTTTACCCAAGGAGATGTATCCAAAACCATTGATCTTCCATGATGGTCGATTGGCAACCAAGCCAACTCCGGGAGCCACCCTTGCCATCCTCATGTGGGCGCCGTTAGGATTCATCCTTGCCCTTCTAAGGGGAGTCATTTTCCTATCATTTCCCACCTTTTTGTCTAGCCTTATCCTATCCTTCTCGGGCATGCATGTTGTGACCAACAAACCTCAAAACTTAGCTTCGAAAGGGTGTCATGAGACTAAAGCAAAAGGCAACCTTTATGTATGCAACCACAAAACCCTATTAGACCCAGTCTACTTGTCCTTCTGCCTAGGGAAGCCACTCACCGCGGTCACCTACAGCCTAAGCAGGGTGTCAGAGATTCTATCACCAATCAAGACGATAAGATTGTCAAGATCTCGGGATCAAGATGCCATGATGATGGAAAGGATGCTTCAACAAGGAGACCTAGCAGTTTGCCCCGAGGGAACCACATGTAGGGAGTCTTACCTCCTAAGATTTAGCCCCTTGTTTGCTGAGATGAGCGACGAGATTGTGCCTGTGGCAATGGATTGTTGTGTGAGCATGTTCTATGGGACCACCGCTAGTGGGCTCAAGTGCTTCGACCCACTCTTCTTCCTCATGAACCCTCAGCCAAGCTATACTGTCCGATTGCTCGAGAAGGTGAAAGGGTCATCTGCGCATAGCTTTGAAGGTGAGGACCGAACTAGATTCGACGTGGCCAACCTTGTCCAGAGTGAGATGGGCAAGGCTTTGGGGTTTGAGTGCACAAGGCTTACAAGGAAGGACAAATACTTGATTTTGGCAGGAAATGAAGGTGTTAGCAAGTAGCTAGTTAGCATAAATATTAGGAAAGAAACAATTCCTTATACAATTTAATTATTTTGTTACCCAAAACATATAGAACTTGTAGCTCAGTAGTCCATAGAGTGACAAAATTACTCGATTAATACTTTCAAGTTTTCTTGTTTGGAGTGTTTTGAAGTTGTATGAAAATGAATACAAATTAATATGTACTGAATATACAAACATTTATTTGAATTCCTTTCTTAGTGCGATTTATTTGAATTATTTGTCCTCGTTTATAAGCTTTGAATGAAGTTTACGCTAAATAGTCCGCATACGGCCCAACTCCTAACATCATTTTACAAGAAAAGTAAAGCAACCTCCGACAGGTCAAACAATATAACTAGTCCAATGTTATAAGAGAAAGCTAAACTAACAAGTTGATCCACTACACAATTAGCTTCACCCAAAACAATGTTGAAATTGGATAACCGAGTTTCTTTTCAGAAAGTCTTGACACTTATTAACTAGGCTAGCCAATGGATGGTATCGTGGCATCTGTTTCCCTAGTGCCAGAATCTGTTTCCAGAACTAAACGTCTGTAACCCTCTACCCAGACCCTCTAAAGCCCCTGAAACACTCCTCAAAGTTCAGCTTTAGGGACTGCACAGACACCCAACTTCATCAGTGTGTTTCTTCTGCCCCAAATCCCCGCCCCAAGTCCCCGTCCCACGAAATTATTTTACATGTAAATTAATATTAAAAAAATTAAAAAAAATATATTTAGTTTCTACATACTTATTATAACATATTTGAAAAAAAATCTTAAGAAATCGAATTATAATTTTTTTTTAAAAATATATCGTAAACTCACATCTTTTAAATACTTAAAAAATATCTCTATCTCTTATGAATTATTATAATTTTTATAAGTTGATTTTTTAAGATTTTTTTTAAAAAATATGTTATAATAAGTATGTAGGAACTAAATATATTTTTTTAATATTAATTTAGCTGTAAAATAATTTCGTGGGACGGGGACTTGGGGCGGAGATTTGGGGCAGAAGAAACACACTGCAACTTCATACGGAAACCGCAATCCCATTCGCCGGCATACAGCTAGGCATTGTCAAAACCTTGACTCATTTTACCTTTTGATCGAGTTTTCAATATGTATATAGAATTAAAAACACGTTATTAATTGCCACCGCAATTCCATATATAGTCGGAAGTTTAACGTAAGTTTGTGCCATTATATTGTTTTTAATTTTAAAAGGGTGGAGTAAACCCAAATTAATGAGATGGTCCATAAATAAATGGCGAAAGCCCCAAATTTCATACAGGATTGAAACATTTCATGATAAAAAAGGACAAATAGATACGATCTATTTATGGACCATCTCAAAGTGATGCATCATTAAGGGCTTTAGATGGTGAAAAGTCGGACCATGATTTGATGACACTAGTGTCATTCAACCTTGTTTCCTGAAAGGTCTATATATCCCAATCTAGCGACTATATTAAGAAAGTATAGTCACTAAAATTGTCAGCTTATTCAGTGAAAATGATATGTAATGAACAATAAGTTATAAGTTATGAGCTCAATCCAATTCATTCTCCTCTTTCTAGTGTAGTAATAATTTTAAATGCCTTCCTATAAACAATAACAAAAAAAACCTATTTGTTTATCCTCATTCTGATGTTTCTTGTGAACCTGTTGCGATTGAGACATATTCCAAACGACATTGACACATTAAAACCAAATACCCAAAATAAGAGAATGTCAAAACAAAAGGTAGTTAAATGGAAAAAACTGGCTGAGAAGTTTGTTAAGTTTAATTTTGATGGCGCTCGAATTGGGTCGGATTGTGCGGCTTCTGGCTTTGTTATCTGTGATAGCCATGGAAGATTGGAAGGGTCCTTTCTTGTGGTGTCCAAAGCCACGGTAAGGTGTCTGCTGTGCAAGCAGAGTGTTATGGTCTCATTGCAGGTCTTCTGGAAGCTTCAAAGCAGGGATTCGCTTGACTGGTGGTTGAAGGCGACTGTTTGACAGTCATCAATGTCTTGCGAGGCCTTTGGTAGTGCCCGTGGGAGATCGAGATGATGATTTCGGATGCCCTTGGCCTTTTTCGATCTTTCAAAAGTGTCACCTTTGAGCACGTCTTCAGGGAAGGTAACCGTGGCAGATAGATTGGCGCATCTGGACTTGTCCTCGTGTTTCGTCGCTGACTGTGTTCCTATTGAGATCGCTGATTTCGTATGTTGTCAACGACCTTCCCCCAAGCCTTGCCTTGTATGGAAAAAAAATCGAAACGAGTGTGGTTGGATTCCTATGCATTATAAACAAGTATAGAGTTTGGATACACATTTGAGAGATTAAATTATACTCCATCCGTCCTAAAATATACGGTCTTTTAGACCTTGAATTTTTGTCAAAAATAAATGGGTTTTTAGGTTTATAGGTTAATTATTACCCCTAACAAAGTACAATAGTAGTAAAATTAAAGAGTTTTCATCTCTACAATAATAATGAGATTTTTTTATAAATATGTTTTCTTAATTAACGTGCACGGGTCTAAAAGACCATGTATTTTAGGACGGAGGGAGTAATACACTTTTTTTAATAGTTATTTGTTTTGGTTAAACACTATTTAATGTAATTTTTACTTATGATATAAACTTTAATTTCTATTTAATGCACATAAAGTCATTATAAAATATAAACTTAATACAATGTGAATCCAAACACACTCAAAGCAATAATTTGGTAAAAAAAAATATGGGTATTTTTACGGGGATGTTATATAAGCCGAGTAGATCGAGCTTACTCATTTCCTAAGCAAGTTAATTATGAGCACATTTTTAAACTTGATTCAAGTTGAGGTTCAACTCAAGTAACTCAACTCAAGCTCGAACAGCTCAAATATCGTAGAATTTACAAAATCTCCCCTAAGTTACTATGTTATGAGTGAGAAGAGATGCTCTACAACTCGGATGAAGCTTGTTTGTTTACTAAACGAGTCGAATGTGAACATAATTTAAAGCTCAAGTTCATATTTTGGCTCGGCTCAAGCTTGATTCATTTCTAAACGAGTTAAGTATGCATTACTCGGCTTGTTTGGCTCCAATATCGACCCTAATTTTTTTTAAGTAAATCCCCAAATAACATTTTTTCAAATCACCATTTTATTGGGTGAATTTGTGAAAGCAGACCCAATTACCGGGTGGTTTTGTGCAATTTCAATCAATGTTGTTGGCTGATCTGGGCCTATTGGGCCCGCTATTGAATTTGGCCCAATAAAAAAAGTCCACAAATTGAAAATCCAGAATCTCTTTCACATTGTATAAAAGCCTCCGAATTCATCGAAACGTCCTCTTTTTCTCCCTCGTTCTGAAGCCTTACAAATTAGGGCACAAATTACCCATCACCAGAGCTTCCCTATCTTCTCCGGCGAAGCTAGGGTTTGTGCGGAGGAGTTATGGCTCTGGGGAGGAAGAGGAAGAGGAGGGTGAGCTTGTTCGATATGGTTGACGAGGCTGCCATCAAGGTTCCGAAGGTGAACTGATCGGGAGCGATTTACCCTAGCAATGGCATCACTGGTTTCTCGATGATCAATTATCAATTGGTTCTCCAGTAAGGAAAATTGTTGTGCCTGCCAACATTGCAGACTGTATACTGAAAGAAGTTTTGAGAACGATCTTGTGCCTCAGACGTATCCAGAGATTTTGGGATCAATCTCACCAATACAATCCTGATTTCAACTGCTCGAACGAGATTCTCTCCGTCTCAGCAATGCTTTCAGGTATGTGTCTTTGCTGCCTTGGGAGTTCTTAAATTTATGTTTAAAATCCCCAACCCCCTTCCATTTCTGGCGGGTGTAGCTGGTAGTTTGTCTTCTTGATGACATTTAACCTTAAGATGGAATGTGCCTAGATCATGTATGTATTCATGTCTTCACTAGTTGCTATCGTTACTGCACACACTGACTATGAAATTGCATCCTTTAATAAATGAGCTTGCTTCATTTTTCCGTTGTAAGCGCTAGAATCTATCATTTGACACTATGATCTGATCTGCGACGACAACAGCTTGCAGGTTCCATCAAAAAGGCCGGGTACTTTATGCAACCAGTGGCGGATCCAGGGGGGGCTCCCCAATCCTGACAAGGGGTAATGTATATTGTTTATATCTGTGAGTTTTGTAATATATAAAAGTAAAGTAGTCTATGATACACAATTATGCAAGTAGCTCATCTGGAGAGAACGGGGCATTACTTGACTGGAGGCTCTAGTCTCACCGGGTGGTTCACTTGCATCCATCTGCGTGCCTCGACTGCAAACCAGAGTGGGTTATATCCGGACAGTGACTGATATTCGCGGGGAATGGTAATGATCCTGCTTTTGATACTGCTTGTAGTTCAATAGTTCTGCCAAATTGGCCTTTGTTGTTTGAACCATACATGCTTATTGATATCGCACCACATTACTAGGATCTCACAAATTTCCCCAACTGTGAGGCAAAATACATTACAGTCAAGCATTTATCATTCAGCAACAAATGCAACCTTACTGACAAGCACACTACAAAATCCGCTGTGTTGGATCTTTCGTTTCGGTCCTTTGTTATCTCTATCACCATATATTCTCTTTATTTGTGTACCAGATTCAGGTTTGCTGAATTCTGTACTAAATTACTTGTACCAGCTTCAGCAAAGATGCGAAATCTAAGAGAAGGTGAAAAAGGACATGGCAGCTTCAACAAGTTCTAGGTTTGGTGTTGATTGCCCTTAAGGTACTTTTTTATGCATCAAACAAATTCGTAGATGATTGTTCAGGGTTGCAAATAGCAATTGGGCATTTGGGTAATGGTGAACAATGGTTGATTATATATACCCACAATCACAAGCTTAGATAGATAGATCTTCTTGCTGAATAGTGTATACACCACTAAACTTAGCTTATTTTGAGTTGCAACACTCGTCATTACTATCATTAAGTTCATTTCCATATAATGGGGAAGCTCAGTTTTTCCCTTTACCCAAAGTAAGGTATAGCTTATCGATTTCGGCCTGCAAAGTCGAAAATAAGGGAGTGTAAGCTCAAGCTGTTTGATCACTTGAGAAAATTAGTATTTAGGCTTTTGAAAATTTAGATGTTTCTTGTCACCTGATAGAACTTCAGCATGGCGTTCCTTTTCTTCTTCATTGTGGGTGTCACTAAACCGTCTTGCAGCTCGAACAGCTGAGGTTCCAACACGACTCCTTTGATGCACTCGAATCCTCGCAGCTGAAAACATAGAAGGCATTAGTGAAGGATCAAATAGAAAGCTAGATGTCGTGAGATGTGAATGAGACCATAAGATTCCCAGGCTTATGTGTGCACATGACCCCATGTCAGTACTAGAGATATGCATCAAAAGAGAGATGGAAACACACCTTGTTTCGCTCAGCTGCAGATTTCAACTCTGAGAGGACATGACTCTTGAGCTCATTCAGTGAGCACAGCTCCGAAAGGGAGCCTCTGTGACCGTTGTGATCCGCCCACTTCTTGGTGTGGTCTTCATTTGGTACAACCACAGCAACCAGCATTGACTTGAAGCTGTCTCCATACACCCAAATCTTCACCAAAAAAAAAAAAAGCAGCTTCAGTTCAGAAATTTTCTCGCAGACAAGCAAAGGTATAGCCATCAAGAACGGCAATGTTTCACTTACATCTTCGACAATTGGACAGACATTGTATATCTTCTCCAGGTACTCAAGAGCCACATACTCTCCTTGTGAAAGTTTGATCAGATTCTTCTTCCTATCAATGATCTTAACAACGCCATTGGAAAGCATTTCACCAATGTCGCCTGATTTCGTAAGCAAGAAAGCTGTGTTAGGATAGTCCTCAACAACCAAGGATTCGCGGAAGATGGCAAAGCAAAGCTACCTGTGTGGAACCACCCGTCTTTGAAGACCTCTTTGGTGAGCTCCGGGTTCTTGTAGTACTCAGCAAAGACAGTCTTGCCTCGCACACATACCTCACCGCGAGGTGGGTCTTCAAGTGGGTGGTAGCCCATCTCGGGAACTTCTTCCAGGCGCAATTCTGTGAATACGAATACTCCTCCTACGGTTGCAAGCATGCACATCTCGTCTGGGTAACCGACAGTCGTCAATCCACAAGTCTCTGTCAATCCTGCACAAGTGATAGGTGTTGTTGCTTGTGCTCACATCACCATAGTCCAAGCACAGAGTAAGAGGAAGCTATAGTACCATAGCCTTGGAGTACGAAACAACAAGATGTAACGCGTAGAAACTCTTCGATTTCTTTGCTCAGGGGTGCAGCTCCAGAGACTATAAGCCGAACACGACCCCCTAGCCTATTCTTCACCTTAACAAGAGATGAAAATGGTGATCAAATGGTTGTCTTATGAAGACTTCTATGCGTAAAAACACGAGTACTACCTTCCTGAACGCGATGAGATCTGCCAATGGCGACGCGTGCTTGTTTTTGAAACCCATATTCATCCAAGCAAGTTTGCTGCAATGAGCATAAAAAACCTCAACTCTCTTCAATTGTCAGCAAAAGATGTTTGGTTTTTGACAGCTTACTATTTGTACAGAAGGCTAAAAATCTTCCTTCTCCTTGGGTTGAGTTCTTGCACTCCCTTTTGAATGCCTAACTCACAAGCGAAAATGAGAAAAGTTAGCGAAATTGGATGCTTGTAGACTGGTTCGAATGATGGAGAATCGGACATAGACCCTTGCCTTCATACACTCTTTCAAAGACTCGAGGAACGCCTGCGAAGAAGGTTGGCTTCAGCTCCATCAAATCATCTCCAAGTTCATTTATGTTCTGCACACCAATGCACAATAAGCTCTCAATGAGGTTCAATCTCAAAACCAACGGACAATGAGAGAACTATCTTTCTTAGGAGTTGTTATGGTTTACTCCATGATAGTAGCCGACTGAAGCACCCTTGCGGAAGAAGTACTCCTCAATCACGCGATCAAGTATGTGTGCGAGGGGGAGGAACGACAAGTAGGCATCATTCACTGTCATCTATCATCAGTGGAAGAGAGCTTTTAGAGAGTGAAGTCATATATGACAGTAGTGTAAAAGAAAGGTAACACTTAGGCCTTCAAGATCATCTTACTTTATCTTCAAATTGGTCCAAAAAGATGTCCAAACCCCTTATAAGCATGGCAATGTTCTCGTGTGTGATCACCACACCCTTCGGGTCTCCACTGGTGCCGCTTGTGTACATGATTGTGCATATGTGAAATGACTGAGGCGGCGTAGGCTCACAGGGATACTTCCTCCCCTGCCAAGAGATTGAAACAAAGTGGCATAAGATCAATTCGGATGATCAAAAAAGGCGATATGATTCTTAAAATCTCAAAGTGACTAAGACATGACTATCTCTTAACCATCTCCATGAAATCTGTCCAAGAGAATGCCCTTATTCCTGCATTTTCCGCCTTAGTCCTCTCATCCTCGTCCAAAGACGTAAAGCAAACCATGGCTGTTCAACAACATACAAGATCTAGTTCATCATCATTACGATATAAATCGTATACATAGAAATGTAGGCCTTCTTTTCGTACCTCTTAGTCGTCTTGCAGACGAGCAATCAGGGCTGAGTATCTGCACAGTTACAACATGATAAGGATATAGAAACATAAGAGAACACCTTAATGTGAGAAGATCTTACTTCTTTCGCCTTCTTGTCTTGCACGAATACATAATCAACCTCGGCGTGATCTATGATGAAATTTACAGCACCGGTGCCTACATTCAGAGAAGAGATTGCAGTTAGCAACAAAATCAATTAAACTAAGATGTATCATGATAGTTAATCTGTCTGTTGTTTAACGGTCTCTCAATTTATCAGACAAGTTGTTGTCTGATTGATCGAATCACTTTCCTGTCACTCAAAATTTAATAGGATCACAAAGAAGTTGTACCTAATGTATCATAAAGAGGCACACAAATCAAACTCTGAGCTGCACAAGCCTGTACAAAAGATGACATAAAGTGATCAATTTTAGGCATCAATTTTTCATAACTATGGAATTGAACAACTTTGCATTCTTCAAACCTCCATTGCAACAATCCATTGAGGGCAATTGGGGCCATAGATTCCAATCCGAGCACCCTGTGAACGACACAAATATGTCGTTGTCATGAACAAATTGTTTGTCATTCAAATCAGACATATCCAAGGCCATTAGATATGATGATAGAATTGTGCTTACTGGCTCAGCACCACACTCGCGCAACGCAGATCCAATGCATAGGACTTCTTCGTAGACTTGTTTATAGGTTTTCCACTCATAAGGACCGAACTAAAAACATAACAAAATGGATATTGTCATTCAAGGTTTCAAGTTGCTATGGTTTTGCAGAGGGAAATTCTTGCCTTGCCATCGAGTTTTTCTCTTCGACCGAGCATCTTGTTCTCTGGATTCTTCTCCACAGCCAATCTGTATGTGTGAATTGTCTAAGTATATATGTTGCAAATTCTTTCCTTTTTTTGGTAGGAAAAATAGGTTGAAAATTGAAAATTTATGCATAGTGTAAGTTTTAAGAAACCATGTTCTAAATTAAGCTTTGAGTTTTTGTTTTTTGCAAAACCAAAAATAAACACATTTTCTTGATCATTTTCAGAATTGATTACCTCAAGTTGTTTTTTGTTGACAATTATAGGAAAATAAAATTACCTTAAAACCGAAAGCACAATCATAACAAAAAACGTCATATGAACTTTATTTTATTTATTTTTTGATACAAGACAAAGGTTTGGAAGACTTTAAACCCTACTAATACACCTCCCAATGACGTCCTTTTGGACGACTGACAGGAACTCCAGATGGGATGTTAGAGTCCCGTGGACCGTGGTCTATAAAGTGTTTGAGATGAGCCATCTTATCTGCTACTCAATTGATTTCGCCAAAGATATGAGAACAAGACGTACGCCCACTCTAATTGCTTGGAGGAGATACTAAATGTCCATGACGATCATCTCGATCTCCCAAGAACAATGCCAAATATGAACTCTCTATTTACAATTCAACTTAATCTTTCTCTTTTTCACAAAAAAATATAAAATTGGTTGGTAACAAAACAATTTTAATCAAGTACTACAATTAGCCGTTAAACCATAGAATTTTTTTTTAAAAAAAAATTTGTTACCAACCAATTTGATAAAGAGATTATGTTGAATCACCACCTTTTAATGAGAATTAATTATTCAAAAAAAGAAGTAGAATTAACCCCAAAAAAAAGGTAATTAAACATGAGAAAAATGAAAGAAGCAAAGAACCTGAAGGAATCCCAGGCAGTGGAGATTTCAGGGTCAGGAGGAGGGAAGCCATGCTCGGAGAGAGGATTCCGGTAGACCGGACCGACGGCCGGCCAGCCATCACCGCCTTGTTTACCACTCTCTACTTCCACAGAGAACTTCTTCATCTTGAATTTGTTATCAATCAGTACATAAAATCACAGTACATATATAATCAGCAAGAAAGGGGTTTAATGGTGAATTGGGTATTTTTGGGGTGGGTTGAGAAATGAAAGAAAGGGGCAAAAAAGAGCAAAGCATAGAGGCAAGTCTGAAGAAACTGTGATTTATATGTTTGTTTGATCATGGGTTTCATTAATTTCATCTCCTCTGCAACAACGTAACAGCTTTTAATGTTGGTAAAAAAAAAATTCTCTTTTTTTTTTATTCTTTGTTGAAATCAAGAAGCCCTTCATGCAGTAAAGCATTAAGTAAGGTATAAGAAAAAAAGGAATTTTTTAATGTGTTTTCATTCTCACACATATTGTGCGATCAAGAAAAGAAATTTTTAGAGAGAGAGATCTAAGAGCAAAAAAACCAATGGAGTACGCGCGCCACGCGCTCCCCCAATCTCTTCCCCGAAAAACCCAAAATCATCAATTCCTCTTTGCCAGAAAACCTAATCTGGAGAGCCTCCCTCATCTAAATCCCTCCTCTTGCCAAATCTCCCCTATAATCCCTTCTGAAAAAAGCTTTAATGATGATCTTCTTTGGCTTAGACATCCTATTGCAAGCTATCGGGGGTGTCGATGGTTTGTGGGAGTGGATTTTTCGTTCAAGAAAGTACGGTTAATGGAGGCCTGTGTTTGGGAAGAGATGTTCGGTTTGGTGTTCTGGCTTCGTTCTACCTCGTTTGCTATGAGGGTCTGCTTGGCTATGAGGAATAGAGATGTGAGTAATCGGCCTCCTCCTTGGCCGCACCCACAACTTCTAGATGTACGGTCTCCTTTCCGTCGGAGAAGGCGAGAAGGTTTCTTTCCAATCGGAGGTTTGAGGTCTCTGTTCTCGTACTGTTTCTCGGTTCCGTTTCAGAGGTATTGCTCCTTGAAGGTCGACGTCGGTTGCCTTCTTCCCTCTTCTCTCTACATCTTTTTAAGGAAGAACTGGTTCTTTGCTAATCCTCACTTTTCCTGTCTCTCATTTGCTCTCAGAAACTTCTTTCTCATACTACCTGCTAACCATCTCTTTGTTTGCTTTGTTGAAACGGCTTCGTCCTCAACGGACAAACGCAAAAAACCCTTGGAGGCCGAGTTTCTCGTGCCTCTAGAAACAAACTCCCGAAAGGGCCCAAAAACTCATGCTTCTGGCTGTCCTACGGAAGGGATTTCTATTCCTCTTGTGGGTCTGCCAAAAGCAAATCAAAAACAGAATGAGAAAATATTGAAGAAGTCGAAGATCGATGTTCACACTTTGAAGGAAATCCAGGCTGGTGTCCAGGAAAACATTATTGTGGGGAATCCTATCGAGACTAAGGATATTCGAAGGAGAATCAAGGTTGATTGGAAATTTCTGGCTGCTGGTTTTCAACAAGTTCCTCTGGTAAATAATTGGTTTGAAGTCTTTATGAATATCGACTATGTTCAGTATATCTCCATTTGCCTACTTTGTTGGTTTACTCAAAATGTCGATCTCAAATGGTCTCTTTGGAGGAATGTGTATTCATCTTTCTGGGTACTTGTTAATCCTTTGAATCAAGGTAAGTGCAAATCTGCATTAGTGAAGTATTGGTGGAATAGCTGTTGTGTGTCTAAACTAGATATTGGTTTATGCATATATTGGAGAGTTCTATGTCTCAGGGTAATAATTAATCTCTCTCAAATTCATCAATTTAATTGGGTTATTTGGCCCTTGTATCATCTTAATACCAAAATTCATTCGGGTAAGCTTCAGAGTTTTCTTCGCAAGACGTTAATTCTTTACTTAATCCCAGTCTTCTGCTATGTGGTGCCGAATTTAGGTGGTTTAGTTGTTAGCCAGAGTAACATTATATCGATCATGTATATGGCTAGGATTAAAACCCTTTCTCATTTTATATTCAAATTGTTAGTGGGTATGAGATGGATATATGTCTATACAATAGAGTGTGAAAATGCTCCTAATGCAAGGGAGGAGTCACTAGAAGTCATTAGTGTGCTGAGTAAAGAATTTTTAAGTTGGTCAAGCCATTTGTTTGGGGCTTACTTTTCTGATAATAGTTTAAGGAATTATATGTCCATAACTCTCATATCAAGTATAAAGGATGGCAGAGAATATGAGAAGTGGCTAAACGACATTGATCTCATCATCATTGATAGAGTAAGGAGTGTAAGGCGTGTTGAGTTTAAGTACAAAAACGTTTTCTATGGCCGAAAGGTAGGCTTCTGTATGAATAAGTGTATCCTAACGCGGCAATTAATTCTGAATTTTCTTCAGAAACTAAAAATTTTTAGTGAAAGGGATTATCAAAAAGTGAAATGAAAGTTGGATCTTGGAATGTAAGAGGGATGGGGAGACCAAATTTTTGGGCAGAACTTGGTACCTTCTGTAATATTCAGAGAATACAAGTGATGGCGATAATGGAAACTAAATCGGATAGAGTTCCGGAAGATATAATGTGGCGATCAGCAGGTTTTGATGAAGCATTTTGGGTGCCTGCGATAGGCAAATCTGGAGGTATATGGGTAATGTGGAAATCTCAATTACTCACTCATGAATCTATTACAATAGACCACCATAGTCAACGTCACATTTGTGCTATATATTCTAACTCGAATCTAAACTTTCGGTGTCAAATTCTGTTTGTTTATGCTCCTGCACAAGAGCGAGATAAACCTCTTTTCTGGGAAGAAATCATTGATAAAATAACTTGTTCCAGTCTCCCGAGCTTTGTGGTGGGGGATTTGAACGATATAGTCTCAAGTGAGGATAAGGTTGGTGGTGCAGAAGTTTCCTTAGGGAGACTTCAAAGATTAGCGGAAGTTAAAGACAAATGTGAACTTGTTGATCTCCCATTTATTGGGAATCGATTTACATGGAGAAAAAGGAAAGATGGACCTGATAACATTCATGAACGACTTGATAGAGTTCTAGTCCAAAATGAGATCCTTGTACAATTTCCGCGTATTCACATTACCCATTATGCGTTCTCGTCCTCTGATCATTGTCCAATTTCTATTAATCTTAGTGTAGAAAACATTCCTCCGGCCGCCCCATTTAAATTTGAGAACATGTGGTTAAAAAGAAAAGATTTGAGAAATATAGTCAAACAAGCGTGGCGAGCTAACTGTGGAGGTTCCGCTATGTACCAATTAGTCTTCAAAACTAAGGTTCTGAAAGCTAAAATTAAAGCTTGGAATCAAAAAACTTTTGGGAATATTTTTAGACAATTAAGGGAGTTAGAAGACGAACTCATTGTCATTCAAGGAAATCTTAGTCACGGATCTGATGCTATCACAACATCAAAACAAAGGAACTTATTAAGGAAAAAAGAAGCCTTAGTAAAATTTCATAAAACATATTGGAGCCAAAGGGCGAAAACCAAACATATAAAACTGGCAGATACTAACTCAGGGTATTTTCACAAAATAGCATCAGGGCGAAGAAACAGAAAAGTAATTAGACATATTACATCCGAAGATGGTACTCAAATAATAGGTGAAGAAAACATCAAGAACGAGATTCAACATGATTTTGAAAAACGTTTTAGGAAAGAAAATAACAACCATTTTGTGGGGAGTAGCCAGTTAGATTTGATAACACCAGAGATAAGCGATGAAGATAATTGTGAACTCATAAAACCTGTCCTCAATAGTGAAGTGAAAAATGCGGTGTTTAGTTTGGGGAGAAATAAGTCTCCGGGGCCCGACGGATTTACTGCAGAATTTTATAAGAACTACTGGGATATTGTGGGTCCATCCGTTATTAGAGCAGTGAAAAGTTTCTTTCTTTCTGGAAGGATTCTCCGACAAATAAATCATACATTTATCTCATTACTTCCTAAGGTTGATAACCCTAGTACAACTAGTAACTACAGGCCAATTAGTTTGTGCACAACTCTGTATAAAATTATATCAAAAATTCTTACAGAAAGACTAAAAAAGGTTATAGGGAAAATAATTCATCCACTGCAAGGAGCATTTGTAGCAGATAGAGCTATTCAGGATAATGTCTTGATAGCTCATGAAATTTTTCATTCTTTCAAAACACGTAAGGGGGTAGAAGGTTGGATGGCTATCAAACTTGATATGGAAAAAGCATATGATCGGTTAAATTGGGACTTCTCGATAGAAGTATTGCAAAGATTTGGCTTCCACCCAACTTTCAATGGTTGGATCAAAGAATGTATTTCGACAGTATCCTTCTCAGTCCTTGTGAATAGTTCCCCGACGAAGCTGTTTGTCCCTTCTAGGGGAATTCGCCAGGGTGACCCTATTTCCCCATTCATATTTATTTTGGGTGCGGAAGTTCTAGCACGAAGCTTACATCAAGAATCCTTAATGCCAATGAGTAAAATAGGTTTTAACTTTGGGCAGAATGGCCCCCGGGTTCCTTTTCTTGCCTTCGCAGATGACATTATCATTTTTGCTAAAGCATCGTTGAGTGCCAGTCACAAAGTTAAAGAAATAATAGATGAATATTGTAAATTGTCAGGACAAAAGGTGAATTTTCACAAATCAACGTTTCAGACAACAGGGGGTGTTCCCAGCTCCAGAATTCAGCTACTACAAAACTCTTTACAAACTCCTCATACGAGGGGACTAGAAAAATACCTAGGGTGTCCCATTATTAATGGAAGAGTCAACAGAACGACTTTTGAAGATATAATAAGTAAAACTAAGAATCAATTAGCAAAATGGAAAGCAAACTCCCTCTCTCAACAAGGTAGATCAATTCTCATTAACTCCAATTTAACAGCTAAACCACTGTATGCAATGCAGAGTTTCATGCTCCCATCATCCCTGCATAAAGAATTGGACCAAATAAATAGGAATTTCTTCTGGAATAAAGATCTTCAATATAAACCACTTATAAGCTGGGATAAAATATGTAAACCAAAGAGGAAAGGTGGGTTGGGAATTAGAAAAGCTCAGGTGATGAATGAGGCTCTCCAGATGAAATTACTTTGGAAAACCCTTGCGGAACCAGATAATGTATGGGTGAAAATTATTCGGCATAAGTATTTACGAGAAAAAGACATCTTAAATTATGAAAGGGTTAAAAACGCCTCTTGGCAGTGGAGAAATGCTGCTTCATTAATAGATAAATTTAAAGACGGACTATTTTGGTCTATTGGGAATGGTAGAACTGTTAGGTTTTGGAAGGACCCCTGGATTTCCTTAAAACCTCTCATCAATATGGTTGATCCCACACATATTACTGACGTTGATGCCCGTGTTAGCAGCTTTATTTTGAATGGGAAATGGTGGGAAGAAAAACTAAAAGAAATCCTGGATTCTGATTGGGTAAAACGGATATTGGATATACCTCTTCCCGTCCACCAGATGTCGGACCGGTTGTATTGGAGGATGGACAAACAAGGATGGTTCACGACATCTAGCGCTGTCAATCTCTTATCAAACAATGAGGCCTTTGACGACAATCCATGTAATTGGATTTGGAAGGTGAACACGTTGCCTAAAATCAAGAATTTTCTCTGGAAAATTTCTCATAATGGATTACCTACTAGGGATAGATTAAGCCAGAGAGGAGCATCGATTCCAAATGTTTGCGGTTTTTGTAATTCGTATGGGGAAGATGAGGTCCACTTATTCACAAATTGTCCTTTTGGACAAAGCCCACCCTTAAAAACTGAAAAATGTGCAGAAGTGATCAACAATCTCTCGTATCAAAATAGGAACGGCAAGTCTATAATGGAAAGTCTAGGTCAATGCTTGAATAAAAAAGAAAAAGAGGAGATGGCAATAAAATGGTGGTCTATCTGGTATTACAGAAACCAAATAGCTTTTAGAAACCTAAAGGATCCTTCCCAAATAGAGATAAAATCCTTCCTGAAATCTGTTATGGAAAATTGGAGAAGGACAGCAATGGATGAAATAGATGATGGAGAAATGACGTCTGGCTATAAAGTTTCCTCGAGTCGTAAATTAAGTAGAAAGAAGGTTAAATGGAGGAAACCGGTGAATGGTTATTTGAAATTAAATTTCGATGGAGCAATAAGTAGAACTGGATGCGCTAGTGCAGGATTTATAATAAGGAACTGGATGGGAGATGCTATTAAAATAGGTTATAAGGAATTAGGAGCTATTTCTCCGCTTATGGCGGAGACGATCGCTCTTAGAGAAGGAATTATTGTTGCAAAAGAAAATAATTATCAAAAGCTCTCTATCGAGGGGGATTCTCAGATTGTCATAAATCATCTTAAATCAAAAGGCCCTTGCCCATGGGAAATTGAATTGATTATGGGAGATATCAAATGTCTGTTACTTGCCTTTCGGGATACCTCCTTCTCCCATGTGCCCCGTGAGGGTAACAGGGTGGCTGACAAGGTTGCACACCTTGGCCGTCCTGTTAACGGGTTGGCACTGGAGTCTCATCCAGATCTTTTAGATCTCATCCGTCGGGATGCTATCGGTTAGGTTTTCCAACCGAATTCTTACCTAATCAAAAAAAAAAAAAAAAAAAAAGAAATTTTTATTTTTTTTATAAAAAAAAAAAATTTCCTTAATGTCAATATATTATTCTCTAGATCAATGTATTTTTTTTTAGAATTCTAGATCAATGTATTGAAACTAGGTATCATTCCTTTTTGAATTTCCAATGTATATATATCCTTATAGTTACATATTAGAAAAAAAATGCAACAACTTGTAAGCAATTTAGTTTGTTTGGATTGCTATATACTCCCTCCGCCTCAAAATTTAAGTCGTTTTAGGATTTTGCACAAGTTTTAATAAAACACTCACCCATCAATCAACATCATCATTCAACTAATTTTTTCATAAATTTTATTACCCACTACATTTTTTAACCAATCAAAATCTTTAAAAAAGTCAACAACACACAAATCAATACAAATCATTACTATCCTTTACCTAGAAAATCTAAAATGACATCTATTTTGATACAAAACTAAAGAGCTAAAACGACTTGTTTTTCGAGACGGATGGAGTATTAAATTATAATATTTTATTTGTGCATTTTTTTATATATAAATTTGCAAGAATCACTTTCACCCACAGTTTTAAGAAATATCCTTTATTAGTTAGCTAAAAAGACAAGCTTTTTACTAAACCTTTAGTCAATTTTATTAATTGTGACAACTCTTTAGCCTTTACTAGCATTGAATAGAAAAGGAAAAGGTCAAAAAGAATAAAGTTTAGCAATAGTTCTCATAATTAAATCACTATTTATAAAATGTGAAAACGGAATTATTGATAATAAAATATCTTAAAGAATTAAATCGACTTGTATTTTGAGTATATATCAATTTTGGGTTCAACAATAAGCACTAAATTACTTATAAGGTTGAAATATACTACTCGTTTTAGATATAAAATAGTTAAATCCAATTGAAATACCAAATTTAATAACAACTTTCATAACTTACCGTCTAGGAAAAATAAGACTTGAATAGAGTGGATGGAAGAGAGTGGGTGTCAACTATCACAACATGTGACCACATGGAAGTGTCATAACTCATAACTCGTACCATAGTTTATACGGAAACTCTAAAAGGATGGTACCTAAGTTTTACTAGAAATTTTTGAAGATACGAAAAAACGTATTGTTAAGTAGCAGATCCAACAGCTTTTTATAAAAAAAATCTCTAAAATAGAGAATTATAAATCATATATTTTAAATTTTTTTTTGGTTAAAATCTAACAACTTTTCTTGGTTGAATGCCTAAGAAAAGTTTATTTCTTTCATGTTCCCCGAAATGGAAATAGAGTGGCTGATAAAGTTGTTGTTATGAACTATAATAATAGGGGTTATAAGTGTAATTAGTAAAAAGTTGGGTTTGGTATTATAAATACCTATCTCAATGTGTTGAACGGGGCTATGAATGAATCAATATCAGTTTCCTATATCTTCTTCTTCTATCTCTCGAACTCTCTCTAATCTCTCTTCCACCTATTTCCCTTACCTTTCCCACACAATCATCCATGGAAGACCTTGAGTCCTAACAGTTGCACGCATTTGTCACTCTGCCAGAGGAGTCGATATATACAACAATTCTGGTCTTTCTGACATCATCCATAAGGATGCTGCCGGGTAGAGCTTGCTCGCCCGAATTCTTTCCTAATAAAAAGAAACAACTTTTCCATTATCGAGTTTATTCCAAAATATATAGAGTTTTCTTCAAATTTAGGAAATGATCTCCATTTTTTTTCTTTAGCATTCTCTATTTTTGAGAATGTAATGAGGAAGTTGTTAAACCAAAAACAATCTCAATATTCACCAAAAAGTCTAAGATAGAGAATTTGTTAGAATTACGCGCTCTGGCAGTATTTTCAAACAAATTGATACTCCATCTGTTAATTAAAACTTGTCATTTACTATTCATGCACGCTTTTTTAGAATGATAAAAACTAGGTAAAATATGAATATATTTTTACATTTGTTTTTATAAATTCATACTTAATTGTAATAAAATAAGTATGAAATTATTTTAAAAAATTATTTAAAAAGTTAATATTTAATATAGTTTTTAACACCTAACAAAGCGTGCGTGAGTAATAAAATGTCAAATTTTAATTAACGGAAAGAGTATTAATTTTCTAATTTTTGGCCTTTTTCATTTCCCATGTTACAATCCAAAAATGGGCCATAAAAAAAGGAGGAAGTATGTAATGGACTGAATTGAATGTTAAAATGGAGTCCACAGTACACCAATGCTGCTTTAATGAAGTTAGTTGAGAGAAAGATGACTGTTACATCAATGCTGCTGTTGTTTTTGTTGTTGGGGAGAACCTACCCTGTATCGGTGAGAAGCTCTATACTTTTTTTATTAGGTAAAAATTCGAGGACAGATGTATTTGAACCTCGAAAGCCTACAAGTCGACAAACGGATAACCGTCATAAATAAATAAATAAAATCAAAGATGATGCAGATTACAGGGTGAGAAGCTCTGTACACTACTAATACTTCACTAGCTTAAATCAATTAATTATTTTTTCATTAAAAGGGAATCACTAACTTTAAAATATCAAAACTAATAGATTTATATACGGCTTTTTTAATTAACCTAGTATTTTTATAAAGAATATTGGTTAAACATAAATATTTGATTAGGAAAGAAAACCCTAAATTGTTTCAGTGTATAGTGGAATATTATCTCCTAGGAGGCGATCGACTCTGTGATCCCGAAATTTCCTAGGGGATCGTCTTCTTCACTTCTCACGGGAACTCCTGGACGATGCACCATTCACTTGGATCTGTGTGTTTACCACTGTTTGTATTGCACCTTTTTATTTTATGTTATATGTTTGACTGTTCACCGTCTGTCGTCTTTTTCGGCCTCTCGATGTGTCAAGTTTGTCTGGTCCTCGAATTGTTTCCTAATAAATAAATAAAAATGTATGGTAGAATATTTCACAACCGAATAAATTGGTGAATCTAGTGGAATATTTCTCAAGTTCACATAATACTTGATTTTTTTGTGTGTTAGAAGATGAACTTCAAACTTATTATAATACACAACAACATTGAAAAATGTATATATCTAGCAATGAAGTAAAGTATGGGGACGAGGTTGAAATGTAACCGCCCTTATTTCAAACTTTGTTAGGGTTAAGAGTGAGAAGTCCCCAGATCTTCTGTCTCTACAACAATGAACATCGACTTATTGTACAGCTGTGTTAGGCTACTAGCGCATGTGCGGTTGAGATTTTGCAAAATCTTCCTATAATAGAAACTCTAAATTACCCATTGTTTTTCCGAATTTCCATAATTTTTGTTTAATATTTTTCCTTAATGCCTGAAGAAAAATAATTTAAGAAAAATAAGAAAAGATTGGAGTATTTATGAATTATTTGAGACTAGTTTAAGAGTTGAATATTTTCTTGTCCTATCACATAGAGTGATAGGCATTGATCACCTTCTTGAATTGTCTTGATTTGGACAATCTGTTATCTATAATTTGTATGATTTGCAAAATTACTGTAATGTTAAAAGGGCAGAAAGCACTCAAATAAGATCATGGGAGCGGTTAACAATAAGAATACATCATGAAAGATCACCATCAACAATAAACATTAAGGTTGTACATTTGTACTAGCTAGCTAGTAAATTCAATGTTGGGGGCAACTACAGTACACATCTCCTCATTAACTATATTCACAAAAATAGAACACAAAACAAAGAGGTTGTTGTAGGTTTAGATGCACACCACCTCCTCTTTGGAGCTTCGTCACGGGTTCAATTCTCACTAGTTAGTTTGATCTGTTTCGGGTTTGGTTCTCGCGACAAAGTAAGGGCCGACAAAGGCCAAACTCGTCGCCAGAAAACTAACTCCTGCCCATCCCATCCGATGTCATTGTGTCATGTCTAATTTGGCTTGAAAACCAATCTGCCCAATGGAGGTGGTCTTACTCTTACCTCCTACTTGTTTGACAGCATTAAATTGATGATTTACTATGATGGGTAGCAAGAACACATCACTTTCTCATTGCTGTTGCCGTCAAAATTAAGGCAATTAGGTTTGAAGTTTATTGTTAGGAAACAACACCTGATCTTGACGAGGTATAATGAGTAATGACGAACCTGAACCGGTGAGTATCAATTCGAAGACGAACCATGAGCTTGCCCTATTCCCTGCAAAATGCAGGACACTGGAAAAATGCTATTTCATTTAGTCTGTGAATCAGACTAGTCTGTATAGATAGTCGTATTGTATGCTGAGTGATGTGTGATGTTTCTAAGGTATCTCAATATGCTAATGGCAACTAAATATGGGTAAGCAAATTGCTCTTCAGCTGATTCAAATAAAGCCGCGGTTTGTGATAAACCTGTAGTTCTCTTGAGCCCACAACGATTTTTACCCGTCTTTGAATGTGCAAAAGCTGGGTGTCAGGTGGCGGGCAATAGCTCTATGGAACAAACTTCCTTGCAGTTTCATCACAACTCTTCGTGACCCTCGGGTGTTGCTTCATCAGAAGCTCCATCATTGTTGCTTTCTGTAGGTTCAGAGGATGCGTCGTTGTCAGATTTGGAAGAAGATTCAGAAGTTTTCTTCGTCTTTGAACCATCGGTTTCATTTTCAATGGGCTTCTCAATCTTTGGCTTAGGCTTTGGGATTCTATTGACACTTGAAACCTATACAAACACCAAACATGTCAGTCAGAAATTGTGATTTACTCGTATGGATGAATCAATCTCATCACTTTCTACCTCGTCTTTTCAAAGGAATTCAGTATTACCTTGGATTCAAGATCAAATAGCTTGTCGTGCGCCTCATCAGAAGTGAAAACTGGTGCAGCATAAACAGGAGTCCTGTAAAAACCCAAGTTATCATAATCACCACGGATAAACACTTCAAGCATCAATTAGTAGCTAGTGATGATCAATAATCAATTATTCATCGTTCACTTACTTCTTCTGCTCAGCTTCCTTCTCATCCAACCATTTTCTAAACTTCTCAGAACTGCTCAAAACCTGAGGAGATTAAAGATAGTGTTGAGATGTTGAAACATTGAATGGAAAATTAATGGTCACTGTTAACTCAGAATTGAGACAGGAAAACATTGGCTGTAAATAAATGCGATAAGCTACCTCGTCAATTCTGTCTTTTGGAATCCAGGATTTGTTGGTCTCCCAGCCACGAACAATCTGCAGAAGTTTGACAGAAGCTACATTAACAGAGCTTTGAACTCGAGATAGTTTGTGTATTATAAGTTTTTGAAGTCTATAATTTGGGGATGAAGGGTAGTTCTACATACCTGTTTGAGCTTAGCAAGATAGTTTCTGCCAGCTTCAACTGCTGCAGGGCGTGCACTAAGTTCATTCAATCTGAAATAGAAGAGATTGCTTGAGCACTCTTCTGGATGGGTCTAGTCTACACTATCGGTAAGAGGATTTTAGTGTAATTATAGAGCTTCACAGTGAAGGCAAACCTGAAAAACACGGGGTCACCAATAGCTTTCAGCGTATCAAGACGTTCTTGAAATTCATTTGCACTAGCATCTTCCCCATCCATGTACAACCATTCCTGCACCTGGAGACATGAAGGTTTTGTACGTATGTTAAAAGGCAACAAAAAGGATCTTGGATCCATTAAATACCATCAGTTCACTAACCTCCTCGAGTTTATGAGTAAAGGATTGTCTCTCCTCACTGGTGGAAACTTTTTGAACATCTTCAGATGACTCAATCTGGCAAAAAAGACATTCAAACCAAATGGGAAATGACAAACAGCAAAGTTGTTGAAGGAACAAATTTGTATCAATCAAAAGGGGGTTTCAGGTATAGTCAATATGCACAAATTTGATCATCTTTAAGTGTTGTTCTAGGTTTCTTACACAGATAATTAGCATGGAGTTACAAGATTTTTCAAATTGAAACTTGTTTTTTATTGACTATTTTTGCTCAAATTGTTCATTGATTGGCTTCAAAGAAGGGTGGACATCTAATAATGTGATAAAATATAGATAATCATTACAAAAATAAGTGAATTGATACTTTTCTTAAAACTTGAGCACAAGCCTAAAACGACGCTTATTGTTGATCAGAGGGAGTGAATAAGTCCCTCTTTTTTTCTCTCCCCAACTGGGCACAAAAGGTGTTTTTAAACCATTGTTTAAAAAAACAGTGATATTGTTGTTTTTCTCTTAACCAAAGAGGACGAGTACTGGTAGGCAAGAAGCAGCTAGAACTCACAATTTAAAACCATCACACGCAGCAAGAGAGATAATGGACACTAGAAGTCAGTTGTTCCCAGATTACAATGGTTTTAACTTTCAATTCACATACCTTTTCCCTGACACTGTATATGTATCCTTCCAGATTATTTTTCAACTCTGCGGTTCTCCTTCGCTCAGCATCCTTCCTGTCCAGTTCCTCCAATTTTCTTTTGCCATCGGTGACGGATTCTTTTGTAAGGAAAATGCCAGGTCCTGTAATCTTTTCAATGACCTGCATCAACAAAAGGACAAACGTGAAATTCAGTGTTCGTTCATAAGTAGACCTTCACAATACCAAGCACATGACTTGTTCGTACCTTCAGAGGAACTCTGAAAGTCCTCTTCTTTAACTTCTTTTCCACAACCTCAACCTTGTTATCTTCTTTTGCCGTGGCATTGGATGCCTCGTCATTTTTTTCTGTGGAATCTGTTGAGCTATTTTCAGTTGTTACGTTAACTGAAGCTTCAGACAGATTAGCTGAAAGAGTGATATTCTCAACAGTCAGGTTCTTTTTAGGAACTTCTACCCACTCAGTTATCTCAACAACAGCGTCTGTGCGATCTAATGTAAATACACCACTTCGACTGAGAGTGAAATGTAGATTTGCTTTGATTGGGGCAGAAAGGTTTCTGGATGAATATCTGATTTATAAACAACAAGACATACATGAAAATCAGGGCCACTGCTATGTTTTCCCAAAAGGAAAAGGAAAATAAAGTCACCGCTATCAATGGTGTTAAACTTACTTTTCACTAGCAGCAGTCAACCCAGACACAGTATACTGGGCATACACCGGAGAAGAAAGAGAAGGTGGCAATAGCTCTTCGCTCTCATAGGCAAGTGAAACTTCAAAGTCTGTGTTGTGGACGATGGATCGAAACATCTGATCAACAAAAAGTAAGAACATCAAATTAATTCAGTCTTCAATTAAGACCATATTCTGTTGAACAAATTCAGCTCCAAACATCAATTTCAAATACCTTACTGGGAACCTTTTTCATTCGCTGGACAATGACTTGTTTGGTGCTCTTATCCTTTCCAAGATCAGAGCCATGCAGCTCCATCACATAACCATAAGTAGCACCATCGACAATTCCTAGTTTTCTATTCAACTTGATTCCATCACTTATGTTGGCAGCATGTAGTGCTGCACCAAGAACAATAGCCTCATCAGCATCCAAGTGTTTGTCCAGCTCTTTCCTTCCAAGAAACTCTTGAATTTTGGCCTGTAATGCAAAAACATATTGCTGAATCTTTTTGTATATCATTGACAAACAAGTTTGCGTATAATTTTTACACCTCTTTTCCAAGTCTCCGTCCAACAGAAGAAATAATACCTGCAGCTTTGGGACACGGGTAGCACCTCCTATTAGTTCTACTGCATATAACTCTTCAGCCTTCATTTCTGAATGCTTAAGCACCTCTTTCAAAGGCGTGAGTGATTTTTCCCACAAATCTTCACAAAGTTCTTCAAACTTTTCACGAGTTATTGTGCTCCTAAAGAATCACAAAAGGAAAATGGGTATTCTGAACATTTTCGCATGCAAGCACCAAAAAATGTACTGCCCTACTCATCAATGGAGCAATATGAAAATAGAAATGAAGAGCATATCTCATAACACTCTCTAGTCTCTACACATATGAAGGGACAGATGGTTTTAAACAAGTAAAACTAAATCCTAATGCAATTGCAAGCCAGCATAACTCAAGATAAAATATGTACATGAAGGACGCTAGTAGCTCAGATAAAGTAGCCATTTAAACATCCTTCAGAACAATTCTATCTAAAATCCAAGAACAAAGCAGAAGTTTCAGCCTAATCCACTTGACTTAGATGCAATATCCACATACCTAAAATCCCGATCATCGTAGAGTGATTCCACAGATATAGGAGCTGCCGTGTTTGCACTTAAGATTTCCTTTGTACGCTTCACCTGTTTCTTGAGCTTGGCCATTGCCTTTGGGTATTTTCTCACATCAAATCCACCTCCAACTTGCTTATTGAACTCATCAGCAAAGTATTCCACCAGCCGCAGCTCCAAATCTTGACCTCCAAGCTCACAATTCCATCTAACATCTATAACCTATAAAAGACGACATACATCAGCTGAAACATATGATCTTAATGGTTCTATACGTAACCACAGCTTTTAGGATTTAGTACATAAAATTCTGTTATAAGGAATGCAGTGCGCAAATAACCATTAGAAGAGCAAATAAAACAATATCATTGAGCAAGTGTTAAAGATCATAAACAGAAACCGAAGGCATTCATTTTCTATTCCATTTGCAATTATCAATTCGCCACAGACGCGCATTTCTCAACAAAGGGCAAATTATGCAAATGCATTGAAAAGGCAACCAATTAATGCCAAGATGAGACTACCATCAAGTATGAAAATGAATGCCATTCCATTGCAATAACCTCCCTGATAAGTATTATTGAAGGATAAGTTAAATGAAATTCAACCTCCATCCAACATAATCAAACCAGCTAAACAAGATCCAATTAAGCTAAATCACGGCCAAAATGAGAGACCCCAAATCCATTACCTGAAACTGGTTGACTGAAACAGTTTTTCCATACTCCTTGGCATTATAAGCTGAGAAATAAACCAGCGCAGCGTAGGTATTACTTGACCCCATATCATAGAAGACGACATACTTCGAATCATTCGCAAAGTTCTTATCAATCCCGTACTGCAAAGCAGCACCGGAGTGCTCATTAATCAGCGAAAGCACGTTCATCCCAGCCAAATCAGCCGCCTGAAACACCCCCTTCCTCTCCGCCTGGCCGAAATACGAAGGCACTGTGATCACGGCATCCTTTATCACCACTTTCGAGTGAAACTCGGCCAGATTCATCGCATACCGGAGAATCATGGCCAGCATCTCTTCCACGGAATACACAGTCCCATCATCGACCTTGAAAGCCACGACACCTCTAGAATCTTCCACTATATCGTAAGGCAAATACAACGAATCCAATTTCCGCTTCGCGTAGCCGTAGGGTTTACCGATCAGGTCACGGAGCTGGGCGTAGACCTTGTCGGGGTACCTGGCGATCAGTCCGGCCGCCTCTTCGCCTATAAGGCGGTCGCCGGAGTGGAATGCGACGAGGTTCGGCGATTTGCGCTTGGACATCTCGTTGATGGCGACCGAGATCGGGCTCTGGCCGGGCTTGAGGTTGACGACGGCGACTTTGAGCCATTCGGAACCTAGATCTATGCTCAACACAGCGGCATTAGATTGGAATGGTAGGATCGTGAATAGGATGAGGATAAACCCTAATCTGAGTAGCATTTCTGAAGGAAATCTGGATGACTCGATCTGAGATGGAGAAAGCGGGACAATGAATTCCAATTTTGCGGGAAGTTTCAGAGAATGGGGAAAGCTTGAGAGAGGGCCAAGTCAAAGGGGGTGTGAGTCGTGACTGTGTTTTGGATTACAAAATACATGCATTATAATGAAGGTATTACATAATAATGCAGTTATTTTGTCACGTTTTAATGTTTTATATGGGTGTTGGGTTGTACAACTAAAAAAAAACTCATAAAACTATAAAACAAAAAAAATTAAAATAACTATTTTTATTTAATCATATACTCCCTCCACTTGATAAAATGTGTCATTTAGTATGTACGTACGTTTATGACAATAAAAATTATATAAAATATTAAATTTTTTAAATAAAAAATAATTACAATTTTGTACATGTTATATAGTTTTAAAAAATGTGCATGAATACTAAATGATAAATTTTACTAAACGGAGTATAAAAGATGAGATGAATCAATACCAATGGATTCTATTAGTCACAAATATGATAAACGATTTCAACAAAAAGAAAAAAGAAAAAAAAAGACTAAGACATTGGCGATATGCATAGTATAGGGAGATTTACAATACAATGACATGTAAGACGATACGCTAAATTAGATCCTATATAAAGTCTCTTTCAACTCTCTGTGTCAAACTGTCGTATTTGTGTCCCTCCTCTTTTTTCTCATTCTAAATCCTTATTTCTTTTTGTCTATCGACTATCTCTAAATTCCTTAATTTAGAACTGAATACCATTTCCGTTAACTGACTAACCTCGTATTTGGATTAATTGTTCTATTATAAACTTTGTATTGGAAGTGATTGTCTACAAAACTAATATTATTTCCTTAATTTAGAACTGAATATCGTTTCCGTTAACAGTCGATATCCATGGAAAATTGAACTTATCATGTCAGACATTATGACACAACGTACTGTTAAGAGTGCGAGTACTCGCGTCTCTCACGTGTTCTGCTTAAGCAATATGACAGCCGCTAAGGTAGTACACCTTAGTCGTTTTGCCAAGAGCCCTGACATTCTAAATGATCTAGGTCTTTATGACCTCATCCGTTTGAATGCTTCCAAGTAGCATCTACTACCTGGATTTTTTTCCTAGTAAAAAATAATAATTTCTTGCTCTGATAGGTTAATTCGTTGCCCTGCTTCATCCCCATCATCTCTCTCTAGTTTCGAGGGTTGATTCACTTTGTTTTGGAGCATTTCAGTTTTCTGTCGACTTGTTGGCACATCGAAAGATCTATCTGATCTCGAATTGTTATTTTATTAAAAAAAATATCAATATAGTTGTTCAGAATATTCATAATATATATTTTTTTCTTTTAAAATTTAAAGTTTATTTCATGCTTAAGTGGGATAAAGAATCCATTTTTTTTTCTAATAAAGAATCTTCGAGGTTGAGGTTGGTCTGATCTCGAATTTTTTTCTAATACTCCATCCGTTCCACAATAGTTGTCTTTGAACTATTCATGCACGCTTTTTAATGAGCTAAAAACTATATAAAATATTCATTTTTTTAAAACAATTCTATACTTATTAATAATATGTATGATATTATTTAAAAATATTTAATAAAATATTAATATTTTATATACTTTTATATAGTTTCTTTAGAAAATGTGCATAAATAGTAAAAGACATCTATTGTAACACGGATGGAGTAATAAAAAAAAACTTCCATCTCCATTGGGCAGCCCGACGTGGAAAATGTAAAGGAAACCAATCACATCGTGCCAGCTGGATAGAGGTACACGTGGCACGTTGTGCGGATTTCATTACCCAGAACCAGAACCCCAATAAGTTGCACTTTTCCAGCTGTAAACTGGAACTGTAAAGAAATGGGCCTCGAGCCCAATGGGCTTATTGGGCCATAATAGCCTTGACTTAGAAATAGCAGGTCAATGAATATTATTTTAGAATACAAGTTAAAATAACAAGAATTACATTCGTAAGAGAATTAATAAAATAGAAGGGAAAAAAATATTAACGTCAAGGGGCGGAATTTTTGTTATTTTTATTAAATTTTATATATATGGAGGCAAGTAAAAGGTTAGATAAAATTTGAACCTTGTATATATGTAATATACGATAAAGACACGTACTTGAAAATGACCGATAACTAACATTTTACCTGTTAACGTTTTTTGCTATGTAAGATAATCTTTTTGAAATGTAAAATTAAAAAATGAAGAAAAAAAAAAAGACGATATACTACAAGTTGTTTTCCTAAAAATGTCACTTTGTTATAATATTATTATTATTATTATTATTATTATTATTATTATTATGTGGATGTACAAAATATACACTTTACTTAGATAGAACTTTGTCTATAGATAGATTTACTATTACTTGGAGCCTAAGGAGTTTATCGCTATATATTGTACCGGTGGTGACACCAAGAGAATGCAATTGAATACAATCTCATATTCTCCCCTCTTTGCCCTAAATTATAATACGTTATCAGCACGATAGCCTCTAAAGGCAAAACCCTAATTTTTCAACTCCAAAACCATGAAAGCCACGTCCTCTACCATCGTATTCATCAAGCATCCATGGAGACTGAATTTCGCAACGGCCCGGTGGGATAATTTCGCAAACAACATCTTTCCAAACCGCCCTCAGATCTAAAAAAAGAGGCGCTGTAACCGATTAGAACGGCGGTGAAGGAGGCGAAGTCGCTGAGCCCCGGCGCGCGTGTGTTTCACGGGGTGCCGATGAACAAAGACGACGACGCTCGGTGTGACCCTAGTTGTGTGCCAACCCTCGATGTAACAAAAAGGGGGCAAATTGAGGCGGCGATTAAAGGCAGCGTCACCGTGCGATAGCATCGGCGGCGGAGAGCAGCAATTGGATCTCAATTCCACCGTCGGACTACGCAGCGGCGGTTCATGACTTCGATTCCGGCGGTGGACGATTGCGGAGTCTGAAAGAAAGTCATCGGCGATTCATACTTCGATTCCGGCGGCAAGATTCAAGGGCAACGAGACTGTATCCATGGTTGGATGCGGAGTCGAGGTTGCCGGCCGGTCGATTGCTGGTTGCCGGCCTGAAGCCGTCCCCCTGTGCCGGTAGCCCGAAGTGACCGAAGGAGCACCCGAGTCCCACGTCGCCGTTCGTTCTTGCAAATCATACGAAGGAGACGATCCAATTTGGGCAAACTTTAGATTAATTACAAATTCCACCCTGAAATTATCAAAATTTCGAATTGGCATGTACTTTTCTGATAAATAACAGAAAAGGCCCAAACTTCCAGGGTTACAAGTTTTGTCCCTGAGTAAAGGTTCCGATGAGTGAAAAATCTCTTCCCAGAAGCGATGAGATTTAGCGAGTGAAGCGATGAGATTTAGCGAGTGAAGTAGATAAACACATCTCCCGAAGAGGATGTATACATAAATTATATCAATCCCCGGAATGCGCTGTCGTGGAGGTAAGTAGAGGTGAGTGCAATTTGATTTTTCTAATTTATTATTTTGTTTATAAATAATTTAATTGGTATCTTGAAGTAAAAAATATTTCATCCCTCGAAGTGGATGAAAGTAAAGAAATTGATATTACAAATCATTGAATGTGATCGATAAAATTCATCCCCGTAGTGATGAGACAAAAAATATCATCAATGTAGCGATGATCAATGATTATTATTTTGTTTGTTTGTTTGTATATTATATTTTTATCATCATCTCCTGAAGTAGATGAAAAGTCACATCTCTCGAAGTAGATAGTGAATAAAATAGATTATCGCCAATTGGAAAGTTAATCAAAATAAGACATTTTGATGAAATTGTAAATCTGTTTCGGAGTATGATTATCTACGTGTTGCTCACACAAGAGGTACGTTGACTTTCCTTGCTTGATTAATTAGAATTTCAAAAGGTTTAAGGCCTTATACATAAGGATGGATAGAATTATGTTATATGATATATGTTTTAAATAAACCATGATTATAATTTATTAATATTTTGATTTGGTGATGGATGGTGTCATGTGAGTGATTTATGCACGAATCCACACTAGGATATCATGGTAAAAGGAGGCGAATCCTAGAAGATTGAACTCTACTTGGTAGTGAGTCTATATGGGTTAGGCTCGACTTTAAGGCTCGTGATGGAGCTGGACTGATTTTTCAATATTGGTATATGCAATCGATCTTGCGGTCAGGTAAGCCTAAACATCATATATTTGAATAAGCCTAAACATCATATATTTGAATTATGATTTTTGTGCCTCTTGATCATGAATGATTATATATGTGTGTTATGAGTTCATCTCGTACATTAAATATGGATTATCATTTAGCTGCTAATTGCAATATGACGTTATTAATTGCACATGTAGATTTTATATCATAAATCATGCAACAGTGCTAATATACTTTGATATATGAGAATTTAGAGCATTGGTAAAATCATGTACGAATGGGGTTGACGATGCATATAGATATGACTATTGGTTAAATTGACCATTTATTGAACGGATACATGATAAATGATATCTAAGTTGATGAATAAATAACGTCATCATGCATCGATTAAATATTAGCCTCATCTTTGTAGTAACGAGCTAAGATGATATTGTTGATTCCATCTTGTACTTGCAAATTATTTCATATATGATTTATTTCATAGAAGGTGAAATATAAACTCCTGAAGTGGTTAAACTTGTTTGTTTCCTGGTCACCAGAAGTTGACATTATTTATGTATCTTGAAGTTGATTTGTATTATATCCCGATAGTAATTGCATGAAAAATAAGAAAAGTCTTTTTCTCTCATAGATGATGATCGATGAAATTATTGAAATTGAAATTTGAGATAGTTATTGAACCTATACTATTTGTGAATGATATTGTTTTTGAAACAAGTGATAAATATCTGAATTGATATCCACCAGAAGTGACCAAATAAATTTTAATTATGTTTGGTATATTTATTTTTATTGAGATTAGTTTTGTTATTCACTTGTGAGGTGTATATGTCTCAATTTACTTTTTATAATTCGAAACTCAAACTGTTTCCAGAAGAAACAACTTTGTTAAGAGTTTGTATGTCATAAACATATGCGGTTTTATATGAGAAGAATTATATATATTGTTCGTGTAAATAAAAGTTATCTCTTGAAGTAGATAAACTTATAAAAAAGAAGACACTCATGAAATGGATAAATTAAAGGAGTGTCTTATGGTGTCTAGATGATCCAACACCTTTGATTTTGCCAACTTTGTCGTTTTTGTTTGTTATTAGTTCAATTTGGCTATTTTAAGGTACATGGAATCTTTATTTTATTTATCTATTTGATTTGCATTTGCATTTTATGTATATGAATATGCATTGGAAATGTTTCTTGAAGAAACAATTATGGGTTGATAATGCCAATTTTATTCAACAAATGATGATTTGGGAGAAGAGTTTGAAGCAAATCCTTGTTAAATTGTGTGAAATCAATAAATTTATTCTTGAGAGCCCGAAGACTCTTTATTTTGGAATCTTGTTCTTAATCTACTTGGGTATGGTAGAACTCAAATAAATAGCTAGCTAAATGACCTATGGTTCATAACAACCTCTTTCATTGCCAGATGCAATATATATTGTTACCTCTAGCAGAGGACATAAAGAGGATACGGTGCGCGCGACCGTTGTTAGGATACTGGTCATAATTTTGAAAATGATTATAGATAATCATGTATGAGTCGACTCCCACATCAAGGAGAATGTGGAATAACAAGTCAAAGTTGATGGTTTGCCTAATTTGGATTTGTAATCTCCCAAAATATGAATGGATCATCGTATGAAAATGTTGGAATGGATTAGAGCTTGGTATCTGATGATATGACAAACCTGAAGTTTTCGGGATAAAATGACTAATGAGTATATGTATAAAGTCTATACTTGACATAATTAAACCTTATACATAGCTCCAGAAGAGCATCAAAATTAGTCCTCGAAGGCCTATTGCTATAATCAAGCAATAAACTCATATGAGAAAAAGGCTCTAGAAGAGCGTCAAAACACTCTAAGTGAATGAGTGATGATAGATAAATTGGGATCATAAAAGTCAATGGAGGACTAATAATTGCCAGAAGCAGTGATTTTCCCCTAGCTGAGGATGTCAAAAGAGGGATCCAACATAATAAATAGATTACCCATGTTGGCAATATGGATGTGATATGGAAATGTTATCAATGAAATTGATATGTTGAGCATTGAGAAGCTGGCGATTAAATCGACCAAGTGAAGTCGTTACTTATGAGATTATCATTTAGGATATTACTAACGCATGGAATGACCCAGTAGAGTCATCAATAATAGTTAATAAGCAGACATGAATATCAAGAGCTTGATTCGATTTTGGTCAACAATAGAAGAAATTCTCCTTCTTGTAATTTATCTCCAGTAGAGAGTTTGATATTTACATGTTCAGTATATACACCAAAATCTCCCCAGATTACACTAAGTTGTTGTAAAGCAAGAAAGATGATGTATATGGAGGATTGGGTTTCCATAGATGATCAAATACCTAGAGTTTATCACAGATGATAAAATACTCGGTATTTAGGGGGAGAGGAAAAGGAGATCAAGAAGTAATATGTTGCATGGAAGAAAAGTGAACCGAAAGTTCAATGAACTATATAGCAAACAGGCTAGTAAAGGCATTAGTAAATGCAAAAGATAGCATGATTCAAATCGAAGTTCTAGTGGTAACTTCAAACAATGGTGATATGTCCACTAGTATAAAACTCCTGGAGAGATTTTATGAATGTTGACAGTGTTAGAATTGATTATGAGTTGTCTTGAAATGACCAGATCATTGATTATCGTTGATAACACATATCTAAGTTTGCACTTGAAGTGCTTGATAAGAATAATTAGAGCTTACAAAACGCTAAGAGCGTAATGCGATTGGATTATGTAAGCATGAAGTTTTTGGACCTGTAGCTCCAACATTGAAAAGTGTAGTATCAATTGGTTTTAAGTGGGTGTTTGTACAAAGGAAAATATAAAGCCAAATTGATTGGACAAAGGCCTATTAAAGGTTACATTAGAATGTATTCACCATAAGTGAATATAATTTTGGCTCCAAATGTAAATGACGAACGTTGTAAGTGCATACCCATATAAATGGAAAGGATCGATTGAAAATGCCTGAAGCATTATTATCAAAGTCCTGTCATGTACAGTTGATTAAAGAGTCTTATTAGAGTACCTTAATTACCTATAATTGTGAAAGTGGTGACATTTTATTAGGTCCCGAAGTACCATACAAAGTTGTACTCTTTTCCTTAATCTTGGTTTTTATCCCACTGGGTTTTTCCAAGGTAAGGTTTTTAACGAGGCAGCTTAAGCACCATTTAATGCATCAGATCTCCCAGGTCAACAATGAAAAGCACACTAGGTCCTGAAGTACCTTCTGCTTGTGCATCCAAAGCAGCTCAACACCAATCCATGGAAGTCAGGCGCGTCAAAGTCAATCACGAAGGCATTCCAGCTTATACACATCAAAGACAATGTTGAGATTCGACCATAATCTCATGAAGACGGCGACATTAAGGAGAATGAGAAGACTTCGAGAAGGATGTTGAATTCAGGGGGAGCATACACGCACTGCACTCTTTTTTCCTTCGATCAGGTTTTGTCCCACTGGGTTTTCCTGACAAGGTTTTTAACGAGGCAGCTGGAGGAACAAAGAATGTACATCCAAGGGGGAGTGTTATATTATTATTATTATTATTATTATGTGGATGTACAAAATATACACTTTACTTAGATAGAACTTTGTCTATAGATAGATTTACTATTACTTGGAGCCTAAGGAGTTTATCGCTATATATTGTACCGGTGGTGACACCAAGAGAATGCAATTGAATACAATCTCATATTCTCCTCTCTTTGCCCTAAATTATAATGTCACTTCACGTACGTACGCATTTTAATGGATTGGGTACTACACGAACAATTAAATAAATAAATAAATAAATATATTATCGAGAAAATTTGCCCAACGGACCCATTTTTGGACCTCTATTTGGGGAGTGTCTCCCACCCTTGTAAAATTAGGATTTTGTCCACCTAAACTTTTTTGGACAAAATTACCCCTCAGTCAATGGCGTTTTCAGCACCAAAAATAAAACATTGTTCCCGTCATCTTGATCTTTGCTCTGTCACGACGCTCTCTCCCTCTCCTTTCGAAATTCGTTCCTGCCCTCTCCCTCCGTCAATGGCGAACAACTGCCGACGCTCCACGAGATCCTCGGATCTGGCGGCAGAGAGCCCGGAGGCGACCGGATCTGGACGGTTATTGCCGGAGTGGAGCACGGAGGAGGACACGGGATCTGGACGGAGGGGTGCAACTGCCGCCATGGAGAAGAACGGAGTGGAGCAGCGGCGGTGGGCCAAACTGCGATGGAAGGCCGATTGAGAGGAGCGGCCACCCCACCGCGCTCGATGACGTTGTCTCCATCTTGCTCCTCCATTTTCGCGCCCACCGCATCCTCCACCGCTCCAGATCTGGCTGAAATCGAGCCATCGATCGCTATTTCTCCTCTTTCGACCGGGAATTGGATTCAGATCGAGAATTGGATTCAGATCTCCGTCCACCGGTCGGAAATCCCGGCGACGATACTTCAAATCTAACTACAGAGGAGCGGGATGCACATAGCAGAGGAGCCGACGATGATATTCCCGCGGAGGCGGAGTTCCTCTTCCCGTCATCTTCATCTTTGCTTCTCGTCGTCTTTGCTGAAATGAGATCTTGCCGTAGGGGACCAGGCAGCCACGACGACAGCCTTGCTGCGAGGCGGAGGAGGGCGATGGATGCGAGGCGGACGACGGCCTTGCTGAAAGATGATGTTGATGACGACGCGATGGATGCGAGGCGGAGGAGGGCGATGGATGCTGGCTCTAGTTGTGATTCAGACTCTGGATCAGGTGGAGGGATGCGTGCTGAAGGTGTTGAAATTGCACTTTCACTTTCAGATCTATTCTCTCATCACTTTCTAAGTTAGATCCGCATCAATTTGTGGAGATTTTTGCCCTGCAGATTGGATCTGGCCACGTTTCAGCAAGATGATGTGCTGGATTCGGATTGTTACAAAGCTGAATCGGATGTTCTTCTGCCCAGGTTCGCTTATCATTGCTGAAACCATTCTGATTTCACTTAATTCTCTCTGCCTCTAATCGCTGCTGAAACCATGATTTATCTGTGATTATGCCTGATATACAATGGATGTGTACTTGTTATGCTTTTTTTTGGTACATTATCGGTTTGGTTACTCTTCCCGATTATGTGATGAGAATACTGTAGCAATGTGATGTATATAGTACTAGTGTTTTCCAATTCTCTTGTTGCCAGTAATAGTTCCAAGTATTCGTGGTTTAATAGCCATTTCAGTAGCTAACTATTCTTACATTGGTTTTTGGAATGCTAGTTCAAGTGGCAATTACACAAGAAAGCGGCACAAGTGCTGTATTTGCACAAGTGGCAATTCCTTTGCTTCTTATGTTTAATAATCTATTCTTCTTTTTTTGAAAATCCTTTTTTCACTGTCCTTTGCTTCTTATGTTTAATAGTCAATTGCAGCATTTTTTTTATGTAAGTGCCTAAGTGGAAGCTTGTACTTCCCTTGGCAATTTCAGCAATTTTTTTTACGGGATCTGAAATGCTGAAATTAATTTTTATTAGAATTTGCTGAAATTGTTGTGGTTGAACTTGCTTTAAATCTCCTTTAAAAGCCTCTTAGCTCAATGGTAGAGCAATGTGCTATGCACAAATACGTGGGTTCGAATCCCGCATAGGCTAAATTTTATATCTCGTAATACCGTTTCAACAACAATTTTAGCATCAACAACGTTGCTGAAATCGGGGTTTCAGCATCAACAACGTTGTTGAAACCGTGTTTTTAGCATCAATAACGTTGCTGAAACCGGGGTTTCGGCATCAACAACAGTGCTGAAATCGGGGTTTAAGCAACTCCGGTTTCGGCAACATGAAAAAAAAACAGTAACGCGAAAAGAAAAAAAAACTGCTGAAACAGAGGGTGGCATAGGAGTTTCAGCAACTCTGGAAACCCGGAAAAAAAAACGAAAAAAAAGCGGAAAAAAAAACTGCTGAAACAGAGGGTGGCAGAGGGGTTTCAGCAGTTTCGGCAGTTTCGCGGGAAAAAAAAAACTCAAAAAAAAACGACAAAAAAAAACGAAAAAAAAAGACTGCTGAAACAGATGGTGATACAAAAGTTTCAGCAATTCCGTTTCAGCAACTCTGGAAACGTGGAAAAAAAAAAAACTAAATTTCGCGGAATTTTTTTTTTTTGCTGAAAACAAAAATTTCAGCATGATGAAAAATTCGGTGGACAAATCCCAAATATGGAGAGGCTGGGAGACGGATTCCTAATATAGCCTAATTTCGTGGCCTATATGGAAATTGCCCCTATATTATCACTATCTTACTAATCTATTTTATACGGAGTATTTATATAACCCAAATGCTTGAATGCATATCCATATGTTCAACGTTTATCAATTTAATTTGATAAGTTTACGACGTTATGAGGATTACATATATTTTTTACTTTCTTTAAAACTATAACTAATAATTTATTAATAATATGAGCGAGAAGTAAAGATTAAAATATAATGACAACTTTCTAATTTTTATTTTTAAAAAGTGTAAATTTTAAATGTAGATTTAACCTATACTCTGAAATTTTAGGGTAAAGAACAATTTAAAGTTAATCATCTCTCTCTATATCTGGTTAAATTTAAATTGTCATATTTAATCAATTTTTTTTTTTGTCTTAGTAGTGATTCTAGTGAATATCAACCCTATAATTTCAACTGCATAATACGGAGTATAATTCAATTGTGCCTTTTATTCCCTTTTGTTTATGGTAGACCAAAAAAGTCTTTTAAAAATGGACAAAAGCAAGTAGCATTATTATTCAACTTTGTAAATTGTAAATAATGTAAATAAGTCTTTTAAAAATGGACAAAAGCAAGTAGCATTATTATTCAACTTTATATCATTATAAAAAACACATGTAAATTGTAAATAATTTTTATAATCTTTAAAATATCGGCTGAATAATAAACGGGAAATTAAAGTGAGTGGGACGTCATATTATACCGCTGGTCAGCAGTGTCACTGAGTAAAAGTGTTTAATTCGGGTTCTTAGTCTACGTTGTCCTCTATATGTTAGGATTAGGTTTATTTATTCGGCCTAGTGTATTTACTTACCATCGTTTGTATAATATTTTTTAGGTTGTTTCTTTTGATGATTCCTCGGTTGTCGACTTTATAGGCCGGGAAGAGTTAAGTTTGTCCTGCCGTTAAAAAAAAAATAGTGACTGGGGCCGTATTTCGTACCCATCGTATCTTTAGGATTTTTTTTTTTGAAAAAAAAAGAAAAAAAAACCAATCAGGTCTGAGTCAATTAGGTCAGCAAAACCGACATTTTCCCCCGCGGCGGTAGCTTGTTGGACGGGGAAAAATGGAACGGGGGAGAGGGACCCACAAAGAGGACACCTGTCAGCCTGTAAATAATCAAGAGAGGTTGACCTGGCACCCCACGAGAGCGAGGAAGAGGACACGAGCGCCACTCGTCGGTCCTAGTAGCGGGCCCCACCTCCCAACCGTCCACGTCGTTCCTTTAGGCTCTAAGCTAGCGCCCAGTAGAACTCTCCAGTTCTACCGACTTCTACACTACTGCCAGACTAATTACAGTACTCCCTCCGTATCGCAATACTTGTTGTTTTAGACTAGTAAAAGTGTATCAAAAAACTTGTTGTTTTAGCTATAATTATTATCTTTATAGGTAATGATTACTCTTTTTATAGATAATAATTGTTGTTTTTAGGTGTTTTAACCTATAAAAATAAAGTAAATATAGGTTTTGTTAATAAGCGTGCATAGAGCTAAAACAACAAGTATTGCGATACGGATGGAGTACCATTTACGACGATGTAATGTATGAACTCAACCTCCCACATGGCCACATCTTTGTCGTTTTCTACATTTTTCTAAATTTTTGGGTTAAATAAACTTTACGGAACCAATTTTTTTATTTTTTCCATCGAATTTACGGGAACCAATTTGCGGGAAGTTTCCATGCTCGTGCGATGATAGGGTGGTTGATCAATAACGACCCGAGATTCTATCAACGTAATGTGCACTTAGACATACATTAAGAGGTGGTTTGGTATCAATACTAAGATATCAGATATCGGATATCAACCGTGATACTCTCTCCGTTTTTAAATAACTTAATTTTTCAAGTCAAACATGTACTTTTAGGAGTGTAAAAACTATATAAAATATTAAAATTTTAGTTAATTTTTTTTAATAATATTATACTTATTGTTAATAAGTATGAGTTTATTAAAAAAATTAATAAAAAAATTGTGATTTTTTAAAATGTAAATTACGAAGAATTACTTTTAAAATAATATTGAAAGAAAATGTTTAATGTATAATTTAAACATAAATATGACATTTTTTGATGAAATAGTTTATAGAAACAAAAAATATAGAGATAATTTTTAATGAAAATATAGAGATAAATGAAAAAGAATTAATGATATAGTAAAACAAATAAAAAGTGAAAGAATTGGGATTTGAACCCAAGACCTTTTGATTTTGATTCTACTTCCCACCTTCCTTTACCACTTGAGCTAGATAACACTCTTCATTCAAATATCATTAAAAGATGTTATATTACCTTAAAATATTAAATATTTTCAAAAAAAATTATTTTTTTTTTGTATTTTTTTTCCGTCATGGGGTGCTCGGGCCCTCCCAAACACCCCCTGGCTCCACCCCTGCTTTCCATGGCAAGAATATTCAATTCTTCCATTGAAGCCCAGTATCACACTCTTGTCATTGCAACTTGTGAAACATTATTGCTACAATCCTTACTCCGAAAGCTGTAAATTCATCTTTTCCAAACTCCAATTTAAATTATGGTGTGATAATATTGGTGCTGGATATCTTGCCATCAATCCAGTCTTACACCATAAGATCAAGCATCTCCCTCGTTTATACTTAGCCAATTGATCCTCTATCGTACCTCTTGTAAATAAACCTTGTAATTCAATTGTTCACAATTAACGAAATAGAGGCATTTTACCACTAGGGTTACTCTCAAAATTTCCGTTTAATTTAAATACGAAGTAATTAAATAATTGTTAGTCACGCAGCAAGTACAAAGCGAACTATTCTTTCGCCTTTTATTAAATTAATTAAATATTGTTGGTGTTATAAATGTGAAGATCATCCAGTCTCTTCCACAGAACGCAATAGGACGATTCGACCAAAAAAAAAAAACAATAGGACGAGCGGGTCACTTCCAGAACGTTCCCTCAGCCGCACTCTCCACCGTCGATTCAAACCTCTTCCACGTGGCGCTCGTACAGCCCTCGATCAACACACTCTTCTAATTCCCGGCAATAACCCCCTCCTCCTCTATATAAACCCAACCCATCTTCCTCGATACTCCCACACCGAGCTCAAAAATTCCCCAAATCTCTCCCCAACCAAATCCCTAAATCGAATCGGACCTCAATTTGATACCATGGCACCGCAGCTGATCAAGATCGGAGCCGACCAGGCCATTTCGAAGGCGAAGGCGGCAGCAATCCCGCCGAGCCGCGCGTACGTGACGTTCCTCGCCGGCAACGGCGACTACGTGAAGGGAGTCGTCGGTTTGGCCAAGGGACTGAGGAAGGTGAAGGCGGCGTATCCGCTCGTTGTGGCGGTGCTCCCCGATGTGCCGCCGGAGCACCGCCGTATGCTCGAGGCGCAGGGCTGTATAATCAAGGAGATCGTGCCGATCTATCCGCCGGAGAACAACTGCCAATTCGCCCATGCCTACTACGTCATCAACTACTCCAAGCTCCGTATCTGGGAGGTACGTTACACGTGGCATCTCCTGCTTCTCCCCTGGTTTTCTTTGTTTGTCGATCTGGATTACACTAATTACAGTAGATATTTGCTTTCCCGATACTTTGGAGTTATTTGTTTTTCTGATAAATAAAAACTTTTATAAATTATTTTTTTGATAAAATAAAGAATCTCAATCCCATCATATTATGATTGTTATGGTAAGGATTTAATTGGCCTAATTGATTTCTTATGAGAAAAAGTAAATAAATTAGTTGTTTCAATTTATGTTTATAATTTAGTGGTGTGCCGTAACTAAAAAAAATCAAAGGAAATGCGATTTATAGTTCTTGTAATATAAAATTTATATTGTATATGATTTAATGTGTATGTACATATTAGAACTTGCTAGATGTTAGTGTTTGATGCTATAAATATCATTTTTTTTTAATTAAATAGAAAAAGTGTTTTTATTTGTAAATAAAATAATAGGAAAATTTCCGCAAATAAAAACATGTTTATATTTCTAGTTATTACTCTACCTTTTTCATTCGTGCAGACTAAATACACCACAGATCTTGCACGTCGGAATTGAAGTGCAGGTTGAAGTGGGTTAATTAATTTTTCAGTGTGCTAATTAATTGGAAAAGTCTGCACTTTAATTTCGACGTGCACTTTTTGAGGGGAATTTACGGTGTATTTAACAAAATTCTTTTCATTTTATCGAAATTATAACTAATATTGGTTCTTTAATAAAAATTTGGAGATTAAACACAAAAATACTTGAAATGACATTTTTTTAATTTCTTAAAATATTTTTTCCCCTAAAATGGCTTGTTTACTTAACCAATGGAGTGTACTATTTTGGGGTGTACTATTTTGGGATGTCATTGGTTAGGGTGAGCTATCTTTGTAAACAATGAGGTTTCACCTGCTAATACGACGTCGTCTTGCTTTGCAGTTCGTGGAGTATAGCAAGATGATATACCTTGATGGGGACATACAAGTGTACAAGAACATTGACCACCTGTTTGACCTACCGGACGGCTACTTCTACGCGGTGATGGACTGCTTCTGCGAGCCCTCATGGAGCAAGACGACGCAGTACAAGATCGGCTACTGCCAGCAGTGCCCGGAGAAGGTGGCGTGGCCGGCTGAGCTCGGCCCCAAGCCTTCTCTCTACTTCAATGCTGGGTTCTTCGTGTACGAGCCCAGCCTCCAAACCGCCCGTGACCTCCTTGCGACTCTCAAAATCACTCCTCCCACCTCCTTCGCCGAGCAGGTATACTCTAATCTCTCATCCGAATAGACTGTATATACGAATTGACATATTGATCCAATTGGTGATAGTTAGATCGTCACATTTGTGAATGTTTTAAGTCCTAAGTTATCCCAAATTATATTAGCCTTGTTCCTTTTAGAATAAGGAGAGAGAATGTGAATATAGCACATGTTGAAATTTCAATGAATTGGTCTGTTTGGTAACATGTAGCTGATGGGTAGCGAAAACTGAAAAAGTAATTAAAGCTAATGGATTAAGTATGTTAAATAAATGTTAAATTAGAGTATTTATAAGCTAGTTAGATGTTTGACAACCTCGTTCACTCTAGTAGTTGGTACAAAAATTAGCTTATGAGATAGGAAAAAATTAATAGAGCTTTGAAAAGCTTAGGGTAAGTAACGGTTGAAAATTCAGTTTTAATAGCTAACTAAACTAAAATCTTATATTTAACTTATACATTTAAAACTATAGAATATTAGAATCACAAGAATAGGTGATGAGGTAGTTGAAGGTATCTGATGAATTATTTGTATTAAATATATGTTAATAAGTTAGTATGATGTTGGGTATATTGGTAACCTATTTGTTAGAGTAACTAATGAAAACTTGTGAATCGAAAATCAAAAAATTTGAAAAGCTTAAGTGAGTAGCTGATAAAAAGTTGTAACATATACTCTCCTAACAAATAAGCCTCGAGTTTAATGCTACTATTAGTCTATTACTACGGAGTATTAAGTTCGAATTCACCTTCTATCACATGCTAGACAAGTACAAAAAGTTGTCAAATCTAACATCTTGGTCCCTCCTATGGGACCAAGTTTTGGCATTTTACATTATTTGATTCAATCAATCAAATATTCAAAGATTCATCAAAGTGTTTGTTTGTGGCTGTGATGTTTTGCAGGACTTTTTGAACATGTACTTCAAGGACAAGTTCAAGCCACTCCCCATAGACTACAACTTGGTCTTGGCGTTCCTGTGGAGGCACCCGGAGAAGGTGGACCTGAACAGGGTCAAGGTGGTCCACTACTGTGCCGCGGGGTCCAAGCCCTGGAGGTACACCGGCGAGGAAGAGAACATGGACCGCGAAGACATCAAGCTACTTGTGAAAATGTGGTGGGACATCTACGACGATGAGTCCCTCGATTTCAAGAGCCCCGCCCCAGGAGCCGCCCACGTCGCCGCCGAACCGACGGTGAACATCGAGGCGTTCAAGGTGGCACTCTCGGAGGCCAGGCCTGTCAAGTATGTGGCGGCTCCCTCCGCGGCCTAAGACTGTACATAGGAATGCAAGTGTATTTTTGTTTGTTTGTTTGTATACAGAAGGAAAATTGGTAAGAGTTTGAGGTTTGTGAGATTAGGCAAATGGTGATTAGTAATATAACTAATAAGTGGATTTTTAGTGTATGTTTTGTGTAATTTATCCATTGTGTTAAAAAATTGTGTTTGGTTGTAACGCTTTCAGAGAAGGCTAAGATTTTCAATGAAAGTTTAGTTGTATATGTTTAATGTCTTGCCTTTGAATTCAAACGTTACAATGGCCGGTGTTTTGTTTGATTATATATGCATTATTTATGAATGGGTATTTAAAGTTAAAGGTGAATTATTCAAATGAATAATGGATAAATACTAATGTAATTTAGTTACGGTCCTACTTGTTGGGTACGTGAAAATGATGTGACATTTTTAAACTCACAAAGGGTTGGAAATGTTTGGGGTTAGAAATTTTGGAAAGGCTGAATTTTATGGTTTGGATTTTGGACTTTTCCCACCACGAAAGGGGTCAATTTTTTATTTTTTATTATTTGATTAAGCGAAAGGGGCCATTTTTTTTATTTTTTATAAGGAAATAATTCGAGGCCGGACATGTCCGGACCTCGAGAGGCCAGACGGCAAGCCGTCAAAACATACAACAAAGCAAAAGAAATACAACAGAAAACAATTACCTAATACAACAAAAGAAATACATGAAACAAACCCGAAAAACCCCAAACCCTAAGCAAACAAGCAGACACAGCAACGAGAAGATGGAGACCCGACGTGATGAAGTGGATAGCGAGCGCATGGGACAGCACAGCTGACACGATGTCTCGCCGCCGGAAAGACGAAAAGCAGAAATCCACGTAGGGCAAAGACGACTCCTGGGGAAGTGTGGATCACACGACGTTCCCTCCACCTAGATGAAGGATCTTCGGGGACCACGAACACGATCACTTCGATCAACCAGGACCGCAGAACTGCTCCTCAACCGAAACTAACCACGGACCAACAAACAGAACTCCAACCAAACTCGAGAAAATGAAGCACGACCGCGAGAGGGCAAAGAGCGCAAGAGGATTCCGAGAATTAATTAATTATATGTAAACATAACCTCTTTTTTTTTCCAATTAGTTCGGGCTGCCCCGGGCCCAAGGATTAACCTTGGGCCCAAAGCACAGCCCGAAAACACCTGTCGAAACCCTAGCTCCCAGAACGAAAACAGGTTACAGGGGACGAAGGGGGATGGGGGACGCTGCAAGCCGGCGGAGACGCCGACATAGCACAGCATGGTAGCCAAACAACCAAGCCCGAGAACCCTACTGACGGACCAGAGGCCGAGCCGGGAGGGAAACCGCTGGGGGAGAAGCCACATGCCGCCGACCAACGATGGAGGAAGCCGCCGGCGACACAGGAAGAAATTGAAACCATGTAGACGTTAATCTCGCCATAGCAGGGCAAGGAAGAAGCTCGATTCTCGAAGCCCAAGGAGACGCAGGACCGGAGAAGCGAAAGCACAATAGGGCGACCGATTTGGGGGACGAGAAACTACCGGAGATGGCAAGAACAGGCACAAATCAGGCCGATGAAATTTCGGTGAGGGCGGGTCATCGAAGCGTTAAAATCGACGCCGATTACACAAACAGATTGACGATTTCCACCGCCACCGACGGTGAACACCGGCAGTACACAGCGACCGGTACGACCGGAGAGAAACAGAAGGAGGCGATCGGCCAAGAGAGACCCATCTAGCCAAGAAGGCAGGGTGGATACTCCCAAAGGAGATTTCGGGGCTCCCGAAGGAGATTTTAGGCTCCCAAAGGAGATGTTACGACTCCCGAAGAAGGGTTTGGTGCTCCAAGTAAAGCGACGACATCCTTAAGAAACGACACCAGCGGGCAGCAATGGTGGAAATCCCAGGTTGGGGAACGAAGGAGTTGATCTCCCTCTCTCTACAATTGTAGAGAGAAGGGAGAGCACAGTAGTATATTATATATCACTCCGTACAACAAAATGTTGCAATTTTCTATCAGCGAAAGGGGGCACTTAATTATTTGGTAAATAATTTTGCCTATTATTGTTTTTGTTTTTTTATAATGTAAGAATTCGAGATCAGATAGACCTGATTCTCGATACACTGACAAATCGACAGACGGAAAACCATCAAACATACGACGAAAAATCAGAAAAAATGCGCAATAATTATTGTTGTTGTTATAATTACACTCTCCGTCTCCAAATATAGACAATTTATAAAATTATTTTAAAAATTTAATAAAAAAAAGTTATGATTTATAAAAAAAATTAACTCATTTAAAACCGTACTCATCTAATCTTTATTAATCAATTTACGGTAAAAACTTAATTACATAAGTATCCTCCTATATCTTAAATCCGAGACCTTTGGAGAGCAGTGATGCTATCCACGTGGAGCATTCTCCAATTTTTTCACTTCTTTCCGTTTTTGCCCTTCTCTTCCTCTTTCTTTCTCCCGTTCTCTCTCCCGATGTAGAGGTCGCGTCTGTCGCCGACGGCCATGGCGAGGATTCTAGGGTTAGGGGTTCGATCTAGAGGTCGCGCTTGATGGAGTTGATGCCTCATCCATCCACATGTATTTGTTTGATTTGAAGATGTCATTTTTTTCCGAAAAATTAGGGTTTAGGGGAACGATCCTCCTCAATCTTTTAAAATTCATGTCAGATTTATAGGTTTCTTCTTTGTTGATGTTTAGAGTTAATCAACGCCGATCCGGGATCGAGTAGATTCGGCAATGGAAGAAGCTGTTGGAGATGGTTTCCGTCCCCGAGCGCTCAGGCAGACATGGTTTCCATCGGATAGGCAAGGGCTTGAAAGGTATTTTGCCATCTTTTCTATCGTTTAGGTTTTTTTTATTTTTTATTTTTATTGCTGCATTTCGTTGAAATATGTGTAGTTTGCTTTGATGAATTGCTTTGGGAACGTTTTGATGAATTTCTCTGTGTGAGTTTTGTATGTTGAGGTTTGTTACGAGCTGAAATTCAAATAGAAATCTTTTCAATTTGGAACCAAATATATCACTTTACTTCACACTGAGATTGAAAATGCAATCTTTTTTTGGCTTCTCATCCATGGTAACTACTTTTTTTTTATTTCAATCTCATATTGGAGTTTTTTTGGGTTCTACCTACAAATGGAACCGAGTATATCCGCCATGGTTTTGATACAATTTCATGTAGTCATGCACTTTAGGTGTTTGATGAAATGTCATCCAAAGAATCATGACCCTACCCAAACATCAAGATTTGGTACTACCCTTATCTCTGAGGGAGGTTGATAAATGGTTCCGTTTGGTTGTGTTGTTTACTGGTGTTGTTCATGTTTCTTGAATAACTCTGGTTCCTTGTAGGGAGTTTTGAGACTCAAACATAAAGCAATGGAAGAAGATAATCCTCCCATTGATCCAACGTGCTCCTGTATGGTAATGCAAGGGTCCAAATGCACTTTTTTTTAATAAATAGAAATCTCAAGTTTTAGTACTTGCTGGGACGAGATATCAATGTCTATAAACACGTTCAATTTCCATGTGCCTTTTGTCCATTGTTTTTTTACCCACCTTGATTATGTTTATTTATATTGTGATATTAAATTATGTTTTTTTATGGTACATCTTAACACTCACCCTCACATTCTGAATAAAGTTGCAGGGCGAGATCGATCACATTCTAAATGAAGTTAAAGAGAGCCTGGACCTTTTCCATAGCATATGGAACAAGGTAATTAAGTGCTGCAATTTCGTTTCTCTCCTTCTCTTATAGTCCATGTATTGATTTTTGGATTTGACTTTGTGGAGTTTTTTATTTCTGGATTTTTAATTTCGAATGCCTTTGTTTACACAATTACCTATTGTATTGATTTCCATTATTTGGAGATTAGATTTACGATACAGAAAATGCGAACCAGAAGGAGAAGTACGAGGCTGACTGAAGAAGAAGTTAAGAAATTGCAGAGGTATAAAGATCAAATCAAGATATGGATTCAGTGATATCTCCTTTATGTGTCAGAAATGTGCTTCTTTTGCAATTCTGTAGGTTTCTATGTGGACAATTTTTTTTAAAAAAAAATCAAAATAGCCAAGGATCTATGCTTTCACATCTCTTTTTTTTTTTCCACACTAGGGCTTATCTGTAATTTGGGAAACCATAAATGTTGCTCAAAAGTTTATTGAAGCACTTTCCTATGTGAATCAAATGAAAGTTTATGGAGTATGTATTCTATTTTCACCTTTTCCAGTTTTGTAAATGAAGCAAGTTATTGGACTTGTGTTGAAATATCTCGTAATCCAGCTCAAATCTGTCATGCTTTCAGATTCAATTCTGAATTGTAAAAGCCGTGTTTGCTATCACATTTTGTGTCCATTTTCTCATAATCTTTCTTTCTTTCTCAGTGGTTCTTAATGGAAATCTGAAAGTTTATTACAACTTTCACATCTATTATATGCTTATAGGAGTTATAGCGTATGTATTACTTAATGTTACTTTCTTCTTTATTTATGTGTGTCCCCGACCTTTCCCACGGTTTAAAAGTGTTGGGTGGGACAGGCTCTATCAAACAGAAGCTACATTCATCCCACAAGTAAATGATTAAGTGATGATTTGTAGGTAATCTATGGAAAAACTATGGGAAACTTGGGAAACTTCGAAGCCAGTACCTTCTGCGAGACAACCACATCTGTTGGATGAGGATTTAGATGTGTAAGATCAGGAAAAAGTAAGTTTTCTTGAACTTAGTTATTGTTATCTTAAATTCCAATATTTCTCCATCTTTTGTAGTCTATGCTCTTTATGGCATCTTAAAGGGTTTTCTTCATATTTTGCTCTCTCTACATAAACAAGAAATTTAGGTGACTCCAATTTGATGCAAATTAAGTACCCTATGTATTTGTGAACTTGGTACAATATTCATGGTTGTGTTTTTGACTGCACACATCACGGGTGGTGGAAAATTCTACAGGTGTGAAATAAAAATTAGAGCAACTCTCATATGTTTAACATGATATGGGGGAAAACAATTGAAATGAAATATTTGCAAAGTTCATTCTTATAATTTAGATTTGGAATACCTTGATCGAAATTAATTCCTAATTTGTGGATAATTCCTTTGTGATATTTTGTTTTTTAAAATTTCAACATTATTTCAAATTAATTCAAATTAATTTCAAATTAAAAGATTGCAACCGCTTGATTTTGTACCTAAAAATCAGTTGAGATTTTTTTTTTGTAACCGTGTTTTTTAATCCATTTAATTTAATATTAGTAGGTAGTTACTAATTTCCAACCACGTTTATTCACTTATCAAAAAAAAAACCACTGACCAATACCTTCATCAAAAAACAAAACTTCCAATAACTGCTCTATATATTTGCTCACTGATTTTTCTCAATTCTTATTTTCACTTTCTACCTAGGTAAGTAGCTCCTCTCTTCCCATTTATCTCTATTCTTATAAACGTTCACCCCTCCTGTTCTTCCTCTTTATATCTTTCCCCACGAACGTTCACATCTTTCTGTCTTACGTCTCTTTCTTTCCCTTCTTTATCTCTTTCGTCTCTTTAAACATGCTTCCCAGGTCTGTTTTTTTTATGGGTATCATTTTTGTTGCAAAGTTTTTCTTATTGAAGCATTTGCTTCTTACCCCCAAATTGGGGAGACCAGTGTTCTTTCTATTTCTCATTACAATTTCCTCGAACAAGATGGATTTGCATTGATCTATCTAGATTCATTTCCCTGGGATGGGAATGTCGTGAGTAGGCAAGTGATTCAAGCTATGTTAAATGTCTGCAATGTTCCCGAGTGTCTTCAAACTCTGTATGCAATCGATCACATAAGTGATTACATAAATGAGCGCATTTTTACATCAGGGTTTGATATTCAACGCGGCTTGGTGCCGAATATTACAATTGTTGTTGACACATTTAGTGTGCATTCGGTAGATCATTCTGGTCATCCGCTTGAGGTGTTGCCTATTGACATTGACCCATTGCCTAATATCAATGCTTTCTATGATATTGACATTGATGAATTTGAATTACCTCCAGATTGGTATGACTATGCATTAGTTGTTTCTTTATATTAATGATATTTTATTTATCCATATTCACTTAATATTTTCCATGTATGAAATAACGTAGGGAATTGCTAATGGAATATGTGCATGTACCACAACATGCGTCAATGGAAGTTGTCAATTCGCTCCCTGTGGGATTGTTTTCGGAAGCAGCTGGTCAGTGCACTATATGTATGGAAGAGGTGGATCACACAACCATGCTCACCCGAACGCCATGTGAGCACCTTTTCCGTGGCGTTTGCATCCGTCAGTGGCTCCAGGCTCAACACTCTTGCCCAATGTGTCGGTTTAAGTTGCCGATGGCTACCAACGATGCTCCTTGAGTTGTTAAACAATTGAAATGTTGTACAAACTAGGTTTAGGTTGTAAATACACGTGAATATTTGTTGCCGGTGATCAGTAATATATATTAGTTGATTTTGTGTTACCTTTTAGTTTTGTAATGTTTGTGTTACTTGATTTCAATATTTCTCCATCTTTTGTTTGATGCAAATTAGGTACCCTATGTATTTGTGAACTTGGTACCATATTCATGGTTGTGTTTTTAACAGCACACATCACGGGTGGTGGAAAATTCTACATGTGTGAAATAAAAATAAAAACATCTACCCCCGTTTCAAAATAATTTTAAGTTGGAATTTAAAATTAATTTGAAAGATATAGAGACTTAATTTGTTAGTAAAGCATATCTAGTATCTACCCACATTTACCTCTCAAAAACAACTATCTACCCACGTTCATAAGTTTTTTTTTCTTTCTTTTTAACCTTTTCATATATATTAGCAATATTAGCAATTTAACCGTAAATAGAATTTTTCTCACTAACTTCATGTACTTCCCACTAATTGAATTTAGTAGTTATTTATCCTCTAGGGGATTTGGTAGTTTGTTTTTCTTTTTTTGTTTTCTTTTTTAACTTCATTAAACATATCTACCCACATTCTTTTTTAGTATAGACATTGAAGTTATCTTAATTTTCTACCCACGTTCTTTTTTAGTATAGACATGGAAGTTATCTTAGTTTTTTTTTATTAGTATGGAAGTTCCTTAGTTATCTCACTCCCCCACTTTTTCTTATACACACATAAAACCTGGAAGTTACCTTCATTTTTCTCTATTAGTATGGAAGTTACTTAGTTATCCCGGCCCACTCCCCCCACTCGCCTACTAAGCTCATAATTAACGAGGCTTCCAATCCGAGGAACAAAAACCACAAACAAGGTATTCTATTTTTCCTAGTCATTTCTACATCTGTTGAAGGTATCCTTCTACCTTTTTTTTTGGAATCATTGTTCAATTGTGTGACTTCTTGAACTTATATTTTTCAGTTGATGCTCAATCGATTTCCGAACATCCATCCCAGAGTGCGCAGGTACGTTTACTTAGTTTTTTCAGCAAACATGATGTGTTTCGAGTGAAAACATTTCGATGTTTGTGTTGTTAATTTGACTTCGTTATTTGGTTACGTGCTACAGGTTTCAAATGGCACCCCCCGTAGATACCATCAACACCTTAGATGGATCCACAAAGAAAATTTGGACAATTAGGGGAAGGATTACCGTTCTTTGGACAACGTCTTATCGAGACTCTAAGGACGTCGACAGAATTCAACTTATTATGACGGAATTCAACTCATTATCAACTTATTATCATGGATGAACTGGTCAGGTTATATCGGGAACCAGTTTGGGAGAAAAGGTTCCTATTCCTCACATGATTATGACTTCTTCAGATCCAACTATGCCTGTACAGTTTGAAAGAAGGCAATTTCCTTTGTTGGTGTGTTTTGGTATGACAATCAACAAAAGTCAAGGGAAATCTCTGTCACAGGTTGGTTTATATTTGCCTCGGTCGGTGTTCAGTCATGGCCAGTTATATGTTGCGCTCTCTCGGGTGACGTCTAGGAGAGGTTTAATGATTGTAATATGTGATCAAGATTCTAACCTTTTAACCTCTACTATTAATGCAGTATATAAAGAGGTTTTTCACAATGTATAGTTTGTAGAAACTTGTGTTGAGGACATATGCATGCAGATGTTATGGCTCAGTTGATTATTATTTGCGTGCATTGTGGTTGATTTATTTTACTTTATCAAACCATGTTAAAGTAATTTATGCGTCACTCCTTCTTGTATCATATTAGTCGAAGGTAAGGTTCAGTCGAGTACTATGTTTTATACATCATTACTATGTTAAAAATCCCGTGCGTAGCGCACGGGCTATAGGCTAGTTGATCCTACTAATTCAATTTAAACGACTTAATTCAAAAGAAGTTATTTAAATAATCTAATGTAGTACTACCTCCGTTCAGAAATAGATGTCGTTTGACTTTTTGACACGTTTTTTAAGAAGCTAAAAACTATGTTAAATATCAATTTTTTTTGTAATTTTTTTAATATAATATAAATACTTATTAATAATAAGTATCATATTATTAAAAAAAATTGTTTTAAAAGTTAATATTTTATATAGTTTTGAGCTCCTTAAAAACATGTCAAAAGTTAAACGACATCTATTTCTGAACGGATGTAGTATCTCCCTAATTGCCTCGAAAATATGGAGGCGCTATATGTTGGAGTTACTCGAGATCGAGTTCCACACTCGAAATCGACTAAGCCAGAGTTAGGCGTCCTCTGTGTCTTGCTTTGTACACGTGCTGCTCACGTGATATCAAATTGTACATATATACTGCCTCCCCTGTAAACCGAATCAATTGAATGAGAAATAACAAACTTTCCCGCTTCTTGTTTTCCCCTTTTCCAAATCTCGCCCGCCATTAACAAAGCTCCGAGCTTCATCTTCTTCGCTTCCAACATGGTATCAGAGCTACCGTGATTCGTTCCTATCTTTTCCGTTCCTTGTGTCTTACATTCCGCTGCTTTTCGTGATGGATCCCGGAAACAACCAGCCAGGAAGAGTTGTTGCCGACACCAACGATCCGCTTTTCATTCATGCCTCAGATATCCAGGTACGGTGTTTGTTTCCAAGACTTTTGATGGATCTGGTTTTGGAACCTGGAAACGATCGATTCTTATAGCACTCTCAACTAAGAATAAGATAGGATTTATAGATGGAACTGTTCCGAGACCGGCGAATGAGTCGCCGGATCTGAGGATTTGGCAAAGGTGCAACAATCTGGTTGTATCTTGGCTTTTGAACTCTGTGAGTAGCAACATAGCAGAGAGCGTGATTTACAGTTCTTTGGCTTCAGAAATATGGCTTGATCTTGTTCAGCGCTTTGAACAAACGAATCTTGTTCAGCGCTTTGGTGTTCGAAAAGAATTGTGCGAAATCTCTCAAGGATCTGATGATTTCGCTACCTTTTACACGCGAATGAAGCGTCTCTGGGATCAATTGAAGGCTTTGCAGCCTGTTCCGAATTGCAACTGTGGAGCTAACCGAGATTATTGTCATCTTGAGGAGGATCAAAGATTACTTGAGTTGCTCATGGGGCTCGGTGATAGCTTTCTTCCAGTTCGTGGTCAGATCTTGATGATGAGCCCCACTCCTTCGATCACTCAGGTCTATTCCACGATCAGTCATGAAGAGAAGCAACTTGGCTTCAAATCTAGAGGCCAGTCCATGGGTGATGCGTCGGCGATGAACAGCAAGGCCATTGGAAATTCGGGGAATTCAAGCAATTCATCCCAAAACCAGAAACAGAAGCAAGACAGTTTTGTTCCAACAAAGAGGCCTTCTTATGTCTGCACGCACTGCAAAAAGACTGGTCACAAAGTTGAGTTTTGCTACAAATTGATTGGTTATCCATCTGATTCAAAGGCTCCACAATCTTCAGGATCAAAGGACAAGAGAGTTGCTGGTCAGGCATGTGTCGACAATGGTGAGCAGATCTCACCCATCTCGGGTTTTACAGTAGAGCAATGCACTCGGTTGATGAATCTGCTTAAAGGAGACTCCTCTTCAGCTTCATCTCAGAAGATGGAAGTTGCTGGTTGCTCAATGGCAGGTACTTCTCTTTACATTCCTCAATTTGATAAGTGCATGGCATTGAGTGCACAGTTTGATTTGAAACAAAATGATAGTTTTTGGATTCTTGACACTGGTGCCATAGACCACATGTGTTTCCACAAATCTTTGTTCATTTCCCTTGTCCCTTTAGCCAAACCACAAAGAATCACATTACCTAATGCTTCTCATATTTCTGTGAACTTTCATGGATCTGTCGAGTTGCTACCTGATGTTGTCTTGCATCATGTCTTTTATGTACCTGATTTCAGTTTCAATTTGCTATCCATAAGCAAACTCACTACTCAAATGAATGGTGTGGCTCATTTTTCTTCCAATGTTTGCCTATTGCAGGCCCCTTCTATGAAGAGGCCACTGGTTCTTGGTGAGCAAAAAGATGGACTTTACCTGTTGCATAGCAGCAAGGCTTCTGAGCATACATCTTTAGCAGTTGATGATCTTTTAATGCCTTGTAAAACCTTTACTTGTTCTGTTGATTCCCTTATGCTTTGGCATTTAAGACTTGGGCACTTACCTTTCAATAAAATTGCACATTTACCTTCTGTTAAGGTTGATTGTTCATCTCATGACATTGTATGTGATATCTGTCATAAAGCCAGACAACAGATGCTTCATTTTCCCCACAGTTTCATCAAAACTTCAAAGCCTTTTGATCTTGTCCACATTGATCTATGGGGACCTTACCACACACAAACCTATAATGGTCACAAGTATTTCTTAACCATTGTTGATGATTTTACAAGATGCACTTGGACTCACCTTTTACCAAACAAGAGCCTTGCCTTTTCTGTCATTGAAACCTTTGTTCACATGGTTCAAACACAGTTTTCTGTTACCCCTAAAACCATCCGAACAGACAATGCTCTTGAACTGGGTTCGAGCAAGCAAGGCATCTCTTTCTTTGCTTCCCAAGGCATCTTACATCAGACCAACTGTGCTCATACACCCCAGCAAAATGGGGTGGTTGAAAGAAAGCACAAACATTTGCTTGAGACTTCCCGAGCCTTGTTTTTCCAATCCAAATTACCCACAAAATATTGGGGGGAATGTGTGCTCATGGCAACCCATCTCATTAACCGATTTCCTTCCAAAGTTCTCCACAATCTGACACCCTATGAAAGGCTTTTTCACACACCTCCAGATTACACACTACTGAAACCCTTTGGCTGCCTGTGCTATGCTTCCACCTCTCATGTTGGTAGAGACAAATTTCAACCTCGTGCCCAAGCATGCATTTTCCTTGGATTTCCTTTTGGAAAAAAAGCCTACAAATTACTTGTCATTGATTCAAAAGAGATCATTATTTCCAGAAATGTTGTGTTCTATGAAACTACCTTTCCTTTACAAAATGATCTCTCTTCTATTTCACCACCCTCTTCCCCCACATTGCCCATCCCTGTTTCTTCCTTTGAGGATCATGTCAATCCTCCTATCCCACCACCTGAAAATATCCCTGTTTCATCTATCAACCAACAAGTTATTAGAAGGTCATCTTGTGCTCATGCTCGCCCAACTTATCTCCAAGATTATGTTTGCAACACAGCCTTGACACCCTTTGATTGTTCAAACACAATAACCTCTGCAAATTTTCAACCCCCTACCATTTGTGCCAGTGTTTTGAATTTGGATACTCATCATTTTCTTTCAAATTTATCTGTCATTCATGAACCTATCCCACCCGGCAAGAAGCCAATTGCTTGCAAATGGGTTTTTAAACTGAAATTAAGGGCTAATGGCTCAATTGATCAACACAAGGCCTGCCTTGTCATCAAAGGTTGTACACAACGTGCTGGAATTGACTTCACTGAGACCTTCTTCCCAGTTGTGAAACTCACAACCATTCGAGCTTTGGTTGTTGTTGCTCTTAAACACAATTGGCCTATGGCTCAATTGGATGTCAACAACGCTTTTTTACATGGGGATCTTCATGAAGAGGTCTACATGAAAGCCCCACCTGGTCTGCAGACTCTAGATTCTTCTTTGGTTTGTCGATTAAACAAATCTCTCTATGGTCTTCGTCAGGCTTCTCGTCAATGGTACGCCAAATTGTCTGATTCATTGCGTTCTCAGGGTTATACTCATTCTCAGAATGATCACTCCCTTTTCTATCGATATCACAATGGTTCAGTGGTGTTCCTAGCAGTTTATGACTTTATGTTGATGATATTTTAATCACTGGTGATGATCTGTCTGCTATAAATGATCTGAAGGCCTTCTTGGATGCCCAATTCAAAATCAAAGACTTGGGTTGTTTGCATTACTTTCTAGGCATCGAATTTATCAAGGTTTCTGATGGATTGGTGATGTCTCAAAAGAAATTTGTCTCTGAATTGCTCTCTGAGTTTGATTTTGGATCAGGCACTACTCCTGCTCCTCTTGAAGTTGGTTTAAATTTGCACAATTCCACAACACCTCTACTCCCTGATCCAGTGCAGTATCGACGTCTGGTGGGCAAATTGAACTTCCTCACGCACCCTCGGCCTGATCTTGCCTTCACGGTTCAGTATTTGAGCCAGTTCATGCAAAAGCCCACCTCCGATCATTTGAAAGTTGCCTTTCACACTCTTAAGTACCTACGAGGTAAGCCTGATCTAGGGATCTTATTGAATTCCTCTCCTAATATGGATTTACAAGGATACAATGATTCAGATTGGCCGCTTGCACTCATACTCGTCGCTCAGTTAGTGGGTTCTACATCACATTTGGTGGTTGTCCCGTATCTTGGAAAGAAAAGAAACAATCCATTGTCTCTCTGTCGAGTGCAGAAGCCGAGTACAGATCTCTCCGTCGCCTAACAGGTGAGCTTGCCTGGTTGTCCAGGTTGTTTCATGAGCTTGGGGTGACAAAGATCTTGCCGATTCCAGTTCACTGTGACAATCAGGCTGGGATTCATATCGCCAAGAACCCGGTTTACCACGAGCGTACCAAACATGTCGACTTAGACTGTCACTTTGTTCGACATAAGTTGTGTGAAGGACTCATTAGCCTCTCTTACCTTCCCACCTTGGACCAGCTCGCCGACATCTTCACAAAGACCTTCCCTGGTCCCCGGCATAACGATCTCATTCGCAAGCTGCAGAATGTTTACACCACCTACAACTTGAGGGGGGGCGTTGGAGTTACTCGAGATCGAGTTCCACGCTCGAAATCGACTAAGCCAGAGTTAGGCGTCCTCTGTGTCTCGTTTTGTACACGTGCTGCTCACGTGATATCAAATTGTACATATATACTGCCTCCACTGTAAACCGAATCAATTGAATGAGAAATAACAAACTTTCCCGCTTCTTGTTTTCCCCTTTTCCAAATCTCGTCCGCCATTAACGAAGCTCCGAGCTTCATCTTCTTCGCTTCCAACACTATATAATACCTAATTTGAATGTAAAACAAATATAAATACTAATTCTTGAATTTGGTAAATAAAGAGTGATCATCCGGAGTTCGAACCTGATATATCAAGTCCTTTCTGGTGAGCCATTTTAAAATAGTTCATACTTCCTATAAATACTAATTCGGCAAAGGAGAAAAAAAAGGCACTGTCTCAACAGACCAAAGTAGTAGGTGGTAATGGACTCCACTCGATCTATATTGATGCGTAGGCAAGCCAATTGAGGTCATTTTCTTTTGTGGTTGATCGATTAGTATCTATTGCCAAAAATCACCCACTTAATAGGCTACTTTTATATAATCATTACTAAGGGATAAGCTCACCGTTACTTGTAATATGCCTCGTTATACATACGGTTTGATATTTATTATCTTAGCAATGATGCAATAAGTGTGACTTCATTCCAGTGATATGGGAGTGATGTCACACCTCTCCATGGTTTAATCATATCGACCATGTGGTTGTGTATAGCACATTAGCACTGTACATTGTGATCTTACACGTCTGAATCTAAGAGCATCTTTAATAGTGATACTCTAGTTGAGTATCATAACCTATTAAAAAAATAAAAAGTAAAAAAATGGGAAAGAACCAATTAAGTGAGTATCATACCTATGATACTTCTCTCACATAATTACATTGGTTTAACAAAAAAGTCTGACATTTAATTTTATTTTCTTTTTTTAAAATTAGCTATGGTACTCATAGTACCACTACTAAAGATGCTCTAAGGTGGGTAGCACGGAATGTGTTTGTCAGTTTGTCACTACTAATAATCGAGTAGATCGAGTTTGATTTGAGGTCGATTTGAAGAGAAAAAAAAAACTTGATTGAAGTATATAATATTCAAATTGAGTTTTAGATCGAATCAGATTTGAATAACTCAAATTTTATGAAGCTTGTAAAATTTTCCAATTTCTTATGAGCATATTATGAGCATATTTTTAAGTTCAAATTTAAATTTAAGCTCGATTTGATCTCTACTTAATCTAAATGAACCAAACATGAGCAACCACATTCTTAGCTTTATCATTTCCTCTCTTCCAAAAACCTCCACTATAAAATGGTGTAAAATTGCAAATAAACCCCCCTTAAACCTGCTATTTAACAAAAATAACGCTTGCAATATTCCACAATTTCATTTAACGACCATCAAAAGTACGATAAATGTAAAAAATATCCCAACTTGATCCAAGAGTTAAGCGTCAAAACTATCCCTCAAACCCAATAAATCCCGCTTAGAGTAGGGTATGGGGTCACAACATACACACCCTTTCCACAAACAAAAACAGACGCAAAGACAATGTAGATACCTTCCATTCAAATGGATAAAAAAAAAAAGGAAGAAAAGAAAACAATTGTATTAAAATCATGATTCAGAGTACAATCCTAATACACAGCCATTCCTCAGGAACTAAAGAGAAGAACACCAGTCAAGAGGAACTAGGAAGTTTCAGAAGCTACAGAAGAAATAAACGGCGATATCTGTATGAAAACCATAAACAAATTGCAAACCTTGCAGGGCGAAAGCAATGGATTCCGCGATCCCAAAGAATAACACTATAGAAGAATCTATCTTCATTGCAACGGCAGTTGAAAGTATCGTTTTCTATGACTGCAAACACACAAACAACCTCACGATGTTTAAGGCGGAACAAGAGTCGGATGCACAACATGGTACAATATGTTACTATGATTTGTATTGTTGGATAAATTAGTTTTAATATTCTGTCCTAGTTAGCTGGGTGTTGTATTTATTGTGTTAGGCCTGTGCTGCTTTAGGTTTAATTTTCTAGCCGTTGGTGTATATTTCCTAGGCTCTTTATAGGTAGTTATTATGTCTTTTCAACTTCTTTTTCCTGTATTGTTAATTCATTCTAGGTTTTTCTCCATTTGAAATACAACCAAAACATATCTTTCTTCTTTTGGTTACTCACATGTAGTGATTTGCCGGAGCCTGCGATGTTGTTAGAGAGCCAGTCCAGACCCTCATACAGTCCTTCACCAGACGGGGCGCATGTGCTCTGGATATACCTACATTTGGTTTCAAACTTAGTACATGAAACAAGACAGCTGCATTCAGAAATTGAGCAAGCTAGATTGTGTGAGACGAAGAGAAAGAGTACCAGTGTCTTTGGCGAAGAGAGTGAAGGCCAAGCTTGTCTGTGATCTCTGCAGCATTCATTGCATTCGGAAGATCTTGTTTATTGGCGAATACAAGCAGAACAGCATCCTTCAATTCATCCTGCAGCTCCAATAAAGTTGATCAGATGAATGAAGAGGCTGATCGGATGAACGAAAAAAAGCCTCTAAATGGGAAACAATAACCTCATTCAACATCCTTTGCAGCTCATCCTTAGCTTCAGCAACACGGTCACGGTCATTGCTATCTACCACAAAGATAAGCCCTTGGGTATTTTGGAAGTAATGTCTCCACAATGGACGGATCTGAACTCAACCCAACCAGCAAACCCAATTATTCAATACTCATCAGTAGATCAGTTCCATCACAATGTACACAATCCACATTATAGTTTAATTAGCTTTTCATATTGGATTTTCAACCGCCACTCATCCAAGCTTTTCAAAGCTTGTCTTTTATATTCACCAAACATCTTGCTTGCTTATGAACAGTTCAATTTAGCATACATTTTACATACTCACATAACTCATTAGATATGTGATACCAAATATAGCCAATTTGTATCAGTAAACAAAATTTTGGCACAACATATATAAGTACCTTATCTTGACCCCCGACATCCCAAACGGTGAAGCTGATGTTCTTGTACTCGACAGTCTCCACATTAAACCCTGACATCGGAACAAATGTGTGCAAATTTTGAGTAACAAGAAAAAATATGTGCCTAGAACATGATAAGATAAACCATGAATGTGAATAGAATTTACCGATGGTTGGAATAGTGGTGACGATCTCTCCCAACTTGAGCTTGTACAGAATGGTAGTCTTACCGGCGGCATCGAGACCTACCATGAGTATACGCATCTCTTTCTTAGAGAAGAGGCGGCTGAAGAGCTTGGTGAAAGAAAGGCCCATGCCTTTCTTGAACAGATGAGCTGAAATCGAATCAGAATTCCATCAGAATCGACGAAATAGATAGAAAATTCAAAACCGGCGAATCACGAATTCATCAACACAAGGCAAATCGCCACACGCATTAAACGAAATTGGAACGCAGATTATTTGATTAAGGCTACGAATCCAATTGAAATCGAATCGCCGCACAATACCTATAGATCTCATTTCTAAAAAAATCAACAAAATTCAACAATGTCGATCAAATTCGGGACCGATAATCAGATGCAATTTAAAATCAGAATCGCTGACGAAACAACGCGAAACGAAGAACGCAGATGGAAACGATGGAAAAAAAAATTAAAGGAAGCAAATGTGGAAGAGAGGAGAATCGAAGGGATAATTACAAAAACAGCTGAACATCGCATCAGATCGAATGGGAAACGAGATCAAAACGGAGAGAGATAGAGAGAGAGATAGGGAGAGAAACCTGGAGGAGAAATGGGAGAGGAGATCTGGAAAAGGAGAGGAGACGAGTGAAGGAAATCGAAATGATCGGAGGAGAGTTTCATTCCTTTCAGCTATTTATACTTCCCCCTACTTTTATACCCCATCTGTTTTTCATACTTTAAAGGGTAGGTTTGGCCTACTTGGAATTATCTTACCTCAATATTAAAATTTTAATGAAAATTCCTGACCTAAAAAACTTTATAATTTATTTAAGTTTATGGGGTACAAACGATTCTATATTACTATCGTGCTTTTTACCTTCCGGTTGATGGTCGAAACTGACTCCAAAGTAGCAGTGGAGCTGCTGACGGAAAAGAGGCCGACGACACACCCGGATGTGTATCTTCTGCAGGGATGCCGACAGCTGCTGGAAGATGGACCTGGCCAGGTCTGATTGAAGTGGATTCGCCGTCAGGCGAATACCATTGCTGATGCTCTGGCTCGTTGGGCAGTGGATCATAATTCGGATTATGAAGACTTTCAATTTCCTCCTTTATGCATTTCTAATGAATTTGGGGTTCACCCAATTGATGTATGAACATTGATTTAGCTTAATAAAACTCGGGCTTTGCCCGCCTTCGAACCAAAAAAAAAAAAGTAATAAAAAAATTTTAAAGCACAACTTGGCCCTCCACAGCCTGCTTAAACGGAATTAACTGGGAATGTTATTGTTGTTGCTGCTTTAAGAAATAAAAATTAAAAGGTACAACTTATAAGCAATAAGCATTATTGGTGAAATAATAAACTTGTAATTGACCATCCAAGTTAAAAAAAAAAACTTAATAGTCAATCACCATAATAATAGTTTAATTTAACAAATTGTTAAATTAAACTATTATTATGATGATTGACTATTAAGTTTTTAGGCGGTCAATTACAAGTTTAGAGCTAACTTGAGATTTTTTATTTTAGAGAATATTAAACTTTTGGAAAATTTAAAAATATTTTGGGTGCAATAGTTTCCCTAATCAATTTTCCAAAATAAGGATGGAGGGAAAAAATAGGGCTGCTTCCCTATATTTGTAGCAATATTTGAAGTGTTGGAGAATTCTTTTCCACGTTCATTTTTCATTCTTCCAACCTCAAAAACCAACTAAATGAACAATTGAGCCAGTTTTGGAGAATCCTTCTCCACGTTCATTTTTCATTCTTCCAACCTCAAAAACCAACTAAATGAACAATTGCTCAACAAATTCTCTATTATTTTGATTGATTAGAGAGTCGATTATGTTTGTTGATACTGATTCCTAAGAATTGATTATGTTCGTTTTGATTATGTGTGCTAGTTTTTTTCCTCTCTCGTCGAAATAGTTTGGTGTTTTCAATTTTGGAAAATTAGTCATAGAAAATTAAGAAGTTTCAAACTAGTCGTTACATTTTTCATTCTTCCAGTCTAAATGTATGATTTTATAAAGGGTGTTGTTATATACACCACAAATCCAAGGTAAAAAATGCACGTCCTTAAAAACGTGCAAACCTTGTGACTAATTAACATTTAAAAAAAATTAATTAACCCCTTTTAACCATGTATGTCCTTAAGAACGTGCATAATTTGGGGTGTATATAACGAACACGTTTATAAAATAGGAAATTTTTAAAAATAAGAAGCCGTTGGAATTGAGATAAAAATAATTGGAAGAAAATGAGTTAATTGGGACTTGGGAGAAGCTATTAGGCTGGACCCGAATGAGTTGAATTTGACACAAAACCGGATCACACCCAAATTAGGCTGGACCCGAATCTCTATAACCCGATTTAGCGAGCCCAACTCGACCCGAATGACCGTTCTAATGTCGGGTCTTCCTTCCTACCTCTCGCGTTTCTCTTCACCTTCCCTCTCTTCGCACTTCTCACCTTTAGCAGGTGCGAGAGAGGAGGAGGAAGCACAAATCGATCACAACAATCGCTTGAATCTCGGCGACATGCCCTTGAAATCGATAACCACAAGCACCGCCACAGCCACAGTCGTGCTAGCAATGGTAGCGATTTCGCTATTCCTTGTCTTCTTCTTATCGGGCACTCCCCAATTCCCGTCCGCCTCCCCTTCTCCTCCCTCTGAACTCGCCGCGAAGAGGTCAAACTACTCCAACCCGCCCGATCCCTTCACCGACCTACTCGCCGCCTTCAGAAAGTGGGACTCTCAGGTCGGCTGCCCTAGATTCAGGGAGGAGTACAGCGGTTTCGGCTCCAACGGGTCCGCTTCCTTGCAGGGCTTTGCGGGATCCGATTGTCGAGGGATGAAATTAGGGTTTGTTAGTGTTCTGGTCAAAGGCTGGACTTGGATTCCTGATAATTTGGATAATTTGTATTCTTGTGATTGTGGACTGAGCTGCTTGTGGACCAAATCTGATCTCTTGGCTGATAAGCCCGACGCTTGGTTGTTTGAGACAACTACTCCCCCTTTGCAGGTCAGTTTTGTGTTTGTCGATTTTTTTTTTTTTGCTTATTTATTGAATCTGTTTTTAGGGTTCTAGCTGATCTCTGTTTCTGCTGTCGAATTTGGTGGAAATGATGGAACCTTGAGAAAAAAGTTGCCTTCCAGGGTTTAATTGTACTGAATTCGGTGGAAATGATGAAATATTTCATCCCTAATTAGTTCTTAAACCTTCGTAATTAACTTCTCAACAGCATCCGGCTAGCTTGTGATGATGCTCTTAAGGTTCACACTTCACAGTTTGTGTACTGGGTGTGATTTCTGCCATTATTGCTGTTTTGCAGCTCATTGGCAGAATCAGGATTATCGCAATGAGGGAACAAAAAAAAATTCTACAGGGGAACAAGGATTGCCAAACATATTGAAAACAGATCATAAAATTGTAATTTAAATGTGTATTTTCTGTAAAAAAAACAATCTAGATAAAAGGTGTCAATCCTTGAACCTATGGTATCTAGGTTAAATATTGCTCATCCTTTCTTAACTAAAATGACAAATTATTTATCATTTTACTCTTTTTATTACTAAATACTCGTATGTATAAAAAAATACAATATTACATATCTATTACCTAAAAAAAATTGATTGCGGAGACAATGGCCATCTGTGGCCCATGGCTAGTTCCGCTCATAAGAGTGGACATCTCATCCTATTATCTCGTCCTGTTAGATAGAGGAAAGCAGTTTAACATACTCTTTGCTTCAAGCAATGTATTGTATATACTATTGGAGTTGATTTTTGGTGATTCTTGTGTCTCATTTCCATGAAATGATGCTCCTTCAGAGGCGAGTTGGAGATCCGCTTCGTGTGTACATGGATCTCGAAGCGGGTAGGAGACGATCTGGCCGTGAGGATATTTTCATTAGCTACCATGCAAAGGATGATGTTCAGGCAACTTATGCTGGAGCCCTTTTTCATAACAACCGAAATTATCATATCTCTTCTGAGAAAAACAATGTCAGTTGTTTCTTTCTGTGTCCCATCCTCCTATGCCCATCTTTGTTCTTGAATGTTCTATTTTGCTTCTTTACTTGTCACCAGGAAAACTGATATGGGTTCCCTGCTCCAGGAGATTCTTGTATATTGGTCATCGTCTCGGTGCCTTTCCAAAAGAAACGAACTTGCAAAGAAGCTTCTTGGTTTGTTACCTCACCATTCATTTGGGAAATGTTTGAACAATGTTGGTGGCCCGAATAAGCCTCTCTCCATGTACCCCGAGTGTGCAAGCAGTGGAAGTGAAGCCCCTAGGTGGTGGGACCACTTGCATTGTGCTATGTCTCATTACAAGTTTGTCCTTGCAATTGAGAACACCAGAACAGAGAGCTATGTAACAGAGAAGTTATTTTACGCCTTAGACTCTGGTGCAATTCCTATTTACTTCGGCGCCCCAAACGTCTGGGACTTTGTTCCTCCACACTCTATAATAGACGGGAGTAAATTCAGTTCCCTGGAAGACTTAGCAGCCTATGTGAAGGCACTTGCAGATGACCCTGTTGCATATGCTGAGTATCATTCTTGGAGAAGATGCGGTGTCATGGGTAATTATGTAAAGACACGGGCAAGGAGCCTCGACACTTTACCCTGTAGACTATGTGAGACTGTGAGTAGAAGAGGGGGCCGAGGTGCTAGTGCCCTATAAGTACTATTAATATATCTAATCCTTGTTGTTATCGTTGTTGTCTTCTACTTACCGGCGGATGACTTGTGGATTTTCAGAGCTCTTTCACCAACTCTGTGAGTTCATTCTTTTTCCTTGTAAATGTAGTGGTGTTGTAGCAGAAAAAAAAATCATACATGATGTGAAACATTATATATTTATGTATGATGCTAATGCTGGGATATCAATACAGATTACAAAGTATTATTCCTATTTGCCTTGTTAACAGAGAGTGAGTAGGGAAAATATTATATACCACATGTGTCTCTAGAGTTGTCCACACTACACTACCAAACCCGAAAATCATTTATTTTGAATTATTAGGTAGGGTGTTAGATGATGAAGCCATTCACACTTAACACTGCAATCTATGTTGGGGGACCAGAAATCTTTTGTCTGTGATTAGTTTGTCATTTCATGAGTTTGTTTGAAGCGCATAATTCTCCAGCATTCCTGAGAGGCATAAACCGTCGTAGTGTGTTTTCCTCTACCCAGAAAACTTTGATGTCTCACTGCCCTCAAAACAGTCATAGTGGGTTCTCTTCAGTGGCCGAATTACATTGCTTTAATTATGGTGAATATGCATTATTTCACTCTTGTACTTTTGATCAATGTACTGATGGAGTCTGATGCTGATGTCTCATAAAGATGTGAATTCATAAAAGAAACGGAGATGACGACCATACAGGTATGTAATTAGCTTTGATGCTAGTGATGTATAACTAATTTCTGTCCTATGCTGTTATGCAGTATTATTACATTGAACCAAATATCTCTAAAAATGATTATGATCTTTCCTAACAAGTTCATGCATGCTGCAACTCTTTTATTCATGTGACAGAAATCATTCAATTCAATTTATGCCCTTCTTATCTTATTATGTCCATGCAGTCCCATGTGCTAGAGTTCCGTATTCGATTCATGCATGTGCTGTGCGTGGCTATAATCACATTGAGGCTGCTAAAGGACAGTTTATAGAAGAGAGCTCTGAAGCAACACGAGAAACATATTTTACATTTTGAGCATTTATCTGTTTATTTATTACAGTAAGTCACAGAGAATGACTATCAATCAGCAAATAGGCCTAACTGACTTGACTACTGATTATTGAACAAGATTAAGTACTAGCTTATCTTGATCGATTGAACGATTAGACGTCTGATTACTAGCAAGCATTACTACTTGACTCACTGACTGTTGTCTCCTTACCAGTGTTCCGTCGTCTGTTGCAACTGTGAACATGCTGGGTATGGAAGCTTGTATCTTTGATGCTGATGGCCATGTGCAGCCACAACCATTCATCATCAATTCCTCTTCAGAGTTTCCCATATGCAGGTAAAAACTAAGACTACTCTTCAGCTTGAGCAATTTGGATTTTTCTTATATGGAGCCTTCAATGCTCGACTTCTAGTCCATGTGCGCAACTTGTCATCTTACGAGTACTCTTACGTATCCTGATCTTGCTGAATAAAGCTGTTATTTTACCATTCGGATAATTCTCTGGATGTCGTTTTCATAGCCATCTGCATGGAAGTATACATAATACATGCATGTATTGTACACTGAGTGTCCTCTCTGCGCAGTTCCTCCATCTTTTTGACAGCCACACACTCTCGGCCTCTCATTCCATCTATAAATACCGACTACGTACATTCCCCCATATCGGCATCCAAAAGCACACAGGTTTCCTCTAGAAACAGATAGATCAATGGCTGGAAACGGGCAAGGAAAGAGGGCGCCAAAAGGGCACTTTGTTGTGTACGTAGGAAGCGAGATGAAGAGATATGTAATGCCCACTTCTGTGCTGAAGAACGCCGTCTTTCAAGAGCTGCTAGATAGAGCAGCCGATGAGTATGGCCTTCATGGGCGCGATAAGATTGTTCTTCCTTGCGACGAGCTCACTTTCCTTCAACTCACAGCTTTATTTTTCAGCTAAGCTAGCAAGTCGTTTTTCCCGGTTAATTCGCGAGGATATCTGTTACATCTCCAGTTACTATATGATGTATATTGCTCCAGTATATATATTGGTAATAACTTTGTGAGGCAACTCAATGGTAAGTGGTATTGGTAACCTTCATGCCTATGAATATGATTTTCTTCTTCATCTTTTAGCTTGAAAAGCTAATAATTTAGCCATTAATGTTAGAAACTGTCTTTCTAAGAAACGTGTCTTAGAAAACCCAATAGGATAAAAACAAAAAATAAAGAGAAAATTAGTACAGTTAATTTGTTATACGATTTAATTATCCTATAAAACCGAAGAGAAAACGATTGAATAATATTCCCACCGTTAAGAATTACTATCATTTATTACTTATGCACATTGCATATTCTCCTATATTTTAAAACTTAAATGTTATGTTAAAACTAGTTTTTTTTTTTTATCTAACATCTATTAAATCTTACAATTCGAATGTTTTTTTTTTTTGGTATATTCAATTTGTAATTATAAAGTAACAGATAAAATCTTTAGAATTGGGCCGAATAGGAGAGAAGAAGGTTGGTGAATCGGTGGGATGATGGTATCTATATAGTTTAAACTCCATTTGACCCATTATCCACAACTAGTAGAGCTGACGATACGAGAAAATCGATTCGATTGATCTTACACTGGCCTGACACCCAAATAAATGAAAAAAAAAAATCCAAGACCAATAGACCCGATTCGATTTAAGTACGAACTCAAAAGTAATCCAAATCCGATAACAACCCGAACTCGAATAATCAAATATATCTGAATTGACCGATCCAAAATCAGCGGACCTTGATTATATATTTATATCGACATCTGAAACAACCCGAACTCGATTATATCCAAAACCCAAAACAATCTAAATATTTTCCCTAAAATATCTTATACAGTATCCAAAACCCAAAATAACCTAACTATTTGATTATTTTAACAACAGTCTGTTACGATATTCGCCTGCAACTGGTGTCGGTCACATCACCTGCAAGATTCTCCGGTCAAATCTCCTGCAGCTGCCGCCAGCCACATCTCCTGCAATATTCCCCGACGAGATTCCCTGGCGCAGTGGGCCGTTCCTGACTTCCGGAGTCGATGGAATGCATTGTCCCCTATTTATAGATTGTCTCGGGTATGCTCAAAACCAAGTGCACATCGACTGACGACTTAGGATGTCGGTGTTGGTAGAATTGGCTGTCATATCTCACCGACTTGGGAGCCCGGGATCGGCAGAATATTCCCCGGCGACACCGTGCGGTTGACAATATACAACCGTGCCAATAACATTTCCGTTAAGATCGAATCGAAGTTTACTTTTTTTTTTAGTAAGACAATTATTTAAGTGACATCGGATCCTCCTAATTCATAATAAGCATCAACTATCATTATAATTGCATCGTAAAATAATTAGCCTCTAAACTTAGGCATTGGATTCGTTGACAAAATGCAACTTCTGATGCAATAACAATATAAAGTAACGGTTATATTATTTATGGCACGATCCTTATCATACACGTACTTGGACGGTTTTGATTATATATTTTAAGAATATTAATTTCATATGATAACGGCGTAACGCTGAATGACCATATGTTTATATATTTATATTATTTATCGTATATATAGTATTCATTTTGTCAATGACAATAAATATGTATATCTTCATCCGTACGAGACTTGAGAGTGAAATATCTTACATACCGATGTAACCAAGAAAGAAAAAGCAAAAAAATATTATTGCACTATTTTGACCAAAAGCTGCATTATTGATCTAATTAAGTCGTATAAAATGTAGAATAACTTAGCTCTTTTGGCATCAGCTAGATTTTGAAAGTTGGTAATTTTAGTATTATATAGTTTTAAATAAAATAAATATAAGATTTTAGTTTAATTAACTTTTAAAATTGGAGCTTTTGATTTTCCGTTCACAATTTTCGATTAGATACTTTAACAACTAGATTTACCAAACACCATATTATCTTATTAACATATATTTAACACAATAAATGAGGGAATGATTTTAGTGGGCCTTTTAAAGGAAAAATTTGCTCAAATATCCATTTAGTAAATCTAATTAGCTAAATGTCCATATTGAAATGGTAATTAAGTAAATGTCCATATATTTTATTTAATCCCCAAACTACCCTTGTTATAATTTAATCTCATTCCTTTCCCTACCTACCGTCATTAGCAGAGACACTTATCTATCCTTCTCCTCGCTCCGTCCGCCATCCAAACCAGTGAAACTACCATAGTCGTCGGAGCTCCGACTACAATTCTTTCGCCGTTCTGAACCGCCGACGATGATATACAACCAAGCTCTCGAATTTGAGCAGTGATTCAGCACTGGATCCTTTCCTTCATCGGCGATTTCCTTCCGATTTGTAGCTCTGGTAGGGGGCGATCATCGGGGAGTCCATGGGAGGGTCTAAGAGGAGCTGTGTTGAATTGCTTTGAAGCCTCGTTGGCCAATTCCTCAAATCCTTATCTTCATCGGTAGGTTCCTTCCGATGTCGTTGATTGTTCTTTCCTCTTTACAGATCAATTTAGAGAGATAATTGTAGCATTTCAGGGGATAGCGAGACATGAATAAGGTGACTCAACATCTTTCTTTGTTTGAGATTGTTTGGATTTCAATTCTCCTTTTCTTTTTTGTTTGATTCAACATCTTCAATGTCTAGATTTACAACGTTCGTGACATATGTGAATGAAAATTGAGATTGTTTGGATTTCCTCTCGCACATGGAATTGATTGAGATTGTTTGGATTTCAATTTGCTTTTTCTGTCTTTGTTTGATTCAACATCTTCAATGTCGAGATCTACAATGTCGGTGACATATGTGAACGAAAGTTGAGGGAGTTTTTGCCTGAGATCTGCCTCCCAAAACGCTTATTGCTGCTAAACGGCCTGGTGAGTTGGTGGAGAAAGTCATCATGGATAGAGAGGGAGAACAACCATAGGATAGAGAGGAGGAGTTGATTCTAAACGCTTGATGATGGAAATCTAGTGCACTTAAAATGAATTTGATGGTGAATGTGTGGAGTGATGTGCAGTGCTTATCGATCATCGATGTCGGTGAGAAGAAGATGACCATGTTGCAGAGGATGGAGAGGTTCATGAGGATGGAGAGGAAGAAGATGGAAGCCATGAGAGAGATAGAATGCAGGATGAAGATGGAGAACAAAAGAGTGCAGAAAATTCTTGTTGCACAACAGAAAACAATTAATATGATATCTATAGCTTTTGATGACAATGTTCCGTGGTTGGTGACAATAGGTTGGTGACATTATTTTATTTTTGGTGACAACAGATTACGAAAGTAGGTTGGTGACAATAGAGGGTGGTGCTAATGTTATCTGTTTAGGGATAATAGATTGGTGACAATGTTTTGTAGTTAGTAACAATTGGTTTGTGACAATGTTTTGTGACAATGTTGACTTGTTGGTGTCTTGGTGACAATAAGTTGGTCAAAATAATTTGATGACACTGTTTCGTAGTTGTTGACAATAGGTTGGTGATAATATTTTGTAGTTGGTGATAGTATGTAGTTAGTGAAAATTGGTGGTGACAATATTTTATAGTAGGTGACAAAAAGTTGGTGACAATGTTCTGTAGTTGATGACAATGTTCTATAATTGATGACAATAGGTTGGTGACAGTGTTCACTAGTATGAGAAAAAAAATTCCGTTAAATGTCACCAAAAAAATAAAATGTCACCAAAAAAGTCAGTTGTCAAGAAAATAATTGTCACAAACGACCGTCATCAGAAAAATATATGCAACTGTCACCAAAAAATTGTCATCAAATGTAGGCCTTGACCGAAATCTGTCATTGAAAAAATTGTCACCAAGAAAAAAAAAATCAATTGTCACAAGAAAAAATTTCCTCCAATTGTCACCAGAAAAAAAAATTTCACCAAAAAAGACGATTGTCACCAAAAAAAATTATCAGAAAAAACTGTCACCGAAAATAATTGTCATCAAATCTAGGCATTGACTTAATTGGTCAATATTGACTAGTCAATCTCAAAATTACAAATAGTCAAAGGGGAAGGGGATGGTAAGGGATGGGAAGGAAGGGTAAAAGTGTCAAATATAGACATTTACATAATTTTTAAAAAAAGTGGACATTTACTTCATTATGTCCATTTTTTGGACATCCACTAAATTAAACCCCTTTTAAATGAGAGAGTGATTTATTTGTAAACATTTAAAAAATAAGATAACATTATAAACAATTGTATAATACGATACTACATATAATCCGGGATGGGCTCTCTCACGGGCTGGGCCAGGGGCGGTAGCCCAGGTTGCCCTTGCCGCCACTGTATATAAATATATTAAAATATGCATATTTAAGAAAAATGTGTATATCAATCTAATTCAAATAAGGCATAACCCGGAGCGCGTTTACACTCTTTGTAATAGCTCCGAATGTTTGCATACTGTAAAAAAAATAATTCAAATAAGGCATAATATAAGCTAGTTACAAGTGGTGTACATTTTATTGAAAAAGAATGTACATTTAGGTTGATATATGCAAATCTTAGAAAAATGTGTATATTTTAACGTACCCATATACATGTATAAAATGAAGTAGGTGTTTGGATAAAACGGATGGTGCAAGTAAATGAATATTATCACATTTGATCATATGAATAACTGATCTTCTTCTTCTTCTATATACATCATACACTACAAAAAAAAATTACATTAGCCACGCATGGTAGCAACGGCAAGGATTTGCCGTGGCCAATGAGTAACAAAAAAAACAAATTAGTCATGGACGATAGCAACGGCAGTGGTTGCCGTAGCCATTGAATAACAAAATCATAAAGTAGCCACTTATGGTAGCAACGGCAAGAATTTGCCGTGGCAATTGAGTTGGTTTTTACTAATTTGCCAGTTGGATGATATTTGCTACGGCCGATGCCGTGGCTAAATTAACTAATTTAAAAATTAAATAAATAAAAATAGTAAAAAGAAAGAGGGACATTAACATATTGTACTATATTCCATTTTTTTTAAAAAAAATTCTTAAATTTTTTTTTTGGGTGAAAAGTTGAAAAAAAAAAAATGTTGCTTGGGCGGGTTTAATTCCCGGCTCGTGAAAAGGGGCTTTCTTTCTAACCCTAGAACCACCGCCTCTCTCCTCGTATCCCTCTCTGGATCTCTCTCCTCAGCGAGCGATTGATTGAAGAAGCTCTCTGCCTCTCTGGTTCTGGACTCCCCGCCTCTCCGCCTCTTTGGCTCTCGCCTCTCTTTCCAACCGATTATGTGGCTATGGCTGCACACCACAAACATCGCTGTCGCGTCTCCAATGGTAAGTGTTTTCATAATCTCTTTCGAAACCCTACGAAAATTCCACAGATCTGGAGAACTAAGTTGCATTGTCTGACCTTGTGTGGTTATCCCTGTCGATTCCCTTGCTGATTAGATATCTTGGTATTGCGAACACCTTCAAATTAAATTGAAATCAGATACTCAAAAAGACGACACAAAAATGGCCATCGCCAACGACCGTCGCCTGCTCCGGAGCCCCACGCCGCCGTAACTCAGCCTGCTCGCCTGTGCACAGCTCGTCCTCACGCCACCGATGTGTTGCTCATTTGCGCTCGTCAGCTCTCTTGCACCTTTGACCCCTCTCTCTTCCTCAGATCTCCGGTACCAAAAGGATGAGCGCCTCTGCCTACTCTCTGGTTGTTCCTATCCCTTCATGTCAATCTCATCAGTCACCTTTAACCTCTCTCTTCCTTAGATCTACAACATCTCTATTGTCAGGTAATTCCTGCAAATCCTTTCATTTCAATTCACGAGCTTGATTAGTGTTTGGTGAATTTATGGTTTTAGTATGCAGCTATCTGGTTGAGGTTCAATATGAATGTTTTGGGGTTTCAGCTTAGTTGGTTCAGATAAATCTATAAATTTCTTTTGTATTCTTAGACATTTTAAACATCTATGATTTTACTTACCGTTATCATGATTGATGATACAGTTTTTTATTTGCAACCGTATGAAAATGTTGAATGCATCAAATCAAATATATTATTAAAGGCAAATAAGATATATGGAAAAGGACGGCCTAAGTAACCTTCTTGAAGGCTTAAGGGGTTTGAAAGCTGGATTTCCACTCAAATTTATATGCCATTGTATTTGACATTTCTAGTGGACTTTTAAGTTGGTTTAATTTATACTACTTAACAATTCCATTAATGATACTATATTGAGTTTAATATATAATGAGAGCCTAACTTGGGAACAAGCTTGGATGGGTCATGGGTGGGATGATGCCAAACTTATTGAATTCAGTATACTATACTAGTGTATTTATACATGATCTGAATATGGTGGCAACTGTTTCCGAGACACTAGGAATTTGCTCCTTTTTTCTTTCTTTAATACGTAGTATTGGTTCTACTTGTTTTTTTTTTTTTTTTTTTATAAAGTTTTGGAATTAAGTTTATCACCCAATCAAGTAAGCTGGGTTGTGCTGATATCCTGTGTTTCTTGCCAATTTCCTTAGAAATTTGATGCTTCAATGATTATCGATCATAATTTCGTTATGGTAAACCAAATAGTAGATTGAGTGGTTTCCTGATATTGCATTCTAATACTAGTTCCATACGTTTTTTTATTATTCAAATACTAGTTCCAAACCATCTGTAGCCTTACCAAAAACTATTTATGCTCTTTGATCATGAACACTTTACTCCACCACAACTTGTTTGCAATTAATGTCAAGATTATTTAATTCAAACTATGCTCTTTGATCAGAATATTCCAAACTATCTGCAGCCTTACTGAGGTTCTTGGATATAAAATGGTTTTAGTTTTTTATGTTATATGTCCAGAGGGAGGCTTAGACTTTTTGGCTTTAGCATTCATGTTGACTTTGATTCTGTGTGACAACAAGAAAAAAAGCTAATAGTATTTCAAATGAATTATCAATGATTTGTTAATTGCACCTTTAACTAGTAAGTCGACAGTAGACTTCATGTACCTGGATGGTTGGGAAGCAAAGATTTGATATTTAGCTCATATATTGATAATTGATTTTCTACACTTTGCAGTTATCAAGAAGCAATCGAAGAAATCACAAATTACTGATGGGTGCAGGGATGGCAAAATTTATTTGCAAGGAGGTTTGTGCTGATTATAAATAAAGACATTGATTATGATTTATCTTTGATAGAAATGGTTTAGCATTATATGGGATTGGAACTCTCGTCTAGTCAACATCCATGGTTTTGGCTATTTGACAATATTACTTCAACAATGAACCATTATTCTTGTTTCTGTCAAGGTAATTTACTGATTTCTCAATTAGTAGGAAATCTGTGAATTAGGTATCTATCTGATCTTCTAGATGGTACATACCTGTGAGAAGTGTTCCCAGCATTGACAATTATGCAGTGTGCTTTTTATGCATGTGAAAACTAATTTACAAACTTGCCAATGGATGCCCAAGATAGATGATTTTGTGTGCACGAACTTGCTTGGAGGTGGAATCAGTTGATGACTACGACGAATATTCCATATTAATATTTCATTCTCTACTAAAATATTGGTTGCAGAAAACAAACATCATTCTAGATTACCTGGAAGACATTAAAGAACTACCAAAATCACGTATGTCTGGCCTCGGGAAATCTGGAGGAAGTACGTGAACAAACTTGAGGTATGTAATATTACATTCTTAAAAGTATCAGATTATCAATATGTTATCCAATTGCATTAGCCAAGAGCCAAGCATCTATTTTGATGTATTTGCTTCAACTTCAAAGCGTTAATTGGATACTATGTTGTTGGTATCCTGGATTGTAGCCTTTCCTTTTAAATAAGCTGAACTAGTATTTGTTATTTGGTTATAATCAGTTAACCATTTCTGTAGTGGAAAGCATTGGCCATCCTTCATGGCTGCATTAATTCGTGTATATCACTTCCAAGTTAGGAACTTCCCTTGCTGAAATTTGTTCATTGTATGAATGAGTGAAATTTAACTAGCAATTCATTCTCTCCTCAAGGTATAAAATTTAATTAGTATATAGTTGTTCTTGAAGGCTTTTGAAATGGAGCATTGGTTAATTTAACTACATTTTACATATGTAGTGAAGCTTACTTTTCAAATGCACACCGAAACGTATGAACTATGCAAAGGGAAAAGGCTATGAGAAACTGAAGCATAAAATAGGAATCAACAACTAATCTATTTTTTTGTCTCCTTCAGCTGCAAGCATTGTTATATTCCTTTTGTATTTTCTGCTAGTTGCTGGAGTGTCTAAACAAGTCCGTTTCCTCAGGTTATATATGGATAACATTGCCGGGGCAGAGTTTTTCCATGATGGTTGCTCAAATCTGAAGAAATTTTATTCAAGAACTTGTTAAGAGAAGGTATTCAAAATAGCTGAGGTTTTTTATTATGAGGAATAAGGATTTGTGGTTTGTCTGGATTAGTGAGATTTTTTAATAAGGATATTTTAATTATTTTAAGATTGCTAGGTTTAGGAGGAGTCTACTTTTTATTTACGATTAGTTTCTTATATCATATGGTAGGAAGAAACACTTTGAATATATTGTGTGTATTTTATAGTTTTATGTAAATTATGTAGTTTTCGGTATTTTGTTATATATGTATGTAAATTTGAATTATGATGTATATCTAAATTTGATTAATTAATTAAATCTGTTTATTTGATTTTAGTAAGAATCAGAGTGTTTTTAGCATGGGCAGAATATAATACACAAATGACGATTTGCGTTTTATTTTTATTTTTTTTTAAAAAAAATTTGGGATTTTTTAGCCCGGGCCTGAAGAATCCGGGCTAAAAAGTAGTGCTTTTTTTTATTCCAGAAATAATCTAGCTTTGCCGTGGCTAGCTTCTAGCCACGGCTATAGCCGTCGCTAGACTCTTTTGCCACCCAAGGTTTCCCCACGGCTGGTTTCCCGTGGCTATAGCCGTGGCTACTATCTTTTAGCCACGGTAAATGAACTTTCAGCCACGGTAAACAGCCGTTGCTAAAATGTTTTTTTTTTGTAGTGATATTCATATTCACACGCACACATATACAAGATGGATCCTAATGTTTTTAGGGCTAGAGGTGAAAAAAGATAAAGTTATCTTAGACTATCCGTCATTTATTCACTTAATTAGATTATTGAAGATTAAACAAGTTAACAAATTATGTGACCAATGTACGTGTTTTGTTTTTATCCTAACAGTAATGAGTTTTTTTACTTACACATATACAAGATGGATCCTAATGGCGGAGGGCTCGAGGCGACCGCCTGACCTATGCCAAAGTTAAGGCCAACCCTACCGACACCATAACCTTTATATATTTATATCCGCATAACATAATTAATATTTATATTAATATAATTACAAAATTATAAACCTCAACAATCTAGCTGAGATTCGAGAAGGAATTGAAAATGCAGATCAAGGGAGAAGAGACATTTTGGAGATTTCTGTTTTCATTCATTCATCTGTAACAAACTAATAGACCAGAGTATATATATACAAAGCTACTTCTAACCCAACTTGCTAATCATGGTTCTAACTGCTAACTGGACCTATCCGGGCTAACACTTCCTAACCCGACTATGCATATCTTCCATATCCCCCCCTCAAGGTGGGGCGTGTGGGATGAAACACTAGTCCCAACTTGGAAGCCAAAGTAAGGTGTTGGCCTGATCCAAGAGGTTTAGTGAAGATGTCCGCCAATTGTAAATGTGTAGGAACAAACATGGTTGAAATAAGGCCTTCATGAACTAAATCACGAATGTAATGACCATCTAGCCGGATGTGTTTTGTTCGTTCATGATATAAGGGATTCAGAGCAAGCTGAAGAGCCGATTTGTTGTCACAACATAATGGAATCGGGGTCGATGGTTGAATGAACAGATCGTTAAGAACACCAGCAACCCATTCAATCTCACTACCAGTGGCGGACATGCTCCTGTACTCACTTTCGGTGGAGGATTTGGAAACCGTTTTCTGCTTCTTTGTTTTCCAACTCACTAGACAATCACCCAAGAAGATGCAGTAACTTGTGAGAGATCTACTTGTATCGACACAGCTTCCCCAATCGGCATCTGAATATGCACAAACTTCCAGCCGACTGCAACTTGGATAGAACAAAGCACAATTGATGGTGCCCTTCAGGTATCTAAGCAAAAACAAAGCAGCACGTAAGTGAGGCATTCTGGGTGTTGACATGAATTGGGTGAGCTGTTGAACAGCATAGGCAATGTCCGGCCTTGTCATTGTGAGATACAAGAGACGTCCAACCAATCTTCGATATGTTTCATGATCTGGTAACACATCTCCTTCGTGGATGCCGAGATGTAAGTTTCGCTGCATTGGGAATTTTGCAACCTCGCAATTTGCCATGGCAGCATTCGACAACAGATCCGCCACATACTTCCGTTGATTCAAAAGGATCCCAGATGATGATCTGCCCAGAAAATATCGAGCAAGACCAAGGTCTTTTATGGTGAATGCGTTACGTAAGGATGCCTTCACCTGAGAAATAACCGAATCATCGTTGCATGTGATGAGCATATCGTCGACGTATACGAGAGCCACCACAATCACAGAGTCTTTACGCATCACAAACAATGAATAGTCATGACGAGATCGAGAAAATCCCAGCGAAGTTAGATGCTTTGTGAGCTCATAGTTCCATTGACGACTCGCCTGTTTCAGGCCATAAAGAGATCGATGGAGACGACAAACCTGACCTGCACCTGCCTTGTTATAACCAGGAGGAGGGGTCATGTATACCACTTCATCCAAATAGTCGTGTAAGAACTCATTGTTCACATCGAGTTGGTGAAGAGGCCACTCCCGAGCTGAAGAAACAACCAATAATATCCTCACTGTGGCATACTTTGCCACTGGAGAAAAGGCTTCCTTATAATCCCGATCCTTGATCTGATTGAAACCTTTCGCTACAAGCCTCGCCTTGTATCGCTCTATCGATCCATCTGCCTTGAACTTGATTCGAAATATCCATTTGCAACCAATAGCATGATGTCCTGGTGGAAGAGATGTGACTGACCAAGTGTTGTTCTTCTCCAGAGCTTGGATTTCCTGATTCATAGCCTCTCTCCATTCAGGGAATTTTTTAGCCTGGGAAAATGATAAGGGTTCAACTATGGAGAGGGTATTGAACAGAGAATGGATGTAGTCATTGGAATGATGTTTCAACTCAAGGGGATGTATCACAGTAAACACTAGAGAAGAGGAGCTGTCAATTTCAGGGCTATACCGGCTTGGCAAGTCCTTGCACACGAAATCATTGAGGCGTGCAAGCCTTACAATTCGTCTGGCAGGTCGAGCATCAGGAGGTTGGACTGTGTTTGATCCATGTAAATGATCAGCAATGTCAATAGGTGCAACAGAAGGATCAGTAAAGGAGGCTTGTGGGTTACTGTCATTAACCCTATGATCTGAATTGAGAGAGGATTCAGTACTGGGTGTAGAACTGACAACCAAATTGTCACCCAATGGATCACCAGAATCATGTGGAAGTGAAGGGTTGGAAGCTATCGGAATTATTGGATGACTGTCATATCCATCATCTCCAAAACACACTCGAGGTAACACTGGGAATTTGGATTGTTGATCATCTGACAACCCTTTGAAAGGAAATATCCACTCCTTGAAGAGTACATCTCGGCTCACAAAGGTCTTGCGAGTGTCCAAGTCATACAACTTGTATGCCTTGTAACCAGGAGGGTAACCCAGGAATATACAACGTCAGCCTGAAGCTTCCATCTTTGACCTATGCACACTCGGAATGTGAGCAAAGCACAAGCAACCTATGACTCTCAGATGGCTGTAATCAGGTGGCTTGTTGAACAGGCGCTCATAGGGAGTTTTGGAATTGATAGAAGAAGATGGAAGGAGGTTGATGATGTAGGTTGCTCCCAAAATGCACTCCCCCCCAGAATCTTAAAGGCAGTCCAGCATTGAGTCTGATAGCACGAGCTGTTTCAACCAAATGGCGATGCTTACGCTCAACTCGTCCATTTTGCTCATGAATGTAAGGGACACACTTGTGGTGCTCAATTCCCTTGGACACCAGCAACTCTCTCATTCTTGAGTTCACAAACTCAGACCCATTGTCAGTCCTAATGGTCTTGACATGGGTCTCAAATTGAGTCTCCACATAGGCTAGAAACCCAGTGATGATCCCAAACACCTGTCATTTATCTCTCAGCAAAAAAGGTCCAAACAGACCGAGAGAAGTCATCTAGTTAGGAACAACTTAGCACCACATATAGAAGCCACTTTATATGGTCGCTACACATCCATGTGGACCAATTCAAATGGATTGGAAGCAATGGAAGCACTCAATTTGAAGGAAAACTTATGCAATTTGGCTATATGACAAATATCACAGTCAAAAGACTCCATTCCATGGCCTTTACACCAATAAAAAAGCTTTAGTTTCGACAAAGAAGCATGTCCAAGTCTAGAATGTAAACATTTATTAACTTTGCGTTCACTTGAGCAACAATCCCACTCACCTTGAGTTGATGCCCAGTGATATTCTTATTAACTGCAGCAGGACCACATAGCCTTCTGACCCCAGTAGCTGCAGGGAAAACTGAAGAGCTGGCAAACTTGTAGAGACCTCCATCTCTAACTCCAGTAGCAACAACAGACCTAGTGGAAATGTCCTGAAGCCAGCATTTCCATTTGGAAAACACAAATAAGTGCTTATCATCTTCAAGAAATTTTGACACAGATAAGAGGTTATACTTGAAAGAAGGCATGTGGAGCACATCCTGGAGTAGAATACTCTGATCAAAGCAAACACTCCCAGAGTACTTTACTGCCTAAGTGATCCCATCCGGAAACCCAATCACAATAGGTCTATCCAGCAACTTCATGTGACCAAACATGACATCACCGCATACTATGTGATCCGAGGCTCCCGAATCAATGATCCATGTCTTGGTATGACACAAACTTCCTTGATCAATTGAAGAAGGAGAAACCATACCTGCAATGTTTATGGAACTGGTGTTCGGATCATCTGCATCCCCTGGTGCTTTTCCTTTCATGGCTCGTATCACTTCTGCAACCACAACATTGATCAAAGATAAGTCGGTTTCACCACCAGATCTGGCAAAAGCTCCAAGACTGGATGAAGATCCATTCTCACAGGTAAGTGGACAGTCCACCTCCATATCATCTTGGTGAACATTTGCCACCAATTTATCATTCTGAGAACGTTTAGGCCCATTGTACCACTCAGGAAATCCAATGAGCTTGAAGCATGTATCCTTAACATGCCCTCGCTCCTTGCAATAATTGCAAAACAATTCCATCTTAGCTTTCTTCAAATCCTCCTTAGATGGCCTAGGTCTCTGATCATTAAATCTCGACGTTCCTGAGTTGTTGGCTTGTGATCCAGCATTTCCTTTAGAAGAGCTACCAGTCTGATTGTAAGTGCGAGTGGATAGGACTTCATGATGCTGAGATGGAGCTCCAGCGATTCCTCTCTGCCTCTCGATCTGAAGCACCATGTGGAAAGCTCGGCTAACTGACGGTAAAGGATCCAGGGAGAGGATGTGACTGCGAATTCCATCAAAGGAATCGGACAGTCCCATCAGAAATTGCATCAGACGAGTGGTTGCTTCACGATCGACCAACTTCTTGAGGATTGCGCATGAGCAGTTCTTCAGTCCTCCACATTTGCAAACAGGAATGGACTCTATTTCCTACAATTCGTCCCATGTCTTCTTGCGTTTGTTGTAGTAATCTCCTACACTCAGGTTGTTTTGTTGAAATTGATATATCTCCCTCTTGATTTGGTAGATCAACGGCGCATTTGATTCAGCAAACCTCTCCTGAATCTCGTCCCACAGATTCTTCGCCGAAGTCGTGTAAACAAAGCTCTTCGCCAATTCAGGTTTCATTGAATTAATGATCCAGCTGGTCACCATATAGTCACACCGAAGCCATCGATCATAGTTCTCATCACTCTCGGACGGACGCTTGATCTTTCCATTGATGAAACCGAGTTTCATCTTGGCGTCAAGCGCCATTCTCACAGATCTGCTCCAGCTGTGAAAGTTGGTGCCGATGAATGGAGCTGAGACGAGGACCATACCTGGATGGTCGGAATTCGATAGGAATAGCGGATCAGCATGATTCGCTCCAAAATTCCGATCTCCAGTGCCTGATGACGAGCCTCCATTGTCGCCATTGCCTTCTGTTTCCGAGATTGCCATTGCTGAGATTTGATGCAGCAAATTCCTCAACACTCTAATATCCTAGTTTTGATCTCGCTCTGACACCATATAAACCTCAACAATCTAGCTGAGATTCGAGAAGAAATTGAAAATGCAGATCAAGGGAGAAGAGACATTTTGGAGATTTCTGTTTTCATTCATTCATCTGTAACAAACTAATAGACCAGAGTATATATATACAAAGCTGCTTCTAACCCAACTTGCTAACCATGGTTCTAACTGCTAACTAGACCTATCCGGGCTAACACTTCCTAACCCGACTATGCATATCTTCCATAAATATTTATTTATTAATAAATTATACCCTATTTTCACGTTTATCATTATGGTAGAGTAGCTATATACTCCATATAACACAACTAATAATAATCACAAATAGCCTTCTTTTGATACTTGTCCACTTGCTTGAATTTTTTTTTTAATCAATTTGAAATTTTTTTTAATCAATTTGATCAATGATCATCATGTTGGTTGGAAGTATATCATTAACTTCTAAATAATTTAATACGTACAATTGTTAAGGTCTTATATATGGACTAATTAACCACGTAAGTACAGTCAAGTGCACTTTATTTTTTTAATTATTAGATAGGGTAAAATTGGTTATTATTGAAAAATAAAATTGTACAAACGTTAGTAGGCTAGTACACAAGTCAAATGAGGTTCCATTCTAAAACCAATTGGCAATAGAAAGAGTGGCCCACTAACTTATATACTAAGACTTGTTATGTTCAACCTTTAACGTGAGACTCTATTATGGTCTCGTTCAATTCGTTAGATTAAAATTTATATTTTTCTATACTATTTGTACAGATGAATAATTACATAATTATAGATAAATAATTATGCGAAAACAGACGGATAATTATGAACAAATAGACGAACATTTTTTTTTTTACTTTTAAAAAATAACTAATAATTTATTAATAATTATATTAATATTTGTGTTTAAGGTAAATACTAAAATAATCATAATATTTTTAATTTTTTTGATAAGAATATTACAGTATTATTTTTATGAATAAACATAATATTTTAAAATTGCATTTTTATCGAACGAGGCGTATTGATTAATTAGTACTACCTCCGTCCAAAAATACATTGCCTTTACTATTCACGCACGCTTTTTTAAGAAGGTAAAAACTATATAAAATATTAATTTTTTATTAATTTTTTTTAATAATTACAAACTTATTATCAATAAGTTTGTAATTATTAAAAAAAATTAATAAAAAAATTAATATTTTATATAGTTTTTAACTCCTAATAAAACATATATGAATAGTAAAAGTCTATGTATTTTTTGACAGAGGGAGTACTGTATTAATATTAGTAATTGCTTTTGTTCAGTAAGTAGATTTAAGAGTTTGACTTTCAGACATCTCTTTCTCTTTCTCTCCATCGCTCACCGTTGGACATTTTCTATTAGTCAATGCATATTCTTTAATATTTAGTGATTTTTTTTAAAAAAAAATAACATGATGAACCCTCCACATACTTGGTGATAGGCGTAGGAATTTATGGAAGGGATATAAAATGTTAAACCACATTGTTTTGGTTTAAAATGAACATCCTCCCAATACTAAGGAAATTCATGATTTAATGATTTATCATCCCATTAGTACCAAAAAAAAAGAAAAAGATTTATCATCCCATACTGCATGTTTATCATCCCAGCATGTTTTTTTTTTATATATCCAGGTATCCCAAGCTTACACTTAGATTAGTCCTAGACTCCAAGTTTCCGGCCCCTCATCGACTTGGGGAGGTAAACCGCGAGATGTGCCTCACCAATGGTCCAACCATCCCCTTTTATACCATTTGGCTCCAGGAGGCTCACTCCACAAGAGAAACAAATAATGCTCCTCCTGGAAATCGAACCTCCCACCCGAAGCTTCCAGGCCCAGCATAAGGTGGCCTTTCTACCAGTGAGCTATGCCCCGGGGGCATCCAAGCATGTTTCCCATACTACATGTTGGTAAGTTAAGGTTTTCACTAGAAATTAATAATTATTTTATATATTTTTTTGTTTATAATTTTCTTTAGTAACACACACCCCTTTTAGGATCTTATAGATTTTATCTTTTTAAAAAAAAGTCGACGTATAGCTTAATTACCCAACTTAATTACTTGTGTCATTTTAAGTTTAAACTTGGGCTATATGTTTAACAAGTAACAACATAGCTCAAATACATGGATTCAAATCCTCTATCCTCGTTTTTGTCCCATTCTTCTGTCCCTACTCAAAAAATTAATAATTTTCTTTCTCTTTTACTCTTTAATTTTAATTCTAATTTGAGGAATAAGGAGGGGGACATTATCTTACACTAAATCCTTCTTCCCTTTTCCCCCTTTCTCTATATATTTAATATTTATGTTCAATTGAGAATATGAATCTTAGCTTCTTCTTCTTATTATTATTCCTAAAATTTAGGCCAAAATGCATAAAACCACCCTTTATTCACCTTTGTTTTCAATTAACCACCTCTTATTCAAAAACTTTTACTTAACCACCCCTTATAATAAACTGTTTGCAAGTAACCACCAATCCTCCCATTTCACTCATTAATAAGTGTGCCGAAAAAGAAAAGGACATGTATTATGAAACGGAGGGAGTAATAAATAAAAACTATAAAACCAAATTTGGGGGCATTGTTATGTTCCTAACATGGATTATGAGAATTGAAAGGGAAAGGAGGGAAGAGATTAGGGTTAGAGAGAGTAGGGATAAGAGAGATCGAGTAAGGGTGGGAGAGTAAGGCTTGGAGAGAGAGTAAAGAGTAGTAATTGAATTGATTTTTCATTCGATGATTTCCTAATACAAGATATAGGATATTTATACTAATACTCATACCCATGTACATGACATGCATTTTCGTCTTTTACTTTTAAGTTGAATTTAATGGAAGTTTAATTTAAAGAAAAATGGGAGGATGGGTGGTTACTTGCAAATAATTTGTTATAAGGGGTGGTTAAGTGAAATTTTTTGAATAAGGGGTGGTTAATTGCAAACAAAGGTGAATAAAGGGTGGTTTTATGCATTTTCGCCTAAAATTTATATATGTTTGTAATAAAACCAAGGGAAAATTACAGAAAACCACCCTTTAAATATGGATGTTTACACTTAACCACCCCTTAAATTCAAAATTACAGAAAACCACCCTTTAAATGGTATTTGTTTACAACTCACCACCCATTCAACTATTTTCGTTATTTTATCATTAAATATATTATATTTTAATATTTTTAAACTCAAATTTGATTGTAAATATATTCAAATTTTGAATTGAAGGGTCCAATTATATTTTAGAAATCATTGTATTTATTTTTGAAAATAATAATCAATAAAGCCTAGAATTATTATCTTAATTTATGTTTGAAAATGTTTGTAAATTTTTAAAACATTATGTAAATTACTCTTATTTAAAATATAAATAAATAAGAGTAATTTCCATAATATTTTAAAATTTTATAAACATATTCAACCATAAATTAAGATAATAATTCTAGGCTATATTTTTTTTTAAATAAATTAAATAATCCCTAAAATATGATCGAGCCCTTAAATTCAAAATATGAATATATTTACAATCAAATTTGAGTTTAAAAATATTAAAATATAATATATTTAATGATAAATTAAAGAAAATAGTTGAATGGGTGGTGAGTTGTAAACAAATACCATTTAAAGGGTGGTTTTCTGCAATTTTGAATTTAAGGGGTGGTTAAGTGAAAACACTCATATTTAAAGGGTGGTTTTATGTAATTTTCCCTAAAACCAATCACAAATTGATGTAATAGTACGAGGCTAAATTCGAATAGTTTTGAAAACATTGAATCGCTGTAAGTGAAAGGGTGAACTTATTTAACCCTTAAATAGATCACATAATACCTAGTCCACATCTAGATGTAAAGTGGAATGTAATTTTTAGCTAGTGATGTATAACTAACCAGATGAAATGTGGAATTTTTTTTAAAAAAACTTTATGTGCATTTTATAAAAACTGCAAAGAGGGTATATATGAAAGTAGTATAAACTTGGGGGAGGTCTCCATTGACATTGCTTTGTGCCAGCTGAGCACATATCAAAGAGCTGCAAGACAAAAAGTTAACAGCTTTCTTTGTTTTTCTTCCTCCTTGGCATTTAGTGACACTACTTTTTAGTAGTATAAATAAATTATGAGGTACTGAACCCATCCCAATTTGATTCTGTAGGCTCATATATACCTTCATAATTAAATACACATTATCTAGCTCAGCAGTTGGTGTATCATCTTCAAAGGCATTGAACTCTTAAATCAGTTTTAATTTTTCTTTTGCTCCTTTTTTCCTTCTTCAATTGGCCTCTGATCCCATCTGGGTATTTCATATTTCCCCTTTAAATGTAAGATACCCATTTGGCTACTGGCTTTCTTGCTCCTAAGAGTGGACTTCATCAGATCTTGAAGGAGTTGAAGCTTCCATCCATGGAGGAAACATTTGTCCCCTTCCAAGGGATCAAGAATGATCTCAAAGGCAGGCTTATGTGCTACAAGCAAGACTGGACTGGTGGCTTCAAATCTGGATTCAGGTATCTTCCTTTCTGCCTTTTTTAATTTCTTTTTTTTGGGTTTTTTTATTACTAATTTTACATGGTTTTATTTGTTAATATAATCATGGGTTTTCCACAGGATTTTGGCTCCCACCACTTACATCTTCTTTGCCTCTGCAATCCCTGTCATTTCATTTGGTGAACAACTGGAGAGAGATACAGGTATTGGTGTTAAGAGCAAATAGGTTCAATTAAATTTTTTTAAAAAAAAATTATAAAATTTTGACTTTTTTGGGGGGTTAATTCGTATTCGAGATCAACCAGTTTGTCAACCTAAAGAGTTACTGTATTGTGATAGCAGATGGTGTTTTGACAGCAGTTCAAACATTAGCATCAACTGCAGTGTGTGGGATAATACACTCCATCATAGGAGGGCAGCCTTTGTTGATTCTTGGAGTGGCAGAGCCCACAGTGATAATGTACACATTCATGTTCAACTTCGCGAAGGACCGGTCTAATCTGGGCCGGAGTCTGTTTCTAGCTTGGTGTGGATGGTGAGTTTCATGATTTTCCGATGTGGGATATTTGTCCTTTTAACATCTCAACAGCTGCAAAACCCGGTCTCTCTATTGAATTCTATGTTTTCACAGGGTTTGTGTATGGACAGCAGCCTTGCTGTTCTTGTTCGCCATCTTGGGGGCTTGTTCTATCATAAACAGGTTCACCCGTGTGGCCGGAGAGCTTTTCGGTCTTCTTATTGCTATCCTCTTCATGCAGCAAGCTATCAAGGCAAGGCGAAACTATTGACTCATCTTTTGTTGTTTATTTGAGTTGTTTCTGGTGTCAGTTATTTCTGTTTCTACTTCACTGTGAGATATACTAGGATGTTGTTGTTATTGTAGTTGAGCTGTATGGAAGTTATCTGTCAAAATCCGTTGTTATGTAGGGGTTTCATTGTTCCTTATCGGCTTTGGTTTGTTTCTCTCAGGGACTAATCAATGAGTTCCACATCCCTCAACGACAAAATCCGAACTTGATAGTGTTTATACCTTCATGGAGATTCGCAAACGGAATGTTTGCATTGGTTCTGTCATTCGGCCTCATGCTTACAGGGCTAAGAAGCCGGAAAGCAAGGTCATGGCGTTACGGGTCAGGTGAGCATCCCTTTTCGAATTCTTGTTGATGGGATGAAAAGATTGTCAGCCCACATTGATTGTGGGTGATATAACAAAATATAATCTAAGAAAGGGAAGTCCCTCACATTGACTAAACTTTTGTGTTAGAAAGGTGGTTCCTGACCTTATAACCAGAAACAAAATAAACCCGATACGACTCATGTTTTCGGGCCGAGGTTTCTTGGAATTTCACAAAACTCAAAAATATAAACTACAATTCATGGATCAAACATATGTATTCATATGTTTTTCGACATGGCTTTGTCGTTGTAGGTTGGCTTAGAGGCTTCATAGCAGACTATGGTGTGCCACTTATGGTTCTAGTGTGGACTGCTGTTTCCTACATACCATCAGGAAGTGTCCCACATGGGGTCCCTCGTCGGCTAAATAGCCCCAATCCTTGGTCACCGGGTGCATACGAGAACTGGACCGTCATCAAGGCATGTCGAATCATCAGCTGGTTTTATGGTTTGAGTTTCTATGGTAGCTATTAAGGCCCTAAGCAACTGATGTTTGATGCTTCATATGAACAGCAAATGCTTGATGTTCCGGTTGTCTACATCATCGGAGCTTTCATTCCAGCAACCATGATTGCAGTCCTCTACTACTTCGATCACAGTGTCGCGTCTCAGCTCGCTCAACAGAGCGACTTCAACTTGAGGAAGCCGCCTTCTTTCCACTACGATTTGCTCCTTTTAGGGTTCTTGGTATGCCATTTTCCCTATTGATTGCATTCAATTTCTCAGGAAATTTTGCTGACAAACTAAACTTTGCAGACATTAATGTGTGGACTTATCGGTATACCTCCAGCAAACGGAGTCATTCCCCAATCTCCGATGCACACGAAGAGCCTTGCAACACTCAAACACCAGGTACTATCTTACATTGCAAAATTGCTAAAGTATGAAACTTGTTCCTTAACCATAGACACTTTGTATGCTTCCAGCTTCTAAGAAACCGGCTTGTTTCAACTGCGCGTAAAAGCATTAGAATGAACTCAAGTCTTGGCCAGCTATACGGCAAAATGCAAGAAGCATACCAACAAATGCAGACGCCGTTAGTCTACCAGGAGTCCTCATCTCGGGTATGATACGAAGATCACAGTTATTGCTACGAAACAGCAAGCAATGTATACTAAACCTTGCAAGGTGTTGTTTTCCCAGGGGCTGAAGGAGCTGAAGGAGTCAACAATTCAAGCAGCACAAAGCATGGGACACATTGATGCTCCGGTTGATGAGACAGTCTTCGATGTTGACAAAGATCTCGATGATCTTTTACCGGTTGAGGTGAAAGAACAGCGGCTGAGCAACCTCCTTCAGTCAGCAATGGTAGGTGGATGTGTTGCAGCCATGCCTGTCCTCAAGATGATTCCTACATCGGTCCTTTGGGGCTACTTCGCTTTCATGGCCATCGAGAGCTTGCCCGGTAACCAGTTCTGGGAAAGGATTCTGCTTTTGTTTACTGCACCAAGCAGAAGATACAAGTAAAGTTACTCAAAACATCACATTTTCACTTTACACTTAGTTTTTTTTTCAAGTTTTTTGGATGATGGTTTTGTGTTATATGATGCAGAGTTCTTGAGAAGTACCACGCCACCTTTGTCGAAACCGTGCCATTCAAGACCATTGCCTTCTTCACAATCTTCCAGACACTGTATTTGCTGGTGTGCTTCGGAATCACATGGATTCCGATAGCAGGAGTCCTTTTCCCTATGATGATCATGCTGCTCGTTCCGGTTAGGCAGTACATTCTGCCCAAGTTTTTCAAAGGCGCCCACCTTCAAGACTTGGATGCAGCCGAGTATGAAGAATCCTCGGCTCTTCCATTCAATCTTGTGGCGGTAACAACTCTCAATACGTACATTTAATTTATTGTAAGTGACAGAGTGGTCTTGCTGATACGATCCACTGAGCTGAGTTGTCCTGTGCAGGAGACTGAGCTGGGTTTCACCCCGGCTTGTGCTGAGGAGGGAGAGCTCCTGGATGAAATGGTTACAAGGAGTAGAGGAGAGGTTAGACACCTTCATAGCCCTAAGGTCACGAGCTCAACCACCACTCCGGTCAGGGATCCCAGAACCCCACAGAGCCCACATCTCTCAAGATACAGCCCCCGGGTGGGTGAGCTACGCACCGAGTTGAGTCCAAGGGCATACAGCCCAAGGGCCGGACCTTCCAATCTCGGTAAAAGTCCAAGCAGCAGCTAGCACTTGACAGTTGACACTTAATGGGCAAAACTGTTATTGGGTTGTGGTCCAGCAGTGTCTGACTCCACACAAATCTTTATCTTATTAAAAAAAAATCAGCAAAACGGTTAAACTTGGTTGGCCTATCCCTTAGATGTGTGAATGTACGTGTTTTAAATTGTGGTTGCAATAAATATGTAAAATCTCAATCCTCTTTCAATTTGGAAATATGCAGCGGTAATGTCAAGATATATTCTAGCTAGATTTGCTTTAAAGATCATATCTTTCTTCGATTTTTTGTGTAACTATATAGTGCATCGTCTGATGGCAAGTCCTAAGAGGTGTCAGCTCATTCCAACCCGAGAACTTTTCAGGAGGTCACCTGTACATCTCAAATAGTTATCTAAGTCATGTATGTATGTTCGTGCAATTACGTGTTTGAATGAAGCTTTCGTATCATATTGATCATCCCGCGACAATTGCAGTTGTCTTGGATCGCGATAAGTGGAAAGATTGTACACAAAAGCACTAATCAATTCATCCTCCATCATTTTGATTCTTTGAATGTGAAGGATTGATCTTTAAGAGTGCAGATGAATCTGTCCAATTCAAATAAGTCCTACAAAGCAACTCCAAAGACCCATCAAACATCACCAGATGAGGAGATAACACATGTCATAGAAAAGGGTAAATTTCAATCCGTGAAGAAAACTATAAGAAAAATTGACTTCTTAGACAAAGCTACAAAATCAAAAGCTGCTCTATTTGGTGACATGCCTTCGGCTCCAGTCGGATCAGATTTCTCTGACTTCAGCACTAATGATTGGTGGTATAACAGGGGCTGACACCAACCAAGTTCTTGCCTTGTGTCGGGAAAAAAAAGTTGCTCTATTTTCTTCGTTATGTTACCTCTCTCGGCTACTTGCAGTGTTCCCTCTCACGATATTATGCCCTTAATCCATCATCGACTTCTCTTCCATAGCCTGAGTTTAATATCTTCGCCATGTATTTCCATTTTGATTGCTTTTTTTTAAGTTGTATTTTCCATTTTACAATGTTTTTCAGATACCGATTCTTCAAGAGACCATGTTTGTCTGATACCTCGAATCATTTTTTTTAAAGCTGCTTTATTTGAACAGTAAACAAAGAAAAAGGAGAGGCCTGAATTGATTTACAAGCAATTGCAATTTTCAAGCTTGAAAAAGCCTATGAGTTTCTGCCTTTTTGTTTTGTATCTTTTAGGTGATGATGATGAACTTGGTATACTTCAGCATTGACCTTCAAGAAATAAAACCTCTTTTTTTTCTAGGGTTGGTGGATTTCATTCATCATGTCTACCACTTGGATATGATTTTTGGAGCTTTGCACTCTCAATGTTTTTCTTTTTAATGATTTCAGTATCTTTGTCATTTGTGCTTGTATCCATGTTCATGCTATGACCCTTGATAACACATCCTATTGAAAGCCTAGAAAGGACACATTTTTATCATCTTGGGAGAGGATTGGACACATTAGTTGACCAAACTTCAAGCTAATATGTAACTTTAATAATCTTTCAACTCCTATTATACAGTATTATCTTTCACCTAAGGAGGGTTTTAAATTTTTAATAAACTTTTATTGTAAAAAAATATGCTTTAAAAATTATTAATAATTAAAAGATTGATTATTTTAAAAATAATTTTTCTATTTTTATAAAAACATATATTTTTATAATAAAAGTTTATAAACCTATTGTGTTGAATATAAATATAATTTTTATAATGTGAAATTGTACTAAAAATAATTAAATATATCTCCTCTAAGGAAGCTAGGCATAATGAGTGAAATCTTCAATCATCAAAGGGAATAAGAACATGAGCTATGGTGTCATCATGGCATTTCCCACTAATTAATTTGAGCAATGTGAGTAATAGGACTATAGGAGGTCTAGAATGATCCAAAATGGTGGGCTTAAATCTTTGGCAACCACAAATTTGGAGGAGACATGGGAAATGGGTCATTTTGAGTTTGATAATAAAAGCATTTAATTAGATTGCCATTTTGATTTACTTAATTGTGACCTAGGCTTACAAAAAGCTTTGAGGGAATATGTTATGCCAAATGAATTAAAGTACCTAATTTTGAGAATATAAAGGACGTAGAAGTGCCTAACTTGTACCATTTTAGAACAAATCTACATGTTCTTGCCTGGATTGATTTTGTTCTCTTTCGTTGATTTTATGATGCCATTTTCATTTGGAAATTAAGTTTGCAAATTTACAAATTTAATTTCTAAATGAAAATGACATCATAAAATCACTGAAAGAGAACAAAATCAATCTAGCTAAGAGCTAGCTAATATTTATTTTTGGGTGAATATTAGTTCTCTTCTGTAAGGATATGTGATGCTACCTAACAATATGGTATAAAAATGGAGGATTTTCATAAGGAAAATTTTAGTCTAAAATTTGAGAAATTAAGATGTGAAATAATAACCTATGGGCCTAATTCTACAATGTATATAGTATCTAAATCGTTTTAAATTATAAAATAATGTGATACAAAATGAATAGAGTGTGATGTGATTCAAAAGTATTTAATTTTTAGATATCTCCGGTTTCTAAAATCATTTCTGCTTGAAAAATAATTAGAATTTGAGATTATGAACTTGAATCAATTTCCTTTAGTGAGACACTCCGTTAGTTTCTGATTATCTCATTACTCTACTTTATACAGACCATATATCCTCGACCTCGAGTTTCCCATGGCCTCTATCCAATGTCGGATTGTTTTTATGTTTTGCTTAGTTTTTTTGTTGTTGATTTCAGTCGTGTCATGATATTCAATTGTTCGTCTATTTTTTGATTTAACTGATATTTTAAATCTTTTCTCCTAATAAAAAAACCTAAATCATATGTACTTTATTCCACTCCCTCCAAAAGAACCTGACTATACTCACTAACTCACTATAGAAAAATAGAACTACTAAATTAATTTATTCTAAACAAAGTATAAGTGATGTAATCATATGTTAGATACGATTTATATAAAGTTTCTTTATGGTACGAGGAACCTTATGATTGTTCGATCGTGGCACTATAATCACTATAATTATAAGATTAAATTACTTGGATGATGCTGGTAATTAGCAACCCCCAAATGTAGATTAATTCAGGTGATTATGCACTCACCAATTAACAGATCTATAAATTAAAATTCGGGTGCATTAAACATTCTAACTTTTTCCTCATAGGCATCATTTTTATTAACAAAAACCCTTAATTAAATAATTAATTAATTTTTATTAATTTAAAAAAAAATCTTTTTTTTTAAAAAAAAAAAATGGGACGGGCGAAACAGACTCAAGCCTGCCCCTCGTTCTCATAATGCATTTTTTTCCTACTCTTTTGGTCGGTTTCGGCGGTCCTTTTCTTAGTTGGGGCTCTGGCGTTTCGGAGTCGGGTCTGGCTGGGGTCGAGGCAGTGTGTATTGAGGCGTCTCCGTGATCCGGATATTTCCTTGGGGTTCGTCTTCACTGCTCACAGGGACTCCTGATGTACCACTGGCCAGCGGTGTCGCTACTTGGTGGCGCTTGGCTTCAATTTGTAGTATATGTTGTCTCCATTGCGTTAAGATTAGGTTTGCTTGGTCGTCCGAATTTGTTTGCTTGTATCTGCCTGGTTTGCACCTTTTGTTATTTTCTTTGTATGTATTGATGGTACGCCGTCTGTCGACTTTGTCGGCCATTCGAGGTGTCAGGTTGTCTGACCCTTAAATTCTTACCTTATCAAAAAAAAAAAAGCAATTTTTTCCATTAAAAAAGAACGAGATGAGAAATAAATAAGGAAATTTATTTGTGTTTTCTTGTTTGCAGAAAGGGCCTAAAAAATAAGGGCCCAAAGGCCAAAGTATCATTTTTGTACGAGCCCATAGCCCAGTACTTATTTGATATACATCTTTCAAGGTCCAATTCACTACAATTTTTAAATTCAAAACAAATTATCAAAACCCAAACACCCATTCGATCAAAATAAATTATCAAAGCTCACTGGTAGAAAGGCCACCCTACGCTGGGTCTGGAAGCTTCGGGTGTGAGGTTCGATTATCAGGATGAACATTATTTGTTTCTCTTGTGGAGTGGGCCTTCTGGAGCCAAATGGTATAAAGGGGGGTGGTTGGACTATTGCTGAGGCACATCCCGCGGTTTACCTCCCCAAGTCGATGAGGGGCCGGAGACTTGGGGTCCAGGATTAGTCTAAGTGTAAGCTTGGGATACCTGGATTAAAAAATAAATAAATAAATTATCAACGTTCTCATATGACGGTCCCTTCGGGCGGCTGTTTCTGTGGCAGTTCCACGGAGCCTACTTTCCACCTTCTGTTACAATGCCCCATGACCAGAAGCCTTCTGGCAGAACTCCGCATTGCCTTCCCCAAGCCATCATGGCTCAGATTACAACACTAAACTTAACTCCATCCTTAGTAGGATTTATAATTCGGTCGGGAAGAAAGCGCTTAGTAATTTGGCTTTCGTTTGGTGGGGTATCTGGTTCTTTAGGAACCAGCTGGTGTTTCAACACACCACATCGACTTCTTGTCATGCAATTGCTCTCTTCTGTAACTCCGGCAAGAGAACTTGGGCGGATCGTTTGGATATTAACACCACGCACACTACGACTTCGAACATCCCTTCGAGGGGAATAAACAACAGATCAACTGTCACCGGAAATACCAGAAACCAATCTCAACCCTGGGTGAAGCCGCCACCGGGACATCACAAACTCAATTTCGACGGCTCCCACTACGTGTTGGGGGCTGGTTCGTATGGCTTTGTCATTCGCGACCATCAAGGGCAAATATACTCGTTCGGATCGAGCACTCGTAATAACACTTCAGCGGTCTTCGTCGAAGCATTAGGCCTTCATATGGCTGTTGCTAGGGCTATAAATCTGGGAATTCGTAATCTCTTGATAGAGGAAGACTGTTTGGTTGTCATAAAGGCTCTCCTGGGGGACTGGTCGTGCCCTTGGAATATCGAGCTGCTGATGGCCGATACGCTTTTAAATCTTAAATTCATTTCTAATGTTGTTATTCGTCATATTTTCAGGGATTCAAATGTGGTTGCTGACAGAATTGCGCGTCTGGCTTACTGCATCTCTGCCGATGATAGCTTCGTCACTGATCAAGAACTTCGGGTTTTCGTCCGCTCAGACACTCTAGGAAAGAAGTCGGCTCGTCGGCGGACTTCCTAATTTTTATCTGGCTTCCAAATTTTATTTTATTTTTATCAAAAACTACAAATTTTAAACTTAATTTATCAATAATAGGCTCACATTCAGAAATTACCAAGTTAAAAATCAAGTTAAAGAATCCTTATTCACTAATTTGATGTTCGATGTCATGTCGGTATGTACAAATATATGAATATCAATTTCTAATAATAATTAACAGCTAAAGAATGTACGGGCGGGTAACCGTATGCCCTGTAGAGTTTGGAAATTGTCTTGTTTTGAAGCCCCACTTCACACTTATTGTGTGTGTAATTCATACCTTTCAACTTTTAGCATTTACTACAATTTGCTTTCCATGGGACAACCTAACTTTGATCTGTGTATGGGGCATAGCACTAGTGTTAAAAGAGATATGTAATTCTCATATTGCAAGTTTTTTTTTTTTTTTGATTAGGTAAGAATTCGGATTCGCCGAAGCGCTATCCGATAGCATCCTTTCGGATAAGGTCAAGAAGACCTGGATCAGTAAGCAGTTTCGGGTTTCTGGTAGAACGGGCCATTCGTGTAATAAAATCGGCCACCTGATTTTCGTGAGATATAAAAATGCTTTTTTTTCTTTTTTACTTTGAAAGTCTTTTGTCCTCGCTTTTGCAGGACAAAAGTAAGAGTCTATTTCTACTCTGGTCAGTTTTGGTATATCTCGAATAATTTTCAGTTATTTATTAAAAGGACAAGTAACCGAATAATATTGTAGCACCATTGAAGTTATACCATTGAATAATCAAGCGATACGATCGAATAATCAAGCGATACCATCGAATAATTTTTAGTTAAAAGTTAGGGGCGTTTTCAGGGTGTTAGCCGATTAGAAAAATCCATCAATACCATCGCATAATTTATCGATACGATAAAATAATCCAGCGATACGATCGAATAATCAAACAATACCATCGATTCAGGGTGCTAATCGATTAGAAAAATCCATCAATACCATCGCATAATCCGCCGATACGATCGAATAATCCAGCGATACCATCGAATAATTTACAGGAAAAAAAATAGCCTTGTGCACGCGCCCCAATGCAGCAGGTGGGGAAGAAAATATCTGGGTCCCACTGATTTTTAATTAAAGAAAATAGGTAAAATTGTCTAATAATCACAACCATCCATTCCAATGAATCAACGCCCCAGATTTGTTCACATGTTCACATGATACACAATAAGGGTTGAGTACACCGGATCATATGTACGCAACTCTTAACGTGTATCTGGGTCATTGAATTAAGAAGATCAACGGATGAGATTAAAAGTAACTTCTGATTATTCGATGGTATTGAGAGATTATTCGGTGAAATGAAATTATTCGGTGGTATTGGGTGATTATTCGTTAGAATAAAATTTACCTTTTTTACACTCTTTTTTACAGATGAATAATTATGTGGAAACAGACGGATAATCATGAACAAATAGACGAATAATTTCAGAGTACATGATACAAAGTTAAGGGTTGAGTACACCGAAACCAACCCCTCTCTCTCTCTCTCTCTCTCTCTCTCTCTCTCTCTCTCTCTCTCTCTCTCTCTCTCTCTCTCTCTCTCTCTCTCTCTCTATATATATATATATATATATATATAACAATAGATCTCTTATATAAATATATAACAATAGGATCTCTTCCATTGCTTACAACTTACAGTATGTAGTATGGACACTCCTACATAGAGAATATATCTCTGTGTCCGTGCCCAACTCTCATGCACAACATGATACTTGTCCCTTCTCACTTTTTTTTTTTAATTTACTTTTAAGTTTATTAATGATTTTATTAAAATCTTAATTTAATTGGAATAGCAGGTGTAAAATTTAGTCACAAGTTCATCAAAATAGTTTTTTTAGTGTTGCTTTAAGTTCGGAAACACAAGTTTAGAGTTCATTTCCTTGTCATGTCTGTATCCTATATTTTTAAGGTGGTTGTATTCCTGTATCATATCGTATTCGTGTCTTGCTTTCCCCTTTGATTCCTCCTATAATTCTTAAAATCAGATTCGGATATCAACAAGTTACATCACTTAGTTTTCTAAAAAGATTTTTAATTGAACATTCAAAATTGTCAAATTGAACATTAATGTACTTTGAAAACCTACCATAATCATGTTCTCACTTGAGTGTGAAAGTTAACTTTACAACAACTCAAATCAACTCATACATAATCAAAACTCAAAAACAAAAAGCCACCCCACAAAGTGGTCAGACACCCAACTCATTCAATTCATGAAAAGCACAAAGAAGTTGCCATACTCCTTCCATAAACAAAAAGCCTCACATGGAGATGTTGTCTTGCCTTTAGGCAAACTTGGCCCCTACACAAACACAACATGATCACCTCCATCTTAAATCATCAATGTTTTGGACTTGACAATCACACAAACTCATCACCACTTAGTCATCGATCTCCTTCACATCCAATGGTCCATTTTACCCTATAGGTCCACATTGCCCCCAAACCAATCAACAACCACACTTCCAATGTCCTTCCTTGGTCTCCTAACCAAAGAGCAACACACCGCGAGGTCTTAGCTAGCACGACGCGATTGCACACTTGGGTTCGGGCCCATAGCCCTCGTGTGTTGACACAACAAGTTTCATATGAACCATTCAATATATGTTCAAGTAGATACTTGCTTTATTTTTGTCTCCCCTTGTTCAACCTCCCTCATATATAACATAGTTTTTCCTTGACAACTTCCAAAGCAAATCACATAAGCAAAATTGCAAATTGCTAATTGCATCACATTCAACAAGATCAAGTATGGCCAGGCAAGAGAGCTACGACGAATGTAGGCTCAATCTCAAGGCGACTGAGTTGAGCTTAGCCCTCCCCGGGAGCAATGACCCAGAGCAACTGACAAACGCGTCTACTTGCAACGCAAGTAAGAAGAGATCCTCGCGAGAAGTGGATGATGATAGCACTCCTCCTACAAAGTAAGGAGATTTGATTAGTTATGTTTACATGAAATTCAATTTCAACAAGAACAAAATCTTACTCTTTTTATGCAAATTAACAATTTCAGGGCACAGATCGTTGGATGGCCACCGGTTCAATCTTATAGAAAGAGCAATCTCCAGCATAAGAAATCCGATGGGTTTGGGTTATATGTGAAAGTAAACTTGGATGGAGCTCCATACCTAAGGAAGATCGATCTCTCGGCTTGCAAGGGCTATGGCGAGTTGCTAGAGGTGTTGGAAACCATGTTCAAGGTGAAAATTGGACGATACTCGGAGAGAGATCAAGGCTACACACCGAGCTATGAAGATAAAGACGGAGACTGGATGCTTGTTGGCGACGTGCCATGGGACATGTTCGTGTCGTCTTGCAGGAGGCTAAGGATCATCAAGTCTTCCGAAGCCAATAGATCATGAATATATGACTCATAGTCTAATTTATATACCAACACATTACACATTCTTTTTTTTCCTCCCCTCTTTGTATTCGGATCGTTCTTACAAATTAATCGAGAAACGATTTGGAAGAAAGACTGCTACTAAAACCTAACGATCCAAACAACGTCATTTTACAACAGTTGGTGAGACAATCTTCGAATCATTCATAAGTTATAGACATTTCTGTAAGAACACAAGGTCCCCTTTTAATTTGGATTCATGTCGATCTTCTTAATCTAATGTGTTCCATTCACAAGCTATAGACATTTCTTAAGAGATTTAGAACCTCTTACTACTAGATCAACTAACAATATTTACTACTGATCTGTTGAGCCAAATCTACACATACATATAGGATTGATGGTTCTTTGGGTCAACTAATAATCGATACTGTAGTAAGTAATTCACTGAATTTTGGGTAATTTTTCTGAGGATGTGTCTGGTCAACTCGCCAAAGTGTCACCTCATTCACCTGTGAGGTTGTGACCAATGATCATGCTTCCTCCTGATCAAATGGATACGACTATATATGATCAGAAATCGGAAGAAAGAGCTACTGCCAGTTGGGCGTCTTCTTCTACATCATCATCATTCATCAGATCCTTTTACCCGATTTAAAGCTGCAAGCTTTTTAATCGCCTCCTTTACTAATCAAGTCTTTACTTCCAGAGTTTCGATCTTCAGAAGTCAGAACCCTTTGCAACCCTTCAAAATCCACCAATTTCGGGCAAAACCCCTCTGCAAATCAAACCCCCAACAATCCATTTTCAACGAAGAAACTGTGAAGCTCAGGGATTCGCAAGCTACCAGCTTTAGGGTTTCCCAAATTTTCAAATGGGAAATTCAGACGAAGTGGGATTCGATTACTGGTGGAGATGGCAAGTACCTGTTTGCGCGATTATAATCGCTCTCCCGGCTGTAATCTGCGGGATTCTGATTAGGAAGAAGAAGCTGAAAGCTGGTGATCCTCTAGGTTATGGCTGTTTGTGGGTTCCTTGCTGGAAAGCCCTAAGCCCTAAATGGCTTTTCCTGTACAGGACTTTTGCTTTCTTCTCCATGGCTTTTCTGCTCTACCAGATTGTTGCCTTTGATGGCCTTTTCGCCTTCTATTTCTACACTCAGTATGATTTCTTTCCCCTCTTTACTCAATTTACATTGCAGTTAGATGCTTTCAGCTTCAGTGATTTGCTAAATTGACCTGTTTTTGAAATTGATTGGCAAAACTACTTTAGTCAAGGGTGATAGTTACTCAATTTCATTGAATATACTACATCAGAAAGGGGATTTAGGGTTTAGGGCTGTTTTCAGTACGAGGAATGGGTATGAAGGGCTGTATGATGATGCTGGAATGGGGAATGGGAACGATCCTAAAGAAGATCTTGGATAGAATGAGTCTAGTTAGGGACTTAGGGGAAGTGGCAATTCTGTCATCTGTGAGGTTTTCATGAAATGTGGTTCGGTATGTGGTAATTCAGATTTGCTAATCGAAGAAAACTGGTTGTTTGTTGTAAGCAAACCAACCATTCATTGTAAAGTAACAGCAAAGATGATGAGAAACAATTTGGCTGATGATTTTGAAGTTCTTGCTTCTGTGTAGGATTTATTGGTTTAAAACAGTGGCTGATGTGATTAGATTTGATGTGCAGGTGGACATTTACATTGGTTATGGTTTACTTTGCGGTATGTATGTCATAGTTCTTATAAAAAAATTTGTTAGTTCTTTTGTATTTCACATGATCCTTGTGTGAATTTTAAAATTCTGGACATTTTATCTGTAGGTTGGCACCATCACATCTGCTCAGGGTTGCTGGTTTAACGCGGAAACAGGTCTGCTTAAAGACGAAGAAAAGGATGGATTCCTCAACTCTGAGCCAGAAGAGATGACGAGCTCAGCTACTACTGCAAATCTTAAAATACGTGAGAATGTGTCGAGAATTTTGCAAAACCAAAAGCAAGCACGATTCTTGGGTTATCTTATGCACACAATATATCAGGTGTTCTCTTTGTTGCTTGGTTTTAAAAAAAAACCTCAGTAGGTTTTCGGTTTTCCTCCATTTATTTGGATCTTGATTGAAATGCAAAGTATACAAGATACAGTTTAGCGTTCGGCTTTGAACTATGGCCTATGTAGTCATCTGTAGGCTAAACACATCAAATCCGGAGTTCAATTCTTGGTCGTTCATTAGGAATTTTTTTCTCTAGAGAAGCTAATTTCTTTGTACATTTGATCAGATTTCCGCAGGTGCTGTCATCCTTACAGACATAGTGTTTTGGTGTGTACTAGTCCCATTTCTATCCGGAAAAGCATTTAAGGTCACCCTAGTGAGTTTTCTTCCCTTTCAAACATATGAAACATTCACTCTGCATCATTTTATTCATTTTATATCCTATACCGAATATCTTGATCCTTGCGTTCATCGCTTGCCAGTTGCGTGGGCTCATCCACTCTCTGAATGCTGTCTTCCTGATCATTGACACCGCCCTCAATGATCTTGTGAGTATCAGGATCTATCTATAGTTTTGGCTTCCTTGCTGCTTTTAACAAGTTTTCGATTGATATGGCTCATTTGAATCCCATTTCAGCCATTCGAGTGGTTTGGATTCGCTTATTTTGCACTATGGAGCGTGGTGTACATTCTATTCCAATGGGTTCTTCATGCTTGTGGTTTCACATGGTGAGTCAGTCTTCTTCTCTATACTAGAATCATTTCGACTGTGGCAATAGAAACCGGATTTGCTCACCTGTTTAAGCTTACCTCACAGGTGGCCGTACCCTTTCCTCGAGCTTGCAACTCCTTGGGCACCATTGTGGTAAAACTTCAACTAAAATCCCAACCCGATTTACGACTCTATCCTACATTTACATTTTCGCTATAAAGGATGGAACTGGTTGTCTTATCTTGTAGGTATATCGGGTTGGCGGCGTTCCACGTTCCATGCTACGGAATCTTTATACTTCTTGTGAAGGCTAAGTCATCGGCATTATCAAGACTATCTCCCAATGCATCCGTGGTTAGCTAGGCCGAGTCATCGTGTATATATCAAAGCCTGTAAACCACCTGATTTGCACATCATATGAAAGGATCAACATAGAGCTTGCTGTAATTTGACTGCAAATTCATTTACTCAAGTGTAGCCATGAATGCATCTTCATCAATGGCATCGGATATCATGTAATTCAGATCACTAGAATCATCTGTCATGTAGTATTTAACTCGGGTCAATCGAATCATCAGCCCCCAATTCTTTCTTGATGCTGAAGGAGATAATATGTAATATGTAACTGAATTTTACCAAATGGTTAGATTGAGAACGAAGTTGGGAAGGGATTTGGTTTTGTTCGTTCAAATCATCAAAGAAATATAGATATTCATCCAATTTCCAGCAGCAATCGAAAAAATGACATGATTCCAAAACCTAATAGATTTGAGGGTTGGATGGTTCTGTGCGAAATTTTGGATTTTAACGGGTGATTTACTGTAATTATGTGTTTAAGGAGTGGTTTTGGGCAAATTAAGTTATTCATTGGGGATTTTCTGCAATTTGGCCTTACTACCATGTTCTCTTAAATGGGCCTGAGGTCCATGATTATTGGGCCTGGGCTTAACTCGATCCTGGTAACCTCCAACACCAACCGAACACCCACCGGCACCGCCGAAAGAGGGGAAACCGGCGGCAATAAGCCGAGGCTGGGAAGAAACTGAAGAGAAGATGGACAAGGAAAAGTGCAAATTTTGGGTGGCCAAGAAGAGGAGATTCTGTGCAAACTCACCTCTGGATGGTTCCTTGTTTGTATTACTCTCTGATTTTCGGTTTTACAGTTCCGCACTTGCTTTGTTAATTGCTAATTTCTGTGTTCATCCCCCAAAATTAGGTTTTGTGGAAACCATGTAAAGAGGGTGGATGGCCAATGGGTGCCTTGCCCAATTGACCCATCACAGTAAATCAATCACTCTCCCTTTTCAATTTTTTCTTCTTTCTTTGCTCAGACATTTCAGGAATTGATTTGGTTTCTTTTGGTGGGTGTTAATTTTATAGTTCTGTGCTGAATGAGAAGCTAAAGAAGCACATAAAGAAATGCCCATTTCTGAAACAAGCTCAATCTTTATCAGCTCAGCCTTATTATCAAAAGGGGATTAACTGTGGTTGTGCCAATGAATTGGAAGGAGTTAAAGAAGAAGATGAAGAAGAAGATGTAAGTTCTGAATTGAAAAGGAAGGCTGTGTACTCTATGACAGCTCTTCAATTCACCAAATTACTGAACAAACTCATGGCTGTTCATCAATCCATTTGTTGTGATATCTTGGATTCGTATAAAGCCCCAATGGCTTGTGATATGTGGATCAAAGGCGAAGTTGACCGGTATGGAACCCTCTTTCCATGGATAACATAGTGGAATAGGCCAGATTAAAGACACAATTTGGGAATGTTTCATTTCTATTATCTTGTGTGATCAGCCCATTGCCACCAAAAAAAGGACCTTGTTGTATTTAGCTACATAGGGATGGATGAATTATTTCGATTGTTTGGTTGTTGGTGGCAGGAAGATACCTTATGAAGAGAAACATGTCCTGCAACAGGCGTCAATTCTCGGGAATCTAGAGGAATTTGGGGTGTTGAAGAACTATTTGAAGACGTCGAAAGGGGATCACTTGGATTCTCCAGCTTCATGTGAAGTTCGAAATGATGTTCCTGCTGTTATTGAGTTTGGAGCTGGGAGGGGTTACTTGACACAAACACTAGCGGATTGTTACGGGATAGAGAGGGTCCTTTTAGTTGAACGGAAGGCGTACAAGCTGAAGGTTAGTAAGATTTTGGACGCACCTATCTATGTTGTGTTTTCATATGAATTTGATCATGTTTTAAGACTAATTGGAGGGAGTCTGAATTGTCTGTTCATTAATGTTACTTCTAGGCAGATCGGAGCTTGAGACAGAAAGATTGTATGCAGTTGGAGCGATTACGAATTGACAGTAAGATATCTATCAGAGCTTATTTTGATGTTGATGTTAGCATTATTATGGATTACACGAAACATGGAACTCGTGGGTTTTGCTTATATGTTCACAATTTCACAACCTGTTGCATTAGCTGCTTATATCTTACTTAATTTATTTACTGCTATTCTCGGCTTCAATTTTCCTATGGGATTCAAATCTCAGTGGCAACACTCGTGTTCCATGTTGAACAAATGCGCTGCCTTAGACCCTCAGATATTTTATATGGCTCTTTCAAAACAACTATTATTTGGTGACTTTTGTATGGAATTTATCGATATCATGTAGTTGAAGACTTGAATCTTAATGCCGTGGAGTCGTTGAGGGGAGTTCCTTACTTGGCCATTGGTAAACATCTGTGTGGACCTGCAACAGGTGACCGAAATCATTACATTTCATTTATGTTATATGATGTGTGATGAGTGACCTCTAATCCATATTGTCGAAGGTAACGTTTGTGACTATAAACGCTGCAGATTTAACACTAAGATGTTGTCTCAGCAACAATGGCACTGGACAAGGCACTGGTCCTCGGCTATCTGGCCTTGCTGTGGCCACATGCTGCCATCATCTTTGCCAGTGGAAACACTACACAAGTGAGTCAAGTGACCCGTTCCTCCATTTATTGCTCGTTTTTACTTATTCTCACTGGGGACTTTACGCGACAGATAAAGCTTATCTATCGAGTCTGGGGATCAGCAAAGAAGACTTCCACGCAATGACGTGGTTCACTAGCTGGGCAGTAGACGCAAAACATGACTCAGATGTTGCAGCACCTGAAGATAGTGAAAACACTGAAGCACTGCCTTACAAGTGATACTCCATTCACTCTTTATCAGAATCAGACAAGTGATTCGTCTGAAGAAGCTACTAACAAGTGTCTCAAAATTGTCATTGCAGTGGTAATGAAGACGAACACGATGAGAACTCAAGCGGGTTAGAGGAGATCAAGAAGATGAACGCAACGGACAGAGCTGCAGTGGGGTTCAAGTGCAAGGATATCATTGACATGGGGAGATTGAAGTGGGTTAAGGAGCGTGGTCTGGAAGCTGCACTCGTCAACTACGTACCCTCGAGCATATCTCCGGAAAACCATTTACTTGTAGCTAAGCATTGCTGCATCTAGAGCCGAGTTGTTCTTATTAGTTACAAAATTTTGAGTCCAAGAACTTGTTGCTATTATTATTTTGCAGGCCAGTAAACAGTTTATGCAGTTGTTAATGCAACAGAGCTTGCCTGGTTTGAATTTTCAATTCTTTCTGATTTCTGAAACTGAAAGCTACATGCACTAAGCACAGGTGTTATATGCACTCAACACAAACGGATCCTAAGTCCGTTTGACCCTTAACTTGACACATGTCCAGTATTAAAGGCATATGACATTTAAAAAGTAACGAACGGATCTTAAATCCGTTCAATATGACTAACGGATTATAGACCCGTTCAGGTGTTTGTTTTAAAAAACACAAGTTGGAGATTTTTGGGGGAAAAAATTGTGTCAATTGAATTATTGATTCATATTTTTTTAGGTCTCAAACTTTTTTCAAAAAAAATTAAAATGGACATATCAAAGATCCGTTCGTTATATTAAACAAATCCTTGATCCGTTCGTTAGTTTTTTAATGTTAGATGTATTTAATGTCGGACACGTGTCAAGCTCAGGTTCAAACGGATCTAGGATCCGTTTGTTTTGAATACATATATCACATGTACTCGGTGCATATAGCAACATTCTTTTGTAATCTCGCAGAGGAGTGAGATCTAACGACGGTGCAGATTTGTTTGCTCAGAGGGGTCATGAATGTAGGATCTTTTTTGGCTTATGTCGAAATATGAGGTTTTCTCAAACAAACCTACCCGGCACTAAGTCCGGGTTTGGGTGCGCGTAAATTCGAAGAATAGAGAAAGGGGGGCCCAAGGACCTTACATCAGACTACAATCCTTAAAAACAAGGACGCAGTTTAAGCTTTCCAAGGATTAGTAGCAAAATAAGTCTCAAAGTGTATGTCTCTTTCAGCACATAGGCCTTCAGGACACATACAAAAGCAAAACAAAACAAACAAGGGCATGTTTCGGGCACGCAGGCCCAGGAACCATGCCATAAAAACAAAAAACGGAATTTTCGCGTGGTACCCTTCAGGTAAGGTTAATTTCGCCGTGTATACAAAACTTTGAGATATTTCGCCAAATACCCCTGAGGTTTCGTAAATTTTCGCCATATGCCCCTCCGTCCACTTTATTTAAAAACAAGCTATAACGCCGTTAATTTGTTAAAAGCAAAAGGAATTTGGGGGCGATCTCCGACCATCCCTGCCCTCACAGCGCCACAGCGGTGGGTGCCCTGGTGGTCGCCGGCATGGGTAGGCTGGGCTCATCCTCTCGTATGGGCTTGAAGTTGCGAATTGGTACGCTACTAGGGCCAATGAGATTCAATTCGATGGGCAGAAATGACGCATCAGTTGCAAGTACGAACACCATGAATGGCGACAATGAGAAGGAGCCATTGGAGGTCGCAGATGGTGGTGATACAGGAGGACTGAAATTGCAGAGCGAAAACCCTAAAAATGGAGAAGATACGAATTCTGAGAAGAAGGAGATTCCCCTGCACATCTACGAAGCTGTCAAACGAAACTTCCAGGCTAAGGAGAACACACCAGCTCTAGAGAGGTCATTCACGAACTTATTCAAGAAAAATCAACATATTCAGGCCATTGATAAGCTTACTGTACACCCTGATGTGTGTAAAGGGAAACTGAAAATTAGAAAGGAAGACATTAGACTATCAGAGAGAAGGAAGGCGAGTGGAAAACCACGTTAATTGGGGTCATCTCAGGCAATGTTGTCATGTTTGGTAAGATGAAAGCGTTTGTGGAAATTGAATGGAAAATTCAGAGCCCAAAGATTTTCCAAAAAGATAATGATGTCTTTCGATTCCAAACTCTTGCTGATCGAGATTGGGTTCTAAGTCATGGTCCTTGGTAAATAGATGGCTCACGTCCCTTGCTGCTACTGATGCTTCTGAACTTGAGGTAGCAGCACTGTGGTGCTCACGTCGTTGGTACATAGATTGGGTTCTAAGTCATGGTCCTTGGTACATATTGTAACTTATCCTTGTCAACAGTGGCGGCCGCAGGATCCTCCGAAAGGTGGGGCGAAATTTTCTAGTGTGTACTGAGATATATGCCTTGAATAAACTCCTTTACCTAAGCTACGATTTTCAACTTAGTAGTGGATTATAGAAAAGTAGGCTTACATTTTCTTTGTTGCTATGATAGGTGTTTCTCGTCATTAATTGGAAATTCAGACATTTGTCATATTTAGGAGTGTAAACTTATCGAAATTCAATCATGTTAACTTCAAGGCTTTTGCATATTAGCTAGGATTGTAAACTCACCAACTTTATAATATCTTTTGGTTCACAAAGACATGATAGAAATTGTGATTTGAATATGTAGGTTACGAAAATGCAAATATTGCATAAAGCTTCACAAATTCAATTCACAAACCCCAAATTCATTTCATAAATTTCATTCTCAAAATCACATACACAATAATTAAAACAAAAAATTTATTCTCAAAATCAAAACTCTAATGAAAATTTCACAAATTTATTCACATAATCAAATCATAATTTCACCAATTTTATGGGGTTTAATTAGTTTATAGCTAGATAATTTGTATATAGTAGCTAGGGAGCTCGAGAAGTGGGAACATAATTGAATAAGGGGTAGAAACATAGAGTATGTGCAAGTTGAACAAAGAATAAAAAAAACTTTTTTGAGGGAGGCGAAATTTTTTTATATATAAAAAAAGAGGCTAATTTCACCAATTTTATGGGGTTTAATTAGTTATAGGTAGATAATTTGTATATAATAGGAAAGTCGGGAAGTGAGAATATAATTAAATAAGGAGTAGAAACAAAGAAAGTGGGGTGTGAGTTGAACAAATAATAAAAAAGCTATTGTTAGGGGGGTGAAATTTGTTTTAAAAAATGTGACTAGTGGGACTTGAACCCCCAACCTTTAGTCTAACATTACTTTCCTTCCTTCCCACCAACCAACTAAGCAAAGTAGACTAATTGATTTTATATTTATCCTAGTTTTACTTATTACAACACTTCTATATATATAAATTATTATTTTTATTTTTTTCCAAACACCGTGGCACGTGGGTCGAAGGGTGGGGCGGCCGCGTACGCCCGCCCCACCCTGGGGCCGCCCCTGCTTGTCAATATTTGCTGACTCGTTTGTTGGTGAAAGAAATGATTTTTGCTTCTTGACTGTAAGACTAAAATAGTCAGTGTGGTGCTCTTTGCTGAAAAAGTGCGAAATTGTGCTTTCTTCTTGCTCATGTCCTAAGTGAGTTATATCATAATATATTTGCTTATTTGAGTCATTTGACAGCTTTAGTTTCACCATTTGTTTAGTGCACATTCATGAATTATTTACCAGACTATTGTCCTTTCATACAATTTCCCTATTGATTCACTTTTCATCTTTTGAGCAGGTTAATGTAGATTTTGTTGATGCGACTAGCTGATAGTACCTATTCAAAGTATACTGGGTTTTGTCAAAACAGAAGGAATCTCTGACATGGGAGGAGCTTACTCGAGCTACAAACCCCTAGAAAGACCTTACGTTCAACCATGTAAATAACCATATTGAGACGAGTAGGCCAGTTGCTACATTGGAAACAAATAGTGTTCAGGTAGAGGCAAATGTTTGTAAAAGAAGGAAAACTAGGAAGCAGCTACCAATGCCAAATCACTCATATGAAAGCATAGTTACCTACAAATTAAACTAAATGAAAGTGATGTGGATTGGGCATCAAAGAATTCCTGGATTTTGTTGTATATGTAAAAAATGGCGACACATCAAAATTAACTCAGTTTGATGTCCAAGCCTTACTGCTGGAGTACATCAGGAAAAATAAATATCATGATCCTCGTAGGAAATGCTAAGTAATCTGTGACAAGAGATTAGAAGTAGCATTAAAACTGAGAACAAAGAGAGTGTTGTGAAGGAAAATGGAAACGGAGATAGAAGGCAAATATGGATTGAAGTAAAACAAAAAGCCTATGCGGGATTTGAACCTGCATCTTTGTGCTTGAGCACAATGCTCTACCATTTGAGCTAATAGGCTTAGAATCACTTTAAGAAATTGCTTCAGGAAATCGATTTCAATTTCTAAACCAACAATACTTCATGTGCATGCTAATATTCAATTCCAACAATTCAACAAGCTAGTAGATCAGCTTCATTGTTCCAAAAGGAGCACTATATCTCCCTATATTAATGAATCACTTTATTGCTCCAAAAGAAGCAGTATGGTATGCTTGGTCGGCGTAGTGTATCGGACCCCTCGCCTCGCGACCTCCCTCTTCACTCCAAGCCATCCATGTTGCCTTTGTTTTAATTTCATTGGGATTTTGCTTCTTATTGCATATGCAATAAAACAGTAAAAAATACATGTAAATCTCATATGATAAGATTAATCTCATCCAAAAGGATAAGTGTAAAATTCAAGATAATACTCTTCCAATTGTATACTGTATCAGTTTCACATATCAAATAAATACAAAGCTATTTCATTTTCAGTTTAGGCAAGCAAATGAACACAAAACTAATTCAACCAGGAACATGTAAATAAAAGCATACTTGTCAAAGATGGCATTTTCCAAGGGTGCAACTATTGACACAATAAGTTAGCAACCCAACCATCTCATTCATTCTCAAATCTCAATTACTTCAATTGCCCTGTACTAAATTATATTTAGGCTCTGGTGACTAGTAGAATTCCTCATATAAACATCCTATATATCTAAACCAAGCCCTTGTAAATGGTCCTACATTCCATGCTCTTCTGATAGCTTTGTCACTCAAATATACATCTAATCTGCTTACCAATTTGATCTCCCCTTTCCTTCCAATCTCTGCTGACTACCCCACCTAAAATTCTCACCATTTCAGATTCTAATCTCACGGGAGTGATTCCAGCCGAAGTCGGCGATTGCACCCAACTAACCCCTTCTTGATCCGAGCTCGAACAATCTTATTGGTGAAATACCTCCTAGCATTGGGAAGCTTAAGAATCCGCAAGATTTGATCTTGATCGAGTACAATCGATATCGAAATCCATTGAATCTCAAAAATTCAAATCATCATCTCAACCCCTAAATCCCCAAACCCTAGATTAAATTGAGAAATACTCACCTCCACCTTTGGCACCAACTGAGCTCCACCGGCGTCAATCTGGTCGGCGTTGTGTATCGGACCCCTCACCTCGCTCTCGGGCTCTCTCGGTCTCTCCCTCTTCGCTCTTCGCCCTTCACCCTTCGCTTTTCGCCCTTCATCTTCTCTCTCTCGCGATCTGTAGTCCCGCACTCTCTTAAATTCATTTAATTTTATTTTTAAGGAAAATGTTAACAGAATGGAAAGAGGGGCACGGCACGAAAAAATTACAAACCTCAGGGGCATTTCGCGAATTTTGTATAACTTTCATACACCCGACGAATTTGACCTTATCTCAGGGGCACCAGGCGAAAATTCCGAACAAAAAAAGAGTCATGTTCCAAAGGGACGCAGCCCCAATCGGACACATGAGCTCAAAACCTAAATCAAGGGAGGGTTGCTCCCAGGAGCACTTAGGCTCTGAAGGCACGCAGGCCATAGGACACAACCCTAAAGTCACTTTGCATCTCAAATCGTACTTAGGCCAACATATTCTCGACATCAAGGACGGGGAAGGAATCATATGTAAGGCGGTATACATGGGTGAGGATGAGCTTTACAATGATATCTTCATGGATTCTGTTGCCATCCATGACAAGTGCATTTCGAGCATGCCAAAGGAGATAGACGGTGGTGGAAAGGGCATGTCGTCGGCTAAGGTTAAGACACATTTTGGCTTCAGCGAATCTCCGGAGCCATCGCAAAGCCCTATGGATGCTATCAACCTCGCACGGGATCCTGAACTTGCTTCTAACTCTCTCTCAAATGCCCTTAGTGAAGGGGCATTGGAAGAAAAGGTGCTCGTGGGTCTCTAGAGTGTCATTGCTACAAAACTTGCAAGCAAAGTCAATGTCAAGGTAAAAAAGTCTATCTTTAGTTGAGAGTTTACCGAGGGTGGCAAGCCATAGGACGAATGAGTGCTTTGGAGTGCTGTCAGCAACCCAAACCTCCCTATGCCACCTAACATTTGGCTCCTTTTTTCTAATAACCTCATATGCCTTTGACACTTTGAATTTATCGCCCAAGCACCACTCATTCAACCCATCCTCCAATTTATCACCGAGGGAAGACACCATGTTCTTAGCCTCAATGATGCCTTTGATAAGTGGGGAGTCCCTCCTATGCGCCTCCCAATCCTGCACATTAGTTATATTAAGATATTTATGATGTAACCACCTTACCCATAAGCTCTCCTTTCTCTCCACAATCCTCCACAAGTACTTGCACATGAAGGCCAAATTCCAAATCTTGAGGTTCAAGAAGTCGAGATCACCCTCCTCATTTGGGACACAAACCTTGCTCCATCGAACCTTAGGTTGTTTCCAAAGGAAGCCACAACATAGGCTCTCCACCGATTTCAACACGGCCTGCGGGACGGGAAGGATCGAGAGCCAAAAGCCCTCGATACCTTGGAGGACCGAGGAGATCAATTCTTTCCTTCCTGCATAGGAGAGACATTTACTAGACCAAGAGTTTAATTTTTTTACCAATTTGATCAATGAGAGGTTGACAGTGAATCACCCAGAGTCCCTAACTTTCCTTCTTTTATTCACCCTTTTTGGTTCTTCTATGACGGCCGTCAAACTCTCTGTTTTATTGGGCCGACGTTTATAATGATGACGTCACGCCAACCAAACAGTGGAAAACGGAATGGAGGGTTTCCTACTCCCTTTCCCTTTCCGGAACCAAACGACTCCTAAAGAAGCCGTGACAAATAAATTTGAACCAGGGATTACTTGATAGCCGAACGGCAGACCCTATTGTTTGTGGGTTGGTGGCGGTGGAACTCTCCAATCTCCTCTGGATTACTCGCTCGTTCAACTGTCGGATTCCTCGATTCGTGCTCGTGCGATCGAGATCGCCACCCGCTGCCGATCGGATTCCCCTCGATTTTGGCCTTTTCTGAAACCCTAGGGGTTTCCGGCTTCTAATCGATCGATTTCTGCTGTTCCTATCCATCTCGAATCCCTAGATCCGCCCGATTTCGTTCCTCCGACTACCGTTGAATCCAATCCAGAAGAGACGATGGACGATTGTTGTGTTGTGTGCGCCGAGCCTCTCGAGTGGGTGGCTTATGGGCCGTGCGCGCATCGGGACGTTTGCTCTACCTGTGTCGTGCGTCTTCGCAATGTCTGCGATGATCGTCGCTGTTGCATCTGCAAGTCCGATTGCGCTCTCATCTTCGTCACCAAGGTCTTGCTTGATTGCAATTTATCCACTGAATTTTATTAGGTTAGGGTTTGCTAGAAATTCTCAATCCGGATAACTCTTTTTTTCTCCTGTTATTTGCAGGCATTGGGAGATTACACCAAAAATATTGACTTCTCATCCCTTCCAGCAGAGGTAAGGGAAGGTCAAATCGGACGCTACTGGTATCATGAAGCAACACAAGCCTTTTTCGATGACGTTGATCACTACAGGATGATCAAGGCAATGTGCACCTTCTCATGTAGTGTTTGTGACAAGGAGGAACATCAGAATGAGGGCGGTAGGAAAAAGGCTAAATTCCGGAGCCTTGAACAACTGAAGGGTCACTTGTTCCATAGACACCGGCTGGTGATGTGCAGGCTTTGTTTGGAAGGCAGAAAGGTAGTTCTTCAAGAACTTTATCCTGTGGTGTCGCTCACTTTACCTTTTTCTTGCTTGTGAAATTCATGGCAATGTTTACCCTACTGCGAAGGATTTTTGTTTTGAGCTGTTTTATCCTTGATTTCACCTTTTGTGTTGGAGCATTTGTTTGTGGTGGGCTGGTGGCAAGTGGCACCTGATGTCTTGTTCAGTCGTTCTGGGTAGAAAATTCTAAAACCTATATGGCAGCGTCCCTAGAAATTTGCTTACCCAGTTATGTTAATTTCTTTCACATGGATTTTGTTCCATCAGTTATCGAAACAGTAGGCATTTTGGGGTCGGATGCGGAGTGCATTGTTGACTGTTAGTTTATTTAGGGTTAGTTTTTGGTGGCTTTTATATATGATCTCTGGCATTTCATAATAATGCATCATGGGATTAGACCAGACAACTTTTTCTTCTTCTGTGATTTTCAATTCATAGATGATGTGTGTTATTTATATATTTTCTATGGTGCACATGAAATCCCTCTTTTGAGAACTTGATACTTGCATGGTTGAATTTCTGTTTACTAATAGTCATTTACATTTTGTATTGGAGTAGGTTTTTATATGCGAACAAAAGCTTTCCACTAAAGCACAGCTGAATCAGCATATAAGCACTGGTGACTCTGAGGTTGATGGCACTGAAAGTGAGAGAGGTGGTTTCATGGGTCATCCCACTTGTGAATTTTGCCGAACCCCATTTTATGGAGAAAATGAGCTATATACACATATGTCAACTGAACACTATACCTGCCATATGTGCCAAAGGTGAGCCATTGGTATATGTTAATGCTGATAATACAGTAGCCTTGTTTCTTTAGGTTTGCTGGAGCGCTTCATAATAGAAAATATGCATTGATTTTTTTTATCTATCTCTATTGAATGCAGGCAGAACCCTGGGCAGTTTGAATACTACAGAAATTATGATGACTTGGAGGTAAGAAATAGCCTTTTGACCAAATACATACGTCTTATTACATACTTTTGTTTTAGGATCCCTGTTCTCATTAATAGATCTGTTGCTACAGATACACTTCCGGCAGGATCACTTCCTGTGTGAAGACGACGGATGCCTTGCAAAAAAGTTCATTGTGTTCCAATCTGAAGCTGAACTTAAGGTTACATCTGCATTGAGAGTGTTGGAAGAATAATGACAATTTTTCATCTTTTCTGAAATGATGCACGTCAATTTGATTATACTTGCTATACTGTTTCTCATGTTCTGATTGTCCCCCTTGGATTATTGTTTCTTGCAATGAAGAGGCATAATGCTTTGGAGCATGGAGGTCGCATGTCCAGATCAAAGCGTAATTCTGCTCTACAGGTCAGCTCCTATGCTTTAGATCAGTGTTTTCCTCTCTTTCCCATTTGTAAAGTAATTTTCAGAGAGTAGTTATTTCTTTCTTTATCGAATCTCTACCTAAAACTTTGTTAACTTTGGAGAGCTAGGAAAATATTCTCTCATGCTTTCTGTGATCTATTTACTGATATGTGGTTTTTGCTTGCAGATACCTACTAGTTTCAGATATCGAAGGAATAATGAATCAGGGTCTCGTCGCGGAAGAGGGAGAACCTTCCAGAGAGATTTATCACCGAACAGTCAGCTTAGCCAGGCTATTCAAGCTAGTTTGGAAAGCGCTTATGCAGGGAGTAGATTACCTGATCCTCTGCCCTCATCTTCGACTACTCAACAAACCTTTGGTGATGAAGAAATAAGTCTCGTTGATCCTCTTGTTCCATCGCTTGAATCACTTGCGGTTGATTCAGAGCCTCCTTCGAGGTATCGTCAGGCCTTGTCGCACAACTACACCAGTGGGCCTATTAGAGAATCTTCCTTTCCTCCTCTTTCCGCACCACCCAGCAATGGACAACAAAGACCGCAGCAGGATGGAAATGGCTTGCCCCAGAATACAATGGCTGCACGCTTGCGTCAAAAGAACAATAAAGCGAAGGTGACTGTGGCCCAAGCTTGGCCTGGTGCAAACCGTGGACCCACCTTTCCACCAGTTAGCTCAGTATACTCCCGACCCATGGTGAATAACGCATCAGTGCCTGGCTATAGCCAACCCACCGTTGCGGCACCTACTGTGCCGAATTCATCTAGTTATGCTGGTTCTGTGCATGCTCGGCCAGTGATTAACAATGGACCTACCTGGGGTGGATCCTCGAGTTCCAGAAATCCTAGCAGCAATGGTAGGTTAAAGCATTCAACGTCTGCTTCTAGCCTGGGGGAAAGTGGATCTTTTGACCCTGATTCAGATTTTCCTCCAGTTTCGAGTGCACAAGCTCAAAGGTCCGGTGGTAGTAGTAGTAGTAGTAGTCAGAATGTGAAAGTGGAAAGTGTTCACACTGCAAACAAGTCATTGGTAGAGAGGATTCGCACTGCACTTGACTTTGACGAGGACAAATATGCTGCTTTCAAAGACATCTCGCAGGAATATCGGCAGGGTTCTATTGACACATTTGCTTACTTGGACTATGCCATGCAGTTTGGGTTGCTGCATCTTGTTCCCGACTTGGCAAAGTTGTGCCCAGATCCTCAGAAGCAAAAGGAACTAGTTGATGCTTATAACTCTACTTTGAACAGTAATGAATCGCAGGACATGTTTTGGGGCAATGATAGCTTTCAGGTGAAGGAAAAGAAGAATAATTCCAAGTCGGCTAAAGGGAAGAAGGTTATAGATGCTGAAAGCAGTAGGCCGAAGGATGTGTTGGCAGACAACATCCTCGAAACTGTAAGGAGATTGCAAACTAGCTACAGGCAGTCCGAAGGTGAGGTTGAGGTGCTAGAGAAGGATGGGTATCGAGCCTCAAAAGGGAAGTCACAGGCGAATTCAGGAGAGTGGTCGGCCCAGAATGACGCCCCATCTAATGGTGGAAGTAGTAAGCCATCTGGAGACGGAGGAGGAAGCAAAAAAGGTAAAAAGACATCAAAATTTCACAGAGCTCGCCTGGGTGATGGCTCGGTTGCAGCTCTTCTAGATCTGAGAAACCCTGCTAATGATCCAATCCAAGATTCAGCAGAAGACGCATCCGATAGCCAGAGCTCAAATGCAGCTGTTCCTGTTCGTGGTGTATGGCGAGGTGGAGGTGGTCAGAAACTTTTCGGGACTCAAAAGAAGTAATCCTTTTTTCGGATTGCCAAGAACCAACACTTTTTGGAACTTCAAAGAAGCAATGCTGTGGCTGCTTATCAACTTTTTTTTGGTCAGTAATCTTGTCGTCGCCTAAGGTACAACAAATGTCATCACTATATCGCAAATAGAACTGTTCGAGAACCCGGGTTTTCATCATATGGTTGGTTTGTGTTGGTTTATATCAAACTACATTTTTTGCTTGTTTAGAGCGGTGTTCTTGTGTTTGCTCTTTGTGATATTTGCATTCCCAAAGAAGCCCAAGATGATTGAAGTCGGTTTTGCTTCTTGTATACCTGCGACTGTAGGTACATGTCGATGCCTCACTCCATTGTAGTGTTGTTATTGATTGCCGTTGCCTTGCATAACAACCATGACATTGACAATGTCCATAGGCCTTATCGAAGGCAACTCAGCAGCGGATTTCATGGCTAACTCGAGTCTTGCTAACTTGGCTAGTTTGCAGCCATTCGAAGATCTTCGAAAGCATTCCAACCTAACGTGGTGTGACATTAAGATCGAATACATGATTTAAAAAAAAAAAAACTCTTACAAGCACAAAACACACACTTACAATAGAACACATACTTTTACTGAGTAGTTCGACACATACTCTTATAACAGAACACCTGTTACGTTACTTTAGAGAAAAGGCTCATTCGTCGCATTAAGCAGGCAAAATCATCAAAATGTCGCATAAATCCGAGGCAATTAGGCACAAGAGCTCCCAAAGAACGCATCTTTGAGCCTAGAGCAATCCACCAAATAAGCAAAACCATAAGCCATGTTCATCAAGGTGGCCTCATGGAGCTCCTGCGACGAAGTCGCCGTCGCATCCGTGGAGAAGAAAACCCTAAACCCCCTCCCGAACGCCTCCCTCGCCGTCGTCTCACAGCAGAGGTTCGTCATCACGCCCGTCACGATCACCTCCTTCGCCCCGACCTCCCGGAGCCTCGCCTCCAGGTCGGTCCCACCGAACGCGCCGTACTTGCTCTTCCCCACCACAGCCTCCCCCTCCCTGGGGCTCACCTCGGCCAGGAGCTCCGACTCGGGTGTCCCCTCGAGGATGAGGTCCCCGTCCCACCACTCCGCCATCAGGGCGTCGTCCGCCGGGGAGGTGTGGCGGTGGCGGGTGTAGATCACGGGGACGCCGGCGCGGCGGCAGAGGTCGATTGTGGTTCCGATTGGGGCGAGGATTGGCTCGGCTATGGCGGAGAATTTGTTCTGCATATCGATCACGAGGAGTGCTACGGATTTCGGATCGGGTTTTCGGGTTCTCACTTCGAATTTCTTGTAGGAAGCCATTGATTTGAAGTTTTTGTATAGTGGTACTGATTGGGATGAGAAATTGCTGCATTATAAATAGGGCTTGGATGATCAAATTGCATTTTGTGTCCTCATTTTACAGAAATTATTTTTTCTCCCAAACATTTAGGACAATCAAGATCCTCTGCTTTACTTCATGCTTTATAATCTATAAATTATTCTAGCCTTTATTTAATCTATATCCTAGGTTGGGAGTCACTGGATCCGAGTTGGATGAAGATCAATACCGACGGGGCATCGAAGGGGAATCCCACACCATCAGGAGGAGGGGGGATAGTGAGGAATCACCGAGGGGAGTTTGTGATAGGCTTCAGCTTCAAATGTGGTCACTGTTCGACAGAGAGAGCAGAATCGTGGGCAGCCTTGAGAGGCCTGCGGATTGCGAAAAATTTGGGAATACCCAAACTCATCTTGGAGATGGATAGTGCGACGGTAATCGCCCAGTTGCGCGAGGCTGAGGAGCCCATAGGAGAGAACAGTCAGCTCATAAGCCCGTGTCGCGGACTTCTAAGTAGTGTCGATTGGGAGGTGAGAATATGACATGTCTGACGGGCCACTAATTCAGTGGCAGATGCTCTAGCAAATATGCTATGTCTATGAGAGATTCCTTTATTGTATTTGAGGAAAGCCCGGACAGTATCCACGAGCTGTTCAATCCAACTGTAATGGTTGGAGCTACAAACTAAGTTCTTCTAGTTCAATTTTTTTGATTAGGTTAGGTAATAATTCAGGTGAGGCAGAGCGCCTCTACCCGAAAGCATCCTGTGACGGATGAGGTCAAGAAAACCTGAGTGAGTATATAGATTAGATCCCTTGGTAGAGTAGCAAAGGTGTGCAACCTTATCCGCCACTCGGTTACCATTGCGGGGAATGTGAGAAATTTTGACATTTTTAATTTCCATAAGTAGGGTCCTAATATCTGCTAGTACAAGCTCTATTTCTCATGGACACTTGTTATTTGTTTGGATTTAGAGAGCGTCAGTGATTATCTTGGAGTCGCTTTCAATAAAACAGGGCATTGCCCTCCCTTTATACCAAAAAAAATAATTATATTCATATTGTAAATATCTGTTTTTATATGTTTATAAGTTCGTATCTTGAAAAATAGTCCATTAAAATTTTAAAAAAATGAAAAAGTAATATTTTACAAAATATAATTATACAAAATTTTAAACATAATTTTTAAAAATAAAATTTTATAAATATATAAAAATAGTTACTAGTAATATAAATATGATTTTTTTTAAGATTTAATAAATGTTAAAATAACTTAGTGATGTATGAAGTGGAGGAATAGGGAGTGAAGTAGATGATTTTGATTGCCTTTTATTCAATAAATAATACGTATTGCTTTTAATAAATTGTGTTGCTGGTAGAGAGCGAGGCAGGATATGGAACTAAATAATTAACTTTTAATTCATTAGAGAATTAATATCGAATTAAAAAAATGTCTATATTCTATTTATGACATTTACATCAATATATTTACAAATCTTTACAACTCAAGTATTGATTAAAATCATGTATTCTTATACTTTTCTTTCCTGAGAGAGAGAGGAGACATTCGATACAATTACACATATTTAGATATATCTCCGCACAATTTTTTTTTTTGTTAAAAAAATAAAACATAAAGCGAGAAGACAAAAAAACTATCAACATTGAACCATGAAATCAAGACACAAGTCACACAACTATAGATATATCAAATTTGATCTAAACAAAATGTAAATGATACATTCACTATCACAACTCTACCAAACTAGCAATCAATATTTGTTGAATCACCATCCCTCCGTAATTCCGTTAGTGAACAACTGAATTTTAAACTGCATAAAAAAATTCAATTATTAATGGTATTTGTGTTTTTTTTTTGGTAAGCTTAATGGTATTTTTTTTATTTGCACATTGGAATTTAAAAGGTGTTGATATATACACCGCAAATCCGGATTAAGGAATTGCACGTCCTTAAGGACGTGCATGCACGTTCTTAAGGACGTGCAAGTGTGAGACTGTGCACGTCCACTAGCAGACACTTTGCACGTCCTTAACAACGTGCATGCACGTCCTTAAGGACGTGCAATATATGCACGTTGTTAAGGACGTGCAAACCCTAGTTAGGGTTTCGCTTTTAGTGTTTAGGGTTTAGGGTTTCCGAGGGTTTGTATTGTTAATTGAAAAAATTGAAGTGTTTAGCTAGTGGAGTTGAAGTATTTAGGGTTTGGAAAGCAATAAATGTTAAGATTTTCATTCGGATAATATGCGAATAATGTTACAAGGAACGGAAAAAAAGGTTTACATCCATAATTTTAATAAACTGGTGGAATAAAATCTAGGAAAATAGTAAAGGGCGACAGGAATCGACACGTAAGGCTCGAAATCTCTGAAACTGAGCTTGAAACGGAGCATCCCATCCTTCGACGCTCGGTTGATGATGTGCGACCCATTCCGGCGGCGGAAGAGGAGCGTTAGGACGCAACCAGATCTATGAGAACGGAAAATTAGAGTTAGAGTATTGACATATATATATGAAAAGCAAGAATATGTAATAAAAAAAGACGTTTGAAGTCGTACCGCGACAAAATGGTCTTGGTTTTCGATGCAGGCTACACCAAGGGTTGCTGATTGAGGGTTGTTAGCAGGTGTCGGCGAGGTCATGGGGAGACATGTGAACGGATGATGCCAAGCTAGGACGACGAGAGGAATCTGATATATCGTTGCAAATACTAAACCCATAATGGGTAGCTCTATCCACCGTCTCCTATCACCATGCACAGCTCCCGCCCATCTCTGGTAGTCGACGAACTCCTGGAATGGGTACTCTCCCGTATAACAATCGGCGTAGAGATCAGCGTGATCCTCCAAGTGATTGCATAATAACGTTTTGAGTTCCGGGAAAGCAGACTCGCCGATCGGAGATGTCAATGACGCCAAAGCACGGTAGCCACAATGACCATCTCCAACAGTGTCCCTCACACCCTCAATATGACCGAGCATGAAGGGATCAACGTTGTTTCGACCCCAGTTGAACCCTCCTAACACATCATCACGTCCACGTCGAGCTGAGGTCGCTTGTGGACGATGTCGAGCAGCATTTCGAGCAGCACGTGCTTCTTCTCTCTCAAATCTTTCCCTTACCCCCTCGTATGACAACGGGTTGGTTCTGCAGGCATTCCTCGACCCCCGAGGCCTCCCCTTCCTTCGGACGCTTGTTGATGAGGGTGGGTGCAGCTCATCGTCGCATACATCGTTGGAAGCCGTGTGTGAAGATGACAGCTCATACGATAGTGGGGTGTCATCGATGTCAGTCCATGACAAATCCATCCAGAACGGGTGGATGTTCTCTGCGGGTATCGGAGTACCGGAGTTGACGTATGCCTGAATCTCTTGGACACAAGGGATTCCGTAACAAACCCTCCAATGTCGGTCCGTGCATACCGGAGGAACCTTTTGGTTCACGACATCCTGCCACATCTTGTACAGATAATCGAAGCACTTTTTGGAGATTAAAGTCTTTACCTCATCGAAAAGGTTGACTTTATACGCCACTGTTGGCCATTTGAAGCGGTCGATCTCCAAAGCAGTTTGCAGCTCATGCAGTTGAAAATCGTTGACTCTATGGATTGCATCGATCACGATGCGAAAGTCATCAGTCGATGAGTGCAGTGCCTCCTTCAGAACCTTGTGTTGACCCTCAACTCTATACACATTGAAGTGCATACCACTAAATATTCGATGTTATATCATATTGTAATGGGAGATATGAAGTAAGGTTGTACCTGTTTGTCGTACGGATACCGAGATGGAAGACATTATCTACGTAGCATCGTACGATGCTCCTGCTGTATGGAAGCCACACCGCCTCTAAATACACCACCACACCTGGGAATGGGTGCCATGCAACGTGTAGCGCCCGACGACGTCGGTTGAATGATTCCTCCGACCTCGATTCGAACAACCCCCAACAGTTGCCCTTAAAGATACCAGCGTGGTTTAAATTCTTTGTGATCTTCAGAGCAGCTTCCTCGCATCTTCTCGTCACGTGTAACCAGGAAAGGAGATGCTGGATGTCGGGGAAGACAACATTCAGCGCCGCCAAGAGACCTAGCTCCCGATCAGTCATGATAGCTTGAGGCTGAACCGTCCCAAGCAAGATCTGAAGCTGACGCAACACCCATGCGTATGTGTCTTCGTTCTCTTTCGACATGAAGGCATAGGCGATGCAGTAAGTATTGCCTGAGGGTGTGAACCCGACCACCTCGCACAATGGAATCCCATATCTGCAAGTGTAAATGTGTTGCATGTAAAATACTTTATAATTGACTATATGCGTAATAATGTAATCGTAATTAAGTAACTTACGCATTTGTTTTGTACGTGCTGTCCAATACGATGACGTAATGGAACCTTCTGAGAAGCCGTACCCCGTTAGGATGGGCCAGGAAGAGGCCGCTCAAGACGTTGTCGTCATCCGGATGTCGTCTGAAGTCGTAGTAGTACCCTATTTCCCGCAGATGGTGCAAGGTATCTTGGGTCATCGTCCGACTATCTCTTTCTTCGGCGATCATCATGTTGAGTGTGTTGGTAAGGGTCTTCCTTAACGTGACGCTGGTCTCATCCAACTGCCTCAATCCGTACCCAATGGATTTTGGAGGAGTGTCAATTTCCTTCATCCACCTGGCCATCTTCTTTTCCCCCTCTGTCATCTGTCCGGCGATGGCGTGACCCTTCAAGCTCGTGGAAAGCCCGTGGTTATGAACACCGTGGGTTACCGTCATAACCCAGTGACCCGGCGGAGCTTCGTGCCCGTGTAGAGAGAATGGACAACCGTTTATCTTCGATTGGGTGCTTCGGAGCTTCCTCCCGCATGGTCGGTACTCCCCATACTGCTCGCAAGCAAGGAGAACCCCGCCTGGACGGTTCGACGCCCCCGTCCAAGACCGCTTGATTACTAAAATCATGCAGTGTCTCCGACCCAAGTCCTTGAAATGCGTAACCATTTCGTCACGGTCATTCCAAACCCTTGGGTCCGAGAACTCAGACGTAAAGTCTCGAAACTGTAATAACATTAGTGGAAATATGAACAAAACAGAAGGAATACGAAATATATTCACTATACGAAACGTATCCGTACTTGGAAACTTGGAGACGACGATTGCTTTGCGGCTCGGCCATAACGATTCTAACGGTGAAGGAATATATCGAAACAAGTCGGACTTTGTTTTGGAGTGTGGAATCAAGCTGTCCCCCTTCGCTTCAAATAGGCACTGTTGCGTTAAAGGTACGCGGAAGTGCACGTCCTTAAGGACGTGCAAGGGTTTGGCTAGGGTTTCTCTTGGTCACGGATTCCCCTTTCGAAAAGCAAAGGTTAGGGCTAGGGTTAGGGAAAATTGCACGTGGTCAAGAACGTGCTTGCACGTCGTTGACCACGTGCAATTTTCCCTAACCCTAACAACCCTAAACCCTAACAACCCTAGCCAAATCCTAAACCATAGCGTTCATTTTCGTTCTTTACGTTCATTTTCGTTTTCGTTTTCGTTCGTGATGTTTACGTTTAATATGACTCGGAATAAATGAGAAAAGTCTACTCGAGATATAAATATACAGATAGATACAAAATTCGTAACATAAAAGTATAATGTACATCAATGTCCAACTGGGTTGCTGACAGCCTGATGCAAAATACCCGTCACCTCGTCCAACAGCTCCTCAAGGCGAGGGTCGGTAGCCAAGGCCCTCCAATAGCCCTCCATCTCATGCAAGCGGGCCGGTAACGCCGCAGGGATGACAGGGGGCTGAGGCAGGTCCACCCATGGATCCAAGCCGATCGGGTGGACGGGCCTAGGAGGGTCCGGATGGGGTGGCGTGGTCGGTAGCACGTACGGCCGGCTCTGCGACGCGTACCAAGCCAGGTAATCTGCAGTGACACCGGCCTGATAATCCTCGCTGGTGCGTCTGTGCTCGGCCAGCCTGTAGAAGCGATCCTCGTCCTGCAGGTCCTGCCACTTGTTGTGGCTGTGGGCAAACACGGCAATGTACCTCGCGTTCTTGAGGGTGGTGTCGTGGGAGACCTGATCCGGCGCGATGACGGGCAACGGTATCCCCTGGACTCGTCCGAATTGCCGGAGGCACCTATCGGGCATATACGGCTCCTCCTCCCCGCAGAAGGTGATGGTGCCCCGATAGGTGGACTGACGGTACTGGTCGTCGAAGTCCAGATCACGCCCAAAGGGCATCCACTCGACCTATAATTAAAAAAATCAGGTGTAATTCACGGTTAAGAAATATAAGTTATATAGATAGAGTCTCAAATACATACATCGGCGACGGTAAGACGGTCCACCTCGTCCCGCAGCTGCCGCACCTTCTTCAGCTTCGCGTCGTCCTTCATGTGCTGTGGCGCCTTCGGACCGATGAACTTCGCGTAGAAGCGAGGGTCTACGACGCGTGCCGGATCGCTGGAGAAATCACCTCGGAAGCGAGAGAAGTACGCCCATATCCACGCCTTGACACAAAAAAGAATATCGTTAGCATATAATATAAATATTTGTAAACTAAAACTCTAATTCAACTGTCTCGTACCTGTAGAATCGGCGTGCAGCTATTTATACCCTTCACACCTACTCGGGTCGCCTCGCCTAGGCCCCTGTAAAGACATGCGAGGGCACCTGCAGCCCATGCAAGGGTGGCCGTACGCGGGATGTCCCAAATAAGGCCGAAGATCCTCCATGGGATCCGGCTCTGCGACTTGTCCACAAACAGAGTCGCGACGAGAGCGATGACCAAGTACCCTGCGGCTTGCACGTCCTTAAGGATGTGCAACACGTGCTTAAGGACGTGCAGCACGTCCCTGAGGACGTGCAAGCACGTTTTTTAAAAAAAAATAAAAACGTGCTTGCATGTCCGGTCTCGGGTGGCCCTAAACCAACACGTCTTCAAGAACGTGCTTGCACGTCTTTAAGGACGTGTAGATTTGCAGTGTATATAGCCAAAACGAATTTAAATTATTTAATAGATGGTTTTTGCTAATTTTGGAGATTTCGGGTAGTTTTTTGCAAATGTTCTTATTTAGCGGGTTGCATAAACCCTTGCTGGGTTTCCTTGAGCTTGCGAGTTTGCAAGTTGCAACTGCTCAAACCCATCGCCGTTCTGTAATCTCCACAAACAATGGCGGATTCGATCAAATGGAGTTTGGAGAGGAGTCAGTACTTCGGTGAAGTATCAGCTCTCTCCTTTCTCCCGCTCCCTTCCTACTTCTCTCCTCTTCCTTATCTCCTCGCCGGTACTGTACTCCTCTCTTTCGGTCCTGAAGCTTTAAAAATGGCGAAAACGATTGCTGAAATCTGCACACTCTGCACTAATTCCAAGCCTTTTGTTTTAAACAGGAACGGGATCACAGATTTTGCTATTCGACTTGAATTCGGGGAGGCTGCTGAAATCGTTTGACGTGTTTGAAGGTATTCGTGTCCACGGAATTTCTTGTGGAGTCATGGAGTCTGTAGAAGATCAGCCGCACGCCCCGGTTTCTGCTAAGATTGTTGTTTACGGGGAGAGGAGAGTGAAAGTGTTCGCCCTTCGATTCGAGTTGGTGTCGAAATCCGAAGGCCAGTTTGATGTCTTAATTGATATGCCATTGTTGCAGTTGCTGCCTAGGTTTAGTCACTGGGTCCTGGATGTGTCCTTTTTGAAGGTCAATTGGAAATCATGATTGGAAATTGTGGTTGTTGGATGTGGTTTTCAAATCACTGGTCTACTGAATTTGCTTTCCTGACTTCACTCTTGATGGTTTTTGTAGGGTGAAAATGGATGCCAATGTCTTGCTGTAGGTTGTAGTGATAATTCTGTCCATATCTGGAACGTTTTAGGATCATCTGTAGAGCTTCAAGTTAAATGTTCAGGTTCGTTCTCTCTAATTGTTGCCCTTGGCCTTGATTTTATCTTCTATTTTTCAAATTTTCAAATGCTTGCTGTTGTTTACTTATATCAAGTTTATGTGAGAATTCATCTTGTTTATACTTTCATTTCTTTTGTTCACTCAAAATGCAGAGAAGTGTCTTCTTTACTCAATGCGATTATGGGGTCACGAGCTTGAATCTCTCCGTGTTGCTGCAGGAACTATTTTTAATGAGGTAAGCACATATATAAGCAGTTGATGATCTTAAAGCTGCCATTATCTTAGCAATTATTGTCCAAAAAAATGCAATACCACTTATAATTTTGCACTTTAGAGAGGATACAAATTATACAATTTTATTTTGGTGAAGAGATTGGAAGTTTTGAATTTTTGGTTTTCAACTCTGCTCTCATTGTGCTTTTGTAATTATTTTTATACTTCCTTGCCTTATGTGCAGGAGGTTTTATAATCTATAGTGCCATATGTTTTCTACTTATCAATTGCCTAGTCATTTGACTCACCTGCACTAAATTATTTTTGAAGAGGCGGTAATTTCCTGATAGTTAAATTTTATTTAATCAGGTTGTTGTATGGAAAGTGATTCATCAGCGTTGTACAAATCATCTAACAAATACAGCTAAAGATCCAGAAAGTGGAAGTCAATATGAAGCCACTCTCCAGATTGATTCACAAAAATATGCAGCCAGTATTATCTGTAGACTTTTGGGGCATCAGGGATCAATATTTCGCATATCCTGGTCTGCCGATGGATCCAAACTGGTTTCCGTCTCTGATGACCGAAGGTAAATTGATGTGCCACTTTCTTGTGCACCTTCTCTTTACCCTATTCCAAAAAAGGATTTCCGGTAGATGGAGACTGATTTATAATTTGCAGTGCACGAGTCTGGAATATTGACGCAGAGACAAATCCAGATGATGATTCAACAAACCGTGATAGTGCTTTCTCATCCAGTCTTGTGCTATACGGACATAATGCTCGGGTGTGGGACTGCTGCATATCGGACTCTGTAAGCTCTGTGTAGAAGCACTTTCTTATTTGCACAATAATTTCCTCACATTCGCTGTGTGTCTGTATCTGACTGATATTGCATTACACTAGTATATCATTGTAAGCCACCACATGTTTTGACTGCCATATTGTTGATCTTTTCGGTTGCTTTCCCTTTTCTCTTTGGCACTTGTTGGCTTTACATTTCCACATGTTCCTTTGTTATTGTGATTGTTGGCTTGAATAAAATGGCTCTCTGTTCACCAAGCTCCGTATTCATTCAAAAATGATTTGGTAAGAATAGGTTGATTTGTTCATTTTCATGCTGTTATTTATTTCTAATTTATTTGTTGTTTGTGGTGCAAGCTAATGGTAACTGCTGGAGAGGACTGTACATGCCGCTTGTGGGGATCAGATGGTAGTGAACTGAAGATTGTTAAGGAGCACATGTGAGTTGAAAATTGGTTTGATGGAAAACAATCTCCATTGAAAAGCCATTATTTTTTCTTTTCCTTTCCCTTTTCCTTTATTTGATTGAAAGGGAAATCCTCATTTTACCAAATAGCCAAAGGGCAGAAATTTAATTTGGATCCATCCATCCATATGAGCCTAAATTCAAACAACATTTGAGTTCAAATCAAGCATTTAGAGCTTTTCCTTGGCCATTTCACTTCTGTGTGCTGTTCTCTGTACTGGTTTATTGGCTTTGCCTTTTGTAGATTTCACGAATCATTTTCTCCCATTACTCCTGCTGATGAAACGCATCTTACATTTTAAAATAGGATATAACTCCAGCCTGTTTATATCTTAATATTAGAATAATAATGTCTTGATTATCTTGGTATCTTCTCTGTCTTTCTGTGTCTTCTGACTTGGATATTTAGAATATCTCCAATAGTTCAATGCATGAATGCATGAACGAAGCAACTTAACACTCAATGGAGTTATGATTGAGTTTCTCTTATACTTTTTAAATCAGGTGATGGATATATTTGTTATCATGCAGAGGAAGGGGCATATGGCGATGTTTGTATGATCCACAGTATTCCCTTCTTGTTACTGCGGGGTTTGACTCTGCAATCAAAGTTCGTCAACTCAGCACCTCCTTGCCTAAGAGTGTAGAGAACTTTGATGAGGCCACTGAAGGAATGAAAGAATTCCTTACACTTTCTCTCCCAAATTCATCAGAGTCTGCTGGGTTTATGGACAGGTCAGTGACAGTCTTTAATCTTTATGTTATTTGTTCCTTTTAGCCTAAATTCTAGGATAAACTGTTTTTTTTTAATATGTTACTTATGCATTCTCAAGGTCAGTGTAAGTGATTATCTTATGAACACCCCTGTTCCCTCTACACCAAGATTGACCCTGCTGTTAGTCATCTAATAGATATTGATGTGAACATTTGGTGATCTTCATATGTGAGAAAGACTTGGGATTTGGGTGTCTATAACATTGATATGCCCTACATTGGCATATGTTGTTGTTGTTGTTGTTGTTTCCTTTACCTTTTGAATTTCCTGTGAAATTTTCCTTTCATGTCTGTTACAGTCTCACTTTTAACTTTTCTTGCAGTAGAAGTGAATATGTACGCTGCTTGCAGTTTGCTTCTGATGATATGATATACATTGCGACAAATCATGGTATTGTGTATCATGTTCAGATTTCTGAATCTGGGAATGTGAAATGGAACCAATTGGTCCATGTGAGTGAAGGAGTTCAAATAATCTGCATGGATTTGTTCGTGGATAGCCTTTCAGTGCAGTCCACTGGTGTTGAGCATTGGGTTGCTGTTGGTGATGGCAAAGGAGGTGTGACTACTTTAAAGATCATATTTCAAAATTGCTCTCCCAAAGTGGATCTTATAATCAAGTGGCAAGCTGAAGCAGAGAGACAGCTCTTAAGGGTATATTGGTGCAAATCACTAGGAAATGGGTAAGGATCATCTCAAGCGTTTAGTTGTGGATTTTTCAAGCATTTTTACGAGTTCCTAGGGAAACATATCTATCTTTATGCTCTAGCAACCGTTGAACTTGAGTACCACACTTTGTTATCGTCTGCAATTTTATCATACCATCCTGCCAATCTTTAATGTTCAGGGTTGTAGAGGTTTCTTGGGCTTCCTTATATCATCTTTGAAGGATATCAAAGCTCAACTATCATTTTAATCACTATCAGGTATCTCTTTACATCAGACCCTAGAGGAAGTCTCAAGTTGTGGAAGCTACTTCATTCTCGACAAGCTTCTTCAGAGTGTTGTATGATCGATCCTAGTGGATGCCTTGTAGCAGAATTCAAGTCCTCTTTTGGAGCAAGGATTATGTGTTTGGATGTGTCAATTGAGGAAAAGGTATTTGTTCCTCTCTTCTTTGAGTTAGAATGATAGGTTAGTGGGTTCTAACTACTTGATGCTCCTATGGGAATAGTCCTCAAATGTCCTGTGCAATTTTAAAGTTGTGTCATATTAATTAATAGAGGTGATTACATTAATTTTGGAGGATCTGAGCCTGCCTTTTGCTGAACCATACAAGGTATTATGATAGCTTATATAACCTATTACAGGTACTGGTGTGTGGAGATTTGCGTGGCAATCTAACCCTGTTCCCGTTGTCAGGGAGCAGATTGCTTAGTACATCTGTGGAACCGATGGAGCAGATACCTCCTGTGACTAGTTTCAAAGGAGCCCATGGAATCTCTGCTGTGGCCAGCATTTCATTTGCTAGATTCAGCTCCCGGTTGGTTGAAATTTGCTCGGTACGTTAACCGAAGCTCCCCTACCTCAGCCACTTTTGCTTTTATATTTTAGAACCTCGTTTCCTTCTTAGGAAACTTATGGTTCTCTTCTTTCTTACTTCTTCAGTGCCTGTTGTTGATAAGTTATGGCATTTTCATTGTCATTCTTGAGTGATGATGTAATAAGTTTGCCTATCCTAAAGTTCCCACACCCAACTTCCCAGGATTAGATACATCAATGGCTGCTATTTTACCATTTCATTCTATAAATTGTAATCACTATATGATCTATCAATCATGTTTAGATTTTTTTTTGCAGAATCATTTATTTATTTTTTGGGTGAATTTTTGGCCTTTAATGCACTGGCAAATTCTTAATCAGTTGTGCAACTTGATCTCCCTCACATCACATGTATCCCATAATTTTCTCTCACATATATTCTAAGTGCCTTCTGACATCCTTTTTGTTTATAATATTGTTAGTCATATACATCCATCTTCTGATTTTGTAATTTTACGTGTTTAGACTGGAGCTGATGGATGCGTCTGCTATCTTGAATATGATCAAGATCAACAAATGTTGGAATTTGTGGGAATGAAGCAAGTCAAAGAACTAAGTCTGGTCGAATCTATCTATACCAGTAGTAGTTGTCTTGATTCAGCTGATAGCAGTTATGCTGTTGGCTTCTCATCAACAGATTTTCTGGTGTGGAATTTGCTGACAGAAGCAAAGGTATCCCATCCTTCATTCCTTCCCCTTCTCTATTCATGTTATAAATTTCAGCATCTGAAGAATGCATGTTTGGTACAGGTCGTGCAAGTTACATGTGGTGGATGGCGACGCCCCCATTCTTACTACCTTGGTTGTATACCTGAAAGGAAAAATTGCTTTGCATACGTTAAGGTATGGTTGTTGATGCTTCTTCTCCTTCTGTTAGGGGTTAATTATTTAATTCAGTTTTTAATTTTCAGTTGTAGACATTCTTTTCAGAAAGCAATTGTTCCTTTACAGAAAATGGGAAAACTTGAAAGTTCTGTGATGGTCTTGTACTTTTTCTTCCTTTTGTAGGATGAAATCATTTATGTTCATAGGCAATCACTAAAAGAGGTTGACCAGATGATTCTGCCTCGAAATATCCATTTGCAATTTCACGGAAGAGAGATACACTGTGTACGTTTTATTTTAACAAATACAAGGCAGAATAGTTGCTCCAAGTTGAGCTGGATTGCTACTGGCTGTGAAGACGGTACTGTGAGGTTGACCAGGTATATTACAAAATTTGTTTTCTTCCAAAATTGAGGCATTTGTTTCCGATCTTCTTTTAGTGCTCCAGCAATTAGGTTCTTATTTTGTCTTAAATGTTACATCTTATTGGATGAAATGAGTTGTTCAACTGTGGGAAATTAATGCTAGCTATGTAATGGCTCAGGTATTGTTCTGGTATTGAGAACTGGTCTGCATCAAAGTTACTAGGGGAGCATGTCGGTGGTTCAGCTGTGAGGTCATTATATTTCGTTTCAAGTATACAGTCCGTAGGAGCTCATGTAATGGATCCTCCAAATGGAACACGTATCCCGAATGTTGCTTCAGAGAATAAGGAGCATCCATGCTTATTGATATCTGTTGGAGCAAAACGTGTCCTAACATCCTGGTTACTGAGATCCACGGAGAACAATGAAATGAAATCTACCAATGGTATAAATGGTGACTCTGGTTGCTTTGAGCCCCTCCCTGGTGACTTGGCATCAGTCTCGTTTAAGTGGCTTTCAACTGACATGCCTACAAGAAATGGTCCTAATCATAAGAAAATTGATGACGGTGATATAGATGATAATGACTGGCGATTTCTGGCTGTGACTGCATTTTTAGTGAAGATTCCCAATTCAATGTAGTTCCTTCTACATAACTTATGCTGCTTCTTTTTTTTCTTGAACTGCACTTTCCCTTTGTTATCCCTCCTGAAAGCAAAAATGTAATCACTTATCTATGAAATTTCATTGTATTAACCAACCTTGTTGCTATTTGCTACATTCCCTTGCAGGTTAACAATCTGTTTTGTTGTGGTTGCTGCTTCCGATGCAACACTTACTCTGCGTGCCCTGGTTTTACCTCATCGATATTGGTACATATAAGCGCGCCTTAAATGTTTAATGTACACAATGTTCTTCTCATTGCATGCTTACTTTTCTACGTGCAGGTTTGATGTTGCATTATTGGCTCCTTTGTCATCACCTGTTTTGACCTTGCAGCATATTGTCACTCCCTTATACTGTGCCTCTGAAAAATTATCTGGTGTGTGAACTCTTGGCCCAAATGATTTTCTGTTATAAGTTTCCTTACTACAAGTTTAGGATTTATGACTTGTTGCTCAGAGCTTTTTATAGCCGTTTCTGTTGAACCTGCTTTCTTCTCTCTCAAATTTTTGCCTGACAAACCTACTATTCAGTAATCACTATTGAATCTTTGATGAACTATAATCACATAGGATTCCCCTATCTAGCTACGAGATTGGTAACTTGTAAGAAAAATAAATGGTAAAATGCCATTTAAAGAAAATTATGAAATGAAAAGAAGTTGAAAAAAGGTGGAAATTTTGTGTGAGGTAACTTCCAATTGAATAAATATTCATTTATATTTTTTTTTATTCTTGTGCTTGTGTTTTAATGTATGATAATCAGGTGATGTGCAGACTAAGAGCATGTATGTTGTCATAAGTGGATGTACAAACGGAAGTATTGCGTTTTGGGATTTGAGTGAGATAGTGAAAGACTTTGTGCACCAAGTTTCATCTCTACATCTAGAAAATTCCCTTGATTCCCAGAAACGTCCACGAACTGGGAGAGGAAGCCAGGGAGGGCGATGGCGCAGATCCATTGCTGCAGTAAAAAAAGCTGCTGGTGGTAGTACAACATTGGACAACCAAGCCAGACAAGAGGACAATGGGCTTCTCACAACAGCGTCAAGTTCAGTCAATTCAACGAATGATGCAGAATCTTATATGGGGACCTTGAACGCTTCTTCCACAGAGGCAGAAGCATCTGATAATCCTATGCCCAAAGCTCAGGAAATATCACCCTTGTGTGTGTTGAATAAGGTTCACCAATCTGGTGTTAATTGTCTCCATGCTTCGGAGAACAAGGGCAGTCAAAGCTCCCATAATGGAGTTATATATGATGTCGTTAGTGGTGGAGATGACCAAGCACTGACCTTCCTCAAATTTAATGTAGCACCTACTTCAACTAGCTCCCTTGGTGACTACAGAACAGACTTGAACATGTTAGCTGACTTTGACAGCCTGGGGAACAATTCTGTTTGCTGCCAAAATCAAAGCGTTACGATCAGATTCTTATATCAGAAAAGAATAGCATCAGCTCACAGTTCTGCTGTGAAAGGTAAGAACTGAAACATAATAAAATTGTGATTATGTTGGGATATCTGTAGATTTTGATCTCTACTGATTATATAAAATTGTGAAATCGACAAGAAGAAAATATGTCTTCATGTCATGCTCTCGCTGTTATTGCAATTTCAAACTTTAGATTTTCTTTCCTTGTTGCTGGTGCAGGCGTTTGGACAGACGGCACTTGTGTGTTCTCAGCCGGTCTTGATCAGAGGGTTCGCTGCTGGCATCTTCAGGATAATGGGGAATTAAATGAGCATTCTCAATTGATAATCAGCGTACCAGAGCCAGAAGCTCTTGATGCTAGATCCTGTGGGAAGTACGTCTGTTGTTACAGCAACTGTTCACCATATACTCTTTGATATCATCGTCCGTATCTAATTCGTATTCTTGCATTTCTTCTTCCCCAGGAACTGTTATCAAATTGTTGTGGCTGGAAGAGGGATGCAGATGGTTGAGTTCTCCGCGTCTGATGACATGGATAATGGTGAATGAGTGTATGTATGCAGTATGTACCCCACTTCTTCTGTCAAGACACGCGTTTCGTTTCTTTTTCCCCAAATCTCCCCCCATTCGGCATTTAATTGCTCAACGGACACATGTTCTGTGTTGCAGGTTTAAGCCTGGTTGGATTCTTCACAAGCAGTCACTGTCAGGTCATCAAATGCTTAAACTGAAGGCCTGGATAAGGGTAAACCTATCACTCTATCAGACCTTGTGCGTGCTTTTATAGAACATCAGGAAATAGATTGCATTGAAGCTCTTGAGATTGTTTCACTACAAAGGACTTTGCGGAGATGCCCGAAATGGTGACACCACAAGGTAACACAGTACAACCCCTAAATTGTTCGAGATGACGTTGAATAGGATTATTAACATCAAAGATCCCAGATTCAAGCAAGTTTTAATACAAACCATAACTCAACCGGATCTCCATATTGTGGAACACGGAAACAGGGACACCGATGTCTTCATGTAAAACCTAACGTACCTACATTGTTATCTATGTTTTCTTGTGTCTGCAGTGTTTTCCTTTTAGACCCTATAATAATGGGTCCTGTTTGTAGTAATCGGGTCTTTCGTTTTGTCGGTCCTTCTGTGCTTCAGACCCTACAGACCCTACTTCATTGCGGAGTATATTCATTCAGCATGTGAAGCTTGAAAGAGGTCTTTTGGGAAATTAGGGTTTGGATCAGATCTGAAGTGCAAGCTAAGCAATGTGGATGCAGAACATGTTAGTTTATTCCGCCATTGCCCTCCTGGAAATGAGTCACACAGTGTCACATGGTCAGCTCATCAAGACGGTGATGGCGGTGTCACATCGGACCGGTGGGATACATTTAATTATACACATTACAAGTTGGTAGTGTTTCTATTCTTAGATCTCCTTCTTCCTCTCATTTTTCCTGTGGATTTTGGATTTTGTCTGCCCAAAATGTTGCAACATTGATTGGATTTGTGTCGGTATATTTAATAGGAGAAAAAAAATAATTTTCGATTTTTTAGGGCCCATATCGTATCGATTTCAGTGTTTGGCTATGGGCCCCTGGGTCCAAGTGATTAGAGAAAAATATCTGAAAGAAACCTCATTCTTAGGGGTGTTATTCGAGCCGAACGAGTCGAGCTTGGCATGTTCAAGTTTGTTCGTTTGTTAAACGAGCCGAGCTGAGCCTAGTTTTTAAACGAGCTTTTTATTTTGTTCAAGCTCGGCTTGTTTAGGAAATAAACGAGCTCGAGCCGAGCTTTTTTCGAGATTTAAGTAGTTCTACACTACTTCTACTTGGTTATGACATGTTAACTTAAAGGAAATTTTAGAAATTCCATAGAATTCGAGCTATTCGAGCTTTATTCGAACAAGCCGAGCTTTCAACCGAGCTTAAAATCTTGTTCAAGCTCGGCTTGTTTAAATAAATGAGCGAGCTCGAGTCGAGTTTTTTCGAGCCGATTCCGAGCCGAGCTCGAGCTGTTCAGTTCATATAACAGCCCTACCCATCCTTGAATACCAGAGAAAAGAAAACTCATCTTGGCAATGGGTTAAGCTAATGGAAATAAAAGAAGAATTTCACAAAGGACTAATATGACAAATAGGAAATGGAAAGACGATAAAATTTTGGAAAGACACATGGCTAGATGGAAAGCCACTGAAAAGCCGACAACACCCTAACATCACAATCAACGAAAATGACAATGTGGCAAAATACATCGACGCCAACAAGAAATGGAAGATTGATAAACTATCCAACATCCTTCCAAGGGATGTGATCAACAAGATCGACGACATCTACATACCAAAACATGAAATAGAAGACAGACTGTATTGGAAATCAAGTAAAAATGTCTGGTTCAGCACGGCAAGTGCCCTAGCACAGATCACAAAGCAAAACATAGGAGAAACTTGTGATACGACATGGATATGGAACCTAGATACATATCCGAAAGTCAAAAACTTCATCTGGAAAATTACACTAGATGGAATCCCAACAAGAACAAGACTAGCAAACAAAGGCATACATGTCCCACTATCCTGCGCCCTGTGTGATAGGGTGGATGAAAGCCCAATCCATCTATTCACCGAATGCCAAAGCACCCTACAACTGATTCACAAAATTGACCCAACCACTGAAAAGGTGATCCGAGAAATCGACAAAAGAAACAAATCCATTAAAAACATTGTATGTGAAATTTTCACTAAACTAAACCACGAGCAAAAAGGGAAACTTGCAACGACATGGTGGAGCCTGTGGACGAGCAGAAATCGACAAGTATTTGAAAACCTTAATACTACATCCGTCCACACAATGGAGAACTATACCAAAACACAATTACAGAACTGGGATGCCTCCAAAGTGACCTTTGAAGAGGAGGCTACTTATCAACGCCAGAAAATTCGGACAACTCAACCACGAAAAAGGAAGAACTTGAGATGGAGCCCACTGGACGAGGGCTCATACAAAATAAATTTTGATGGATCCAAACTTTCTTAAGGAGAAGCTGCTGCATGATTCATTATTGGAGAAGTCATCGAGAGTGGCGGTTTCAAATGTGGACACATCTCAGCATTAGCGGCGGAGGCTATGGCGATCAGAGGAGGCATCACTAGGGCAAAGGAACTCAGCCTCTTGAGCATCATGATCGAAGGCGACAACCTCACCGTCATCAATTGCTTGCAAGGCCTGGGAGATTGAGATGCTGATTTCTGACACCCTGCTCCTACTCCGACACTTTTCTAGGGTGAGATTCAGCCATATCTTTAGGGAGGTCAACTCGAGCGCGGACAGGATCGCACAACTCATCCACACAATGGCCATACGAGACCTCCAAGCTGATCATACTCTGCGTGTACTCATCCGCAAGGATGCCCTTGGATGGTGGTCCAGCAGGGTCTGACCTCACCCAAATCTTTACCTTATCAAAATAAAAAGTGTTTGGCTATGGGGTTTTCCTGTTGTATTCCTTGTATAATAAGACTAAAATAAGAAAAAAAAAATTTCAAACATTGAAAAATAAACTGATTTAATAATACAAAAGTTTGATATTTGCTCTATGATTGCAATTATAGAAAGTAGGGGGGAAGGAAACACAACTTAAAACTATAAAATAAAGACTTTCTTTTTCTTTCTTTTAAAAAAAACAGAAAGAATTCGACTCACCAAAAATATAAGAAGCAAAAGAAAACCCGCTCACAACTAATCACTAGAAAAAATAGCCCAACCTATAAGGAAGTCGAGGAGGCACAGGGGTAGACAGTGAATGTTGAGAACACGGGAGAGTCAATGGACTAACATGGTGTACATCGGGGAGACGAGAATACAAAATAAAGAGTTTTTCTAATATGCGTACACAGATACACATTAAAATACAAAAAAATAAAGAAAATTTTAGATTAAATGCGTGAACTTTATAGGTTTTTTTTTTGGTAAAATACCTTCCCTAAAAGAAACTAAACCTTCCCAAAATTTTTATGAAAAAATACCCTAATAAAAAATCCTCACATAAAAAAAGGTAGTAAAGCACTAAGGCCAACTAAGGATCTAAACATGATAAATTTGGTCAAGTATGCCAAATACGTGTAACATAAAATATGTGTTAACTCGGTCCACATACTCTTTTCATATAATCATAAAGAATCATTTTAGTTAGTTTTTTACACAAAATTGTATGAATAATAAATGAAAGCACTTATCACTTATTTTCTTAAATAGGAAAAACCATTTTAGAGAGTAAATGTTTGAAGTTCCATTTGTCTAGTAGAAAGTGTGTGTTAGACAAGAACTTGTACCTTTTCGATCCCAATTTATGTGGTTTTAGCTTGGCCTTCACTACATTAGATATGTTGTCTTTACTCTTTTTTTTTTGTCAGGAAATTTGGTAGTCTTTATTTTTTTTTGTTTTTTTATTAGGTAAGCATTCGGGTGCGTCTAAGACACTATTCGAGAGCATCCTTACGGATGAGGTCCAACAAACCTTGATTTCTTAGTAAGTCAGGGTTATCGGAACTGCGGCCTAGAAAGGCAATCATGTCTACTACGCAGTTACCATTGCGAAGTATGTGCGAGAAAAATACTTTCTTAAACCTTTCAGTAATGTACAGATGTCAGACATGAGAATCTCAATTTCCCATGGACAGCTACTACCGTTTTTCAGGTATTGGTAGTCTTTATGTTCATGTCATCGGCCAATATATTTAAGCTATAGACTAAAAACTTTTTATTTCATTCATAAAAAAAAATTCATAATTACAAATAGGTAGTCTTTTTTCCCTAGGGCTATACATTTATATTTAAAAAATTGGTTTTGATATCCAAATGGGGTAATGGTGCAATTTTTTGTTTATAATAAAAATAAAATAAAAATGGGGACAAAAATCTCATATTTTCAGCTAGGCCACATATTTCATGTAATTGCCTTTAATTTTAACGGGAGTTTGAAGGTAGATGGTAATGATATTATGTGTTGTTTTTTGTTGACATAATCATATATGTTGTTTTTTCGTAATTTCAAATTTAGCGGGTAAAAAAAAACGAGCTTATATAATTTCCCGAATTTTTCGTTTAAATTGTAATAGTTCGGCTCAGTTGCTCACGACCTTTTTCTATTAATATATCGATTTTTTTATACCTAAATAGTTAGAATTATTTTTTGTAATTCCCCTATGTTTTTCTATAATATCTTCACACATTTTTTTTCATTGTTAAATTATTTAGAATGAATATATATGTATATAGTGATTCTTTAATGAGAGAGACTTGAGGGCCACAAAATGACTTTAATTTCCACCCACCAACGAGGGTGACGCCCTACAACCAACATCGCATCACGATCACATGTTTGAAGGTAATTCTTAATTGGCTCCCAACAAATTATTTAATTTATCATCCACCAACTCCTCTTCTTATTTTTTGTTTCATTAAAATATTATTAGGGGCTCTACATTTCACTTCATTTGATTATTTTTTTATTAAGTAAAAATCCGAGATCAGATTTATCTGAATCACGATAGGTCAACAAGTCGGCAGGCAGAAGACCGTCGAAACATTCAATAAAAAAGAAAAAGGTGCAATCAAACAAGCGGAAACGCATCATACAAAAGACAAATCTGGCCAAACCTAAATCAAATAAGTTGAAAACGTCGACTATGGACGAAGCCAAAGAACCATCGTAATGAACTAAATATTAAAAAGAGAGAGAGATAATTTATATTGAGTGTTTTTTGTATATATATGTGATATGAATCTAACTCTGATACCAGTATATATTCTCAACTTAATAATGATTAACCGATATGATCCACTCTAATTAAATAAGGAAAACTTTAAATCTACTAATAGTTATCATAAATTAATGTTAGAGTATAGTTAGAACAATCATATATATTGACCCTAACTAAACAAATAAGTTAGTTCTTACCTAATATTATGATAGAAAAAAATTAATTCTTACCTATTACTTATTTGTTTGTAATGAAAGTTCTTACCTAATACGGAGTATGTAGTATACAAAATTGCCCCAATGGCCCAATTTCACAATAATGTTACCAACACTGTATAAAGTAGTGACGATTTATGATTTAATATTTGCTAATCTCTTTAGAAAAAATGTTATTAATAATTAAATATTTAAATAAGTCCAATTACAAATAATTTATTGTGCATTTCATTTCAACTAGGATTACACTATACCTATAAATAAAATTTTGTTTTATTTGGTCTCTCGATCAAGTTATAAGACAACCCTAAGATCATCTGATATTTCAATACAAAATTCTTTTATTAAATTTATCCAATATGAAATAGAATACTATATCATTAATCATTAATTTTTATTTTATTTTTGCTTTTGTCTCCCTTTCAAAAGTGTTGTTAACATTTGTAAGTCAAATTCCAATTCAAAGCAATTTGTAAGTCAAATTTGCATTGTCATAATCATATGATTCATATCATTGTTAGTAGTTGCCCATTTGACATCTCCTCACCTAAAAAAGGATGAAAAAATAAAATAAAAATCATAACTTTCAAATCCCAATACGTTCAAACAAAATTCCAAATTTCTTGTTGGGGGAAAAGGATATTTACCAATCCATCATGAAAATTCCAAAAATAATCAGATTATCTTGAATTTCTTATAGGTAAAATTAATGCATATATTATTAAGGTACTTTCATAATAGGAATTTTATTTTAGTAATTAAACTATAAGCAAAATACTTTCATAATAGGAATTTGAGTTTGTTGGAATACATTGAACCATAAACACATATCAACTCAAGTGAATTAGCCAAAGGAAAGAGCCTGTTTTACTACTCCCTCAGTTAAAAAAAAATACAGTATTATTTACTATTTACGAATGTTTTTTTATAATTATAAAAAAACCTGGATAAATAATAAATGACATAAAAACTTGTTTAATTTGAAAATCATGAAATAAAATAAACACATGTTGAAGGAGTTGTCATCATGAATTTGCTAATGAGTTTCTCTTTGTTGAAATTTTGTTACATGCATTCCTACTCACTAGGAATATTTGATCACATATACTATGATCAAGTCAAACGTCCCAAGCCCATAAATATAATTTATTTTTATTTTACAAGAAATCATAATATAGATATTTTGAAAAAGCACATATAATATACATGGAAACATAAATACATTTTTTTCCCCAAAATAATATTGCTAAAATTTAATAAAGGAAAATAAATAGAAGGAGATAATTTAGTTCAATAATAAAAATGATATTTTTCCATTTATTTTCCTTCAAATAATTTTAACAATATTTTTTTGAAGAAACGTATGTATGTTTCTATATAAATTTATTTTCATTTACACGTTTCATAAATTAGTATGTAAATTATTTTTTTTATAACACAAAAAAAAAAAAAACATTTTTAGTGGGTGCTATATTAGTGGATGCACACCGGTTGGTGGTAGGTGATAAACCGGCGCTTCCCGGTAAAACCTAAAATGATTATATGATTTCAACAAATGAAAGATTCAAACTTGGATTAAAATTAATCTCACCAACCCACAAAACCCACAAATCGAAATGACACATCCAAAACCCCCAAATCCAACGGCTCCAATTCGTTGCGGATATCCGAGATTTTGCAGATGATCAATTCCACCAACCCATGACCGGTTACGCCGGTAGCCGGTGGAACTGACTCCTCAGAGTCCGAGCAAATCTCCACTATAAATTGATAGGTTTGGGGTCCGATTTTAGTCGCTGCACTTCGATTGCCCTCTTTTATTCCTTGCTTCTTGGGAGGTCTCCTTTTCTTCTTTGCTTTCGGATCTGTTCTTCACCGTTCCCGGTAAGCGCCATTTCCAAAGATCCAAGCGTTGTTCTTGTTTTCTGGTTGGATTGCTGAGGAATTTGGTACGGATCTAGGATTTCGTGTGGTGGGTTACTGGGTTTCTTGAGAAAAGACTGAAATTATGCGATGGAGACGGTGAATTAGATCTGGATTTAGCATTTTCTGTTGATTATGAATCAGTGGAATTGAATCAGTTTGTCTAGGGTTTTCCTGCTCATCTTATTTAGGGGTCTACTGTCTAGATTTGGTTTGAATTGAATGATTAACAGTTTAACATGCTGAATTTGAACTGCCAAATGTGGGCCTTTTTGCTTATCCTAGATCTGCATAGTGTGATTAATTGCAAACCCAATTGACATCTTAAGCTATCTCTTTCTGTTTAATTGCCTTAGACTTGTGTTGAAATTCAGTTTCTGCAACAGATCTTGTCTCCATTACTGTACTCTCAGTGTCTATCATCTTTTAATTGATTGTCCTCTTTTGTTCTGATTCACTTGATAAGAGTAGTTCATAGCCTACAGAACATGATGCCTTTGGATATAGTGCCAAAATCTTGAACTTGTTTAGGGATTAGCAGATTTAGTTTCACAAATCTTGAGATATTTGTATACTATGATGTATAGCTTGATTTCCTAGTGTGATGACATTGTGAATGATCTAATAGAGTGAAAGGCGTCGAGGTGGTTAGTTTCATGGTGTGCTGATCTTATGCTTGTGGTGCAGATTAAGAGATGGCATTGGAGACCTTCCTATTTACATCCGAGTCCGTGAATGAGGGACACCCCGACAAACTCTGTGACCAGATCTCCGATGCAGTTCTGGATGCTTGCCTTGCCCAGGATCCCGAGAGCAAGGTTGCTTGCGAAACCTGCACCAAGACCAACATGGTCATGGTCTTTGGTGAGATCACCACCAAGGCTAATGTAGACTACGAGAAGATCGTGCGTGACACCTGCCGTGAGATCGGGTTCATATCTGATGATGTGGGTCTTGATGCTGACAAGTGCAAGGTTTTGGTGAACATTGAGCAACAGAGCCCGGATATTGCTCAGGGTGTTCACGGCCACCTTACCAAGCGCCCCGAAGAGATTGGTGCTGGTGACCAGGGCCACATGTTTGGGTACGCCACTGACGAGACCCCTGAGTTCATGCCGCTTAGCCATGTTCTTGCTACCAAGCTTGGTGCTCGCCTCACTGAGGTGCGCAAGAACGGAACCTGTGCGTGGCTAAGGCCTGATGGTAAGACCCAGGTGACCGTGGAGTACCACAACGAAAACGGTGCCATGGTCCCAGTCCGTGTCCACACTGTCTTGATCTCCACCCAGCACGACGAGACCGTCACCAATGACGAGATTGCCGCTGACCTCAAGCAGCACGTGATCAAGCCCGTCATCCCCGAGAAGTACCTTGACGAGAAGACCATCTTCCACCTCAACCCATCTGGCCGTTTTGTGATCGGAGGACCCCACGGAGACGCTGGGCTCACCGGACGCAAGATCATCATCGACACCTACGGTGGATGGGGCGCTCACGGAGGAGGTGCTTTCTCCGGAAAGGACCCAACCAAGGTCGACAGGAGTGGCGCCTACATTGTCAGGCAGGCAGCCAAGAGCATTGTCGCAAATGGCCTCGCAAGGAGGTGCATTGTCCAGGTCTCCTACGCCATCGGTGTCCCAGAGCCCCTTTCCGTCTTCGTCGACACGTATGGAACCGGAAAGATCCCTGACAAGGAGATCCTCAAGATTGTGAAGGAGACCTTCGACTTCAGGCCCGGGGTGATTGCCATCAACCTTGACCTGAAGAGGGGCGGAAACGGCAGGTTCCTTAAGACCGCCGCCTACGGTCACTTCGGCAGGGACGACGCCGACTTCACCTGGGAGGTTGTCAAGCCACTCAAATGGGACAAGCCTCAGGCTTAAGAATGTGAGTCTAGAAGTAATAGATGATCATCTTTTATATGTAAACCTTGAAAATTGCCTATTTTTCATTTGTCTCAAATTTTATTTTTTTGGCTTTTCCTTGTCATGCCAATTTGATTTTTTTTACCTGCTGTTTTACTGTTGGTGCTGGGATGTAATGTGGCAATAACTACTTAAATTTTTGGTATGAAAAATGGAAGTTTTGGCTTCAGAAAATGGCACTCTTTATTCTGCATTTGAGTGATTGATCTTATTGTACTGTGCTTATATGATGTACTCTATTATATTAAAGTGTAAAGGGTATGCCAAGATCTGAATAAACTAATCAAAGATTCAACAGTCCAAGTTCACAATGGGATACGGAAAGCCATAGTTGAAAGTGATTGTTCAATCGTTATCAATGTCATTAATCAGGTGAACAATATACTATGGGAGGTGGTGCAATTAGTTCAAGAAATCCGTTCATTAAGCGAAGATTTTGAGATATCACATTCCAGCATTGTTATAGAGAGGCGAATTGTGCAACTGAATTTCTTGCGAAATCTCAGTTGAGTTATAATTTTATTTTGAGTTTTTGTTGTGAGTTCCAGAACATTATCGTGTTAGATGATCATGGATGTCGGTAGTACATCCAACTCTTTGCCTATTGTAAAAAAAAAAAAAACAGTTCAAGTTCACAATAGGTATTTTACCTGATGTTATAAGTAGAGCAAGATGTTATTTGCATACCCAATTTATTTTGAATGCATCATGTGTGTGGGCAATGGCTGCGGACTACCTATACGTGTTATTTTCGTTGATAGCTCTGTTTTGATATATTATAGGAGTATGTTTCAATATGATATCCAAGTAAAAAATTTATAAATATTAAAAAATTGAATGTACATTTACATTTTAATCATATTACAATAAACTAAAAGGGGTATATCTTTTACATATCTTGACACTTGTAATATATTGCTATATTAAGCTCGATAGCTTCGTAACGAGAGGTTATATTATTCATTTCGACAGGTAAGAAGTTATATAAGTTTAAAATTTTTACATCTGAATACATATTATTGCTTTTGCTACCATGTTTTGTTTATTTATGTTATATTAAAAAATTACTAAAAATTTGATATTTTATATAGTTTTTAACTCCTTAAAAAACGTGTCGAAAAGTCAAACGACATCTATTTCTGAACGGATGTAGTAGAACATTTAGGCTTGACTCACACAGATTTTACCTTCCGTGGTTGTATAAATGTCATCATTTTCACATACACTTTACTGGGTTTGGATTGAGTCAGATCACATAATAAGATCCAACCTTGAGAGATGCCAGTCATTTCAAATCTTGGTCATTTCAAACACCATCATTTGAATTGAATTGAGTTAGGTTTTGGACGAGATGATTTGGGAGTAATCCATTTTGGCTTCTGGTCATTTCGAGTTTCGGATATGTTTCAATGAATCTTCGCCAGGATCAAAGCCAGTGAGAGCATAAAACTTGAGACATAACAAAGCAGTTTCCTTTACAGCTGAAATCTCCCCCTTTGATGCATTACAGAAGCCTTAAGAGGCTATACATTACAACAAAACCTAACAGAGAAAGAAAGGAAAACTTAGATGGAGCCGAAATCGAGTGACTCCCAGCAGAAAGGGCGGAGAACATAGACGACAGGCGAAGTCTTGAAGAACAAGGCGACGCATACGCAGACTGCAGCAATGGCAACCATTGACAGCATCGCGGGCCTGTAAGCCCGAGACCTCCCTGCGACTCCATATGCAATCTTGTTTGCACAACCTTTGCAGCTCTGGCCCAGGTTCCGCGACAAGATTGTGGCGATCTCAAGGCTTGATATGCCACTACCAGGACGATTTGAGCTGCCACGCGCGTTTGTATCCTCTGGCATGTTAATCACAACGCATCCAGTTGATGAGCTGCTGCTTATTTTCCGCTCAACCATTCGGATGTACGTGTAATGGCCCCTCAAACGCGCATAGTCTTCTGGGGTTGCGCCTGTGCTGTCGCGGGCAGACTTCCATGCTTCGATTCCCACCTATAACAAGCCAAGCCGAGCAACCACATGAGCTCATTCAAAGGAAACGCGTCAAGTAAACAGATAAGCAGGGCCTGGTCAGATGTACGTAATCTTTCCCCGAATGAGTGTTTCCGAAAGACCCAGAACGAAAGGAGACAGGAACACATGGAAACAGGTCACACAACAGAAAAAGGAGCAAGTATAAATGCATAACAGAGGTCAGAAAGGAAGCATACACACACGGACACAACAGAACACCCCCTAACTCTAAACATCAGCAGCCCGAATGCATCTCCTACACTACAGCGTCAAGTAAACAGATAGCGCGAGAAATCATACCTTCCCAGGATCATCGGTTAGAGCATCTAGCACAGCTTCAGAACCATCTCTACCGGCTGCAATGTGAAGAGGTGTCAAACCAGCCGGGCCTTTAACGTCTGGTCTGAACAAAAAGTGCTCACCGGAGTCTTTTGATGAGCTCACCGGAGTGTATCTTAACAGGAGCTCTACGAGAGCCCTGCAGTCTCTCCGTACTGCTCTATGTAGGAGTCCCATCTCAGACAACGCGACATGTAGAGAAGGATGATCGCCGTGGCTCACACTTCCTTCAAGCAAAATGTCTAACAATTTCTTAACAACGGCACACCAGTCATGGTCCATGGAGAACTCCATGAGCTGCCGAAACCTTTTCAAAGAGAATAACTCGGTGTTGGGATTTTGGTGACCGAGTCTGGACTTCAATTGACATCGATGAAGCAGCCATCCCATTTCATGTATGAAGTCCATGGCTTGGTGTCTGGCTTCCCATTTTCTGTTGGGCTCTTGACTATCAGTTGACTCGAGTATAGATTCAAGCATACGGATTTCAGAACAAACGTCTCTCTCAGCGACGATAAAGGGGAAAAAGCTGCTGCTAAGACCATCATCTTCAACCTGTATAACACAGAAGAACATGGATCAAAACAAATGCAGTTAGATAGTCATAAGAACAAATGAATGTTCAGGAAAAATTCAAGCAGGTAGGCACGGTTTAGATGGTAAGACTAGCTTCATACGAAACAGTACTTAGGAAGACGAAAGAGGCTTTATATAAATGTAGGCCAAGATGGAAACAGTGAAGCTCAAAGAACACACAAACATCACAAAACAAAAGGTGCTGATGTTGTCAGTCGGATTGTGAAAATAGCCAAATAGGCCGAAGCATGTGAATTGTTCTCTTTTTTAACAGCAAGGTATCAGAAAGTAGACAATTTACTGTATTCAGATAGAAAGGAATAAGATACTACCTCAATAAAGCCTCTGCCTGTCACAGAAGGGATTGAACAAGACAAATCAAGACACTCAATATCATCATTTGACTCATCTCCCGTAAGGGTATCCTTATCTGTTGTTGAATCTTGATGGGGTTCCAAGGCAAGATACTTACCTTCCAGTGCACATAGTAATCTGCATATATAAAGGGCAAAAGAAATTGCTTTCATATTTATGTACAGAATATTTCATTATCTAATCAAGCTGATAAGTGTCAAGGACGCGGACAATATGGTACCTTGTCGAAGGTCTGGAAAGGTTGGAACCCGTAATTTGGAACTGAACTCGTTCTGATGTAGAAACAGCAATCGGTGTCACATTCAAAATTCTACTAGAGTAACAATCTTGTCCCGGTAATGACTTATCGACCACAATTTGACCTGAAAGAGGAAATCAAAGATAAATGAATGAACTCGAGTTTACTTGTGCATGTTACAAGATGGGAAATCAAACAAGGTTACGAAAGAAACCGTTGTAGCAAAAGACTATCTGATTCTCCACCCTTGTATACACCCATCCACTTCGCCAGAATGAGTCATCAGTAATGTCCAAAAGTCGAGATAAGCTGGAGCCAAGATCAGAGGAAAGCTGTGCATTGAAGATCAAACAGAATGTATATTAGAATTATCCAACAAAGTAAAATACAAAAAAAAAAGATATTCTTTGGAAGACACCATACCTCTTCCCAAATGGGCTCAGCCAACCGAAGATATATGGTCAGGATTACGCAACCAGGTCTGATATAACTTTCCATGTCGGTAGGACTGTGAGCTAGCCAGTCAAGGATCTATGGAGTGGGAAAATCAGAAACAATCAGACCTTTGGAATAAAGCAATTACCACGTAATAAAGGTCAGAAAATAGATACTGTATTATAGTTACCTGCCCTCTCAGCACCATTGGAAAATCACTTGGTTCTTTACCGAAGAGTTTGAAAACGATTCTATCAGTACGACCCTGGATAAGCAGCAAGAAAGCAAAATAGTAAGAATAACTAAACAAGTAGTACATCGTCACAGTAGAATAGACGATGTGAAGGACTCGTAACATGAGAAACACAGCAGTACCTGAGCTTCTCCACTTGAGCTAGAAGGTGACGGGGCTGAAGCTGAGTCAGAGTTTCCGCTAACTTGAGGAGGGCTTGACTGATGGGAGTCTTGTTGTGCCCATGATGGGCAATCAACAGACCCGGTCCCAAAAGTACCTGTCACAGGTGACCTCTCAAGGTCTTCAGCACCGTCATCTGAATCGATATAAATGTCGTTCAAGTCAAAGTTATTCAACTTTGTCGTCATTACAACACTATCCCTGACTTCTGAGTAAGTTGGGGGGCTATCCTTCAAGAAGATGCTGTCTGATTTCTCATAGGAGGCTGCCTGTACATTCCCACCCCTGCAACCATCTGTGTGCATTGGTTTGTTAGGGACCGCCAAGGCAGGCTGACCAAGATGTGTGTTCGTGGGCCTGGGAGGACGTGGAGGCGTACCAGACAGCAACGCTGAAATCCTTTCCATGTTTCCTTCTGTTATCGAACCGTTCAGTAATTTCTGAGATTCATGGAGCAGTGCAGGTAAGTCATTCAGCCCGGTTGAGCCAGATTGACTTGCAAGGCTCCTCAAAAGATGAGCAACCAGGTCCTGGTCAGTCGTTGGGTCTGATCTATGATTACCTGCAACAACCAAAACCATAATTTTTATCTCACTGCACTGCACTAATTCGTCGGGAGGGTAATACACTAATACAGTACCTCATCTAACAGCTAGAGTTACACCTCCTAGCAATGATTTGTATGTATTTGATGATGTGATTCAGCAAGGTGTTTAGGATCTTGCAGAATTGGATTTACTATGAATGATTGAATTGTAGTTTCACAAAAACAGATAAAACAAGGAAACAAAAGGCACAATCTATAATGAGTGTCATATTTCACTGTAAAATTTTTAACAAGTTAATATTAATCTTCTGTTGTCCAATGCAAAATAAAAGTACTCAGTAAGACATAAGCTGAGATTTTATTTTCCATTGTTCACTATATTTTTCTGAAAAAGTAAATAGTTAAAGCTTGTGCATCAATTCAGCATATTACAATTGCACCACAGCACCTCCAATGAAACCTAATTCACATCTACATAAAGAGCGGATCACATGGTTTGGCATTAACAGGTTGTCCCCATATGCAGTAGATGCATACATAAAGATCTCAATAACTAGCATAAAAGCAACGCAACAGAACATGCTGTTTCTCACAAAAAAAGTAGAAACAAAAAGGATGATAATGGCCCCAAAAGGGAATAACTTAGTGTTTGATGCTAGTGTCTTTGGCAGTATTATCAATCGAGATCGAATCAAATGCATTATGCAAACACCATCAATCAGCTAAGAACTGTTTCTTGATTAATCACTAACCATATCCGACTCTGGAAACCTTGCAAAAACAGTGCTATCGGGCAATAAAATTGTCGAAAAAAGGAATAGTTATTGTAGTCATATAGGTAACTCACTTTGCATATTGGAAAGTAGTCTCAGAAGACTGATCAAGATGTAATTGCTGGCCTGCTCATCGTTGGCAGGCGGTCCACTCATGATGGGTTCGGGCTGTGTCTTCCTTCTCCTCTTATTATGGCCTGCTAATCGTCTTCTACAACTTCGTTTCCCTTCATCGAATTCTTGAAGAAGATGGAATCTAGCAATAAATCAGTAAACAAATCAAATGAACCATCACAGCAACTAACCACAAGGATTTCCCTCATCTAGCTTATAGGATTTTGACTAAATCAGATCAAATTTCTCAATGTGCACCAAATCCAACAAACCTAGAAACAATAAAACATTCAAAATTTAAACTCAAATTACAGAACCAAAAATTCAGCACCATATATAGAAAAACAAAAACTAACCTACTGCACTGCTGACAAAACCGCTGCATAACATTCCCAACAAGGGCTTTGGAGACTTTAGAGTGCATCTCACAGACCTTATGGCGCCTGTGATAGTCCTTAGCATTACTTAGATCAGCACAACAGCCTACAACCTGGCAAGATGCACGGTTCAAAGAACCACCACCACCACCAGCACTAACTTTAGTCCTCTTACCCATTGTTTCATCCTCTTGGGATTGAACAGGGGGAGGGTAGCCACCAAGCTTGAGTGATAGGTTCCCACCCTCATCATCATCTTCTTCATCATCAACCACAATCACCCTTCTCTTTCTGTCCAAATGACCTGTGTGAATCTCAGGTTCTGGGTGCAGATCATCTGAGCAAGAGGATGAAGTGTTGGAGGATTGCCCAACAACAACTGGAATCTGGAAAATTTTGCGACCATTGACATTGGAAGGGACTGAAGCAGGATTTAGGTTGCTAGCAATGAAAAGATCTCCATCCCACTTCCAATTGTTCAAATCCCACTCCAAATTCCTCTTCCCCAGGGCAGTTACGCCATGGAACTGCTGAGCTTGCTCCATTAAACCCGGAAATTGAACCCTACAGATGGAAAGATTCAATCTTGCACCGGAACTTCAATTCAATCAAGGGGATTTTGGCCCAAAATTCCAACGACAGTAGAGAGAGATTGATCCATATGAAAATTAACGCAAATTGGGGCCCGGAAATTCCATAACCCACACAAAAAAATGAATACCCAACTAACCCAAGACCTTAATGAAGCTGTAAAGGAGCAATTGAAGGAACACAGAAGCAAATCTAAGCTGAAAATTGGAGGGAGAAAGGGGAAAAGGAAGAGGGTGAACTAAAAGTGACTCAGAAGAGAGGGAAATGTGAAGGGGGAAAAGGGTGATCATAAACGAAATGGGAAACGGTGATGTGGAGGGAGTCCGGACAATAATGGAGGTGAGAGGAGGTGGGGCAGTTGCTGCCGGAAAGCAAACAGACGATGGTTGCAAACAAAATCAAACAAAACCAATCAGCCGTTGGCAGTGTGTGATGAGGTACTCTAATTCAAATTCTGGTTTTGTGCAAAATCAGGGTGGGAGGGTCATCTTCATTTGGGTTTTTTTTTTTTTTTTTTTTTTTTACAGTATTAATGAGGCTATGATTAGACACAAGATAACTTCAAAATTATACTCCCTCCGTCCCAAATTAAGTCTCGTTTGTTTTTTTTCTGCACGTTTTTTAAGGAGTTAAAAAAACTATAAAATATTATTTTTTTAATCAATTTTTTTTAATAATTTCATACTTGGTATTCATAAGTATAAACTTATAAAAACAAATTCATTAAAAAATAATATTTTATATAGTTTTTCCATTCTTAAAATACGTGCAGAAAAATCAAACGACTTTTATTTTGAAACAGAGGGAGTATGTGATTGACCGATACTGGCCTGTTATCCGAGCCGAGTAGCTTGTGCTCGGCTTGAGCTTGAATCGATAAAAGCTCGACTTGAAGCTTGTTCATTTTCTAAACAAGCCGAATATAAGCACATTTTTAAATCCAGCTTGACTCGTTCAATTCAACCTCAAATAGCTCGAATTCTGTGAAATCCCTAAAATTTCCTTCAAATCACTATATTCTGGCTTCTGGGCAGGTAGAGTTGTTCAATATTTGAAAAAAACTCAGCTCAAACTCATCTATTTTTTAAACGAGCTCGAATTAGCTTGAGTTAAACCTGAATCAGAATTGATTAACGATCCAAGTTTTCACCCTCTTTTACCGATCGTACCATTTCCTATCTTTATTCAAAATAGTGGAAGATGGTATTAGAAAGAAGGGGGCCCATAATGCACGATGGGTGTCTGGAGACACCCATATCGTTTCATATATATCATATCGGTATGAGGATTCGTTGAGGTTGAACCTCCTCCATATCCAACCTTCAATGAATCCCACCACACCACCTAATTAATCCATTAGCCCCATTCATTCCCTTATCTTGGTGCTTTCTACTGTTTTGCCTACGTTCCATTCCACCTTTCATATGTTTTTTTTTATTTGTCCAAACTACCTCAACAACACGTAATAGCTTAGGGATCACACGTCTAAGTGCACATGCATTAATCAAGCCGAACGAATGAGAAATAGTATTCCATCATAAAACCAATTGACATTAAGAGAAATAGTTAACTGTACTGAAAGGTAACGTTAATAAATGAGAAAAAGGTCATATATTTAGCCTTTGCAAATTGCAATTAGTACTTATGAGCACGTTGCGTTCAAGTAGGATGCACAACTTAATGAAAAAAAAAGTCCAATTTTGAATTAGCTAGACAAAACCCACCCTGCTACAAACCTTGGATATAAATGATTGAGAATCAATTTGATATGCAAAACATTTTTTTATAATTAAAGTAATTGTTATTACTAGTATCATTATTACTCTCCCCCCCAACTCAACCACATAATGACGCATAGGATATTATTCATTAATTGACAATAAGAGGAGTATCGACTTATATATAAAGCTCGTTAAATTCATACTTTTGATGTGAGACATTTGTTCTTTCATATATATTTTAATCGATTCGATAGGATCAGAATTGTTTTACGAGTCTAACGAAACCATATCCTTAATTAAAAGAGAAGAAGACGAGCGCTAGCTAGCACTCAATCAATCTAGGGTTTTATATATGCATCTTTGGACTCGTGTTTCAAAAATCACAAGTTCACGTTGCAAAATAATCTAGTTTGGTGGAGATTATGTGCTAACTGCTAAACTACTAACACATGTGCATCCGTGCTCATGACCTCAGACATTAATCCGAGTCGGATTCTAATATGGTATATCAGATATCACCATTTGCTCCAACAACTTGTTCTTACAATTGTGTCATATTCTCCGAAAAACAAGGTAAACTATTATTAGGAAAAATATTTATGTTATAAGGAAAAATATTTAAGAATATAATTCAATTTAATTCTAGTTTTATAAATTGGATTTCGGCGGACAAAGCAAGGTGGCCGGTGGTGTGTAGTTTGTAACTTGAGGTGACCATTCAAGCCCGGCCATGTGAAGGAATGACATACAAACCACACCCTCCATGTTCTATAGTATGTGTTCTTTACACATAGTGCTATATATTCTTACAAGTTTTATGTACTTTATATGTTCATCTTGTGGAATATGTGTGGGAAACCAATTCAAATTGTTAATTGCTTGACACTATTACTTTGAGAATAATCATATTTTCCATTTTCACTTTTGGATACCAATTCCAGTTAATTTGGCTGGCATAGGCCGGCTCGCTAGAAGTATGTTGTGTTTCTGTTTCAATCTATTTCGTCTAAATAAGTAGTAGTTGATAAAGTTGAAAATTCAGAGTTTTATAAACATATAGAGAAAAATATATTAAATAAAATATGTCTAGTATATTGAGAGGTCAAGAAGCGACAGATAAACATACAGAGATAAACAAAATTATAGACTTGATTAATTTGGAAAGACAAAAGACAAGACTCCAATTAATTTGGTTGGCATAAGCTCGCAAGAAGTATGTTGTGTTTCTGTTTCGATCTATTTCGTCTAAATAAGTAGTAGGTGATAAAATTGAAAATAAAGTCTTCAATAAACATATAGAGAAAAACAAAATATGTCTAGTATATTGAGAGGCCGAGAAACGAAAGACGAACCTACAGAGAAAAACAAAATCATATAGAGTTAATTTGGAAACACAAAAGACAAGACTCCAAGTGGAAAACTATTGGTTTAATATATAGGCGGCTGGTTGGAAGGGATACAATACAATGATATTAGATCGGATCTATACAATTCAGTGAACCTAGCTAGTTGTTGATTGGGAGTACATGGGCCATCATGGCTCCTGCTGATTACAACTTTGACCAGTCAACTTCAGTGTTTTTTTTTTTTAATTAGTTTGTCCACAAGTTTGCATTTTTAAAGATTTGTCCACACTTGAAAACAAGGTTATTAGGATCGGGATTCTAAGATCGAATCAAGATAGGGTTTGTGGATCGGATCGTAAGATCTTCGAAATATAATAAAATAAAAAAATATATATAAATATATATAGCAAAGTGAATTAATTTAAAGTTCTAGAATGGGGAAAAAATGTTAGTTACACAATATATTTTGGTTTCAAGACAAAAAAACTACATTTACGGCCTTAGACATTGTCATATTGGTTAAAAGACTCGAAAACAATTGTCTCTAAAATCAACCAAGGAAACAAACCAAATGTTGAAAAAAATACAAATTGTTAAGAAAAATAGGATCTTTAGGATCGCTTAGGATCGTAAGATCCCATCGATTGATTAAGATTCTAAAGATCCTATAGTAGATCCTACACAAAAATGATCCTATGCATAGATTCGGATCGGGTGTCTGTCTAGGATCGTAGGATCTTAGGATTCTAAAGATCCGGATCGAGATTCTAATAATAATAACAATGCTTGAAAATTTACTTTGATTTTTGGAGTTGCAATTGGTAAATTTTTAAGGTTTTATATACAACAATAACTATAACAATCTAATCTAATATTTCCTGCAACCAAGCTGGGTTTAAGCATTACATATTTTTTTGTCTGAATAAGTCGAGATGGTGTTTTTGATAGCTCTATATACAAATTTGGCATACTAAAAGTAAGGAAAAGCTAAGTAGGAGATAGACTAGGGTCGTTAATCGACACGAGTATTGCTCGTTCATATTCCGCTCGTTTAGAAACAAGTGGAGTTCGAATCGAGTCTAAATTTGGATCCGAGCTTAAAAATGTGGATGTGCTCATACTCGGCTCGTTTAGGAAATGAACGAGTTCGAACCAAGTTTTTTTCGAACATTTGCTCAAAACATAATAACTTAAATTTTTTATTAGAAATTTCACAAAATTCGAGCTTAAATTGAGGTAACTAAGTTTTAAACTGCTTCAAAATGTGCTCATACTCGACTTATTTAGAAAATAAACAAGTTCGAGCCGAGCTTGAGTAATTTACCTCATCTCTTTCTAAATTTAATGCACATTTTATACAAAAAACTCAATATATGTCTAATTTAACAGATACTTTTAATATCTCCCACACCCCCAAAAAGCAAAAAATAATCAAAACCCTAAGGCCTAACCTGATTATTTTTCTTTACAAAAAACCAACAGAAGTGATTTTTTATCTTTCCTTAATTACATTACTAAGTACAACCTACAAGATTCACAACAACAAATATATTTAAAACAAAATTAAAAAAAAAAAACTATTGTGTATCACACATTTTGTTAGGTCTTGAAACCAAGGTAATATGGGATACCGCTAGGCTTCAACCAAGCTTCCGCATCCGGCAAGAACAAGTTGCCCGTAAACTTCTCGGCCTCGACCGCTGACAACGTCTTGACGTGCGGCCACTTCACCCGCTGCTTGGTGTCGGATCCGGGTCCGGTGTTGGCATACTCCCCCCAGATCGAGTCCTTGGTGTTAGGCGTCTCCTCCCATTCTCGGTAGCCTTCGGGAGTTATCATGTCTCCGATTTCGCTTTCCATGAACACCGTCCTTGCGTACGCCTTCCACGGGCGTCCTAGGAAGGTTTTGATCTTCTGCTTGTCCAAAGCAGGGTCGGCCTGTATCTTGCAATCCTGGATGACAATGCCGGTGGGCATGCTGAAACCCGTCCGGCCCTGAGCGGTCACCGCGTTGAACTGGTTCGGCAAGGGTTGTCGGACTATGATGGTGCATTTCTGGAAGATCGTCGCCCCGTTTCCGAATATGAAGTCGACTGTGCCCGTGATGGTGCAGTCACGGAAGAATTGCGATCCGCCTTGCACGTAGAGTGTGTCTTGGTAACCATTAAAGGCACAGTTGTGAAACACCTGTTAGTCAAAAACCTGATACCATGTCAAAGTCCGATGGTACCAAACCAAACCTGCATTAACCCCTACCTGTTTTTCACCATTGGCCCTGAGTGCCACTGCCTGGTGGCCTTCAGGGCCAGCAGTATTCTCGAACCCCATGTCCTTGCAGAAGAAGCCAGCCCCTTGGACCGCGAAGGACGCGGTTTGGGAGGTGGTGGTGCGGCTAGGTTCGAAGCACTTCTTTCCGGTGACAACGGACTTTGTCGGACCGTCACCGTACATGAATATATTCGCCATCTTGCCACCCATTACTATAAACTCGTCGTAAGTACCTTCTTTAACATATATAACGTACCTGCAATGCTTTAGTTAAGATCTTATGCTATTTCTTCATCGTATATCATCACATTTTATCGTTCATATTCGATGCGAAATTCATATTCGTATGGACCTGATTGATTGATTACGTACTTGCCGCCGGCAGGAAGGGGGCCTTCGGGTCGAATGCCTTGAGGGCCTCCTGGATGGTCTTATACTGACCACTCCCATCCTTCGCGACAACCGCGTTGGGGGTCACCCCATCGAGGACACGCCCCTGTCGATCTTCGTTGCTCCCATCGAGGCCCATCAACCGCCTATCCGCCTTCGACATCCACCTTGGGAGGCCGTCGCTGCCCAACATAGCCGTAGGCCCACCGAGCAACCGCCTACCGCCCGTCTTCCCATTGATACTCCCATTCTTAAGCAAATGAAAAACCTTATCCGTGTCCACTTCTAACCCCACCTCGGTAAGCACCTCGGTAAAGTACGTAACCACGTCGAGGATGCTCATCGTGATCTGCGTCGCGTTCTTCGCGCTGCCGCTCATCTTGCTTTCAAACGACGTCGCATTGACGTTTCCAAGCCCATCCCTACAGTCTTCTTGGTACGTCAACACATCGCTCAGCCACAGCCTTAAATCCCACGTCAAGCTACCATCCTTGTACGTGTCCTTGTTCCCGGCATTGTCGAGCGCCCTCTGGAGCTTCGCAATCGAGGACTCGTAGAGGTCCTTGCAGTCGTCGACAGCCATCTTCGTGCCCTGCTCCTTCTTGGTCCCGTTCCCTTTCGGCTTAAACGTTTCGGTGAGGTTGAACACCTTGATGAAAGCCTGTAGGGCGACCCTCGCCCCGTTCTTGATAATGTCTTCGGTGCTGGAGCTTTCGTTGTGAGCTGCGGCGTTGAGGGTCTTTACACATGTTTTTTGGTACATCGCGGGTTCGCAAAGAGCCGAAACGCTCTTTTGCGTCGACGTGAGGTTCGCATTCTTGTCGCCGTTGTTGCTGATCACTGCCACCACTCCTATCACCAACCCCACCACACATATGAGGGAGGCAGCACCTATAACGGCTGAACCCATCAAGGTTGGCTGCCTTTCTAGATTGATATCCTATGTATGTACAACCTAAGGTAAAATTTTTTTAAAATAAATTAAAAAACCTCGGTAAATACCAATTGATTAATTAATGGCTTAATTGGATTTTTGGGGGTGTTATTTGTGGGAATGATTTGTTCTTCCTGGTATGAATTGAAGGAGAGATATGGAGAACACAAATTAGGGTTCTCCTTACTGCATTATCTCCCCTAATTTGATTCTATGTAATTATTCAACTCTGATCTATCTGTTGGCTTTGATTTTTGCAGTGTTTAGAAATAGGGTTATTATTATACTGTTGGGTTATATTCTAAGATTAGAGTTTTAATCCTACTTCTTTGCCATTCTAAAATAGAAAAAAATGTTTTTTCATCAATTTTTTTAGGGTTTGTGGCTTTGAAGGGTGGTCTAAATGATTGGTGCAAGTTTCTTTTAAGGGGCTGTTTTATGTAGTTATTTACAGCAAACTATGAATGACAAAAACATGTCTCCAGTCCTCAAACTAAGGCTTATAGAAAACCTAAAGTGCAGCAAACAAAATCTTCTAGAGATGGAAATGAGCTCGTCTAACTAGAGGTGTCAAGTTTGAATCTTAGAACAAAGCACATTTAAAGAGCGATTACCTTTGAAGCGAAGAAAGCCACCACCGCCCCTTCAAAACAGAAAACCCAGTAGAATTATCGATGTGAAATCCAGATCAAGGGGAAATTTTACTGCTAAAATACAAAGGCAAACAAACTGTTTTTGCTTTCCCCGTCTAATAGTACAATACCTCCAGCTTTGTTCAATCCCTAACATTCCATTTAGAAAGAGAAGAAAAAAAAAAGGCAGTTGATTACTTGATTGGCATTCTCAGTCTCAGTCACCTGTCGATGTACATTGTACTGTCAGATAGGAGAGTAAGTATATCTGCTGATTCTTGATCACAATAGTGTTGTCCAAAAAATTTCTAGGTTACGCATCAGTTGTCATTTTTCGTGAACAGAAAATAAAAGGCTATGTAGACATAAGAACAAAAGGGCTGCCATTTTGAACAAAAGAGCCTATGATACGGATACTGATTTAATCGAGAGGTAGACCTCTTGATTACTGAACTCTGCTACTGTTTTGTTAAACCTAGCGGAGACTGGAGGATACCGGAAATGTAGGCGATTCACGGCATCTGAAAAACTGAAAATAAAATTCATCTCGGCCAACGTTAATCCATATGCAAGATTGGCCATAGACGCATCTTTCTAGTATGCTAAGTGTAGTCGGATGCTCCTCGTAGTGATTAACTCTTCTAATTCAGAAGTTAGTGACCTTGAAAACGTGTTGTCTGTGGTAATGGCTAGCTGCATACCTCAACAGGGTCTCAACTCAGAGCACCACGTGCTTACTTCAATTGAATCAAGAAGCAACCTCTTGGCTTGCTTCTGCAGGTACCTCGTATATAGTAATGGTAACTGGCTGCCATCCAGATTTTTTGTGTTTAATCCACCTTTTGGGTCCATCTAGAATGCTTATGATCCGAATAACATCTCCTAGAGGACGATCATGCAGGCATAATTGCTTCAACTTTACCGCTGCTTCATACCTAAGTTGGAAAAATACCAATCCGGTTCGATTTATGCTCCAACAACTCAAGCAAGCATCAAGTAGAATCACATTTGATAAAGTACTAAGAGCATCTTTAACCATGATACTCATATTGAGTATCATAACTTGCTTTTTGTCATTTCTCTCTCTTTCACCTCATTTTAGTATTTGGTACTCCACAACCATGATACTTGACATGAGTATCTTATTTCACCTTTTGCATCAAAATTGTTTTTTGCAATTTTTTTTGTAAGTAAAAATCAAATAGGACCCACTATTAATGTTTGATTGGGTAATATTCTATGGTATTGTGTCATATTGAGTATCATATGTATGATACTTGAGCTCACTTTTTCTTTTGAGTTCTTTAAAAAATATGACTTTTTCTTACATTTCCTTTTTATTTAATTGTTATGGTACTTGAAGTACCACCATTAAAGATGCTCTAAACTTACTTGCATGAAAAAGCAACTATAGTTGTTTGTCCACTAGAAGAGATAAGAAACTGTTGAATTGTCTCCCATATTGCTTTTGGATACTCATTTGGTTGACCATGTAAGATTCGGGGTCTTAAGAGGCATCAACCCATGCCACCAAGCCCTCTCAAGTCCGTTGTCCTCACTTGGAGCCTGAAAAGGAAGAGCTCTTGTGTCATAGGTAGAGCTTGAATCACTTATAAATCACTCCGTACCATGTTTTGAAAGAAATTGTGAGAAATTGTAATTGCATTACAATTTCTTTCATATCCCATATATCTTCTCATATCCCTACTTGTCATTCCCACAATCCAACCTTTTCTTTCCCACATCTAAAGTGTGATGAAATGATGGGTTGAGTTTTATTTTGGGTTTAAAACCATTTTTTTTAAAAAAATTAAATGGTTGACCCGGCGGGTCGACCTGTCGGGTCGGCCAATTTCCACCCTTCAGTACCACGTGGCCAACCCGGCACTCCGACCCATCGGAATCCTGGGACAGGGTTAGGGTCATACCCCCCCCCCCCCGGGTTGTCGACTCGGCGGGTCCGACCAGACGACCCGGCGGGTCGGACCCGTGGCCATGTCTACCTCCGGGAGAAGCGTACCCGAGCATACTATCGACGCACCTCCGAGCCCGAAGTTGGCTCTGATACCATCTGTAAGACCCAGGGTCTTAAGAGGCGTCAGCCCATGCCACCAAGGCCTCTCAAGTCTGCTGTCCTCACTTGGAGCCTGAAAAGGAAGAGCTCTTGTGTTATAGGTAGGGCTTGAATCACTTATAAATCACTCCGTACATCCTTATTATATCCGATGTGGGATGAGGGTGTTACAATCAGTCTATTATGAGAAGGATATTGAGATTTTTGCTTTCCTGCTTCCTTCCAACTGATAGCAGATGGATCAGGATTGACAGAGAAATTATTGGGATCTGACTGATTCATAGAGATGGCATCACCACTCGGGTGAAAGCTAGAATTCATGAGGGGCCTTCTTATGTGGCCTCGATACTCCTTCGCCTGATTGATAGTTGCTATCCTGGACCCTCCTCTGCGGATTATGGGCTTTTGCCCTATTCGACTGATCTAAGTGTTTCTTGACGTATTTTTCGATGTACTTGGGGTCAACAACTTTCATAGGAGACACAAGCTTCTTGTTTGGTGCAACAGGAATATCAAGCTGGTAAACCACCGATGGATATGCGTTAGTAGGTTTAGAACTATAGGTTTGTATCACCTCCAGTTTGACTTGATTGTTGACATTCCCAACTTGTGCTGATTCATTCTTTGAAATAGGGGCACCACCAGTTACTAGATTTGACCAGTACCAGACGCTCTTAACTGCATAAACAAGGGCAGGAGATGCTCTACTAGGTTGTGCTAGAAGGATATTGTATTTTCTATTTCGCAGTTGATGAAGTGCATTGGAGAAATCTCGATCACCAGAAATCAACAAATAGTTAGCAGGTGCAGGGTTGTCTATTGCCCAGAGCAACATATCCACTAAAATCTTCTTGTCACTTGCATCTTTAGCACCTATTAGACCCAAAAATGTCACAGTAATAAATCTCTGTTTTTCACTGATTGCCCTTGGAAAGAAACAAGAAGTACAAATCAAGACTGTTAAAGTCGGTTGGGCCCGGTGGGGCTAAAACAAGCTGGAGGGAGGTCGTGTGTGCGGGCCCACATACGGGAGACTTGAACAACACATGAACCCAAACGGGGTTCCATCTCAAAATCAATTGGCAATGAGAGGAGTAGCCCTTCAACCTTATATGTTGTTCAAGTATTCTCTATATAACCGATGTGGGATAACCACATTCCAACACGCCCCCTCTATATAACTGATGTGGGACAGCCACATTCCAACAAAGACTACATCAAATTGAAAGAAAGCACCACACGGAGATTAAAGAATCCAAAAAAAAACATCAAATTAGGGAACAGAATGAAGTGGAATCGACTTCAATTTCAAGAACATAGCAGCACGAAAAAAATTGGGCTAGACTTGTGATGGATTCGCAAGTGAGAGGGGGATTTGTTGGGACAATCGTGAATCCCACATCGGAAGTGGGGTGATTCTGAACCTAATATATAAGTGGATGGGCTACTCCACCTAATGCCAATTGGTTTTGGGATGGTGCCCCGGTCTGGCTTATATGTTGGGCTTTCTGGTCGGACCCAACAAGACCCCCCCCCCTAAAAAATTGGTATCAGAGCTTGGTTGTGATTTCTGTCGAGAATGATGTCTGGATCTGTAGTGAAGATTGACAAGTTTACTGGAAGAAACTCTTTCAGTCTGTGGCAGATAAAGATGCGGGCTTTGCTGAAGCAACAAGGTTTATGGGCATCGTTAACCGCCGACAAGAAGGGGGCAGATACAACCACCGCTGAGTACGGTCTTCTTGAGGAGAAGGCTCATTCGACGATCATGTTGTGTCTCGCAGACGATGTCATAATAGAGGTTGCTGATCAGGAAACTGCTGGCGGCTTGTGGCTGAAGTTGGAGAGTTTGTACATGACAAAGTCTCTAACAAACAAGTTGCTTCTGAAACAACGATTGTTCGGGCTGCGTATGCAGGAAGGTACACAACTCAGAGATCATCTTGATCAACTTAACACATTATTACTTGAATTGCGTAATATTGATGTTAAGGTGGAGGACGAAGATGCTGCCCTTATTCTGCTGGTATCCCTACCCCCCACATACGAGAACTTCGTTCAGTCGTTCGTCGTTGGGAAGGATACCATCACACTAGAAGAGGTCAGATCGTCGCTTCACAGCAGAGAGTTGCGTCTGAAGGCAACCGCGTCGGTTACAGACAATCAGGCTTCCGGGCTTATGGCCAACGGAGGCAATTCTAATGGTAGAAGGGGCAAGAAGCAAGGTCGCTAATCAGGCCCTAAACCAGATGACGTCTGTAACTACTGTAAGGAGAAAGGTCATTGGAAGAATGATTGTCCTAAGAAGAGGCAACAAGAGCATAAATCTGGATCTGCAGCAGTTGTTCATGGTGGAAATACTTCTGAGGAAGATATTGTTCTATTAGCAGGTAATCGCACCGATCATGATGTGTGATTTCTTGACTCAGGTGCGTCATGTCACGTATGTCCTAGAAGAGAGTTTTTTACAACATATAGATGTGTAGACAAGGGCAATGTTTCTATGGGAAACGATGTCATCTGCAAGGTTGTTGGGATCGGCTCAGTCAGGCTTCGGACAAACGATGGGAAGTTTCGCACATTGGAAGAAGTCAAACATGTGCCATCTATGACAAAGAATCTGATATCCCTAACTGTGTTAGACGACAAGGGTTTCAGATACACAGGTTATGGTGGAAAGTTGCGCGTGTTTAAGGGCTCTAATGTGGTTTTGCAAGGAGTCAAGCAGGGAAAGGGGACTTTGTATACCCTACAAGGTTCAACAGTCACGGGTGCTGCAGATGTTGTTTCAGTCAACGTTATAGAGATTGTTGCTGAGGAGGTGGAGTTGAACTTCACTCCAGCAGAGACTCAGGCACCTGAGTTGGTCACTGACCAATCATCACAGACAGGTACTACTGAGTCAGATACTGGTGAGACAAAGAATATACCACTAGACACAGGAATAGGTGGAGCTGTACATCGGAGTATTGCTCTAGATCAACCAAGAAGGGTTGACATCAGGGGGCCTGCGAGATACAGGTCTAATGATCTGGTGGGATATGCTTTGCATGTGGCCGAGGAGGGGGAGGATGGTGCTCTATCCAACTACAAGGTTGTTGTTTCTGGAGGTGAGTCAGTACACTGGCAAGCTGAGAAGAGAATCAGAGTGAAGAAGGTGAGAATATCCGATAATCATGCTGATATGTTCACCAAGCCAGTTTCGGAGAGCAAGTTCCAACATTGTTTGGACTTGTTTAATATCACCAACTGTTGAGCTGCCATGCGGGGCAATCTGAGTCCTCATGTGAGGACAAATCTGAGGCAGAGAAATGTCTGGCACTTGTCATGGTGCATCTGTTTCTAAAAGGAGATTTTGGTACATCTGGCATTGAAGCGCATTTGGTACATTTGGCATGGCATTGCATTTGGTACGTCTGGCGCTGCAATGCGATTGGTACATCTGAGAGGATTCAAGTCAAGGTGGAGATTTGTTAATATGCCTTGAATTGGGCTTATTAACAAAACATGCACTCAGAAGAAGCGGAATAGACTTCAATTTCAAGAAGATAGCAGCATAAGAAATTAGGGCACAAGAGTTCGCGTCAGCAAACATGCACTAAGAAGAAGCGGAATCGATTTCAATTTGAGAAAATTCAAGACAAGATTAAAACCTAACCACGGAAAATCAAAGAATCGAGGTGCATCGCAAAAGGAGAATTACCGGCAAGAACGTGATTGAGCGCGATACCAGTGCTAGAAAGGGACCGTTGAACAGGAAGAGGGATCTTATTGGTGTCGTCGTAGGCGGAAATGGAGACTTCTCCACAGTAGCCAATCTTGGAGAGGGCGGAGTTGATATTCCGAGCGATTGCTAAAGTGTCACAACCCTTCGGGACCGGGTAGTTTTCTATGTCCCACCAAACCGATGTCCTCACATCAACGTGATGTGGCTCTGCCGCCGCCGCTTCTAAGCCGTTCATGCCTTACCTACGACGACTCGTTTCTCCACTTTAGCCGTTCAACGTTCTCTTTCTCTCCCACTCTCCCTCCTCTCGCCAATACTTTTGATTTTTGATCAATTTATAACACTTTGAAGTTTTTTTTTTGGAATTTAGGATATACGGAGTAGTTCATCAAATCTTTTTAATTACAATATGGTTGATTTATATAATTTGTTGTATAAACAAAATTATTGAAAAATGGCATCAAGTCTTGATGTTACATTGTTACATACTTTTGAAACATATCATTTGCCATTTAAGTATGCTTTTTTAGAATGATAAAAGATTATTTAATCCCTAAAAAAGCGTGTGTAAATAATAAAACGCCATGTTTTAGTTAACGAAAGAGTATTAATTAAACCATTTCGGAATGACTCACCAGAAAGGACTTGTGGGTAGTACCCATAGGTTACTAGTTCAAACTCCGGAATGGATTACCTATTCAAGGAAGATTATTAATTAGTTTGTGAAACATGCATGGAGATTTGTGTGAAGCCAATGAAATCAGTGTTGTAGCCTTCCTCTGACAGCCCGACTTCGATTCTGAGCACGACCTTGGTCCAGTTCGATCAGACTCAAAAAGGCTTTACATCTAGACCAGTATTGTGTAATGTTTTTAATTCGTCCCATTGAGTTTTTTCAAGATACGGTGTAATGTTTTTAACTAGACAATTTTGACAATGTATCTCCAAAATCAAATGATGAAGAATCCATTAAGTTCCTAAATATCTTATGTTAGAGCAACTCGACACCAAAACATACCAAGCAATGTTAGTGTCAAAGAATCCATTGAGTTTTTTTTTTTCATTAGGTTTTTTAGACAAGATTTTTAATTAATTAGTCAGAAGCATGTAGAATTAAAATAACATCATCACTTGTTTACCACCTTGTCAAACAATGCCACAGTCATGGAGAACAGGGGAGATCAAGATTTGCAAAAAAAAAAAGAAACGTGTGGGCTATATACACCCAAAATTATGCACGTCCTTGGGTTAATTAATTTTTTTAAAACGCTAATTAGACAGAGGAGTTGCACGTCGTTAAGGACGTGCATTTTTTACCTTTGGATTTGCGGTGTATCTATCAACACCCAAAAGAAAGAAAAGAAATATATATCTAAAAGAGAATATTATAATATTATATATTATAAATATTATGAATATACCTATTTTACCCTTCAACCATGCAATCTTCTATATCAAGGGTATATTCAAACCCTAATGAAAACAACCGATTGAATCCTCTTTCTATATACCTCTATTTCTTTACTATGTACCCAAAAACCTATTGTACATATCTGATTTACTTGGTTGTATTTTGTATTTGCATTAATTAAAAATATGACAACAATTTAGGGCTTGAAACCAACGTAATATGGCACACCGGTGGGCTTCAACCAAGAATCCGCTCCCGGCAAGAAAGAGCCGACAGTGTAGGTCTGAGCGATCTCGGGGGCTAGCTCCCTATTTACCTTTGGCCATTGCACCCTAGCGTTGGTCACTGATCCCGGTCCCTTGTTCATGTACTCTCCCCAAAACGAGTCTTGGGTGTTAGGTGTCTTGTCGAAAGGCGTGTAGCCTTCAGGAGTAATCATGTCACCTATTTCATTCTCCATGAACACGGTCCTCGCAAACTCCTTCCACGGCCTACCTAGATAGGTTTTGATCTTGGCCTTGTCGAGGAGTGGGTCCGGCATTATGGTGCAGTCTTGGATGACAATGCCGGTGGGCATCGAAGGACCGGTCCTTCCTTGGGCTGTCACCGCGTTGAACTGGTTCGGCAAGGGTTGACGGACTATGATGTTGCATCTTTGGAAGACTGTGGCCCCGTTCCCAAAGATGAAGTCGACTGTGCCAGTGATGGTGCAGTCACGGAAGAATTGGGACCCGCCCTGCGCGTAGAGGGTGTCTTGGTAGCCATTGAAGTGGCAATTCAGCAACACCTGAAAATACAAACACGTATAAAGACCGATAAAGAAGTCGGTGATCAATGATAATGTACTACATTCATATATAGTAACATCACAAATGCATGCATACATGTTGCTCACCGTTGGACCTGAAGGCAACCGCTTGGTGGCCTTCAGGCCCAGCGGTGTTCTCAAAGCCCATGTCCTTGGCAAAGAAGCCGGCTCCTTGGGCGGAGAAGGAGGACGTTCGCATGGTACCGGTTAGGCTAGGAACGTAGCACTTCTTGCCAGTTACGATAGTCTTTGTAGGACCGTCACCGTACATAAATACATTCTTCATCTTGCTATCCACTGTTATATATTCGTCGTAAACGCCTGCTTTCACGTATATGATGTACCTGTATCATCACATTCGGTTTTTAATATAAGTTCTCATTTATATATACAGAAAAAAAATATTGAATTGATTGATTGATCGATTGATTGATACATACTTTCCACCGGGAGGTAATTTAACCTTCTTGGGGTTATAGGCCAGAAGGGCCTCTAAAATGGTCTTAAACTGGCCACTCCCATCTTGGGCGACGATGACGTTAGGAGACGGGTTCGGAGGCATCCCTTTACCATCAAGGTTCAACAACCGTCTATCAGCGGCGGACAACCACCTTGGGAGGCCGTCGTTGCCCAACATATCGGCAGCCCCTCCTCCGAGCAACCTCCTACCGCTACCCCCAGCATTTTCAGCATCACTTGCAGGCTTTTCAACAGCAACTGTTGCGGCCTTATTGCCGCCCTTGTCGTCCCCGCCCACGACGCCCTTGATTTTGTCGACAATGGTGTCGGGGTTGAGCTCGAGGCCGGCCGCGCCCATAGCCTTGCTGAAGCCGGTGAAGACATCGAGGACGACCATGGTGATCTCCGAGGCGTTGGCCACCCCGTCCTTCATCACGTCTTGGAGGTCGACGGCCTCGGCGCCACCGAGCGTTTCCATGCAGTTATCCACGTATGTTAGCACGTCGGACAACCACAACCTTAACGTGAACGACGTGCACTCGGCCTTGTACGCGTTCGGGTCTCCGATTTGGTTGATGGCTTCCTTGAGCTTCTCCATCGCGTTCGTAAAGAGGTCCTTGCAGTCATCCACCGCCATCGTCGCCGCCTCCGGGTTCTTCGAGTTCTTCGGCTGCAGTGCCCCGGTTAGGTTGAAGATGTTCTCCATCCCCTGCAGCGCCAGCGTCGCCCCTGACCTGATCACCTCCTGTGTCGATCCGCTCCCATTGGCGAACTTGACCAACACCGTCTCGCACGAGTCCTTGTACATTGACCCTTGGCACAACGTCCTTACGCTATGCTCGATCGCAGCTGGCCCTCCTCCGCCATCCGGAACCACCATCGGGCTCCCGGATTCACCACCACCACCTCGAGCACCGCCAGTGTTGTTGCCTGCGCCGTTCACCACCACCTCCACCACCACACTCTCGCCTACCATATATATACATAACATATAACATATCGTCGTGATATCACAGAAGGTCACATATAGTGCAACATATTACGTTACGAAAATGCATAAATTCGTTACATATAATGCAACATATTACGTCGCAATAATGTATAAGGTCACCTTTAGGAGTTTGGAGCTCGCACGTGCCGCACTGCGTTTGGCAGTCGGCAGCGGTCTTGCCCTGAGCCTGACAGTTCTTGTGGCAAACGTCGTTGCAGTTTTTAATGGTGACGGAGACATCCGTCGCCGAAACGGTGATCACGGCGGAGGCCACCGTGATGCACAAGAGAAATATTCCGACGACATCCCCCTTTTTATTCTTTTCCATTATTTTTAATCTATTTTTAATATTTTTTGGGGGGGATTTTGTTTGTTCTTTTCGTTTTCCGGCGATTATATATAGTCTTTTTTTGGAGGGTAAAAGAGAATAAAGAATGCCTGAAATTAATGACTCTAATTAGATGGATACTAATTTGGTTTTGTGATCGAGGTTTTCAGGCATAAACATAGAAAAACGGATTTCTCATCTTATTTTGCCTTATTCCTTGCATGTTAAATCTTTATTTAATTTAGAAATTAACTGCTTAATTTTGGAGAGATTAGTATTTTTTTGGTAAAGATTGGAGAGATTAGTATACATAATTGATAATACATGTGTGGTTTAAAAAAAATCATTAAGTATATCAACAAGGATCCTCTATATCACTCTATGCTTCACAATATGCATCACAAAATTAATTTAACATTAAATTTTTAAAAAAAATCATATTAATATTCTAAACACTTATATTTATATGTTTATAAACTTTTATTTTGAAAAACCATTTTTAAAATAAAAATAAAAATTGAAAAGATGATTATTTGAAATATATATTTTTTAAATTTTATAAAAAATAAATTTGCAAGATAAAATTTTATAAATATATAAATATAGGTCTTTCAAATATAAATATAATTTTATTTTATTTTTTAAAATTACATTTTAGATCAAAATAATGTTGTGATGCATGTAGTGAAGCACACAATGATACATAGGTTCATTTGAAATTATTTTTGTATTTTTAATTAGATAGAATCTCATTTGGATTGACACCTCTATTATATTTTGGTGAAAATCAGGAAAATAGATCCTATCACTAATTTTGAAAACAAATAAAGAAAACTAATAATCTAATGGCTACGGATCCTCTAATCCAAATTTATGGTCACATAGCAGATTTATTTTTCAATTGGTTTTCAACTTCAACAAAATCATCCATCTACCCTATGACTATTTTTTCAAGTACTTCTTGTGGATTTTTGGCGTTCATGTATAAGCGCAAAAAATCCATAAGAGGTGCTCGAAGAGAGAGCTGGGGTAAAGACAGAATGCCTTATTAATTAAGCTTTGAAGAGATTTATAGTTGATTAATTTTACCACCCACGTAACGGCTACAACTTTATATATCGTACTCCTCAAGGAGAAGTCAAATGACCTTGAAAACAAAATGCAAAGTTAAGCAAAAATGTTTTGCATTTTGGTTTAAAGACCGCCTGACTCCTCCTTGAGGGTGTACAATGGAAAGGAGAGGTTGTAGCCATCGGATTTGTGCTTCCGATTACACGGATGGAAAAATCTAATACCCCTTTGTAGACTCACATAGTAGTCTCTTGCTCCTCCCTTTAACCCTTGCTGCTGCAATTTTAGAATTGTATGAGCTGACAAAACCTGATCCGAACCCGTTATAACCGAAACTCGAAATAACCCAAAATTTAAGATACATTCTAGTAAAGTTTTAAAAATGAATATTAAAATAATGAAAATTTGAGACAATCCGAACCCGAAATAACCGAAACTCGAGACAATCGAAAGCCAAAATAACCAAAACATGAGACAACTAAAACCCAACATAACTGAAACCTGAATAACTGAAACTGAACAAGTGCTCTGGGTGACATTACCTTTCCACTTTGCTCAAAAACTGGAAAGATTATACTAAGTATATGTTAAGTATTCACACTAGAGCCCAGAGGAACAATTTAATCCATATGAAAAACATGGGGAAAACATAGTATATCCAATTTCTTCATTACATCGACAACCACATTATAATTCGTCGTGACCTTGTTCACTGCTACAACTTGCGGTCATGAAACTATAGTATATCCAATATGACTAAATCGTCAAACGTCCAAGAAGGTTAAGTAATTAAGATACCAAGAAACCCTGGTCGAGTAGTATATTTATTTTGTTTTTTGGTTATAAGGCCAGAATTTACCTTTTTTAACCCAAAAACTTAAGCTATTGTGTAGAAATTTTGCCTCTAACTTCCCCTCTCCTTTTATTTTGTTGTTGATTTTTGGTCCACCACTTATTTGGGACACTTTTTAATCTCAACATTACTTTCTTAAACTTATAATATAGATGCACTTAATAACTTATTTGCTAACTTTTATAAATATTTCATCTATGAACTTTTGATTTACTTTCATTTTTCATTTGCGCAAATATAAAATGACAGAGAAATGAAGTTGTATTCATGCTATTTCTTATATATACTAGTCTCATTTTTCTCTCACCTTAAATACCGAGCAGATATTAATCGATTATTCTTGATAAGCTTTTGATAATAATATAGGCTATAGGACTCAAAACAAAATGTATTATTCAATTTCTTTTGGGTCTCATTTGCATGTAGAGGAGGCCTCATAACATATATCACATATTCAAAATTCTTTTAAGTGTTAAGCGGCAAGAATTTATTGAGTCAAATTCGAAATACGAAAATGCATGAACGCACCCATTTGACCGACAACTCTAATGATTTATTGTGTTGGTCTACATCTATATATAAAGTATTTGGAGAACTGGTTTAGATGGTGATGTTGTATATCCATAACTGTCTCATTGAATTCAATCTAGAGGTATAAGAGACATATAGTAACATTTACTCTCATATAGATGATCTTGTTATTATTTTATAAGAGAAAGGTACATTTACCGTCACACTTATAAAGAATCTTCAGGTCCTAGCTAAGATTATCCGATCATTTCAGTAGATGCTCATATGAATTTTATCAATCTTATAAATCATTGTTTTCCTTGAGTGACCGATTATAGAATACATGATGCCACAAAATGAAAATATATATTTTATCATCAACTGATATATATACAGTAATATCATCAATTTCAATGTGATAATTAATTAAATAAGTGTGCAAAATAATCAAATGTATACATTCTCATTTAACTAGCTACTAATATTTGTCCAATGTCAACATCTTTTATTCAATCAGTTAGGTCATCTTTGTTCTTGATTGATTCAACGTTCAATTTCATCCAATTTTATTGAAATTTTCATGGCGGTTTTCTATAAAAGTTATGGCTGAAAATCTCGATCTACAAAACCAAATTAATTAGTTTTTGTCCTATTCCTTCGCAAGAGGATCTAAGCACGAATTAGAATCCACCAAAAATGAGAAATTTCAGGCATTGTTTATTCCATTTTACCCTTCAAAAAACTATATATAATGGCTGAAGCAACAAGAATAAATCGAAAAACAAAAATCCCCAAAAACAATTTCATATTAAAAAAATTGAAAAAAAAAAGATAAAATAATGGGAAAAAATAAGAAAGGGGATGTCATCGGAGTAGCTCTCTTGTGGATCACGGTGGCCTCCGTCGTGATCACCGTCTCGACAGCCGATGTATCCGTCGCTGTAAAGAACTGCAACGACGTTTGCCACAAGAACTGCCAGGCTCAAGGCAAGAGCGCCTCTGAGTGCGAAACTCAATGTGGCAAGTGCGAGCTCCAAACTGCTCAAGGTATATATAATATATTATTGTAACGACTTTATAATTATAGTAACGAAATATGTTGCACTATACGTGACCTTATGATCTATTGCGACGGTTTATATGTAATGGTAGGCGGCAGTGTGGTGGTAGAGGTGGTGGTGAACGGCGCAGGCAGCAGCAACGGTGGGGGCTCGGAGAGCACGACGACGACGACGGAACCGTCGTCGCCGACTCCAACGGCCCCATCGACGACTCCTTCAGTCCCGGCGGAAGGCGGGGGAGGGTCGGCTGCGGTCGAGCAGAGCGTAAAGACGTTGTGCCAAGGGTCGATGTACAAGGAGGCATGTGAGACGATCATGGTTAAGATCGCCAACGGGAGCGGGTCGACGGAGCAGGTGATCAAGGCGGGGGCGACGCTGGCGCTGCAGGGGATTCATAGCGTCTTCAACCTTACCGGGTCGCTGCAACCGAAGAACTCAAAGAAGCCGGAGGCAGCGGCGATGGCGGTGGACGACTGCAAGGAGCTCTTTTCGGACTCGATCGAGAAGCTGAACGAAGCCATCACCCAAATCGGAGACCCGAACTCGTATAAGACCGAGTGCTCGGCGTTCAAGTTGAGGCTGTGGCTATCCGACGTGCTAACGTACGCGGATAATTGCATGGACACTCTAGGCGGCGCCGAGGCCGTCGACCTCCAGGACGTGATGAAGGACGGCGTGGCTAACGCCTCGGAGATCACCATGGTTGTCCTCGATATGTTCACCGGCTTTAGCAAGGCTATGAATGCGATCGGGATCAGCACCAACACCGTCGTTGACGAGATCAAGAGCTTTGTAGGCGGCGACGAAAAGAGTGGTGAAAAGGCCGCGGGTGGCGATGCAAAGGCCGCAGGTGGTGAAGAAAAGGACGCGGGTGCGGGTGGTGAAGAAAAGGCCGCAGGTGGCGATGAAAAGGCTGCGGGTGGTGAAGAAAAGGCCGCGAGTGGCGGTGAGAGTGCTGCAGGCAGCGGTAGGAGGTTGCTCGGAGGAGGGGCTGCCGAAATGTTGGGCAGCGACGGCCTCCCTAAGTGGTTGTCTGCGGGCGACAGGCGATTGTTGAACCTCGATGGCGAGCGCAACGAGCGTCTTCTAGACGGGGTGCCTCCGAACCCGCCTCCTAACGCCGTCGTCGCCCAAGACGGAAGTGGTCAGTTTAAGACCATCATTGACGCCCTCAAGGCCTATGACCCCAAAATCATCCCTCCCGGTGGCAAGTATGTATTTCAATCAATCAGTCAATCAATCAATCTGTTATACGTACGAATATTAAATTCATATATGTCAAAATATTTCAGGTTTGTCATATACGTGAAAGCGGGTGTTTACGACGAGTATATAATAATCGACAACAAGATGAAAAACATATTCATGTATGGTGACGGTCCTTTAAAGACTATCGTAACCGGCAAGAAGTGCTACATTCCCAGCCTAACCGGGACCATGAGAACGTCCACCTTCTCCGTCCAAGGAGCAGGCTTCTTTGGCAAGGACATGGCCTTCGAGAACACCGCTGGACCCGAAGGTCACCAGGCGGTCGCCTTCAGGTCCAACGGTGACAACCATGTATGCATATCTGTGTTTTATATCATCGATCACCAACTTCTCGATAGATCAATCGTTCTTATACTTGTTTATGTTTGTGTTTATGTTTTCAGGTGTTACTGAACTGCCACTTCAACGGCTACCAAGACACACTCTACCCGCAGGGCGGGTCCCAGTTCTTCCGGGACTGCCTCATCTCCGGCACAGTCGACTTCATCTTCGGGAACGGTGCCACAGTCTTCCAGAACTGTGAGATCGTAGTCCGCATGCCCCTACCGAACCAGTTCAACGCGGTGACCGCACAAGGGAGGACCGGTCCTTCGATGCCCACCGGCATCGTCATCCAAGGCTGCAGGATCGTGGCCGACCCGCGCCTCGACAAAGTCAAGATCAAATCCTACCTCGGGAGGGCGTGGAAGGAGTTCGCGAGGACCGTGTTCATGTTCACCGACATCGGAGACATGATCGCGCCCGAAGGCTACACGCCCTTCGACATCCAGAAGTCGCCCAACACCCAGGACTCGTTCTGGGGAGAGTTCAAGAACACCGGACCCGGAGCGGCCACCGGCGCCAGGGTGAACTGGCCAAAGGTCAACAAGGACTTGCCCCAAGACCTCGCCCAGACTTACTCCCCCGGCGCCTTCTTGCCCGGAGCCGATGCCTGGTTGAAGCCCACCGGTGTGCCGTATTACCTTGGCTTGACCCCATAATTAAGTTAATTAATCACCTCTTTTATTTTATTTTATTCGATCCAAAATACAACAAAATGGCTATGTACTTACAATAGGTTTTTCGATTTTTATTTTTTTTTTAGTTTTTAATTAACTCTTTTTCTCCGATGTGAGAGATGGAGGACAACAAGTTTTAGGGAAAAATAATGGCAAATTTTGTTGGTTAATTTTGCTGATAGATTAGGGTTTTTGATCGATTTATTTGAGGGTGAGAGAGACACTAGTCGATCTCCATCTCATTTATATTCTAATTAATTAATGTATAAAGAATGTATTCCAGTGTTATTCATTCATCAATTTGCTAGCTATATATCATTTTTTTTTTCTGGTTTTATCAACAAAAAAAAATCTGGTTTAATTCAAATGCAGATGATCACATAAATACTGGGTATAATAATTAAGTTTTAATTTAGATTCAGATGTAGAGTAGATGTAGAGTGATTGAGTCAATTGAATTAGACTAAAGTATAAAAAAAGTAATTTAATTAGTTAGTAATCCTGGTATATTAACTCATATGTGTGGGATTTATAATGAGGTTGAATTTGATAAATAATGTGACAATCTTAAATTTCTTAACATTTTTAGCACAAAATTGGTTAGGGCGTTACATGTGTTTTCTATAAGGCCATGACCAATTTTGTGTTAAAAATGTTAAGAAAATTTAAGGTTGTCCAACTATGCGTGTTTTTCAGTAATTTCCTACTTTAAGGGTAATTTTTTTGAAAACTCCGATATTTTCAGGGTAGTTTTCTGGAATTTACCCCTTTTTAGGGTAGTTTTCTGTAATTTACGCTTGACTAAAATGTCGAGTATGTTATGTACCGGCGAGGTTGATAACACATTCCCGCTTTCTACTTTGATTTCTACTCGTCGGCGATAATCTTCTTCTTCGACTACACCGTCTTGATCTAGGGTTTTTCGGTAGTCATGGATTTCGGAAACCTCTGCTTGTGTACGAAGTGCGCGTCAAGTTCCTCCTCTTTTCTTTACGGCGTTTTCCGATTACGGGAGCTGGTCTTCACTCGTCGGAAGCTGAATCGCCGGCGTCGAGATCCTCAGAGGCGGAATGACGCTGATGTGAGAGTCTCTCCGACTTGTGCGTTCAGCCAATTCGCCCAATTCCATCTTATCCCTAAATCCGCCGGCCGTTGTTGGCGATTACTGATGCTAGGGTTGTTGCTGGAGCTAAATTAGTTATGGAGGTAGCTGTGCCGCTGTCCGGCCAAATTGTGGCGGGCTTGAGAGTACTGAAGACTCATCCATCACCCGCGCACTCGTAAATTGTTGTTTGAACACGTCTGATTCGAGGTACTGTTCTGATTTCGTTGCGATTGGAATGCTTATGCTGTCTGATCAATTTCATGTTTTATTGGTTGATGTTTCTAAATCATTGAATTGTGAAGTGATTTTAGAAGTTGCTGAGTTGAAATGGAGTTGAATTTGCCTCGTACAATTCGGCAGTTTACTGTTTCTCTCCCTTATCATTGATTCATTGTTTCCATAAACATGTAACATTTCGTTTTGAGCTTGCTGGCTTTGTAATTTCTTTGTTCAAATGAGTATTTGTATTAGATGGGGATGCATTTGTTTTATTTCAATGCTTTGTGCAGTGGGAACTTCTAGATAGTGTGAATTTATAACTTGCTTGTTTGAAATGGAGTTGAATTTGTTAGGTAATGCTCAAACTAATATATATTTATGTTTCAAAAACTAAAAAGAAGTTTGTTGTTTCAATTTTGGTAATGTGATATATGAAGAGCCACAAATTTAGGAACTCATGATGGAGCCCTAAAAGTAGCAGTAGTGTATTACTAAAAAAGGAAAAAACAGGAAGGGGAAAAGGTAAAGTAAGTTATCAAGGGAAAAGCAAAATAAACAAATTTCTTGTTCCTTTCCGGATTCATCTTCCTCAATCATATCCAGAAATCCTTTGTTAGTTGATTAAATTACCTGTCGAATTGGATTGAAAGAGGAGTTGCAATCATCCCCAGAAAGCTTTTGTTGGTTGATTAAAATTACCTGTCAAATTGGATTGAACAGAGGAGCTACATGAGAAATGCCCATCGACAATAAGTTATGCATTTTTTTTCCCATTTTAAAGAGAATTTTTCTTGATCATGCTTCCATTGCATTTTGAACACATTCATTCCTGTTATATGAAATTTGAAACAGGGCAGGAGGGACATGGGAATTTGATAGGAAGGAGTGTTTGTTCTTGAGGTAGCTTTTGGGCAGGTTATCCCATAGGTCACACTAGGGTGGTGAGGCCAGACTTGGAGTGTTTGCTCAACCCGGGCACGGGGCTAGGTGACACCGGTACGAAGTCAACCGGGGCTAGACAAATTCTAGCGCAAAGCCTAGTGGATTGTTGCATACCAATCCCAAGGTAAAACCCGCACCATCGCCCCATATAGTCGATGTGGAATGCCCAAAAGGTATGGGACATGGACATCCCATACTTGGCATTGGGCACCAACTCCCCATATAGTCAATGTGGGATCCCCAAGTCCTAATACATTGACAGGTTTTATAGACTTATTCTCTCCAAAGTCCAACCTCTTCGGCTAGATTATTCGGATAGGTTCTCCCATGGGCCTGCACCGGTTTGCTTAGGATGTAGTAAGGATAACAATTGCAAATGGATATTATCTAATTATCTTTCTCACGTGGGTACGTTCACAAATGTGATTATCTAACTATTCCTAGTATACCATAACACCAATATTTGATTCTACTACCATCTTTAGAAAAACCCTTCCAGTAAACTCTGGCCTCGCCCCCTTCTAAAGGCCAAAAATGAGTCCTCTGAGGCTCTGATAAACTTTTATCAGATTGATTGAGTTACAGTTTGGTTGGTAGATGTTTGGAAGTTGATTTCAGTTTGCGGACTCTGGCAACTAGATGAGGTTCCTTTATTCTCTATGCATTCTGCTTTGCTTTGTAAAGAGTTCCAGAATTTCTATTTTTCAGTTTTGACTTTAGCAATAAGCTGGATTGTTGTTTCTTGTATATGACAACTTGTACCCCTCCCTGACACAGGAATTGGTATTTGGTAGCAGTTGTTCTATATTGTTACTTGTATATTCAATTGTGTTAGAATCAAGGGAGACCCCATTTTAAAAGCCCGGTACAATATTGCCCAAGTATTCTTATCACATCTCTTTCTTGGATTTTTTATAGTTTTTTTTTTCCTGATTTCTGCAGACATCCTTGACAATTTCATCGTTGTTTTAAGCAAAATTTGCAGTTGTAATTTCGTTTGAAGCTGTCCTGATCTAGGTTAAACTCATGGAATCACCTAGTAAGCAGCTCGATCCATCATTTCGCAATTCCTTATTTGATCTTGCTCTCAAGTATCTTGCTTTGCTATTCCTTGTCATGTTCACATGTGATTCTTTTGGCGGCAGGTGGTCGTTTGAGTTATACATCTGTTGTCATCTTAACCCTGGATTCTGGTGAGGTATATATTGTTGCTAGCCTGTCCATTCGGTCCGACACTCAAGTAATTTATGTTGATCCTTCTACTGGAGCTCTTTGTTACAACGGAAAGTGGGGCAATGATATCTTCAAGTCTGAACGTGAAGCCTTAGATTTTCTAATGAATAGCTCAAGACAGTCGTGCAAAACCATTAGCACTATTTTTGCAAGAGCAGTCTTGGGTTATGCAGCACTGGGAAGCTGGGGGTTGCTTCTTGTTGCTACAAAGTTGGGTTCTAGCATTCCAAATTTACCTGGTGGAGGCTGTGTCTACACGGTGATGGAGAGCCAATGGATAAAAGTGCCACTTCAAAATTCTCAACCCAGAGGAAAAGGGGAACTGGAGAATATTCATGAAGTGACGGAGCTTGAAATTGATGGAAAATACTACTTCTGTGAGACAAGAGACATAACTCGGCCTTTTCCAAGCCACATGCCCATGGAGAAGCCCGATGATGAGTTTGTTTGGAATGGATGGTTATCAACTCCTTTTAAAAGAATAGGCCTGCCAGAGCATTGCGTTGTCCTTTTGCAGGTTCTGCATCACAATCTTGACTCTTCTCATGTTTCTTCTCTTCGATTCCTAACCTTGCTAACAGTTTTATCAGTATATATTGCTGAGTGTTGTAATTTAGTTCTCTCTGTTGCTTTCCGTTGCATTTGATTTTGGTTCATGAAGTTGATCCTGATAGTTTCATGTTTTGAACCTGTTGTTACACTGGTGCTACCTTTGGCCTTTGTGCTACCTATTGTTATACTGGTGGTGCTACCTTTGGTCGTGGTGGTCCACATCTTGGCAACACTGCTGATGCACTTCTGGCTCTCTTCCTACTCTTGAAACCCAGGTTGCAAGCAAAATGCAATGATAACTTTGATTGGGCCAAATCCCTCCTCACAGAATGATTCACTAACCTGTAGTGCACATTCTAATCACTAGGGAGTTATAGTGAGGAGACGGTTTATTTACTTTCATGTAAAATCATGTATGTTCAGTTGTTGGATGAAATGCCAACTCCAATGCTTCTAACAATTTATCCACCACAGTTAAGGTTCTAGTGGAAGGGTATCATTAGGTGTCTTTGATATCCAGGCGCATAGGCAATCTTATTTCCTTGCCATTTTGAAGATAGTTGTTTCCTCTTCCTTTTTAGAATGGGATGTTTATCTTTAGTATCTTTTGCAAGATGAGAAGTCACTTTTTTTCTTGTTTGCATTTAATTTTGACTTAATTATGGAGTTTATGTTAGCTTACAGGGCTTTGCCGAACATCGAAACTTTGGGAGCTTAGAACTACAGGAAGGTATTGTTTCTCTTATAGCTCGTCGAAGCAGACTGCATCCAGGCACTCGATATTTGGCAAGGGGATTAAATTCATGCTCCAGCACTGGTAAGATAAATGTGTTCAGACAAACCCACCCGGCACTAAGTCCGGGTTTAGGGTGCGCGTAAATTCGAAGAATAGAGAAAGGGGGCCCAAGGGCCTTACATCAAACTACAATCCTTAAAAGCAAGGACGCAGCCTAAGCTTTCCAAGGATTAGTAGCAAAATAAGTCTCAAAGTGTATGTCTCTTTGAGACTTATTTTGCTACTAATCCTTGGAAAGCTTAGGCTGCAACATTAAAAATTGAACTTTTTAATAAGTCTCAATGTGTTCAACAGGCTGTAGTGTGGGTGTCTTTGGTCAGTGACAATTTCTTTGTGCCAACATCAGCAAGTGTAATGGTACACTAGTGTGGGTTCTCATGAGAAGAAAAATTGGGGTGACTGTGAGGATGAATTTGAATTGGATCTGTAACATTAAAAATTGAACTTTTTAACATAAAGCATTGAACATGTGACCTAAAAAATTGAACAGGAAAAAATGAACCTTTGACATAAAAAATTGAACCTATATTAGTCCTTGCAGTCCTCATTACAATAGTGGGGTTCACCAAAGTGTGATCAATGGTACAATTACGTATTTTGAAAATAATCAGATGGACAGTCTAGTAATCTTCTTACCTTGTTTTCTGCAATTTTTTAAGTTTAGACTGAATATCAAACTTTGACAACAGTTGGTGCTGTATTTTGCAAATTTTTCCTTTATTATCTAAATCGTGCATTGAGTTGAGTATCAAATATGTTCAATATGCATCCAAGGAGTGGTGGTATCATAATAAGATACTCATGCTGCAAGTTATCTCGTGTCTGCTAAGTTGCTTAGCTGTTTATTTTGTATACTTTTGTGTTCTGCCTCTAATCTCTATGGTAAATAAATTGGATAAACTGCAAATGATGTACAGGAAATGAAGTCGAGTGTGAGCAACTGGTTTGGGTTCCCAAAAAGGACAGTCAGAGTGTTCCTTTCAGCAGATACATTTGGCGGCGTGGCACTATTCCTATCTGGTGGGGTGCTCAACTAAAAACGATCACCGCAGCTGAAGCAGAAATATATGTTGCAGAGAATGAACCTTACAAGGGAAGTCCTCAATACTATCAAAGATTGAGTAGAAGATATGATGCTCGAAACTTCAATCTTGTATCTGGTGGGAGTCAGAAGAAAAATCTTTTGGTCCCCATTGTGTGCATTAACTTGCTCAGAAACGGAAAGGGGAGATCAGAATCCTTGTTAGTTCACCATTTTGAGGAATCTATCAATTACGTTAGATCAAGTGGAATGCTTCCCGACACACGGATAATGTTGATGAATTATGATTGGCACGCGAATATCAAGTTGATAGGCGAACCACGTACAATTGAAGGACTGTGGAAATTGGTTAAGGAACATATTATATCCATTGGAATCAGTGAAGGGGACTATCTTCATTCGCGTCAGGGCATTCCAAATTGTAGAGGGCAAATCATCCACACTGATGAGTATGAAGGTGCATTTTGCCTAAGATCATGTCAAAACGGTGTGTTGCGCTTTAACTGTGCAGATTCTTTGGATAGGACGAATGCTGCCAGTTTTTTTGGAGCCCTCCAAGTGTTTGCGGAGCAATGTAAACGGCTAGGGATATCTCTTGACAACAATTTGTCGGTTGGTTGTGATTTGTTGGACAATGAAACATGTACTGCTCCTCTACCACTTGGCTGGGAAAAACAATCTGATGAAGTGACTGGAAGGGTGTTTTACATTGACAGGAACACTAGTAATACCACCTGTAATCATCCCTGCCCGGATAAGCCCTGGAAGAGATATGATCTGACCTTCGAAGAGTTCAAGAGGTCAACTATGCTATTACCAGTGTCTCAACTGGCTGATCTTTTTCTGCTTGCTGGAGATATCCATGCCACACTGTATACTGGTTCTAAAGCTATGCATAGTCAGATACTTAGCATTTTCAATGACGAAGGTGGTACATTTAAGAAGTTTTCTGCAGCTCAAAGCATGACGATAACTCTGCAGAGAAGATATAAAAATGTTGTGGTGGACGGCTCGCGCCAGAAGCAATTAGAAATTTTCCTTGGGATGAGGCTCTTTAAGCATCTACCATCTGTCTCTTTCTTCCCTTTGCACGTATGCCATTTTGCTATTTTTATACATTGGTTAACTTGCTTGTTTAACTTGTATAAGGACAATCCTCTTTTTACATGTTTTAATCGATTTATCTATTTATTCATGAGATTGATAGACAAGCCATTAACTGATAAAAGTGATATAATAATTATGTTTTTCAACTCGGACGAGGAGGCTAAGTGATATGGCCCTTAATATTTCAAATTGACGACTCAGGTACCATCCCGACCACCTGCTTGCTTTCTCAAACCAGTCCCTGGGATTCCAGATTCTACTGGTGAAATCAGTCTTCTGAGTTCCAAGCGAAAAAACTTGATCTGGGTATGTTAGCTTCCTTCAAAATGGAAAGATCAGTTTCATATCACAAGTTTCTCATTTTCAAATAATTTGTCTTTAATTGATCAAATCAAATCATGCATTTATAGGTTTGCCCAGAGGCAGCTGATGTGATTCAACTCTTCATTTATCTTAGTGACCCATGCCATGTTTGTGAGCTACTTCTTACTGTATCACATGGTGCAGATGATTCAACATTTCCTGCAGCCGTTGATGTGCGAACAGGACGAGATCTTGATGGACTTAAGCTTGTTCTTGAGGTACTCTACCATATTCAATCAAAGTCAACTTACTCATTTAAGAACTATGTATAAATCTTGCACACATCAGTTGTTCAGGGTCATAATTCTCTCCAAAACTTTAAGCAAGGAACCATGAAGGTCATTCAGTACACGGAGACATTTGTTATTGTCTCAAGTTAGTCTGTGTTATTTTTACATTTAACGTTACCCAAGTCCATGGGCTGCATACTTGCATATATTAGTTTTGTTTCGTTCATATTTTGTTTTGTTATGTTGAAATTCTTGTCTGCTAGGTATGTTTTAGCAACCAGCAGCATACCATATTCGTACTTGCCCAAGATTACTTCTTTTGATCTTCATAACAAAAAACTTTTTTATTTTCCTTGTATGCCTTCTGCTAATGCTGATCAGAGAAATTTATCATTTCTTGTATGTATCGGACATCGACGACAGTGTGGACCTATTCCTCATTGTGCAAATGGGACGAGCATTTCAATTCCCTTACCAGGGCCTGTGAGCTCAAAGGACATAGATGTGACTGGTTCTGGAGCAGACCTTCACAGACCAAATGTTTCCAGGCATTCTCTCCTATATGATTTCGAGGAGTTGGAAGGAGAGCTGGACTTCCTTACACGCGTGGTTGCCCTGACATTCTATCCTTCTGTTTCAGGAAGAACAACAATTACTCTTGGCGAGGTACAAAGTCTAGGAGAACTCAGTTTCTTATTCATGATTCTTGCATGTTTGATGCTTGGAGATGGTTCAAATGGTATTTGTTATTTAGTTGCATAAATCTGAAATGAAATTTGATACAGGTTGAGGTGCGTGGGGTCTCTATTCCATGGAAATCCATGTTTACATGTGAGGAGCCTGCATCAAGCTTATTAGAGCAAGCTAAAAGGAAAAACAGAAGCAATCCATTTATGCATGATTTGGATACCAGTTTACACCCTCCTCATTCACTCACAGAGGATGTACCATCTCCACTGCAACAAAATAATCCTAGCAATTGGAAGGGGGATGGACTAATTTCATCAGTTGATGCTGTTGATACTGGGTCCTCCCAATCTCAACATGTGGAACTACAACCAAGTGGCACCAGGCAATATACAAGTTTGATAAAATCCTTTATGGAGTTGCAAACGGTATGTGGAACACCCTATCTCAACTTAGATGTGTCTTGGTAGCTATGTTTCAATTATAACAGCAAAGCTACTGAAATGAACCATTAAATTAACCATTCTTCAGAAAAGAATGAAAAAAGTAAAAAATGAGCACTTCAAAAACAGCAACTTCCCTGGTATGGTGGTTCAGTTATGTTCACAAATGATTATTTACTTGTTACAGTTACATTTACCATTGTCTGTTGATGGTACTATTAAGTCATAGACTCATTGTGCAGCATGTTAAGATTACTGGGGCTATTTGTCTTATCAGGTTGAGTTTTATATATACATTTATTTCATACTAGTGCATGTCTCGTACCATGCACATGAATACGTTAACACAATATTTTAAAATTACATCTATTATCTATAAAAGAAACCTATTAAAAATATGATAAAAATAATAAATATGAAATACAATATGAGAATTAAACTAATAACGATCAAAGTGTGTGGGAAATATAAAATAAAAATTAATCTATATATAAATAATTCATTCTACCAAATAATAATATAGATATAAATAAAATAATAGCTACGTATCAAATAATTAATTTTGATATAAGTAATTCTTTTCACCAAAAAATATTCTAGATATAAATAAAATAAAGCCTATCAAATATTTATCTATTAATATTTTTGGTAAGTATGGCTATAAAATAGTTTTGATTGTGACATATGATAACTTTCTATAAATTATGACTACATATTATTTTAATAATTTTTTGGCGAATTGTTTTTTCTAGGCTCAACCACAACACGCCATGTAGGACCCTATGCATCAGTTTGAGTATATGTATATGTATATAGATTTCATGAAAATTGGTTTCTTACTCAAATCGTTGCTTCATATATTAGGGGTTTGGTTGGCTACTCAAGAGACAATTAACAATCGGTGATTTCTTGCCGCTAGATTTTTTATGCTTTCAATTGAATTGCAGAGAAGTAAGCTAGATTTTGTCGAAGCTATGAAGCTTGAAATCGAACGTCTACATCTTAATCTATCTGCGGCTGAACGAGACAGGGCCTTATTATCCATCGGCATTGATTCGGCTTCTATAAATCCTAATCTTTTGGTTGATGACTTATACATGGTAAAAATTTGCCGGATGGCAAGTAGTCTTGCAGTACTTGGACAAATAAAAATGGAAGACAAAATTAATGGATCCATTGGTCTAGAATGCGAAGATAATAATGTTATTGACTTCTGGAATGTTGTTGGAATCGAAGAGAACTGTTACGGTGGGAAGTGCAAGGTGCAAGCTGAACGGCAAGGGAGTGAAACATCATCAGCACAATCCGTGAAGTCTTCTTTCTTTGTGTGCCATCAATGTGGGAGAGAAGTTTGCAAGATCTGTTGTGCTGGAAAAGGAGCACTTCTTCTCGGAAGGCAAAATCCAAGGCAGTCTGGTAGTGCCTTCCAAGGCCACAATGGATTGAACCATGGCCGTGACACTGATCCCTCTGGAAACCAGTATTTGGCATCAGAGGAGATTATTTGTAAACAATGCTGCAAGGAAGTCATACTTCATGCTTTGATCTTGGACTATATTAGGGTGTTGCTTAGCTCTAGGAGGATTTCTCGCATGTTCAAGGCTGTTGAGGAAGCCTTGGACCTTGTCATGGGTTTTCCACTTATTGATGGAGTGGCTGAAGGATCTAATATGCCTGATCCTCTAAAAGCTGACATGGCGTTTCGGAAGTTGCTCAATGGAGAAGAATCACTTGCTGAATTCCCATCTGCCAGTTTTCTGCATCTGGTAAGGGCCTTTGTCTATCGTTCTCTGTCCCATCCTATAGGTCTGAAGGGCAGTGCCAGTAACCAATGACCATACATCTATTTCTCCTTGTAATTTTCTCTATGACAGATTGACATGGCTATTGATTCTGCACATCCCTTGTCGTTGCTTGCCCCTCTGGGTTGCGGACCACATGACGCTTACTGGAAGGCTACAGCAAACTCCACCTTTGTTGAATTCGCCATTGTTCTTGGTAATCTTTCAGATGTCAGCGGGGTGATCTTAATTGTTAGTCCTTGTGGATACTCAAAAGCTGATGCTCCTTCTGTAAGTTCCTGAGGTCTCCCTATTACATAACATATCTCAGATTGAAATTTAAAAGAGTCCATAAAATGTGAGAGCTGTTATAAGAGATTAAGAGGTCATAACTTGGTAACTTTCAGTAAAAGCATAATTCAGATAATTTCTTGACCCTCTAGATGCCAAGGCAGGTAAGGCTACCTTATCAAACATGTTATTGTTATCATAATCTTTCTAGTGACCTTAGAAGGCCTTTATCAGAAAAAAGTAAAAAAATAAGAAGGGATGAGAGATTATTTTCTCGTGTCAGGCTTTCAGTTTGCTATTGTACTTGATGAATTGTCTAGCTGCTCTTCTAAACATGTTTTTTTTTTTGGTTATTGTGGTTTTCAATAACACACCATCTGCAAAATTTGCCATAGGTGCAAATCTGGACCAGCACTACAATAAGCAAGGAAGAGGACTCATGCATGGGAATATGGGATGCCGACTATTTGTTAAATTCGTCACAAGAGCTTTATGGACCTGAAGAGCATGAAGTTGGGACAGTTCCTCGGCATGTAAAATTTTCTTTCAGGAAGCCTGTTAGATGTCGCATAATTGGATAACATTATGTCTCGATAGACCTGGATCAAGTTCTGTAAACTTTGAGAGAGATCTTTCTTCAGATATCAATCCTTCGTGTCTGCATGCCAAAAGAATTCTTGTAGTTGGATCTCCGGTGAGAAATGAAATAGACATTACAGCAAAAGAAGCCTCCAACCATTTAAAATTGAGGCAATCGTTGGAGTCTCCACCACGGCTAAGTAGATTTAAGGTGTAACTTAATGCTCCATTCTTCATTTGTTTCGTAAATTGCACTACCTTATGTAGTTATGTCTGTCTTATGGATCAATAAGTTGTTTTCACTTGCAGGTTCCTGTTGAGGCTGAAAGGTTGATAGGCAATGATCTCACACTGGAGATGTTTCTATCCCCAACATTGCCCTTATTGGGTGGATTTCGTCTGGATGCTTTCTCTGCGATTCAACCCCGACTCAGACATTCACCGGGTTCTAATCTCATGAGGGCTTGCACATTTTCTTTATTGGACGAAAGACACATAAATCCCGCGGTACTTTACATCAGAGTATCTATTCTACAGGTAAAAGTGGCAGATGAGCTCATAAATATGGTAATATTATCATTTTCCTAGCTTTCTCAATGTATGTTTTGATGTTCTTCTCAAAAAAAAATTGGGGAATTTCATTTTCAGGAGCCTCAGCAAAAGACGGTTACAGTTGCACAGTACCGGCTGCCAGTGGTTAAACCCGGAACCGTCATGTACTTTGATTTTCCCAAAGAGTTGCAAACCCAGCGAATCCTGTTCAGCCTTTTAGGAGATGTTGCCGCCTTTACCGATGATTCATCAGAACTAGATGATGCCGAGTGCAGAAGCTCACTGATTCCAGTGGGTTTGCTATTGTCTAGCAGAATTAAGTTGTACCACTATGCTGATGTATATGAAGTTGGCAAATGGGCTGCACCAGCTTAAAAGATTATCCCTCATTCATACCATATTCAGATGAGTTTCCGCAGGTGAGGTAATCCCTATTTCCTGAGTCTTGTGAAATGCCATTTTGTAGTATTACAAAACTGTGGAACCTATCTTATTGTAGAGTGCCAATTGGTTTGTTCACTACATCCATGCTTTTAAGTTTCAAGTTTGTGTGATGTTATATATGATTCTGCGTCAGGGGACCAGCTCGGTTGATTCATTCACCCTGCCACATCTTACCAGTGTCGACAACTTAACATTTTCGTAGAGAAAAACTATGGCTAGGCCGATCTTAGAGAAATGGCTGTTGAAGTTGTACAGTTCCGGCACAACTCAGACTTCCAGCAACAGCCAAAAAAGGCTCATGGCTAATGATTTGGAAGAAAAAGATCCCATCGCAGATTTTACTGTAAGTGCCGTTTCCTTCTGTTGTATCATGATTTATATAGCATTTGCTATTCATTCATTGAATTATGTGGATAAAAGCAATAAAATGCCCATTGAAAATTACAGTATTTTGCAGATTCAGATAAGCGACTGTGACATCATTTTAAGCCTTTTAAGGTAACAGATATATTCTGCTTCTAAGAAGTAAACAACAATAACATACATCTAGTATATCCCGCACAAAGGAGGGTCTGGGACTCTGGGTGGTCGAGGTGTACATATCATTCCCTGATTCTAAGAAGGAAAAAAACTGCAAAAATAATCCATCAGATAGTAATGAAACTCAAATCATAGGAAGAGAGAAAGAGACAAAGCCAGGGAAGAGGCAGTGCAAGGGTAGAGCAAACAACAGCTCATCTGTTACTATGCTCCATCCTTGCTCAGCCTCTTCCCCGTCTTCGTAACATACCACTTTCACACGATCCGCAGGGCGGCTTAACTTGCTTTGACCTGCAATTTGAAACCTGGGTATCTAGAGGGTTATGATATCTTTAGGAAACTATAGCTTTCCATTGGAAATTTCCATTCTCAATTTTGAATGGAAATTGGGAGATTGGAATCATAATCTATATAGTAAGCAGCAATCAAGCCTTAATGATGAGTACAAATGTACAACCGTTTCATACCATTTTTGACTGGTACTCTGGTTGTTGTACTGCTATATGCAAATACAATAAATGCAGTACAACATTCAATTTGCTGCCTGTACTACCTGTTGCTGCATTGATTTGCTTCAAAGTGTAATTTCTTTATCATTTCTTCCCTGCTTGTTGTACTTCCATAGATGCAGCTGCTATATGAATTTCTTTTCAGTACAGAACTGACAGATTATTTCTTTACTGACCTTTTTTTTATGGTCAATGTAAATTCTTTGAAGGTTAAACAAACTTTGCCATATTCAAAGTTTTAATCATATTATTATTATCAATAAAAATATACTCCCTCCGTTCGCGAAAAAATGTCGTTTTACTATTCAAGCACACATTTTTAGGGGATAAGAACTATATAAAATATCTAATTTTTTTTAATAATTTCGTAGTTACTATTAATAAGTATGAACTTGTTAAAAAAATTATAAAAAGATGGATATTTTATATAGTTTTTATCATTCTAAAAAAGCGTGTGAATAGTAAATGACATGTTTTCGCGAACGGATGGAGTATATGATTTGAAATTGGACTCAACATAACAATTTTTCTACACGAAATAGTTATCAGTAAGACGTGCACTTTGTTTAGCCAAACTTTTCAAGGAAAAGTCCTTTGCTTGACAGCACTGCATTGTCTTTATTTGAATACACTCACAGGAGCAAAAGCAAGGAATATAACTGTAGTTGCTCATGACAGATTAGACTAACTCCAATGGTTGTGTGTAAATGTGTATATGTGTATTTTATAGACATTTTTTAGCTCCATTGGTTACTTTTGAGGTGTACAAATGTGCACATTTGAGCATGTAATGTGCAAATTTGAGCACATCACCTCCCCTATGTGCAAAAACTTTTTCAAAAAGCAAGACAATTTTATTGGTGTATTTTTTATGATTTTTGTTTTCTTTTTTGTTTTAAATAAATTGTATTTGAATGGTGTGTAAAAAATACACATTTAACCATTGGAGCAAAATATCAAAAAGTAAGGTGTATTTTTACACATCATGTGCAAATGTATACATTATAGACAAAACCATTGTGGATAGTCTTATGGAGATCCATGTGCTAGAAATCTTGAGGTAAGTGTAAATCATGGAACCCCTAGCTAGGCCATTCCAATAGGCCTAAGCTGTCGAAACCGGTACCGGTGTACCGGTTTCATTTTTGGTTTGTCTTAGGACAAGATTGGAATCACTCGAGTTTTGGATTGGAAGGGATATAGAAATTTGGAAACGACTGGTCGAGTAAAACCCTTCATCACCAAATCCGTGGATGATGCTTTCCTTTTTCCCGGAATATCCTCATACTCTTACCTTTAGAGGTGACAATCGGGTTGTTCAGATCGGGTTCGGGTCTACCCATTCGGGTTCGGTCATATGTTGGGTATATTGTGTGTTCGGATCGGTTCGGGTAAGTTTTCGATTCGGGTCAAATGGATTTCGGGTTGGGTTTGTCTATGTTTATGTCCATTCGAGTATCGGATCAAAATGGATCGGGATTGGGTTTGAGTTTGGATTGTGCATGATACTAGCTTTTCGGGTTTCGAACGGGTCTAGGTTCGGGTGGGTTGGGTCAGATTTTCCAGCTCTAGTTACCTTATCCCAAACATACCAAACGGGCCCTTAGATTACAACACACACAAGAAAAAAGAAGATTTAATGTCAACACAATTGAGGCTTTTTTTCTCTTTTAGTTGTTGCTTCAATCAAAGTCCTCAACTGCAACCAACCAATTTGATTGAAATTGGCCACAAACATCCCTATCCTCAGTTTCTGTAGCAATAATGTACCAATAAAGATATTCCCATACAATTGCACAGCTAAGTAGATATGACAACCTTTACTTTTTCTCATTGCTTTCATTACTGAATCTTGAGTGTTCATATTACAATGTTAGTCAATCCACAACAATGAAGCACTGCCCTTGTCTAGCTTGTGCTCCCAATCAGTCAAGAAAACCGATTCGAAAAGAAAAATCGGAGGGAAAAAAATCGTAAACCTATGAAGTAAGAATAACATCGAAATCGCTAATAGTCCATTCCGCAACTTCATCTTTGTTGCTCACAAAAATCTCAGTCCCTGTATCAATTGAAGCCCACACCCTCCTTGCAGGCTCCGTCCCGGGATCCTGCAACCGAAAAACGAATCAAAGATTCAAAATCTGATTCATACTCGAAACAGAAACAAACATTCGGCATCAGAAATCAATAGCAAGGTATGTAACCTGATAGAAGTAAAGCCTGCTAGAGAGGCCTCCGACATCGAGCTCCCATGTTCTCAGGTCCCCGATCCAGCCCTGACCGGGCTTGGTAGGGTACCCGTACTCCGCCCATATCGGGTGAGGAAGCAACTGCACAATCTCCTGTGGCTGAGGGTTACTGTAAGGGTCACAAGTATCAGCTGGCTGTTCCATGTGGAGGGCATTCCCCGGGCCGCAGTAGTAATGGTAGGCTCCGTAGGGGAAGTTTGCGGTGTCGTTCCTGTGGATTTTGGTGTCGTTCGGAGTAATGTGGTACGGAGGGCACGACCTTTGGTTAGTAGGGCTGCACCAGGCCGGAGTCTCCGGGTTTATGATCATCTCGCTGTATCGGGTGACGTCGGTTTGCGTGTCCCCGTCGCAGGGCTCGCCGTTGTTCTTCCAGCAGCTGCCTATGTCTAGTAAGTAGAACTGGCTCTTGGGCCCTCCCCCTTGCTTCACATCCAAATGTAACTTCACCTTGAAATTCGGCGACTCCGGAGGCTAAAACCGAGTTTATAAACAAGTTAATTAGTTTGATGGATCAACCGACGTTGAGATGTGAAGAGATTAAAAAAAACCGAGTTTATACTCCTCTTATCATCCATTGGGCTTCTAACGTATTTGCGCTCGTATACACGACCCGGAAACTAATAGCAAGCACTAAATTCTACGCATCTTGAATCACCACGTTATACGTATATGACTCAAGAGGCCTTAGGGTATTTATAGGTAAAATACCTCGTGCTTCTTGAGACATATTTGTGAGTATATGACTCAAGAGAGGTAAAGTGTGGTGTATATAATTAATAAATTGGGTGCAAATAGCAACCTCCTTAAGAAAAAAATAGTCATCTTGAATCACATAAGTCAGTGGAATGATGATGTTTATTGAGGGTGAGTATTTTATTAATTTGGGTTTATTGAGACAGTATACCCACCAACAGTTTGGGCGGCAAACTAACAGCAAGCACTAAAATTGTTCTTATGTGAGGAACATAGAAAGTACTGTGCTAGTAGAACATGGTCTGGTTGATTACTGTGAACTTTAATTTTACTATTTTATTTAAATATTTATATTACAAACATAATAATGTATTAATAGGACTAATCACTGATGCTTTTTGACCTTTGCTCTATATACTAACAAAATACAACTTGTGCCCACCATCTTCAACCAATAGATACAAGGTCACATAAATATCATTAATAAGGTATAGTCAATAGTCCTGTGAAAAATGAAAATGTTGGCCCATCCAAAAACCCAATAATTTGAACTTCAACTAGTTTTTATATGCTAGTTTTGAGTTTTTTTTTTAATACTAATAAATATAATAATTTGAACTTCAACTAGCTGTCAATCAAAGCTAATTAGACTTGGTTAGTTTTTTTGCTATTGAAATGATGCAAAATTTGATTAATCTAAAACTAGTAACTGGAATCTTAAGATTGTCTGACCCAAATCTAACCTACCTAACTGATTGGGTATGGGCATATAATAAAGACCCAATCCACCCTTTTTTTTTTATCTGTATCGGTTTATTCGGTCTCTCGATCTGTATCAGGACTTATTATGGATCAAAAAAAAAAAAAAAAAAAAAAAGGAGATAGACTTACAATTTTGAGCATTCCGCGGGTGTCGTAATGGTAACCACCGGAGAAGCCGGAAGTGGCATCAGCTCTGAGATACAGCATAAGCCATGGATACTTGGATGAAGTCTTAAGCTTATGGCTAAAAACCCAACTTTCATCATCACCAATTTGCTTCTCCCAAACCACCTCATAGTATGAGACACCTTGTAGACTCCCTCCACCACTAACATCACTCCCCAAATCATAGGTCCCACTGAAGCTGCCCTTGAGGGTTCCATCCTCAGTGGCCTGAGTTGGGCTATGGTAAAGCAATGGTTGGTTCATACACCCATGCCCAAAGCAAGGGAACCTCCCACCAGGGGGTGGGAATGGGCCCACCTTCTTGCCATTTTGTGGGCACAAACCAGATTTTGTGTCAAAGTTGCCATTTTTCAGCATCACCATCCAGAAGTGCCATGGGCTTTGGTCTTGATCTTCCATCACTTTGCACTTTGAGCCTAAGTAGATCTCCTTTTCAGCTGCATAAAGATCTGGGTTTTTTAAGGCAGCTGGGTTTATGCCTTGGAAGGGCTTACCCACACCTAGCTTGTTCTCATCTTCCTTCACCTTGTGGAGCAATGAGTAATTGCCTAAAAACCCACATCAAAATCACACTCATTATTGCATTTTAGCATTCATAGTACCAAAAAAAAAAGTCTAATTTTTAAAAGAAACCGGCAATTAGCGAAAAAGTTTGATTCAGAGGCGAAAATTGTAACAGAAATATCATTTGATTTTTTGATCCTAAAACAAAGAAATAAGCAAAGTCTAATTTTTATGATCATTTTGCAAAATAAGCCAATAGGGAGCAATAGGCGGAAATCGAGACAGAAACATCATTTGATTCGTCGATCCCTCAAAAGAAAGAAACAAGCAAAGTTATATCCTTGAACGATAAACCGGCGCTCTCTATTTACCAAAAATCAAGAAACTGAAAATCCATATGGGGCAATTCAAAATCCCATTGTGGAAGATAAGTGAAATGATGAATCAAGAACATACCATTGGTTTTTGAAGGAGAGGGAGAGAGATCAAAGCAATCAGCAGCTCTAGGGCTACCCATATTAGGGGCTTCTTGGCCAACTTCATTGCAGAAATTCCAAGCTTCAAAGGCAACTCTAAGGCCATCTCTCCTCATTCCAGGGTCACCAACTGCAGATTGGGTTTGGCTTCCTCCTCCAATTGAGCTTGTAATTCTGAATGCAATCACATTTGCTATCCAAAACACTATCATTGCTATGCCTTTCTCCATTGCCATTTTTCTTCTTCTGATTCTGATGATGATTTTCTTCCTTGTGGACACTAAAATGTGTTGTTTTGTGGACAGGTGGGTACAGGAAAAGACCTTCACATAATCACATGTGTGTCTCTTTGCATCTAATCTATGCTTTGGTTTTAGTATCCCCTTTTTGTGAATTAAATAAATATATATGTTATGATTTTTTAAAATAAAATAAAATAAAAAGGAAATTGGAGAATGGGGAAATTGACATTTAGTGGATACTCAAATGGGAAATTAAAGAGGGGAAATTGATGAAGAAATGGGAATAGAATAAATTTTGCTTTCCCTCCCACCTTTGCTTTCCTCTTCCCTCCACAAAACCCAAATTTCCCCTACCCTTTTTTTCCCGCTAAAAAATTAAAGACAATCTTGTTGGGTGCTTTTGTTGGGATCTTATCTCTCCTCCCTTTTTCCATAAAAAGGAATTTAGCGACGGGCGTTGGATTGAGAGGTCAAAAAGATTGATAATAGAGAAATTGTTATTAAAACGAGCTTAAAATATATTTTCTTTGTTCCAAAATAGATGATCATTGATTGTATAAATTTTTTTAATTTTTTTACATAATTTATACTTATTACTAATGAGTATAAAATTATATAAAGATAAATAATAAAAATTAATATTTTATATAAATTTTAACATCTTAAAAAATGTGTAAAAAAATCATTTGTTTTAAAATAGATAAAACATCTAGTAAAAACTTATGGCCCTAAAAAATGTGCCAACCAAGATTCAGAAGAGACCAATTGTTGGACCTCTATCTCCTCTCTAATGGCAGACTTGCAGTCCCATTTATTACTACACAACCCCTCCTTTTTGTTTTCTTTCTTCAACAAGTTATATTTCTTTAAAAAAAAATAGATTCTATATTTCTATGATTATGTCTAACTCAGAGAGTTACTAGTTATTACCACTAGAATAAGAAATCACTTATTATAACTTATCTTTTTACATAGTGGGGTAATAAAAGAGAGCAATATAGATTTTAGGGTATGGTTATGAGAAAATCTTCCAAAATTTACAAACTTTTGACTTCTGAATTGATTGCAGTTTGTAGCATGGTGGGCAACTGGGCATCTTGAGCTAAAATAATTTGTAATGGTGCTACTACAATGGATTGTTCATTTATTCACAATCAAATGAAAAATCACATCATAGAAAATGATTGTAGCTCGAGGAAGTCGGCAATTTGTCCCGTAGTCTCTTATCTTTTTCCAATAAATATAATTATATAAATAATAGTATAAGATATAAGATTATTTTTGTTGTCGATTTTGACTTGAGATAAAAGCCAAGAAATCAGAGATTAGGTTGGCCCATTGTAATTCTTTCAAGAGGGTTTCTCCTTTTCTTGCAGTGCCAACTAAAGTATATTTTCCCTTTTCTTGCACCTTTCAAGCAATACCCACCATCCAGAATTCAAGATACCCAAATTTCTTTTATTTATTACAATTTTGAAAAGATAATTCAAAATAATACCGTGTGGATTAAAAGTTAAAACAATCAGTTTTGAATAATAATTCCGGTTGGTTTGTTAAAGTATAACCTCTTAAAGTAAAACTAATTGGGTTATTATTTGGTTTAAATAATAATTCCGGTTGATTTGTTAAAAATAAAATAAAGTAAAGTAAAAAATAAAATAACTCGTGTAAATAAATTCCGGAATTTTCTTGCACTCTTCGTCCTCTCGCGGTCGTGCTTCACTTTCTCGGGTTGGTTGGAGTTCTGTCTGTTGGATCCGTGGTTAGTTTCGGTTGAGGAGCAGTTCTGTGGCCCTGGTTGATCTAAGTGATCGTGTTGGTGGTGTTCGTGGTCTCCGAAGATCCTTCATCTAGGTGGAGGGAACGTCGTGTGATCCACACTTCCCCAGGAGTCGTCTTTGCCCTTCGTGGATTTCTGTTTTCTGTCTTTCCGGCGGTGAGACATCGTGTCAGCTATGCTGTCCCATGCGCTCGCTATCCACTTCTCCATGCCGGGTCTCCCTCTTCTCGCTGCTGTGTCCGCTGGTGTGCTTAGGGTCTGGGGTTTTCCGGGTTTATTTTGTGTAGTTCTTTTGTTGTATTAGGTGTCTGTATTTTGTTTCCATGTTGTATTTTCTTTTGCTATGTTGTATGTTTAGACGGCTTGCCGTCTGTCGACTTTGTCGGCCTCTCGAGGTCCGGGCCTGTCCGGTCTCGAATTATTTCCTAATAAAAAAAAAATCAGTTTTGAAATTAAAAAAATGATAATTAAAGTGTTATATTACATAGTGTGGCGGATTCAGGAATTTCTTTCGAAGGCTAAACTTTTTTTTTTTGGAATTTTTTTAAATGGATATATGGAAAAAAGAAAACATTTCCTTAAATAGGGTTTGAACACATGACCAAAAGGCTTCTCTTTACCAATTAAACTAAGCTATTTTTGTAAATAATTACTATTTTTTACTTTTTCAATCCTAAAATTAGTATAAAAAAAATTAATACTTCGAATTAATTTACACATGACAAAAGGGTTATTTAATATATTTTCTAATCCTATTATAATTATATTAAATAACCCTTTTAAGACACATTGGTATATTAAAAGATTCATAGACAAAAAGTTCAGTATACTACCTTTGATCGACAATAGATGGGCTTGTACTTTTTGGTATGTTTTTAAAGAAGTTAAAAACTATATAAAATAATAATTTTAAAATTAATTTTTTATAACTAATAAGTATGAAATTGTATAAGAATTAAAAATTATTACTTTACATACTTTTTATCTTCTTAAAAAATGGGTTAAAAAGTAACTATTTTTTAATCGATGTAGTATTAAAAGTGCTTTGGTGGACGTACAAATAACCATTTTACCTCACTGAACCATTCGATTTTCTTTAATAAAATCATTTTTTATATATATTTTGCAACTATAAAATGGAATCTAGAAACAAACAAGTATATGGAACTTTGTAAGATTGGAAGGCTAGAAGGTAGGATTGTGACAATGGTGGTGCAGGTTTGTGAAGTGAAGTAGACAACCCACCTGCCTAATCAAACCATCTTAGTTGCACTACCTTGCAAGCTTTGTAATTAACTACCTGCCTTGTTCACATGCATCTTGCACAATAATTTGGTGGCCATAGTATGTCAGTATCACTGTATCACAATGACAATGATTAATTAAATTGTACATTGTATTTGAAATGATTTAATTAAAACTTGCAAGTTTGTGCATCTATCTATCCTTGATAATACAGCTATGTGCTTGATTTAATTTGTTCACTGCTTTAAAAGAAAATTCAACAGTGACTCACTTTAAGTTGAATAGTAAGTATGATAAAGTTATTTTTGCGGCACTTAGAGGAGGTGGAGTTTCGCGACATCTTCAGAAAAGTCGGCTAATAAGTGCACATATCGTATTGTCAAGATCTTCCAAACTACTATGAAGTCATTACTGCGTCAGGATAGAGAACTTTATATTTATATCCGTCAGAATACTCTTGGCTGATGGTCTAGCTATCAGCATGCGCAAGTCCTTGTATAAATAAAAAAAATAAAAATAGAAAGTTAAGTATGATAAAGTGGTACGAGTGACATATTTCCTCACATGTTCTATTTACAAGATTTGAGAACTTGGTATGCCTTTATTTATTTATTTATTTATTTTAAAAGTATATTTTGTTATTAACTCATCTCATCCATTAGATTGTGTATTGCATGGATATGGGAGAACAAAAGGCACATGTATTGAAGGAATGACATATATGTAAATGGGAAGACCTAGTCACAATAACTTATCTTGTACCCTAGGCTTTCTTTCCATAAACAAGTGTGTAAAATTAGATGAGTCTAGTGAGATTAAGAAACTTGAGGGTCGTGTATGGATCCACATATAAGTTCGAGTATTCTAAAACTAATCTAATTTGGATACAAAAGAAAAAACAAACAAGTCATAGTAATTGGTAAAACTCATAGACCTAAAGTATAAATTATGTAAACGACTGACATGACAAATTAGAAATGGAAGAACAATCAAATTTTGAACTGATAGATGGGTTGATGGTGAACTGTTGCTAGGAAAATAACTAATAGATATCAGGGGAATGAAGGAGACAAAGTGAAAAACTTTATGAAAAATAAAGAATGGATGATGGATGATCTTAGATGAGTCCTTCCAACAATACTTGTAAATAAAATACTCCATCCGTTAATTAAAACATATCGTTTTAGACGGCTATACATTTTTTAAGAAAGCAACTAAAAACAAATAAAAATACACAAATACCCCTAATTATTAGTACTTTACTTTTTCACTTTATTGAAAACTACAACTAACAAATCTTTTTCCCTTACAAGGGTAATTTTGAAAAGTGAACACCAAATTATCTAAAACGACATGTTCTTCTTAACAAGATTTTACTTCTAAAACGACATGTTTTCTTAACGGAGGGAGTAACAAATATACGGATTCCAATATACCACGTTAAGGATAGACTATTGAAAAATAAACAAAGATTGACGTTCAATGAATTCGAGTATATCCCAATATGATCCACTTATCCAAAGCTTAGCCCAACAAGATTAAAAAGTTTGAGGAGGGTCGTGTGTGGCCACATATATAAACCCAATGAGTCCAACATACCCCTAGTGTAACTCTAAGCAAAAGATTAGGACACATATCTAATACTAAAAAGCTGAATAAATAATCACTACAACTAAATAATGTGAAACTCCGAGAATCTCGGATCGAAACGTATGAAACGAGAGTCGTGTCGAGTCTATTTTATTTTTAAATTATAAGATCGGGATTCATCTTCTATCCCAAAAACTTACTCATTATGTAACAGTTCCATCCTTCATTATATTTTTGTTTTTTTTTTTTACACCATAACCAATACGGAATCCCAACAAATTATAACTCACTGAAAAAAACACGGTATGTGTTGTAAAAAATCTGTCTGTCGTATATATCGCGTCAAACGGACCCAGAGTATAACTATGGCAAGTGTTATGTTACGCAAAGTAGCTCTCATTCCCCACATTTGGTGGATACATATCGATGATCAGTTTGCAATTTGTACTGAGGATGTCATCTCATAAATCTGCACGGCTGCACCTTTACGATTACGTTACAATACATTCGTTAAAACTTTTGAGGATAGGTCAGAGACCCATTTATAAGTATTAAGTGCTAGCTAATTCTTGATGTGAACAATACAAAAAATATTCCAATTATCAAAAAGAAACTTCCAAAAAAAAAGCGATGAAAATGAAAAAGGTACATGCATGAAACAATGTAACGACCCATTAAACATAGTTGATTATTGTTTCATAAAATAAATGTAACGCCCCCATGGTTTAAGGTAAAATTTTGATTAAACTCACCCATCTAATTTCATCCATCAAATCGTTAAAATATGCTCATAAATTACATGATAAGTCTTGCTTACATAGGAACTATACTCTATATTGATTTCGGTGTACATAGGTCTTATCGTGTACACGGAAATTATTCGTCTATTTTCTCATAATTATTCGCCTGTAATTATGTAATTATTCGTCTCTACTAAGAATGTAAAAAAATGTATTTTTTTCCTAATCAGAAGTTACTTTTAATCTCATCTGTTGATCTTCTTAGTTCAATGATCCAGATTTGTTAATATGATACATCATAAGAGTTGTGTACAGATGAATAGATGATATATTGTCTATATATCCACACTATGGTATTTGTGTAGACAAATTTTGTGTATTTCCATATTTAGTTTAGGCCCCAAGATCACATCTTTTTCTGTTAAACAATCTTATTCGGATGTTGTATCATCACCTGCAATGTAAATGGTCTGATTCATATAAGTGGCCTGAAATTGTATGGAAGCTGATTGACAACTCATTTACATTGTCCTATTGAGACACATTTTGCGATTTACATCTCTATTTGGTCTTGGAAATCTGACACTAAGGGTCAGTTAAGAAAAGTTGAGTAATACATGTTACTCAACTTTTTTCTTTAATTTGTTTGTTTAAGTCTCGTCCTTGAGGTAGATGAAGACTGTTTCAATTACGAAATATGAACTAACTTGATGCTTGCACGGTTGCACCCGACCCGAATGACTTCCATGACCTTCCTCATCCAATGTTGTGTACTAAAATCGACTAAGCCATAGATTTCGCTTTCTCTTTCCCGTTTCTCATGGTTCGGTGTTTTGAGGCCCGACACTTTTGTTCGTTTGGTGCTTATTTTCTCGTCTATGTTTTTTAATGTCGTATTATTTCAAAACAATTTATTTATTTATTTTTGCTAATTTGTTTCGGCCTCTCGATCCACGTCACAAAATTTAAGCTGTCCCGTAGTCTTATTTCCATTGAACTTCTTAAATGAATTTGGGCCCATTTGGGATGTCAAAAAAAGGCCTGGCCCAGCCCGGAACCCTCATATTGGTCAAATGACCCCTCCCACGAATCTCATCCGGCCCAGCCCAGCCCATTATTTCTCACATTCAATTGGATCCTCCCTCTCTATATAGTCTCTCATTCTTGACCCGTGTTTTTTTAAGTCAAAACGACATATTTTAAGACAGAAGAAGTATTATTTTAATTTATTTTATTTTATTTTATATATAAAAAATTAATATTATTTTCTTTTTCAAACTCGCAAAATAATAAAAAATTTCATATATAATTTATATTTATTTCATTAATTTTATATAAGTGTATTGAAGTTTGTTAAGACTCGTAACCGAAGGATCGTGTGTATACATGATAGAAAAAGTAGTTAATCGGATTATATACTTAGACTTAATATTTATCCAAACTCTATATATATAATATATGTGACAATGTTGTATATATTATTTGTATCTTCACTGTTATACAAAACAGATCTTTTTCCAATAGCTCCCACATGCCACTAAAATCATAGTGTAAGATTGCAGTGGGTGCCATTAAGGATTCCATTGAAGCTTCTTTAATCATGATTTTAGCAAAGTCAAGGGCGTCAACTACTTCCTTCCACATTTGCAGGATCGAAAAAAATTAGGGTAAGAAAATAATTTATGAGTTTTATTTTTATAATTATAAATAAATATAAGAAGAGTAATGAATTATAACCTCACCTTTTTTATACAATCCAGATGGCACAGGCGAAATGATTAACCAAACATACCATGTGAAAGTGTGAAACCAGCACAAGCTTGATGAAGTTAAGAACCCATTGAGAAAAAAAAAAATGGATGCGACCATACCAGATTACAAGCACTAATGCACCGGATCCCATCAGAACTCCGAAGTTAAGCGTTCATGGACGAGAGTAGTACTAGGATGGGTGACATCCTGAGAAGTCCTCGTGTTGCATCGGGGCGGCTCACTGGTGGGGAGCAAGGGGGAAAGTTGCATTGGAGTGGCTCACTGGTGGGGAGCAAGGGGGAAAGTTAGGAGATCTCAGGTTCGATCCCTACCTCTGCTCCTTTCCTTAGGTGAGAATCCAGGGTTTGTCTTGCTCCCTTTCAGTAGGTCGAGCTGGTCGGCGCAAGCCGGTTTTATCTGGTGCGTGGCTCTTGCCAGCTGGGTCACATGTCCGGAGTTTGTTGGGTCATATGTCCGGAGTTTACCACTAAAGGTGGGTTCCTCGTCATAATATATATATATATATATATATATATATATATATATATATATATATATATATATATAGGGAATGGTTCCCTTGTGCACACCCCTTAGGGTGTATCTTGTGCACACATCCGGACCATTGATGGGAAGGAGATGGATGTCCATGATTAAAAGGATTTTTTTTAATTTTGATTGAATTTCATGTGGGACCCGCCGAATAAAAATCAACCCACTTCTACTCCTGTGCGCGTGTAACACCCCCTCTCCAATTCTTGCTTTATCCCTCCGGTAGTGCGGTTGCTGTATCTTGTTTTTTTTTTTTTAAAGGTCCTCACTGTTTCTCTCTTATTGCTTTATTACAAATAACCCAATTGCTTTTTTATGTTACCTACTTTAAAAAAAAAATAGTTTTGTGAAAAATAAATTATTATGGGTGATTCATTGGTGGGACTCACCTGATTTTATTTGTTTTAAAATTTTGGCGATTCCACCGAATAATATATCACATGTTACCGAATAATCTTATGTTATCTTTTTCCATTTATTTCAAATCAAAATTTACCAATTCTACTGAATAATTTGTCACATGCTACCGAATAATGTTTTGTTTTCCTTTTATTCAATTTCAGATAAAAGAAACCCGAATCTCTAAACAATACTTCATATTTCACCGAATAATGTTTAGTTTTGTAGCTATACTCGTGTGTTGAGAATTTTTTATATTGTTTCAAACCGAAGACTCCATTACTAATGAATAATGAATCAGATTTCACCAAATAATTAACCAACTCATTACCACTAGTAACTGAAATTCAACACATACACCTGAATAACTCTTCCTTGAATTAGTAAAAAAAGAGCAGTCATCCCGGTTTAAACCAGGGACCTTTTCCGCGAATAATGCGGTAATCACAGGTTGATTAATCAATAAATTTTAACCTAATATAACCCGATTTTACCAATAACACAAACACAAACCCCCACCTACCCCCTCTCTTTCTTTCGTTCCAATTTGACTGAGCTTCATCGCCGCCGTATAGCAATTTCAAACAAACTTTATCACCGCCGACGCCCGTCGTATACCATGTCCTGCCTCAAAGAAAGAAGCAGAGATTCACATTCACCCTTCAACATCCGATCGTTGCTCCGCCCAACAACTTCCAGCCAATCGCTCCGTCCAACAACTCGATTCGCCGACATCGTCCCTCCGTCATCGCAACCACCTTCAATCAGAATATTAGGGCTCCAAAGATTCAAAGATATGAGGATGAGGATTAATTCTCACAAAACGCGGCCCTAAACGCAGGACCTTCGACTCGATTCGCCCGGATATAGGCTCGACTTGGTCATCTCCTTCAATTCGCCCCATCGTCCCTCCGTCACTGGCGCCATCGTGTACCTCCGTGGTGGTCGAAGTTGGATGTCGGAGCCGCCCCCTCTCTCTCGTTACTGCTTGAATGTGAAATTGTTGGATAAAAATTAACCGATCCGTACACACACGCGCATGGAGCAGCTAATTCATTGATTTTTTTTAATGTGGGTCCCACCTTTTAATTTAACAAATTAAAAAAACTCAATTAATCTTGACCCTCCAATCCCTCATTTAACGGTCTAGATCTGTGCACAAGATACACCCTAAGGGGTGTGCACAATATACTCATTCTCTCTCTCTCTCTATATATATATATATAACCATTGAAAATTATTCGAGCGAAACCCCCAACCATAATGCTTAATTTTAATAATGTTTTTCAAAATTTTGGGAATTTATTTTTCTGCCTTTTAAAATTATATAAGGCTAAATGATACAAACTCTGGATACTTTCACCGAGTAGCCTCAGCCAAGAGAGAGAGAAAACTTATCAAATTTCTTAAGACGGATTCTGGTGCCAACCTCTCTGACTATGACTTAGTCAGAAATGAATTCACAAATAGCTTCAAGGATCGATTAAAATCATCTTACAACCACGATATGTGCCTTGACACAGATCTGAGTGAAATCGATAGTGAAATCTCCCCACACCAAAACCAAATGCTCACAGCGCCGGTCTCGAACGATGAGATCAAATGTGCCCTCTTTGCTATCAAAGCCGACAAAGCCCCAGGGCCAGATGGCATGCCTGCTGGATTTTATCAAACATATTGGAACATTGTTGGGCCCTCTGTTATCAAAGCTGTCAAGGCATTCTTCTCTAGCGGAAAAATGCTGCGACAAATAAACCACACGTTCATAACCTTAATCCAAAAAAAGGATAACCCGGAAACAGTTAACCATTTTAGGCCTATTAGCCTTTGCTCTACAGTTTATAAGATCATTTCCAAAATTCTAACAGGCAGGTTATCCAAAGTTTTCGACAAACTCATCCATCCCTTACAAGGTGCCTTCACCAAGGGCAGGTGTATCCAGGACAATATTTTAATTGCTCACGAGATTTTTCACTCGTTTAGGCTCTCCAAGGCAAAACAAGGTTACATGGCAGTTAAGTTGGATATGGAGAAAGCTTATGACAGATTCGAATGGCCTTTCTTGTTTTATGTTCTTAACAGGTTTGGGTTCTCGAAACAATTTATTCTTTGGATCAAAGAATGTGTAAAAACGGTATCGTACTCAGTGCTCGTCAATGACGAACCTTCCACTCCTTTTATCCCTACGAGAGTACGAGGGGACTTCGACAGGGGGACCCCTTATCCCCTTTTCTCTTTATTCTCACAGCGGAGGTTCTAGCTAGAACTCTTCAACGCAACTCTATGATTACAAAGGATGCAGGCTTTACCATCGGCCAACGGGGAGTTAATATCCCTTTCCTCGCCTCCGCGGACGATATCTTATTGTTCAGAAAGGCTAACCAAGCGACTTGTACTAATCTATCCATCATCCAACGGTTTTGCTCCATCTCGGGGCAAAAGGTAATTAAACATGCATAAATCGAGCTTCCAAGTTTCGCCTAACACCTCTACAACAGCAGTTAATACTGTCGCTACCAATTTGGGTATTCCCCAGGCAAACAATTTGGAAAAGTATTTGGGTTGCCCAATTATAAATGGCAGGGTTAATCCCGATACCTTTGCAGATATTATTATGAAAACTAAACAACAATTATCCAAGTGGAAAGCATCCTCTCTCTCGGCAGAGGGCCGCAAGGTCCTCATCATGTCCAATTTAAGTGCACAACCCTTATTCATTATGCAAGCGTTTATGCTACCTTCGCCGATCCTCCACGAGCTGGACAAGATTTACACACAGTTCTTTTGGAACAAACAAGCTAATTACACTCCGCTTGTGAGTTGGGACAAAATTTGCTCAGATACCCTATCCGGGGGTCTTGAACTTCACAAAGCCGAAACGATGAACATCGCCTTACAGATGAAACTGCTGTGGAAAATCATTGCGCATCTGGATAACATATGGGTTAGAGTCGTTAAAAAAAATATTTAAAAAACGACTCACTACTTAAGTATGTGAAGAAAGGAAACACCTCTTGGCAATGGTCCAGACTGATGAATCTTCGACCTGAATTCAGGACTGGCCTAAACTGGTCAATCGGGGACGGACATTCGGTTAGCTTCTGGGAGGATAACTGGGTGTGTAACTCCCCTTTATCAAAACTAGCTCACCAAACGCTCGATGACGCTACTTTGGCTTGGCCGGTGGCACGTTTCATTATTACAGACAAAAAATGGGATAACCTGAAACTATCCAATGACCTACAAGGGCTTCTGAACACGGATATCATTGCTAGAATAACTTCTACTCATTTGACCCAAAACATTTTTCCTGATAGGCTCTTTTGGGGCCCTAGTAGGAACGGGTGGTTCTCTACCAGTTCTGTTGTTTCTCTTGGTCAGAAGCATGTTGGCGATTCACAGTTTTATTGCCAGTGGATTTGGAAGGTGGACATCCCCTATAAGATCCGCCACTTTCTTTGGAAAATTGCGTGGGACGGTCTACCAACCTCGGAAAGACTACAACGGTCACATGTCTCGGTTCCCTCGGGGTGCATCCTCTGTGGCTCTTCGGTTGAATCAGCCACTCATATCCTTTGCGATTGTCAGATCATCCGGGATGTTTTTCCTGCAACTAGTATCCGTTGCCCTACGATACCTATTGGCTATACAGATCTTAAACCAAACAAACTTTTGAATGCTATTTACTTATCAAAGGGGAAGGTCAAATTCGTCAAGATAGCCACCGTTTGGTGGTCCATCTAGTACTTCCGCAACCAACTCGTGTTTCAACACATACATTCGATCTGTTTCCCCTCAGGCTATTGCTATTTTCTTCAAAGCTGTTACAGAGTCGTGGAATGCGTTGGGAGAATCACATGATGACAATTCAAAACCAAACACTACACAGAAGCAGAGTAACACCGAAAGCCTATCCAGCATGCACCTTAGCAAGGTACAGAGATCGGAAAGATGGAAAAAGCCCCCCACTGGGCACTATAAACTTAATTTTGACGGCTCCTACCTTCCATCTGAAAAAAGGTGCTTTTGGTTTCGTCATCTGTTATCATAATGGAATGGCTGTGTCCATTGGTTCTGGTCTTCGCAACAACACTTCTGCTGTTTACTCAGAGGCTATGGGGTTGCACATGGGTGTGGTTAAGGCCCTCAATTTGGGTCTTGATAACCTGTTGATCGAGGGTGACTGTTTAGCCGTTGTTAAGGCTCTTATGGGGGACTGCCCTTGGAATATTGAGCTACTGTTGGCTGATACTTCTACAATTCTTCGCTCCTTTTATAATGTTGCTATTCGTCATCTTTTCAGGGATTCCAAAGCTGTGGCTGACAGGATTGCTCGTCTTGCTCACAGTTCCCCTGCCGAGGATAGCATCGCTGATGATTCAGAACTCCGTGCTCTCGTCCGCTCGGACGCGCTAGGGTAGAAGCCGGGTCGGCGGCGGCTTTCCTAATCTTTATCCTGCTTCCAAAAAAAAAAACGCCATTAGACCATCCACAATAATTTCGAGTAAAATATAAATATTTGTACAAGATGTATAAAAATACACATCACTTTTTTAACAATTTAATTACTTCATTGGTCAAATGTACATTTTTTATACATCAATCAAATACAATTCATTTGAAATAAAAAGAAAAATAATATCATAAAAAAAATCAGTCAATGAAATTGTCTTGCTTTTTGTAAAAGTTTTTGCATATAGGCGAAGTGGTGTGCTCAAACGTGTACATTTGCACACACAAAAAACAACCAATGAAGTTAAAAAATGTCTAAAAAATACACATTTGCACCCAACCATTGTGGATGGTCTTACAGTCTATTTCGATCGGGTCGTATGACAACAGGAGTCGTGCCGAGATTATTTTTGTTTTTGTTTTGATTACAATGTCAGGATTCACCTTTTTAATACAAAAACTTAAGCCACTGTGAAAAAGTTTCACCTCCCCTTATATTTTGGTTTAATTTTCACTTATTTTTCAACGTGGGAGGCTCTACCCACAAATCCCAACAAAAAAAACCGAAAAACTTTTAAATCGTATCGTTTTGAAAGAATATGTGATTTAGTTGTAATGAAATTATACCATTACCCTCATTTTAGATATCAAATTGAGTTTTATCTTATTTTACAACCCTTTAACTAGGGGTGTTATGTGAACACGAGTATCTCGAATTCGACTCATACTCGCTCGATAAAAACTCGACTCGAGCTCATTCATTTTCTAAACGAGTCAAGTATGAGCAATTGAGCACATTTAATTTAAAGCTCGGTCCAAAACTCGGCTCGTTCGAATTAAACTCGAATAGCTCGAATTTTATGGAATTTCTAAAATTTCCTTTAAGTTACTGTATAATGAGCTAGTAGAATTGCCTAAAGCTCGAAAAAAGCTCGAATCGACCTCGCTCATTTCCTAAACGAGCCGAATATGAGCACGTTTTTAAACTCGAGTCAAAATTTAGGCTTGTCTCGAGCTCGTTCATATTTTAAATGAACTGAATATGAACAAGCAATACTCGGCTCGTTCCGACTTGAATAACAGCCCTACCTTTAACCTTTATTCCACACCATTTTTTTTAAATCAATCAATTTCATACCAGCCTGCTATATGCCCAGTTTTATATCGCAAAATGCACAATGGATTCACCGACTTCCGATGTTGATTTTTTATTCTCTAAAAATAGCTTGTCGATATCAATTTCTAGGGGTGGGCACAAATCCCGCAAATCCCGATCCCGTCCCGGTCCTGTCCCGATCCCGATGGGATTTAGGACAAAATAGTGAATCCCGTCCCGATCCCGTCCCGCAGAAATTATGCGGGACGAAACGCGGGACGATCCCGGTGGGATCCCGCAAATCCTGTCCCGTCCCGCATATTATAATAATAATAATAATAATAATAATAATAATAATAATGATAATTTTTATAATAATAATAATATTATAATATTATAGAATAATAATAATATATTATTAGTATTATTATTTTGAGCAAATATTATAATTATAACCATAATCTTCCATTTATAATAATAATAATACTTTTTTTAATAATAATAATATTATTATTATTTGAGCAAATATTATTTATAATTATAATAATAATTTTCAATTTATAATAATAATTGATTATAATATTATTATTATATAATATTATAATATAATTTAATAATAATATTACTTTATAATAAAATTATTATTATTACTATTATATCATATTATATTTTTTTCTTGTAAAGTATAATTATTTTATAATAATAACAATAAAAATAAATAATAATAATAATATTATTATTATTTTAATTATAACGTGGCATTATTATTATTATTATTATTATTATTATTATTATTATTATTATACCCATTTAGAGCTATAAAAGGCAAATAGCTAAATACGGTATTCTTCCCAACTATCAATCGATAATGAGACATTATCTGGTGAATCTCGTCTCAATCCCTTTCCGTCCCGATCTAGTAAGATAATGTAGCCAAATATGTAGAACATTATAATTAATTATACAATCATTGTATGAATTAATAATAGTATTATAATATTATTAATAATAACAATAATAATAATATTATTATTATTGAATAATATAGTTGAGAAGAATACCGTATTCAACATATTATACAAATTAATGAATTATGAAAGCATCTTTCACTTTGCAAATTTATATAATAGTTTATTATTTTTATTTGCGAGACAAGGCCCGTTCCGTCCCGATCCCGTCCCGTCCAGACACCATCCCGTCCCGATCCCATCCCCAAAAAAAAGTGTCAATCCCGTCCCGATCCCGTCCCGTGAAAATTTCGCGGGACGAGTCCCGTCCCGGCTCAATCCCGTCCCGTCCCGTCCCGTGCCCACCCCTATCAATTTCCCGTGTTAACACATTACTCCGATATCAATTTCCCGTGTTAACACAATACTCCGATAAAACCGATAAAATGCACAATGGAGTATCTATCGATTTCACGGAAAGTCGGTATCAACAAATTATTTTCAGCTAGAAAAATTCGCCAACACTTAAAACCGATAAACGAAAAATTAACCGTACGTATAATAACCCCATTTTTTCTCTTTTTTAATTAAGTAAGAATTTAAATTCAGTTATACCTGAAACTCGATGGCCGACAAGTTGACAGACGGTAAACCATCACAACAAACAAACAAAAACATAAACATTGCAATACAACAACAACAACAACAGCAGTATAATAACCCCATTGTATCTTCCTTTGACATTGACTATTGATCAAACAGCTGAAAACTTGAATGCCACATCGCTTTCGTTTACCGAAGAATAGCTGAAATTCTATATTAGTGATTGTATTTAATCAATCTTTCAAGCATTTTTTACACAAATATAAAAGCACTTCTTCAATGCCCAATATGTTACGCTTAATTTTTTGACTTAACTTAATAAAAATATGCATAGTCAAAATACCATTAATTGGACTTTTTTTTTTTTTTGTATTTTAAACAGACCAAAAAAATAAAATTGGTATTTTTTAAATTCAAGGCGGGGGAGTTTTTATTAGGTTTTTTAAAGTTACAAGATCAAATTCTAAGCTAGTACTCCATCCGATCCAAAATACATGTCGTTTGACTTTTTAACACGTATTTTAAGGAGCTAAAAACTATATAATATATTAACTTTTTTTTATTTTTTTATAATTTAATACTTATTATCAATAAATATTAAGTTGTAAAAAAATAATTTTAAAAAGTTGATATTTTATATGGTAAGGTAGTATTTATTTATCTCTAAAATATTTTGCATCGCTATGACTTTCTAGAAGCTAATTAAAAATTTGTTTGTGTAATAAGACATGAGGATCTGAGAAATGGGTGATTTCATTCTCAATTATTTGAATAAATTTTTTTTTCCCTTTCAACTTTCAAACAGAAGATAAAATTAATCCAAAGTTGAAATTTTCCATGACATCCTAAAAAAGGAATGCTAAAGTTCATGTTTTTAAACTTATATTATAAAAATCTATGTTTTAGAAAAATCAAAAATTTATTTAATAAAATAATAAATCTTTTAATTATTAATAATTTTTAAAGGGCAATTTTTTATAATAAAAGTTATAAATATGTCAATATGAATGTAAAGAATATAAATATTATGTATTACATAAGTAATTAAGTATAACACCGGTTAACTCTTTAATTACAAAAAGAATCCCTATTTTTGTTACTCAAATGCATATAATGTATTCAAATAAACTTTAAAATAAATATATAAATTCGGTGTTAACCATGAAAAGTTGACTTCGACAGCGATGCCACGACGAATAATAATAATAATAATAATAATAATCAATAAAAATTGCTTGCATTTGAAGACAACTCAAAAACAGCTCTATTTTTATATACTACTCCCTCCGTTCTGACTTTCTGTCACGTTTTTAAGGAGTTAAAAATTATATAAAATATTTTTATTTTTTAAAAATAATACTATGCTTATTAATACTCTTTCCGTTTCAAAATAAAAGTCGTTTGTCTTTTTTATACATGTTTTTCAAAGAGATAAAAACATTATAAAATATTATTTTTTAATTAATTATTTTTAATAATTTCGTTCTTTTTAGTCATAAGTATGAAGTTATAAAAATAAATTCATTAAAAAAAATTATACAGTTTTTACCTCTTTAAAATACTTGACTTTTAGTCAAGTGACTTTTATTTTGAAACAAATGGAGTATTAAGTATAATATTATTTTTAAATTTTAATAAAAAAATTTAATATTTTATATAATTTTTAGTGTATCAGAAATTCAAACGATTTACTGTATTATTTTAAAACGGAGGGATTACGTATATATATTTTCAAAGAAAAACTTAAAAAAACTGATCCTTACGGAACTCCGAAAACTTGAGCATAAGATTTTCAGTCGATTTCATGGCACGCTGTTTAATTAATAATCACATTATTCAAGTCCCAATATTTCCACAATCTTTATACTTAATGTTGAATCAATTGCAGGACACGTAATCCGTTACGTAAGATGATCGAATCGATTCCTGGAATTGCAATTAATAAATACTAAATTACTAAATAAATTCCTACCAAAAAATAAATACTAAATAAATAAACATGAAATAAATGAAATTCCATTAATAATATAATCTCTACAGCTGCTCAGATTTGAAGCTTTTAAGGCCCTTTCCATATGATTTGGAGCACAGAAAGGCAGTCCTCAAGAAGATGAAATCAATCTACACCTGACCTTCCTTTGAATCTGATTTTGAAGACGACCACCCGGTTCTCAAAACGGCGTCGTTTCGGCCGCTAAATCAGTTGTTGGTGAGTTCCAAATTCCAGCTTTTTGATTTTTCTCAGTCAAATTCATGGTTAATTTTATGTATGGTGGGGTTCTTGATTTCCTAAAGTGGGTTTCTTTCTTTAATTTCTTGCATCCAATTATTGAATTTTCTTTTATTTTGTTCCAAAGTTCCTAAATTCGAGTTTCTCAGAAACTCGGATTTAGAAACTTTGATATCAAAGCTCACTACACTCAATAGATGCAACTGTCAACTGTTGGGTAGGCTCAATGAGGGATAACAGCGATGAGAAACGGAAACAGAAACGGGAAATGTCAATTTGTTTGGAAATTCCATAATTTTACATAAGAATGTGTATTCCTGTGTTTCTGAGTTTCCCTGAGAAATGGAAATCAGAAACTGAAAATCAGAATCAAATAAGCTTTTACCCTTCTGTTCCACACGAGATGAGCTTCATTCATATCTTGAAATCTTTGATTCAATTGTGTTCCATTCAGGAGTGATTTAAAAGCAAGGAGTTGATATATAGTAAAGATGCCGGTCGAAACTCGGGTGGAGGATGAGGTGACAACGTCGAGTTCAGCTGCGAATGCAGCTCCATCAATGGAAATAGAGACCGACAAAAGCTCGAAGAAGGGCCAACCAACCGAGACGGTCCCCTTCTACAAGCTGTTTACGTTTTCGAACACCACTGACAAGATCCTGATGGTGATTGGCTCCATTGGTGGTGTTGGCAATGGTGTTTGTATGCCTCTGATGACCATCCTTTTCGGTCAGCTAATCGACGCCTTCGGCAAGAATCAGGACACCAATCATGTCATTCATGTTGTTGGCAAAGTACACACTTAATCTCACTGCACTTTCCGCTTCACGAATTGCATATTTTGATCATCTAATTTGCTCAAAATGTGTTCTTAGGTTGCCCTCAAGTTCGTCTACTTGGCTATTGGAGTCGCGGTTGCAGCATCTCTTCGTAAGCAAAACTCGTGTTCTATTTTGAAATTCATTGATTTTGAGTTCATTTAGCAACTCGTCTACTTGCTCATATTCAGTTCATTTAGAATATGTACGAGCTCGAGCCGAGCTTTAAGCAGCTCTACTTGTTGATTATACCTAACTTAAATGAAATTTTAGAAATTCCATAAAATTCGAGCTATTCGAGTTTACTTCGAACGAGCTGAGTTTTGGACCGGGCTTAAAAATGTGTTCATACTCTGCTCGTTTAGAAAATGAACGAGCTCGAGTTGAGTTTTTATCGAGCGAGTACAAGTCGAATTCTGAGTTGAGTTTATAAGATGATTGACTGATGAGACATAAATTTGTTAGAGGTGGTTTGCTGGATGGTGACCGGAGAGAGGCAATCGGCGAGGATAAGGAACCTGTATCTGAAGGCTATACTAAGACAAGATGTCGCCTTCTTCGACAAAGAAACAAACACCGGAGAAGTTGTTGGTAGGATGTCCGGTGACACTGTCCTCATACAAGACGCGATGGGCGAAAAGGTTGGCAAGGTCATTCAGCTGGCAGCGACGTTTGTCGGAGGCTTTGTCATCGCATTCATCAAAGGATGGCTGCTGACACTCGTCATGATGGCCTGCATTCCCCTCCTTGCAGCTGCCGGTGCAGCCATGGCCATCATTGTCGGCAGAACGTCGACAAGAGGGCAGGCTGCGTATGCTAAGGCATCCATTGTCGTTGAGCAAACCATAGGCTCCATCAGAACTGTGAGTTTCCCGAGTTAAAGATAAAAGCTACTTTAATTCACTTTTTCAGCTTCAGCTAGATTATAAACATGTTTCGTATGTGTAGGTTGTATCGTTCACTGGGGAAAAGCACGCGGTGGAGAATTACAACAAGGCGATTTCAAGTGCTTATGACTCGGGTGTACACGAAGGATTCGCTACTGGGCTAGGTCTTGGATCACTTATGTTATGCGTCTTCGGAAGCTATGCTTTGGCTATATGGTTTGGTTCGAAAATGATCATCGAACGAGGCTACACCGGTGGGACTGTGCTCAATGTGATCATTGCTGTGTTGACTGGATCCATGTGAGTTTTAAGCATTTAAAGTCTTTCTTTCTTTCTTGCAAAAATGAGTACTAGTCTATATGCTAACCGAATTGATATCCGAAAGCCAAACAACACATGGTTGTTGCTACGGTTTTCAAAACCGTGGGAAAATACTGCTACTATGGATTTAAAAACCGTGAGAAATGATGGGCTTATTGATTCAGTAATGGCCCATTACTGAATTTGGGCCTATGCTGAACCTTTTTCTGATTTCGACATGATGGGCTTTGCAAGCCAATAAATGTTATATATAGTTTTAGAAACCGTGACAACTAAACTTCTTACGATTTTTGAAACCGTAGCCACTACCTGTGTAGCTGGCGAGATTTTCACCGTTTCTGTAGTAGGCCCCTATGCTAATGATATGATCATATTGTATCATCTCAGGTCGTTGGGTCAAATATCGCCATGTTTGACAGCATTTGGTGCAGGGCAAGCTGCAGCATACAAGATGTTCGAGACAATAAACCGAAAGCCAGAGATAGATGCATCTGATCCGAGCGGAAAAGTACTAGATGATATCCATGGTGATATCGAGTTAAGAGATGTTCACTTCAGCTATCCTGCTAGACCGGATGAGCCAATCTTTAGAGGGTTCTCGATTTCTATCTCTAGTGGAACAACCGCTGCATTGGTCGGACAGAGTGGTAGCGGGAAATCAACCGTTATCAGTCTTATAGAGAGATTTTATGATCCACAACTCGGCCAAGTCCTCATTGACGGCATCAATCTTAAGGACTTCCAACTCAAATGGATTCGGAACAAGATTGGCCTTGTCAGTCAAGAACCTGTGTTGTTTGCTTCCACTATTAGAGAAAACATTGCTTATGGCAAAGATGGAGCGACGGAGGAAGAGATAAAGACCGCTACTGAGCTTGCAAATGCTGCAAAATTTATCGACAAACTCCCACAGGTTGGAAAACCAAAACAGAAACATTTGTTTTGAACTAAGCTTACAATGTGATCTTACTATACCTTTCACTTGGTTTCAGGGACTAGACACTTCGGTTGGCGAGCATGGAACTCAGCTTTCGGGAGGACAAAAGCAAAGAGTCGCTATAGCAAGAGCAATCCTTAAAAACCCAAGAATCTTACTTCTTGATGAAGCCACTAGTGCACTTGATGCGGAGTCTGAAAAGGTTGTGCAAGATGCATTAGACAGGATAATGATCAACCGAACAACTGTCATAGTTGCTCATCGCTTAAGCACGGTGAGGAATGCTGATATGATTGCTGTCATTCATCAAGGAAAGATGGTTGAGCAAGGTTAGTCTATTCCCTATTATCATATTGCATAGCATTCCCAAATGCTCGTTTTCAAAAAAAGCCTACACTGACTGTCAACAGCTTCTCCATTTCGAAGATTTGGAGAAGCATTTATGTTTTGGAGAATGCAGCAGATTTTGAAAAGATTGTGAACCAAAAAGAGCATAAAATTCTCCAAAAACTCAACTTTCTCTATAATGGACAATCTGTTGAAGATGCTCTAACACTTTTCAACTGGCATGAAAATGTCGGAAATCTTCGTGTAAAGATGAAATGTTCATATTCCCTATTAAAAAAAAGGCGAAACTAAACTATCTTGGAAGCAAAAGTTATATTCTCTATAACAGCTTCTCCATTTCGAAGATTTAGAGAACCATTTATGTTTTGGAGAATGCAACAGATTTAGGGAAGATTCTGTACCAAAAAAATGCTCAAAAATTGCTAACACTTTTGTATTGGCATGAAAATGTCGGAAATCTTCATGTAGAGAGGCAATAGAGTACTATATGTAAGTGCTTACTTTCATCTTGGATGGTTCAGGAACACACTCAAAACTACTCGAGGATCCAGAAGGCGCGTACTCTCAGCTTATAAGGCTGCAGGAAATGAGAAAAGAGTCTGACCAGCCAGATTTCTCTAGATCGTTTAGCCAACGACAAGCGGCTTCCTTAAGATCATTAAGTAGGGGATCATCGGGGAGAGGTAGTAGTCGGAATGCATCATCATTTAGGTTCGGTATAGGCATTGATGGTCCGGAGACTGTGTTGCCCTTGTCACTAGAACCTAATGACATGGAGGATTCGGACGAAAGAGAAGCTGCTCCAGACGTGCCTATTAGTCGGATTGCAGCCCTTAATAAGCCTGAGATCCCGGCATTGCTACTTGGTACCATAGCTGCCATTGCTAATGGTTGCATATTTCCGGTGTTCGGTCTCCTGATCTCTAGTGTGATCAAAATGTTCTTCGAGCCACATGATCAGCTCAAGAAGGACTCCAAGTTCTGGGCTGGCATGTTTTCAGTCCTTGGTGTTGCGTCGTTGCTGGCCTATCCAGGCCGGACCTATTTCTTTGCTGTCGCGGGATGCAAGCTAATACAAAGGATCAGATCCAAGTGCTTTGAGAAAGTGCTCACCATGGAGATTTCTTGGTTTGATGACCCCAAAAACTCGAGTGGCTCCATTGGCGCGAGGCTCTCAGCTGACGCTGCAGCTGTTCGTGGTCTCGTAGGGGACGCCTTGGGCTTGCTCGTTCAGAATGCTGCCACTGCAGTGGCTGGCTTGGTCATTGCTTTCACTGCCAATTGGATCCTTGCATTCGTCATCCTTGTACTTTTACCGCTCATCGGTATCAATGGCTATGCTCAGATGAAGTTCATGAAAGGATTCAGCGCGGATGCTAAGATGAAATACGAAGAGGCAAGCCAGGTTGCCAATGATGCTGTTGGCAGTATAAGAACTGTTGCTTCATTCTGCGCCGAAGACAAAGTGATTCAGCTATACGAGAGCAAGTGCGAAGGGCCTATGAAGGCAGGCATAAAGCTTGGACTGATCAGTGGCATAGGTTTCGGAATCTCCAATGCATTTTTGTTCTTGGTGTATGCACTCAGCTTTTATGTAGGAGCACAGCTTGTTGGCCATGGAAAAACGACGTTTTCAGCAGTTTTTCGAGTAAGTCCATACCTCCATTCTTGAGGCTTTCAAGCCCTTACATTGCACTAACATCACAAGTTTGTCATTTGTTTGCAGGTTTTCTTCGCATTGACGATGGCTGCGATTGGGATTTCCCATTCGAGCTCCTTTAGTCCGGATTTTAGCAAGGCCAAGGGCGCGGCTGCTTCCATATTTGCGATTCTTGATCGCGAATCCAAGATAGATGCAAGCAAGGAAGTGGGAACAACTCTAGATGAGGTTAAGGGAGAGTTTGAACTAAGACATGTTAGCTTCAAGTATCCTACAAGGCCTGATATTCAGATTTTCCGCGATATCAACTTGGCAATTCGTGCTGGCAAGGTAAGTTGTCGAGTGAAATCTTGTGTATGTTGATGTCATGATTCGCGATTTGGTGTGCAACTAAATACATTGTCCTTTGCTTGTGTAGACGGTTGCTCTAGTCGGAGAAAGTGGGAGCGGGAAATCAACGGTTATCTCGTTGTTGCAAAGGTTCTATGATCCTGATTCCGGTACCATCACTCTTGATGGCGTCGAGATTCAAAACTTGAAGCTGAAATGGTTAAGGCAACAAATGGGTCTTGTGAGCCAAGAGCCTGTTTTGTTCAACGAAACTATACGAGCCAACATTGCGTATGGGAAGGAAGGAAACGCTACTGAAGCTGAAATCGTCGCGTCTGCAGAGTTGGCAAACGCGCACAAGTTCATCAGTGCACTGCAACAGGGATACGATACAGTAGTGGGTGAGCGAGGAACTCAATTGTCCGGAGGACAGAAGCAAAGAGTTGCCATTGCTCGCGCCATAGTGAAGAGCCCGAAAATACTGTTGCTGGATGAGGCTACGAGTGCACTGGATGCGGAGTCTGAGAGAGTAGTTCAAGATGCATTAGACCGAGTCATGGTGAACCGGACAACAGTGGTGGTGGCTCATCGGCTGTCCACCATTAAGAATGCAGACCTCATCGCTGTGGTGAAGAATGGAGTCATCGCAGAGAAAGGAAAGCACGAAACTCTTCTTCGGATCAAAGATGGTGTATATGCATCCTTGGTAGCCCTTCACATGAGTGCATCTTAAGACTGTTACAATTTTTTTTTTGTTCTGTATTATTGTTGTAAAACTGAATCATATGTATACATTAACACACTATATACACAACCACATCAGCTCAAGATCAAAAATCTTTGGCTAAAATCTTCTCACAATAGCTTGGTGAATTGTTGAAATTTTCTCAAGTCTTTTGCAGTGCAATACAATCAATCTTCGGAGACGGAAAATACCATAAGGTTTCAGTGTAGAAGTAAACCAAGTAAGGTAGTATTTGTGCATTGATCCTACATTTTACAAAATCAAAACATATGATTAAAAAAAATGCAATTAGCTGATGAAGCTGGACAAAGATTGTGAACTGACCATTCAGTTTGACTGATTTGATCACTTGGAATACAACTTCACCATTGTTTCCCATTCTAATCTACTCTAATCTTCGTCGCTTTCATCGCTGTATGACACAAGAGAAGTTTTTACAACGGCACGGGGCTTGTCTAAATTATCAATAGGTTCTGCAGGCTTAGCTGTATTTTTGTCAACCTCTGTAGCAGTTTTTTCCGTTTGTGAAGTTTGAATGCCTTCGCCGTCAAGTTCAGGTTTTGCTGAGCCTGATGAATGATCCAATTTCGCTTTCTTTGCTTGTGGCTTTACCTTTATGACCATACCTATTGGACGATTTGCTGTCTTCTTTCCCGTCAATCTTGGTCTTGTTTCCTACAATTAAGCCGTTGTAGCACGAGAACAGAACAAAGATGAATCTCATACTGGTTTTCTATGCACCACGAGCAAGGATAAGATCATAAAACATCAAACAAAAGACAGAATCTTAGCATCTTCCAATGGTATGGCAATTTCCGTCATGGGTCTCACCACATTTTTCTTGAACAGTCTAAAAACTCAAAACCCTAACCAAACAGTCGCCTTAAGTTCCTTAAGGCCTGATAATGGGGATAGGTACCATACGGTAATTGGTTAGCACCAAGATTACATAACTTCTTCTTCCATTTCCTGCTCTTATCAAGTTAGTTCAAGCCCTGGTACTAGCTGAGACAGTTAGTGGGCAATCACTGCTTCTTAATTAAGAATCAACTTGATTTAACCCTTCTAATTACCCTTAACCTATAGTAGAAAGGCTTTCTTCTATGATGTTATTCAGCTATTCAATCCAGCAACATTGGCAATGGTAAGTTGGTAAACATATGATGACTGGTAAGAATTAGCATACTCCCTCCCAGCATCCTTAGTTTGTGACTGACCTCAACATTTGAAGGAGGAGTTGTTTCTTTGATCTCATGAACAATCACAGTTTGTGCTACAACTGCTTCCTGAAAAATAGCCACAATATAAATAAGAAATGTAATACCAAGAGATCAAAACCACTCCCATTCAGAAGAAAAAAAAAACGATCAAACCCACTCAAGAGACGTAAATGCTATCAGTATTCAACAATCCAGTACACGCCAAGATTCTACTTTGGGTGCTAGAAGCTGTTTCACAAGCTTCGCAGGCTTGATAACCAAGGTTTAATGATCACTGGAAGTATGAACCTTGTACAGATCAAATAAGCAAAGCAAGGACCAATTATAGATAAAGTGATAAGACATTAATTCCGACATTAATATAAGGGAAAAAAAATCCTTAGGGTGTTGGGGCTTACACAGAAAAGAAAAATATAGCAATGAGGGAAAGAAAGTAAAGAGAACTGAAAGCTAAGGCAAAAGAAAAAGGTAAAAGAGGAAGCACATTACTTGAAACTTCTGGAGCTCTAAAGCTTCTTCATCTGCAACGTGTCGTTCATATTCCTTCCGTGTCTGCAAAAAAATATCTACATTTTAGAATAAAGAGCATAATGAATCAAATTTGGAATGTGTTCCACCCTTACACACTCTGATAATATTCTCTGAAGCTCAATTAATAATTGTAGTGACAAAGAAGCTAATCCTTCAAAAACTAATGCTCAAACTAATTGGATTGTAAATTATATTCAAGGATTTTCCAGCAGGGGTTCTCAGGCATCAACCATGAAATAGGTATACAAAGTTGGTTTATAGCATAAGACTAAACAAAAAAGGCCTGTTTACTCTAAAAGTTTTTTTTTATAACTACTTGCTCAAAAAAGATTGAAAATGGAATGGTAGAAGTTTATGACTCACAAAAAAAAGTGAAGTTTAATTAAAAAAAGAATGCTAATCAATTTTAATGACCAATGCTCTATTGATGGTTGACATGCAATACTAATGACTACGAATATCCACCATCGTAAAATGACTATAACCCTATAAGCACCAATATAGCATTCAATGATATGCAAGCAGCCTAACCCTTTCAAAATTATCAAGGAACTCGGTTTCATCTTCATCTAAAGCTTTAGGTGGTCCTGCATCCAAAAAAATATGCGTTGATTGTTCAGGTATTTAAATGAGGAGGCTTTAACAACCAAAGCATTGAGATATACTAATACGCAGCAAAATCTGATAATGAGAAGAAATGTCTTATAGCACAGATATTTCTAGTCTGTCAAATGAAGCAAGGGACGACTGAATGTAGTAGACCAGATCATGGTTCAGTATTTTAAAGACCGAAAATTTGATTTCAAAATCCTTCTTAAATGGAAGAAAAACTCATTCAACTCTGAGCGGAAAAAACTAGATTAGCTAGAAAGAACTTTCTGTTTTAAGTGGCCTAAAATCAGAAAATTAAATTTCTACCACTATGCCTCTTTTATACACAAGCTTTCCACTACTTAGTACTTACACAACGACCAGTTTGGTTCAAGATTATGAAAACTGGGAAAAGAAACAGAAATAGACCACTTTCAAATTATTATTCATTAATCATAATTTTAATCTCCTCTCTCATTTTCTATACAAAATTTGGTTTCATCTCTAAACTCACAGAAATTAAGCACTTACACAAGAACTAAAGCTGTTCTCGTTCAAATTAAACCCTCCAAATTCCTGTTCAATTTCCATAAATGTCAATTAAATGAACAGTAATCTCTAACTACACGTATTAGACTAGACCAGCTATATAATTCACAAGTATGAACAACTGAACAGGGCGACAAGTACAAAATCCGAGTTAGAATCCGTACTGTGCTTGAACCGCTCGTTGAATTCTGCGTCACGTTTATCTTTATTCTCCTTCAAAATCTGAAACAGTCAACATAGAATTAAGGAACAGAAATCGCAACTCTTAACAAATAAAATCCCTACAGAGAAAGGAGGAAATGGTGAAGCGACCTCGAAGAGAGGGCGATCCCTCTGCGCGGTACCGTCTTCAACTCTTTCACCTCTGGTTCTCTTCACCTCATCTAACTGCCATCCAATTTGCAGCAGCCATAGCCAAAACTCACTGATTCAATCGTCCATACTGATATACAGAGAAACACAAGAAGGGAACGAGAGAAAGAAGACCTCATCTTGCGAGACGAAATTGACAAGCCTGATAGGTGCTGGTTTATCTTCCGCCATTTTTGCCAAACTCCGATTTCCGAGCTTTGCTTGCTTGCCCTCGAATCGATCCTCGATTTTCTGTTTGCCCTCGTCAATTTGAGTCTCCCAATTCTAATTCCGTTGCCAGTTCTTCCCCTTCTGAGACAACACTCCTAATCGGTCGGGCCTTAATTTTGGGCCTATCAATACAGACGGCCCGCATTCTGGCCCATCAATCGGTTATTTCATTCTTTTTTATCATAAGGTATTAAACTCTTAAAAAGTCATTATGAATCATTTAAGAGTTTATGCTTTGTAATGGAATTTAAGAGTTTATGCCAAGATAGGATCTAGATCTTTGAATTTTGTATTTGGGTTTTTTGTGTTATGATGGTTAGTTTGTCTTGGTTTTTTTTTTTATATATAAAGTAAAAATTCGAACTCTACAAAGGTACAGTGAACTAGCAAAAACGAACTCTATAACATGACGAAACTAAGTAAACCAACCTTAACAAGTTGAGAACACGACGAAAAATACAGTCAAACACTCAAACACCACCAAAAATAGGATCACGGGCCAACGGTACACTACACCATATGAAAACAACTCACTATAATAAAATTAGTAAACCCACGGAAACGTAAACAGGCGGCAGGTGGTACTTTGTAGATGGAGACCGTTTAATGGGCGATTTTTTTAATATAACTATACAACTGGCGGTGACTAATAAATTTTCATATTTAGCAGGGGTTTTATGTAAAATTTTCTAAAGTTTATGCTAGTTTTTGTAATTTTTTCATTTTTCTCAGAGGCCTATCACTGACGTTCTTTTGGCTTGTTTGTAAACGTTGAGAGTTGCTGATCTCTCTTGTCCTCCATATCCGACCACGAAGCTTCCCCTCCTGCGTTCTCATCCGCCACCTCCCTCGCCGCTGATCCACCGCCAGTTGCCCCGCCGCTGACTCCGCGAGGCCCCGACGTCCGTAACCCGATCCTTCGGATTGGTGATCCTGATTCGAATTGGATTGGGATTAGTGCCACCACCGAAAAGTGATCTGGAAAGCTGAGTCGGCGGAGAAATACCCTGCTTGTCGAATCGAAACCCTAATGTAGTGAAATAGATGATTCTGGATTTGGGGGGATTATTTGATTTTTTTTTTTCAGATTTAGGTTTTGTTCGATGAGTCGAATTTTTTTATTCCTTTTCTCCTCTCCCCTTGATTAATTGTTTGATGCCGGAAACCGAGATCTGAGACTCTGAGTTGCATTAAAAATGCCTAGCTTTATATAGGTTTTCTGTAATTACCGATTTTGATTGCAGAATCAATTACTTTAGCTGATCAAGGAAGAATCTTTGATCATGGCTGAAATAGAGAATAATCTTTGAATCAGTGTAGACTAGATGCTTGTACGTTTAGCCTTTCTCAACTTCGTTGATCATGGCATTCAGTATTACTTAGATTGGTAAATTTTCCCAGGGATGAATGTTTGATTATAATTTATAATGAGTGCTGATAAGGAACTTGTAATGAACAGGGTGTGCTGATAATGAGATTATAATGTATAATGGACTTCGGCCAAACTAAGCCTTAATATTAAGAAACAATTTTCATGACAAAAAAATATCATTCCTTGCTATGACCATATGTAGTGTTGTTTTTTGGGATAATCCGATTGAAATCCTTCAGTCTACTTCTAATAATCATATAGTCCTCCTCAAACTACTCCATAGAGACCTCAATATCCAGCTTCTTTCGTGGATAGAAAGTCAATCCAAAACTTTGCTGCAGTATTGGTCTGCAAATTGGTTAATATTTTTATGGGATATTTGAAATGACCGGGTGAAAAGAACGCATAACTTATACTGGGAGAAACTGGTTTGCTCTTCTAGATTGTAAAGGAAATATATTCATTTGTTTAGTATTGATCAATGTCTTAAAACTTGACGTGTTTAGCATTTCATAATCAATTTTCGCTTCATGGTCTTACTATGGATGCAGCTGTGAAGATGAAGAGATCTTCCATTGCAGCCCTCTGTGCTTTATCTACTGTTTTACTACAGTTCAGTGTGATTCTGGGATCAACTGTGCCTGCATTTATGTGGTCACCCCACGTTGATATGTATGTTATCTTTTCCTGATGTTCTTTTGTCTTGTTTTTTCATTTCATGAACTTGGGATATATAGTAAACTTTACTTCTTTAGGTAATATTTTGTTAGTAAATGTAGTGATCATTTGCCATCTGATACTTAATGTGGGCATTGCTAGGGGTTTGCTTCTTCTTTCTTTTAATAAGGATGGACTTGATGCATGGCTCGTATTTGTAGAGCAAATCACTTGGTAGATGTGTTATAAACTTGTAGGACTGACAAGGCTAGATAACTTGTGTCATTCAAGTTCTTTTTCTTACCCAGAAATGAAATGAGTGGCAAGGTCATATTTGAATTTTCCTTTTTTCAAAAGTGGGCTATACACCTCTTGTTCCGATCTTTACCATTTATCATTTTGCAGATCAGCTATTTCAGCTTATATAGAACAACACTTTTTTTAGTGACTTGTAGCTACGCTTTCACTGCCCCCACATTTTAATGATTATGATCTGTGGCTGTGTGCTGCCTTTTTTCACAGATGATGTTTTAGATATTCTAATTTTGGGTATTATGTTGCATTAACCTATCTGAATAGGTCACAATCTGTGAATTATCAGACCATCTCTTCAAAAGATTTAGCCAAGTCTGTGCTGTCTGAAGGAGGCTGGTCAGAGTTATTGGTACTTCCCTTAGTTCCCACTGTTGTTACTTCCCTGCACTAGTTGGCTTTGAGTTGCAAGTCACATTTTATTTCCTTTTGTTGCAGTGTGCTGGGAAAAGTTTGCATCAATCAATTGATGTTGCTCTTGTTTTTGTCGGCAAAGAGGTACAATTTCAGGATAAACTTCAGCCGTTTGATTTGTTTATAGAACATATCAACAAAGGGATGATAAGAACATTGGATACTGACTCGTATGAGTGCACATTTGCAACAATTCAAGGAATCCCTTATTATACTATGTTCTACCAATGATTTCTTATGAAAATTGCGACCTGTGTTCTTTAGTATTGTTCGAGTCTCATCAGGAAAATTAGCAAGTTTGCATGTTCTCCTCCAATTAAGTGCATGAAATAAATTGGGTTTCTACCATTTCATGTTTATCCCTGACACCGACTATTTGTAATCTGTAGTTGCAATCTTTTGATGTTTCTGCAAACTCATTTCCAAAGGCAGGTTTAGTGGATTTGCTCCAGGTACATTTCAGCTCTTTTGGATTTAGTTTAGGATTCAAATTTTGTCAATTTGGTTTGTGGTTAATGATCCCTTGTTTGCTATTGAACAGGCTTCTTTCACAAGGTCCAATTTCTCCATGGCATTTCCGTATGTCACAGTAACAAATGATGAAGGGAAGGTGGAAAATTCTTTGCTTGCAGATTTTGAGGAAAGTTGTGAGCATGGCATGGGAGTTGATAATGTTATTCTCGCTGGTTCATGTTCCGTGGATGGAAAAGGATATAAGAAAGTTTCAGAATTGGATTCCATCCATGTAAGTTGGATGAATATTTCTCATTCCACTATACTACGTAATTCATATCTATATACTTGACATTCTTTTTGCATTCCACATTGAACATTATAGGATCATCTCATCTCTACCAAAGAGAAGGAAACCGGTGGAGTACGGAATCTTGTTGTATACTGTCATGAAGAAAACCACCCACATTCAGAAAGTAAGCAGACCCTGATACAGAAAACGTGCTTCTTGCCAAGAGAAATCTTATTTATCTTCTTATGTGGTATTCTAAGCGAGTGCCCTTTAAAATTGCAGGTGATGTTTTGAACAGTGCCATTACCTCAGTTGGTGAAGCTGGGTTAAAATACACCGCTCTTTACGTGGCAAATCCATACTACTCTATTGAGTACCCTACGCGTCTTCAGATTGAAAGGTTTCTCGCTGAAGGGTCACCTGGAAATGCATCATCAAATTCAACCTGTGATGGAGTATGCCAGATCAAAACTAATCTTCTGGAAGGAATTTTCACTGTAAGTTGTTTCAAGAACCACTAGAATGCCCTGGACATCATCTCATCACCGCCAGTGCTTTCTGACTTTTGTTATTGCTCATGTTTCAGGGCCTTGTCCTGCTGATAATACTCATATCAGGTCTTTGTTGTATGATGGGGATTGACACTCCTGCACGATTTGAGGCCGCACAGGAGTCTTGAGCCATTCATCGTCGCAAGTTCACTTCATAATTCATGTCAAGTTAACAGTATAGGGTCTATTCAGGTTTTGTGACTTGCCCAGAAGAAGGAAATAACTTTTTTGTACTGTTGATGGCTGTGTACCATCTTTGCCGAATAATAAAGTGCATTGTTGAGTTTGCTGTGTAATGTTGGTGATGTTTCATGTCTCCTCCCATCACATTCTTTACTTAATCCAACATCAACAAGCCATCAAACGCACTTATGTTGAAGATACACACTGACATACGCACGTTACGAACCCGCAACCATATCTATTTGATAAAAATGTTGTCATTCAAATCCTGTGTATTGATTGAATGCTTAATTCTGATGAAACTGATCTTTGAATGTACACACTATCAAAGTGAGGTTCGTTCCTAAAACCAATTGGCAATGATTTATATGCTAGGCTCGTTATGTTCAACTTTCGATGTGGGACTCTTTATGGTCTCATTCACATCTCTCAACACACCCTCATAATTCAATATGGCATGAAAAAAAATAGGGTTATCTTTTATTCACTGTATTTACCAAAGTTCGATAACAAAAATGGCGGGCAGATATCTTATCAACTACTACAACAACAACAACATCCCAATGTTATCCTGCCAAGGGGCCGGGCCTGGGGAGTCTGGATGTATGAAACCTTACCCTGAGAAATCAGGAGGGTGTTTTCAAAAGGATTATCGAACTACCCAGGTGCAAAAAGGATGGTCAAAGATGTGGCATTATTAAACAACTAGAAGTAGTGAAGTACCTCTAAGCTTTTGTCCTATTGTTCTTAACACAGGAAGCTTGTGAGTTGAAGCTACATATATATCAGTGACAGTTTAAATTTAGTCCACCTACAGGTGTGAACCGGATGAAACATGCTGCAATATAGAAGCACAAGCATGTGAATGAGCTACCAAAGATAAGCTGATTCTCCCCTCTAATCACACAAGTAGAATCCTGCTAAACTTCCTCACATCATAGCGATGCGAGAAACCGAATAGAATTGAATGGGCGTTCAGTTGACTGCGACCTTATCACAGAGAGATTGATATGCTGCGGTGCAGAGCTTGAACTTCTCCTCTGCAGCATTCTGTTGATAGCAAAATATATCAGTAGTTTGCACCTGCGATCTAGAGTCCTAAAATAAGGTCCAAATGGTTTACATACCTTGGAGGGGCCTTGGTGCCGATCCGGATGATATTTCAAAGCACAAGTACGGTATCTGGAATTGAGCAAAACAAGATCAGGTCAGTGATGTGGCGGACATTACTTTGGTGAAAATCGAATGCATGGCATGGAGTAATGGACTAGTGTGACTTGGGGTAACTTACGCATGCTTAATGGTATCTAGTTTTAGAGGGCCATAAGGGCTCAAACCAAGGACCAATCTATCCGAGGTTGATGTTGATTCTGAACTATCAGTATCTGACGATGAGTCCTCATCACTCTCACTATCAAATCTTGAATGCCAGGAACTACCCCTATGACCATTAGTGTATCCTGATGAGCTCCTCCTATGGGCATTATCCTCCTGGATGAAGGACCAAAAGGAAATCCGTTCTCCACCGAAAGCAGCTCGAAAGATAGTCTCAGCATCGATATCATCATCACTACAGAATTCAAAACCTCCTGGAAAGGATCACAAAGCCCATTAGTATTCACAAGTAACAACACATGCTTACAATAGTCCTCTAGCATTGAGAAATGCAATCATATGTCAAGCATTTGAATATTCGTAGAGATTGAATATGTTCCTATGATGAAAATTAACATACAAAAAACGATATGCATCTAATAATACTAAAGGTGTGTTTGTATCACATGCATCATACTATCATCATGTATTTTGCGCATTAAATGGAACAGTGCATTATAATTATAATGTCATTATGTTTAATCCCTAAAGATTGTTTGACCCAAAAAAAAACAAGTGATTTTGCCAAAGGTGCATTATAATTATAATTTATTCCTCAAAAAGTGCATCCAAACTCCCATTATTTTGTAAGTGCATTATAATTGAAATTGCAATGTAAACCAAACACACCCTGGGATAAATCCACATAATAAATATAATGAAATAATCAATGATAATTGACGAAAAAAGATGCAACAATTTGAAGGTAGGAAGCATGTTGCCCTCACTTGTTCTCCTTCCCTTGCCTACATTAGGACTCCCTTGCCTTCTTGATCCGTTGCGCCCCTGGTCCGGTCTAAACCATGAAGGACCCCTATTATTCTGATCTTCTTGTTCTAAAAATGGTATCCAACCCTGTATTTCAACATAATTGGATTGCAGAGTCAGAAGACAAATAGCAAGGCGCTCAACTGCTAGTTGCATTAAGCACCTCCAAAAAGTTCTACTGGTTAAAAAAATGGTCGGCTGAACTAGAACAATGTATAATAGGACCCTTAACGGCTTAAGGCGGTAACAAACGAAACCGACATAAATGAATGACATAAACATTGACCAACTGTGCCATAGCATTGGATTAAGTCATATAGGTTCAAACTTTTGAACCAGAGAATTGTTGACAACCAAGGCAGTAACAATCGAACCCAGCATTAAAGAATGAAGTGAAAAGTGACCAACTGTGCAAAAGCATTGGATAACTAATAATTTAATTACACCCTCGGTTCAAACTTCAAAAACATAAGCATTGTGGGCGGCATAGTTACTCACCTGGAAAAACTCCTCTGCGTGGGTATTAAAGTTGCGCAGAACATGGGGCTTCCACTGTTTTTTCTGGTGTCTTCTAGTGGAGGTAGATCTCTGCACATTTAGATCAAAACAATGTCAAAAAATATAACTGCAACGATCAAACTGACAAAGGAAGCCATAAAGATGCAAAGAATAAAACATTTTTCCTTTTTTTATATAATCACAGTAAACATAAATTGGCAAAAATGGAGATGTAACCTCCCTTTCGGGCGTCCAATAATTTTACTTTGGTGGATAAAATTTAAAGAGAAATGAGAAAATATGAAGCTAATGGAGATTGTTCCAAAAAAGATTTTGGCTTTGGCATCCTAACCTATCAATAATCAGGATCCAACATATATGAAAGCAATAATATAGGTAGAACCAATGGAAAGTCACAAATCTTAAACAAAAGATTGAGGGAAGAAAGGATGAGAGAAGTTACAGGCTGCCAATAGTTGCGCCGTCTGCGCTCCAAAACGGGAGTAGAATGGAAAAGAGCCCTCAGCTGGAAGAGGGTAGGCCGGGAGCCTTCCGCAGCAGCTACTGCTTTCAGCGATGCATTCATCTTCTCTCCAATCTCCACTGAGTAGCAAAAAGGAGAAAACTGGAAATCAGTGACAGTGGCGGTAACAGGATTTAAGCTCGGGGGGACAAAAGTGTTCATTACTACAAACAAGTTCAATACTTTAAATGAGTTCAACACTACAAACGAGTTCAATACTCTCTCGATACATCATCTCTAATCAAATTATCATATTTCTTAGGTTTCATAGTATCCTGCTCACATACATTTCCATTCCCCTGCCATCATCTCGATCCACATCATCTCTAACATCATCTCGAATCAAATCATCTCTTAGTATCTTACAACATCATCTTCAATCATACAATCTCTAAAAACATCATCTTGAATCTAATCATACAACAAAATTTCTAACCACATTTTCGTCAACATTTCAAGATGGATTAGTCCGATCAAATCTGTAAATACTCCTATCTAAAAGCAGTCCACAAATAACCAAACCAATCCATACTCCAAATCATATAAAACCGAAATTCAACCAAATTCAGAAGTTTAACAAACGTTCAAACCCTAAAAAGCTAAACATCCAATGTTTCAATTAACATAAAAGGGAAACAAACGTACATCAGGGGATCAGGGCACGCTAGTGAGGCTGAGGTCTGGAGAGGAGCGGGCTCGCGGCTGGCCGGCGGCGTACGAAGAGCGGCCGGTGCGGCGTTTGGCGCTGGTCTGTCTGAGATTCTGTCCCGTCCCTGAGGAGTCGTGAGTCGTTTGAAAAGAACAGACAATGGAGGAGAGAGCCCTAAACTCTCTCAAAACGACGACGTTTTATATTTGTTAAAAATATGGATTAGTTTTTTGGCCGATTTGCAGAAATACATCAAATTGGGGTTCGGTTTGCAAAAGTATACCCGTTTTCTGATAATAGCAAAAATAAGATAGGTGGGTCATTTGTGCTAAAAAATAGGTCATTTGTGCTAAAAAATAATGAATTAAAAGAAAAGTAAAAAATAAATAAATTAATGAAATATATATTAAAATAATGTTTTAATATTTTTTTCTCAGAAATTTAAAAATAATTAAACTAGCCGGATGAAAATCGTTGTCCTAGTAAGAGAATTAATAGTGACAGGAATAAAATTTGTTATTGACAGGATATAGGTTCTTTATGACAAAGCTAATAGTTAATAATGACAGGATGAAGTCTATAATAGGGAAGAGAATAAAGACACGATTTTATCCATATCATAACTAGAAATTAAAGGTATGTCCAAGATGACAAAGTTATTTGTTCACAACGACAGGAGTAATGTTCATAGTGACAATGCTGAAGGTTTACTTTGACAGGATTGAAGCTATAATCGGGGAGAGAATCGCTGAAGATACGGTAAATCATATCTTCAGGATTATTAACCATATTTATAAAAGGATTGTCGATATATATCTTGAAACCATAATATTATCACATTGACAGGATGAATATTGTCATTGACAATCCAAATATGAACATTGACATGTTATGATAAAAAAAATCGGTGGGAGATTGAGTAAAGAGATAGGGCTAAGGTCGGAGGGTTGGTCAGGCTACTCTTGGGGTCAAGCACGGGTTAAGACAGTAGAGGCCAACGATGGAGCCGGAGCCAGAGAATGACTGCGTCGGAGAGTGAGCGATGCGACGAAGGGTGAGGACATCGACGAAGCCGGAGAATTAGTGCGGGCTAAGGTCAGAGCGCCTGAGACTTAGGGTTGGTCAGGCGGCTCTTGTGTGTTCGGGTTAGGGATTGGGATTGGGTCAGTCGGGAGCTAACTGTTAGGGATTGGGATTGGAAATTTAATTTTTTTTTTAATTCCAGCTTTTTTAATTTAATTATTTAATATAATTTAAAAATAATTTAAAAATATAAGAAAAATTATAAATACCAAAAATATTTAACTTTTTTTTTCCTGATTTTTTGGGGTGGTGGGTAGTTTTGATAATTAAATAAAGCATTTTTGCAAATTTCCATATATTGATGCAATTGTTTTCAAACTTAGGTATTTTTGTAAACCAAATATCAAAGTGGAGTATTTACTAGTAATTCCCCTAGTTTTTTTGCTTCATTTTTTTACAAAAAGAGATTAAACACATTAATTGTGTTTGGTTAACATAACATACAAATTATTTAAAATAAAAGTTAATTTAAAATACAACATCAACCAAACAATCATTATTACATAAAGTTTATAATTACATTATAAATTTAATCGCAATTTATAAAGTTTTTTATTTGAAGTAGTTTGAATCCAAACACAACAAAAAAACTCTTAACTATTAAGATAAGTAGTGCTTCAGTGCTCACCATCTATCGGTATTTTCGGTCTCTCGGTATATCAAGATGTTGTTGTCTGGTATATTGAATCCTTACTTGTATCAATATATATATATATATATATATATATATATATATATATATATATATATATATATATATATATATATATATAGAGAGAGAGAGAGAGAGAGAGAGAGAGAGAGAGAGAGAGAGAGAGGAAATGGTAGTGAATACCACAAAAAAAAAGTTTGCAAAAATACCACATGTGTGGGAAATTTTGCACAACTACCAACTTTTCCCCAAATTTGCACAAAAGTGCAGGTCACAAGCTCCCCCTTAATCGGATTTTGTCCTTATTTACATATAAAAAAAAGGAAAATAAAAGGATGAGAGGGGAGGCTGGGGACGAGAAGGAGGAGGAGAGAAGAAGGAGACTAGTCCGGCGAATCGGAAAATGTAGGAGGTTGGGGACGAAGTTGTCGCCGGAGAGGAGAGAAGAAGACCACGTCGGCGTCTAAGTGAAGAGGTAAGCCCCCCTTTCCATCTCCTTGAAACCCTCGTTCATTTTCTCCCTTTTCTGCGATGAACGACAAGGGTGAAATCACCGGTTAGGGTTTGGGATGAACGAAGAGAGTGACAATGGTTGGACTGGAAATTGGGATGAACGACAGGGTGACAATGGTTGGACTGGAAATTGGGATATGGGAGAGGTAGAAGACGATTGATTGAGGTTTGTGCCGTGTTTGATTTGGTATTTGATTGTTTGAACGAGAAATTGGGTGACAGGGGTTTCGAATTAAGTGATAAGGGTGTTGATTTATGTTTTTGTGCTCTTAGCCTTGTGCGAGTGTGGAATGGGAAATCGTCGGTTAGGGTTTGGAATGAACGACGAGGGGGGCAATGTTTGGACTGGAAATTGGGATATGGGAGAGGTAGAAGACGATTGATTAAGGTTTGATTTGGTATTTGATTATTTGAAAGTGAAATTATGTGATAGGGGTTTCGAATTGAGTGACAGTGTTTTCGAATTGGGTGACAAGGGTGTCGATTTATGTTTTTATGCTCTTGACCTTGTGATGATGGTTTATGGCAATGGCGAGGGTGGTTTTGGGGATTGGGGTTGTGTGGCTGATCGATTGAAAGATAGAGGGGCTGGGGACATGGGTGTGAGTGAGGCAAGGCCGGACCGAGTTTAGGAATATATTGTAGTCAAGTGACAAGGTTAGTTATGTTAAGCGACACAGATTACTTAGTTGGGTGACACGGGATTAAAAAAAATTATGGGAATGACAGTCCAAACATCCTAACCATTTTCTAGATCTCAGATGCTGCAAAAGCCGAGGCCGTTCAAGGCAAAAAGAGCAAGAGGGGTCCAAGAGGTATGCAACCATAAATGAGGGATGTCCTTGGAGAGGATGAAGGGGAAACATTGGGAGGTTGAGGAGAACCACATTAAGGCCGAAGAGACGGAGGGACCACCTAAAGTGGATGACCAGCCACCACCAAAATGACAGAAATGGGAGGTAAATTGGTTGTTAGTTCACATGGTATTTTCACTTAAGGGTCACGGGTTAATACAAACTGGGATTGTCATATTTGAATCTGTAGTAGTCAACTGACAAGGTTATTTATGTCAAGCGACACGATTTATTTAGGTGGGTGACATGGGATTACAAAATTTACCGGAATGACATTTTTAACATCCTAACCAATTGCCAGATCTCAGAGGTTGCAAAAGCGGACCCCAGTCGAGGCAAGAAGAGTAAGAGAGGTCCAGGAGGTGATGGAGAAGTAAAGTCCCCCCCCCCTCCGAAGAAACTGCGGGGTCGAAAAGGGAAGGATGTTGTCGAAGGCGCGGACGCGATTGAGCTTAGACTTGTATCCTTGTCCGACAACGATGGCTTCCTCCGCTGGATGGCCATTGTTATGAACTTTGTTGTTATTGTAGTAGGTTGTTATGAACTTCGTTGTTATTGTCGTAGGTTGTTATGAACGTTGTTGCTCCAAACATATAGTTGTCGATGGTAGTTGATTAGGTTGTTATTGTAGTACGTTGCTATGAACTTTGTTGCTTTCTATATAATGTTCGTTGGTCATAAGTTGTAGAATGTTATGATATTTTTATGATATTTGTTGATCGGTAGTTGACTATGTTGTTATGCTCGAAACTTTGGTTATCGACATACCATCAGATTTAAATAAGTGACACGATAAATAATTCAGGTGACACGGGATTCCAAATAGGTGACAATGGTGATTTCCTTATCGAAGTAGGAGAAACGCTCATAAATGTAAATATGTAATCATCAAATTCACACAAGTGCCAAGGGTGATGTTGCGTCTTGGATCCTGGGTGCGAGGCGTTGCTCTCTCCACCATAGCTTGAGCGTTCTCCATCGTAGTTGGGGATATGCTGAACCTCGGAATCCAATCTTCAAGTTCCCTCATCAACTCATCCTCAACTTCGTCCCTCTCCATCGACACCCTCATACCCGGGTCATCCTCGACACCCTGCCACTCAAAATTATCCCAGACTTCCTGCTTCACTCCGACGTCTTCGTCCTCATCCTCCTCCTAACTACTTGTGGATATGACCTCCCACCCCTGATACATGTCACCTTGCAGTTTACCGTGTCATCTGAGGAGTAGCCTGTGTCACCCAATTGGATCACATCCATACCCTTACCCTTGTCCCCTTTATACATATGCTTGTCACCAGTTCCAAAACCCCTATGAGTAATGTCTACTGCACCCAGCTCCTTAGTCTTCCCTATGGCCTCCATCACCTCACCCAAGTGGATTTCCTCTGAACCCTTACCCTTATCACCTACATACATATGCCTGTCACCAGTTCCAACAACCGTTGAAGACGAGAGTGACGCATACTTTGGCGTTTTCCCCTAAAAATGAAAAGTGTGATCAACATTATGGTTCATAGGTATCTACTTTTCGAAAAATATGAGAAGAAACAAGAGAGACGCCTACCCATTGCAACTGAGAATTAGAGTTTCTCATAAACCAAAGTGACACGGAAGTTTCTGAACACTGACACGAACAAGGAATGAGGCCGACAAGTGCTCTACAACTGGACCTTGAGGCCGACAGATTTTCTTCAATGGTGGCCTTCTTCGATCTCCAACCCTTTTGTCCAGTGGAGGAAGAAACTGAGTGTTCTCTCCCCTCTTCTCTTTTTATACTTTTCAAATTGGAGGGAAAGCCCATATCACATCATCCTTTTCCCTTTTCATCATTAGAGTCATATCACTTGCTCTCTCTCCTAGTTTTGGCGCCAAATTTCCCACCAAAACCTACTCTCTCTCCTGGTCATTCCTCTCTCTCTCTTGGTCACTCATCTCTCTCCCTTCGGATGACCTGCAACCGACTTTCCCCTTCCCCATTTTTATTTGCACAAATAGCGTACATGCTAGTTTTGCAAATCCCACAAAAAAGTGACATTTTTGCAAAGTGACACAAAAAAGTGTATAGTTATGCAAATTGCCCATATAAATATAACCTAGTGAAGTTAATTGCCTTGTGTTTTATTTTGTCGTTGAAAAAATTAACAAGATTTTAGCTTTTCGTGATATTTAAACATAATCATAGGGAAGATTATCTAGATAAGAGTTTCTAAAAAATACTCGATAGGCTATATTATATGAGATTGGTTGGGCAACCTAGTAAGTATAGGAGGAAAAGAGATTGGTGGCCAGTCCCCACTAATGGCGGAAGCACTTGCCCTTACATTGGGGTGGAAAAGGCAAGAGAGCAACGGATCAACAACCTCATCATCGAAGGCGACTCTAAGATAATCATAGATTTCTTATGAACACGGATTAAATGCCCCTGAGAAATATAACTTATAATGTCCGACATACAATCCATTATTGCAAGACTAACAATTTTCGGAGTTTCCCACATTCCCCGCATTGGTAACCAGGTAGCAGATAGGGTCGCACACCTTAGCTACTCTACCAGAGAAGCAAACTCATACAATGATACAGGCTTGTTAGATCTCATCCGTCAGGATGCCTTCGGATAGAGCTTAGCTCATCCAAATCTTTACCTAATAAAAAAATCTAGATAAGAGTTTAGAGGATAGGATTATTTAGAGTGGCTCTCTATCAAGTATTAGATGCGTCGAAATAATAATAAGATAAATATTAAAAATGTCATACTCCCTCCGTCTCGCAAAACTTGTTATTTTACTTTTTGACACGTTTTTTAAGAAGTTAAAAACTCTATAAAATATTAATTTTTTAAATAATTTCATAGATAGTTGTATTAAGTATGAAATTATTTTTTAAACAAATAAAATCATTGATATTTTATATAGTTTTTACCGTTCTTAAAAAACGTGCTAAAAACAAAACAACAAGTTTTGCGAGACGGAGATAGTATGATCTAATTACAAATTAAATAAAAATATTTTAAAATAAGTAATATAAAAAAATTAAAGTCTCATGAATAAAATTTCTACCAATATCCATAATTTCATTTGTGATAATAATAATAAAATTATACATTACAATAATTTTTTTTTTTTGGTGAACAAACGAGAAGGGGACCCTTCCCGGAAACAAAACGGACTACTTGCTAATAATCCGGGGAGTAGTCCATCTCCTGCTATCTTCCTCCAGAAGCTTTCCGATCCCCTCCGGCGGCACCATCAGTTCATGATAGCCTCTCGGAAGAGCAAGGCTGGCCTTGGCGAGGGAGTCGGCGACCCTGTTCGCTTCCCTGTAGACATGGTGGAGCTTAACCTCCTAGCTCCTCTTCAACCAGCCTTGGCAATGCTTCACCAGGCTCATCGACGGATGGCAACTTGGCACCCCTTGAGACACCAGCGATAGGGCCAATTGCGAGTCCGTCTCCACTTCTATCTTGCGATACCCCAGCTCCCATGCTACCTGGAGACACCCAATGATGCCCCATATTTCCGCCATGACCACAGAACAAGATCCGATCCTATGGCAGAAACCACCAGCCCACACTCCATTGGCATCCCGAATAGCACCTCCAGCCGCCGAACTTCCGTCGCTACTCACCGCACCATCTGCGTTGGCCTTCACCCAACCCGCCTCCGGCTTCTTCCAGCCTATTTGAATTTCCGTCCTTTCCTTTGTAGTCGCCATCTTGCTCCTCCTGCTCCAGGCTTCATCGTACTCCTTAGTGCTTGACTCAATGAAGTTAGGCTTGTTCGGCCTCTTCCCGCCATCATTGAACACCTTGTCGTTGCGCCACCGCCAAGCCCGCCAAATAGTATTTGCAAACACATTCGCCCACTTCAAGCCATTCGGGAGTCTCTTATCAGTCATGATGTTAGACCTCAGCCACTCTGCAAAAGGTGCAGTAAAGAACTCAGCATTCGAGTTGGGATCAAACCAATAGCACCAAACTTCATAAATTAGGGGGCAGTCCCTAAAGAGGTGTAACAGCGTCTCCGGTTGATCCTTACACTCAACGCAACCGATCTCGGTAGCGAGGTGCCTCCTGCATCTCTCTTCATTGGTGAGAACCACTCCCCGGACCACCAACCACATAAACGTTCTAGCTCTCTCGAACACCTGGAGCTTCCAAACCCTGTTGAAGATGGTTCTATCAACACAAGCAACCAGGTTAGCCCCCGTCATCCGATCGTAAGCCGTCTTGATGGAATAGTTCCCGTCCGGGCGTCCTTCCCAACACAAACTGTCCTGGCTGTCATCGTTGTCCATCACCAGAGCTGCTGCGAGCTTCATGAGGACCCCAGCAGGCAGCCCTTCCCCAATTGTGCTCCAGTTCCACCCGACTCCATCCGTCCAATATTCCCGGACCGTCCTAAATTCTTCCTCGTCACTGATGCTCATGTTAGTCAAGCTCTCCAAGGCTTCATCCATCAGCCATCTGTCCTTCCAGAATAGGGTGGTCCGGCCGTCCCCTATCAACCATCTCACACCGTTGTTGACTACCGAATTCAAACTCTTCCGCATACTCGCCCGAACCGCAGACGTTCCCACCGTAGCAGCTCCATCATCTCTAACATACTTTGCCTGTAGGATTAGAGCCCAAACCTCCTTGTTACTATTCAGAAACCGCCAGACCAACTTCCCGTTGATAGCCATGTTCAATTCCTTCATCTTCCGAATGCCCAAGCCCCCATTCCACCTCGTCATACACAAGTCATCCCAAGACACGAGATGCAATCTCCTCCTGTTATCATTGTCACCCCAGATGAAGCTTCTGCACGCTTTGTCGATGGCCTCGCACGTAGACGTAGGCAGGGCCACGGTAGCCATTGAATACACAGGGATCGAGTTGAGAACAAATTTGGCTAGTGTCACATGCCCGGCTAAACTCAATCTCTTTTGTTTCCAACCCGCTAAGCGCCCGCCAACCTTGTCGAGGAGGGGTTGGAAGGTATCTCCGACAATCTTGCTATGGAGGACAGGCATGCCAAGATAGCTTCCCAAGTTCGTCGTCACCTCAAAGCCGCACTCCTCCTTCAACCCGTTCACCACAACCTCAGTCACATTGGGGGAAACAAACAGTTTGGATTTAGGTTTATTAATCCGTTGTCCGGAAGCAAGGCAAAATCTATCAAAAATACCATTAATGGCCTGGAGCTGATCCACTGACGCCTCCGCGATCAGGACTATATCATCGGCAAACAGCACATGTGAAATATTGGGCCCTTGTCTAGTCAGCTTCGCCGGCTTCCACAACCCATTCGCAACCGCCTCGTCGATCATTTGGCTTAGCCTTTCCACGCATAAGACGAAGAGATAGGGCGAAATAGGGTCCCCCTGCCGAACACCCCTCGTCGGAGTGAAGCCCTCAGTTACCTCCCCATTCAGCAGCACACTCATATTGGCCGAACTGATGCACTCGACTATCCAGTCCACCCATTTAGCCGAAAAACCAGCATCCAAAAGAGTATCCCTGACAAAGCTCCACCTAAGCCTATCGTAGGCCTTCTCCAGATCGATCTTCAACACCATCCACCCGACCTTACCCTTCTTCTTCCTCATCGAGTGCACCACCTCTTGCATAACCACAATATTGTCCGTAATCTGCCTTCCGGGAACAAAGCTGCCTTGCATCGGACCAATAAGGTTCTTCAACAACGGTTTAATCCTATTGGCAATCACCTTGGTAACGATCTTGTAAGTGACATTGCACAAGCTAATCGGTCTGAATTGTGCTACCGTCTCCGGCCGAGCAACCTTAGCCAGCAGAACAATTAACGTCTCATTAACCTCCCTCGGCATAGTCTTCGTATCCAGAAATCTTCTGACGAACTCAACCACATTGCTACCAATCGTCGACCAACACTTCTGAAAAAAGATTGGTTGAAAGCCATCTAGCCCTGGTGCTTTCAGCGCCCCCATGTCCTTTACGGCCTCAAAATTTCCTTGTTCGTGATCGGTCTGTCAAAGTGATCCCACTCCACCCCTTCCAGCTCCGGGAACGCACCCTTCTCCAAATCAAACGGCACATCTTCCGACTCCGGGATGGTGTACAACTTTTTGAAAAAATCCACCACCATGCCTTCGATAGCTTTCGCGTCTACAATCTCGACCCCATCGTCGTTCTTGAGCACCTGAATTCTATTTCTCTTACGTCTAATAATAGTAGAGAGGTGGAAGAAAGAAGTATTTCTATCCCCCTCCCTCAACCAGTTCTCTCGAGACTTCTGAAGCCACAACAACTCTTCCTGCTCAAGCACCAAGTTAAAATCTTTCTGAATTCTAGCCTCCTCTTCGATAAGCTGGTTCGTTGGATTCCTAGCAAGCGCTTCATGAACTCCTATCAACTCCTTCTCAATCTTCTCTTTTCTCGCAAAGATATTCCCAAACACCTCCCGATTCCAAGTAATCAGACTGTCTTTGAATTGCTCAAGAGCCGCAGGCGCCATCTCATTCCTCATCCACTCTCTATTCAGGAGATCGTCAAACTTGGGGTGAGTTAACCATGCCGCTTGGAAACGAAACGGTCTCCGATTGCTCTGACCTCTAACCGGGGCATCTAAAGACAGTAGAAGGGGGCAATGGTCCGAACAGATCTTAGGCAGATGCCGAACCAGGGCCTCCGGCCAATCCAACCTTGCATCCGCGTTGCCTAAAATCCGATCGAGTCTTCTCTCCTTCAGCGTCTCCACAGTTTTGCCCCTAGCCCAGGTAAACTTAGGACCAACAAAACCGAAATCCACCAGCCCGAACCTATCGATCCAGTCTCTGAAACAATCCGTGTCCTGGGACAAATTACCATCATCCACATTCTGCTCCCAGCTATTCACAATGCAGTTAAAGTCGCCCCCCACCACCATCGGACCGGAGATCTCCGCCGTAGCATCCGACAGATCGCGCCAAAACCTTCTCCTATCAGCCGCGTTGGGATGTCCATAGACGGTAATCAGGTGCAGACTCTTGCTCCCGCTCTTAACCTTAGCGACAATGAATCGCTCGTAGGTTCTCTTCACAGTAACATCCACCTTATCTCTATTCCAAAGGAGCCAGACACCCCCTCTGAACCCATTCGCCTCGACAATGCAACAGTCAGTAAACAACAACCGATCACAGACCTCCTTAGCCCGAGTACCAGAAATCTTCGGCTCGAAAATAGCCAACACATCAATCTTACGACGCTTGATCATATACCTAATAGCCCTGCGGAAGCCGTTACTCCCGGCGCCACAGCAGTTCCATAAAAGACAATTCATCATAACCGCTAAACAACAGACGAACCGAAACAGCGACGCCCTATGAGACCATATCATGGCACTCGGTATTCTCCTTCCCATCTGCACAGGCCGCATTCGCCTTTGTAACCTCTCTGTTCTGGTTCGAACCCGCCACCCCTATCAAGGTCGAGTCCGCTGTACCGTCCCTGATCAGCAGCTGCTCGTCGGTGGTTCCACTAATCCCCTTGCTCCGATCCCCTGTTTCCTGGTTTAAACCACTAAAGGCCCCAACTCCTCTCATGCCATAATCTTTAGGATCAATTCTAGGTCTTTTGGTTGGGCCTGATTGCCCATTATTATTGGGCTCTGAGCTCTTGGGCCCTTTCCCCTTACTCTTGACTTTCCTTAATTTCACAATGTTAGCCGAGGAGCCCACATCGAAACCAGGATCGTCATTTTCATGTCGGGCCCCATTTCCCCCATCACTGCTAGTTTTATTCCTTCCTCCTAGGTTTTCTTTGCCTTCCCCAGCCAACGTCTCCTTACCCATTAAATTCCTCTTCCCTTCATTCAAGATTTCTCCCCTAAACGGCGCGCCCTTTCCATCATTACTCCTTCCCTCATTATTGTTCATAACGACATTCAAGGCGACGGACGAGCTTCCCGGCGAGCCGTTGTTTCTCTCCTTTCCGGTGGTGTCATCATTGCCCTTGCCTTTGCCTTTCTGTCTCCGGTGGCGGCGATTTGCCTCCATCCACGGACCATAGCACCCTCCGACTTCATCGGCCTTCCCCCCAATTTCCGTCTCAGGCTGGTCGTTGGTGGACTCCCTTCTGTCGCTAGCCTCTTCCGTTTCCATCTCATTCTGTCTATCCGGTTTGTCCTTTCCCACCGTTGTCTCCTTCCTCTCCCTTCCACCAATGGAACACTGCATAGCCAGGTGACCAAACCTCCCACATTTGAAGCAGATCTTATTGAGTCCTTCATACTCCAAAAAATAGACCTTACCGTTGATGGTAATCGTCCCCTTCAGTGGTTTGGACAAATCAACTTCAACGCAGACCCTCGCAAACCTGCCTCTGTTTGTGAAGAGTGTCCGGGTGTCCACCTTGAGTGGGCTACCGATTCCAGACGCTATTTTCTGGAGAATGTTCTCCTCATAGAACACAATTGGCAGATCAGCTATCCTAACCCATGCTGGAGATGTCGAAATCACGTCTGTTAGCGGATCGAAACATGCCGACCATGTTCGAATTATAAGGGGATGCCCGAACACGGACCAAGGACCCCCAGTGAGCGCCTTGTTGTAGTCATGGTCAGTCTCAAATCTAACAACATAATATCCCTTGGGTAAATCCGCAATGAGCAATCTCCCCGCCGGTTTCCATAGCTCCTTCAATTTCCTTTCCATTGTGGCATACGGCACAAACGCTCCCAGGACCTTCACAATCAGTGATGTCTGCCATACTGATTCCAGTTTAGCCATTATCTTATGAGGTATCTCCACCACAGGGTCCCCGTCAGTCCCGCCTGGGAAGGACACAACAATCTTGTCGTCAATTGCACCAACATCTATGGGACATCCAAACTTGCTAGGCTCCCCCATCAGAATCTCTCTCCAACCCTGTGCCTTGTCCGGGGGCAACCCCGAGGGGCTAGGGGCACTAGGGCCACTAGCCATCGAGTCCAAGTAAAAGAAAAACCCTCGCCGGAGAGAAGAATGTACCTCGCCGGAAAACCAAGTAATTTGTAGTATTTTTTGTTGTTGTTGTTATGGTGACATTTTCATCATCTTCAATCTTTACAATAATTATTGAAATATGTAACCTATTTTATTTTTTCCAACAAATCTTAGTACTCCACTACTCCTACATTTTAGGTTGACCCGTAACCCGACTTACAATTTTACGGGTTCAATTGCGGGTCGGATTCTCGGATGACGTCACATTTTAACAGGTGTACTCAATCTCCTTTTTCTTCTCCCACATGTACAAGCAAGTCATCGTCAATCGATCATCCGAACAGCCAACCAAGCACGTCGATCTCCGGCAGCATCACCGGTGTAGATGCGGCAGTAGTAACGAGTGATTGCTTGATCAATTTTGAGGATTTTGCGTGTGAGTCTTGGTTTCTGAGGCATCAATGGATGATTCTGATGGCGGTAGAGGGAGGAAGGTAGAGGAGGAAGTAGCGACTGTTCTCGAGCAGGCCAAGGAATTGCAGGAATCGGCGGCGGCTTTCATTTCCAACGCATCCAAGGATGAGCAATCTCTTCGTCAGCGCGCGCTCGCTCTAGATGCCTCCATTTCCAAGCTTCGCTCCTCCGTTGATTCACTCGTGTTTGATAAAGTTTTGGATCCCAAACACGCCGAGAAGGTTCTTCTCTCTGATCCTTCACTCTTGCTGTGGAATTTAGGGTTTTCAGTTTGATTTGTAACTTGATTTGCTACTGCGGCTGTTTGTAGTTGGAAGACGAATTGAACCGAGCTAGATGTATCCTTGTTGACGGAGATGCATCTTCCTTTCTTCCGGGAAAGCCTCCAGGTTCGTTGCCTCCTTGATCTGGATAGTATGTTTAGGTTTACAAGGGATCCAAAAGCGATTCATTCGTACAATTTTGGATTTTTTGGATACGCAGGCAGGTTATTGAGAATGTTCGTAGGCCCTATCAATGTCCGAGCTACCAGAAAAGATGTGCAGTTGAAGGTTAAAGAGGATTACAATAGTTTCAAAGTAAACAAACTTCATACATTTCTGATTTCTCCCATCCCTCTACTTGTTTTATTTTATTGATTCATCTTAATCTTGGTACTTAAATTGTCTCTTGTTTGAACAGGATAGAACAGCACTGCTCTTCCTTCTTTTCCCATCAACATTACTGATTTTGAGATCTTGGATATGGGATGGATGTATGCCAGCATTTCCTGTCCAACTCTATCAGGTTTTACACCTCGAAGATCAAGCTGCTGATTTGTGTGCTCAGTCACTTACTGCTTAAATATGTGTTTTGTTTTTCAGGCCTGGCTTTTGTTCATTTATACTGGTTTAGCTTTGCGGGAGAACATTTTAAGGGTGAATGGAAGTAACATTCGTCCATGGTAATAGCCCTTACATATTGCTGCCAGTTCTTGTTGGGTGCTCCATTGTTTGTAGATTGAGGATCTTTTGTCGATTTATGTTAAGACTGTGGTTCTCTCGATATGCAACACTCAGATCTATGTTCTGTTATTGTTTTGATAGGTGGATATATCATCACTATTGTGCTATGATCGTGGCCCTTGTGAGTCTCACATGGGAAATTAAGGGGCAGCCAAACTGTGCACAAAAGCAGGTAATTTCCTGTTCAAGCTTGAAATAAACTTCAATAACTGCTAGTTGCGAACATACAGCTGATACTTACAAACATTCCTTCTATTTCTTCCTTGTTTCACTAGTTGTCTTGATATACTGAACTGTTTCTTCCTCACTTCACGAGTTGTCTTGATATAGTGAATTGTTTGTACAGTATTTTGAAGGATTTAGATGTATAGTAGTAATAGCGCAATACTAGGAAAAAGATTAGTTAATTCTCACTGTCCTACTCCTACATCTTCTTCCAACTATATGATGTTGATTTTTTCAAAAAAAATTCTATATAAAATCAAACCTAAGGTGTTTCTTTTTTGAAGTCCTTTCTGTAAAATGTAAATCAGAGCTGACCTTAAAAACTTCATCTGTTTTAAAAATGTGCAATAAATATCAAATTATCAAAGAATCCTTTGTTTAAAGAGGTCTATTAAAAACTTCATCTGCTCTTGGTTTTTCCATGTCCACATGAGCCTCTTTTGTTCGGTACTTATCCAGTGATCTCCTGATCTCTAATGATGTGTGAATCTAATCAGCTCTGTTATTGTAACCTGAGATGGTACATCAGATTATGCTATTTTTATAGTTCATCTAAAGTGAAATGTGGCAAAGTTTTCTTGCAGAGAGGAGTTCAACTTTTTCTACAATGGGCCATGATGCAAGGTGTTGCAATGCTATTACAGAATCGCTATCAGAGGCAGAGGTTATATACCCGTATAGCACTTGGAAAGGTGCCTTTCTTAGTTCTTACACCATGAATCCTTTGTTTTCATTGTCTGGATGGAACTTTTGTTAATAGCTGCGCAACTGAAGCAGTTTTATGTTGGCAATGTGGTTAAAGCCGGAAAACAATCATAGATCGAAAGCTAAATGATTCTCTTGTGAACTGCTGATGGTTATTAGTTCAATTACAAATGAATAATTGGAGTACAGACTACAGAGGATGAAGATGAACCAAAATTCTTCAAACACTTGGTTATCTTAGCACTTTCCAGTACAATCATGGAACACCATGTGACAATCTTTTATATCAAATTTGTAATTTCTCTCTTTTTTTAGTTATGCGGTTGTGCCTTTTCTTGTCAACATATCTGTGATTTTAGGAGTTTGATGTATAAATACATACAAACATTGTATTCCTGACTGTTTATTACATGTATTGCCAAACCTACTAATGGAATGAAAATTATTTTTTGATCTTTTTATTGTCTAGAAATACTTTCTATACATTCAACTGCAAGAAAGATAAATAATCCCTAGTACTGATTTCAGGCAAAGAGGATGGATGTTGTTGGGGGAGAATCAGCTGGAGTGGATGGCCAGTTATTGCTACTATGCCCCATATTTTTCACTTTGCAGGTATTCATGTGGTTAGATTAGAATCTTATCTCTAGTGACTAGCAAAATTGACGACCACTCAGCTGATATCTGTTATCACACCTGGTAGTCTGTTCTTCTGGTGGCATATATTATATTCTTATCATAACATAATAAGAGATGGAAAAAAGTTCAATTGAAGGTACTGCAAACACATTGAGGTTCTCTATAGCAAACAGTGAAATATCATGCTTGAATTGCTCGTTGATATTCACATTGAGAGCACTTTCTACTTTCTAATGCATTTACCAATCTGTGTTGCTGTCAATATGTAAAGGGTTTTGAGGCATATGTTGGACTGCTCCTGCTTCAAACCGCATTTGTTGGAGTTGTGCCTGAATGGCAGGTAAAGATAGAATGCATGCTACTTTTCACTCGGTATTTCTACTTCAAACTACATTTTCCCCATCTTTTTGTTTTTCATAAGCAACTCTGAATGACAATTGACAGGTTACATTTTGTGGGCTTTTGCTTGTCATAATGGCTGTTGGCAACTTTGCAAATACTGTGGAGACGCTTCTGGTTAAATCACGATTCAAAGCAAAGATGAAGCAGAGTAAAAGTAAACAAGAATTGAATCAGGGGACTTAGGTTAAAAGTTGACATCTTTCCAGAGCTTTTAGTGTCTCAAATCCCATTCTCATTTCCCTGGTTGAATTAAACCTCTTCTTCACCCAAACTCTTTATCGCCTTCCACCTTCCCCAGTCAGTATTTCCGAATGCAGCTTTGAAACAGTTGGGGGTTATAGAAATAACATCAAAGTCTTGGTCTACTTTACCATGTTGAATGTAATGTCGTGCATTCATGGTTCAGTTTGGCAATCACGGTGTTTCATATGTTTTAGTTCAGCTACTAGTCTTTAGAAACAGCTGGCGACTCGTGATGAAGGTGTAAATTGGTGGTGCCTTTGCTGATTTATTTTATTCTTTCTGTATTTGGTTCTTGTAATTGCAATGTTTACTCAAGCTTAGAACTTATGGTAGAGAAATTTGTTGACAGAGCTGTTTTGTGTTGAGTGAATGTGATTGTTCCTTTCCCTCTTTAAACCAAGGATGGAAGATGGATGTAATTTGAGCTTGATTTCATCACATTAAAGTGGAAAAGATATGATTCACATCATTGAATGGCCTATTCTATATCAGCATTCAGCCTTCACAAATTCACAATCAAGCAGCTACGTCAAAAAAGGCAGCACAGTGAGTGTCATGGGAGTTGTTCAGCGAAATGACAAAAATGACACATAGATGAGGTAATCGTTTAACGTGGCTTAAATACATTGGATCATCATTAATCGATGTGCCAAAAAAATCCAAGTCAGATTGCATCAGAAAACGACACATAGATGAAGAGGTCAGGTCTCTCTTTTAGCATATAGATATAGATATTAGATAGATAGATATAGAATATATAGCTAGATATAGATGGATATATAGATATTGATAATTTGTATGTTATGTTAACAAAAAACAGTTCAAGTGTTTAATTTTATAATAATTGCATTTACGTGGAATCTAAACACATTCTTAATCTTCTTTTTTTGAAAAAAAAAATTCTAATTTTTTACAATAAATATAAAACGTCGTCGTTTTGAGAGGTTAGGGCTCTCCCTTGTAACTTCTTTTCAAACGATTCACGAATCACGACTCCTCAGGGACGGCTCAGAACCTCAGACAGACCAGCACCAAACACCGCACCGCCCGCTCTTCCTCCGCCGCCGGGGAAGGACCCCCCCCCCCCCCCCTTCACACACACACACACACACACACCCTCTCTCTCCGCCGGGGAAGAACCTCAGACAGACCAGCACCAAACGTCGTCGTTTTGAGAGAGTTCGAAACTCCCTCTCTCTCCTGCCTTCCTGGAAGAACCCCACGAGATTCATCTCGCCCGCTACCATGGCAAGAGGCGATCTCGATGATTACAGCGACAGCGATGACGAAGACGATCGTTTGCTCTCCGACATTCAGGCTGTTTCCAAGGCCTGCTTGCACTCCGCACCCGGGGACGCCGCCGGCACACACAACAAGTTCGATTATTTCGCCGCGGATTCGTCTGACTCCGACGACGATTTTGAGTTCCTGCGCGACGTTCAGGCCAAGTATGGCGGTGGCGGAGGCGCCGATTCTTGTCTGCCGTCCTCGCCGCGACCTAATTTTGGACTTCCTATTGGAAATTCTGAATCCGACGATGAGGATGATTTTGAGATACTGCGGGCGATTCAGCGAAGGTTCGGCCAGTATTCTTCTTCCGGGACGAATTGCACTGGGGTTGCAGACCCTGAAGGTTTGGTAAGTAATGGCGATTTAAATTCAAATTCACCTGTCGATGGAATCGTAGACACTAGGGTTTGTGATGGATTCGATGGCAATGGGGCAGGTTTGTGTGATTCAGCTATGGATTTGGAAACTTTAGATAATGGTGTTGAAAATCAACCCTCTGAATTACCGAAAGCTGCACTCGCTTTTATTGATGCTATTAGGAAGAACCGGCTGGCACAAAAGCATCTTAGGAGTCAGATGACGAAAGTTGAAGCGAGGATGGAGAAGGTCAAGGAAACGATAAAGGGGGTTAAGATCATGTTGGAATTTGATGTACAAGGGAGGAGGAAGATGACTGTGAGAAGGCAAGATGATAAGGTGCAATTGATTTCAGGCCCCAAAAGGGGCAAGAAAGTGGCTTCTGCAATGAAGAAGGGCCCAAGAGAGAACTCTCGTGTGGTCAATTACAGGACTGCTTTTGAGGAGTACCCTCAGTGGGTTGCAAAGGAGAGGTGGACGAAGCAGGAGCAGGGTAATCTGCGGAAGGGCATAATCCAACAGCTTCAAAAGTGTTTGCTACTTAAGTCAATGGATCAAATGAATGAGTCTGAGGAGGGACCTGGATGTTCGTATGGAGTGGACGAGGTCATGTCTAAGATTGGGAATCTTAAGAAGGATCCAGAAACCTATAAAAGAATTAGATCATTTCTTCCGAATGTTGACTGGGAGGATTTGGCTTCCACCTATGTCCCCAAGCGATCTGGGCGAGAATGTCTAGCTAGGTGGATAAACTTTGAAGATCCGTTGATTAAGGACCAGGACGAGGGCTGGACAAGCCTGGAGGATAAATGTCTCTTGCATTTTATCCAAAATCTGGGACACAATTGGGCTGCTGTTGCTGAAGCTCTAGGGACTGATAGGACCCCATTTCAGTGCTTGACGCGATATCAGAGGAGCCTTAATCCGAGCCTAATCAAAAGAGACTGGACACCTGCTGAAGATGCTAATCTCACAGCTGCTGTTCAAACTTATGGCGAGAGTAAATGGACAGTTGTTGCTAGTATGTTGGAAGGACGAACAGGTCCACAATGCTCAAACAGATGGTTGAAAACCTTGCTCCCATCCAAACAAAAGAAGGGCCGTTGGAGTCCAGACGAGGACAAACGTCTGAAGATTGCTGTGATGCTGATGGGTAGCCAATGCTGGAATAAGATTGCTGAATTTGTGCCTGGCCGAACACAATCAAGATGCAGGGAAAGATGGGTGAACAATCTTGACCCCTCTTTGAACCTTGGTAAGTGGAAAGTGGGGGAGGATGCAAAGTTGAAAGAGGCTATTAGAGTACATGGGTATTGCTGGGCCAAAGTTGCGACATGTGTGCCTCCACGAACTGATAATCAGTGCCGAAGGAGATGGATAGCTTTATTCCCAGATGATGCTCTTCGAGCCCAGGCTCAAAGAAAGGTGCAAAAAGCTGCACTTCCTTCCAATTTTGTGGACAGGGAGCCCAATCGTCCTTCTCTTGGGGCAAACGATTTTATACCATTGGCCCTTGAATATACTAATGTGGAAGATGCTGATAGCTCGAGGAAAGGGAAGAAAAGGTCAACCAGAGGGAAAAAATCTTGCAAAATCAGCGATACAACTTTCTGCAATATTCCGAAGAAGCCTAGATCATCCAGAAGATGTCGGAGGGTGGATGTTTGTTGGGAAGTTCCTGTGTTACATCTTGGCCATTCTTCTGAAACGATTGATATGTTATCAAGTAAAAGAAGAAAGGCTAGAGGCTTTGATTTCAAGCGGAATAAATGTGCTGAAAATGATCTAACTTTAGCAGATTTCATGAGATCCTTTAAAGCAGCTCGTAAGAAAAGAAAGAGAGGGGAGGATAAGACTAAAAGTCGAGGCAAACATGGTGAGGTAGAAGTTCAGAGAGAAAGTAGTGTAAATAGAGATGAAGATGCCGGATCTGTCTGCACAAGTGGTTCAGTGGTCAGGGGCAGGTTGTCCTCAGGAGCCGAATTGGATAGTTCTTCTGTCCTGTCAGGAGAAGAACATCAACAGGAGGGCTCTTTGATTGGTTCAGGATCTGAGCTGGTAAACTGTTCTGATGATAGCACTAAGCACCATGATGGGGATGAAACTGTTGTTAACCAAAGTGCAGTCACTAGGAATCAGCTGAAAAGGAGGAAGCGAGTGGACCCTGTGGAGCCAGAAGAGTGGGAAAATGTCCCATTAGCAAGTCTATTTGGGAAAACTGCAAAGTTGAGGAAAAGGAAGTTGTAACTACATCATATGCTGGCTAAGCTTGTAGGAAATTTGTTGTTAATCAACTGATATTTATTACTGATATTTTGACACTTGGTATTTTTCGGCTGTGATTGATAGTTGGGAGAAATTGATGCACACATTTCTCATTGCTTTTCCCATCTGATTTGCCTCTTTTCATTGCTTTTCCCATCTGATTTGCACTGTAAAAGACGCAAGCAGGTTTTGTTGTGCTGGAGGTTGTATATTTTGCTTTCAAATAGATGATCCAGTTTTGATGCTATAGAAGACCCTTTGAGTTCAGCTTTTCTGGCAATCTTTACTGTCCTTTCATTGTCTCAGAAGCTCTCAGGTTTGCCACCTGAGACGATTTTCCACCCGTTGCTCAAGGATAACCTTGTGGCCAAAGGGCTAGTTCTCACATTTATCACTGATCTCTTCAAAGAGTATCTTCTTCCCTTCTTCCAAGCGATCAGCTGAAGCTTTCTCCGAGCATTTTACGTAAGTCTTGTAAACATGAGCATATCACCAATATTCTGTTATTACTTGCCGGTGTCATACATCTGCTCCATGTTTGATTTCAATTAGTAGGTTGTTTACTACTTTGATCGTCTTATTTGAATCATCTAGCTACTTCCATGTGACTATGACTTGAGCATTCTGAGTGTGTTACTTTGAGTGATCCAGAATGGAAAACGATGCATTAATGTTGATTATCTTCTGATTATGGTTCATTCTGACATACAAATGTTTGTTTTATACAGCAAAGAAGGCATGATCCCACTGGTTGAATACAATGAAAAGAAAATATTCGAGGTGAAGCTGAAGGAAATGAAATCTGCATTGACCACTCAAATCTCAGAAGAAGTTGATATAGATGAAGTCATTGAAACGGTTAAACATCAGTAAGAGAAGTTAAGCTTCCGGATGCTGAGGTTGTGAGTGTTTCATGGGATGTGATCATGGATTCTGTTCAGTGGTCGGGGAAAAACCAGCAACAGAATGCAAATTCTGCTCTGCGTCAGGTATTCTTTTATCTCATTCCACACAATATATGCATTTTGCTGATATTTTTGGGTCCATATGTAGCATGGTATGAACAATATCATTGTTCTTTCTTCAGAATAACTCATGAATTTGTTAATACCCTTGGATGGAAGGTTAAAACGTGGGCAAAACTGCTGAATACTTTCTGTACGAGTGGGAAGCTTGAGCTGGAGCTTATTTACAAGGTTCAGATCCAATGCTACGGGGATGCCAAACTGATGAAGCTGTTCCCAGAAATGGTGAGGTCTCTTTATGACCTTAAAAAACTTCATCTGTTTTAAAAATGCGCAATAAATATCAAATTATTGATGAATCCTTTCTTTAAAGAGGTTTATTAAAAACTTCATCTGCTCTTGGTTTAATGGTTTTCCCATGTCCACATCATGCCTGTTTTGTCCCAGAGGTACCTATTCAGTGATCTCCTGATCTCTAATGATGTGTGAATCTAATCAGCTCTGTTATTGTAACCTGAGATGGTACATCAGATTATGCTATTTTTATAGTTCATCTAAAGTGAAATGTGGCAAAATTTTCTTGCAGAGAGGAGTGCAACTTTTTCTACAATGGGCCATGATGCAAGGTGTTGCAATGCTATTATAGAATCGCTATCAGAGGCAAATGCTATGCACCCGTATAGCACTAGGAAAGGTGCCTTCTCTTACACCATGAATCCTTTGTTTTCATTGTCTGGATGGTCCTTTTGTTGATAGCTGCGCAACTGAAGTAGTTTTATGTTGGCAATGGAGGTATAGCCGGAAAACAATCATAAATTGAAAGCTAAATGATTTTTTTTGTGAACTGCTAATGGTTATTAGTTCAATTACAAATGATTAGTATTCAAAAATATTGGCCATGTCATATTTTGTCAAGTGTTTTCAGTCAGTGCCTCTTTTTTATGGCCTCATTTTGTTGACTCCATTCCCTCGTGATAGATTGACAGCTTTTTCTTTTTCATAATAAGCAATCAACATCAATTGCCTGATGTATCATAGAGGATGAACCAAAATTCTTGAAACACTTGGTTATCTTAGCACTTCCCAGTACAATCATGGAACACCCTGTGACAATCTTTTATATAAAATTTGTAATTTTTCTCTTTTTTTTTAGTTATGCGGTTGTGCTTTTTCTTGTCAACATATCCGTGGTTTTAGGAGTTTGATGTATAAATACATACAGGCATTATATTCCTGACTGGTTATTACATGTATTGCCAAACCTACTAATGTAATGAAAATTATTTTTTGATCTATTTTTTGCCTGGAAATACTTTCTATACATTCAACTGCAAGAAGCATAAAATAATCCCCCTAGTAATGATTTCAAGCAAAGAGGATGGATGTTGTTGGGGGAGAATCAGCTGGAGTCGATGGCCAGTTATTGCTACTATGCCCCCATACTTTCACTTTGCAGGTATTCAGACCACTGAGCTGATATCTGTTATCACACCTGGTAGTCTGATATCATACCCGGTGGCATATATTATATTCTTATCATAACACAATAAGAGATGGAAAAAAGTTCAATATATTGAAGGAACTGCAAACACATTGAGGTTCTATATAGCAGACAGTGAAAGATCATACTTGAATTGCTCGTTGATATTCACATTGAGAGCACTTTCTACTTTCTAATGCATTTACCAATCTGTGTTGCTGTCAATATTTTAAGGGTTTTGAGGTATATGTTGGTCTGCTCCTGCTTCAAACCGCATTTGCTGGAGTCGTGCTTGAATGGCAGGTAGAGAGTAGAGACAGAATGCATGCTACTTTTCACTTGGCATTTCTACTTCAGTTTGGCAATCATGGTGTTTCGTATGTTTGTTTTAGTTCAGCTACTAGTCTTTAGAAACAGCTGGCGACTCGTGATGACGGTGTAAATTTGGTTCTTGTAATTGTAATGTTTACTAAAGCTTAGAACTTACGGTAGAGAAATTTGTTGACAGAGCTGTTTTGTGTTGAGTGAATGTGATTGTTCCTTTCCCTCTTTAAACCAAGGATGGAAGATGGATGTAATTTGAGCTTGATTTCATCACATTGATTTTGGTTTTATTCTTTATGCAATCCTGAATCCTAAAATCACATTATTTGATAAACTCTTTACAAAAATAAGAACACAAGCTTCTCACTCTTAGGTGGCTGTACCATAATGCTTAAATCCAGTCAGCCACCAAAATCTGTGTCAAGTCAGCCATGACTCGGAAACCAGCATAGGTGGAGGACTAGCGACCTCTGATGATTTCGCCGAGGGATTGTTTTTAGGGTTCCACCTGATGATTTGGGGGTTTCTTCTTGTCCTTCTCAGCCATGGTAACTTCCTCTTCTGATTTCAATCAGCGAATTGGGGAATTGAACTTAATTTTCAGGCTTCTGTATCCTAATCCCAGCCATGGGAGAAAGATTTTCAAGCTTTACCCTTTCTGTTAAACCCAAGCTTCGATGCAGATGTTCACTTATAGTTGTGCACAATAGCACGAGTTGGCTTGTTCCAGCCTTTGACCTCCTGGTGAGCCTCTCCAACCTTGATCTAATTAATGTGATCACATTCCACTGATCTTCATCTATATTGGATGATTTCCAACCTGACACAACATCTTGCATCATATATACAACAATAATTGATCAAAGTCCTATGTCACCAAAAAATTTCAGCTCATCTAACATGAGATTGAGATGCAGAGCTCTTCAACTATATATATAATCCTAAAAATGCTAAACCTAATAAAAAAAAGTTCAATCTCTTGCATCCCTCTTCCATTCTCACAGTTCCTGGATGTACTTGTGCACGATGTGATCATAGCGCAGCTCTCCCTTCTCGTCGTAATGCAGAAGGTAGTAACAGTTGTCACAAAAGTAACACGGATTCTCCCCAGCCCACTTGTCATCAACTGTGAAACATGTGGCCTTGTAGACTTGGCATACGCTGCATTTCTGCACCCGAAACTTGTGCTGAAATCCCACCAGGGGATAAGCCTTTCGGTTCTGGCAATCCTCCGGGTGCACCAGCCTCATGTCTCTAATCACAATCTCGTGCTTGCAGTCGCCCTGTTTAATGCAGCACACAAAACCATTGAGAAAGTTCGTACGTCGCTATTGGCTAGTATCACAAGCGTTGTCAAATTCGTTAAAAAGTAATCAGTTGGAAGAAATTTGTGGAAAGATAGCTTTGAGACTACCTGGTGGCAGTAAAGGTATCTAGCACCCACATGAAATTCAAAGTCACAGAAGCGTGTGTTCTGCATTTTAGCGGCTCTGAATTGAGGCACGTTGGGTGTTTCCCTTTTACCAAGAAGAGCCATTTGACTTGCCTTCCTCTCTCCGTATATAATATGTTCCCATTTTGCACGTGCTTCTTCCTTGGAGTTTTTAAGCCAGTCAAGGATAGGTTTACTATAGTCAATGGCAGACGGATCCCTCGTATCATTGCAGAATATATTCTGTACAACATCCAAAGAAAGAGCAAAAACAGTGATGCTAAACTGATGACAGAAAAAACAAATTTTAGTAATTATTTGAATGTGACTGCAATAAGTTCCAATATAGGCTAGGTTGTTCACCTCGATGAGGAAATACCCAGATGGATCATGCTGTTTAGCTTCTCTCATAATCACATCAGTCAAGCAATGGATTGCATCCTTCAGCTCTGTAAGCTTTTGCTGTCCTAAAACCATAATCTCCTGGGTCTGCAGAAGTTACCATACACACAACAAGTACATTAGACATTTAGCCTAGGATATTCACTAATGGGTCATAAAAGGAAACGGGAGTAAAGAAAGACTATACCTTTTGTGTAGAACTTTTGTTACTATAAACCTCGATAAAAAGAATAACCTTTTCATCGCGTATGCTCACATGCTCACGGGTGGTTGATGGCTTCACCTGGCAGGCAAAGTTAACAACCATTTGACGCATCAACAATGTTAGTTTAAGCAGTTTTATCTTTCAAATTTGACAATACCAAAAAGAAAAGGATGAATAGCAAAATTTCAAATCGCATTAAAGGATGGATATGATAATCGCATTAATGTAACAAACCTTTGTAGGGTATCTTAGTGACTCAAGAGATTTAACCCTCTCGGAGTAGTCTAAAGATATAGGAGGACGTTTATCCTTGTTGCTATACTTAAGTGAGTGAAGTCGTGCTGCTGCCCTATCCTCTTGCTGCCTTTGTCTGATTTTAGCAAGTTCTTCGATTTTTTCAAGATAACTCTCCTGCCAAAACAACTCCAATGTTGGATCACATAAATCAATTACATAGCCCACCTTCGTAAACAAATTACATAATCTAAACTTCATTTTTCAAATGAGCAGAAGTTCCCAAATTTTGACATAGAGAACAAGGAAATAAATGTACCTTCCTTGAACTGGAACTCTCTCTGGGTTGTGAAGAATGTCCGTCATCCTACATATACCATGATATAGCATAAAATTAGATTCAGAGGTCAATGATAATGGCATTTGTTGTTGTTGTTTGGGGGATGAGGGGTGGGCTGGTTGTGTAAGGTCTTTAGGTATTCCAAATGGAAAAGGAAGGCTGCTAAAAGGTAAACCAAAAGCCCAATCTAAGTGCAGAAAGCAATCATTACCTTAAACGCTTCTTTCATACCCTCGCATATTAGCTCTTCGTCTGTGAAAACTCTAAGTTCATCCACCCTGAAAACAAATAGATTACAAGTTCAAAAGACCAATAAAACCCATAGCTGCCTAATTTGGTATATACAATAAGGAAATGTCATTAACGGAGAAGAGATAAAGATGTTACGAAATATCTTCATCGTCAACATCAAATGGCGATTCAGGTTGTAAAGCATCCTGTAATTCCTTAAGCTCGCCAAAGATTTCGCCTTCAAACTCATTAATACTAGTACGAGGGCTGGCGAGTTTAGGAACAAAGATGGGTCCTCCACGAGGTATTGAAACACTAGTGCCTTCATCTCTCTCCATCCTACTCAGATTCCAAGCTAGCAACAGTAGTTCTTCAGATGCACCAAAGAAAAGTGATTATGTTATGTATAAGTGCCAAAAAAAAAGGAAAAAGTAAAAAAAAAAAAGCATGCTTCTTTTTTAACTGTGGCTTAAGTAAAATTGTCAAATGGAAAACAACTATTCCGTAGCAAATTAACTGACCTGATTTCAAAGGCCCTATGGAAAAAATTACTAAGCCACCAACAAAAAGAAATCCTCCCGCCGGCAAGAGGATAAAGATTCATTTAGTTTATACATCTAACTAGTGGCGGACCCAGGTTTTTCGCTAGGAAACTATATTGGATTTTTGTCTCCCACTATTAAGTTTCTAAGCATTTGCCTAAGCTATCCCATATAATCTCCGGAAAAATGGATTTTCTATGGACAACCTTGGGGTGAGTCATGAGTTCCTAGTGCGCACTAAGATATAGACCTTGAACAAAGTCCTTTACCTACCGCTTTCGTCTTAACATTGCACCGAAGAAAAAGTATAACAATGAAACCAAGTGCAAATTCAAATGCATTTTTATAGAAAAGTATGTCTACATTCAAGAAACAAATGCAATGTCGACATAAAGATTCATCATATTGGTTCTCTTTGAAATTCAAATGCATTTTTATAGCAAATAACAATGATTTGCAGAAGTATGTTTTTATAACAATCCTGTGAAATTATTACCACCTAGTCTTAATATACAAACACAACAGTTTTACTACATTGATGCAAGGATGGATGCTAAATTCAAATCCCCGAAATTCAATAATTCACAAACCCTAATGAAAATTTCACAAAATTAATTCTCAAAATCACAAACCCTAATTTCAGAAAATTGGTTTCCAAAATCAAAACCCTAAACGAATTCCCATATCCTACATATAAATTCACAAACCCTAATCAAAATTTCACAAAATTGATTCTCAAAATCACAAACCCTAATTCTACAAATTTGGTTTCGAAAATCAAAACCCGCACAAATTGACAAAGTATAAGCTATAAGTTATATATAAAAAAAAAACCTTTTCAAATACGAATTCGGATCTGGGGACTAAGTGAGATTCCAATTCAAGTCTTCAAGGCTGCAGCGGTCAGCGGGGAGGAGGACTGAGGAGCCAGCAGCAGCCGCCAGCCATGGAGGGAGGACCCTTGCGGGTCGCCGCCGCGTCGGAGAGGAGCCAACAGCGTCGCAGCAGGGTGCGGTGCGGGGCCTTCTCTTCGGCTTCGCCAATCGGGGGGTTTGTGTTTTTTGTCTGTGAACTGTGAAAAGCGTGTAGTTAGTAAAGGGGGGAAATTTTTGAAAAAAGAGGGGCTGATGGGGATCGAACACAGATTTACTGTTTTAGACTTTAAAAAATATATATATATAATTCAATGAGGTGTCATTTCATTTGGTTTTTAACCAATCAAATTAAAATTAATTTTTTTTTTATTTTCTAATCAATTTGGTTCAATCTATCTATCTATATCTAACCATCATTTTTGATGAGGTGTCAATCGGTGTCATCACTACCATAATTGTAGGGTTTTCAACTAATCAAATTAAAATAGTTTATTTATTTATTTTCTAATCAATTGGTTCAATTTAAAATATTAAATTAGCACATAATTATTTTCTTAGTACATTATACATTTTCTAATAAATTGATTCAAATCAAGGTATTGAATCAAACATATTTCATTTTAGTTGATAGTATTTTTTTATATTATTATGATTTTATTTATATACATCTAAAATCTAAAATCTATAACTGACTATTAAAAGAGACGCATTTTTTATGAGATGCTATCACCACCATAATTATAGGGTTAACCAATCAAATAAAAATAGATTTTTTTTTAAAATTTTTGTTCAATTTAAAACATTAAATCATCATATAATTTATTTGTTATTACATTTTACATTTTCTAATAAATTGGTTCAAATCAAAACGTTGAATTAAACATACTCTGTATTTTATTTTATTTTATAGTAATATGTTATTTTATTATGATTTTATTTATAAAAATTGGCGCGGAAATTGTACTATCTGTAGTCCTGCATCCAGATGGAAAGTTTCATAGATAGCAGCCCCAGTCTTGGAATGGGGTTTATCAATCATAGTTTGCAACCACAACCAAAACCACAACTGAAAAGAGAAGATGGTGACCTGAAGAGCACTTCAACAATGTCATAGGAATTCAGTTTGCTAAGGAATCAGTTTGTTGTAATGAACTTGAATTTGCTGACAGCTTATGTATGCTTAAGGAATCAGTGCTCAGACATCAAGGCTGTATTGCAAAACGATTTGCAACAGCTGATTTGCAAACTGAATTCCAAAAAAAATTGCAACAGCTCATTCTAAATAGCAACAAGGCTGAATTGTATTTTGCAAACTGACATTCATTTTAACTTCGACAAAGTGAAATTGTATTTGCTATTATCTATGATTTTAAACAAAGTTTAATAGAACTATGGGTAGAAAAATTATAGTGGTAGCACTCAAGCATATACATAATATTTGATCATATCTGAGAGAATAAGGAGTATGCCTAGATAAACGGTTTTGCATTCAAGCATATACATAATATTTTAACTCTCATCCTGACGAGAGCCAAATCCTCACAAATGTGGTAGCACTTCAAATGTTGAAGATGAGAGCCAAAGTCCTCACAAGTGTGATCATATTGCTTTCAGCATTCAAGCACATACTGACATACATACTAACTGGTTTCGCAGGGCATCTTCATTAGAATTTGTGTGATTTGTGCGATTAATTTTCCCCGTTTGTATGTTATGCTAGGCAAACATTTGTCGAGTCTCAAGAGCCCTTTCGAAAAGCCTTGCTCGATGATTCCTTTGTTATGTCTGTGATATATGCCTTTTCAATTTTTTTTTTTAACTTGCATTTTCGTCTTTATTATATATAAAATAATAATAATAATAGATTAAAAATATTTTTCTTATCATAAATCATTGGTTTATTTTCAATCTATAAAACGTGTTGCAACTATACCTATTAGGGTTTCTTTAATTTGAGAGTTGAGAGTTAACAATGGCGGAGAAAGGAATCAGTATCAGCCCCCATGGACCGAGATTTCGAACACCGGCCTTCATTGATCCATTGCCGGAAGGAAATCCAAATCCGTCTTCTCTCAAAGCTTGTCTTTCAAGGATATGTTGTTCTGGATCGAGCTCCATTGCAATGGATACAAGAACCAACAACGCGAACACTTACACTTTGTTTGGAAGATGGGATTTGATGGAATTTTTAGGGAGGGAATAGAAGGGAAAATGAATTGAGTGTTTGGGTGGACAATTGGGAAGAATGGAAGGGATTTTAAACTTTAGTAACCATCCTATTCCATGAGATTTCACACCCCTCCCCTAAAATACCCACCTGCCAAACAGACTGTTAGTGTGGTTCGAGTTTGGATCTGAGAGGTTCCGGTACACCAGTGAACTAACGCTCAGAGAAAACTTCAGGCCTTGCAAACTCGTGATGCTTGATGGAGGATCTTCGGTTGGTGTGGGGGGATCGATGGCGAGAGAAAAGTCGCGATATGGGCCTTGGAAGCCAACAGAACGACATGGACCAGACGATACGAGATCGCTGATCGATCAGCCATACACCAACTGCTTATGTCGTCATACGCTTTGGTGCTTTGTTGAGAAGGATGGAGAGTTGGTGTTTAAGTACATGAATCGGTACCTAAAGGTCGTAACGCTTTTCTCATACGACATTAGTAAGAAGACGCAGACGATCAAGCACAATGAAATGGCTATTGGAGATTGCATCGGGCTATATTGTGAGAGCTTGGTGATGCTTCATTGAGATTTTTGCATTCACATTTTCGAATCACTTGTTATGTTATGTGTCGTGTTTAAGAGCACTTTGATCTACTGCATTTTTATCCATCCATGAAAGAGATTTGAAGATCTTGCTGTCATATTTTGTTCAAATGAATCAAGGGGCTCACGTTCATAAGAGCTCTCGTCTCCAACCGGAACCACCAATACTGTTATTTGAGCCGAATGAGCCGAGTATTGCTTCATATTCAGTTCATTTGGAATGTGAACTAAATTTTAACCCGAGCTTAAAAATGTGCTTATATTCGGCTCGTTTAGGAAATGAGCGAGTTCGAGCCGATTTTTTTTCGAGCGTTAGTCAATTCTACTTGCTCATTATGAATTAACTTAAAGGAAATTTTAGAAATTCCATAAAATTTGAGTTTAATTCGAACGAGCCGAGCTTTAAAATGTCGAGTTTTTATCGAGCGAGTACGAGTCGAATTCAAGCTGCTCGTATTCACATGACATCCCTAGCTACACTACGATTTATGTTTTCAACCCAAATCGTTCAAGGATCGATCACTGTCAAGACTCACGTTTGGCAAACGCAGCAGTCATATTCCTTTGATCATTGACAGCAATGATCCTTTGAAGAAGCGAGATCTGTAACAGAGTTTCTATGACAGTTTAAATTTCAGTTTTATTTGTATCTGTGTGTTGTTTTGGGTCATCTGTTGGGTTTAGCCCTAGTTGCTCGTTTTGGGCCGTGTTTTCAGAAGTGGTTGTATAGCCCACAAAGAGTCATCTTCCCCAATTTATCCCCAATTTATCAAATCTGTCATCCTCTACAGCGTTGAGCGAAATCCCCATCACAGGCTCGATTGATTCCTTTGTTATGCCTGTGATTTGCTCTCGTGATATACCTAACAATGGCGGCGACACGAATCAGAATCAGCCCCCTTGGAGATGGAGGTCTCCATCTAGATCTATGGATAGACATCTTATCGCTGCTCCCCGTCAAAACTCTGATCATCCTCCGTGCCGTCTGCAAATCATTCCTCTCCATCATCGACGACCCTGACTTCGTCTCCTTGCACCTCCGCCGCTTCCCCAACAACCTCTCCCAAACCCTAATCCTCACCGCCGACCAAAACAACGACCGCGGAATCATAACCTATCACGCCCTTGACAGCGTCAATAACTTGTCATATCCGATCACCAGCTACAAACGCAGCAGGTGTCAGCTTCTCAGAGCCTCTCTAGACGGCCTACTTCTCCTCGTAAATCATTGTCCGTTTGACGGTCGTCGACTTGCCGAGCTGCTCAATCCTTCCATCGAGAAACGCCGTCCGCTGCCTCTCCCGTCGCCGGATCTCACTCAATTCGGCCTCGGATACCACCGCAACGACTACAAGGTCATCGCAGCAAGTGCATCGAGGGATGAAGCTTGGCTTTACAGCGTCAAGACGGGATCTTGGACTGAGATTTCGAACAGCGGCCTTCAATACTGCGAGAGGGGAAGAATCAAAAGAAGTTACTTCAGTAAAAGCTTATCTTTCAAAAACGGAGTGATCTGGATCGAGGGGTTCGAGTCCTGTTACAATCGATTCCACAGCGGTCGCTTGGTTTGGTTCGATTTTAGGTCGGAGAGATTCCGATACACCACCGGTGAGACGTTCTACGAAAACTTCAATCCTGAACAACTAGTGGTTCTCGACGGTGGAGCTTCGGTTGGGGTGTATGGGGTCGATGCCAAGGAGCAAGTCTCGGTGTGGGCCTTGGAAGAAGTCGACGGATCGACGTGGACTAGACGATACGAGATCTGTCACCGGGGGCTGCCATATGGGCTATATGCCTTTAGCATACGTAACATTTTGTGCATTGAGAAGGATGGAGTGTTGGTGTGGAGGTACTTGAGTTCGGAGCAGTATTGGGTAACGGTTTTCACATACGACATTAAGACGAAGACGATCAACCACGATATAATAGGTGTTGATCTTACTGGAGAATGCAAGGGGCTTTATTGTGAGAGCTTGGTGATGCTTCATTGATACCCGACAATGGTTGAAGATGGTATAAGATGCCAATTGCATTGGCATTTTGAGATGGCTTTCTTATGTTTTTTAGGTTGAGGATTGTAATGATTTATATTGATTTGTGTATTGTTGATTTTTTAAAATATTTGTTTAGTTAAAACATATAGTGCAATGCATATTAAAAATAATATGTAAAATATATGAAAAAGTTAGGTGGTGATGCCAACTTAGATGATCACCATTTCCTCCATTGAGAGTCTGCAAAAACAAGTATGTAGAAATGAACTACTCCATATTAAATTTAGATTGTTTGGAAGTTGTAACTAAAGTATGTTGAAGTAGACGATGTTACTAATAAGGTTTATACTCAGAAAATCATTTTTGAGTGGCTGCCTTCAGTGTTCAAGGATGCCTTCAGTGTTCAAGGATTGTAGGTGCTTCGGTCATGCTTTTAACAAGTGTACGAATGCTAGGGAGGAGCGCCTCGATGCTAAGAGGGTATGGATGCCTAAAGGTACTTTGAAAGCACAAGTTGTTGATGTACCTGCTGCTGTTACATGCCCAACAAATGGCTGGCTGTTTGCACAGGATGCGAGTTCAACTCGTGCATCCTCTTCAGACAGTTGTAAGCTATTGAAACTGAGAAAATAATTGAAGGTGTGTCTGTTGGGGCGAGTGATGGCGAGAGTGTCTAAGCAATGGTGCCTTCTGGGTAGGACCTAAGCTAAAGAGGGAGGAGAAGAAAAAAAAATTGGAATATTTTGAGCATGAACTCATGACAGAAGAGGAGGAAAACACAGATTTGTGCTGCCCGAGGTTGCCATTTAATGTCGAGCCTGTGATCAAGGTCTCTACTTTGACTGAATGTATTCATGTATGAATGACTGATGTACTTGGCAATCAGGCAATGATGAGATGGTCTTGTTTCAATGAAACTAAGTCACTTTAACCACTTAAACATTTATGAGACCGTGTGATCACCTTTTGTACATATGTTTTTAGCAAATTGTAGGCCTATCATGCGCATGATGCGGGTTCGAATCCTGCAAAGACTAATCTCCTATTAAATTTAAGACTATATTCCTATTCTGACTAGTACTGAAAGGTTTAAAGATTACCAAAACTCATTTGTAAAATGTATGATGTCTGTTCGGGTTGGGTTATTTCGGGTCCCAGGTAAAACGAGTTCCGGGTATATCCGGGTTGACTCGAACCCGTGTTTGACCGGGTTTTAGGTCGATTTCGGGTTTGTAATTTTTTTCTTTTTTTAAATTAAAAAATCATGATTTGATATATATTTTTTTTTACAGTAGGCAAAAATTAGGTGATCCTTACTAAAGTAAGGAACCACAATGATCATCCCAACGGATGATGTTACAGAGATCCCTGTGAATAGGGAGGTTCAGGTACGTACAGGTATCCCTAGACTTAGATATGAAATCAGCTGCCTTGTTTGCTTCCCTGTAGCAGTGTCTGAACTCGATGCTATCAAAGCTTGACTTAAGATTCTTGATAAGTTCCACTTCCCGCAGAATTTCCCATCTGACATGAGAGCTATCGTTGATTGCCTTGACGACTTCCAAGCAATATCCTTCGACTATAACTCTACGTAGCCCTTTAGATAGAGCTAAGTTCACACCTGCACAAAAAGCTGAAGCTTCCGTTTGCAGAGGAGAGGTAGCATTCGTTTCAAATTGAAAGATATCAATAACAGAACCACAATGATCCCTAATTAATAAGCCCACCCACTTGGCAAGCGCCCGTGGGTTTAAGAGAGCCATCTACATATTGATTTTGTAGATAACACTAGGTGGTTTGGTCCATTTAGAGTTACGCTTCCTCTTCGAACTATGGTTCACAGGTTGGGATTTAGGCGCAATAACATTATTCCAGTCCTTGAAATCTACTAGTGTTCTGATAGCAATTTGGTGAGAGGTATCCAGTTTTTTATTCCTGAAGATTACCTCATTTCTAGCTTCCCAGATTTTTTGCCATACAAAGTAAAGTTCTTCGGTGTTTTTTATATCACGAGCTGAGTCAAAAAGATCATTGATGTTGTTACAATCTATGGGTATTAACGAGACGTTTTTCCCCGTCAATTGTTCATAGGCGGCAATGACAGTTCTAGTGAAGGGGCAAAGGATGAGAAGGTGGTTGCTGTCTTCTTTATTGTTTCCACAAAAGCAGCAGGTAGATGGTACTCTATTATAGCATCAGTGGTGATTTTCCAAAGAAGGTTTTTAATCCTAGGGGGAAGATGAAGTTTCCATATCCATTTGTAGTCCCTTGAGGTGCTACTATTATCATGATTCATTTGTCTGGCAGATTTCGTAGTGAACTGTCCGTCTGAGTTAAGTTTCCATATTAGTTTATCGGGAGTGTCCCAATGGGGGATTTTAATTTTGATGATGTCTTGGACAATGTTATTTGGAAAGATCTCGTTGAGAAGAGAAATATCCCATTGTTTACTGGAGTCAAATAGTTGATTTACTTTTAGTTCAGGATCGAAATAGTCTTGAAAGTTTGTGAGATCATAGTTGGGGAGCCAAGGATCCTTCCAGACTTTGATCGATTCTCCATTTCCTATTATCCATTGTAGCCCTTGCGCAAATTTTCCTCGTAATTGGAGGAGTCTGCCAAATTGCCAGGAAGTGTTCTGTGTTGTTCTTTCCATTAGGCATTCCTGTTGTAAATATTTTTCTTTTATTATCCTTACCCAAATGTTATTAGGTTCTGCATAGATTTTCCAAAGAAGTTTCAACTGAAGGCTTATGTTCATATCTTCCGCAAGTCTTAGTCCTAGTCCTCCTTGTTCCTTGGGTTTGCAAATTTTGTCCCAGCTGATTAAGGGGGTGTATCTTTCAGAGTTTAGCTTGTTCCAAAAGAAATTTTTCTGGATTTGATCAATTTGATTTAAGATGCCTTTGGGCAGGAGAAAGTTTTGCATTCGATAGTTGGTTTTGGAGCTTAAGTTCGCTTGTATCAACGTCATTCGCCCTGCCTGACTAAGGGACGAGGTTTTCCATTTGGATAGTTGTTTTTTTAGACTATGTATAGCATCATTAAACACTTCATTTTTAACTCTGCCCCTTACAAGGGGTATACCCAAATATTTTTCAAGGGTTTTTGAGATGGGGATATTCATGTCACATGCTAGGGAGTTGGCCAGGTTTGGACCGACATTCTCTGAGACTTGGATAGAACTTTTATTGTAGTTAATTGTTAAACCGGAAAGATTTGAGAAGTTATTGAGAATGTTCCGAATGGTATGGAGACTCTTGTGGGATGCTTTGGCAAAAATGATTGTGTCATCTGCGAAGGTTAAAAACGGGATTGTGGTGCCGTTTTTTGTTAGCTTGATTCCGATGAGATTATCATCGTATGTTGCTTCTTCAATTAGTTCCCTGGCCAGATTTTCCATGATCAAGATGAAGATGTAGGGGGCAAGAGGGTCCCCCTGTCTTATGCCTCTTTCTGGTTTGAACTGAGTTCCAGGACGATTGTTGACCAAAACTGAGAAGGTGGTTGTAGTAATGCAGTTCATAACCCATGTAATCCATTGTGGGGCAAAACCAAATTTGGTGAGGGTAGCTCTGATGTAATCCCAGCTGATTCTATCGTAGGCTTTTTCCATATCTAGCTTGAGAGCTATCCATCCTCTTTTTCCTTTTTGTTTGTGGAAGGTGTGGAAAATTTCATGTGCTATCAAAGTGTTGTCGTGGATAGATCTTCCTTCTACAAAAGCCCCTTGGAATGGGTTGATTAGTTTATTTAGGATTGGTTTGAGTCTGTTAGCTATGATTTTAGTTATTAATTTATAAATAGTGTTACATAAGCTAATCGGTCTATAATGATTAATGTTCAGGGGGTTCTCAATTTTTGGAATAAGAGCTATGAAAGTTTGGTTTATTTGAGATAACATACTCCCTGAGTGGAAAAAGGCTTTAACTGCTTTGCACAGAGAGGGTCCAATGATTGCCCAATATTTGATATAGAATTCTGGAGGGAATCCATCCGGGCCAGGGGTTTTGTCTTCTGTCATGCTACTCAGAACTTCTTTTATTTCTTTATTAGTGGGAGGGGTTAAAAGAGTAGAATTGTCACTAGGAGTAATTTGAGCATGTATGTGCTTTATTTGTTCATGTGAAATAGGAGGTCTCTGTTGAGCTATAAATCTCTCCCTCATTTCTTTAGTGATTTGATCAGAAATTTCTTGATCATTTGTGAGGATGTTACCATTCTTGGCAGTAAAAGAAGAAGTAGCGTTTCTGAAGTTCCTTATTTTGACAGTAGTTTGGTAGTACCTGGTGTTCATGATTTGATAATTTTAAAATTCTAAAATTAAAGGCATCGTTATTAAGTTCTAGTGTTTGTTACATACTATATATGATCTAAAATATTTGATTTTTATTATTTCTCATAATTTTTTAATAAAATGTAATAATATATAAATATCAAAAGTTTAAATAATTTTTTTAAAATTTAAAATTTTATATATTATTATATTTTATTAAAAAATATTTGATTTTTAGTATTTCTCGTAATTTTTAATAAAATGTAATAATATATCAAATATCAAATTTTTAAATATTTAAAAAAAATAATTTTATGCAATTACTAATAAGCGTAGAATTGTTTTAATATTTTAATATTTTTTAGAATTTTTATCTTCTTAACAAATGTGTTAAAAATAAAAAATCAAATACTATCGATCGGACGGAGTATTACACAATACAAATAAATATAAAAGTTGATTTGAAAATGAAAGATCAAGTGATTGTAATTATAAAATGTAATAAATTGGAATTTCCATAAATAAATCTAATCATATATAATTATAAATCAACCGGGTCAAAACCTAGATTACCCGAAAAATTTTCGGGTTCGGGTCGGGAAAAAAAATTTCTGAGTCAAAATTTCTGAGTTCAGGTCAGAAAATTAATGGGCGTTCAGGCTGGGTCGACCGGATCGGATTGTGTTTTGACAAGTCTAAATCAAGATTAAGAAATAAGCTTTAAAAAAAAAACGTTGCCATTGAACATTAATGCCTAACGGAATTAATGGTCAGTTGAAAAATATATGGAAAAGTATGGGATATTTTTTTAACAAAGTAAAAGTGGTGGTATTTATCTCACACTCTCCAAAAAGTTGGATTATTTGATTTAATTTTCCCTATAATATATTATAAAATAATAAATATAAATATAATAATAAATTGAAAATTTCTTATCATAAACCATTGATTTAATTTTCAATCTATAAAACGTGTTGCAATTAGGGTTTCATTAATTTGAGAGTTGAGAATTAACAATAACGGAGAAACGAATCAGAATCAGCCCCCATGGAGAAGGAGAAGGAGATGGAGATGGAGGTCTCCATCGAGATCTATGGATACACATCTTATCGCTGCTCCCCGTCAAAACTCTGATCATCCTCCGCGCCGTCTGCAAATCGTTCCTCTCCATCATCGACGACCCTGACTTCGTCAGCTTCCACCTCCGCCGCTTCCCCAACAACCTCTCCCAAACCCGAATCCTCACCGTCGACGAAGACACAACGCGCAGAATCGCAACCTATCACGCCATTGACAGCATCAATAACTTGTCATATCCGATCACCAGCTACGGACTCGGGTGCCCGCTTCTCAAAGCCTCTCTAGACGGCCTACTTCTCCTCGTACCACATCACGGTCGTCGAATTGCCGAGCTGTTCAATCCTTCCATTAATAAACGCCGTCTGATGTTTCTCCCGTCACCGGAGCTCACTCAATTCGGCCTCGGATACCACCGCAACGACTACAAGGTCGTCGCGGCGTGTGCATCGAGGGATGAAGCTTGGCTTTAGAGCGTCAAGACTGGATCTTGGACCGAGATTTCGAACACCGGCCTTCAATACTGCGAGTTGGGAATTAGCAACAATGACTTCAGTAAAAGCTTATCTTTCAAGGACGGAGTGATCTGGATCGAGGCCCATAACCGCTTGGTTTGGTTCGATTTCGGATCGGAGAGATTCCGATACACCACCGGCGAGACATTCTACAAAAGCTTCAATCTTGTAGAACTAGTGGCTTTTGACGGGGGAGCTACGGTTGGGGTGTGGGGGGTCGATGCCAAGAAGCAAGGCTCGTCGGTTTGGGCCCTGGAAGCCGATGGAGCGACGTGGACTAGACGATACGAGATCGGTCACCTGTGGCTGTGGCTGCCATACGGCGAACAGTACATTTGGTGCAGTGAGAAGGATGGAGTGTTGGTGTGGAGGTACTTGAGTTCGGATACTTATTGGGTAACGGTTTTTGCATACGACATTAAGACGAAGAAGACGATCAACCACGATGTAATGCCTATAAATCTTATTGGAATTGGAAAATGCAAAGGGCTATATTGTGAGAGCTTGGTGATGCTTCATTGATAGGGTTCTAGTTGAAGATGGCATAAGATGCCAATTGCATTGACATTTTGAGATCACTACCAAGGTGTGTTAGGCTGTGTTTGGCAAGAGGTTTTGGAGGTTCTCAGGGGCTTCATGTCGATCTCTAGCATCGTTTCGCATATGTCGGAGAGTCGATGTACCTCTTTGCTATGAATCCCTTATTGACAAGATAATTGATTCTTGTATGAACCCTAAAATATATGCCTGAATTCCTATATTTTATTTCTTCCTTTCTGTTTCAATTTCAAGTTTGATGCCAAACTGAGTTGCTATAAATTCTGTATTTTTCAGAAGTTGCTGCCAAATTGGAGGTATTTTTGCTATGCTTTATATATAAGTGTCATTTCTAAATTCTAAATCCCAAAAGGCTCCCTCCCTAAATCCCCTATTTTTTTATTTTTGTTGACAGATTTATCGATTACCAGTGTTGTGAAAATGACAGTGGACACATATGCAAATTTGTGAAGCTTTTTTAATTTCATTGTAAATGATCTCACCACTCGTGTAAATGAGAGTCAACAATTTGTTTGTTTCTGATTTTAAGTTAAGTTTTTGGGTTGTATTAACGTGTATTGCTTTCCTAAAAAAAACTACTACCAAGTTTGCTGATTGCATTAATGGTTAAGATTTAGAGTGTTTCACAAACAAACTAGCTAGTATGATCACTGCGTCATGTCGCGATTAAAAGTTTAGATAATTAAATATTTTGAATTAAGCTCATTGGTTGAAAAAGCAATTAAAATAGTGTATATATATATAGATACAGATTACTAATATTAATGTTATGTTTCCTTATTATTAATTTTATATTTTGAATTAATCCCATTGTTTTTTTTAAACTACTAAAATTATAATTTAGATTAAGGTGATTGGTTAAAAGACCTAGAATTAAGGGAAAGGCGTCACGTCATTGATAAGACTTTTGTTTTAACAGTTAGTAATACTCATAATTGATAGATTTCAACGGATGAACCGGAGTGTGTCTTTTAACGTTTGGAAATTTAATTCTTTGTATATTACCAATATTTTAAAAAACTGTATACTTCAAGAAAGAGATTGGGATTATAAGGTCTAAAAAATTACCTATTAAGTACTAGGGTTTCCCCAAATCGGCAAAAAAAGATCCCCTCATGGCAAGCTCAAGATAAGCTAATCTGGAAGCCTAACCCCTATGGAAAATTCTCAACCAAATCAGCAAAAAAGATTACCAATACTCATAACCACAACATTGAAAACCATAACTGGATCTGAAATCTTAATCTTCCTCCTCGGCTTAAAAACCTAATTTGAAAAATTAAAATAGACGCTCTCCCCACGACTAGCAGGCTCAATAGATACATTAATAGAGTCCCCCACACCTGCTCTCTGTGTAATCAAGGAAATGAGGATGCCACTCATCTCTTTACAAAGTGCTCCTTTGCAAAGGAACTAATAGCCCAGTATGAACATACTGCAGGTAAGCTCTTTCACAACCTCTCCTTACAAGGACTCCTATGTGATAATATTACCCAAATTAAACAGGGGAACCAATTTTTTGAAGATCTAATCGTTATTTGGGAAATAATCTGGGAAACTAGAAATAAGTTAATTTTCAAACATACTAGCCCGGACACTTTCCGTAACCTAATTAACCGTATTATTAAAGATATCCAGGACTGGAGAGCTACAAATCCCACGAGTACAAATAAAGATGCCAACAACAGGAAGAAAAGGTCTAGATCTAGTTGGACTGGACCAGTAGGAGCCATCTACAAAATTAACGTAGATGGTTCTGTCTAATCCACGGGCGCTTGTCAGGTGGGGGGAATCATTCGTGATTCAAGGGGCCATGTAACTGATATTTTCTACCAGGAAATAGATCAAGTTTCAATCATTCAAACGGAAGCAGAAGCAGTACTAGAAGGAATGAGAGCAGCTACAAAACTTGGATTATGACAAATTACTGTATTATAGAAGGTGACAACCAAGAGCTTATGAGGATCCTATCGAAAGGAAGGGAAAGCAGATGGGAGATTTTGCGCCATGCAGAACAGATTAAGATCATGGAAACAAATTTTGAAAAGGTTGAGTACAGACACATCTACAGAGAAGCGAACAAAGTTGCAGATTATATAGCTACTAGGGATATCATTAGTGATAGATTTACAATCCTTTTAATAGGGAACTTTGAACCATCATCCGTAAGGATGATCCGGAGCACGTTTACATTTTCTATAATAGCTCCGACTGTTTGCCCACGGTAAAAAAAAAAAAAAAGTACTAGGGTTTCATTTGAGAATTGAGAATTAACAATGGCGGAGAAACGATTGAGTCAGAATCAGCCCCCATGGAGATGGAGGTCTCCATCAAGATCTATGGATATACATCTTATCGAAGCTCCCCGTCAAAACTCTGATCATCCTCCGCGCCGTCTGCAAATCACTCCTCTCCATCATCGACGACTCAAGCTTCATCTCCTTGCACCTCCGCCGCTTCCCCAACAACCTCCGCAGCTTCCCCATCACCGTCAGCAACTCCGATCACAGACTCAGAACCTCTCAACTTTCACATGGCCCTGGCATCAGCTACCAACCCTACCACGAAATCAGCCATTGTCCCTTTCTCACGGCCTATCTAGACGGACTATAGTCCTACTCGTCACGGCTCATCGTTCGCGTGACGGATCTCAAATCGCCAAGCTGCTGAATCCCTCCATCCGGAAACGCCGCTCGCTGCCTCTCTCGTCACCGGATCTCACACAATTCGGCCTCGGATGGCACCGCAGCGATTACAAGGTCATCGTGGCGTGTCCATTGACCGACGAAGCTTGGATTTACAGTGTAAAGATCGGATCTTGGACCGAGATTTCGAACATCGGCCTTCATTCCATCGCCGGAAGGAAATCCCAGTTCTGGCAATGCTTGTCTTTCAAGGACATGGTGTTCTCGATCGAGTTCCATTACAACGGATTCATGACCCGACGCTTGGTTTGGTTCGAGCTTGGATCCGATCGAGAGATTCCGGTACACCGATGAACTAACGTCCAGGCCTCTCGTGCTTTTGATGCTTGATGGAGGATCTTCGGTTGGTGTGTGGGGAACCGATGACGCAGAGGAAGGCGAGCAATGGGCCTTGGAAGCCAACAGAAGGACGTGGACCAGACGATACACGATTGCGCAGCCATACGCGAAGAGCTTGTGTCCTACACTTTGGTGCTTTGAGAAGGATGGAGAGTTTGTGTTGTTTAATGACATGAATGGGAAGCAAGATGTACTAATGGTTTTCTCATACGACAGTAGGAAGACGAAGACGATCAAGCACCATGAAAGGGCTCGCATAGGGCTGTATTGTGAGAGCTTGGTGATGTTTAATTGATATTATGAGAGCTTCGTGATACTTCATCATTGATGTATATAAGATTTTCGAATCGCTTGTTTTTCGAAATAAATATAAGATTTTAGTTTATTTAGTTTTAAAATCAAAACTTTTGCATTTCTTGCTTGCGGGGTGCAGGGACTGCGGTTCAGTTTTCGTTCTATAAGCGGAGTGTCTTGCTCTCCAGACTGGTTTACTGAAAGCTACAAAGAGGGGGTTTTTTGGGTCTTGAGGTGGAGGGGGAATTTGAATGGCCCCGTGGAAAATAGAGATTATAATTTCGGATGACCTCGGCTTATGGAGAGCTTTCGACATAGTTTCTTTCTCACCCACCTTTAGGAAGGGAACGGGTAGCTGACAAGCTGACGCATCTCTTGGACTTACTTTGACTATGCTTGAAGAGTACTCTCCGGTTGAGATCGACGCGCTCTTGCTTGAAGAGTGCTCTCCGGTTGAGATCAACGCGCTCTTGGGTGGTGGTTCAACCGCGCTCCAAATCTTTGTCTCGTAAAAAAAAGGGCAAACTGCAGAAACCACTCCTTAAATAGGGTATATTGCTCAAAATCACCCCTTAAAATCAATATTGCGGTAAATCACCCTTTATATAGCTTTTGTTTACCAAATACCACTCTATCTCTGATTTCGTTAAGTTTTAGAGAAAAATTCGGTAAAATACCAAAATACTCTTATCATATGAAGAGACGATATTGAAGGGGATCTTGCATAGGAGTTGTGGAGAGATTTAGACATGTATTGAAGAACTGTTGAATAATTTCAATTAACAAAGTGGGTGGAGAGTTGTAAATATTTACTACAAAAAGATAGGCGGAGAGTGAGGACTAGGAGTGATAAGAAAATGATATGAAAGGTAATTTTGTTTTTTTTTTTAAGATATCTAACGAAACTCTAACGAACGATACAGAGAGACGGGGTAATTTTTGGCAAACAAAATGTCCTCTGTCCAAGAGATGGTTTGCCGTTTACCAAAAAAAAATAAAAATCTGAAACGGGCCTAGTTTGTATCTTTTGAAATTGGCCTGAAGTTGTCTTCAATTACGATTTACGATTGGTGGTGGGCAATGTTATCCCTACGGACCCTACCCAAGGCTTCATCCCCGGCGGCGATGAGGGCGGTTGGGATGGGCTTCGTCTCCGGTGCTCCCGGCGCCGCCCCACTCCCCTTTTGTGCCTTCAAATTCCGACCTCACTCCCTTCTTCCTCCTGCAGCTGCTTCTCGATCTCCTACTACTGCAATTCCTGGTAAGCTGTTGCTGTTCTCAATACCTTGATTTGAAATTTCCAATTTTGACTGTCCGAGTTGAATTCAGATTGTGAGCTGTTGCTGTTCTCAACCCCTTGATTTGAAACTCCCAATTTTGATTGTCTCAGTTGAATTCAGATTGTAAGCTGTTGCTGTTCTCAACCCCTTGATTTGAAATTCCCAATTTTGAATGTCCCAGTTGAATTCAGATTGTAGAATTCGTTCCCTGGGAGTGAGGGTTAGCTGTTTGGTATTAGTATCCAGCTGTGTATGTCATTTCATAAGCACAAGGGAGCGTTTGGTATGGGTATATCGATATCGCGTTGGTTTTTCAGGCATGCCAGGAAATGTTGAGGGTTGAGCGCCCTACCAAGATATTAAATTGAGGGTTTATTCGAATCAATTGAGTCCTGCTGATGAGTGTTTATGTTTTTTCTATTCTCTTTCATTGTGTTGATCTTTGTTTTTGGAGGGATTCAGTGGGAGAGATGATTATGGTTGAATCCATGAGCAGCTTCAGTTTCTGAATTGAAATTTGTCTTTATGAATTTATAGAATTTGCTTGAAATCTAGTGCACAACATTTTGTTTGATATTTTCCCTTCCTCTTCTTGCAGGGCATTTATCCTTCATAGAGGACATAGCATCCACTCAACCACCAAAGCATCTTCATCATTTGTTGGACGTTCTGCGAGCAAGAGGTAGCTCTCTGTCAAACTATTGCTCTTCCTCTACATAGTTCTTCCACACCGTCTCTAGTTTATCATTAGTTTTATTATATCAGGCGACACTATCATTTCTCCTGGAGCCAGGCAGGGTCTCATTCCCCTAGCTATCCCTTTATCCGAAAATTCGTCAGGTTAGACAGATGTTTGTTTATCTTTTTGAGTTTCAGATACAAGAACTATGGTCCTCAGCACAGACCCTTTTTTTAGGTGCCGTAACTGCATTGCTGCGTTGGCCAACTGCTCCTCCTGGGTAGTATATCTTAAGTACAAGTGTTTGTTTAATTTGGGTTTACTTTACCTAACAATACAAACTCATAAGACTAGATTTTTTTTTCTTTTGTATTCTTCATTTGATAGGATGGAGATGCCGGTTGTTGAAGTACAGAAGCACGGTGTCTGGCTTTTGGCCAAGAATGTAATAAGTTAATCTGAAAGTCTATTCATGTGCGTATGTAGACAAACAGAAAACCTTTTCAGCTGAAAATAAAAGTCAAACAAACATTAGATTCTTGTGTGTATCACCTGCTTTCTTAATCCGACTCATAGAGCTCACGTTGTCCAACCTGTGATCTGCAGGTAGATCAATTTATACAAAAACTTCTTGCTGAGGAAGATTCGAGCAACTCAACAGGAAGTGAAAGTATTTTGTTTCAGGCATCATGTGATGCTGGTAGCAAACTCTACAGGAAGGGCGATTTTGCTGAATCACGAATCCCTAACCTTGATTCCTATCTTTTGTCAAAGGTAAACAAACGCTAAAATTGTCAAAGCTTCTCTGTGCAATTATAACTCCATTGGTTTGACGTAATGTTTCCTTTTATGTCTCTACAGGTAGGGTTGTTCCCTGATGTCTTGGAGAGGAAAGTGATGAGACATTTTGAAGATGGGGATGATGTATTGAATTTGTATTCGTAAGTTATATCCTTTTTTACGCCTAGATGATGGAATTTTGCTCAAACGATTTGTTATGCGTCTAAGGTCTCTGCATTGGTGACTGGGGAATTCTACACGAAGAAGGATCACTTCCCCGGGTTTGCAAGGCCCTTTGTGTTCAACGCAAAGATCTTGCTGAAGTATGGTTATTTCTTCACGAAATGTTTGATTCTTTGTAGAAAGACGTATATTTTCTCTAATAATGAATGGTCGAACTTGCAATTTGCAGGGTTGGCCGTGTTTCAGAAGCCAAAGATTCCGCGAGGGTGGCATTGAAGTCACCGTGGTGGACCTTGGGTTGTCCATACCAGGTGCGTTTCATTTCCGGATTGATATGTGCTCAGATGCAACCAATGATCGTCTTTTATTCCTCTGTCGTGTAATGAAAACCAGGAAGTAGCGGAAATGGCACAATGGGAAGATGAGCAAATCGAGTACATAATGGAGAAGGTGACAGAAGAGGGCCGGCGAGCAGATCTGAAGAAGGGGAAGGAGCCTGCCCAGGTACTCTCTGGGTCTTTCAGAAACACTCCCTCGATTACACTGTATTGACAAGTTAATAAGCTCATGTCTGGTTAGCTTAAGGCTTAAAAGCTCGTCAATTTTTCATGGTGTTGGCTTTTTCAGGTTGCGCTAGACGAGGCTGCGTTCTTGCTAGACCTGGCTTCGATAGACGGGACTTGGGATGACTATTTGGAGCGTGTCGCTCACTGTTATGAAGAAGCCGGACTCGAGGACATTGCGAGATTCGTGGTGTACAGAGATTGACAGACAGGTTACTACGTTGCTGGCTGCTTCGAAGTTGATTCGGAGTTCCGATTTTTGCTCTTCACCATACTTGACTGATCTTCTTTGCAGCTGAATGCAGACATTGTATCATCGTTTAAATTTGGTATACATTTTGTGGCGCGAAATTCATCTCTTCATACTTTATAGGCATATTGTCTACATGAAAGAAAGATCTTACCATTGGTAAGGATGATTGATCTAATTTCATGGAATTACTCTTAAATTGCAGTTCGGTATTCATTGCTATATATTCAATTGTGGTGGCAACGAAACCACGATTGAGAAAGCCACCTATTATGCAGATGTTCTAGCCGGAGGCCCGGCCAAAATTTTGCCAATTAAGGCAGAGTTGGGGTTCAGTTGCACCGGGCATTTCTGGGCTCAGAATCCATTTGCAAACTATATAACAACAAATGTTTCTATGTTACCACTAAATGAGTCGGAACTATACACTGAAGCACGAATTTATCTGCCATCTCTCTATCGTATTATGGACGTTGTCATCTCTCCACTTTGCCGAGATAGTATTTAGGGAGAATAATTCATTTTACAGCCTTGGAAGGAGGATATTTGATGTCTATATTCAGGCACACTTTGTAAACCTCTGGAAACCTTCTTCTGGTAATCAGGCTTTTGACATGATAGCATGAGATGTAGAAGTCGGTCCTCAAGGATTTAGATATTGTGAAAGCAGCAAATGGAACTGACAAGGCTTTAAATGCAACATTTCACCATATATCAGTAATATGTACTGGTACTATCGAAATTCGCTTTTATTATGCTGGGAAAGCTACGACAGCAATCGCTGTCCCTCATAGAGGAATCTATGGTCTGCTAGTATCGGCTCTTTCTGTAGTGTTTGGTAAGTTTACATTTCAAAATAGTTATGGTATCCAAAGCAAGATAGACACACTAATTTCTGGAGGTCATTAGCCTTGAGTCTCAAGAGAGCTCAATTTTTAATGAAGATCTATAGAGCTACTTAATAGATTCCTCCGGATTAGGGTCGAAGGTTTGGCTCGGGTTGAGGGTCAGGATTAGGGTTGGGAAAAAGATAACCCGTGACCCGGCGGGTCAACCCGCCATTTCAAAATTTATTTTTTTGAAAAATTTATTTTTAATAAAATAAATTTATAATTATTATGTAAATTATATAAATTATTCTTAGAATAATTCATAATATTCATATTCATAATATTACATAAACTAATATGCAATGGCAATGCGGGACAAATGAGCCCCATTCTTCTCCTTTTATAGACTTGGAAGTCTTCCTTACATCCCCTCATTTCCAATGTGTGAAAAATACTACATCCCATATCGAAAATATGGAGTTAGAATGAGAAGTCATGAGGCTATATATATGTATCTCATTATCCTATTTCTCCCAGTTCACTTGTTTTCTACATTTTCTATATTGGAAATAAGTTGAAAATGAAGTTTGAGAAAAAATATATCCTTATATTTTTTCCTATTACATCCCACATTGAAATTCCTGTGAATGAAAGAATTGGTCTGGAGATATAAAATCTTCCCACATTTTTAACACTTCATGTTTCACATATCTTTAAATAATGTGACCTGCCGGGTTGACCCAGCGGGTCAACGGGTCGACCCGAACCCATCAACCCGTGACATTTTCGGGTTAGGGTTTAGGTCGTGTCCCCCGGCCCCGGGTTCTTGACCCGGCGGGTCGGACCCGTGGCCATGTCTACCCACATTCTCTGATGCTTTGACAGTTGTGGAAGGAACTCCATGAGAGGAGAAATAAACTAGAATCTAAAGTCGAAAATGCTAAATTCGAGATAGATTTAATGGAAGACGCCATTTTCTCTTTGAGATTAAAGAATGAGACCATGCAGATGAAAGTTAAAGAGATCTACAAGCTGTTGGAGGAGCTCCCTGATCCTTTCCTGTAATAATGTAGTGTTCTTGACAAGGCATACCCACAAGCGAAACCCCAATTTCCAACGATGAGCGAAAGCGAACCCCAATTCCAAACACGGTGAAAACGAGCAAAACCCGCAACCTGACCTCGTCGCCGCCTTCAGACGAGCCACCCTCGTCGCCGGTTTCGAAAGCCGTCGACCGGAAGGGCACCCCGATGAGCAAAACTCGCTCGCTGAATCAATCTATCATTGCGCCCTCGCCGAAGGGCACGCCGCCGACAAATTGACGTTTTTCATGCCTCATAACAGATCGTCGGAACGCTCATAGCCTCGCTAGTGTACCTTGGGACAACGTGGTGGCTAAAGGAGACGATCGACGGCATCTGCACGAAGGCCTCCAGCGTCTGGACCTGTCCATCCGACACCGTCTTCTACGACGCCTCGGTAATCTGGGGGCTGATCGGGCCAAGTCGAATCTTCGGCGACGAGGGCGTCTACCCCACGGTGAACTAGTTCTTCCTCGCTGGCGTCGTGGCGCCCCTCCTTGTCTGGGCGGCGGCCAGGTCGTTCCCGGACCAAGAGTGGATTCGGCTGATCAACATGCTGATGCTGATTAGGGCGACCGGGATGATGTCGCCGACAACGACGGTGAACTACACGACGTGGGTGATCGCGGGCCGCGGGGTTCCTGTCGGGGTTCGTCGTGTACTGGTACGCGCCGGGGTGGTGGAAGCGGCACAACTACTTGCTGTCGGGGGCGCTGGACGCCGGATTGACGTTCATGGGGGTGGCGTTGTACCTATGCTTGAGGTATGAGGATATCTCGCTCAGCGGGTGGGGGAACGATCTCAACGGCTGTGATTTGGCGTGGTGCGGCAAAGGGGTGAAGAGAATACAATATAAATACGTCTGAAAAGTAACCGCTAAACCCCCATTCCCAAACATCGAGCAAAACCCAATTCCCAACGCCCAACGATGAGCGAAAGACGAATTCCAAACACGGTCGACAGGAAGGGCACCTCGCCCAAGACCCCGCCGCCGCCGGTGTCGAAGACCGTCGACCGGAAGATAGAGGTCGCAGCTTCAATCGCCAAGAGTTATATGACGAAGAGGAAGAAGTTCTATCTGGAGGTACGACTACCAATTACAGCGATTACATTCTTTATGCCTTGATAAATCTGAAAACACACACCCACATTCTCTCTCTGATGCTTTACAGTTAGAGAAGAAACTCCATGAAAGGAGAGTTCAACTAGTATAAAAAATCAAACAGGCTGAATTGGAGATCAATTTAATGGAAGACACGGCTTACTCTCTAATGATAAAGAATGAGACCAGAGAGATCGAGCTTAAAGCGATCTCCAAGCAGTTGGAGGAGCTCCCTCATCTGTAGTGTTCTTGCAAGCATAAATCTTTCTTCTTCTTTTTTTGATTTTTTGGTCTACGGCATAAATCTTTTTGTGTATAGGGGAAATCTGGTTGTAATTCATGTAAATTAATTCACCCCTGGCATAAATCTTGAATGCCTGTAACATCAACAATTTGGTGATAATTGAATAAACTTGCCCGGTGTCTCCGTCCTCTGCACAGTCACCGACCTCCACCGCTCCACCTTCAGTTAATCGTCATCGCCCTAGCCCTAATCTCAGTTTCAACCTTCTTCCAAACCCCTTTCGGATCCATGGCCCCGACTCATCACCTCCCTGCTCACATCGGCGTTTTCCCTCCTCCGACTCTCGATTGGGGCCCTTCGGCGCCGTCGTGTCCTTCGCTGGACTGGGGCTTGCAATCGCCCTCCGTCTGGCGTTTGACTTCCGGGTCTTGAGCGCCCCTGTTCTTCACCCCACTCCCCGGCCGGTGCACCCCACTTCCTGGCCGGTGCTTACTCCCGTGTTACCGTTTAGAGCATCTTCCCCGATAGGCTAGAATAGCTAAGGGAAATAGCCTACCATAGAATATTCTCTTTTGGCCTATTAAATGGTTTTGTTGTTCCCACCGTAGGCCAAATTTGGCAGGCAAATTTTCTATGAATACTCATGTAATTTAGAACTTTCACACTCATTTTCGTCACTCGATTCTATCGTTATCCTTTCGATTTGAATCAACAATGAATTCAATACAAATATCATCATCATCTCACTCTTCAAATGAAACTATTGAGATTTCTAATTCAATCTTTGATTCATTTGACCATGATTCAATAGTTGGTTGTTTCAATTTATATTTGATTTTTCTTCTTTAGTACTTTAAGCAACTTAATATTTATTTTTTATTATAATTTTGATGAATCTATAATAAAAAAAATATTAATGTCATTTTCTAAAAATTTTATTTATGCAATAATAATTCAAATATGTCAAATATTATAGTCATATTGAAGAACTCTTAAATATCTTAACAATACTACAAAATTTATTTTTAATTAGAAATCATAACTATATAATATATAGATTTATAATTGTATTATTTATAAATTTACTTCATATTATGGTTTTGAAGTGTTTTGGGATTTTTTATTATTATTTTCAAATATAGTAATTTATGCAACTCGATATTTATTTATGAGATATGATTTTGATGAAGATGTAATAATATAAAATGAATATGTTTTTCTAAAGATATTAATTATTTATGAAAATATAATCCAAACATATTAAATATTATAGTCATATCAAAGAACTCATCAATATCTTTACAAACTATAACTTTTAGTTTTGATAAAAATTATAATTAGATAGTTTATATACAATTAATTGTGTGATTTATAAATTTATATTAATAATGAACAATTAAAAATAAAAAAAATGGTGGAATTCACATTTAGCCTTCTAAAATTTCAAGTCAAATTTGGCCTTCATTTTAGAAATAGGCCAAATTTTTTTTGGCTAAAATGGGTTTTGATCTATGATGGGAGAAAAAAAAGGCTCAAACCCATTTTATTGCCTATGGTGGGAGATGCCCTTACACTTAGCATCAATGCCCAACTTGGATTGCTGTAAACATAATTCAACAACTTCTTTTGCGGGCAACAAAAATCTTAAGAATTTGTAGACAAATTCAGTTTATAATGGAAGGCATAAAAAACCTGGATATTGAATTACAAATTGGAGGCTCCGTAAGAAGTCAATTGAACTTTCCAACTACTTGGAGCACGCCGGAGTTAATTCACAAATCACGCTTAGCCAACCAATTCATTAATTGTCTGATAAATCTTAAGTTTGTAACTAGGTGTCTGGGGGAGAGTTAATTTTCTTATTGAATTATGAATAAGTACTCAAATTTTTGTTTTTTTTTTAATGGGATGAGCACTCTATCTTTACTAAAAGCATCCATAAGTTTTTTTAAGTTGAAGAGATTGACAGTTTGACACCCTAGAATGTCAATATAAGTTGTAATATAATTTTATTTTATAAATATAGATCTATTTACAAATTGATAACTTTTTTATGGGATTATAGATGCTATAATTTTATTTTATATATTGAATTCATAACATAGGGTTTAGTGTTGAAGGTTAGGGTTTGGGGCTTATTCATAACATATCACTAGAACAAAAAACCCATTTTATCACGGTTCTTTTAAGGTTTTTATCACGGTTTTAAACCGTGATAAAATGTTCCGCGATAATAGAGAAAGCGGTACAGAACCGTGATAAATAATACATTTTATCACGGTTGAAACCGTGATAAAAACCCTCATCAAATCGTGATAAATAGAGGTAATTCACATAAACCTCAGCTTTATATCACGGTTACAACCGCGATGTATACATCCCCGACCGTGATATATACCCAAATTGTACATTCATACAATAGAACTATACATCACGGTTATATTTATTAACCGTGATATTAAACCAACTTTTTTCTTTAAAAAATGGGTTCATAAAGAACCGGCTCGATTTGGATGAACCGAACCAGTTGTTTATCTATCACCTGTTGTATTTGCAAAAAAAATTAGAGAATAAAAAAAGGTATTTAACTATTCAAGAACATAGTGACATTGTCAAAATTCATTTATCTATATTGTACACACACAATGAAGTTTTGCTAGGTTGATGCCAACAGTCTCATACTTCCCTGTCACTCTCCTCTCATTTCCTTCCTATGTGCAATATTGTGCTCCTTGCAGCGTAGAGTCCTTTGCGTACAACAAATTTCAAACTCATCTTCTTAATTACTTCGAATCCACCTATACTGCAACTGCAAAGCAAAACCAATTAGTAGCACAAACAATAGAACAAATGTCGCAGAACTACAAACAGTAGACCAAAACACAACAATTAATTCTATATAACTAATTTATACGCATTACAGACTTGCATTGCATTAGGAAACATGGAAATCCATTTGTCTCAGAAATCAGAAGAAAACCAATAGCCCATCCCAAAATCGATCTCTCCAGCTCTTATAACTGATCAAAATTAGGGAAACTCCCTAAAATCTAATGCATTCCTTAGATCGATCATAAAGTAATAGAGCAACTCCTCAAATTACAACTCATAAATCAAATAGAACAAAATTGGATCTTTGATGCTTTAATTTCACCTAGCAATAGTATACAAGATATGCCATTTAATGAAGATACATGAATGAAAAGGTTTTTTAGGTCCAAAATAACAAAATAGTGCTGTCAATGAGTTTCCTTTCCTTCGCTCCTAGTCTCAACCTTAGTTTCTCCTTTATCATCTTTACAATTACAACTGAGGTCTACATGATGCAAAAGAATCTAATGTTCGAACTTATCTGTATTCATCGGAAAACGGTAGCCAAATGTGACAATTTTGTCAACAAACATCTTTCCAGTCTTAGGCATCACATACCAACGCATTGTCAAGTTATAGTCCTTCCCTCGGATATTATTTCCCTGGGTTAAAGAGATGCAAACCCATATTAGTCTCAATAGTTGCAAAACATGAGATCTTTCAAATATATTTACTTTACTAATAAGAACTGGAGAAAAGAAGCCATTTCCAGCAACCCAAACAAGTAACTTGGCCAGGTAGGAGTTTGATGCATATATGTATGTGATTGCATAAGTTGAGGGTTGAGGTTGCCCATTACAGTTGGACAGAAATTTATTCCCTGCTTTCAAGATATATTTTGCAGAAGAGTACCACCTAGTCGTAACAAAAGGATCCAAAAAGCATTCCAATATGCAACAAATCAACCCTTTGCAGCAACAATTGAACTCCAACCTACCAGCCTACTCCTAAGAAGGGAAACAATGAGAAGGGATTTATGTGTCATCTTCTGTAAATGAAATTAAATGAAAGGAACATGCATCCTCCATGCCATAATTTCATTTAATATCACTCAATGATTTCTCTTGAAGCAATGGACAAAAAGAAACCATTTCATTGGATGTAAAAGATATTTTACATGACTAAAAAGAATGTTTTTTTTTACAGTAAGCATCCAATAGAGGTGGCTAACGATGAATCTTTAATGTCACCAAAAAAATCTTAGCAATAGCATAAACAATCCGGAGAAAAGCAAGAGTAACATTAGATATGCATCATATCAAGAATTGCCATCCAATTTTTATTGAATAAAATGAATGGTCGAAAATGTTGTCCATTGAAGCGAATATGCAATTGCAAACACAAGATCAAGGACCACTAAGAAAGCATCCAAGACAGACTACTTTAGAAGTGAAAACCCTCACATATTACCAAACAGAACCATCAGGAAATAACATACGTAAACTGAAAAGCAGGAATTATCAAGAAACCACTATGAAATTGATCAACAAAAGATAACTAGGAAATCATAATATTAGCACATTACCGATCTTGGCACCAAGGCCTTGCATTCGAGAGATGAAAACGTTAGAGGCAAAAAGACGCCTCATAGTCTTCCAGCCATACACAGCTAGCTTCCTACCATGTAGATCCTCGTCAATGCCAGGCAAATTAACATCACCCATGGTGATCGACACATTGTCGTTGTTGCTACTGTTATTTCTACTGCTGTTCCCGACATCCATCGGACCGCTACTCTTCATTGTTCCTATAAAGCTCCATAGGCCCATCAGACCTAGGATCAGCATATTAAAGCAAAAATTAAAGTGATAAAAAATAAACAGTTGTATAAGATTAACCACGACAAACCCAAACTAACATATACCCCATATAGTGAAACTACTGAAATCAATTTTTGATGTTTATTAAAAGTCTGAAAGTTAATTTCAAAGCTTTCCACGTCTTTATTTGATACAATTACCTTCAATTTTTTAAATTTCTCTAATGGATAATGTATGCTTGAAACCTACAAAGCATACTAATATCATCAAACCATAGGTAAGATTCTCCAAGAGTGGACCAAAGTCACCAAACATAAAATAAAATAACAGGCCTTGTTAGTAAATTAAATTGAATATGAAAAATGAGTATCCAGACCCATGTTTCAGAACATTTTTAGGAGCAGGTTAAGAAATAAGAAGATTAATATATATGTTACCTACTTCCAATGATTTCTATAATCAATCATAAATGTGTAAATCTGTTGCCTAGCATTCTGCTAGCACTTTAAGAAGTTAGTAGAAATTTAGGAGGAAATGCAAATTTCAAAGCTCACGTACCTGTCTAGCCAGGTAACAAATTCCACCGAAGATGTCAAATAAACTTGTCAAGGAAAACAACTATTCCAATAACCCTAGCCATGTGAGGGCTGCACCTGATTTTCCCAATAAAATACACCATAGTCCAGAAATTTTGATTAATTCACGGCACAAACTCAACCAAGTTTCTATCCAAATTAGAGAGGAGTGTGAAAGGGTACCAATTAAATTCGGAGATGAGGACACCAAGACGATGTCATGTCATAGCCGAATTGCTGATGCCGGCGATATCCGTCTACAACAAGTGATAATTTATGGGCGATAGTGGATTCAGATCTCAAGTTGCTTGATGGATCAAAGGTATATAAAGGAGGTACGATGGTCGATTTGGTGAGGGTCGCGAGTCATTACGGGCAAGTCGAAGGCCGACGCAAAGATCGATCAATGGACAGTGAGAGAAAGGTAAGGTTCTGGAGACGGAGAGAGTGAAATTGAGGGACGACAGAGAGAGGACAAGGACATGGAGAGGACAAAGAGGCTGGTAGTGAACGGTGGATAACTCATTAGAGACTGAGGAAGGCGAGAGGGTGGCTGGGAAACCGACAGAGGAATGCGGTTAGGGTTGAATTGGGTTACGAGAGCAGAGAGAGGGATAAGATGTCTAATACTCCGTATTTATTAAAACAAATATCACGGTTTAATACCAGCGGAATATCACGGTACAAAGAAATATGGGATGAAAAACTCTAAATTGACTTATTAGGACGGAGAACTCAAAACCGTGATATATATTGCGTGATAAAATGGGTTTTTTGTTCTAGTGTATGTTTATTTAGTCAATGGGTTTACATAACAAGTTTAATGCGCAGTTTAAAATTGGAGAGTTGATTCAAACCCTCTTGATCATTTGATGATTGATTTTGTTAAGTCAAGAAATAGGGATTTGATTTTCAACTAAACTAAGAAAAACAAGCAAAGATTATGAAGAAAATGTATATGAGAAGTAATTTCAGAGTTAAGGATTCCCACAACAATGCCACAAAGAATTCAACCCGATGTTCACTCGAACTTCATCTTCTTAGTATGTCAAATTGAAGGTAAATTATCTAAAGTCATCACTACTCAGTTATCGCATGTTGTAGTAATTGTGTCTAAATTAACCAAATCTAGACCCTTTGAGTTCTTTATAGATTTTAGGAGAAAATCAATTAAACTTTCGATGTCGCGTTCCACCTAACCGATTCACACCTAAGAAACTACGATAATTTATTAATCCTTAAGAGTCCTCAACAATCGTTTAAATGTCACAATGACAATTGTTGATTCCTCGAGTTCCATCCTAGGGTTCCGATGAAACCAATCCTCCTTTCGGGTTCATGAATTTCATCTATTTATCCAATTTCAATTCACAGCGGTAGCATCTTGAATCTAAAAAAGAATTCTAATCGATTGACATCAATTAGGCTAAGCAACCAGGATCAAATCAATTCATAAAATTCAAACTAAGTTCAAGCAAATATCGAAATCAAACAATTCGCAACATTGTCGGGTTCACCCTAACCCTAGAACGGAAAATTTAACTAAGCATAATATAAAAAACAATGGAATAAATTAAAGACATGTTTAAAATAAAATGTAAATCAGAAATCTTCGTCCTCAAACGGTAAATAACAAAACTAAAAAAACCTAAACTAACAAAAGAGACGAACGACGGCCGAAGCCTTCGTTGTCTTAAGTACGAACCGAGAGGGAGCCCCCATTTCCTTGTATATATAATGTAAATTTAACAAAATTATAAATCCAACCCACAAATTTAAATAACTAAAATCAAACCCAATACCTAATTATAAATTTTAGCCCATAAAATCCCAATTTGACAATGTCCGCACTTTAGCTTCCAAGATCCGATCCAATCACGCTCACTGCTCTGTATTGACTCTTGAATTTCCACAATATTCGTCCCAAAATACCTGAAATAAATAAAAAGTAAGTGTAAACTCCGAAAATGCAAAATAAAATAAATAAAGTATAAAATATGACAAATTTGCATGAAAATGACTTAAACTAATATGCAAATGCAATCCTAAAATATGACTAAATTAGATGCTATCAATGGGCTCGAACTCGACTCGATAAAAGCTCGGCTCGAACTCTTTTACTCCCTCCGTTCACAAGCTAAGTATGAACACATTTTTAAGTTCAGCTCGCTCGATTTAAGCTCAGATAGCTCGAATTTTGTGAACTTTCGAAAATTTTCTTTAAGTTTTTGTATTTTGAGCAAATAGGGTTGATTAATGCTCGAAAAAAGCTCGGCTCGAGCTCGTTCATTTCCTAAACAAGCCGAGTATGAGCACATTTTAAAAATCGACTTCAAATTCAGGATCGGCTCGAGTTCGACTCTTTTCTAAACGAGCTTAATATGAACCACCGATACTCGGCTCGTTCGACTTGAATGACAACTCTGTTAACAAATGTATCAAAATATCAAACACCCTATATTTGAACACAAAAGGAGTGCTACTTAAACTCGACTGAGTTATCACGGGCAAAGAAAGCAAGGTTACGATGCACATCCACCAAGGTTCGATCATTAGTTCCAACGAAGGCAGAACTCACGGGCTACCACCCCCATCTTAAACCTAATCTTTTTTTTATTAGGTAAACATTCACCCGTGTCAGGAGACACTAGCCGAAAGCATTCTTTCGGATGAGGTCGAGGAGACCTTGATCATTTAGCATATTTGGGTTACTAGTAAAACGACCTAAGTGTGCAACTTTGTCGGCCACTCGATTACCATCGCGAAGTGTATCAAAAAAAAAAAAAACCTTCATTGAACCCACGAAGTAATATACAGATTTTTGACATAATGATCTCAATTTCCCATGGACAAGTTATTCCAGCTCTTAAATAATTTATGATGATTTGGAAATCTCCTTCAATGATAATTTTTTCCAACTGAATTTCCTTGGCCGCAAGAACACCTAGACGAAGAGCAAGAGCTTCTGCCACCAAGGGTGTCTGGACGCCAACAATAGCCGATCAAAGTGTCAGTGGTGATCCTTCGCAGTCTCGAATAATGAATTCAATGCTGCTATCATTGTTATGCGGTGATGAGCCATCAAAATTTAATTTACCGATACCTCGAGACGGTTTTCTCCATTTCTTATTTTTGGATTTGGGGTTGTTATTACCTTTTCCCGAGCCTAATGTTGCTTTCGTATCCTTGTCCTGGTCGAACAATTTAGTCGCTTTTGTCCAGTTGTTCATATGGTATTCAGTAATACATTTATACCTGTCCAGGATGGAAGCTTCTCTTCTCTAAATATAAATTGATTGCGAGTTAATCATATTGTCCACCAATGGAAGACCATTTTTTTTTTGTGTAACAGATAACTTGTTTGAAAGTATAGTCAAATATCAATATATCATGAACGAAGCTCGTTTCAAGAAATCTCTTTTCACGGTAGCAATTAAGACAAGTAAACCTAGAATCGTTATCTAATCAATCCAATCTTTATTCGGTGTATTAAAAGGTGGCGACAAATCAAATACCTTGTACACAAGACCAACACTGCTGAGCTTAGTGGAGAATCCATGCCCAAAAACCTTCTCAAAACCCTTCTGATGGTGATCAAATTGGTACCTGCTTGGATCGTACACTCCTCCAACATCCAGAACCACATCCAGCGTTTCCAACACCTACAAACAACACAAATTAAAACACAATATCCAATTCCTCAAAGCTTCAAAATGCATCTGATAAAAATAACGTTGATTAGGAAATGAATTAATTCCGTTTTCACGAGGAGAGAAAAGCAACCTGTGGATCGCAACTCCGGACGATTTAGGTGTTGGAGAACTTGTCGGAGAGGCAATCATGAAGCAGCCGAGGGCTTAACATTCAGCATAAGGTGATTTTGTTGGGTGTGCACATTTGGAAGACGCAGTCTTGATTTCTTTCTCCATCTCTCCTCGAAAATGTTCAATTCAAAAGATGGTTCAAGCAAGGGGCCCTAAAGAATTTAAATACTCCGAGCGGCATAAGTTGATTTTGTTGGGTGTGCACATTTGGAAAAAAACATCTTATATTGAAAGTTTTGAGAGTTCCAAGATAATATATAAATAGGTGGACTACTCCACTCAATGCAATTGGTTTTGAATTGGAATTTATTTCCTTGTGTGCAAGTCCATGGTTTCTTAAGATTGGAATCTGGGTGTGGTTACTATGGACAACCACTAGGATTCGTTGTCCCGGGAACCAATCAAGTGGTGCTACTGCTACCACTTGAGAAGGTGTGCGTCTATCTCTATGTGCACGAGCGTGGATGAGAACCCACCTCTGGTTAAGGCGACATCGCTTCTAGACCGATTCCACCGCCACATGTTCTCGAACGAGCCTACATAAACCCGAATTCGTATAGACAATGCTGTCATTTTGGAAAATTTAGGACCATCCAATCGCCTCGTAGCTTAGTGGAGAATCCATGCCCAAAAAACTCCTCAAAACCCTTCTGATGGTGATCAAATTGGTACCTGCTCGGATCGTACACTCCTCCAACATCCAGAACCACATCTAGCGTTTCCAACACCTTCAAACAACACAAATTTAAACACAATATCCAATTCATCAAAGCTTCAAAATGCATCTGATAAAAAATAACTTTGATTAGAAAATGAATTAATTTCGTTTTCACGAGGAGAGAAAAGCAACCCGTGGATCGCGACTCCTGGCGATTTCGGTGTCGGAGAACTTGTCGAAGAGGCAATCATGAAGCATCTGAGGGCTTAATATTCAACATAAGGTGATTTTTGTTGAAACCGAGATTCGATATAACGAAAGTGATTTAATGCGGAAGCGAGAGATAAGAACAAGAAACTCAAAACAAACATGCAAGAGCAAGAACAACACCAGAGTTTTACGAGGTTCGGCAAAGAGATGCCTACGTTCTCGGGGCCTCAAGAACAGGCCGAATCCACTAGGTAATGTTCAACAGAGGGTTACAATCAAGCAATGCAAAGGTAAACCCTAGATCTAAGCATGTACGAGTTTCAGAGATACAAGAGAAGAAGATCCCCCTGTGTGGGATGACCGGAGTTCGAAGATCTCTTCGAAACTCCCAAACCCTAGATCTCCAGACGTGAGACAAGCGGCAACCAAAGCCAGGAGCTTAGCCGCGCCACCACCAGGAGATCACCGAGAGCAGCTAACGCCTTCGTCGTCACAATCGCCGGGGAGGAGCCAGGAGAAAACCCTAGAAACCCTAGAACCCTTTGAGAGCGTTTGAGAGGAGACGGAGGAGAGAGAGAGAGCTGAACTGAGGTTTCCAGGAGCTGCTAGCGAGCTTAAATAGCTAGGGCAACGGATCTCAAGTGAAGCCTAGATAAAACGCAGCGCTTCATCAACTGGACCAAGGCCGCCAAGCTCGCTCCAGCGTCAGAGATCACATGGGCTTGGGAATGGGCCTAAAGCCCACATCCGGGTAAGGATCTCCAAACATTATATCATACATATTATACATATATTATACACCATAGGTTATACACTATACTCCACAAGTATTCATTAGACTCGTTAGAGGATCAAGTCGATTTCTCGACTCAATACGACTCAGTCAAGTCTAATTATAACTTGTGCATCCATGTATACCTATATATATATAATATATGTTATATGCATACTCATCATACACTCATACATGATTACAAGCACATAACAATATTACATGTAACACATATGAAAGCAAGACATAGGGAAATATAACACATAGCATTACAACAAATCACCCTCTATTTTTCTAAGTCTTGCTCCAGGCAGACTATAACCTAAACATAGTGGACTCAAAGCCATCCGTCATCAGCCCAAACATGCAAGGATCACCCATGGAAATCCTCCAAATGGAGGAAGTTCCTGCAGAACACAAATTTTTCATAAGGAACAATTTTAGTGCCAAAATCTGCAGGATTATACTTACCATCAATTTTCTTAACATGTATGACATTATCTTCCACTTTCTCACGAATAAAATGGTATCTAACATCAATATGTTTAGTACGCTCATGGTACATGGGGTCCCTGCAGAGATAGAGTGCACTTTGACTGTCAATGTGTAAGACAGAAGTGTAGTGCTTCCTCTCTATCTCCTTAAGGATACCTTGCAGCCAGATGGCCTCCTTGCAGGCCTCTGTAGCTGCTATGTACTCAGCTTCAGTGGATGAGAGAGCAACGATGGGTTGCTGCTGGGATTTCCAGGAAACACAATTGCCTGCCCATGTATACACATAGGAGGTAATAGATTTCCTGGTATCCTTGTTAGAAGCATAATCAGCATCCACAAAGCCATGTAGATTATAAGAGGAGGAGTGTTCAGCATATAACAAAGACAGGTTAGCAGTTCCAAGTAAGTATCTTAACAGATATTTCATAGACACCCAGTGTTTCTCAGCTGGTTCAGACATGAACCTACTGAGAGTGCTAATAGCAAATGCAAGGTCAGGACGAGTACAAATCATAGAGTACATCACTGAACCTACAGCAGCATCATAAGGAATGGATTTCATAATATTCAACTCAGCAACAGACAATTTTCCTTTTATTTTAGTGAGATCAAGATGAGCACCTAAAGGAATATTGTTAAACTTATCACCAGAAATATGAAATCTTTCAAGAACCTTATGCACATAGTCACACTGATGCAACCATAACTTCTTATGCTTCCTATCTCTTATAATAGACATGCCTAAAATCCTTTTAGCAATGCCTAAGTCTTTCATGTCAAAATGCTTTTGTAAGTTCTTTTTAATATCATGAATAGCATCAACAGATTTAGAAATCAGCAAGATGTCATCCACATATAAAAGCACATAAAGCACAGGACTCTTATTGACACCCTTAAAGTATAAACAGGTATCAAATTTGCTCCTTTTAAACCCTAGACTGAACCTCATGCACTTGTCAAACTTGATATTCCATTGTCTAGGTGACTGTTTCAAACCATAGATGGATTTATTTAACAAGCAAGCATGATTAGGATGCACAGAATCAATGAAGCCCTTAGGCTGTCTCATATAAATTGTCTCATCCAAGTCACCATGAAGAAAAGCTGTCTTAACATCCATTTGTTCTAATTCAAAATCATAAACAGCAGTCATGGCAAGCAACAGTCTCAAGGTTTTATATTTCACAACAGGAGCAAATATTTCATTGTAATCCTCACCCTCTCTTTGGGTAAAACCTTTAGCAACCAACCTAGCTTTGTATCTAGGGGGGTCAGACTTAGAAATGCCATCTTTTAGTTTGTAGATCCATTTACAATCAATTAATCTAGCATTCACAGGTTTAGGCACCAAAGTCCAGGTTTTATTCACCCTCATAGATTCTATCTCATCATTCATGGCATGTTTCCATTTAGCAGAGTGAATACACTTCATAGCTTGTTCATAAGTTTCAGGAGTAAAAATCTTCACAACATCAGAAACTAAGCAAGCAAACTCAACAATGTTATTAATGAACCTTTTATTTGGTATAACAGTCCTAGGACTCCTATCCCTAGTCAACTGCCAATTAGTCAAGTCATGCCCTTCAGTGGCTGAAGAACTAGAGGTACCAGAACCAGACACAGGCACAGAAATGACAACATCATCCTCATTCACAGAAATAGGAGAAGTAGAAGAGGAATTAGGTTCATTATTTGCTTCCCCACCCAATTGGTGAGGTTGCACAACATCAATTTGCATATTATCAGAAACAGTAGCATCATTAGAAGTAGACAGAGAAGAATCATGAGTAGAGAGAGTAGAGGAAGAAGAGGGAGAAAAACCACTGTCAAACTCATCATCTGAATCAACATCATTGTGCTTAGGCACAAAGAATTGATCCTCTTGTACCTGCAAGTTAGTATCTGAGATAACAGGAGAAGCTTTCTTAAAATGAAATTCATGCTCATTGATAAAGACATTCCTACTCACAATAGTTTTATATACTCCAGGTTGGACAAGAAGCAACTTGTAACCCTTAACCCCTTCAGGATAACCCAATAGCACACATTTTTGGGACCTAGGATTAAGCTTACCTTGGTTAACATAAGAAAACACAGTGCAACCAAAAGGTTTAATGTGGTCTAAGTTTGGCTTTCTTTTAGTCCATAACTCATAGGGAGTTTTAAAATCAATAACAGAGGAAGGTGTCCTATTTATCAAATAAGCAGCAGTCACAACAGCTTCACCCCACAAACAATGTTTCAAACCAGAAGAGATAAGCATGCATCTAGCTTTTTCAAGGAGAGTCCTGTTCATCCTCTCAGCAGTACCATTCTGCTGGGGAGTTCCAGGAATGGTTAAGTGTCTCTTAATACCATTAGACTTGCAGTACTCATTGAACAAAGAATTACAGAACTCAAGGCCATTGTCAGTTTTTAAACATTTAACAGTAAGGCCAGTTTCATTTTCAACTCCAACTTTCCAGTTTTTAAAGGTTTCAAAAGCCTCATCTTTAGTTTTAAGCAAATAGACCCAGACCTTCCTACTGTAGTGTTGGGTGTGCACATTTGGAAGACGCCATCTTGATTCCTTTCTCCGTCTCTCCCCGAAAATATTCAATTCGAAAGATGGTTCAAGCAACGGGCCCTAAAGAATTTAAATACTTCGAGCGGCATAAGGTGATTTTGCTGGGTGTGCACATTTGGAAAAAAAAAACACCATCTCACATTGAAAGTTGTGAGAGTTCCAAGATAATTTATAAATAGGTGGACTACTCCACTCAATGCAATTGGTTTTGAATTGGAATTCATTTCCTTGTGTGCAAGTCCATGGTTTCTTAATATTGGAATCTGGGTGTGGTTACTATGGACGACCACTAGGATTCGTTGTCCCGGGAACCAATCAAGCGGTGCTACTGCTACCACTTGAGAAGATGTGCGTCTACCTCTGGGTGCACATGAGTGTGGATGAGAACTTACATCTAGTTGAAGGTGACATCGCTCCTATACCGATTCCACCGCCACATGTTCTTGAACGAGCCTACATAAATCCGAATTCGTATGCGAGACTATGCTGCCATTTTGGAAAATTTAGAACCATCCAATCGCCTTGTTCTTTGTGCTTGTGCAGGATGACTTAGTCGAGAGGGTTGTCGGGTATCTAGCTCCCCGCACGGAAGAGTACGTGGTCGCCGATCTTGGGTTGGTTAACCTACTCAACCTTCTCACTGTTGCCCGACATTTGTAGTTGGTTACATTAATGGAGGCTAATTCTGTAACACCTCATCTCACATCGATATAATAAGGATGTTCGGAATGATTTACAAGTAGGTCAAGCCCTGCCCATGTCACAAGAGCTCTTTTTTTTTCAGTCTCCAAGTGAGGACAATGGACTCGAAAGGGCTAGGTGATATGGGCTGAAACAAATTCTTCAAGGTTGAGCTCACATCAGAGCTTTCACCGCCAACGCTCTCTCTCTTTCAATGTGGCTAGGGTTTGTCAAATGAGGCTCACCGTCTACAGTACCAGGAAAGAGGCTTATATACCCCTACAAATTAGGGTTAAGTGAGCTCTCTCCATCGGTACCAAAACTGATGGGCTTAAGACAATACCACACATCCGAGATGGCCCAACAAATCGGCCCAAATCAGACTTAGCTCGATTTTGAGCATTGAATAATGAAATTGTACACATGTTACATATGATATAATGTGGTTGCAAGTTTAAGTCAAGTGATCCATAATTAGCTATAGGCATATAAATGCCTAAGGGTACTTGCAACCTAATATGCATCCAAACATTATAACTTATGCATGTATACAATTTCATCATCTTGTAAGGTCCTAAAGTTAACTTAATGTTAAAATACTCATGCCACACATTGTTCTAGCTATTACAATAACAAGTTTAAATCACAACAATCACTTTTAACTGCATCGTTAGAAAAACCCACCTACTCCATCCCCAAATTTTCCAAACTCAAAATCTAGGTCATCTGGTTATTTTAAAAAACCAAAGGATCAGAGTTGTCAAACAAATGAGTTGTTGCACGTTGATTTTGTTTTTAAAGTGTGATGCGACTCCAATGTCATCTGATTATTTTAAAATATCAAAGGATCGGAGTTGTCATGTATGATTTTGTTTTTAAAGCAGTTGGCTTACAAGCAACAACGTTTGCCCGATTTGCCCTTATCAGTTGCCATGATGCCCCGTATTTGTCTCTTTGATTTTTGTTTTGCCATTACCTTTAGGCTTTAGGGCCTGTTTTCCGACCCCTCATTTAGGGGGTGGAAGAGGGTGGAGGGGGTGGAGGGGATAGGGGTGGAAGATGTTGAGGCGTTTGGCTCCGGGATAGAGGGGGTGGGGGTGGCGCCGGATCGGGGGTGGAGGTGGTGGGATTTTCCCACCTTGGGGGGGGGGGCAAGGTGGAGGGGGTGGAAGGGATTTCTCCACCCCTTGTATCCCAAATTACCCCCAAGGCTCACCTTCCCCAGCGGAGTCTCCATCAACCAGAATACCTCAATGGCCAAGCAACCAGAAATCGAGCTATTTGCTCTCAGGGCTCACCTTCGCCGACGACCTCGCCATCAAGCTCGCCGGTTACCCCATCCGCCTCTCCGAATTCGTCGCCGGAGACGAATCCCCCGTCCTCCCTCAGTGCGGCCACGACATATTCGATCGCTCCTTGAATTGGAAATCGAAGCCGGTTTCGATTCAAGGCCACTGATTCTCGCCCCCTTGAACTGGAAATCGCAGGCCACTGAGTTTTCTAAATCTCGCCCCCTTGAAGAAATCGCCTCTGAATCTCACCCCCTTGAACTAGAATTTGCAGGCCGCCGGTTTCAATTCAAGGGTTTGTGAATACCCATTTGGCCGATGTTCAATTAAGGGTAAAAGTGATATTTCACCATATTAAATCAATAAATAATCTCAATCAACCAAACACCTTACGAGATACTTGTCGAAATTAATCTCCACCCTTTCCACCCCGTAAAATATATCTCCACTCTTTCCACCCCGTAAAATAATCTCCACCCCTTAAAAAACTAAATGTGGAAAAACATGCCCTTAGGTTATAATATCATCGGCCACAAGCGAAACCCCAATTCCCAAACATCGAAACGAGCGAAACCCCAATTCCCAACGATGAGCGAAAGCGAAACCCCAATTCCAAACACGGTGAAAACGAGCAAAACCCGGCTCGCAATTCGGCCTCGTCGCCGCCTTCTAACGAGTCGCCCTCGCCGTCGGTTTTGAAAGCCGTCGACGAGCCGCCCTTGCCGCCGGTTTCGAAAGCCCTCGACCAGAAGGGCACCACGATGAGCGAAACCCGCTCATCGAATCAATCTGCCGATGCGCCCTCGTCGAAGGCCACGCCGCCGGTTGTGAAAGCCGTCGACCGGAACGAGCCACCCTCGCCCAAGACCACGTCGTCGGTGCCGAAGGCCGTCGACCGGAAGAAAAAGGTCGCATCTTTAATGGCCAAGAGTTCTATGGCGAGGAGGAAGAACTTCTATTTGCAGGTACATTCCGATATAGATGGAATTTGATAAATCTGAAAACACGTCCCCATTTAGACATGGTCACGGGTCACGTGTTGGACGGGTCACCTCAGGATTCCTCACTTGAAGCAAAAACCCCATCTGGCTCAGCCACAAAATCAACCGGCTCAACATACACCAAATCCTCACCAGCTCAGCTCCATTGAAGTGGCTTCCAATAAAGGACTCCAAGTCCTCAGATGAGACGGCGCCGTTTTGGGACCTGGGTAGGGCTGCAAAGGCTTGCTCGGTAAAGGGTAGTTCGAATTTCAGTGAGAGATCAATGTATAGCTTTGGATCGAAGCCTCTGCCTCTGAAGGTTTTTAGGGCGGTTTCTTGGAGGGTTTCAAGGAATGTGAGGAGTGGGATTGAGGGCGTTGCTGGGCCACAGTTTGTGACACTGTGGAGTGAGTTTTAACTCCTTAACAAAACGTGTTATAAAGTCATACGGTTTATATTTTAGAATGGAGGGAGGACAATTTATAACACAATTTCCAACAAATTAAAATAAAAACAAATCTATAAAATTAATTAAAAATATATATATATATTTTATATCATTTTTAAAAACATCATAAATATTAAATAATTAAATTTAGTTATTTTAACTTAGGCTTCGTTTGGTAATGTAAATAGCTTTTTAGAGCTTCTGATTTTAATATTCTATAGTTTTTTTGATCGAAATTATTCTATAGTTTTAAAAAAAGATAAAGATAAGATTTTAGTTTAATTTGCTTATATAATTTGATTCCAACTACTCATCTCAAGTAGTGCTGGGCAAAATTTGGATCAGACCGGAATTTACGGTCTTGAGTCGGACCGGAAATATAACGGTTCGATCCACGGTCCATGAAAATTGAAATTTCAGTTTCCGGTCTAATTCCGGTTGGATCGGAATGTGTGTGTATATGTATTTTTGAAAAATAAAATTGAAGTGATCAAATAAAAAATATTATAAATTATTTTTTATTCATGTATTAGTAAGAATAATTTAATTAAGTATATTTTCACATTTAATAAATAACTTTAAAATATATTATAAATTATTTTTAATCCATTTAATTTTCAAACCGGTCTATCCGGTCCGTGGACCGGAAAACTCGGGACCGTATATTGCGATCCCGATCCGATCCACGGTCCAAGGTTTCCAAATTTTCGATCCACAAGTCTTTGGACTAAATCAAAATTTTCGGTCCGGTTCGATCCAGTCCAGACCGGTTGCCCAACCCTAATCTCAAGCTTTCATAATTTTTCTTTTTATATTCACAAATTTATTCATTTTCTCATATCTCATCCGCTAGTTTGTACTTATTAATTATCCTATCAACTAGGATAATTTAACATATATATAACAAAGCTAATGTTTCTGCTACATTATCATTCTTCAACTATCCTATCAACTACGTTTTGGTGTTACACTTCCTAACCTTGGGATGAAGAATTTTTTATATTTATTATTTTCAGTATTTTTATGTTAATTTATGAACCATTAAAATCATTTAGATTTTATTGTTGGACGAAAATCAAAATCATTTTTAGATGGTTTGTCCATAATTGGGTATTTATTCACTACCGTCCAAATTCCACGTCACCCCCCTTCAGTCTTGCACTCTTGCATCCCTCCCAAGTCCCACCCCCAAATCCAAATAAAATCTCATCCTCAGATCCTTTTATCTCCCTCCACAAACCCTAATCTCATCAAATTCACGATTCCGAACGAATCTCGCCTCCTCGCTTTTATTATTTGATGATTCCTTTGATCCCAATTCCCCTCTCCTGTTGCGTCTGATCTCATAATCTCCATTGCGAAATCCTCCATAGATTCGCTTCGCAAAGCTACGCTATCGAAAAGGTTTTCTCTCACTCTCGCTCCCTAATTGCTGATTTATTCGACCGTGTTTCAGATTTCATGTTTTGATTTGTTTCTCTTTGGATCGATTTAGGCAGTATTACATTCGGAAGCTCTCATGGTTGGATATGATTTCAATTGTTCTTTTGTGTCATCGTTTCTTTTCAATTTCTGAATGCCTTGCATAAGTTCGCAAATTTCAAATAAAATAATAGCTTAAATTGTTTTTCAAGGTTAGAAATCGGAAACATCAGCAATTCGATTGTCAGATTGATGTATTTGATGTTGTGAGAATTTCTTGTTTTGTAATTATCGCTTTGAATGGTCAGATGGAGGTGCAGAATACAGAACATGGCCATTTGATCGATGTAGCAGGAGATATCTCTGTTACAGAGACGGGTCAGGGGAGGAGCGTCTGCAGTGGGGCGGTATGTGGATTCGCAGATGCTACTACTAGCTCCAAGGATGCAGCGGAGCGTTCAGCTTCGATGCGGAAGCTGATAATGGCTGTTGTGCTGTGCGTGATATTCATGAGTGTGGAGGTTTTCGGTGGAATTAAGGCCAATAGTTTGGCAATTTTGACAGATGCAGCCCATCTGTTGTCTGATGTTGCTGCCTTCGCTATCTCATTGTTTGCGATATGGGCATCTGGTTGGGAAGCAACACCGCGCCAAACTTATGGCTTCTTCAGGATTGAGATTCTCGGCGCCTTGGTCTCCATCCAGATGATCTGGCTTCTTGCTGGGATTCTTGTTTACGAAGCCATAGCGCGAATTGTGACTGAGTCTGGTGAAGTTAACGGCTTTCTTATGTTTGCTGTTGCCACTTTCGGCTTGGTGGTTAATATCCTGATGGCGCTTCTGTTGGGTCATGATCATGGTCACAGTCACGGTCACGATCATGGTCATGGTCATGATCACGGACATGGCCATCATGGTCATAGTCATAGCCACGAGGGTCATCAACATCACAAGCATACCCACGACATGAGCATTCAGAGCCCTCGAGGAACCCCCAAGAAACATGACTCTGGTTTGGATCAGCCTTTGCTCGGGAAATCCAGTTGCAACAGCGACACCAAACCGAAGCACACACCTAAGAAAGATAAGCAGCGAAACATCAATGTCCAAGGGGCATATCTTCACGTTCTCGGGGATTCCATTCAGAGCATTGGAGTGATGATCAGCGGAGGAATCATCTGGTACAAGCCCGAGTGGAAGATACTTGATTTGATATGCACTCTCATCTTCTCCGTGATTGTGCTTGGGACGACAATCAACATGCTACGGAACATACTGGAGGTGCTGATGGAGAGCACTCCCAGAGAGATCGACGCAACAAAGCTAGAGAATGGCCTATGTGAGATGGAGGAGGTGCTCGCCATCCACGAGCTCCACATTTGGGCTATCACAGTTGGGAAAGTGCTGCTGGCTTGCCATGTCAAAGTCACGCCCGAAGCTGATGCTGATGCTGTTTTAGACAAGGTTATCGATTACATCCGGAGGGAGTACAACATTAGCCATGTTACGATTCAGATAGAGCGCTGAGATCGCGTCTTGCCATCCTGCCAACTGTAACATTTGTCGCGCTTTATGCCTGTCTTGTGTGAGGTGAGGAAGGTGATGGTATGAGGATGATTGAACTTTGCAGGATATGGCTAGATGTAGAACTCTTGATTCAGGTAATGAAGGTTTTGGTGGTCTGGATTTCATGCTGACATTCTCTGGATGCTGATCTGCATATTTAAACTTTGATGTCCACAAGAACTCTTAGATAGATGATAGTTTTGATGGTATGAAAATTGATGAATTGATCATTGATCATGCAAGAATTATACTCCCTCTGTCTCATATTAAATGTCGTTTGTCTTTTTGTACACGTTTTTTAAGGAGAGAAAAACTCTATAAAATATTATTATTTTAATTATTTTTTTTATATAATGTTATACTTATTACTACTAAGTATCAAATTATATAAAAAATTAATTAAAAAAATAATATTTTATAGAGTTTTTTGCTTCTTAAAAACCGTGCCGAAAAGTAAAACGACATTTAATTTGAGACGGAGGGAGTAACAATTTTGAGTTGGGTTATTGTCAAATCTAATCAAGTTCAGATTTGATTTAGGCCAGTTCTGGGTCATTGTCTAGTTTGGATTACGAGTAAGATTTATTAGAGAAGATGACATTTGTTCTCCTCTACAACCCCTCGTTAATTGCAAATGTCAAATTTCTATGGACACTGATCCGACCTCTCTATGAGTATCTCCAAACACTTTAAAATAGAAAAAAAATAAAAATAGAGAAAATGTTTTTTTTTTACAATTCCAACAGCCATGTAAAAGAGAAATCTAAGTGGTTGTCGTGCTTGGCCGGTCCATTTGTACAAACATCTCAGTGGTTTATGCCGAAAACTTTGGCCTCAAAATGGGTATTTTGCGGACAACTTACTAGTAATAAAGGCTCTTCTGGGGGATTGGAAATGCCCCTGGACAATCGAGATGCTACAAATGGATATTTTGTTAGATATTTCGTCCTTATCTTATGTTGTTATTCGTCATATTTTCAGAGAATCTAATGCGGTGGCCGACTACCTTGCTCGTAGTGCCCATGCATCCCCTGCCGACATCAGCAATGAGGATGAACCAGAACTGCATGTGAACTGCATGTTCTCGTCCGGAAGGATGCGCTAGGAAGGGCCTCTGCTGTGGCAGACCCGACCTAATCTTTATCGAGCGTCAAAAAAAAAAAAAAAAAAAATCTAAAGAGATTTCTTTAAATGAAAATTTTCATTTTTTTTTTCGTCTGCAGTAAATTTGTTAGTAATTATTGTCGATTTGCTTTTCTAGTTCAATCCGCATCTATAGTTTGTTTGTTTTGCATTTGATTTTTGCATTCAATTTGTCCATTTGATTTTTAGTTGCTATTGATTGATTTGTTCATCTAACGGTTAATCGGTTAAAAATTCGAATACATCACATCCCATCACATTCAACCAAATTTAAAAAAAAAAGCCAATGCAGTGATCAATGCTTCAACGAGTAAACAATAAGATGAATCATAAACCAGATCAAATTAAATAAATGAGAACATTTACTATACTATAAAAGTAAATTAAAACGATATTATGTAATATATTAAACGGGATGTATATATATGACTATATAATATGAGGCGGGTGATGGACCGGGTAGCAAGTCGGGTGACGAATTGGAAATACTCATTGTATCCAACCCGACCCATCATCCGTTCACCTATTACCCATTTAATATCCAAATTATATCGGATTTTCACCCACCTTGTTGAGTCGGATAAAACGGATGTTATCGGGTACGGGTGAGATTGTCATCCCTATAAGCGATACACGCTAAATTCCACTCGGCAAACAAAAGCTCTAGAACAAAACCTGGATTTGATTGCAGCTAGAGTTCTTGGCATCTCGAAGGTATTAATCGTATAGTGGATAAGGTGACCTGATTTTGAGTAATCACCCATCTGCCGTATTTTAAGCTTTTAGCTCCCATAGTCTCATCCAAAAGACACTCTTAAATAGTGGGTCATGCCGATTGCCGAACAACACCCAAACTATTGCTTTTTTTTAAAAAAAAAAAAAAGTGCCAAACTAAAACGCGTCGTTTGGCGCACACAGACAAACCCAATCAATGTACAAACCAAACAAAATAATAATAATAATATAATATTCCCACTCATGCTCTTTAAGTTGAACTTGTTTCGTCACTCATCACGAATCAATCTCCAGCTTCCGCATCTTTGGCTGGAGTGATGGCGATTTCTCATTCTCCTTTATCTGGGTTCATCAATTTCACCCACTAATTCAAGTTGCCCATCGAATTTCAGCTTTGGTCCCAAGTTTAACTATTTGAAGTTCTTCCTCCTCTAGAGAAAAAACAGGGAATTGGTCCATCGGAATTAATTTAGCTGCATCATTTCTGATATTTGCATCCTTATCTTCTCCCCACTTGTATTCCTCTTTGTCCTGCCAGCCCCATTTCTCATTGTATTCTCTGTAGGACGTTCAATTTTGGGTCTTGGGTGTTAGGGTTTCTGATTTTTCATTTCCCTCCAAAACCCTCGATTCTGTAATTCCGGTCGATTTCGAGGGTTTCCAATTCATACTTTTCGGGATTAGGCAAAAAGGAGATGGCTTTGGCTTCATTGATATTGAGGAGTTTTGAGAGGGCAACTGTTTGGGAGGTTTTGCTTGATCTTATGTTAGTTTCAGTGCCTCTCTGGATTGCTGTGATTGTGGGTGTTGTTGTGGGATGGTCTTGGAGACCCAAATGTGCCAATTTCAGTTCTGTTTTGCGCATTCCTGTGTTCGATTTTATTCGGAGTTCCACTAATGGATTGGAAGAACACACTCTCTTGGAGCCTTCAACCTCCAAACCCAATTTCAGGTAAATTTCTTGCATTTTTTCCCCTTAATATAAATTACAGTGTTTACTTATGAACTGAATACCTTGCAAAAATGGAAACTGGGTTCAGCTCAAGCAAGCTTTCCTATGTGGAGGAAGCTGATTTAAGGCATTTAAGGCAGCTTGTGGAGGTGAAAGATAATGGACCCGCTTGGATTCCCATGATGGATAGGTCTACTCCCACTATGTCTTACCAAGCTTGGCGAAGAGATCCTCAGGTTGGCATGGAGTTGAACTGGTCTAATAGGTCTTTCAGTGTAGTCTGAATTGGTTTTGTTTTCGGCTGCTTATGGCATCCGGTTTTGTTATGTAGAATGGGCCTCCTCAGTACCGCAGTAGAACTGTGTTTGAGGATGCAACACCTGAAATGGTGAGGGACTTCTTCTGGGATGACGAGTTTCGGTTCAAGTGGGACGACATGCTCCTACGACATGAAACACTGGAGGAGTGCTTAGTAACCGGAGCCATGAGTGTTCATTGGATTCGCAAGGTAGGCGATAAAAGGGCTATAGAGTTGTGCATTTTTCATCCTGTGTTGGCAATTTTGTATGTTCAGTTTGCTGATATATGTGTTGTGTGTTTGTTTTTGTGCGCGACAGTTTCCGTTCTTCTGCAGTGACAGAGAGTATGTAATTGGAAGGCGGATTTGGGAATCAAATCAATCCTTTTATTGTGTCACAAAGGTAACATCTTGTGTTCTTGTTGGTTACTTGCTGTCTTTTTCCATTAGAACTTGTTTGCTGAATGGAAATCAACACCTGAATTCCCATTACTTGGTAAACTTGATGAATCATGGAACATTTGCTGTTGTTATGTTGTCTCATTTTTCTTAGAAACTTAGGGTTGTACCAAATGTGTCTCTTAGATTATACTTATTGGATCAAAGCTTGTTACTCCTATTGAATTTGACGCCATTTTGGTACATGCTTCAGGGCATACCATACCTTTCTATTCCCAGACGCAACAAACCAAGGCGTGTTGACCTCTATTACTCAAGTTGGTGCATTCGTCCAAGTATGTCGAACATAATGCTTTTTGTCTTGTCCTATTTTTTTCCTCTGGAATTTCAGATTGCAATTGTGTGGCTTTTAAATGATTTGGTGCTATATGAAATCCGAATACTTTTAACCTTTTAGGGAATCATATAGCTTCAATGCCTTTTCGTTTCTTGTCATGAACCAGCTGAGTCGCAAATAGATGGGCAGAGGACTGCAAGCGAGGTTCTACTCTTCCATCACGAAGACATGGGAATCCCTTGGGAGCTTGCGAAACTAGGAGTGCGCCAAGGCATGTGGGGAACCGTCAAGAAGATTGACACCGGTCTGCGTGCTTATCAGAAAGAACGACTCTCCGGAGCCCCTCTTTCTCGTTGTGCAACGCTGGCTCAGATAAACACTAAAATCAGTTCAGACTACCTCAAGTCCTTGGAAGAGAGCGTCGGTCAGAACTCACCTCTGGAGCCCATCAATGGAGATTCTTCTTCTTCATCTCCATCCACTTCCGGGAACCAGCCTGGCTTAAATGTACCCAAGCTTCTTGTCGTTGGTGGGGCAATCGCCATAGCATGTACTCTTGATCAAGGACTGCTGACGAAGGCGATGATTTTTGGTGTGGCGAGGAGATTTGCTCGGATTGGAAGGAAACTATGATCTTGGATTGTGCTTGCCTGGCTAGAATCTATTTCCTCTGAGCAATATTTGCTCGAATAATGCCTGATTGAAACGCTTGTAGATCTACCCGAAAGAAGGCGATAGAGGTGTGGATCGATACATGTAAAGAGAGTAGTTAAAGAGGGATTCAAGGGAGAAACGGAGATGGGTAAGTTTAAGTTGATCACATTCTGTATAATGTTGACAATAAGGAACTGCAATTCATCATATTTTGGTGGATACACATCTAACTTTGTTGTGTATATATGTATGCAAAATTTATGATTATAAACACTTTTAAATAGTTACACAAAATGGGTTTAAAATAATATAAATTTTAATTAACATATCTTATAAATTGTGTTAATTAAACATTTAGCGTAAAGTTTACAATTACATTATAAACTCAATATAAGTATAATTGATTGAATTTGCAAGGTATTTTATTTAAAATTATGTTAATTTAATCACAACGTAAAAAAGTGTTTGTAATTATAATTTATAACTGTATTATATTTATAATGCATTGGAATGCAAGCACACTCACGAGAAATTTTATGTTTTTAGAGGATTTGAAGTATTGAACAAAGTTAATCATAAAGCCAATGATTTTTTAATGTACTTTATCCTTAATTAAATATTAGGATAAGTATGTTTAAATAATAAATTTTGTGGTGTTGAGTTCTCCTATTTTCATCCCATTTTAACCACTAATGGCATTGAAAAAAAAAATATGCATAGGTGAGTTTACTCAAACTATGTTATTCTAAAATTTACTCAAATATCAGTTCATCTGGAATTTCCAATAAATATAGTGACAGGAAATCTTTCTATCATATGTCCTGAATTAGAATGAATAAATCTCATAAAAGATTTTTTTTTAAAATGTAAATTAACTAAAATTTTCAAATTAATAATATCATCCCTATTATCTAATCAAATTTCCACATGCAAAAATGAAAGTAGAACAAAGAGAACTCCTACATTGAAGGCAAATACTCATTCTTCCTACTATCAAGCAAATCTCTCCGATGGATGCAGTTGTTGGTGACTGATTCCTCTTTCTTTTTTTTCATTTGAATTTATAAATTCACTTGGTTTAATTCATTTTCCTATATAATTTTGAACTCCTTTTAATTTGGGTGTGATCACCCTGCACTCCTTCAACTGCAGCATCTTCAATCTCTGATCTCTTGATTTTGCATCAAGTTCAGAGATTCTTCAATCCCTTGATTTACCAATGGCTTGCATCACTGCAACCCAGTTTGTATCAAGAACAAAAACTGCTGATGGAGGTGGGAAATCAAGGGTTTCCCAGATTGATCTGAAAAAGGGTCAATGTGGGTTGAGATCAGTTAACCCAGTTGACATGATCTTGCTGAAATCCAATGCAAATTCGGTTGCGAAACCGGTTCGAAGCAAGGCCTTTAATGCTCACAGTCACACTGATAGGCCAAGATTTCCTGTTGTGTGTGCAAAGGGGATGAACATACTCTTTGTGGGGGCTGAGGTTGCTCCATGGAGTAAAACTGGTGGCCTTGGTGATGTTCTTGGAGGCCTTCCTCCTGCTTTGGCTGTAAGCTTTTTCGCTTTTCGGTTTCTTGGCATTGCAACAATGTGCTTAGGGCTTCATTTGTGTTAGCCAGTTGAGATTCCCGAGTGTTGATTCGCGTAGTTTTGCAGGCAAAAGGACACAGGGTGATGACCATTTCACCGCGGTATGATCAGTACCATGATGCTTGGGACACCAATGTACAAGTAGAGGTAATTCACACCTCTTCAACATCTTCATCCGAATTCCGGATATATTAACATGGTGGTTTTCAGGTGAAATTCGGCGACAGGGTTGAGACTGTTGGCTTCTTCCATTCCTACAAAAGAGGTGTTGATCGAGTTTTCGTGGATCACCCTCTTTTCCTTGAGAAGGTTTAAGTCTCTGAATTTCGCGTATTTTTCGTGCAATCTATGGATGGATTGCTAGTGTTATAACTTCTGCCTGTTTTACGAAACTTTCAGGTTTGGGGTAAAACGGGATCAAAGATCTATGGCCCTACTGCAGGGACTGATTACGATGATAACCAACTTCGGTTCAGCATGTTGTGCCAGGTGAAATTTTCGTGTCGTTGTTTAGAAACTATTCCTGCAAGATATAGTCGTTTATGATCGCTATATGGCTGTTGTTCAGGCTGCCTTAAAGGCGCCTTTGGTTCTCGACATGAGTAGCAACAAGGAGCATTCAGGCCCATATGGTAATGAACATTCCTACACACATTGAATGTGCACTTTGATTCGACACTCGAATGAGCTTCTATATGTGCTAAAATGTAGGTGAGGATGTCATCTTCGTTGCAAATGACTGGCACACCGCGCTCCTGCCTTGCTATCTAAAGACGATGTACCAATCTCAGGGCGCGTTACTAAAGGCCAAGGTAGTCCATTTTACCTTCTGTGAGGCCTGTTATCATGTGGTTGGTTCTTGTGTCCTATTGTTCTGGGTCTATCGGAAACACTCTCTCGACTGTGCTGTTTGAACAGGTTGCTTTCTGCATCCACAACATTGCGTACCAGGGAAGATACGCGCTGTCAGACTTCTCGCTGTTCCATCTGCCTCCCGAGTTCAAGAGCTCGTTTGATTTCGTCGATGGGTACGAAATGGTTTGTCTAGGAAAACCGAAAGTGAATGATCATATCATTGGTTCTAACTTCCTTTGTTGTAACTTTCAATGCTGTCAAGATATAACAAGCCTGTCAAAGGAAGGAAGATCAACTGGATGAAGGCCGGAATCTTGGAATCCGACAGGGTTGTGACAGTTAGTCCACACTACGCGAAGGAGGTCATCTCTGGCGAGGAAACAGGCGTCGAGTTGGACAACATTATCCGTAAAACTGGCATTACTGGTATAGTGAATGGCATGGATGTCCAGGAGTGGAATCCTGCCACCGACAAGTATCTCGATGTCAAGTTTGATGCCACAACGGCAAATCAAGCTAAGCCGCTCTTGAAGGAAGCCCTTCAGGCGGAGCTCGGTTTGCCAGTTGACGGGAGCATTCCGATGATCGGGTTTATTGGCAGGCTAGAAGAGCAGAAAGGCTCAGATATACTAGTGGAAGCGATTCCGGAATTCATTGATGAAGATGTTCAGATAGTTGTATTGGTAAGTGTAACAGATTCAGGAATTTGCTGGCTGATAGAAAGGTGGATCCCGACCTTATAAACTGTTTCTGTATACGCAGGGTACTGGGAAGAAGCCTATGGAGGCTCAACTCGAGGATCTCGAGATACAGTACCCTGAAAAGGCGAGAGGAGTAGCGAAATTCAACGTTCCCTTAGCTCACATGATCAATGCCAGTGCCGATTTCATGTTGATCCCGAGTAGATTCGAGCCTTGCGGTCTCATTCAGCTGCACGCGATGCGTTATGGAACGGTAATAGCCTCATCATCCACTACTACATATACGAATATGAACACGAATACGAACTCTCCTCTCTTGCTGACATGCTTGATAGGTTCCGATTGTTGCATCAACCGGAGGACTCGTAGACACCGTCAAGGAAGGCCATACCGGCTTCCACATGGGAAGCTTCAACGTCGATGTAAGTCCTCCATTTTCTCTTCAAACACGAGTGAACTGAACCTAACAACGAAGCAACATTTGCTCAGTGCGAGGTGATCGATCCAGTCGATGTGAAAGCCGTGGCAAAAACAGTCAAGAGAGCACTTAAAACTTACAGCACTCCTGACTTCAAGGACATGATTCAGAACTGTATGGCACAAGATCTCTCTTGGAAGGTCTGTATACGAACACGTCGTAAGTATCATAGTCGATGCCCGTCTTCTGTTGCTCAGTTTTCGGCTTCCATTGCTTGCAGGGACCATCCGAGATGTGGGAGAAGCTGCTTTTGAGCATGGGAGTGATAGGTGAGGCCGGGAGTGAAGGGGAAGAAATCGTCGCTATTCTGGAAAAGGAAGCTGTTCCGACGCCATAAGATGTTTCCAGTGCGCTGCATTAAGGGCCCTAGTGATGTTAGACGAAAGCGAAGCTCGCTACTAACCGATGTATTAGCCGCCTAAGAGCCCTCGGGAGGCTCGTTTGGATGATCGCAATGCCGTTTCGTGTGGACTCTAATAAAAGGGGCAATGTCATTCAAGTGCTAGTTTTGCTAGGAGCAACTGACTCACTCTCCTTTTGTGTGCTTGTACCCTTTGTTCAAACAATAGCTTTATTAATTGCATCTTTGTTTTAGTTGTGAAGCAGAGTAAATTTGTTTCACTCTCTCGATTTACTCGACACACCACGAATCTTTACCTTTATCAAAAAAAAAACCATTGAAATATGCAAAATGCAAATGATTGCAAGGAGAGAAACGCTGCAAAAAAGGTAAGTCCAACGGGAAGGAGGTTAAGGGAGTGTTTGGCTACACAAATTCATTTTGTACAATTACAAAGAATAGCTAATTTGGAAGATTGTACATGCCATAGATGTTTCAGTTCCAACATGTTTGGTAGTTGGCTTCCTTTCAAAGCTTGAATAAGGTAGAGAAGAATTTTCTGAAAAAATTAATTATGGTGGTGTTTGTGGTTTTCGAAAATCCCTCGTTTAGGTGAGAGAAATCCTCTTTTCAACTCTGACTCTCCCACTCCAGTAGTTGCTTTTTTCCATTGTTGCAAGATTGATGTGTTCTCTGGCGATGGGAATGTTTCCTTGGGGTCGAGTACAAAAACCTAGACCATCTCTCCTTGTCATTTTCATTCGCGCGATGGGTCACACATGAATGCGCAAGCTATGTATGTGTGAGTAAGTTGTACTCAGAAAAATTCAAGTGTATTTTCGTCCACGACCCTCGAAACTATTTACCCTCTCCATTCACCAAACAGAACAAAACAGCACAAAAAACAGTGTTTACTGTTTATTTTATCTTTTTGAGATTCCCTCTGCAACTCCAACGGCAACTTCCTACTTTAGTAAATTCAAATATCCACTGCCTCTCACTCTCAACACACACTCCTCAGCTTGCTCACTTCCATGGCTATGGATTCAATCTCTCCATTTCCGCGTTCTTCGCCACTCCTCGTCGTTCTATCAGGTAACTACTCTTCGCAATTTCAGATCACACCTGCATCTTTTCTTGTTGCTGATGTTGCTGTTTGTGCAATCAGTTGCTCTCCTTCCGAAGATTTTTTGCTCAGTGGGGATAAACTATGGCCAAATAGCCGACAACCTTCCGCCTCCGGACAAGGTTGTGCCGCTCATCAAGGCTATCGGCGCCACCAGAGTGAAGCTCTACGACGCCAACCCCGCCATCCTCAAGGCATTCGCTAACACCGGTGTCGAATTGATGGTCTGCATCGCGAATGAGCTCCTCGCGAAGATGAGGGATCCGAAGCAAGCCATGGATTGGGTGAAACGCAATGTCGAATCGCACCTCCCGGCCTCTAACATCACCACCATTGTCGTCGGAAATGAGGTATTGACGCTCAACGACACCGCCCTCGACCAGAACCTCCTCCCTGCGATGCAGAGCGTCTATGGTGCTCTCACATCGCTGGGGCTCGACAAGCAGGTGGTGGTCACTACAACGCACTCACTCTCGGTGCTACAGACTTCATACCCTCCCTCCGCCGGCGCGTTTCGCCGGGATCTCGCCGAGCTGGTGACTCAGATCTTGAATTTCCACGTCAAGACCGGATCTCCGTTCCTGATCAACGCTTACCCGTTCTTCGCGTACAAGGCGAATCCGAAGCAGATCCCGCTCGATTTCGTCCTGTTCCAGCCGAATCTAGGGGTTGTGGATCCGATCTCAAACCTCCGTTACGACAACATGCTGTTCGGACAGATCGACTCCGTTTACACCGCCATGGCTGCGCTAGGGTTCGAGAAGGTACCGATCCACGTGTCGGAGACTGGATGGCCGTCGAAGGGGGACGAAGACGAATTCGGCGCGACGCCGGAGAATGCGAGGAAGTACAACGGGAATCTAATCAAATTGATGGCGGGGAACAATAAAGGTACGCCGATGAGGCCGGATTTGGATCTGAAGATGTTCGTTTTTGCGCTGTTTAATGAGAATTTGAAGCCGGGACCGGCGTCGGAGAGGAACTATGGATTGTTCAAGCCTGATGGAACGCCGGCGTATCAGCTGGGGATCGCGCGAATCCAGGGGGTCGGAAATTCCACCGGAAATGCACCGATTAGCTTTGGAGAGAGTCGTCAAACACCGCCGGCCCCGGGCAGACCGTCGACGACGGGATTTGTATCGGTATCTTTCGCCACGGTGAGTGTCCCATTCTCTATCATACTAACATACGCCTAACATTTTGCCGCGCATTCTAGCACACTAGATTCTGTCGGTATCTACATAGATTTATGGCATTTTCCCCCCCCCCAAAATCAAAATACTTATTTTTATTTCTTACTTTTTATAAACTTAATTATAAAAGATTTCATATCAACTAACCCATCCTTTCTAAGAAATTAATATTTACATACTACTGACTACTGAGTAGTTTTTTGATGCTTGGAAAAATTTAAAATTTGTGTTTTGTTTGGAATATTTAAATAAATAGGCTGCAAATATTTTTTCTCCTTAGAAAAATGTTATTAGTGTCATTTGACTGAGTTTTTAAAAGAGTTAAAACTATATAAAATATTAACTTTTTAATTAATTTTTTTTATATAATTTTATACTTGTTAGTTATAACTTATAAGTTTAAAATTATTTTTAAAAAATAATTAAAAGATTAATATTTTATAAAGTTTTTAACTCTTAAAAAACGTGTCGAAAAATCTTTCGACACTTGTTTCTAAACGGAAGGATTAAAAATGAAGAGGTGTTTTCTAAAATTTTCAAATTGTTTAAATATATAATAAATAAATAGTGTGTATTAATGATATATACGAATTGAATTCAATTGCAGGTGGGGCATCCATGGTGCAACGGATTTATGTTCATCATCACTGCAGGGGTTGTTTTTTTGTTGGTAAATTAGAAACTAAATTGATTTTATTAACTTTTATTTCATATTGATTTATTAAATTTTATTTGTTTCATTTGGCATATGATAAGAGTTCAGAGTTGTACGGTCACTGTGTAGTAGATGGGAACAGTTGTAAGCTTCCCTGTAAAATCAGCTCAAAAGATTACAAATAAGAACACATTTTCTGTATTTCATCTCCCCCAGGAAACACTGAATTTTTCAAGATATAGGAAAAAGTATGGCTTGGCAAAATCTCTCTTTCGAACTTCTCCAGTCGTCGATAGCTCGATTAGAGTCGAATCGGGTTCATTGTAGCGCGGTCTAGGAAAAAATAAGGGGCTAATTTTAGGCAATGTGATGGACTGATGGGTAATCTTACACTAAAACCGACTAGTCTGTTTCCGAACAGGATGCACCCGATGGACCCTGGCTCGTCGTATGCATGGCGTCGCCTTTCACCCTGCGGTAAAACAAGACGTATGCCGCTGCTGTCTTGATGTCTTCTTCGCTGACAGATGAGACATGGCTGTCATCGAAGTGATACCATCTGTTGTCGTCGATCAACTGCACAGTTCACAAACAACAACAATGCGTTGCCAGATGAAATTCGGTTTCGATTTGTCAAGAAGAATGCAATAATAAGGGAGAGGTTTTTACCTTTGCATATGCTGTGTAATGTCCTCCACCGAGGCCACCATAGTGGTTGCTTATCGCATAGAGCTCATACATATGGGATGTGGACGATGAGGCATCCGAGTCCTTCATTCTCACGTACTTGCTCAAGTCAAGGTCATGAATTGGGAAGTTAACAAATGTGTCAAGTTTGTTCTTCAGATATCGGCTGTAAGAGAACCGTTTCAGATGGATGACCAGAGTCTCTGGCAGTCTCCACAAGTCGAGCTTCTTGGTTGCCTGCCTGTGTTCCTTACAAGAGGGGCAATACCTAGCATCGATTTCACAAAATAAATAAATAAATCACAAATGATCAGAAATATGAAGTACATCATCCTCATGAAACTAGGTATCTAGTTATTTGAAAGTGTGAATTGTTGAATGTCTTACCACATGTCATCCGGGCCAAGAGGCTCTTCCTTCAGGAACGCGTCCAAGCATGAAAACAACGAGATTGTCTCTTGGCGGGTCTTTTTTGCATTAAGCCCGTGCTTGCAGACGTCAGGGAGATCCTCCAAATACTTCATATCATATATCTCGTTTTCCTTGTGAGTCCAGTCAAGCGTTACCCTTATGCATTGTCCAGGCCTCGGAACATGACCTTCCTCAATAGGCCTGCTACTGAAGCCCCTCGTATCAGGTAATGACAACTGATACGAGAACTTCCGCTTGGATGCTTCTTCTTCAGTGCTATCCATAGGACTAGCGTCTGTTTCTTCACACATATACTCACTGGTGTCATTTGAACCACAGGCGTTCATTTTGTCATCCTGATCCGTACTCAAAGAATTATAGGAGCTCTTCCTTAAGGGTGAAAGTAGCTTCTCCAAGGTGATATCAATAGTTTCAGCAGTTAGAGCCTCAACTTCTACATAAGTTACAAGTGGAGTTCCAATAAGCTTCCCATCTTGAAACTTAGGATTCTCGGACCTGCTACACAGGCACTTTTTAAGTAACTTATGGCCAACAATATCAATGCACTTAATAGTTTTGCAGGAAGTGAACTTACTTTTCAGGGGAATGATGGATTATCTCTATTTTGTTCATACCCAAGTGTTTCTTTGGAATCCGATACGCTACAATAAGTTCATCATCCTTGATGGAAGACAAAGGTTCTGTAGGAACGTCCAAGTATCGAAATATCTTATGCTCATACACCTGAAAGTAGTCAAATAAACCGTTCAGCACCCAAAAAGAAATAAAAAAGGATCTTTGTATTTTGGCGAACCTGGAAAAAGGATGGAGGAAGACATATGCGAATAAATGAGAAAAAAATTTACCTCGGCAAGGAGAAGATTTTCATCATTTCCAAGGCAGCACGCCGTGCCCAATGCCTGGATAAGATCTCTGCAAATACCGACCTTGGGTACCGTCACGGTATATGGCATTGGAAGGCAGCTCCCGTCACCGTAAAATATAGTGACTCTCATTGTCCGAGTGACCATTGATGGCAGAGGCAAAGACAAGTACATAAAAGGATCAAAAGTTATCGAAACTTTGTTGCAAACCGGGCAAACCAACGTAGACTTGTACTGTCCCTGCAAATATATACCGTTACTGCAAATTGTGAGCATGCAATGTTTTTTCAGAAGAAATAACTGACTGCAAATATCAACACACCCAACACATAGAAATAATGTCGATCAAATGACTTGCTGTATTAATATTTGTCAAAAAAAAAAGGAAAAATCGACCAATCATTCTTCTAGGCTAACTACAACAACAAATAACACATCAGTTAAACTGTGCCTGAGAAACTATGATGTGAGAGGAAATAGTCCTGCCAAATAGATGTACCAGTCCAATAACCACTAATCTCCTTACCCTTATCTTGCTGAATATTTGAAAATTCTCCTCTTCTGTTAAGATAAACTCCCAAGAGAAGATATTAAATTTTATTCTTAGCAAACACCTACAACCTTTTTAACCATCGCATTTGTTTCATTCAGCTATATGTAATGATCTAATGGATGCAGAACAAGATCTGAGGAGTCGAGGTTTTGTAATAACTTGAACATAAGGATATGCATTACTGTTAACAAAAGTTGCAATTGCTGATGGTCGCGATTCTCAAAAGAATCGCGATTCTCAAAAGAAGCAAACGGAAAATCAAGCGAAAAAAGGCAAGTTTTTTACAAAGAGACAAGAAGCTACTTCAGCTGAAAATAAAGGCTCCACTGACCTGGCAAATATCAACAATAATGGAATCATTCCTCGCCTTGTGAATTCTCCAACATTCATCGGCATATTCCTCATCTGGACGGCCATCTGAATCCTTGATCTCAATATAAGGCTTTTGCTTAACACGGTTCAAGTCTTCATGCAGCCCGTCCAATAAGAATGCAAGAAGTTCCTACAAATATATCTATTGCTCAAGGCCAAGAGCTTTTTCGAAAGGATGTACAATAAAAACTGCATTTAACATATAATATTACAGCTTCAACTAGAAGTAAACTACAGCTACAAGGAAAAGGCACCAGCCTACAAGCAATGAAGCAATAATATATATATATATATAAGAGAAAAACAGAAGTTTTGAGATATAAAGATAACTAACTTGAGAATCATGCTGATTGTATCCACTAAACTGGGGAGCAAATCGGGCAACTTTCCCCTTAAAGAGCCTTGGTGCAACTGATGTTCTCCCAGAAGACCACATACTCCTTAATAAGTCGCCAAAAGCAATGGCTAGTTCACCCTATGCAGGGGAAAAAAAAAATAGCCTCTGCACTTTAGTAATCTAACATGCCTTGAAAATTGAATGCATACAGAGGATAATCTAAGACAGAGTTAGAATTGTTTGAAACAAAGGGAACATACTTGCATCCCTAGCGGATTCTTCTTGTTTATCTCCTGAAAATAGTCTCCTAAAAAGTACTCAACAAGAAGGGGAGTGTGAACTAAACACTGGAGTGCGCTATTCATGAAACAAGTATTCCCTAGGTTCTGTAGTCCTGCCAATCCGCCTCTTTCACCCTTCATTTTACTCCCAAGTCTGTCGTATCCCCCATCATCTATACTACTAAGGCCTGAATTTAATGTGCTCCCAGGATATAGATTTGAACTGTAACTCGGTGAATGACCATTAGACAAGGATGGGCCTCCACCAATTGAAACAGATGATCTTGAAGGTTCTATTGGCACCAAAGCCAGCTCCTTCCCAGAAGAACCAGCTCTACCAGCAGCTTCACATTGATCATCTTTTACATTGAACAAAATCTGCAATAGCAGGAAAATAACAAGAAAGTCAGCATCAGTAGATCAACCATGGGCCAGCCAGGGCTAAAGACTGACACAGGTCATGTAACTCTTAACATTTTAAAAGAATATGCAATTAAACAACGAAACAGGAAAGTGGCATTAATATATCATTCATGGACAACCTAACACAAACACAAGGATGTCAAACATTGATATGAAAATGAAACTGAAAAGGTCCGAAAAATGAAAGAAATGTTGAGGTATTAGGGTTAAATATTTGTGTGCATGTGATTGTGTAAGTGTGTAGAACATGCATATAATGTAGGCACTAACATCTTGATCCATCTGCAGGTTGGCATCTTCTAGAGTCTGATCCGAAGGAAGTAGCTTAGTATGGGTGGTCTTGTTAAAGAAGTCCCAAATGCACACCTGAAAATGTGGCAACGGAAAAGAAACTGCTTGAATGTGTTGGCCAAGGTATAATAAAGAAGTAACTTCCAGAAATATACTCACTTTGTCTTTATCCTTATCTAAAACACCTTTCAGCGTGCATACCCTTTCATACAGCTCATGCAAACATGCCTGCAACAATTGAACTGATTAAGTTTGCAATTTCATCATAACAATTCCAAAACCTCGTGTTCCATTACAAATGATATCACCAAGAAAATGAAATAAGTCAACGGCTAATTGTATTGATTAGTCCCTAAGGACGGCATTTGAACACAATTGTCTGTATAAATAGTAGAAGGCATTTATTTTAGTCTACATATATTTGATAAACATGAAGATTTTTGTTTCTCTCAAAAAGCTTAATTTGGTACCATTTATTATCAATAAGCCATTCTACACAAGACACAAAGGGCATTCAAATGTTAAGAGGCAAACTGAGGAAAAGATGAAATCTAAAACATACCTTCTTACTTAGTCTTATAACCACTTCACTATTGTCCTTAGCATCCGTTAGTTTAAGACGCAGTGGATACAACTCTACATAACATGTTTTATTATTAATTGTACCCTGAGAAATCACCCTCCTTGGAAGTGGAGGCCCTCCTTTGTACCTGGACAAAATATAACATATCTTTGTTAGGAAAGCAAAATATAGGAAATTTTTAAGCTGACTGAAAACAGAAGATTCAAACACATGCAAGATTACACTAGAACAGCAAGATGCAAAAAACGTGGAGATCCCCCTCTACTAATCAGGGAATATATATTGTAAGTAACTTTATATTACGACTTTTAGAATCAACCACAACACGCCACATAAGACGATGTGCATCAATTTTAGCATATGTATATATATTTGCTCGGAAAACGAATTATAATCAATCAAATCAAAACATAAATGCTATAAAGTATCCTTTTGTCAATCCAATATCATAAAGAAGAAAGAAATGGTAGACTTTCGAGAATACAATTACTGTACAATCTTATGGAAATATTTGCACAATCTTTTGATCTAGTTCTATAGAGACTTGGCTCAAGTTTATATATGTTTCATAATGGCAGATAATAGATAAACTGGTCAAAGACTAGGCAGAAATCTTTAATAGCTTTGCTTGTCAGTAGCTTATAAAACTGCTTCATATGATCATTTTCAAAACTTTTGCAAGGATGAGGATTTGAGTTTTTGCTTTTATATGAAGAATATCGGATCCTGAGAATTCAGAGAAAAATGAGTTTCTAAAGGGGGGAAAAAAACTCTGCCTATACTAGTCATGGAAAGTAGTATGCGTGATTTGATTAAAAAGAATGTGCAGGCTAATAAAAGAAGTGTCTACATACAAACAAACTACTCATATACACCCCACTACTGAATGATTAGTAAGTACAAGGTTCACATTAAAGGTTAGCAGATGAGAAGAAAAAAGAAACAGATTTAAGAAGCTAGCAATGATAATTCAAAGCACGCATCACTCTGTGCTACGTGCTTAACTGATTAAGAATGAAATATTGTTTTTCGAAATGATTAAGGTTTAAATACTAGTAGACATAAGAATACAGAACCCTTTTGGAAAGGAAAAAGAAATAATCAGATTGAACATGGCAAATGCCAAATGTGGTACTGTGCTGGTCAATTTAAACGAAAGCAAAATCTAATCTAATCTGTGATGGCAAAGCAGTAAAGAACAAAAGGATCAAGACTATATACAGAAGAATCTTGCATCTTTATCGGAACATAGAACAGGAAAGCCTCACCACTCATGGAGCTTCTTCCAAATTTCTTCATGAACTAAGACATAATCACGGTGTTCCTCCAACGATCTACAGATCTCCAAATCGGTAGTTTGACCCTCATTTACATCAGACAATATATCTGTGTTGTCAATTGGGCCAGGTCTCTGGATCACTTTTGACATATCTGAATCCCCATTATCAGTTGAACATTCAGTTAAACAGGGATCAACATCTCCACCGACGTATCTCTGCCAACCTACATACCACCTGCAATAATGTCAACAGAAGATTCTCTTGCCTTACATGTGAAAACAAACAAAAGGAACTTCATTCTACAGTATGAGTTCCCTCATTCAATAAACAGGCAGCAAAGGTTTCTCAGTTCCTCACTACTTTCACATCAAGGATTGCTCTTACAACACAAGTGAAAAAAAAGCAAATCCACATCCAGCATTAACTCACCTGTTAGAGACGACATAATACAAATCCCCTTCCTTCAAATAGGACTCCCTCTTCGATGTCAACTCCAAGATTATCCGCTTCTCTTCTTCAGGTGTACACGGCAAGCAAATATCTCCATTCGCCATCATACGCCCTGAATCTGGTATCGTCATACACGATCCCAACCCTAAAATCAACAACAGCATTAAAAAATAAACAAACCTAAAACACAAATCGCAAACCAATAAAGCAGAAATCCAAATCCAGATCGAAGACCGCCACATTCAGAAATTAAAGCCGATCGGAATCAAATCACATCGTCAACAGATTCAATTCATTGTAGAAACACGGAAGCCTGATTCAAGCTAACCTGTGCCGGTGATGGGCGAAAAGGAGAGATCAGAAGGGGGGTAAACTGGGGAGAATAACAGGGAATCGGGATTGCAAAACAGCAGAGAGTGGAAATTCGAATCAATTGGAGATTGAAGGAATATGCAGAAGCCCTAAATTGAAGGGGAGAAACAAGAACAAATTTGCGGATTTGTGGTATTTCTCGTTTTTGTAAGGTTGTGTACTTTTCGTGTTCTCCTTCGATCCTAGAGACGGGCGAGAGAAATCTACCGTCCTTTTCAACGATCTCTCCATTTTTTTTTTATTTTTTTTTTTTTATTATTATTTATTTTTAAATCTTATATATATGATCTAGAAGATTTATGAATGAGATTTAAAAGTAAATTGTGAACACTGAAATAAGAAATTGAGTTGGTATGTTATTAAATCTCGAGCAAGTGTTTTTATTTGAAAGAGTTAAAGGGGAAAACATCCCATGCCTCGAGGTTCGAGGTTCGAATCCCCGTGGAATGAAGACGCTTGTGAGTGGAAGGGTCAACCCCTTAAATGGGTCTACAGTAACCCGATCCAGACAGTAACCCGATCTAGATGTAGAGTGGACAAAGCTCACTTGAACTGGAAAGGATAAAAAAAAAAAAGTGAAATCTATGATATTGCTCAAACTTTTATAGAGATTAGACCTTTTATATCCGGCTTACGTATCAACAAATTGGTTTTTAAGTAAAAACAATTGTCCCTGCCGGATATTTAATAACCCTTGTTGACCTAACTTATAAGATAGTTGCTCACTGCCTAATTTGCACCTTTTGTTTTTTTCATTGTATGTTTTGACGATTTGTCGGCCTCTCGACGTGTCAGGTCTGTCTAACCCTCGAATTCTTACCTTACAAAAAAAAAAAAAATAGTTGCTCAAATAAAATATAAAATCAATCTGATCTCGAAAAGGAAATAACTAATATCTAATCATTAAATGATAATGCACATAGTTGGACTAATCACAAGTTGGTGTAGTGGTTGTGGGACTACACTTTTTTAAATCTTCTTGAAAACAGCTTGCGAGTGGGAGTGATCTACGGTATTAGATCCGATCAAAAAGAATATTGTAGTCGGCTTGACATATGACAAAATTTATTTTTTCATTATATCTATCCTCACTCGGTCTTCGACCCTCTCAATCACTACAACTCGTAGTCTCAAGCATCTCTTGAGTTGCAAAAGAAAAAATTGATTTCTACATTGATCAATATATAGATCCTTCGATTGACTAAATTCCCTCTTTTTGAGGATTCAATATCTCACTGCCATCGCAAACCCCAATTAAATTTGAACCTTTGAGAGTTTTGAGTTATTGGAAGAATTCAAGTAAATATTCCATCAATCTTTACCATTGAGCCACGCAATCATCAACAATAAAGGTCTAATCTTTACCTACCTTTACCAACCCAGAGAGTTTTACATATTAGATGTTACGATTTAATTTTCATTCTAAAAAATATGCTAAAATACAAAAGATCGAACGAAGAAATCAACATGAACCTTAATAGGAATGCAAATTAAGAAATTAGGGTTTGGAAACTTTACCCATGAAAGAGGTTCTTCCAATCTGCTTGAGGTACCAATAATCCATACTTGCGTAGTTACGTCCTTTCAAGATGGCCAAGGATGTGAATTGAATCAACTTCTTCCTATTTTCTTAGTTCGGTTTCTGTTTTTTTTTTTTCATGGAATTATATATAGTGGAGTTTACATAGATGCATAAAAGGTATTATATTTATATATAAAAATATTTAAGGTGTTGGTTTTTGATAAAATAAAATAAAAATTAATTGATATGTGATATATCATATATAGGGGATTTTTTATTCAATTCTATCATATTCGTTAATTTCGTTTAAGCATAAGGTAAGCAACTTTATGATGATTTTATCGAAAGTGATTTTTTTTTTTTGTATATATGTATATAGATATTGTTTAGAAGTATCTATTAAGTATTTATATTGAGATAGATTTCTTTTCAGTCAAACTCTAGTAGAGCCCCGTCCAAAGATCCATTAAATTGAAAGCAATTGATATTAATTAAGTTCTAGGGTTCACGGAGATTTCATTATTTTATATTTATATATTTATATAAAATTACCAAAATATTAGAAAAAGATTTACAAAATTTGAATTATATATAAAATTCATCCACTTTGAAAATTAAATTTGAATTATATACAAAATTTAACTTTTTAATTTATTCAGTTAAGAGAAAATAATAAGAAAATATATTATATTGACTTTATAATCTTCATTTTTTTTTCCTTTTTACTTCACAACTACTCCTCCCGCTTCATATTAATATCATTTGATTCATCAAAATATTTTGGCCGATTTGCATAAATACACCAAATCGGTGTTCGGTTTGCAAAAGTATACCCGTTTTCTGAGAATAGCAAAAATAAGATAGGTGGGTCATTTGTGCTAAAAAATAGGTCATTTGTGCTAAAAAATAATGATTGATTTTACCTTTAAATTTAAATATAAAAATCATTAAAAGGAGAATTATGAATTAAAAGAATAGTAAAAAAATATAAAAAAAATGAAATATATATTAAAATAATGTTTTTAATATATTTTTTTCGTAAATTTAAAAATAATAAAACTGACCGGATTAAAATCGTTGCCTTAGTAAGAGAATTAATAGTGACAGGAATAAAATTTGTTTTTGACAGGATATATGTTGTTTATGACAAACCTGATAATTAATAATTACAGGATGAAGTCTATAATAGGAAAGAGAATAAAGATACTATTTGTTCACAACGACAGGAATAATGTTCATAGTATGACAAGGCTGTAGGTTTACTTTGACAGGATTAAAGCTATAATCGGGGAGAGAATCACTAAAGATATGGTCAATCTTATCTTCAGGATTATTAACCATATTTACAAAAGGATTGTCAATATATATCTTGAAACCATAATATTATTACATTGACATGATGAATATTGTCCTTGACAATCCCAAATAGGCACATTGACAAGATATGAAAAAAAATCGGCGGGAGATTGAGTAAAGATACGGTTTTGACCTAAATCATATCAATTAGATTATTAAACCTAACCGCTTAATTGCCGCCTCTTACTAGATATTCCCTCCAATATACATTTCCCACCCCCGCCTCAAACAAAACCTGAACTTTATCTTTTTAAATCTTTGTTCAAACTAATGCGAAAGTAAGAGGTTCATGCGACAACCATATCTTCTGGTGGAATACGCTTGATCTTTGATTGATTGTTATTGCAGTTATGGGTGAGCTCTTCATCACAAGAATTTCCTATCAGTTTGTTTGTTATAATAGTTATTTCGTCCATATTCATATGATGTTCATTACTTGTAGGTCGAAACGATTACTATATGACATTGATAACTAATGGTGAGTGGATGGTCAGTGGAACCAAGTGGACTTATGAAGGAAAGCGACTAGCAAAAGGAGTTGTTGTTCTAAGACATCATATCATTTGATTTCAAACCTTCTTAACATTATCTAAACAAAAAAGAAAACACCACCACAAGTATCCAAAAATAATTGTACCATCGTACATTAACCTATTCATGTCGAACTAAAACAATAGATAATAGATAAGTCTTAGGCTAAACGAAACAACAGGTTAGCCCCTGTTCCACTTGCAATTGAAGATGTTATGCGTTAGCTCGTTCCTAAACAAATCAACTTTTTTGTCTAAAACATCCAACAACTCCGTCTTCCCAGCAATTAGAAGTTCAATATATTTGAGCGTGTACACCCCACAACCCCCTGCAGATTCATTGACACCATGAGTAATAAGGATTATAAGCTGAAATACTCCATAAAAACACATCAAAAGGTTGGTAGATGCACTTACACACGCTCGTTGTTTCCAAGCCTTTCACTCGATTGACACTCAAAGGAGATCTACCAAACTGTGCATACTTCTTTGCTAGAGGCTCATATCTTTCCAACACCATTGGAAGCTTTTCAATAACCGGAGTTAAAAGAGTTTTCACCTCCCTCTCCCAGTTAAGAGCTAACATTAGAATCGTACGGGGTATGTATGCCACCATGACACTCTCATCTGCCATGTGCCAACAGCTGGCATTTTAGCCACAAAAAATGATGTCCTTATGACAATCCAAATAATGATAAAGTTGTCACTGGTATTGGTATCAACTCGCCTAGAATTCTCTAGTGGATTAATAATTAGCAGATAACTCTTATTTGAGCACATATCGCAGAGTCACAGAAAGACAACAAGCAACACAAAATATAGTTTGCAACAACAATTAGTTTGAACATGGAAGTTTAATATACCTTCTCATAAACAAGAGATAGATTGTTGAACTCATCAAATATCCGATCTTTGATCTCACTACTTTGCGTATCAGCAAAGACTAAGACTACTTGCTTTGGAGGGTTCGCAACTTTTTCAGCTACAAAAATATTGTATTACAAAAGCCTATAATAGAACAAGGCCCTATCATGAACATCCTCCAATAAATTGACGGTTAATTAATCAAACTAGCAATAGGATACTTGTCATAGTAACTTGACCTCTGAATTAAGAATATATTACGTACTTGCAATCTGCAAGGAACAAAAAAAAAATGCAAATTAGGTGATTACGACATATATTGTACACAAACACGAGATAGATTTGTGTGAAAAATAGAAGCGTTACATTTGGAGAGGGCGGCGGCGGATTTTGTGTCGAAGCCAACAATTAGAGTAAGCATAGGGACAAAGATGCCTAAATTCCAATCCCAGTCGACCACCAAAACGAACTAGAGGGAATGATACGAGAGAATTGTAGACGAAGGAGGAAAAGTCAGTAGAGGAATCGAGATAAAGGAGTCAAATTTAGCGTACCCATAGGTTCCTTCACCGATTTGCTCCAATTTTTCGAAGCAATCGACGCTTCTTGATCCCCAAAGCGGCGAGTCGGTTACGTTGAGCCGTTCGGCGGGTGCTATCGCCATGGTAACTCTACCTCTCAAGGTCGTCGGCGTTTGCCGCTGGATGAATTGGGTTCTCCTGATGGAGCCGAGGACGGATTGCGCCGGAGTGTGAGTGCAGCGATGGAGGAGGGTGAGTGCAGCGACGGCCGGGCTGCTCTTGTGTGTTCTGGTTAGGGTTTGAGATTGGGTCGATTGGAGCTCTGTTGGGGATTGGAATGGAGAATTTTTTTATTTAATTCCAGATTTTTTTTAATTATTTAATATAATTTTAAAATAATTTTAAAATATAAGAAAAATAAAAAATACCAAAAATATTTAATCTTTTTTTTTCCTGATTTTTTGGAGTGGTGAGTAGTTTTGATAATTAAATAAGGTATTTTTATAAATTTTAATATATTGATGCAATTGTTTTCAAACCTAGGTATTTTTGCAAACAAAATATGAAAGTGGGGTATTTAGTAATAATTCCCCAAATATTTTTTTAATAAATCAAAAAATTTATAAAATATTTTTTTATAATTATGTATTATGAAAAATTCCAATCAGATACTCAATTTACATAAATAATTTAATTAATTAAACTTTAAAAAAACCGCATTGGCCCATTTTATATGACCCAATTTCACAAAACGAGTTCCACATTTCGCTTGAACCCAAACTGATGCACCAACCAGTCAAGCACTCAAAACCCGAAGACCTTTTTTCTTTCTTTCTTTCTTAAAGCGGTCATCCGGATGACCGCTCCTTATTAACTACTCCCTCCGTTCAAAAATAAAAGTCTTTTTAGGCTTAAAATTTTGTTTAGAAATACAAGTTCTTTTAGGTTTTCTAGACATTGAGTTAAGAGAAAATTAACTTTTTGACTTGTTTTATGAAATGTTATTGGTTGTTAGTGGTTGTGGATAATTAATGAGGGGTATAAAAGTAATAAGTTTATGATTTTCTTAATTTGTGTGCAAATGTCTAAATGAATGTATATTGTTGAACGGAGGTAGTAAAATTCAAGGGAACAAGATAAGGAGATTAAGAAGGTGGACCCGAACCAGCCTTCCTTCGTAGAGCATCCTTGCAAATGAGAACGTGAAGTTCTATATCGATTTTGAGGCTATCATCGGCAGAGGAACGATATATTGGTTTTGAGGCTATCATCGGTAGAGGAACGGTATGCAAGACGAACAATCCTATCTGCAACAGAATTCGATTCCCTGAAAACATGACGAATAGTAACATTAGAGAACGTGCAAATATCTAACTTCGTATTCGATTGTAGTAATTCGATGTTTCATGGACACTTCTAGTCGCCCAACATAGCATGGAGACTTGTTTGTTTCACAAATGAAAAATATTTGGTAAACGAATGAAAAAACAAAAAATTAAAAAAATTGTAGGAAGTAGCAAAAAATACATGTTTCTAGTTGCTTTTTTCATGAACAATGCTAAATAAATAAATAAAAAAACTGACCTAAAACGCTCTCAATTGAGAGCCTTTCGACCTGCCGCCGCCACCACGCCTTCCATGGCTTCTCCTCCTCCAATTCCTTCTCCAGCTTCAGTCCCTTACCGGCCCTCTATCCTCCTATCTCGGCTTCCTGTCACCGCCACCGCCACCATCTTCACCCTTAGCACCGCCTTCGTCCTCGGCTCACCACCGGTGCAGGGCTATCGCGGCCTTAGCCACCGCCACTCCGGCCTTCCTCCTGCTCCCTTTGCCATCCTCCATGGCCTGTCGTCTCCCTCCGTGGACTGCCTCCATCCCTCGGCTGATGCTTCTCCACGATGACGCCCACCGCCTCGCCGCCCCTCCGTACCCTTGGTCTCCCTCTCCTCGCAGTAGTCTTCGACCATCCGCTACCGCCTGCTTACGGGATCCTCTCCCCGCAGCCTTGGTTGCGCCCTCTGGCGCCGCCGACCTTCACTGTATGTGCTTGCTGCCCTCCGCCGGTGTTAAGCGTTGTTCCGAACGCTTTAGTTTGCTTTTACCAAAAAAAAAAAAAACAGAGGGTCTGTGAACCTATGGGTTCGGTTTCTAACCGCTTTCTAGCATCTTAGCCTATTTATTGTTGTTATTTGTTTATTCCTTGTTGTTATTTGTTTATTCCTTTTCCGTCTTATTCGTTTCCTCTATTTTGGTTTCCCTTGTGATCGCCTTTACGATCTTGTTATCGTCATTGAGGTTGTGAGATGGGTTTTGGGGATTTGTTTTGGCAATGGTATGGCTTTAGGTTTGGTATGCGGGTTAGTGTACTTTGCTTCTTTTTTTTGTTGTGGTACAGGTTTCATGTGAACGATTACTGGTTTGTCGAGTTTGTAGACATCGTGAAAATGCGACGATGCTTGTTGATTCTGCAAAGAGTCCATGTTGTGGTGTTCGCTAGTGATCCCCAGAGTTCTCTGTGTGCGTCTGTTGTTTGACCAGTTGATTCTGCTAACCTGTAGTTTCAGTGTAGGTTGGCTTGTACTTTATTTATGCTCTTTTCTTTCTGTCATTTACTTCTTGTCATTTCCTTTCTGTCATTTGCTTCTGTCATTTGTTTCTTGTTGTACATGATGGTTAGTCCATCTCCCGGCTTGTCCGGGCTCTCGGTTTCTCTAGGCTTGTCTAGAGAATCGAATTTCTTTCCTTATATAAAAAAAAAAAAAAACAGTTGCTTTTTTCATTTAAAAAAAAACAATAAATTGTGACAAAGTGTTTATCCATAACCGATAATATAATACTATAACACTCTTCTTTGGATAAACATCAGTACATCACTAAATACACAAAACTAGGACCACGAGAACAAATACAAACAATAATATTTGATACGTTTTAGTGATGTTGCCTCGTTAAAAGCCTTGTCAGAAAAAACCCAGTGAGGCAAAATCTGATCGAAGGAAAAAAATAGTGCAATGTGTATTTCTCCCCTTGAATTCAACATCCTTTTGCAATCCTCTCAAATATCATCCTGATAAGCTCCTTAAATTTCATGATACTACCGACTTCATGACTTTCATAGTCGAGTTTCAACTTTGTCTTTAATGTGATAAAGTCGAAATGTCTTCGTATATTACAATGGACTCTATGAGCATGTTTGAGTCTCATCTTAGTTTGGTGTACAGTGGGGATCAATAGCTTGATTTGCTATTTATGAATTTCTTTTGGACAATATAATAGAATGTACTATATTCGACCAGAATCATTCTTTAAAAATAAAAATAAACTAACTGCTTTTTCCCTCATCAAATTTGCTTCAGATTTGAGGGAGACACCTCTCGCATAACCTTTATCGAAAGCAAACTTACTCATTTTCTATCCGAAGTCGATGGTGAATCTCTTTCTTCGATAACTCTTGTCCAGTCGATTCCAATATGTGTCATGTCGTTTTGCTTTGGGTGTCCAGTTAAAACTAACTGCTTACACGTCAACATGCAAATAAACCTCCGTCCAATTGCTTCTTATTCGAAGTGAAAAAGCAACAGTAAAGTCGCACATGAGAGATGACTCTTCCATCTCTCTTTGTCTTATCCTCACTGATCTCTCTCTCCTCTGCAACTTTACTTCTTTTTTTTTCATTCATTTATCTCTTCTGTCATCTCTCAATTGGTTTTTTTTTCTCTCTCTGCAGATGGGACTTGCTTTTTCCCTCCTCCTATCTCTCTCTCTCTCTGATTTTTGCTAGGTGTTGATTAGTGGAATGTCAAACCCTCCTCACTTACCTGCTATCGGAGCAGGGGCGGCCCCAGGGTGGGGCGGGCGTACGCGGCCGCCCCACCCTTCAACCCACGTGCCCCAGGGTTTGGAAAAAAAAAATTTATATATATAGAAGTGTTGTAATAAGTAAAACTATGATGAATATAGAATCAATTAGTCTACTTAGCTTAGTTGGTTGGTGGGAAGGAAGGAAACTAATGTTAGGCCAGTTCAAGTCCCACTAGCCTCATTTTTTAAAACAAATTTCACCTCTCTAAAAATAGCAATTAAACCCCATAAAATTGGTGAAATTAGCCTTTTTTTTTAAAAAAAAAAATTTCGCCTCCCTCAAAAAAGTTTTTTTTAATTATTTGTTCAACTTGCACCTACCCTCTATGTTTCTACCCCCTTATTTAATTATGTTCCCACTTCTCGAGCTCCCTACTATATACAAATTATCTAGCTATAAAATAATTAAACCCCATAAAATTGGTGAAATTATGATTTGATTATGAGAATAAATTTTGTGAAATTTTCATTAGAGTTTTGATTTTGAGAATAAATTTTGTGTTTGAATTATTGTGTACGTGATTTTGAGAATGAAATTTATGAATTGAATTTGGGGTTTGTGAATTGAATTTGTGAAGCTTTATGCAATATTTGTATTTTCGTAACCTACATATTCAAATCACAATTTCTATCACGTCTTTAGGACCCAAAAGATATTATAAAGTTGATGAGTTTACAATCCTAGCTAATATGCAAAAGTCTTGAATTTAACATGATTGAATTTCGATAAGTTTACACTCCTAAATATGACAAATGCCTGAATTTTCAATGAATGACGAGAAACAACTATCATAGCAACAAAGCAAATGTAAGCCTACTTTTCTATAATCCACTGCTGAGTTGAAAATCATAGCGAAGGTAAAGGAGTACGTTTATTCAAGGCCAATATCTTAGTACACACTAGAAAATTTCGCCCCACCTTTCGGAGGATTCTGCGACCGCCACTGTATCGGAGAAACCTTTTACCCCCATATCTGGTTTGGCCCAATTTCAAACCGATTTGGGTTAACCTTGCAAAAAAAAAACGGTTTTTTGGGTCATTTTGTGTTATTCCCTCAATAAAAAATTATTTTTCATATATACATGCAAAAAATATTTATTGGAAAGTTTTATCAGCCCCTTCAAAAGTAATTTATGGATCTGCCTCTGTATACATTAGCTTTAGTATAATATAGGTATAGATATAGATTGATATAATAATAGATATAGTTTCTTACTAAAATTTTATGCCTTTGATAAAAAGATTTTCCAAGGAATGTTATATGGTTCCAACATCATTCGTCTTTACTAGTATTGACTTTCGTTCTCTAGTTTGTTGGTTTTTTGTATTTGTTGATTTATCCTGTACTTTTCGGTTATTTTCATAACGGTTTGTTTGTTGCCGATCTTTTCGGCCTCTTAAATCACCGGGCCTGTTCAGTGCGCCGAATTATTTTCGATTAAAAAAAAAAGGGAATGTTATATGGTTTTTTGAGTTAAAATGATTTTGGAGCAAAATCAGCGAGTTTGGCATGTTTGCTCAACTGCTTCTCCTTTGAACAACATTCCTCACGTCATCCTCAAGGAGCGAAACGATCGTGTAGCCCACAATCCAAAATCCATCCCACATGGGATATGTGAGATAGGTCTATAATTATGGGTGTTGATAGATACACCGTAAATCTAAAGGTAAAAAATGCAGGTTATTAACGGCGTGCAACCCTTCTGACTAATTAGCGTTTAAAAAAAATTAATTAACCTCTTTTAACCATGCACGTCCTTAAGTACGTGCATGATTTGGAGTGTATATAACGAACACGATAATTAATAAAATTGTGGTTAAATATCAATTAACGGTAAAAAAAATTCTTTTGTCAAAAAAGTGCATTGATCCAATTAGATAATTTATTAATTACTCAATCCGTTAATTAAAACATGTCGTTTATTATTCATGCACGCTTTTTTATAACTATATGAAATATTAACATTTTTTACATTTGTTTTTATAAATTCATACTATTGTAATAAGTATGAAATTATTTTAAAAAATTATTTAAAAAGTTAATATTTTATATAGTTTTTAACGTCTAAAAAAGTGTGCGTGAATAGTAAAACGTCATGTTTAAAATAACGATAAAAACTATATGAAATATTAACATTTTTTTACATTTGTTTTTATAAATTCATACTTAATTGTAATAAGTATGAAATTATTTTAAAAAATTATTAAAAAAGTTAAATTTTATATAGTTTTTAACGTCTAAAAAAGTGTGCACGAATAGTAAAAAGTCATGTTTTAATTAACGAAGGGAATATTATTTATGTAACAAATCTATTTTAAAATTTTATGTATCCTTTTATTTTTAACAGAAGATTTATATAGGATGATAGAAATGGAGAGTTGCTTCGAGAGTATTGTGTGGCGGAAAAGTGTCTCTAAAACCTGAGGGTAAATATATTCTCGGTGGTGATGAGAGTTGTCTTGTTTTACAAGACATAGTATTGGATAACTATGAAAGTATTGGAATAGAGGCTTGTAGTGGTTAAGATAAGAATGATAAAAGGTAGGTGCACTAAACTAAACAAGATTATAAATGAGGTTATCAACAATGAGGCAGTCAAGAGTAACCAATATCAATGATAAGCTGTGTAAGTCGAGTCTTCAATGGTTTGTTCATGTGTAAATGAGAGGTCTGATCATGTTTGTGCACATGTTTGACAATTTTGATAATGAGAGTGTTTGTCGTAGCAGAAAGTGGTTTACGAAGAGCTATAAGGAGGTAGTTAGACCATACCTTACCTTTTTAGACCTTACTAAGAAATGAAGAGGATTCAAACACAATGGAGGGACATTATTCGAGTTGAGAAGAGCTAGTTTGTATGACATAAAACTGTACAAAATCTCTTTCGATCTTGTTAATTCCAATCTTTTAATATATCTCGTCCACCCCGGGTGCTCTTGGCCCGTGTTTAATTCTCTCGCGATTTCTTTGCCCCTTTCCAAGCCCTAGGTTTAGATTCACTTCCCCAAATCTCTTTCGATCTTGTTCTTTGAGCGATTTGGGTTGCCCATCCTTGGATTTGGCGAACTTGGTTGCCGATTTGGGTTTCTAGGCTGTCGATTGGGTGCTGCTGTGCTTGTTCGTTTTGGTCTAGTTTCCTCCCTCTCCTCTGCTCGTGGTTGTTTGGCAGCGTGTCCCGGCGGTCGGCTAGGCGTAGTCTCCTAGTGCTTCTCCTCGGCGTCGGCGTCGACATTGTCCGGTTGCCGGTTTGGTGGGTCGTTGGTGCCGTGTTTGTGCAGTTCCTATTTGCACCTTTGGGACCGCTCGACATAGAAAAAAAAACAGGTTTTGATCAATCTCCCGAAAACATTGAAAGGGTTAAACTAATTTCTACCATGTAGAATGATAGAATTGATGTAAAGTCCTCCTCGAGGGTTTCATTCATTAGACAAAGATATATAGGTTACAAGGTATTGGGCCTTTGGGCCCACTATACAATATTAGACCTATGTAATCTATCACGAAATGGCTTGATTAAATCCTAAAAGGGCTTCAATAAAATCCCGAAAGAGTTTCTTGGTACTTCTTACTTGGGTGGTTCTCGGCCGTTTGTCTGGTTATATATTCTTGTCGTTTATTAAAGTCCGATTCGGACCGATGATTGGGAGTCATGTGCACACGCGCTAGTAGCCCAGCACACAAGCCGAGTGAGGTTCCATTCTAAAACCAATGGACAATAAGAGGCGTAACCCACTAGCTTATATACTAAGACTTTATCTTTCATATTATCAATGTGGGACTCTTTGTCGTTTCACATTGTCTCAACACGCCCCCGCAAGGGTCGTTTTTCACCTCTAGTTGACACTTGGACAACGGGTTTAGCATCTCATTCTCTTTTTAGCTAGCCTAGGATCGAGAGTCGAGCCATTTGGCTTTTCCGCTCTGATATCATATCAAAATCCGATTCGGACCGATGACTAGAAGTCGTGTGCACGAACGCACATGCGCAAGTAGCCCAGCATACAAGCCGAGTGGGGTTCCATTATAAAACCAATTGGCAATATGAGGGTAACCCACTAGCTTATATATTAAGGCTTTATCTTTCATATTATCAATGTGAGACTCTTTGTCTCTTCACATTGTCTCAACACCGTTCCTCTTTTGAGCTGGGGTTCTGGCATCCGATGTCAGGTTTGACTGGGCTGAGGCGGTGTGTATCGAAGCGACTTCGCGATACAAAAATTTTCTTGAAGGATTGTCTTCACTGTCCATGGACTCCTAATGTACCGCTTATCTGGGTAATGTTCGCATATTTGACTGCATTTGTGTGCTTCCACCATTGGTACTGCACCCCTTTCTGTTTATTACGTTGTATGTCTAGACGATTCACCGTCTACTGACTTTATCAGCCTCTCGAGGTGCCGAATTTGTCCGACTCTCGAATTGTTTCCTAATAAAAAAAAAAAATGTCCTCTCAAGTTGTTGTTATCCATTTCTACAATACTGAAAAAATTCACAAACTTTCCAAATATCACTTTAACGGCCTAATTTGAGAGAATCGGTTAAAATTGGAAATAAAGGTGGTGATTACCAAATTTCAATTAATATTTTATTTTATTGATTTTATTTTCCCTTCAAATTTGCAGTACTAATTTGTTGTCTACTGCTGATCCTTTACCTTTCCTGTGTACAAATGGTGTTTTTGCTTTGGGTCCATTCTCAAACCTGATTCCTGAGCCCTTCGATGCAGGCAAATTGAGAGTGAACCTCTCCTCCCCACTTGCTACCTACCTCACCAGAAAAAGAGGGTATCGAATCACCCCATTAAGCACACATAATCTCTCGTGTTTAATTCTCCATCCATGGTTTTCTGATTTTGATTTTTGATCTCTTTCTGGCTTTACAGAGAAGTTTTTGCTGTTCAGGTAGAAAAAGAAGGGTTCTTTCTTTACGAGCTTTGATCAGTACGCAACCATGGCGGTGATTGAAAGCGCTCCCCTTGATTCGGGAATCGGCGTCCGATCTTCCTCCCCGCCTCCGCCCTTCGATGTCGGCGGCGCAGGCGACACCGATCGTGCTAAATCCGACGGCCAAGATGCGGCCGATCAAAACGGTCTTCGCCATCTCCGGGTTCACCAGCAGCTCTCCTTCAACGCGCCTCGGGCAACGGGTCCGGGTCAACCCGACACGAGAGGGAATGGAGTGGAGGAGTTGGAGGAGATGTTCTCGAAGCTTAACCCCATGGCCAAGGAGTTTGTTCCTCCTTATTTGTCAAACCCTAGCCACGGCTTCGAGAACGGGTTCTTCGTGAACGGGTTGGGGATGAATCAGATGATGAGATTGGGGAATGGTGGTGTTAATTTGAGCGGTTTTAGACGGGTATCTTGAAATTTTTATCACCTTTTCTTTCCCAATTGCTTTGATTTTGGGGATGATTTTGATGTTGCGTTCTTGCTTTGTTTGGTTTGGTATTTGTAGAATAAAGTGGGGTATACTCAGGGTAAGAGAAGGAACAACAGTGGTCGGTCTACCATGGCCCAAAGGGAGGAGGTAGTTCGTAGGACTGTGTTTGTTTCTGATATTGATCAGCAGGTAAATAAACCCTAAATTTGCTTTCTCCATTTGGCTTTCATGTGTTTTTTTCATCGTTCAGTGGCTTATTTGAAGGTCTAATTGTGTTATCTGTGTTCTTATTGTGTGTTAAAGGTGACTGAAGAGCAGCTAGCAGCTCTGTTTATCAACTGTGGGCAGGTAAATTAATTTCTTCTCTGGTGCTTTTAGTGGGTTGATGATCTATGCTACTACTGGTTAAGTGGCTATCCATTGAAACGATTATGGTTTCCTGTATGTGAAGGTTGTAGACTGTCGAATTTGTGGGGATCCAAATTCTGTACTCCGGTTCGCTTTCGTTGAGTTTACTGATGAGGGTATGTGGTTGCCTATCTGGAGTATCTTGATCTTTTGAGGGTTGGTTAGAAATTTGGATTATCTTATTGTAATTGTGTGTTTGCGGTTATGCTTGTCGAGCAGAGAGTGCACAGGCTGCTTTGACTCTATCTGGAACCATGCTTGGTTTTTATGCGGTTAAGGTTCTGCCATCAAAGACGGCGATTGTGCCTGTCAATCCTAACCTCCTTCCTCAGGTGAGTGCAGATATAATCACAAACTTGATCCCTGTTCAAGTGATTGACTGCTTCCTAAATTTATATTGGTTTGTGGACGTGTTTTGAACCTTAGAATGAAGATGAACGGGACATGTGTGCAAGAACTATCTACTGTACAAACATTGATAAGAAGGTTGGTTCCCTCTTGTGCCCTATTCCAACTTTATTGAAATGTTGAATTCAGTGTCTGACTTGTACGGCTTCCTTGTCTAGGTTTCTCAAAATGAAGTGAAGCTCTTCTTTGAGTCTGTCTGTGGACAGGTTTGTAAATAAACCGTTTCAGGGATGAATTCTTTTTATGGAATTGGACCGTACTCACATGAAATTTCTTTCATCCAGGTTCATCGTCTGAGGATACTCGGAGACTATAATCACTCTACACGAATTGCCTTTGTCGAGTTTGTGATGGTAAATGTTCTTCCATCCTGCAAATTCACACTGCTGATTTTTTTTTTCTAAAAAAAATTCCTACATTGTTTTGCACACAAGCAAAAATTTGAAGTGGCATTAGATGGAATGAGATTAATTATTCTACCTATTGCTGTCTGTGCACAGAAAAAAATATTAATCTTTTTGCGTATGGTGGGGGCTGATGAATGTTTATCGGGCCAACGGTTCATAGATAGAATGTTAGATCAATTTAAAACCATTTTTTTTTTCAACTTGCTGCACACAAAATCTTAAGGGTTGCAATTCTTGTGTCTCTGTTGTGTAGGTTTCTGTTTCCCTGCCTTTATTCTATTATTCTTGTTTTGTTTACCATACTTCTGTTGTTCTCCTGCCCAATTCCATTTTTTGTCTTTCTGCTACTTTGGGTTGTAAGCAACGCGATTCTAAACATGTTCTCACCACAAGTATTTCTAAATATGTAAGATATAACCATCAATGCCATACGTAGAGAGTAGAAACTAATCCTCCTGCCCTGGGCAATCGAGTACAGCATGCTCCTTGGTGATTTTGATGCTATAATCGTTTTGTCATGCTATTTGAAACAAGTGAATATATGTGTTGTAGACTTGTAGCTCACATGCATTATGAGATTTATGACACTGGCCAAAAGATTGCACTGCATTTTTTATGATATTATCCTTCAAATTCCACACTTAAGTAGTTAGCTCCACTTTCTCCGCGATGATGCCAGAGATTCTCCACGTATTTATTTCCTTGTAGCTATTTTGCATTGCTGCTCCTAAATGTTATCTGTTTGCATTGGTTGGAATTTTGCAAATGTTGCCCATTAACCAAGTTAATGTTGATAGTGGAATCATCTTTACAAATGCTGCTGTCATTGATGATCTGTGATTCTCTTCGTGTTGATCATGCCTTTTCTTTCTTTTGTTGCCGTGGACTTTCAGCTTCTGTCGATTTCTTGGCATCCATGTCTGCTTTTATTTTAGACATGCAGATGATTATGTGTTTCTATAAACTTGTGTTACAAACTCCTTATTCAGCTTGTTGTCCAAGCATATAAAGTTTTGTGGGTACACCTGAATATTGTCATCGTTGATCGTCCAGATTTTGATTTTGCTTTTATTCTTGCAGGCAGAAAGTGCAATTGCTGCCTTGAACTGCAGCGGTGTAGTCCTGGGATCGTTGCCTATAAGGTTAGATTGCTTTCCCAGACACCATAATCTAACCGAGTTCCATTCAAGATTTTTTATATCACTCATTCGCTACTCCAATTTCGAAGTTTGAAAAGTACTTGGGTGCATATGCAGGGTGAGCCCATCAAAGACACCTGTGCGCCCTCGGGTGCCCAGAGTTCACCTGCAGTGAATCAAGCTTTGCTGCTCCAAGGGCTTGGAAGTTGAGTGCTGAAGGATGTATATCTACTATACAGACCAGTGTAAAGAAGCTCTACCCCTTCTGAGCACCCCCAACCTTTTTTTTTCAACTCTTACCCACATTCACTCCCTTTACTCCTGCTCGATCGTATCTCGAGTAAACCGAAATTTCGAGGATTTTGAAAGGCTTATACATGGTTTGCTTCATACCACCCCTGAAGCTACATTTGATGCAGCTTTTTTAACTAGGAACAAACATCATGAATGATCCTTACAACTGGATTTGAAGCTTATCATTTCATGGCATTGAATTCTCAATGTTGTTGAGTTCATCCTTTATTATCAGTATTTCTAGTTCCTTACCTTGTACATTAGCTTAATTGCTTAAATTTCTCCCAAGTTTGAGCAAGGAAAACATTGTTTAGAAGTGCTTCATTCTCAGGCTCGAACTCGAGACCTCTCATTAACCGCCGAATCATTGCTTGTTAGGTCATTTCGCCCCCTTTTGGGTCCCCCCCTCCTTTCTGATATGCTTGCCTGTAGCAATGGTAAGAGTCATAAATAATGCAATGGTGGTACAGCTTTGCTATCAAAGTGGTTGCTAGAGAGCAATAAAGTGCAATAGGATCAGATGCCTCTCTCTATAGACCAAGAACTGGACCCATTACAGATTACTCAGATGGGTCTATTTCTTCACCTCTTATACCCACCAACTTGGTATCTACTGTTTCAGAGAGCTTTAATGGAGGATAATTTAAGCACTAGTCATTTTTCACCTCAAACCCTCATCTTGTTTGATGGTTTACTGGTCATATTCACGGTTTTCGATCGAAACATCTTATAAACAATCAACACATTACGTCAAACGAATTCTTTTTTGCCTGCAATAATCTCTCATAAACATGTGGAGTGATCAATAATTCATCCCTAACACATGCATTTTACCTGTGCACCATAGCTTGTGCAGATCTCTTTACTCTTTGCCTGATTCCTCTTCCTCTCTTTAGCATTTATTTTGCAGTGAAAAGCAGCAAAAGGGCAAAAGACACAACCAACCTTCACAATCAATCTTCATAGGGGACCAATTTCAATTCACTTCCCCAAAAGAACTTAACCACATCTCCACACCTTCCCATCCTACAATCCGTCAATCCACACTTCCGCAGAAGCCGTCTGTAAGTAACAATGGGGAATTGCTTGTTCGGAGGAGCCCAAGAACCCGAAAAACCCAAGGTCCAAGTCTCGACATCCACAGGCGGGATCATGGAGTTCGAGGCTCCGATCACTGCAGGCTGCATTGTGAAGGAGTTTCCTGGCCACTTCATATTCCTTAGCCATGACCTCTTCTGGAAGCCACTTTCCCACCAAGATGAGCTTCGCCCCGGCGAGTCCTACTGCCTCCTGAAGTGGGCCCAACGCCACGTGGGCCACGCCAGATCGAAGAGCATAGGCGATGCCTCCTCCAAGCGGTATAGGATGTCGTATGACAGCCGGGGAGTGCTCAAGAGGTCGTCGTCTTCGACAAAGGCTTCGAGGTTTATGACTAGCAGCAACACTAGCCATCACAATGCAGCTGGGATTTGGAAGGTCAAGCTGGTGATCAGCCCGGAGCAGCTCGTCGAGATCCTCTCGGAGGAGGCTCGAACCGAGGAGCTCGTCGAAAACGTCAGGACTGTTGCCAAATGTGGCGCCAGTAGGGCTTCCTCCATGGACCTGTCCTCTGATCAATGGAGTGTGTCTAACAGGAGTGCTTCATCCTCTAATTGAGATTAACTGATCACAAATTTAACCCTTGATCTCATATTATGTTATACATATTTAACATTTGTAGGTTCAATTTTCAGTACCATAGGATAAATAAAAAAGTAAAAAAAAAAAGCCCTTTGTAATTTTATCTTGTGTTTCATTATGTTGTGAGATGATCATCCATGTTCTATGATATGAATTGTACTAATTTATACTGTAACATATGCAATTATGTAGGGTTTCTTTGCCTTCTCTTTGATACAAATTTATCCAATTTTTTTATTTTTATTTTTTTAGATTTCGTTGATACTCTTATTCGCGGTTGATTATAGGAAACATATGATAAAATTAGAATGATATGACTATAAAATTGCAAGGGTTTGGCAAAGTGGAGCATTGCATATTCTTAATTTGACCGGTCAAAGGTTTGAGTCCCTTCAAAAATCAATCAGGGCCGGTCCATGGCCTGTGCAAAACGTACAAGACCTCGTATAGATTTTATAATCTATATATATTTATATATTATCAATTGCAATATAAAATAAATTGTTTCGTTAGCTCAATTGGTAAGGGCTTTTGAGGCACGCTTGTTTCTGGAGGTTGTCCGAGTTCGAATCCCACTATCAGCATTCGCAACCCCTTTTACATAATCCATTTTGAGCCCAATTTCTTTCTTTTTATATTTTTTTCTCCCAAAAAAATTATAGCAGCAACCCATTTTGATTTTTTTTCCAAAAAAAAAATACAACAGTCCAATTTCTTATTTTTTTAATGTCACAAACATTTAGCAGCAAGCTATTTCAACTCCAGAAAAGAAAAAAAAAACCTAGATAAATCAATTCAACTTATTTAACTATTGCTATCGTCCCTTTGAACTATCGTAATAATAATAAAAAAAAGAGGCCTCAAAATATTAGTTGCACAAGTCCTCAAAGTATAACGGAACGGACCTGGTATTAATTATTGTGACCATGTAATAAGGATGACCCACATAAATCGATAAAGAATTTTTTTTTTATCTTATAAGCTAGCTAGCTTCTATTTAGAGCAAGCCCATAGGCTATAAGTTGTACATTTGTAAAAAGCAACAAACCTTTGAATCCTGTGTAGTTGTGTGTTAAGGGTACATAGTATGGTTTAACCATTTCGGAATGGCTCACTGAAAAAGACTTACGGATAGTACCCAAATGTCCCCAGTTCAAACTCCGGATATGACCGTTCTTTATTTACAAATTCAATGTAGCTAGGCTGGTTTTGGATATTTTGTTTTACAAGTAAAAATTTGAGAGATCAAATAACAAATTTGGTTTGTGAGAGATCGATGGATCGACATATGGACAAACCGTTATAAAACATTACTCCCTCCGTAACGAAATAATTGTCCATTTGGGGGTTTTAACACTTCTTAGAGCATCTCCCACCATAGGCCAAAATATGGGTTTTAGCCTTTTTTTTCTCCCATCATAGGCTAAAACCCATTTTGGCCAAATTTTTTTTGGCCTATTTCTAAAATGAAGGCCAAATTTGGCTTGACATTTTAGAAGGCCAAATGTGAATTCCACCATTTATTTATTTATTTTTTATTGTTCATTATTAATATAAATGTATAAATCACACAATTAATTATATAAAAACTATATAATTATAATTTTTTATCAAAACTAAAAGTTATAGTTTGTAAAGATATTGACGAGTTCTTTGATATGACTATAATATTTAATATGTTTGGATTATATTTGCATAAATAATTAATATCTTTAGAAAAACATATTCATTTTATATTATTACATCTTCATCGAAATCATATCTCATAAATAAATATCGAGTTGCATAAATTACTATATTTGAAAATAATAATAAAAAATCTCAAAACACATCAAAACCATAATATGACATAAATTTATAAATAATACAATTATAAATCTATATATTATATAGTTATGATTTCCAATTAAAAATAAATTTTGTAGTATTTTTAAGATATTCAAGAGTTCTTCGATATGACAATAATATTTGACATATTTGAATTATTATTGCATAAATAATATTTTTAGAAAATGACATTAATATTCTTTTATTATAGATTCATCAAAATTATAATAAAAAATAAATATTAAGTTGCTTAAAGTAGAAGAAAAATCAAATATAAAATGAAACAACCACCTATTGAATCATGGTCACATTTAATATTCTAGTAGATCTGCATTACTCTCTTCATAACCATTTCCTGTTCCGAAGCCATCATGTTCATCATCTTCATGCATATATTTGTCATTGCTCGATCGAAAGTTACAATAGCCATAATTTTCACTGCCAAAAATTTCATTATCACATGCAGCTTTTGATTGACTTTGGAATTGGTTAAAGTTACCATAACCAAATGTAGTTGGTGGTGTCGAAGGAGACTGTGAGGATGTAGCAGATCCTGCCTCATGAGCTCTTCGTTGCATAATTTCCGGCTTTCTCATATTTAAGTAATCTCGGGCCATTGGATCAGTTATGGAATCAGGATTCGTTAGCATGATTTTATCTCCATCGTGCTGGCGTTGGATATTCAATTTGGTTGATGTGTAATGCTCCATCTTAGAAGCAAAGCTTGCTTTCTCCATCATATTCTTTTCAAGTAAATCTTTCATTACTTGGTTGTTAGCCATTATCTCGGGCCATTTGAGAAGAATTCATTGTTGATTCAAATCGAAAGGATAACGATAGAATCGAGTGACGGAAATGAGTATGAAAGTTCCAAATTACATGAGTTTTTATAGAAATTTTGCCTGCCAAATTTAGCCTACGGTGAGAGCAACAAAAACATTTGCCTACCAAAAGAGGATATTATATAGAATATTCTCTTTTGGTAGGCTATTTCCGTTGCCTATTCTAGCCTACGGGGGAAGATGCTCTTAAGGAACCTAAAATTAGAATGTGGAATAGTTAAAAATTTAGTAAATAAATAATGTGGAAAAAAATGGACCAATGAAAAAAAAAGAATAGTATGAAAAGTTGGAGTATTAATAGAATATCTTGAAAATCAAATACAATTAATGAGATGAATTGATAAAATTAGAAAAGTTTGTCATTAATTAGGTTCAAAGGGACAAATATTTTGTTACAAGAAAAATTAGCCAAAAGAACAATTATTTCGTTACGGAGGGAGTATAATGTTTTTTTTTATAATAATTGCATCGAATTTAACTATTTTTTAAAAAATTGATCAAGTTATTTCTAATTTTATGCTGCTATTTTTCTTACTACAATTATCATTATTGAGTTTGATTCTAGAGTTTCAATAACTTGGGTTTAGGGTGTGTTTGGATTCCAAAGTGACTTTGAAAATGTTTGTTTAACTAAATTTTTATGTATTTCAAATAACATGAATTTAAAATAAAATACCTTATAAATTATGTAAATTAATTATATTAAGTTTATAAGATAATTATAAACTTAAAACAATAGTGAGAATTTGATTTATACCATCTATGCAATATTTTATTTTAAATTGATGCTGTTTGAAATGCATACAAATTTAGCTAAACACTTTGGAATCCAAACACACCCTAAGGTAATTATAATACCTTTTCAACCCACCTCATCATCGCGCCATAATCACATCATATATATACTGATTAATTAATAATTACTGTACAGCAATGTTAATTAAATTAAATGGATTGTGTTATATATCATACTCTTGTAATTATTACATAGGCTAATTTAAATTACATAAACCATCCATAAATTAAAGGCAAAACTATTTTTTTTAATAAATAATATCCTCCTCTTTCAAATGTGTAAAGAAAATATCCTAATTACCCATTGGGAAGCTTGAACATGCCCAACAACTTTCCTAAAACAATCCTAATTACCCATTGGGAAGCTTGAACATGCCCAACAGCTTCCCTAAAACAATCTCCAAAATAGAGAATTATAAGACAAATATTCTGAATATTTTTTTTACCCAATTTCAACAGCTTTCATTATGAATTTTACCCCAAAATATACAGAATTTTCTCCAAATTTAGGGAACGATCTCCATATTTTCTCTCCATTATCTATTTTGGAGAATGTAATATGAAAGCTCTTGGACCAAAATCATTCCAATATTCTCTAAAAAAGACAGATAGAGAATCTCTTGGGCTTGCTCGTATGATCTGTAGAAGCATTTTTAATTTTTAATTATCATTTCTGCAAAGGTCGGTGAAAATATTTTTCTTTAAAATATTTTTTTAATAAACTATTCAAAAATTAAAAAAAAATTAGATTATATTTTCTTTTAAAAAAACACCCATACTTGTTTTATGTTTAGTTTTTTTAAGACCAAATTTTTACCTAAATTTTCAATATTTATTTTATTTTATTTTATGATATGGTTAATTTGATTTTTTTTTACGATAGTCCATAGGACCCGAATGTGGTAGAATCGAATGCAATGAAGAGCATTCTTCTACTCACAAAACTAGTATTCTTCTAGTAACAAAACTTACATAAAATATATTTTCCTATATAAAACTTATTTCCATTCCATTTACTTTATACCAAACGATACCTTAGTTTGTAGCGAGAGATCAAACTCCGTACGTACATATACATATATATATATATATATATATATATATATATATATATATATATATATATATATATATATATATATATATATATATATATATATACACACACACACACAGAGAGAGAGTGGGTAACTTGTGCACAAGGCTTAGGATGTGCATTGTGCACAAAATATTATTCGGTGAAATGTGAAACATTATTCAGTGAAATTTGAAGCATTATTCGGTGAAATGTGAGTATTGTTTAGGGGAATGTGAAACATTATTTGGTGAAATTTGAGGCATTCCATATAAATTGTAACTATTGTTTAGGGAATTGAGGTTTCTTTTATTTGAAATGGATAAATAAAAAAACTAAACATTATTCGGTAGAATGTTATAAATTATTCAGTGGAATTGGGACGTTTTCATCTGAACTGAACGGAAAAAAAAAACATAACAGTGTTCGGTAGAATGTTTCACATTTAACCGAATAATGCTTAAAATTTCACCGAATAATGTTTCACATTTCACCGAATAATATTTGTGCACAATGCACACCCTAAGGGGTGTGCACTCTGGAACCACTCCCGATATATATATATATATATATATATATATATATATATATATATATAAATTAACTACACTAAATAAAATAATTAGTCTTAGAGACGATGGCATGCATGATGCATCTACTGTAAATCATTTTGAGTAAATTAGACATAACTACCCATAAATTATGCAAGGTTTCACATAACCACCGATAAAATTGTAAATTATACAAAACCATCCATAAATTAGATTTATTTTCAAAACACCACTCAGCCATTAAATCTCCATTTGTTTTGTTTGGAAAGACTAAAATACCTCTAGTTCAAGCTAATTTCTTTTGAAATGAAAGCCATTGTAAGTATTTTCCTATTTAATTTGTCATTTCACTTTGAAAAAAAAAGAATTTAAACATTGTAAAACATATATAAATGCCCGAACCAATATATATGCATCAAATTTTTAATGTGAAGAGCAGAGATTTGCAATGGCTCTTATCGGTCTCTTCTTCTTCAAATCTTGAATATGTGAATAGTCTCTAAAATAAACTCAAATTATTACTCCATCGGTTTGGAAAAATACGTTGTTTAATATTTACATGCGTTTTTTAGGATAATAAAACTATAATCCTTCCGTTTCTAAATAAGCGACTTTTTACTATTCAATATTCATACATGTATTTTAAGGTGATAAAAACAATATAAAATATTATTTTTTAATAATTTTTTTTTGATAAACTCATACTTATTAATAATAAGTATAATAGTATTATTTAAAAAATTAATTAAAATTTAAATATTTTATACAGTTTTTACCCTCCTAGAAATACGTGTTTAATTTGAAAAAGTCACTTATTTGAAAAAGAAGAGAGTATAAAATATCCATTTTTTATAAAAAAAAAACTATTTCGTACTTATTTATCGTAACTATAAAATTATAAAAAAATGATAAAAAGATGAATATTTTATGCAGTTTTTATCTTCCTAAACAAGCGTGCATGAATATTTTTTGTCGAACAAAGAGAATAATTAGAAAACCCCAAATTATTACTTTTAAAAACTAAGATATGGGGGCATTTTCCTTTTTACAAATGGGCATTTAACAAATAGGTGGTCTTTTGAAAACAAATATAATTTATGGGTGGTTTTATGTAATTTATAATTTTCTGGGTGGTTATGTGAAAACTAACCTAATTTATGAGTCGTTATGTGTAATTTACCCAATCATTTTAGTTGGTTAATTGTTGGGATGGTGAGCTCAGCCACATGATCGATGACGTTGAAAACCAACAAATTACATACGGAGTATTATTTTTTACTTCGTGATGAAATGTCAAAATAAAGTTTCGAGCGATTGAGTTATATTTTGAATAATAATAATAATAATAATAATAATATATCTGGTTGATTGTTCATAAATAGTTTATTTATATTGATTATGAAAAAAGAGTTATTTATATTGATTAGGAATAATTTATATTAATTAATAAAGTAATATATTAATTTTTTTTAAATAATTGTTGATAAAATATTATTGTACTGTTTTTTATTCATAAAATTTTAATTATAAGTTGAAGATTTTGTATTAATAAAAACCAAATGCATTTTGGAAGATAGAAAAATGGTCCTTGACTCGTCCCGGAGTTATCCTTCTATATTTATAATTGTTATAACTTTCTTATTTTCAAACATGAATTATATATAATAAGATCTAATATAAATAAATAAATGAAATTTATTTTGACCCGAACTTATTTGATCTGATCTGAAAATATAATATACATGACATTGACTTGACTCGATATTTGACTCCCACCCGATCGCTACCTCTAGCTAGTATAAAAGTAATATTAATTGTTCATATTTAAAAAAAAATCACATGATGCTCTCCATTTAAAAATCTTAACCATTCATTTTGAATTGACTATTTAAAATATGAAATTAATTTATCGATTATGTTTTAAAAATTTTAGAGTTAATATACTATATATATATATATATAGTATTAAGAATACAAAGTGAACTTCATTGGATTGTTAGCAACTCATACAAGTACATCGGTGAAAGCTAGCTAGTGTGGATCGAATAAGGATGTTATTAGAGTAAAATAAGTCGTCGAATAAAAAAAAAAGAGTCAAATAAGTCGAATATATATTCAGAGTCAAATAAGTCGAATATATATTCCTTGTTCGTATTTAGCTCGTTTGGAAATGAGTTGAGCTCGAGCCAAACCTAAATTTGGACCCAGCTTAAAATTTGCCCATATTTAGCTTGATTAGTAAATAAACGAGTTTGAGCCAAACGTTTTCCGAGTATTAAACAACCATACTTTCTCATAACATAGTAACTTAAAAGAAATTAGGTAAATTTCACAAAATTCGAATTATTCGAGTTTGAATTGAGCTAAGGCGAGTTTTGAATTGAATTTTTGTTCATACTCAGCTCATTTATTAAATAACCGAGCTTGAGCCGAACAAGTAACAACCCTAGTGTGGAAGTTAGTAAAAGGAGTGAAGTTAGTTGATGTGTCAATTTAGGGAGTGTTTGGGACAAAATCATGATTAGTGTTGGAATTTATTTGAGAGATAAGAATGATAACCCATAATTAGGATTTGAGACACAAACACCATTCTTTAACATTTTTTTACTCCATAACGAAAAACTCCACCAAAATAGAGTTAAAAATTAGTGCTTGTTGGTGCTAGTGCACACTTAACTTTAACTGACTCAACTATAACTAAACTATATAACTCCAACAACAATAAAAAGATACAAGTAGGAACTTTGCATAATCAATCTTGAAAGGAAACTTCATCACTACAAACTCAAAAGAATCTCAAAGAAAGTAAAAAACTCTTACTCTCTTATTGCATCTTCAATGGCACGCCTAAAATAAAGAAAAGTGAAGAATTTGGAGAAAAGATTGTGTTTTTTGCTTTAACACCTCTTCTATCTTATTATCTAAAATAGAAAATGAGGAGAGATAGAAAAATACTCTATATTTGTAGTCATGGTAAAAATTCTATAAACACTCTACATTGAATGTTAGCACAATATTCAATGAAATTCAACAATAGAGAATGGATGAATGCAAATAAAATATTATATATCTGTTTTAAATAGATAAAAGTTGTAACATCCCCGTCACACATCGGATATCATAAGAATCTTGTGAGTTGTTTATAAGTGATTCAAACCCTACCCATGTTACAAGAGCTCTTCCTTTTCAGGCTCCAAGTGAGGACAACGAACCTGATCGAGAGGGCTAGATGGCATGGCCCGACGCCTCTTGAGACCCCGGTTCTTACAAAAGTAGTAATATTTGAAGTATCTATTAAATGTAGAAATATGTAATTAAAATAGAGGAATTATTGGAGTTTGATCACAATTTTTTTTAAAGATTTTTGTATTTTTCTTCTCCATTTTAAAGATTTTTTTTATAATGATAAATCTCGTATCATTACCAACCATATAAAATCTAGTACAAACTTAATGGTATATTGGTATGCAACTCCAAAATTAAATTGCAAATTTTAAAAAATAAATATTGCATACCAAATAACCAAAAGAAACACTTTTTTTTCAGTATGCAAACATTCGGAGCTATTACAAAGAATGTAAACGGGCTCCGGGATCATCCTGACGGATGATGGTACAAAGATCCCTATTAAAAGGGATTGTAGATCTATCACTAATGATGCCCATCGTGGCTATATAATCTGCAACTTTGTTAGCTTCTCTATAGATGTGTCTGTATTCGATCGCTTCAAAGTCTGCTTCCATAATCTCTGTTTCTTCTGTCTGACACATAATTTCCCATCTACTGTCTTTTTCCTTTAGTGAGAGTTCTCATCAGTTCTTGGTTATCTCCCTCTATGACAATCTTGCGTAATCCCAATCTTTGAGCTATCTTCATTCCTATCAGAACTGATGCCGCTTCAGTTTGAATAATTGTACCTTGATCGACTCCTGGTAGAAGATCTCAGGTACATGGCCCCTAGAATCACGAATGATTCCCCCCACCTGACTTACGCCGATGGGTTTTACAGAACCATCTACGTTAATCTTGTAGATAGCTCCTGCAGGTCTAGTCCACTTAGACCTAGACCTTTTCTTCCTTTTGTTGTTTTCTTTATTATTTTTCCCTGTATTTGCCTCTCTCCAGTCTTGGACATTTATTTTAATGCGCCTAATCATGTTCCCAAAGGAGTCAGGACTTGTTTGTTTAAATATTAAATTGTTTTTAGTTTCCCAGATCAATTGCCAGATGATCACTAGATCTTCAAATTGATGGTTTGCTTGTTTGATTAGACTTATGTTGTCGCAAAGGGGACCTTTCATAGAGAGGTTGTTGAAGAATTTACATGTTGTTAGTTCAAACTGAGCAATTAGCTCATTTGGAAAGGAGCACTCCAAAAAAAGATGAGTGACATCCTTGTTACCATGATTACAAAGGGAACAAGTGCTAAGAACTCTATTGATGTACCTATTAAGCCTTTTGGTTGTTGGGAGAGCGTCAACTTTAATTTTTCAAACTAGATTTTTGAGTTGAGGTGGGAGGTTTAGATTCCAAATCCAGCAATGGTTATCTATGTTGTGGTTTTGGATATTAGTAATTTTCTTTGCAGATTTAGTGGTAAAATTTCCTATGGGATCAGGCATCCAGATCAGCTTATCCTGAGTTTGCCATGTTGGGATGTTGAGAGATAAAATTATGTTGGCGATATTTTGAGGGAATAGGCTCTCAATGAGAGACTTATTCCAGAGCTTTTGAGGCGTAAAGCTAGAGATGGCTAACTTTCATGTTCGGATCATTGTTTCCCATGAAAGTTTTGAGATTTATGTTGGGAATCCAAGGGTCACTCCAAATATTTATGAGGTTACCATCTCCTATAAGCCAAAAGAGACCTTTTTCAAAATTCTCTCTAAGAGATAAAAGTCTGCCAAATTGCCAAGAGGTGGCATGATTTGGTTTGTCCTTGATGCCGTTATTTTGCAAATATTTTTCTTTAATGACTCTAACCCAGATGTTATCTTCATTAGAGTAGAGTTTCCACAATAATTTAAACTGAAGGCTTATATTTAAATCTTCTGCTTTTCTAATACCCAAACCACCATGGGCTTTAGTCTTACAAATGTTATCCCAACTTATAAGAGGGGTATATCTCTCCGAGTGAAGTTTATTCCAGAAGAAGTTCTTGTTGATCTGATTTATTTGGTTTAAAATTCCTTTCGGGAGCAAGAAGTTTTGCATCAGATAATTGGTTTTGGAGCTTAGGTTGGCTTGAATTAGAGTAGCTATGCCTGCTTGAGACAGATTTGAAGCTTTCCATTTGGAGAGTTGCTTTTTCAGATTTTGGATGGCCTCCTCAAAAATCGAGTTTCTAATCCGGCCATTAATAATCGGAATTCCTAGATACTTTTCAAGAGTGCTAGAGATTGGAATTCCCATACTCTGGGCAAGATCTCTGGCTAGGTTAGAGCTTTTATTATAGTTAATAGTAAGGCCCAAGAGGTTGGAGAAGTTATTAATCATGTTCTGAATGGTATTTAGGCTAGTATGAGCAGCTTTTGCAAAAATAATTGTATCATCTGCAAAAGTAAGGAAAGGTATAGGATTATCATTTTTGGTGAGTTTGATTCCGATTAGCGCATCTTCTTGCAAAGCTTCCTTGTGCATTTCTCTTGCTAGACCTTCCATTACTAAAACAAAGATGTAAGGTGCAAGCGGGTCTCCTTGGCGGATACCCCTATTAGGCTTAAACTGTTTACCTGGACAATTGTTTACTAAAATCGAGAAGGAGGAGGTCGTTAGACAAGTCATAACCCAGTTGATCCATATAGGATGGAAATCGAATCTATGAAGAACCGCTTTGATATAACTCCAGTTGATTTTATCATATGTTTTTTCCATGTCGAGTTTTAAAGCTATCCAACCCGTTCTTCCTTTTTTCTTATGAAAGCTATGGAAAATTTCATGAGCGATCAAGGTATTATCCTGAATGGATCTACCTTCTACGAAGGCTCCTTGAAAAGGGTTGATGAGTTTAGAGAGAATAGGTTTTAGCTTGTTTGCCAGAATTTTTGTAATAACTTTGTAGATAGTGTTACATAAACTAATCGGTCTGTAGTGGTTGATTGTGGTAGAGTTCTAAGTTTTGGGGATTAAGGCAATGAAAGTCTTATTTATTTCCGATAATAATTGTCCTGAGTGGAAGAAGACTTTTATGGCTTTACAGCAGGAGGGTCCCACTATATGCCAGTATTTTTTATAAAATTCAGGAGGGAATCCATCCGGGCCGGGAGATTTATCTTCTGCCATTTCGAATATAGTATTTTTAATTTCAGCTATCGTAGGTTGGGATATGACGATTCGATTTTCCTCTGACGTTACTTGAGGTTGAATATTCCAAACCTCCCCTGGATTTACTTGATTCTGATGAGTACCAATAAATCTTTCAGATAACTCGTGTGTGATTTGATCTGAAATGATATCGCTATCAAAGAGGATATTGCTTTGTTTTGTTGTAAAAGATTTAATTGGTCTTTTCGAATTTCTAATTCTAGCAGTTACTTGAAAAAATTTCGTGTTCCTGTCTGAAAATTGAAGGTGGTTTGTTTTGGCCCTTTGTTTCCAAAACTTAATTATGGTTGTATTCTAAAAGTCTGTATCTTTTGATTTCTAATCTGGCTAGTTTTTCTTCATCATGTTTGTTGATGTTACCCCACGGTAACCGACTTTAATTTGGAATTTCAAAATCTGACTCTCAACTTGGGAAAGTTGCATAGCAATATTACTAGTTTGAGATTTACACCAGTTTTTGGTATTTCGTTTAAGCAGTTTCTGCTTCTGGATTAGTTTAAAGCCATGAGATCCGGTAAAATTATTATGCCAAACTCGTCGAAACATAGTTGCATAGATAGGATTTGTAGTCCAAGCCATTTCAAATCTAAAAGGAGCACCCTTATTAAGATCTCGCGATCCTATTTCTAGAGAGATTGGGAACCAAAAGAAACACTTATAAATTACATACCAATATTAATAGTTTATATAATTTAATAATTCACGTGGAACTCTAATTGAATGACATTCTCATAAAAGATAAATTATTCGAAAAAACATAAAGCTTAGGAGTTTAACATCTTTTATTTTATTTAAATTTTTAATTGAAATTTATTTTTTAAATATATGTATAATTCATTGGTAATTGTAATAGCAACTTTACCAAACCCATTACCGGCAATTACCATTACCAACCGACTTAAGAAATCGTTCGATGATATAGTACAAATATAATTGATTACCAATTTAACCGATACTTTGCAATTTAAAGTGGTTCAATTGGTAAGCAATTAGCTAGTTTGTCATGGTATATTTTGCCCAATCCTATGCCTTGTATATTGATGATTGAGTAATTTTGTTCTAACGTACATGTAGTACGGTTTTGGACAACGTACTCGGTCTATTTTGCTGATGGATTTAAACCTTTAGAAAGAAAACAATATAAATAATAAAAATGCAAACAGATTATAGAAATGGCTACAAGTTTAATTTATATATATATAAGTGCCAAAAATCTTAGGAATTTTAATTTGTCCGTGTTTGTATGATTGTATACATACAGCTAGACGTTAACACAAGTAGATATATATAGTACTCCGTAATGATTAGTGACATTTTCATAATAATTGGCCCGTGAAAAAAGGAGCAAATAGGGTGGTCCAAACTCTCTTTTCATGACTTCAAGATCGTTGTGTCAAAATCAAATAATTGAACTAATTTAGTGGATTTATATATATATAAAAAAGTTAAAAACTATCACATATATAGATTATATTTATAAAACTCTTATGGTGTACAAAATATTATGTTAATAAATTTGGATCATTGAACTAAAAAGATTAATGGGTGGGTGAGGCTAATTAGGGCCAGGGATAGCGGATTTCACCATCTCTTGTTGAGAATATTGCGTTCCTCAAGGCTTCGATCGAGGAGGCCGAATTTCTTAGTCTCGATGAATTGAGGTATTGTAGCTAGGCATGTCCACGAGTTACGGGTCAAAAAGGTCCGGAACTCGATGGATCCATGACCCGACGGGTCCAGTCAGGCGGGTCTCGGGTCTTGGCGGGTCACGGGTTCGGGTTAGGGTTGAGGGTTTCGAACAAATTAAATGACCCGTCGGGCTGACAATTTTTTTTTTTTTTTGGAAAAGGCTGTATTTGCAAAAGAAATTAAAAAAAAAAAAACGACAGGTCAACCCGTGACCTGATGGGTCACCTAGACCCGTCAAGCCGCCACCCCACGGGTTCAGGTTCGGGTCATGACTTCCCAACCCGTGACCCACCGGGGGAGGACCGCCGGATTCGACCCGTGAACATGCCTAGTAGCAACATGTTGATTACCAATGGGGGGGCCAACTGCAAGGACTATTGGAAAGATGAAGAAGTTCAATTTCCACCATTTGTGACCATATAGGTTGATCGTTAAATTAGCTAGGGTTTACAAAAGCAAGCACACAAATAAAACGATTATCCAAAAGTAGTAAACCCTAAAATTAGAATGTTGAAGATTAAAGTTCTGTTCAATCCATACCTATTTCAAATGTTTGGAACGGAAAAAATTAGGCTGTATCGATCTATAAAAAAATAGATCAGGGTTCGAATTTTTGATTGAATGTTTTTTTAGACTATATTGCAAATGCGAAGGACTTAGTTATGCAATTTGCTAGAATTCGTCTAATATATAGCTATTTCAACATCTTTTCAATATCCACCCTCAAAAGCTATAATCTTTAATTTGTGGATATTTTGCCGCAGTTAGGGCCTTAATTAAGCTGGGCCTCCCAACTTTTATTCCCCAAAAGCAAAGAACAATAGTGATGAATGCAAGAAAATGTGATCAATAATTCAAGAATGATCATATTATAGCATGTGGGTTGCAAAAAAGATTCTCACCTTTAGAACTTAAAATGCCCTAATTTTCTAGTCCGTACATTTTTGCAAAATAACTATGGATTTATGGGTCTTAAATCTGTAAGTTCAAGGTAATAATTCAAAATATCAAACAATGATATTTATTGTTTGAGAAATCGAGATGCCAAAAGAAACGATTGACAAACTAACCGTCATGATACAACCAGAAATATAACGACCCAAATACAAGTGATTCTAGTGAAAGTCGATAAAGACCGAGAGAAGACTCGAGAACATGTGAAAGTCATGAGACTAACGTAACATCTCAATTCAACGCCCGAGAAACAGAAGCAGAAACCCATAGACGTCTCCTTGATATCTTATTGATACTTAGCCACGATGTAAATAAACACCATAACTTACTTGATATTTTTTAATAATTCCAGTCATACGTGTATATTTATTCAATCATTTATAAGATTCACTTTGCAGAAAATGATGCAATAAGAGAAATTTAAAAACACTAGAAACCCACTTTCAAACCTATACAGTAATAATTAACCTGTTAATTATGTTATATTGATAGTTTGATACGATACTTTTAATTAATAAATCTAATAAATCACGGATGAAATAAAATATATTGACAAAGACACATATTTTGTCATGTTAAACACACCCTAATTTGCACCAAATGTATAGAGAAAGAGCATACTTGAAAGCTCAATGCCTCCCAACCCTAATGATGTTTCAATTCTCACTTTCCCCAATTGTCTTCTTCCCATTGAGGTTGTTGTGGTTGCAAAATTCAGTACAACTTTTTAGGGGTAAGTTGGTGATTTTTTAATGTTATTTTGTAATGTGGGTATATATATGTTCATACATTAGACCGATCCAAGTGTGACGATGATCTAGAACTGCTAGTTCTCGTCCGGAAGGATGCGTTAGGAAGGGCCTCTGCTGCAACCAACCTGACTTAATTCTTATCTTGCGTCAAAAAAAAAAAAGACCGATCCAAATCTCGTATGTCTCCCTCCTATCTCCTCCTATCATCTCTTCCAAAAACCCTTATTTTTTTAAGAATTAATATATTATCATTTGTGAGGGGAGGGGATTGGAGGATAAGAAAGGAGACATTTGGAGGGATGGAGATTTATTAGAGTGCAAATTAGACAATTAAAAAAATTAATTAGAAAAGTGTTTTTCTATAATGCGTTAGATTAACTTACCATTGAAAATGCTTAAATATCCACAATTTGATACAAATGTAAATTTTTTTTTTATCAGTTTTCAATAAAGTAAGAGTCCTTCCTATTGGTTATTTTTAATTTTTTCTTTTTTCTTTTTAATTTAAACATATTTAGTTACGTTAAAGAATAGTGCATAAAATACACATTAAACTAATTGAGTAAAATACCAAAAATGTAATGTTCCTTTTACACCCCTTATATAAATGTTCACATTTGTATACTTAACCATTATCGATCCTAGCATCGTATCAATGTATTAAAATTAGGATTTCTTTCCTTCTTGGGATTATAATGTGTTCCTATTAATACCAATTAGAGAATTCTTTCCTAGTGGTGTAGAGCAAGGGGTGGTAAGAAGGTCCTGTGTTTGATCCCTGCCTTCATGGTACGTGGTTCTTATCGGCTGGATCACGTGCTCGAGATTTACCACCGAAGATGGATTCCTCGTCATTAAAAAAAATATACTACCTCCGATCCAAAATATATCTCGTTTGACTTTTCAACACGTATTTTAAGAAGGTAAAAACTATATAAAATATCAAATTATTTTAAATTATTTTTTTACAACTTCATATTTGTTGGTAATAATTATTAAATTGTAAAAAAATAATAATAAATAGTTAGTATATTATATAGTTTTAACTCCTTAAAATACGTGTTAAAAAGTCAAACGACATGTATTTTGGTCGGATCGGATGGAGTATTAGGGAACCTTTTTCTTTTCTTTTTTGTTTGAAGCTTTAAAGCTTAGGTGCTTTTCTATGACAAATTTTTAAGGTCAAATGTCATTGCTCCTACCCCTTTATGTTGGGCCCTACTTTAACCTTTTGCTCAACAAGACTCAACACACATTATTTTAGGTGGCTTGGCTCCATCCTCTCCAAGAACTATAGCAAAATCTTGGTCCCACTTTCCTTTTCATCACTAAAATTCATGGTTTTAGTTATAAGCTCACCACAAGCACATTTGAATGAACCAATACACAAAATAAGGTATACCTGATATCTATATACCTCTACCAAACGCCCTCTAAATCGACACATTTTCGACATATTTTTGTTATCCGTATGCATCTGTGTCGGATACCTCGACGAGTTCGCGTCGTTTAGCGCTGTATAAGTGGCCGACCATGATAGGTAGCCACACTTTCCATGCATGCCTACAAACAATTAGAGGCTTCTATTCCCTACTAGTACTACTTTAGGTTGGTTGTACACATAACTGCTTTTATATATAAATGGCAATCCACTATCAATGTCCACAGCAGTGCAAGATATAGCCTTTGAAGCTTGAGAGGTCACAGCGAGTTTCGGAAGCCATGAATCTGACGGTAAATGGACAGTCACAGGTGCCCCCGGGCTTCCGGTTTCACCCTACAGAAGAGGAGCTCCTCCTGTACTACCTGAAGAAGAAGGTAGCTAATCAGAAGATCGATCTTGATGTCATCCAAGACGTCGATCTTAACAAGCTTGAGCCTTGGGATATCCAAGGTAGATACAGGTTTTTCATGGTTATATAAGATCTGGGTATTGCTTAATTGTTATGAGTTGATGGGGTTTTTAATTTTTGTTTTTGAATGAAGAGAAATGCAGGATAGGATCTTCAGCACAAAATGATTGGTACTTTTTCAGCCACAAGGATAAGAAGTACCCTACAGGGACAAGAACAAACCGTGCGACTGCAGCCGGGTTCTGGAAGGCCACGGGGCGTGATAAGGTCATACGCAGCAGCTCCAGGCGGATTGGGATGAGGAAGACCCTTGTTTTCTACATGGGGAGAGCTCCCCATGGCGAGAAATCCGACTGGATCATGCACGAGTATCGGCTTGATGATATCACTCCTGTTCATGATGTAACAAAACCTTCCTTATATGCAGCTATCTAATGTTATACATAACTGCTTATAGCTGAAAATTCAGTGATTCATCAAAAGCTAGATATATAGAAACTGATTATCATACCCATATGATGATTCAAATGACAGGTTTCTAGTTCCGGTGGAGATCAGTCCTCGGCGATGGAGGAAGGATGGGTGGTTTGCCGAGTTTTCAAAAAGAAAAACTATGTCAAGGCCCTTGATAGCCCTCCATGTAGGAGCTCACTGCAGCCTATAGATCGCAAGACCATGCTAAGCTCTATGACCCATGATCTTGATCATATACTTTCGTACATGGGTAAGACCACCACCACCACCACCAACAACAACAACAACAACAACAAAACAGCCGGCATCAGATACGTAGCTAGCAGTACGAGCCTAACCAACATGGATCAGGTGGTTCAGGAGAGGTTCCAGCACCTCCCACAGCTAGAAAGTCCAACTGATCATGTCCCAGAACCACAGCCCTTCGATCCCGATGGTAGTAGCTCAATCAATTCTACTTACCCACCAAATAATGACCATCATCAATTGATGTTTGACTGTGCATCCTACAAGCCTAACTGGGTTGAGCTAGATCGGTTGGTGGCCTATCAGCTGAACGGAGAATTGGCAGTAGAGGCTTCAGAATCAGCAAGAAGACTATCATACATAAACAGTACTTTTCATCCTACCAATCATTCCACTACTATGCCTTTCTGTCTTGCTGAAGACAATGATGGATCGGACGAGCATACAGCCAGTCCTACTGCATCTTTTCAGCAGCTTCTACTGTCTCAGTCGTCTCCTGCCTATGATAGCGAAACTGCTGAAGATCAACTCTATTGGAGTTTCACCAGACCATCCTCTGCGTCGTCACCATCACTGGACCTAATCCACCACTCATCAGCATAATACATTTACATACACAAACATATCTACATGTACGCTTAGATGAATACCACGTTGTGCTTTCTATATGTATACACTTACCGCTGATCACTACCTTTGAGCAATAATCATGTATGATTGTAACAAATCAGTTCATTATTGACCCTACTTTTTCCCTTCATATATGGGTCCCAATCCACCACTCGTCACTACTATTGGATGGGAGTGTCCCTCCCACATCGAACAGAAATACCAACAATGAATGGATACTCCCATCCAGACCTCTCAACATGTGTATATGTCATGTATAAAATATGTATCCATGTAGTTCAAAGTTCAAACTTCAAATGAAGGCAGCAGAATAGTGAATTTAAGGGTTATATATGCATGAGAAGCCTTTGGGAGGTGTTGGTGATAATGATGATGATGGCGATTCATAATTACAATGAAGAGATTTTCATGTAAAGGGGATCAAACCCCACTACTACCAACCATTACCATTACCATTACGTACACCATCTCTAGCTCATTTCAAAGACCAAATAATCTTCTTCACCAACTTACGTAGATGCAATTGCAGTACCTATCATTTTGTAGTATGAAAGTTTCACCTTACCTTTTCCCCCTTATGGCCCTCATATCACATGCAATGCATTTCAAAAGCCCTCATACCCGCCTATTTCCGAACCCATTTTCCTATATAAATAGAAAAAATATATGCAATGAGAAGGGCAATCACAATGAAAGGTATAAAGTAGCAATCATAATATGATAATAGATAAATTTAGTTGTTCAGATTAAAATTTTCCTTCATTTTCTGTTTTTCTTCTCACAATATTTATTTTCATCTAGATTTGGACGTTCTATCAATATGTATTATAGTATAAATAAATACACATTATATATATGTGATATATTAATAATGTCTTCCCTTAATGATTATCTTTTCATTTTCAAAATTTCATTGATGATCATCTGAAAAGGGAAAGTTTTTGGTACTATGAATATGTATATATAGTATACAAAAACTGGATATACAAATTAATATACTCCAGTATGAAATGACTTTTAAGCTTTTGTTTTTAGTGAAAGTAATTATTATTGTTGGTGTCAAGGATGTTGGCAAGACTTATGTAGCATTCTCTTTCCAAATAATTCATCTTTTTTTAATTAAAAAGTCAAAATTGAAATTATTAAACATTTTAAAATGATCATCTAGGGTTTTTAGACTTTAAAATTGTGCATTTCCCTACCATCATTCAATGGATAAGAATTAAGAAATTATTAATAAAGATGACTACAGAATACTGAAACAATTTTTACTCAATCACGTCGTATTGTGATTTTGTATAATAATAATAATAAAAAATAATTAAAGAGACAATTATTTGCTTAACTTGAAGGAGACAAGCTGCTATCTCATTTGTTCATATACTCTATTAATTAAAACATTTCACAATTCTCTTAATTTTGGCTTCTTGTTGTATACGTAGTATTGTATATCTTGTTGTCAACTTTATGATTTTCAAGTTGAAAGTGAAGGAAAATTTCCCAAAATATTCTTGAATGAAATTTGATGCGACCTAAGAGTTGAAATTGTAAAATATATCAATCCCAACTTTCTCATTCTTCCTCATTAAAGGGCCATAGCCAGCCCAAAGAGTAAATTGTAAATCAATTCAAACTACAATAGCAATGTTAGAAACAACATATGCAATGAGTCAGCAAAACCTTACCTGATTCAAGGGGACCTGAGCCAATCAAGACACACTAAAAATATGGAAAATGTATTTGATTCACCTATGGTTCCAATTTTAATCAATAATTGAATCAATCCATATTTGATATTGATTTCCGGACATTCAGAAATATTTATGAATTTAACAACAATGAATCCAAATATAGATATTTCAGCGTATAATCTTCTTTCTATGTATATAAAGTTGGGTTTTGCCCCCATTAATTGCACCTATTAAATGATAACAAAAAAAAAAAGAAAAAAAGAAAACAAATAAACCTAATATATACTATTAAATATTAACGCAAAAACTCAAAAGGTTGTTCTAGCCCAATGGGTAAGGAATACTTTCTATACATAAAGTCAAAGGTTCAACTCTCCTTGGCTACACTATTTTTGTATTTTTTAAATTATATTAGTTTAATGTATTAAATCTATTAGATAAAAAAATCTATAATATTTATTCATTAAAAAAAATTCTAATGGTTTCTTATATAATAGAATTGTAATAGTTTTTTTGATCTAGCATCATAAGTCATAACTACAATTTTTTATATATGAAAAATGTTTTTTTTTTTAAATTCAATACTTTATGTTTAACTAAAAATAAAATGAATATTTTTCAAAAGATTTCAAAAGATTTAAATTGGCATAAAAATGATGAATTCTATTAAATACTTTTGTATAGTATAAGAATAAATATTAAATACTATACACGCTAAATTAGATTTTTTTCTTTGTTTGGTGGGGAATGATTATTTAACTTACTTAACTAATAAATAATAAAATCAGCATATGAAACTATTAAAGATTGAAATACAAGACTAATAACATGAGAATATATATAAAAGCATAGTTACATTAACATGTAAATAATAATTTTTAAAGATGTCACGTGTTTAGTATACAAGATTTAAAATTCGACATAAAAAACAATGTCCCGCGCGTAGCGCGGAATTGCCTTCTAGTTTATTATATGACAAGATTTTCAACCATTAAATGCTACATATATCAACTGAAACCGGTTGAACCCTGCTCCAAGATGAAACAATATTAATCCAACTAGACCCACTCGATTGCCACATGTGCCTATGAACCCGTTACTTATCAATGTAAGCTAGACTGTACCTTATACGAAATATATACATTTTCGGAATCTATAAATTTCAGAAATTGTAGAAGATTTATGCCTTATAGGTGTAATAATGCAGATCACATCAGTGGAAGCTTCAGTCCTCGACATCAACAAGTGGTGAAAGGTATGCAGACATTACACATTGTGGTGATAATTTGCATCTTGATGAAGACTTAAATATATTGGCCACATTTTTTTTCAAACTATAATAATCTAGCCATCTCACTCAAGATTGATTCTGGTAGGTAGCTGGTGCTGCTTTAGAGAAGATAAGGCAACCTAGTTGTTGAAATTTATGCTTAAATGTGATACTCATTGAAGTTTTTGTGGCCGACTTGCAAAGGTTAAAGGACCCGACAGCCTAATATCCTATTGTCGCCTCTTATTTAGAATTCGTAGTGTGACCACGCTAATTGTCGTCACATGAAACATTAGTGTAAATTGAATACTCGATATTTCATCGTGCACATAAGTTCGTAACTTTAATGTACAGTTACGATAGACATTAAAACGTGACTTCGAAATGATTGATCTGCAATATGCAAACAATCAATCCTGATACCAATCCTATTTGACCAAAAATCCTGCCTTAGTATACACTAGTGCAATCCTTAGTATCCCATAAGGAAGTATTATTAGAAACTAGAAGTACTCAAACTTGTTAGTTGATCTGACAGTTACAGGTAAGAGTTCTGGTGAAACAAAGAATACGATGAAACGGTGAAACGAATTAATATTGCATTATATTAATATGAATATGGTGTTATTCACTTTATATTATGTGAATATAAATAGTAGAATATTCATTTACCCATATTTACTTCATTTTCATATTCACATAACATAATATTCATATTTATATATTCATATAACATAATATTCATATGAATATGACACAATATTCATTCGTTTCACCGTTACACCGTGTTTCATTGGAAACCTACCCTGATACTACATACCAGAACACATGTTTTAGCTAGGTAACTATATGATAGCTATTAATGAAAACTGGATATGTAATCAGTCTTTAATCCCAAAAGTACTGCAAACCGAGGAATATGAATAAACCCTGATCTATACCACAAAGAAATTGGAAATACAACATAGTTTGCTTCATAGTAGTACTAGTACAATTATTAGCATAATTAATGCTTTAATGGAGTTCAGTGGAAAACGTTCAGATCACATTCTTGGTAACTGCAGAACAATAAATCAGGGAACTAAAAAAAAGGAAAGTTTGACCAGTCAACTACACAGTTACACCCAATCCAAACACACCCCTCCACCTATAAACAATTAATTGATTTCCTCTTCCTCAAGGCCCTTTATTAGCTAAGTTGGTTGTTTGTTTGCACTCACAATAATCTTGAATCACATCCATTGTATACTTACACATCCAGGAACTGTAACATATTTTTAGTTTTCTTGGAAACGTCCTCGACGCCTCATGATGCAATCGGGAAAAGGGTGCGTACACCTTCACTCTCGGACCCTGCTCTAGATAAACTAGGTTTGTTATTGTTGTTGTAGTATTAATTTGTCATATGCATTTTGGAAGCACACGGCCATCATTTTCAGACATGAGCTTGCAGATTTTTATAGGTCCAATTAACGGGTCTGTTTTTTGTGTGGAGGCAGTGGCCTTATGGGAAAGCATTAAAAAAGTTAAAGAACTAGGGATTTGAAGGTTGCTGAATGTAGATTTATGTGTGATGAATTACCTTAGAAACATTTGGGGGTGATTGAAATAATCATCACACACAGGTATTATTAAGATTGACTGAATTAAAAGGGTTTGAAACTGCAAAAATTTCATTCTACTGTAGAAAAGGAACGGAGCGGCCGATAAAATTGCAGAACGAGGCCACTTACCGTTACTGCCCAACTCAAGGATTTTTTGAAGTTTAAGATCTTAGGATTCTGTCCGAAATGATGCACTTTACTAAAGTATCTATGTGATATTCCATCTTAATTTATTTCAAGGAGTGTAAAATTTCAGCTAAGCTCAATGGGAAGAGACTGAGTTAGTTTGGAAAGGGTCGTAGATGTGTGATCGATGTCCGACCCAGTTGTTCCTAGGAGTTCTCCCTTGCACTCGCTGGCTCTCTCAGCTCGTTGTCCGTTTGGTGTTTCTTTTTCTCATCTTTACATTTTATTGTCTCATTGTTTCACACTAGGATTTACCCGTTCTGCCGATTTTTTCGGCCTCTCAATCCACCCAACCTTAGCTTGACCAGGTGCTTCGAATCTTTCCTTATTTTTTTTATAAAAAAAATGGGCAGAGACTGAGATGAGCATGTGTGAATAACAGTGTAGTGGTGTCTGAGGTCAGCTCACCCACAACGATAAACATGACCACATTGATTGTTTCCCCCAATGGCCCCATTTTTCTCTCTCCCAACAAATTCACAATACTACCAAGTACCAACTACTCCTCTTGTCTCTCTATCTTCCCTTTACCCTCTTGCCTTGTAACCCCCAACAACACGTGAACCCATTCATATCAGTCCTGTATCCTGTACTTTTATGTTTACCATTGCTTAATCATCAACAAATACGCTGGATTCTTAACCTACTACTAAACCTGGGCACCGGCTAAAACCTCCCAATGACTAAACTAGGCCTTGCCCGTCTCGTTAATGGTTAAGTTGTCGACGTAGTATGTTAAGTACTCGACAACTTGTCCGTGTGTGTATGTTAGTAGGCTGCAAATAGCCCATCAAGCCTCTTTATTTAGCAACTTATCTGTGCGTGTATGTTAATGATATCCCCCAATGGCAAGATTCTCTCTTCTAGCTAAGCTCTCCAATCAAGATAAGTGCAGTTAACAGTAGGAGTAATAGTTTATTTACTGTACTGATACAACTAATGCCAGAAGGGCACCTGACACAAACTCTGACACCAGTAATATTTATGTGGGTGGCCTACAAAATGCCCACACCAAATGCCAAGTTACTCATAAATATCACTAAACTATTCCAGAGGGCCTAATCTTGAAGATGCAAAAACAGGTAATAAATAAGCATAAACTACTCTTCAAACAAAGGCATTTCTTGGTAGTTGCTAGTTCAATTTACCTTAGTTATTTAGCTCCCAATCTCTAGTCAACCTTTCCTCAATCCTCCTCCTGCATTGAAGGGCCTTCCATGGGGAAAAAGGGGGGAAACTCTTGGTTCACCGTTGTTAAGAAGGCTTTCCGGTCTCCAACCAAGGGTTCCGACCCGAAGAGCTGCAAGAAGAGGGAAGAAACTGAGCAAGAAGATCAAGACAAGGCAACATAAACTTATACTCTTCTGAAATCTGACTGCAGTTTGATTCATGTTAAGCTCTTCTTGGCTTATTTCTGATGTTGACGAATCGATGTTATTTTTGTTTTCGGGTTAAATTGCAGAAAAGAGAGAAGCCAAGATGGATCTTCAGAAAAGCTACAATAGATCAGAATCAACATCAGCAGCATCAGAGTATGACAGATCAAACAAATAGAGATCCAATTACAGCTGCAGCTGATCAAACACATGCCCTTGCTATGGCAGCTGCCACTATGGCAGCAGCAGAAGCTGCCGCAGCAACAGCTCAAGCGGCAGCTCAAATCGCTAGGCTCACTCGACGTTCCAGTTTTATCAGGGAACGTTACACTGCAGCTGTTCTCATCCAGACAGCTTTCAGAGGCTATCTTGTAAGTAACAATTTGCACTGACATTGTTAAGATGAAAAAAAGGATTGATCATTGATTATTTTCTTTATGAATTAAGGCGAAGAGAGCTTTACGAGCACTAAAGGGGATTGTGAAGCTTCAAGCATTCATTAGAGGAGAGAATACGCGGAAACAAGCAAGGGACACTCTTAGATGTATGGAAGCTCTGATTCGAGTACAGAACCAAATTTCGGATCAGCAACAAAGACTGCCACAAGAAAGAAGCAGAAAGTCCATGTTTGCTGAGAGCAATAACTTGTGGGATAGATATATGCAAGACATTAGACAGAGAAAATCAACGGTAAAGGATCAATTCTATGGCCGTCATCCAAGAACATAGTCCGAGTATTGATTTGTTTCATGACATGAGTTTCTCTTTTGTAGTCTGCTAAAGAAAGAAGCACCACAGATCAATGGGGAGGCTTCCCTAGTATATTTGAGGACGATGAAGCAACGTTGCCAGGCAGGAGAGAATCTGCATCTGCTCCAAAAAGTGAAAGAACACTTGCTCATGCTCTCTCGCAACAGGTTCTTACACTTATATCTCAGCAACAAGTTTTATCTTATCCGATATTGTTCTGAACTCGTAACCTGAATGGTCCATTTTTTTATGTCAAGGTACGGAGATCTGGCAGCATGCGTACATTGAGAGCAGAGGAAGGCATAGATGAGAGAACAGATTGGCTAGGCCAATGGATGGAAAAGAAGCAGTGGGAGGACAATGCAAACAGGGGTTCAACTGATAGAAGGGAGTCCATTAAAACTGTCCAGATGGACACAGCAGCGACACCGCAGCACTCTAATGGAACAGCCATTCGTCAAAGATCGCCATACGACAACTACCACAAACGAGAGAGGAGTCCACAGATTGCTGCACCCACCATCTCACAACCAAGGCATAGTTTATCCCATCCAACACCTTCGCCACCGTCTTCAGGCCACACCAAGCCCTTACAGGTCCGTCCAGCCAGTCCAAGAAGCATAAGAGAAAGAAGAAGTCACTCAACAGCAAACACACCCTCCTTAAAGTCCAAGTACTCTTACAATAGGGGTGCCAGCAGCTGTGGAACAGCCGTAACCACACCCAACTATATGGCAACCACAGAGTCAGCCAAGGCCAAGGTCAGATCAGTTAGCACACCTAAACAAAGGCCTTCTACGCCAAGCAGAGAGCGAGGCGGATCCGTGAGGAAGCGCCTGTCTTACCCGATTCACGAATATGGCAGTGTCTGCACAGACAATAGTAGCTTTAGCTATTCCTTAAGGAGTCCGAGTTTTAGGAGTGTTTGCCCTGCTATAGAAAGAGGGAACTACCAATCATATTATGCTGACAGTGCTTGTGGTGAAGTCTCCCCAGCTTCAACCACTCAAATCAGAAGATGGTTGCATTGAACAAATGGGACATGACCAAAATCACTAGAAAGGGTCATGATCAACCTGATTGACATGTAAAATTAACCTAGTTAGAGATCTTTTAGCTACACCTAGGCATTGGAAGTCATCCTAGTGTATCCAATCTTATTTCTTTCCCAGTGAATTGTTCGGCTTCACTGATGATGAAGGACTTTGTTCACTTCTTCAGTGGAGCATCGGTATTCCTTGTGCTTATCATTCGACTCTATCTGTTACATATAATTTGATTTCTAGTGCTGGCCCATCAAATATTATTGAATGCACATTTTATCCTTACAGTGCATCCAAGAGAGTAGTTATGAATCTGATAAACTAAGCGAATCATAACCAACTCGAAGCATGCTACTACAAAGATCCATATGTTTAAGACCCAAAAAAACAATTATAAATAAAGATATGTATAGGGACTTATTTGTACTATTGTGGTGATGAAGGGCTTGAATTGAATATTCCTAGTAGAGTACAAACAGGGTATTGACAGAATAACAATGAAAAGTCACATGCAAAGACCACATGGGCCACCAGATTTCACAACCATACCTATCATAGAATAAAGCCCTTTGTTTGTATACACCTCCAAGTGCAGAACCAAACAAAACCACCAGCGCAGGGCTAAGGCTAAGCGTGTAACAACCCAGATGGAGAATAGGTCAAGTGGTTATAAGGAAGGCACCAAATTGAGAGAATAAATGATGGCCCCTTGATGTCTCCATAGGAGAGAGTTAGCACATTCTGGGTGAAAACAACATCATCTTGTCTCATTCAGGCATTTTATCGAACAGTAAGTGTGCACAGTCAATTTCCAGTGTTTTCAACAATGGGTCTCACTCAAGCATTTTATCAAACAGGATGATTTCTATTATTCACTGTATTCACAGTCAATGTAACCTTCTGAAACAGACTGAACTCGCATTCAATTTAACCTTGTCTCGTTCAGGCATTTCATCAGCCAGGATGAATGCATTATATATGTACTATAAATTGTAATCATCAAGCTTTCAAGGTGTAACAAAAAAGTCAGATAAATGGTAAATTGGTAACTTACTGTGTTAACTGTTTATGGCACAAAGAAGGCGAAGCGTTTTGCAGCTGGACCACCTCCACCATGGGTTTTACTTTTACACCATTTGTAGGCTTTGTAGCCGAAGGAGTCAGCACTACGCGGCGGGATTAAGCAAAACACCAATCTCAATTTCGGTGGTTTTGGGATATGTCCATCATATGAGATGGATTTTTACTTCTTTTTTAGAGAACCGTAGAAGGTATGGCTTTTCTATTATATGCCGATAAGACACTAAACTATGAAGGATTTCCTACAAAAAATGCAAGGCTACCCTAAAAGTTTTTTTTTAAAAAAAATCAAATTTAGGATCTTATCCTAGAACATATGATAGAAAAATCGTTTTCTTTAAGTAAGGATTCAATAGGAGATCATGGAAATCGGTAAATGGACAGACCATTATGAGAAGCAACCGGAAAAAAAAAAAAGAAGCAAGTTAGCACCACAAAGTACAATAAGTTGGAGAAGAAACGTCACGAGTCGTCACCAACGGGAGAAATAACACAGAAAATACTCCTAAGAAACGCCAGGGTTTAGCGTTTAGGTGTCGATTGCACCTCCACGATTTTTCCTAGCGCTAGCAAGCACGAGAAGACATCCACGCATCTTCACAAATGAACGAACCGTATTTTTACTTTGCTTAAGTTGAATTTTTTTATTATTATTATTGGTCTAATTCGATCGGAATTCCTTGTTTTATATACTCCATCCGATTTAAAATATAAGATTTTTTACTACTCCCTCCGTTCGGAAAAACATGTCGTATACTATTTATAAATGTTTTTTATGATGATAAAAACTATATAAAATAAGTATTTATAATTTTTTTTAACAATTTCGTACTTATTAATAGTTACTACAAAATTAATATTTTATATACTTTTTAATTCTTTCAAATACGTTCCTAAAAATTTCCCACTCATAAATGAATCTATACCCACACTATAACCATTAGACAACTCATAATCTCCCACCCTAAAAATTCCTATCACAAAAAATTTCTTCTTCAATTTAAGGCTTGGCTTCTTGGCCCAAGCGACCAAATTGAGGCAACTCAAAATCTCTCACTTATAAGCGAATTTGTACTATCAAATGATATAAGATGTAACACTATAACCACTCGACGACCTATTGATCATTGATCATAAAACTCCACGTTCTCGTTCAAAATAATTTTTCAATCATTTAATAATAGCGAGTTCTATGTTCATATATTCTCATCCGAAAGAATTCTCTTATTCGATTCTCCTCCTCAACTGTGGCGTGTATTCTTATAAGGTTTTTCAAATAACAAAACTTTGTGTTTGCATTCAAATAGAGTTGGCCTGGACCACGTCAACAAACACATCTTTGTGTTTTAGTCCAAATAATGCCCTAGATTAGCCTATACTACAACAAAAATGTGAGTGTTAATATAATACCTTGAGAATACAAGAAATAAACATATGTTCACTAATTACTATCGATCACAACTTAGTCTAGTCTAGTACATGTCGTGTTAAATCTCAACACTACTTTAAGAATGAAAGAATCTACTCTACAATAAACTATAGGATACCCAATCAAATGTAGACACCAGAGAACCAACGATCTCTTATCCTAATGGTAAGAATGAGATGTTTTCGCATGCCTCACTGCCATGAAGCTAAAAGTTCAAATCCCACTAGTAATATTTGTGCTAAAATATCAAACCTTCTATTTGCACGGCAAAATATCGTCACTCGCATAGTGTCGGTGCCGACTTTCTGGTTCGGTAAGCCGAGAACTGGTGTCGAGTTAGTGTTATGAGTACCGACACAGACTTCCTACGTCATCTCCGACCAACTATGTCATTGAATTGGAAAGCGACTTCAGAAGTTGACGACGTTACCATGCCAGTGGCGAGAAAACAGTCGTGTATATATAACCACCTCTAAAATATAGACATTTGTGCTAAAGATTGGGAGAAAAAAAAGCTAACATTTTTGTTGTCTACTACTAGTCTTGATGTAGCTGTCAAATTGACAAAATAAGTAACACAAAATGTCCCTCTAATTAGGAAAAAAAAAAGACTACTCATTTTTCCCCATCCCAAATCTTCTATGTCTACCCCAAGGTCCTGCTCAGCCCAAAGGGACCAATGGAGGTTGACCTCAAAGTTGAAAAAAATAAGATCTTTCAAAGTATCAAATGTTTGAAGATTAGTTACAGAAACAACATATCATATGCTTACTACAGCTACTCCTAGTTTAACTGTCAACTTGACATACAAAATAAAATGCCTTTTCACATCAAAAGACAACAAAGCAATTTCCTTTCTTGTTGGTGGGAAAAAATTCATCTTGCAAGGATCAATGGAATCACTTCATGAAGCCCAATTCACCATGTCCATGGTAGCTGTCAGCACCGCCTTCAGCGTTACCTGCCCCTATAATCCCGAGGCACAAGGCCTCCGCTAGAGGCCCACCGGGAGCCAAGGGGCCCATCCACGCGTATCTCTCACTCAAGTGAGCGTCAATGTCACCATCCCTCTCGGAATTGAACAGCCCCATGCCCAGCTGTGCAGCAGACGCGTCTTCAGTCTCCTCGTTGCAGGCGTCGACCCCGCCACCTCCCGTCGAAAGGGTGAGCAGGCTGCTATCAGAAGCGCCTTCGTCGAGGAATTGCCTGGGCAATGGGGAGTGAGTCTGCTCATTGCCCATGAAATCACTGCCACTTGCTCTTGTGGAAGGTGGATTTGCAGCAGGAGCCATTTGATGCAGCCCTAAGAAAGGGGAAGCAACTGGTACACCAGCAATGGACTGATCATGATCAGCTTCCCTTTTGAAGAACCAATCAGGAGACCTTCAAATAGTGAATTTGATTTTTTGGTCAAACAAGGCCACAAACATACAAGAAAATAACAAGTACACAAAAAGCATTCAAGTACTTGCCAACATTTATTTATGCCAAAACAAAACAATGCCTTAACACTGTAACATAACAGAGAATTCAGACAGCACCTTCCCAAGCATCACATGCTCCATCTTTTGACTTGGATATTTATAATCAAAGGAAACTCCCTAATCTAGCCTTAGTAATCACTAAATATCATTTATTTTTCAGGTTTTCTGATTCTCCTAGATTCACACATTTAGCCATTTTTAAAATAAATCTTTAGGGTTAAAACACTGTTATTTAGGGAGAAACTTGCCAAACTGATGTTCTTAACATATGAACTTAGGGCATATGTTGGAAACATAATCAAAGTATTTTGGGTTATCATGTGGAAAATATCAAAGTTAAGGGTTACGACACGAAAAATGACAAAACCTTAGGGCACCAAACAGAATTTCATCAATTACATAAAAGACAAATAAAGAATTCACATAGCATTGGAGCATGTAAACTACTATTTGACTCCCAAGGATAATCAAGATAGTCAAATGATGAACAACAAACATAGAAAAACTCACCTGGAGTTGCTGTATTCAGAGGGCATGAGATGATATTGAGGCATGAACATTGCTGGGGAGGACTGGTAAAGAAACTGTGGCTTAATGTTGACATCTGCAAAGCTGATGGCTGATGCTGAATTCGGAGACGAAATTAATGTGTTCTTATTGCTGATCCGTCGAGTCGAATTCGATGAAGTTGATGCTGGTTCCACAAGCTTTCTTGAACGGGAGGGGCGCCCTTTGTGGGAGTGCTTCTCACAGTATCTCTGGTCAGGAACTGCATCTTTTGCGCACCTCCATTTCTTACCATCTGTTCTCTTACACCTCCATGGCTCTTGATCTTTACTCCTACCTGCACTCTTTCCATACCCACTTCCATGTTCTACATTAAACCAAATCCATTCATTAAGCCCCAAACAACTAATTTCAGTACTGATTTGCTAAACAAGCACCCTCATCAAATGTTACTTTTACAAAAGCCACTAAACCCTAATTTCACATGCTCAAAGTTCAAAAACAAGAAATTAAAGTCATATGATTTCAGTTTAAGGGGGGTTTTTACCATTGGATGGGTATCTGGATGTCATGGAGATGAGAAGATCAGAAGGAACTGGAATGGAAGCTGCCATGTACTTGTAGATTATGGTTTGCCTCTCAAGCTCTTGCCTTTGTGAAGGTGTAAAAACCCTAGCTCCTGAAAACCCCCAAAAATAAATAAATCGATTGATTTTCAGGTATCAAAGAAAGCATATGAAATAGTTTGTTTCCAAAAGGGAGACAGTTTTTTAGCTATTTTTTGCCCTCCACAAAACCCCCAAAATAAAATATCTACACAACAAAAATCAAGCACAAGAAAAAGGTGAGAACTTTATTAGTTATTACCCCATGAATCAGTGGAGTTGCTGCAAAAGATGGCCCCAAAATCTGCACCGCCACGAACACCAGAAGCGCCGCCGGAGCAACCGCCAGCTGCAGGAGTATCCCGGTCGCCGGAAAAATCAATGCTTGCTGAGCTTTCATCGTTAGGGCTTTGATGGTGATTGGCCATCATCATCATCTTCAACCCCAATCCAAAATCGTACTCAGTCGCTCCGCCCTTGTCATCGACAGCAAACCCACCTCTCTCTGCACTCCGCATCTTGGAAGAACGGGAAAAAGATTCGATCTTTCTTGGTTGATTTGATGATTTCTGCTGCTTTTGTGGTCTGAAATTACTGGAAGAAAGCAAAATCAGATATGTGGGTGTTTTTTGGAGATGAAGACGAGGGTCTCGAAGTCTCGATGGCACCGCTTTATCGGGTCTAATTTTGGAGGTGAGCGATGGATGCCGCCATTGGGAGCAGCTCCGCCTAAAATGAACATGAGGGATTCAATTCCTTGTTGGCTTCTTGAAATTTCTTTGTTAATTTTATATTATTATTATATTTTCGGGGATTAATGTGGTTCAAACATTCGTCATACTGGGATTAATAGCGCAGATACAGACAAGAAGCTACTTGCACGGTATTTGCTCAGATGGTTTTTGCGTTAGGGGGTGTTTGGAACGCATACATTATAGTAATATTATGATATTATAATGTCATCGTGTTTAATTAATCCTCTTTAAAAAGTTTAACGCGAAAAGATTAACGTTTTTGGTAAAAGTTCATTATAAGGGTTTATTTGAATAATTATGTATTACTGTATAAATTATTGGCACATAATCGTTTAACTTGAAATGATAAGCGTTTTTGGTAAAAATGTATTACTCCCTCCATCCGTTAAGAAAAACATGTCGTTTTATGAGTAAAATCTTGTTAAGAAAAACATGTCGTTTTAGGTATTTTGGTGTTCACTTTCCAAAATTACTCTTGTCATGATTAGATATTTGTTAGTTGTAGCTTTCAATAAAGTAGAAAAGAAAAGTAATAATTAGGGGTATAAGTGTATTTTTGTTTGCTTTTATTTGTTTTCTTAAAAAATGTGCAAATGTCTAAAATGACATGTTATTAACGGAGGGAGTATTAATTACTTCGTAGATGATAAGTTATACACGACTATTTTTTTTCTGATTAGGTAAGAATTCGAGTTCAGACATATATGGAACTCGAAGGCCGACAAACGGGAGAAGCGTCTGCAAACTAAACAAACAAACAATGTATAACAGTGTAAACGCAGGAAAACGCTCCCTACAAAAAAAACGACACCAATTAGTAGCTCCCAAACCAAACTAGACGCGGACGAAGACGACGGACGAAGTCAAGTCACACTCTGAAGCAGAACTGTAGGTCAGTGATACATCAGTACCCGATCATCCTGTTGGTAGTGAGGACGAAACTCCAAGGAAGCAGTCAACACTAAAATCACTTGATTGAAACCTGTAAGGGCGAAATTACAGAAACATACGATACAGGTAACATGAATAGAAATTGTCAACAAAAAAAGAGAATGAATGTAGGGATTAGTCACCTAGGGTTCCAATAGCGATCAAATTGGGTGGAAACTTCCATAAGCGGTTCGATTACAGGGAATGTAACAAGAATATATAGTGGTATGAGACACCTAATATCACACATCGGGAAGTCATGAACCTCAATGTGGGTATATAAGTGGGAGCCCCACTATATGAGTCGAGGATGCAGATTTTTTGCACCCTCAACTCTCTATTCCAATTCTTCGTCCTTAAAGGAGAAGAACGCATCCTCCATCAAATCAATTTCGTATTTCGCTTTATCGATCTTTGATTCAATTTTATCTTTCATTGCTTCCAATTCCATCCTTAGCTGTCAAAGGGCATCAACACAGATCTGTGTTTAAGAATGCGTTTAAGCAAATGAATTGAACATGATGATGAAGAATAAAGATTGAGCATGAATCAGTTGGATTGCCGCCATGGCAAAGCTCACATTGAGAGCTCAATCAGATCGGGACCATCATATTTCTTGATTTTAACTGTTTACATATTATCCCTTTTATAGGGTGAGAGCGGATCTGTAATGAACAACCACAAAAAGCAAAAAATAATCATATTTCGTTTTCGGTACTTACCTCGGACTCTAGCAAACGGAAGTTCTCTCTTCTAGCAAAAGAACGCTTCGCCGTTGATGCTGCAAACTTGCCCTTCCTGTCGTCGGCCTTCCCCTGTCGTCAAAATGGTTCGGCACCAGCGACATGGCCTTCTTGTCCTCAGAATCGTTCGGCACCGACAACGTGGCCTTCCTGTCGTCAGAATGATTCGGTAAGGGCGCCGATGAGGGCTTCTTGCAGATATCATTATTGCGGTTCTTGTGGGTTATGGTTCGGCACCGGCAGCGTGGCCTTCCTATCGGCAGAATGATTCGGCGAGGGCGGCGACGAGGGCTTCTTACGAGTATCATCTTCGCGGTTCTTGGGGGTTTTGCTATCGCTCATCGTGTTCTTGTCTCCAATGGGGGTTTAGGCGGATTTTGAAGGTTTTTTTAGAACAATAGGTACAAATATGAAATAGTTTTGATTTGTATTTTTATCAACTAGCTAAAAAGATTGTAGATAGATAGATTTTAATTATTTCATCAATGCTCTTCTCAATCAATTGAATGCCATTGAACGAAGTTGTACTATTATAATTACAACATACCGTACTTGGTTGCACCACCCAAAGGTCTCGTTCATACGAATTCTTCATTTCTCCAAGAGCATGAACTTGTTTGAAATTAAAAAGGGGGTTTTAGGGCGTAAATTCAAAGAAAACGAAAAGATTTGTGACTTATAGGCTAGATTCAGAGACGAAATCAAGTCAAATTTTCTTCAGTTTTCCCTCCTTTTTTATACAGGTGAGAATTTGAGGGAACCACGGTTGTACCACCGCCCAGGAGCGTCCTTACGGACGAGAGTTTGTAACTCTAAATCAGAACTCAAAGACGTCGAGCTGGACTTCAAGGCTATATGGGTGAGTCGATCAGCCGCTCTGTTCGGCTCCCTGAAAATGTGGGACACGGAGGCAGACTCGAAAAAGTGAAGCAGACGGAGAACATCCGAAATAATTGTTGTTGTTTTGATTTTGATTTTAAAATTTTGAGTTTTCCTTTTTAATTTTTATTTAGGTTATACTATACAGTACTCCCTCCGATCCAAAATACATGTCGTTTGACTTTTTAACACGTATTTTAATGAGCTAAAAACTACTGTATATAATATATTAACTTTTTTTTTACAATTTAATACTTATTATCAACAAATATTAAGTTGTAAAAAAATAATTTTAAAAAAGTTGATATTTTATATAGTTTTTACCTTCTTAAAATACGTGTTGAAAAGTCAAACGACATATATTTTGGATCGGAGGTAGTAATAGTTTTACTGTTTTTACCCCACATGTCTACCATGTCATCAAAGTTAATAGATGGTTAACGTCTTCAAGCTAAGCATCCAGGTAGATTAGCAACGTAACCAACAAGCGCTAGCTTTCAGTTGGCAAAGGTGGTCGAACCCATGTCTAAGTCCACCCATGGCTAAGTTAATCCTTCGCCATTCAAGTATAAACTACAGTAGTAATTGAATTAACTTCATGGAATAATGTGTCTGATTTTGGCAAATGCAAAATTGAGTGGCTCAAGTAGAAGGGCGTCGGGAATTAAAACTCCATTCCACGAGACTTGCAAATGTCAATTTAAGACCCAAAGATCCCATCTAAGGCAAGCTTTACAAGAAATCCTATTTGGGAATCGTTACTCTATGATACCCCAAAACCCTATTTCATAGCGGTTTCGCGTTTCTACATATGAAGAAACTCTGAAACTCCGAAAAAACACTTCATTGACCGTTTCGTTGACAAAAAAAGTCAGAAATTTTGACCGTCTCTGTTTGGTCAGAAACGTTTCTGACTTGTCAGATGGCGTTTCCACTAATTTTATGCCTAAAAAAAATGAACCCTAAATCATACTTCTCCTTCCTCTTGTCTGAAACTCCAGTTTCCTCTATCCTTGCCGCCTACTTCTCCTCCATTTTCGCTCCTCCCTCCTCTCACTTGCTCAATGCTCTGTCCCTCTACACTCTCATTTAGACCTTTAAATGAACAACAACAACAACAACAAAAAACCGGTATGTTCCCACCCTAAACAAGATCTGAGGGTCAAGGTATACACATCCATTCCTCAAATAAATCGAGATGATATTTTCGACAGATCCATACATTGATGAAAAATTAAGAGTAAATCCATCCAAAACTATGCACCTAGAAAACATAAGAAACTCATAGGTAAAAAAATAAAATTCAAATATATATAGGGAGAATAAACATAAGAATATACAATATATAAGGATAATTGTTACTCCCTCCGTTCGCGAAAACTCGTCATTTTAGAGGTTCGAGTTTGTTCATAAAAACATGTCATTGTAGTTATTTTAGCTTTCACTTTACAAAAATGCCCTTGACATGATTGATGGATTGTGAGTTGTAGTTTCGATAAAGTGAAAAGTAGAATAATAAATGAGGGTAAATTAGTAAAAAATGGAGTAGATGATTGGATTTCTTAAAAATTGTGCTATGAGCTAAAATGACAAGTTTTCGCGAACCGATGGAGTAGTATAATAAAACATAAGAATATACTACTTGAGTGTCTGATATATGTAATTAGTAATTGTAATGGGCTGGGGAATTGGGGCTAGTGTGACCATTGGGCCTACGGCCCAACGTTTTAGACGTACTATGAAATTTCCCAAGTGATAGGATTTAAATTTTAAGGGAAATTTCGCTTGGTAGCCATGAGTTTTGGCTTTTTTCGCATGGTACCCAAATATTTTAAGAATTTTGCATGGTAGCCACGAGGTTTTGACTAATTTTGTGTGGTGGCCACGAGGTTTGGACAAATTTCTTATGTTAACCAAATTGGTTAAAAAATATTTTATAATTTATGTAAAATCACAAGAAAATCATAAAAAAAATTTTTCCACACAACAACCCAATTTTGGTTTTTTATTTTTAAAAACTTAACTACAACCATTTAAATATTTTATAGTGCTACACATTAATTGCATGATAAATGAGTAAATCATACAAAACAACAAAAAATAATGGTAGCTTTTTTCAAAAAATAAAGTTACAATTTGGTCAAAAAATATACTCCCTCCGTCCAAAAATACATTGTCTTTTAGCATTTTGCACAAGTTTTAATAAAACACCTTACTTTTAAAAAAACATCATCATTTCACTAACTTTTTCATAAATTTTATTATTTTTTAACACTCACTACACATTTTAACCAATCAAATTATTTTAAAAAGTCAACAACACACAAACCAATACAAATCATTACAACTTTTTACCTAGAAAACCTAAAAGACCATCTATTGTTGGACAAAAATTTACATCTAAAAGTCCATGTATTGTTGGACGGAGGGAGTACATAATTACCAATGTAGTTGATTCTTTTCAAAGAGTCATTATAATAACATTTCGAATATTTTAAAAAGATTACATAATAGATATATAATACAAAGTTTATTTTAACCAAAACATTCTAGGATATTTTATAACAAATATGAATGAATCTAATTTAAATTATGTACTTAATTTTTGGATTTGAAAATAAATTCAGTACATATTTTAAATAATTTACTCATTCTTTATGTACTTAATTTTTTTTTAATTTTAGGTGATTTTTTTTTATAATTTTCTCATTATTTATGTAAATAATTTAGTCTCTTTAAATATTAAAAGGGTTGTTGATGGTTTTTTAAAAGTAGAAAACCAAAATTGAGTGATTATGTAATGAATTATAATATATTTGTTATTTTATATAATTTATATATGATTTTTAATAAGTTTGGTTATCACACGAAATTCGTCGAAACCTCGTGGTTACCATGCGAAATTCATGAAAAGTTTGGGCACCATGCGAAAAAGACCAAACCTCGTGGCTACCAAGCGAAATTTCCCAAATTTTAATTAACGGTTGCCATTAAAAGACGCCATTTCCCGTGGAGTGACGCCGTTAACTATTTGGGAAACCCCCATCCGTTCATTGGGAGGTGCAAACGTAAACACTGGAGGAGGTGGCGCCATTGGTGAACGAGTTGAAGCTGTAGATCTCGATATCGGCAACCTCTTCGTCTCATCGTTCCCTGATTAGTGATTTCAGAGGAAAAATCCGACCTTGGAAAGTTCCGATTTTTAGGGTTTGAACCCGATTTCATCGAAGTGGATGATCACGTATGCGGTCATCGGATCCAATCTCTGTCAATCGGGTCTCGCCGGCGGAAGAGAGTATCAGACGGAGCTCGCCATTGCTGGAATGGAGTAAAGGAACTCTCAATTGAGTCAATTCCCAAATCTGAGACCTTTATTGGGAGAGAGAGTCTGAAAGCAGGGATTTGGAAATTCGAAATGGGATGCCCAATCTCAGCAAAAGAACATAAAATTAAGGGTTATGCTATCTGCTTCTTCATTTTGTTTTACGCTCATAATTATTCGGGTAGAGGATCTGAAATTAGGGATTTGGGAATTTGAAATTGGATGCTCAATCTCAGCCAAAGAAAATAAAACAGGGATTTCGTTATGATTTCTGTGATCGATCTGCTTCATAGTTTTGATTGTATTTCACATTGCAGATCGAAAAAAACTACCTTTTGATTTCTACTCGAATCAGAGAACAAACTTCACTAGTGTTACATTGATTTTGAATCATCACACAGGAAGCTAAGCCAAAGCCAAATTAAAGCTCGATAAATTAACAAACAACATCCACTTCTTCATCAGTAACCATAGTTTTCGGCTGCGAAGAAGGCGAGGGCGCCAACGAACGGGGCATTGATGTAAGTGGCAGGCTCCGACTGCCTATAGTTGCCCCTGTCATCGGAGAAGCCGTCATTGTAATCAGGCCCGCCAATGACAGCTCCTACCAAGATGTTCGGGTTGGGTGATTCCGAGTGGAAGTACTGAAACCCGTCATTGCACCCAATGTGGCTCGGGTGGTCTCGTAAAGAGGGCAATGACGCGCCTCTATGGTGCACATGTAAAGGGTATTTCTCCCCAAACCCAACCATATATGACATCTTCATCGGGTTGTCGCCCAAGATGTAGTCCACCTGTTTCTTGGCTAAGGAGATGAGGCTTTCGGCTGTCACGGCTGACCCTCCACAGGTTGTGGCTTCACCCGTTGCTTTGAGGTATTTCGCGTATGTCAGGAGGAGGAATGTCGTCGAGGTTACATACTGGAGGTTGCTGTCACTTTGCTTGTAGAAAAGCCCTCCTGAAAAAAACTAAGTTATATTAGATGATGGTTTCGTAGGGTTCGTTTGGCGTGATGTGCTTGGCTCGGATTAACCTGGAGTGTACTGAGCCTGGAATGAGTTTGTTCCCGGCATCAATGAGCATATGTAGTTATCGGAATGCGCCTTGTAGACCTCGAATTCCTGCGTTCGTTGCTCCAAGAAGTCCTTCGAAAGGAGGATTTTGGTCCCTGCTCTCTTGTCATCCCAACTGAAGGAGTAGTCATCATCGTCAGCACCTAACGTCTGCCCATTCGACTGGATGTAGGTGAGGTATGAAGCATCCCCGGAAGCTCTATGCATCCACGACGCCCCCCACAAGAGCTCGTCCTGATCGATTGTCACATATAAGTACACATGTAGAACACTACAATGCCTCGGATGAACCCGAAAAACTTACATGGTAGCCTGAGTAAGAGCAGTAAAATGGGCAGGCAACTGAGCTAAGGGAGTCACTATAAGCGCCCCGGTACTTGTCTGCGAAATCAAACACCTACGGCAAGCGAGTTTTCGTGAGCGAACCAAACATAAGATGCTACCTTGTGTGATTTTTTCGGGTGCTTACCTTGATTGCGGTGTGAAGTAGCTTGGTGGAATAAGAGGGATCGGATTGCTTGAACACTATGGAAGCTGCAGCCAAGGCGGCTGCAGTTTCGGCTGCCACATCGGACCCTGGATTCTGCGGTGAAACCTTGTAGACGTTGCGCGGTGTGTCCATGTCCTCGGGCCTCTCCCAACACCGATGATCCTGGTTCGGGTCTCCCACCTGAACGTATAGGGTGTTGGGTGTGGATGTTGCCGCCTTAATGAGATAATCCGACCCCCAACGAAGGGCGGCTTTGGCATTGTCAAGTTGGCGGCCCATTGAGCCACCAAACTCGATTATGCTCCATGCTAGCATTGTCGTCGTGAACGCCATAGGCAAACCGAACTTCACGTTGTCTCCGGCATCGTAGTATCCTCCTACAAGATTCACCTAAAACCCGACGAGAAAAAAGGTCAATTTACTCAAAACAAGAGCGTATCGAGTAATTGAGATTGAGATTAGGTTAAGAAATTACATTAGAAGACGAGCCATCGTGCAATCCAGAGTCGCCCCTCCATGGCAGCCTTTGGGAAGCTAGGAGCTTCCCAGAGCGTTGGCCCTCGTAAAAGAGGATGGATTTTTCGAGTGCATCAGAGTAATCTCCGGAGGTGAACGCTCCTCCGGAGAGGCTCATTGTGCATAGGATTAGGACCAATGCGAGGCTCCATTTCGCCCTTAGAGCCATTTTTTCGACACTTCGAAAAAGCCGAGGAGGAGAGGGAGGAGGGAGACTGAGAGAGGAGGTTTGTGTTAGGCTGTGGGAGGTTTTACAATGCCATTTATAGAGAGGTGAATGGGAGGCGGGAAAGTCACAAGTTCGTTGGCCGTTAAGGGAAGAGGTCACGAGATCAGCTGCGTGAAATGGGATACACAGTGGGGCCCACTAAGGCCTTATCTTGCTCATCCATTGGAGATTTTGGAAGTAGAACAAGACAACAAAGTTTGACCCAAACAAGACATTTTTTGATTCGGTATAGTTCTAAAAACTACACCTTAATTAAGTAAAATTTGCACAAAATCACCCTTTATTTTGAAAACTGCCTTTAGAGTTTAGCCCCTCTTTAATAATAAAGGCTTGTTTGGTTAAATGCGTGAGGTAAAATAAACGATTTATAGAATCAGCTTTTCAATTTAGATTCTTAATCTATACTTTTATATATATATATATATATATATATATATATATATATATATATATATATATATATATATATATATATATATATATATATATATATATATAAAGTAGGTTGATATTTATATTAATGGATGTTTTATTGAATATTTTGCACACGATTTTTTTAAAATTCTTTAATAAAGGTCAAAAACTCAAAAATGGATATGGGTGGTAACTTTCAAACAATGCAATTTTCAAGATAATGGGTGATTTGTCTAAAATGGCCTAAATAAAGGGAGGTTTTGTGAAGCTCTCACTTTTCACCCCTTGTTTTAATTTTCTCGGATTTCTTGTCTCATCTATAATTTTGTTGTAGTAGGCCTGCAAGAAGTTGTTTGTTTCAGTTGCATTAAAAGAAGAAAACTTTAGTCATTTTGTTGAGTTCATATACATCAATGAAAAAAAGAAAAAGGAAGAAATTAAGAGAGACCGCCCGTGAATTAATTTCCACAATCGGTGGATTGCAAATTTGCACAATTGTACTCTTTTTCTATCAATCACCACCCATCTAACTAAATTTGATAAAGTTCGTTCATTCGGTCTAATTGGTTTTTGCACACTTACAAGGATATTGAAAAGATGTAATTTGTTAGAAAAAAAATTGGTTTATTAGTCATGTCTGAACCCAACAAGATTGGTGTCTCTGGATTGAAAATGTGTATCTGTTTCACACAAGATTATTGGAGCTTTTCAAACGGTCGTGGCAAACTTTTCACAGTTTTTGAAAAAAAATAGCTTTACAAATAATTTATCATGCAAAACAAGAATTTACTCTTTAAATCTATCCATAAAGATTAAAATTTCATATAGATTTTAATCTTAAACTAGATTACAGTCTTAACCTAAATTAATCTCTTCCGCGCCAAACAGAACCAGTCCAATTTTGATCAGGTTCACCACTTAAGCAAGAAACTCGAACATTATCTTCTCGCTGAAAAGAGCAGACGATTATATTAGGAAAAATGTATCGTCTTTAACTTCTTTATATGGAGCATTGAGAAGTTTTTAGGCTATGCTACAAAATCTCATATTTAGTTTTAGTACCATTAAAAAGCATTATATTAATTTTTTAGTATATGACTTTTACTATTTATATATGTGTTTATTGATTTTTAATAGTACCATATATATATATATAAATTTAAATGATTTTATCCATTTTTAAAAATGCTCTCCTAAAGTACATGCATCTAAGATTCTAAATATAGAGAATCTTGTTTATCAAAAAATATAGAGAATATTTTCCAATATGGTTTGCTTATCATATACCCATAAAATGATTAAAAAAATGTATAAAATACTTTAAAAAAAATTTAAGTATATTATAAATTCATACTTATCACACGTCATAAGTGTGAACCATACAAATAATGTTCTAAAAAACGCTCGACGGGGTGCTTGCTTGTAGGGTATGGTTAAGGGTCTAGACTGGGTGTATGCGGGGTCTAAGCGGATTTCATAGCTGGTATTTGCAGTCCAGACGGGTTTTGACTACCTTGACGACATTGGCGGTGGGTTGAGATCAAGATTTTAGGCGGAAGTCTAGACGGATTTTGAAAGATATTTTAGAACAATGCATACAAACCTAACATATAACTCCAATAAGATTTTACACTATTAACACTTAAAATTATAGCAGATTAACTTATATATATTAAACTTATTTTAGTTTTGTTTATGAAATTGACCATGCCAATGCCATGACTTAACTTGTGAGGCGTGAGGTGGAAATTGGAGGGTAGTGGTCACGGGGCAGGACGACATTCACATGGGTAACCATGCCGGCCATATCCCCCAACCTCGATCAATAGAACCAACCAACTTCCACCCTTTTAACTTTTTCGGTCTTCAATCGGTATTCGAGGTTGCCTCGATCTCCAATTATCTTGTATTCTTGTTGCCGTTGCCGAGGAATAGATCCAGGCTAGGTTTTCTAACAGTTTCGCGGGTTAGGTTTTGGATCGAGCTAAATCGAGTTCAAATTCGACTTAACAAACACTTTGGTAGGACTATCATGCAAATCAACTACACCAATTGTTAGATCGAACAAACACGTTAGAATAAAGTTGGTAGACTCTTTACTCTTCCATTTATATCGGATTATAGGTTCCTCTTTTTTTCCTTTTCTTTTATAATAGAAAAGAATTTTAAAAAATTACATCGGAAATAAAATTCATCATCCAATAATATAGAATTTAAAAATAAATTGTTTTAAAGATATTTTAGTATAAATACTACTGGTAGCTTTTAACAATGTTTAAATGGGGTTCGGATCTCATTGAGTTGATTTTTTCCATAACTATGTAAATGCAACAGGTAAACCGGCTTGCGCCGACCGTCAAGACCTCTTGACATCCCCTGCTCCCCACCAATGAGCCACTCTGACTGGAGCCAAAACTTTGGTAGGGTAAACTTTTTTATAGTGACTGACCCCACCGCTTTGCGGCTTCATACCCCAAAAACCCCTGGCGAGATTTTTTTAGGAGGCTAAGTAACACTTTCGCAAAGTGCGATCCACGGTCGCAACCTCACCTACCTGCACACAGACCACTTTCACCACTTCGGCTTCACCTACTATATATTTTAACGGTTTTTTAAAAACAATTTAGGTCTTGTAGTGTTGAGGTGAATATACAGTGCGAGTGTTTATTAATTGAGGTTAGCCTAGGATAGTGAGAGTATCACATGAAACTATACAAGAGTACAAATTTATTATAGTTTTGTCATCAAATCTTCACACCATTATTTTCCCCTTTTGAATGTACATAGGAGCAAGTGGAGTGTCACAAGAAACCACTAAAGTTATTGATATTATAATATTCAATAAAGGACATAGGTGAAACATGCATTTTTATATCTGACTTGTTATATGCACGGTCAATAATTCTGGATAAATATATTATCAATTCACCAATTTCTAGCGTGTTAAATTGTTTTCAGACAAAAACATTTATCGACACTGAAAGTCAGTGAATTAATCAGTAAAGTAATACTTTTAATTGTCAAATTTTAAAACTCTTTCACATCCATAAATTAATATTTTTCCGTTTGTGTAACTTTGTTACATTAGATCCGTCACTGGTGGCAATTTACCCATTTAACGGTGGTTTCCTATCATTTTCATTTTAAAAGGCTATTTTAAGTAATTTGCCCTAATTAAGGACGGTTGCCGTAATTTCACCCTATTACCTTAATTATGAAAGTTTTAACTCATCATAATCTGTAAATTTGGGTGGTGATTAGGGTGACAATGCACCTATTTATCAGCATGAATTTTTTTTGAATTTAAATTTTCATGTTTTATAGAGAAAAAAGTTGCAGATGTTATGGCTTAATTACGGGATAATAAAGTTAATTAGTTAGGTATTTTCCCGTTACACATGCCATTAACGTCTTTTCTCGTCCTATTTTTCGACCAACGATCTTATTGTGCGGCTTAATTTCTGATTTCCGTTTTCCTCTATGTTGAAATTTTGCCTATCAATTACAAAAAATTACAAAAAAATTAACAATTCTAAGTCTCCCACCCAAAAAGTTATAAAATTAACAATTTTGCCCAAAACCATAAATGAATAGAAACTGGCAAAGTACAAAGGCTACCTTGCGAAATTCTTGAATTCTTATTCACGGAAACTAAATACACCGCAAATCAGGGTTAAAGGCACCCCGTCAATATGAACATGGTGCACGTCTATATAAATGTGGTGTCATAAATCCTGATTAATTTGTCTTTAATTTTCAGTGTCTAATGGTGATTTGTGGTGTATCTATCAACTCCAGCTCTTGTTTGTCATGCGATCCACGTTTAACCAATCAATCAATTGGCTCATGTTTTCACTAATGTTGCTCTTAAGTGATCATTTGTCAAACTCATCACCCAAAAAGTGTATGGACCTAATGATTTGATGAAAAACGTGACACATTCAAACTAGGAATTAGCAAAGATTTAGGGGGTAGGTCTTAATTTGCCTTATCCCAATCTTTTTTTTTTATGACGAGGAACCCACCTTCGGTGGCAAACCCCGAGCACGTGACCCAGCCAGCAAGAGCCACGTATCAGGTAAACCGGCTTGCGCCGACCGGCTCGACCCAGTGGTTGTTTGTCAATATTGTCACTCATAGGTTGCTTCTTTTTTTAATGGCACTGTCACTTAAGTTTGTTTGTCATAGTAGGATTTTAGATAGTTAAAGTTCTAAGGTATTATATAGAATGTTCGCCAAAACCAATACATAAAAGAATAAAACAGTTTCTCTATATTTAGATCGGATATTGTATGTGATCTATCATTTAAGAGGTTTCTTATATAGGGTCATAAGAGTATTTTTATTCTAATAGGGTAGGTTCAAATGAGGATGATGCTCCCAACTCGATCGATTATACTAAAGGAAGTCGCTTTATAACTAAAATGTCCCTCGATCATACAATGAAGTTTCTCAACAAGAAGTTAATTGGGCCTAAAGGCCCGTTTTCTGTTGGTAGAGTATCATTTGCCACAGTTACTGGACCTCGATGCATCACCACATTGGGCTTTTGTTAAAGAAAATAACACTTTTGTTGCAAACACAAAAGTTTTTTTTTTTAAAAAAAAAAAACCTTACAATTAGATTTAGAAATGCTTTTATTTGAAAACTTTAAATATTAATTTATGGTTTGATTCGTTGAAACATTAGTACAATATTATAACATTCTTATTAGAATAATGCCATGTACACATTATAATTAAGTTCTTTGCATCCCTCCATCCCTTTTGAATACTAAACGCAATTGGATAACAAGCTGATCTCTGCATCCCTTTTGAATACTAAACGCAATCATAGTCAAAGTGTGACAAGAACCCCTACTATATTCAGGTAACCCCTTAGCGACCCATACACCCGCTTGAGAAGTCCCATAACATCATTCTCTACGTCACCAATAGTGGTAAATAAAAATGACAGAAAGTGATAACTTTTGGCCCTGCAAATGTCCTCGTAGTTCTTCCTCTTATTATCAGCAACCACTCTAGTTGTTTTACCCTTAATACAACCCTTTAGAAAATAAACAATGTATAAGAAATAAACTATCTAGCACATCACAACAAACATAACCTTAATACAATCCTTTGGGAAATAAACAATGAGTCAATGATACATATTCAATGATACATACCCACTGTTAAGGAGCAAGACAAACATTGGATTTTCACCCAAAAAAAAGGGATGGAGGTAGAGATCGAACCCGAGACCTCCTGACTTCCCCCTTGCTCCCTACCAGTAAGCCACCCAACTGGGGCCACCTTTAAACACTATTTACATACTCTTAGTCAGCTGAACCAACCAATGATGGTTTTCATAAGATCCAATTTTATTCTGCCCCATTGTTAATTGTAGTTGATGCTGGAAAACAGTCAAAGTAAGCAAGCATGCATGAACATGACTGAACACCCATACAATTGATGAGGGTGCCATGTGCAAACACTGTAACATCTCCTCTCATTGTTAAACAACGGTGATGCAAAGTCAACCTACATCCACCTCCATTTAATGCTAGCTCTTTATCTCCACATTTGACCCTTTGAGTATTCACCTCTCTCAACCAACCAACGGTTTCTTTTTGAGGTTGACACTAGAGTCAAGACTCAAGAGGGAACTACACATAAGCTAGCCATATATATATATATATATATATATATATATATATATATATATACCCTTTTAATCATTAAAATTTGTTAAAAGAAAATATAATAAGTTATTTTAGATTTTTATATAATAATAGAGATTTTTTTTTCTTAATTCAGTTCGATTGAGCTAAATAGCTTTATATCTAAATTGAGTATTGTATGGATGGGGTTAGCTCTATTACTCACAAGCGATTTTATTATTTTAAAAGAATTCAAGAGGGAGTCTTAATATGGAGGGTAACACTATAACCACTAAACAAATTGTGATTAATATCCCTTTTTTAAACAAGGTCATCTAAACATCATACTAAAAGAGATTTTTATTTTTATTTTTATTTTTTTTTACAGTTTTTCTAATATGTGTCATTAGGGCATAAGTTGAGAGATTTATAATTGGGAAAGTTCTTCAATAGTATTATACAGCAGTATTTTAGCTTTTTTTAATATTGTTTTTCGAGAGTCAAATGTTTTATTTGGTAGAAAATGTTTTTCAATTAATTTTTTTAACTTTATAGGCGAGCGGAGCCTCTTTGGGATAGCTGGCCATGGCCCCTCATTTTATAATAATATATTTTAAAATTATTTTGAATTTGATATAAAACAACTAAAAAATCAAACAAATATAAAATAATCTAACTTGTTTTTTTTATTAGGTAAGAATTCGAGTTCAGACATATCTGAATCAAGGGCCGGACAAGCCAGCAAACGAAAGGACCGTCTAACAATCCTAACATACAAGAAAGCATACCGGTGCAAACACAAGCAAACGACTTGTCGCAGATCTAGATTTAAACACAAGGTTTTAATGTCTCTTGTGTAGGACCCGAATTCAAATTAGACAACCCTTCTAGATCTAAATTGGAGGAACATTTTACAACATAATTAATCAATGTTGAATATTGTTTTGAGTTTAGAACTCAAAAAGAATACATTAAGACGGGTGTGGGTACCGTGTGATTGGGTCCCCAAGTTATGGAATGATCACCATTTTTCAGGATCAATTGAATATGGAATTCTTAAATTATATTACATTTCATTCATTGTTGAGGTCTACCTCTAGCTCCTATTATTATATTTCTTGAGTCATGTTACATAATACTCCCTCTGTTAATTATGTTAATTAAAACTTATCGTTTACTATTCATGCACGCTTTTTTAGAATGATAAAAACTATATAAAATATTAACATTTTTTTAAATTTGTTTTTATAAATTCATACTTAATTGAAATAAGTATGAAATTATTAAAAAAAATTATTAAAAAAGTTAATAGTTTATATAGTTTTTAACACCTTAAAAAGCGTACGTGAATAATAAAACGTCAAGTTTTAATTAACGGAGGGAGTACCATTTAAATGGTCAACGCCAGAACCATCTTTTTTTTTTATACAAGGAAAGAGTTTGGGTGATGTTAGTCAAATCTTTTTATTTTTATTTGTTTGATTAGGTAAAAATCCTGTTAACCAAATCCTGTTGATTCACCACCCAAAAAACCCATCTTTTTTTTCCCACCAATCGGGTTAGGCTGTGGCAGATATCATCTAACATTTTTTTTAAACCCATCATTTAAAATATCAGATAAATCATTATTTGAGAAATTGAAAACGACAAATGGATCGATGAATGAGAGAGCAACAAAGGTACAATCTAGCCAGAGAGGCAACAATAGAGCAATATACAAACATTGAAGACGAAGAAGGACAACCAACGAAGCCAAACTAAACGATGGTCAATCTCATTAAGATTTTTTTAAATTCCGAATGGTACCCCTAAGGTTAAGTCTATTCCAGTTGGTGTCCCATAGTTCTATTTTTTCTGGATGGTGTCCTTAAATTTTCCCAAAATTCCGGCCCGTGCCCCTAATCCCCTCAATCTTCTAACCCCGTTTCTTTTATTAAAAAAAAAAAAGGAAAATGAAATTGAGAACCCATTAGTGCTTACTCCTGCCGCATGGTGTGGAGAACCTATCACCATGGCCTTTGATTGTTTCATCTACTCATCTATCACGGGACATCAAATTCATCTGTAAGTAGGAGGAAGGCAACAGAAGCACGAAGGGAAAGTTTGTATCATTGTATGCCCCTTCAATTTCTGGATTTTTTCCCTCATGCTCTCTACAAATATGCAAATGCGAATTTGAGAATTTTCCCTTGGATTCGAACCGATTGTGGTTCGTTCATGTAATTGTTGATGAATTTCAAACCATAGATGTTTCAATTACTTCTTGTAACTTTCAAATTCTATGGAAAGTGCTTGCATTTTTTAGCCCTGATGGTTAGTTTATGAAACCTAACTTTTAGATTTGAAATTTGATGGATCGTTGTTCGAATTTGTTGATTATTTGAGAAACCTCGGCCTTCAATTTACAAATCTTACGATTTGTTCTTCATGATGACCTTTGGGATGGGTAAAATTTGAGGGGGTTTTTGTGTGTTTTTGTTCTCCCTCGCTTGAATCGGAGCTTGGCAGTGCTGTTCGCCACCGTTCACCTCACCGAATCGACGCTTTGAGATCGTTGATGGCAGATATGGACAAGGACAAGAAGGCAAGCTCGTAAGCATTGCAACCATGGCAGGCGGCAGGCGGGTTGAGCTAAAGGTTGAAGAAGCATATTTAATTTCCTTTTTTTTTTAATAAAAGAAACGGAGTTAGAAGAATTAGGGGGTTAGGGGCACGGGCCGGAATTTTGGGAAAATTCAAGGGCACCATCCGGAAAAAATAAAGCTATAGGGCACCAACTGGAATAGACTTAACCTTAGGGGTACCATCCGGAATTTCCCAAATATTTATAAAATACTGAAGAAAATACTAAAATCTTTTAAAAAAATATATCAAATTCCAACGATTTCTCTATTTTTGCATAACTCTACATTTAATAGATGCTTTAAATATCACTACTTTTATCTATTTGAAACAAATATATAAATTTTTTTTTCACTCATCCATTCTCTATGATTGAATTTCATTGAATCTTGTGCTAACATTCAATGTAGAATATTCAGATAATTTCTACAATTGCTACAAATATAGCAAAAATTTCCACCCCTCTTTTATTTATTTATTTTAGAGATTGAGATAGAGCAGCGGTTGGAATAGAAAAAGCCTGATTTTCTTCAAAATTTCCACTTTATGCAAGATAGTAGCAACCTGCAAAGACACATCACCGGGATTAACATCAATCCAACAACCGTCTTCTCCAACGCACCCTAGCGAGGACAAATGGTAAAAGATCGACCTATATATGTATATAGGGCGCGGTTAACGAAGATCGAGAACACGTAACTCGATCTCAAGGTACTATAGCTCATTCCTTACATTCTATTGTCGATCACCATTGTGTTAGCTACTTACCTTTTGTGTGTTCTAAATAACGTTGAGTGTACTGTGTGTATCTTGGTTTTGCATTGAGATTTATATAGTAAGACTTTATTACACTTTCATTGTGTTTATATTTATGGACAAAATATATATCTTCCCTTTATAGCAAGTCTATATCTATATGGTCATATGGACACGTCTACATCGGTTGCTCACTTACGCGTTTTGTATTCCGGAAATTAATTATCGGCACTGACTGAAACATTGGACCACTTTTTTTTTAATTTATTTTTTATTTTAAAAAAGAGAGTTTCGTATGTGATTTAAATTGTCCCAAAAAATGGCCTACAGTCTCCCGGCCGACGGACGTTTAGAAGATGATCCACAACTTCGAGTTCTCATTCGGAAGGATGCACTAGGAAGAGCGGTCTCTCGGGATCGTCCGACCTAATCTTTATCTGCTTCAAAAAAAAAAATGCCCCCAAAAATTATTTTTAATTTAATGATTTTTCTATTGGAACTTTTTTTAAATTTTAATTAGTTTATTCATTTTTAAATTAGATTTATGTTATAGGATAGAAAAAACGTTAATTTAATCATGACCGGGATTTAGTTCTATATGGAAAATCAAAACACTTTCCATAGAAAAAAAAGGCTATCTAATTTTTATTATTAATAAAGTTAATTTTGGGGAAAAAATGATCACTCGAAAATGCGATTGTCGGTGAAAAAACCTTGAAAGCTGAAATCAAGAATCAAGATCCGAGTGGGGGCGTATATTGCATTTATCAACATTGCACATAAGTCAACATTGCACATAAGAGATAGAACAATACATTAACAAACCACATAAATGACACTTCCTATATCTACCAGAGATTTATGTTGCATCAAAGAAATAAGTCGCTCTTTGATTAAATAAATAACGGATTTTCTATCCTAATAAACTTTATCGGGAAAGATTTTCCAAATTTAAATTATTTTTAGTTTTTTTTTTAATATTGATTTCCTAGGGTGGCTTATTATTTTGATAGAGAATCTTTCTCGATTAAGGTTTTTAGAAAGACTGAATAAATAAATGTTATATCAACTAATTAACAAACTAATACACATATTAAACGTTAGATACACGAACATATATATGCGAATGCAAGTACAACAACTACCTAGAAGAACAAGCAACCCAATAAGAAATTAAAATGAAAAGATTTATGTGGTGAGGTCTAATCCGAATTCAAATTATATTTTTTAAATTAACTTTGATCGTTGTTCCATTTGGTATAATGATCTTCCGTGATGTCATTCATATTAATTAGAGATAAAAAAAATAGGTGAAAATTAAACCAAAAATATAAGAGGGAGAAGACCCTATATAATGGCTTAAGCTTTTGTATTAGAAATTGGTGGATTATGACCTTAATTATAACCAAAAATAAAATACACCCGACATGATTCGCTCTTTCATGATGTCTCAAAAACAACCGAAGCTCTTGCATTTAGAATCGTATTATGACCCAAGGTCAATTTTAGATGATTTGGGTTGAATTTAAGAAGGGAAGATCGATGACGAAGAAGGTGAGAGGTAGAGAGGAAATAGATGAGTCTATTTGGTGTAATGATCTTCCGAACTCTTACCTAATCAAAAAAAAAATACGGAGGGAAAGAGATACAGAAGAGAGAGAGAGAGATTAGAAGAATTGATTACTTGATTATTCATTGGATGACTAATTATAAGGTACTACCTCCGTTAAAAAATGTAAGTACTTTTAGGCATTTGTACACAAATTAAGGAAATCGTAAATTTATTTCATTTAGAGCATGAGCAACCATGGGCTTTACTTACCTTAAGGTTGCTAAATGGTAAGACCATGGTTGTAGCCTTTACCTTAAGGTAAGAGGTGGGAAGGTGTTACCTTGGTAGAGAGAGGTAATCTCTTTCCTTTTCTAATTTTTTTTTTATGATAAAGTAGGATGATATCTTTTCCATTTACATTTATTAGTTGTAATAAGATTTAAAATGAAATCAAAATATATTTATATTTCATTATTTTTTTAAAATAAAATAGGGTTTTTTAGCTAAGTGTCAATTTTCTATAAGGCCTTTTGCAAAATGTCCACTTTTATTTTCCCTTTTGCAAAATGTCCTAATATTACATTTTTGCCCCTTCTTCCCATTCCCTTCCTTCCTTCCCATCCTTATTGCGGTCACCACCTCTATCGTTGTCACCACTCCTATCGTTGTCACCACCACTCCTATTGCTGTCACCACCACCCTTATCACTGTCACCACCACCTCTATCACTGTCACCACCACCCATATTGTTGTCACCACCTCTATCGCTGTCACCGCCCTATCGCTGTCACCACTCCTATCGCTGTCACCACCACTCCTCACGCTATCACCACCACCCCCATCACTGTCACCAACACCCATATTGATGTCACAACCCTTATTGTTGTCATCACCTCTATCGTTGTCACCGCCCTATCACTGTCACCACTCCTATCGATGTCACCACCACTCCTATCGCTGTCACCACTACCTCTATCACTGTCACCACCCTTATTGTTGTCACCACTTCTATCACTATCACCGCCCTATCGCTGTCACCACTCCTATCGTTGTCACCACCACTCCTATCGCTGTCACCACCACTCTATCGTTGTCACCACCACCCTTATCACTGTCACCAACACCCATATTGTTGTCACCACCTCTATCGCTGTTACTGCCCTATCGTTGTCACCACTTCTATCACTGTCACCACCACTCCTATCACTGTCACCAGCACCCATATTGTTGTCACCACCTCTATCGCTGTCACCGCCCTATCGTTGTCACTACTTCTATCACTGTCACCACCACTCCTATCACTGTCACCACCACCCATATTGCTGTCAGCACCTCTATCTCTGTCACCACCACTCCTATCGCTGTCACCACCGTTATTAGAGATGATTGCAGTGACACTGTCGGTGGTGACACATACAATATCAACTTTTTTTGGTGATATATTTGTTGTTTGAGTTTTTTTTACAGAATCATTGTCACCACTAATGTCACCACCCTTATTAGAGGTGACGCTCTTGGTAACACATGTAATTTCATAAAATTTTTTTAAAAAATATATCGTGTAATCAAACACAATATGACAAAAATAAAAATAAAAAAACATATAATTATATGAAAAATCTAGTGTAATCAAACACAATATCACCATAAAAAAGTGTAATCAAGCAATAGTATGTCAGCCCTTGACAATAAAGCCATCATGTTTAACACTAAAAACAGTTCATACTGAATACATTATCGATCCCTCCATCTCACAAACACCATAAGTTGGCACTGGTTGGTTGGACATCTTGGGCAGTATGGAGAATCAAAATCAGGTTGAGAAGTCCCAGTCTGCATCCTACTATTTGGTTGCCTCTTTTTATCTACTTGATAATCACTTGATTCCTTAAAACAATTCCTCATTCCAACCTAATATACTCAGATTTCAACCAAACCCCAACAAAGTCAATCAATATCAAATTTGGGTGGAGTGATAGCTCAAACAAATATCAGCTCAAAAGGAAGCAGCAGATGAGACAGTGCAACACTTCCCCTAATTGAGAGACCATATATGTAAAATCCTAATTCGCGGGTCAATAAACCTATTCAAACAATGAAATGACACAGAGAAGAGAGAGACCTGTATATTTGCCAGCACGTTGGAATGGCGCCTCAACACCTTCTTCTTCGCTCGACTGGTACCGAACTAGGAATGCGCCACCAGCGGTGGAATGGCGCCTTCACGCGCCACCAGCGGATGGTACGGGACTAGGAAAAACGCTGGAAGAATCCACGCCTGGCAGCGTCCGATGACGACAGGTAGTGGCTTCGGGGGCCAGATCTGGCACCATTGGAGCTCGGATCCGGCAGTAGAGATTGTGCAGAGGTGGTGGCGAAAACCGTCGGTGGAGGAGGACAGGGAGAGGGAGCCTGTGCAGAGGACGCCAATTCCACCTGTCGAGACCAAGGATTGCAACCACCGGAGCAGCCCCTGCCTGAGATCGAAGTCGCCCCCGCCTCCTGGCCTCATATCACTCAACTTGCCGGATCTGGAGCCGATATCGACGGCCGATTTCGATCTGCAACCATGGAATTCGACTCAGATTTGAAGCCCTTACTCAGATCTAGACTTGAAATTGAGTGATTCCTCCGAGTTCTATTCATCCATGGCATCTACTGATTGGAGCTCGGATCTGGCGCCATTGGAGCTCGGATCCGGCAGCAGAGGGAGCGACGGTGGAAGAAGCGCTCGGCCGACTCGATTCCTCGTTCAATGGAAGCGCTCGGCGGTGAAAGGGTTTAATGGAAGCGATCTGACCTATTTTAATCGGGGATAAATGGTTGAATTATAAGGCAGGGGCAAAACGGGATTTTCAAAAATTTTTAGGACATTTAGCAAAAACTGATTTTAAATGGACATTTTGCAAAAGAGGGTTGTTAAAATGGACTTTTAGCCAAATATCTTCAATAAAATATCCCATTGGTTTAATTTTATTTTTTTCTATAATTTGAGCCTAATTTTACCCTATATATACCCCATCTTGATCTATTGTAGTTGCACCTATTTTCTATAATTTGAGCCTAATTTAACTTTTTTTATTTTAATCTAGATGTAATAAAATATATTTATATTAACTACTTGCTATTTTTATTTATTTATAAAATTATAAATAAAAATAATTCACAATAATATATGATGATACACATATAATAAAGAAAAAGATATAAAGGAAAAGAAAAAGTGAAAATAAATTTGAAAAGAGGTAAAAGAGGTTTCTCATGGTTGTAGAAGAAACCTTTTAGAAAGAGGTAGAAAAAGTGAAAATTATTTTAAACAAAAAAATAAATGAGTTGTAAAGTTGTGATAGGAAGATGGAAAAAAAAAGAGAAAGAGGTTACCCCATGGTTGCGGATGGTCTTATACCCCTAAACCTAGAAAACCTAAAAGGACTTATATTCTCAAACAAAAATCTAAATCTAAAAGAACTTATATTTTTGAACGGAGGAAGTATAAGTGTATATTTATACCTTAAACTACCCTAATCTAATATAATACAGTATCTATAATATATGAGATGATAACAAATCGCAATCATGAAAGTAAAGGAGCTTTGGCCTTGAGCCACATCTTCATCGAAGCTTGCAACAACCTTTAAACCGGCTTATCAATGTGATTCTTGGGGTTTGGTAGTGCCCATGGAAGATTGAAATCGTTAGGACTATACATTTTGTCTCATCCTGAAGTCATTGCTTTCGTTCGAAAACCACAATATAAAAAGGTAAAAAAACCAAAAAATAAACCAAAATAAGAAAACAAACGAAAACAACAATATAAGTCCAACATACATATCTATTAATCTATAAAAGAGTGAACTTGAGAATGAATAGTATTTCCCACTTTGAATTTTTTAATGATTTTTTTAATATGTAATGCCATTCAAATTGGATTGTATGTTATTTAATTCTTTGTACATAATTAATTTCCTAACGATCATACATGAAAAGAATTAGGCGACTGGTGATGGTTGCTTTGTTTTTGTTTCAGAAAATTGTATGTGAATTTTCATTTAATGAAATTTGTCCCTTTACTTTGATCAGCAGGTATTAGGTTGGGAAAAATTAGTTTATTAGTGAGGGACCACAAAACAAGAAATTCCATCCAAAAAACTCGCAAGTCGATGAAACTTGCTTGAATCTCTTAAATTTATTTCAAATTAATCTATTTGATCCATGAATCATTTGTTTATGCATATAGTGTTCCCTAAAATTCAAATTGTTTGTTTATATTAATCCGAATATCGATATAGTTCAGTTTTAGGAGTGGGCCTTACTCCGTTACTCGTCTTTTAAAATACGAAAATAAGTACAAAAAAAAAGTAAGAGGAATTTTAATTTATTTTCTTTTTCAAATGTTCGTTGAAATTTAATTGTTTTTGTTGAAGTGGATTAAGATTGAGAACCAAGTAAGAAGTAGTCTTTGTGTATTAATTGTCAATAAGTGTTCGTTTTATCACTATAAGAACGATCCCATCCATTTTTGTCTCATACGGAGTATTAATTATGCATTGATTTTTTGTTTTGCTTGTGTTGATTTATTTATGATGTAAGGTGGTCTTCATGGATTGATAATAGGGTACTTGTGATTGTATGTTTTAGCATTGTTTTATTTTATTAGGTTGTTATTGTAGGTTACTTGTGTATAAGCTTGATCCGTCCTATTGACTAAGTTGCATTAAGCCTCTATGTAAGCCTCTCTTAAGAATCGATCAATTGAGTTACATGAGATGAATGTGTATTGAAATTAGGACCTCTTAAATTATGGTCTTGAGTAGATCAGCGATTTCTGCAACTTGTAATGCCTTTTTCTATGTTTTTTATATCCAGGTTTGTTCAATGCTCTTATTGATTTCTAATAACCTTCATTGTTTTGCCTATGTGCTTTTGGGACCAATTTATTTTTAATGTACACGAGTATTTTTTATTGTTCGGTTCTTTTGAATTTGTCAATTTTGGAAAAATGAAGCAAAGTGTTAAAGGGCAAATAAAAGTGAAGTGCTAAACAAAATCAAAACACCTTTAATTTTCCTAGGAGAAGGGATTGGTTCTCTTACTTACAACTCTCATTGTTATGGAAAATCGTCGTGGATGCTTAAAAAAAATCATATATGAATCGATAAGAGTCATTTGTATTGAATATCCACTTGGAGGAGTTCAATGCATGTTTGGCCAAGTTTGTCAACGAGGCAGATGGTGAAACTATGATGCTTGATTTTGGTTTCAATATTCTGGTTTTGCAATTGTTTCCCTCTTTTCTGTATCAACTCAATTAAGTGGTAAAATGTGACAAATTGATCAGATTACACCTGATTTTAACATTGATTATCATGCCACTAATTGTTCAACACGCTATATGAATATGAGAAGATTTTTACTTCTCTTGTAGATTTCTACATGTTGTACAAATATGATAAGACCGCGCGCTAGCGCGCAGCAATTGACCTAGTATATACAAATACACGTACATCGTAGTTGTAATGTACTCGATCATGGTCATACATACATATATATACAAATATATTTGGTGTACATTGTAGTTGTAATGTACTCGATCATGGTCATACATACATATATATACAAATACACGTACATCAATTATTGAAAATGATATATTCAGTAAAAATTGAGAATAAATGTTGTGCAGATTGATGCTAGATCCTTAAAAAATAGTAAATTGGAACCATGGCGTTGTGAATGGAGCAACTTATACGTTAGAAAGATCCTTCTCATTTAACCCTTCATCTATAATACCCAATTCAAATTAGATGGATACTGAATTGGAGGACGATCGAATATAAAAAAAGTTAACAAATACACAATACTGATGAAAATTAGATGCGCAGCGGAAATTTAGAAACTATTTTCTATCATCTAATCGCAAGGATCTTCATGCATAAAATCGATAGATCAAATCATTGTTCATAGGAGATACCTCTTGATGCGTGAACCGGATCTGAAAAGGGAGGATTCGGAAGAGAACTAGAGCCCCACGTGTTGCTCCTCTACTTGGTCCACAAGAGCCCGGTCTAGATCTCCTTTGCCTTCGACTGCTAGGACGAAGATCGAAAGGTGAACAATCAAATTGCTCTTGATTGATGATGGTGGAATTCCGCCCTCACGTCTGTTGAACGGCAAAACTCACGCTCTCTTTTGGGATGTGTTAATTAGGTCAAGTCACGATAAGCCCATCTTTATAAGCTTATATTTATACCTTACTTGACTAATTATTTATTTCACAAATAAATCTTATCCCATTATTATTAATATATATCTAATATACACTAATAATAAAATCATCTATCTTTTGATCAAGACCGTCAACTCTAAGTGTGTGACTGCATAGGACCCGTTTATAATAGTCATGAGTTTAACCCGTTTAAGCCCATTAATCGTAGTTGGCTTCTAGCAAAGTATTACGACTCCTAAAATAATCGGATTGAATATCTCTATCAATTGTCCTATTCCATAACTAGTCATTGCACATTAAATTAAAGGACACAATTCCTTCAATCTCCCACTTGTCCTTAAACAAGTGTGCAATTTCAGATACCCGTGTCTCTTAATGTCATATTTGATGATATGGTGACATTCATATCTATTATCAAATATGTTTCTTGAACTCCGAGTTCGAACTGTCAATTAAACGGATGATTACAAATAATCCATACGAGCATGGCCATGCATTTTCAGTTCTTGCTCTCCAAGTGGCCTAGACACCATTCCTTTTCAATGCATCACAGTATGCATGAAGAAGGAGGACATCTACAGTCTTGTATGACTATGACTCCCACTCAACTTTTGGCAATCCCAACTACGACCTTTATAACTCCCTGTTACGGAAAGCGTTTAGTCGTGTCAAAGAAATACTAATCATCAAGAGGGACCATAACACACTCATGTATGAGGAATCTACTAATCATGGTTTAACTTAAAACTCTGCAATCCCTTTTGTAGAGTCTTAAGGTGGGTTTGTCCTATATATATCATCCATACATATATATGTAATTGACTAGACATCTCCATGTCCCTATAGCCCATGAAACCTGACGCTATCAGTCAACTTACAATATAGTCATTTAATAAAATCACCTATGTCCAATTTGATGATTTCAGACTACGGACTTTTGATAATTCATAACTGCATTTCACTTAATGGGGTTTCATTTACCAGAACACTTAAGATAAGCCCATTTGCGAACTACGAATTATTTGGACATTTTATTTATTATCGTTCAACACAATATATAAATAAAGATGAAATATCATATATCATAAAATCATCCAATCGAACATAAACTTAGTGTCTAACATTCTAAACATAAAACATAATAGAAAGCAATCTCAAAGCCATTCTCCAATGTGTTTGAGACCCTTAGCCCTAGTGTGACTATCATGCTTGGGCCTAGGCATAGGCTTTGTCAATGGATCTGCAATGTTGTCATCTGTATGCACCTTACACATCTTAATGTCACCCTCGGTGACTATGCGTCGAATAAGGTGATACTTCCTCATAACGTGTCTGGATTTGGAGCTCGAGTTCGGTTCCTTGGCCTGGGATATGGCACCATTGTTGTCACAATGGATGTCAATAGGCCCTGAGATGCCAGGAACAACACCGAGTTCATCTATGAACTTCCTCATCCAGACAGCCTCCTTAGCCGCTTCACTAGCAGCTATATATTCAGCCTCTGTCGTAGAATCAGCAACTGTGTCTTGTTTAGAGCTCTTCCAGCTCACAGCTCCACCATTAAGGACGAAAACATATCCCGATTGAGACTCAAAGCCATCTCGGTCAGTCTGGAAGCTCGCATCAGTATAGCCTTGCACGATCAAGTTGTCATCACCCCCGTATACTAAGAAATCATCCTTAGTTCTTCTCAAGTACTTCAGGATGTTCTTAGCTGCACACCAATGTGCCTCTCCTGGATTCGATTGGTATCTGCTACACATACTGAAAGCATATGCAACATCAGGTCGTGTACACACCATGGCATACATGATAGATCCTATAGCAGAAGCATAAGGAATCTTACTCATCTTTTCTAGCTCAGTAGGTGTCTTAGGACACTGCTTCTTACTGAGATATACACCATGTTGCATAGGCAGAAACCCTTTCTTGGAATCTTGCATTTTGAATCTGTTGAGAATCTTATCTATATAAGTTCCTTGACTCAATCCAAGCAATCTCTTAGATCTATCTCTATAGATCTTTATTCCAAGTATATACTCTGCCTCTCCCAAGTCTTTCATTGAGAAACATTTCTTCAGCCATTCCTTAACGGACTCTAGCATCGGAATGTCCTTCCCAATAAGTAGTATGTCATCCACATACAAAACTAGGAAGACCACTTTACTCCCACTAAACTTCTTGTATACACAAGGGTCCTCTTCACATCTGATGAAATCAAACTCTTTGATCTTCTCATCAAATCGAAAGTTCCAACTCCTGGATGCTTGTTTAAGTCCATATATAGATCTCTTAAGCTTGCATACCTTCCCGACATTGCTTGGATCTTCAAAACCCTCTGGTTGTGTCATATACACATCCTCTTCCAAGAATCCATTCAGGAAGGCGGTTTTGACATCCATTTGCCAAATCTCATAATCATAATAAGCGGCAATAGCAAGGATTATCCTAATGGATCTTATCATGACAACTGGTGAAAAGGTCTCATCATAGTCTATACCATGAATCTGTTTAAAACCTTTGGCAACTAATCTTGCCTTGTATACAGATACCTTTCCATCCTTACTTGTCTTAAGTTTGAAAACCCATTTGCTCCCTATGGGTTTTACCCCATCTGGCAAATCTATCAAGTCCCATACTTGATTTTCAAACATTGAATCCATTTCGGATCTCATGGCCTCAAGCCATTTCTTGGAGTCTGGACCCGTCGTTGCTTGCTTATAGGTATTAGGCTCATCATGTTCTAGCAGAAGAACATCAAGGTTTACATTCAAGATGAAATCATCATAACGTCTTGGTTGTACCCTTGGCCTATCTGATCTACGGGTGGGTTCAACTGGTTCAACAACTGGAGCTGGAACAGTTTCCACAACTATTTGTGGATCCTCTTGTTCCGGTTCTTGGATGATTTGGGGCCCTTGGCCTTCCAAAACCATCAACTCATCTTCGACATCATCTATGTCATCTCGTTGTTGAGTTTGTTGCTCTTCATCATGAACTGGTTCAAGATGAATATTTCTCCCACTTGACTTATTGGAAATGAACTCTCTTTCCAAAAAGACACTATCCCTTGCAACAAACACCTTTTGTTCAGCGGGATTGTAGAAGTAATATCCAAAACTACCTTTTGGATACCCTATAAAATAGCATTTATCTGATTTAGGGGCAAGCTTATCCGTTTGTAAACGCTTTACATAAGCTTCACATCCCCATATCTTCATAAAAGACAATTTTGGAACCTTTCCAGTCCATATCTCATATGGAGTTTTGTCTACAGCTCTAGACGGAGTCCTGTTTAGTGTAAGTACGGCAGTTGTGAGGGCATATCCCCAGAAGGATACCGGAAGGTCAGCAAAACTCATCATAGATCGGACCATGTCTAACAGGGTCCTGTTTCTCCTTTCAGATACACCGTTAAGCTGTGGTGTTCCTGGAGTAGACAACTGTGTTACTATCCCACAATTTTTCAAATGATGATCAAATTCATGGCTCAAGTACTCACCCCCACAATCTGATCGAAGTGCTTTTATTTTCTTGCCAGTTTGAGTCTCTACCTCATTTTGAAATTCCTTGAACTTTTCAAAGGATTCCGATTTATGTGACATAAGGTAAATATATCCATATCTACTCATATAATCAGTAAATGTGATGAAGTATTTATAACCACCTCTAGCTTCTGTACTCATTGGCCCACATACATCAGTATGTATAATGCCCAATAGCTCAGTAGCCCTTTCATTTGTTCCTTTGAAAGGTAAACTTGTCATCTTGCCCATCAAACATGACTCACATGTATCAATGGATTCACAATCCACGTCTTTTAGAAGTCCATCTCTATGGAGCTTCTTCATGCGGTCTAAACTGATGTGACCCAAACGACAGTGCCATAGGTAGGCTTCACTCAACTTACTTGATTTTTGCCTTTTTGTATTTATGTTATATGATTCTGTTGTAAGGTCGAATACAAACATTCCATTAATGTCTTGAGCACGAGCATAAAAGATATCATTCTTGTGAATAATTATACCTTCATCTGTAGTGCTAAAATTAAAACCTTCAGAATAAATTACTGCAGCCGAAACAAGGTTCTTTGTAATGCTAGGAACAAAATAACAATTATTTAGTTCTAAGATTAAACCAGAAGGAAGAGATAAACTAAAATCTCCTACGACAAGTGCAGCAACGCTTGCTCCATTTCCAACGCGTAGCTCTATCTCCCCTTTCTTCACTTGTCTCCTATTTCTTAGTCCCTGCACATTTGAAATAATGTGAGCACCACATGCGGTATCCAATACCCAAGTAGGACCATTATCTAATGTGAGGACATTGGTTGACAGTAATTCAATAACATAAATACCTGAAGTGTTGGAACTCAAAGTCCCATTCTTCTTGTCTTCCAGGTACTTGGGACAGTTTCTCTTCCAGTGTCCCTTCGCCTTGCAATGGAAACAATCATGGTCTGCAGCCACTCTGGGCTTCTCACCTCCCTTAGGTTTTGCAACTTTCTTGCCTTTCTCTTGGGGATTGTTCCTATTCTTGGCTACCTTCTTAAACCCTTTCCCTTTATTGACATTAAGAACTTCTTTCTTGTTGTCAGTAGGAGTATTCTGCTCAGCAGCTTTGAGCATACCATGGAGTTCATTCAGGTTCTTCTTGAGACCATGCATATGATAGTTCATCCTGAATGAGGCAAATCCATCATGCAATAAGTGCAACACGATATCTGTGGCCAACTCTTGGTCATATGGGGTGCCTAGTGTCTCCATACGGCTAAAAAGCCCAATCATGTTAAACACATGAGGACCTACTGGCTTCCCCTTCACAAGCTTGCTATCCAGTATAGCCTTGTGAGTTTCATATCGTTCAATCCTTGCTTGTTCCTGAAACAACACTTTCAGGTTGGTGATGATTGTGTAAGCATCCTGATGTTCAAACCTCTTTTGAAGATCAGGTTCCATGCCTGCTAGCATCAGACAAGTGACAGGCAAATACTCACTCCTAAGCTTTACTTCATTAGCCTTCTCCTCATCTGATGAGGTATCAGTAATGTCAGGAATAGGGGTTGATAGGACATCTTCACGCCCTTCAAACCTGAGGACGATTCTCAGATTCCTTTCCCAATCGTGAAAATTCGTTCCATTCAATTTGTTTTTCTCAACTATTGAGCGCAGGGTGAATTTCAAGTTATCGTTCGACATAATGCCTATATAAAAGGAAATGACATACAAATCAGTTTATGTTCGAAATGCAAATTACTTAGGATCAAACACCTTTAAAATAAGTAAATGCACATTTTATTCAAATTGTTATTATTCCTGGTGAATAAAATGATTCCAAGATCCCATTACACACAAGACCCAACGTACTTTTGCACTGCCTTGAGTCTTGTATGCTCAAGGTAAGTAACAATTACTAATTATAACTCCTTATAATTCTTGGTTGATGATCCACATCCAATGTAAAATCATCCTATGCCTCAAGATCCAAAACTTTGCCTTTTGGTCTCTCGTTGGGTACAACCATATCAAAGCTTATGAACCCCTTGTATAGATTCACCCTCATTAGCCCAAGATTATGGAAAGACACCCTCACTTTTGTGAAGCCCATCCAACCAAAAATCCAGAACTTAATGGGTTATGATATGAAAAGGCATTGCCCCAATTTACCTTAGGAACTTAAGTCTTTTATTTGTCTTTATTTATAAGTGAAAAAATATCATAAATAAAAACAACATAAAACTTAAAATAAGGCATTCAAAATGCAATGAAATTGTGATCCTAGTATGACCCCTACGATGCATAAAATAAAGATCTAATCTTCATGGGTCTCCACCCTCGCGCCCTTCATGGATCTCCATCCTTGAACTTCTTATGTCTTCTTGTCTTCTTGTATCAATTACAATATTTTCTAATAATCTAATTACTGAAAATAAATTACAAAAATACATAACGATACGCAGACCGTGTACAAAAAAACATAACGATACGCAGATCGTATTTATGGGCCATACTAGTCACCTTATGTATGCAAGCAATATATCATAATATAAAACAAGCATAATAAATCCATGAACATTCTTGATATTTTAATTCAAAAACTAGCAATAATATATATGGAATAAATTTTATGGTAACTATTACCTTGTATAATTGGATAGAAAATTTTTATTAGGGATAAGATATCTACCATATCTAATTAAGGTAATTTAAGATTTTACACTAAAATCATAAACATCTTCCATAACCCTAATTCCGCCCCCATCCACTCCCACTCAAATTTTGTAACAATTACAAACTTTGACAATTGTAGGATTAAGATGGTAAGTTTTCATAAAACTTAAACTTTTGACAAATTAATATATGAATCAAATTCACATAAAATCCACCAACTTTAGACATCAAAATAACTAAATTCCCAATTTCTTAAATTTAAATCAAATCAATGTATGTTTATCAAATAAAACATTTCATAAGTTATACAATAAATCATATCTATTGTACAAAACATACCAATTGATTCAAGGGAAATCATCAAATGTAACTTTTTCCGAAAATTAAATAAAACGATATCATGCTTACGCAGTACGAATACAATTTCAATCAATACGTATGCATACACAATTAACAATTAATTGTTGCAGCCTCTATCGATCGGAATCAAATTCGTATGCATACACAATTAACAATTCATTGACTTTGATCAAGTGGTATGTGGATTCCTAATTCGAACAAGGTAGCGGCTTATGATCGGAATACGATTCCGATTGTAAACTAGTTTCACATATTAAATTTTATGTATCCAATCAATCAAAATTATAATTTTAATTATACAAATTATTCCATATATCAAATATATTGCTAAATTAAATCAAAACTAACAAAAAATCAATCGATCATATCAATTTATGCAAGATGCTCTGATGCCACTGATGGAAATTAGATGCGCAGCGGAAGTTTAGAAACTATTTTCTATCATCTAATCGCAAGAATCTTCATGCATAAAATCGATAGATCAAATCATTGTTCATAGGAGATACCTCTTGATGCGTGAACCGGATCTGAACGGGGAGGATTCGGAAGAGAACTAGAGCCCCACGTGTTGCTCCTCTACTTGGTCCACAAGAGCCCGGTCTAGATCTCTTTTGCCTTCGACTGCTAGGACGAAGATCGAAAGGTGAACAATCAAATTGCTCTTGATTGATGATGGTGGAATTCCGCCCTCACGTCTGTTGAACGGCAAAACTCACGCTCTCTTTTGGGATGTGTTAATTAGGTCAAGTCACGATAAGCCCATCTTTATAAGCTTATATTTATACCTTACTTGACTAATTATTTATTTCACAAATAAATCTTATCCCATTATTATTAATATATATCTAATATACACTAATAATAAAATCATCTATCTTTTGATTAAGACCGTCAACTCTAAGTGTGTGACCGCATAGGACCCGTTTATAATAGCCATGGGTTTAACCCGTTTAAGCCCATTAATCATAGTTGACTTCTAGCAAAGCATTACGACTCCTAAAATAATCGGATTGAATATCTCTATCAATTGTCCTATTCCATAACTAGTCATTGCACATTAAATTAAAGGACACAATTCCTTCAAATACTTGATATAAAAAGTTGTGGAAACTATTGTTATATGTTTTAAAAATTTTAGACAAAAATGTTTAATAGGAGAATTTTTTCAATTTTTTTTGTTTTTTTTTATAAGATAAAAATTCGGGTGGTGGTTAGCCTACCCGAGAGCATCCCGAATGATGAGATCATGAAGATCTGAAAGAAATACAATTACAGAATACATCAAAATTAAGAACCACCCAAAACCAACCCGGAAAATCCCAATCCCTAAGCAAACAAGTGGACACAAAAACGAGAGAGGAAGGAAGCCCAACGTGGTGAAGTGGATAGCGAGCGCATGGGACAACACCTGCTGACACGATGTCTCGCCGCCGGAAAGCCGGAAAGCAGAAATCCTCGTAAGGCAAAGACGACTCCTGGGGAAGTGTGGATCACACGACGTTCCCCCCACCTATATGAGGGATCTTCGGAGACCACAAACACCACCAACACGATCACTTCGATCAATCAGGACCGCAGAACTGCTCCTCAACCGAAACTAACCACGAACCAACAGACGGACACCCAACCAACACGAGGAAATAAAGCACGGCCGCGAGAAAGGCGAAGAGCGAGAGAAGAAACCGGAATTTATTAATAGTTAATTATTGGATTTGTAACTTTAGATTAAATATACAAATCCAAGAATACTTTTATATATATAAAAAAGGATATCTACTACGTATAAACTAAATATAAATATATAAATATAAAATATATATTTATATATTTATAAATAGAAAGACACGAGATTTTTTTTTAATTCCTTTTTCCTGTTTCGGGCCATCTTTGGCCCAAGGCGTCACCTTGGGCCCAAAGGAACAACAAAATGGACCAGACACCTCCAACACAGGCAAACAACGGACCCACCACACCCGAAGATGCAGAGGTAACGTAGAGGAAGCCGAGCAGGAGATGGAAGGAGGGGACCAACATCGCCGACAACGGGAAGAAGCCACGTCAGAAGGAGATACGCCGCCACCACCAAACGGTGGAGAGCCGCGGTAAGGCAACGTGGAAAGCAAGTATAAGGCTTCGAGGGCACCAGAACCCAGTGGGGGACTGGTACACCGAGATCGGAGATCAACACCCCAGACCCAGCCAACCAAAGGCCAATTTAGCACAGAGAAACCGATTTGCAGAATTAGAGTCAAAATAGGACAAGAAATAAAAAAGCCCCAAATCGATTGAAATAGCGGGGTTCGACACGCCACTCTAGGGCAAAACCACCGCCCCCAAGCAAGAGGAACGTGATTAGGGATGGGGGATCGAAGAAGCATAGGCTAGAGTTGACTCTAGAGGACCCGATTGAGATGAAAGGTAGAGTGGTAGGCGACGAAGCAGGGGATGCTCACGCCGGCGGTGGTCTGATATTCGAAAACAGGGGTTCCACCGACAACACCACAACTAAAGTCCAGCGATGCAACCGGCATGGAGCAAAGGCGGAGGTGCACTGGTGAAAGCGGTGGCCGAAGCCGAGATTATTCACGCCGAGAGGCGAGTTGGTGGCTCCCGAAGGAGATTTGGGGCCTCCCGGAGGAGGAGTTCGATAGTTTGAAGGGACCGGAAGCAACGAAGGCTCTGCGGTCTCAAAACTGTTTTTACACTGACACTCACCCACTCATCCATAAACTCCATATTTTGATTCTTCAAAAATTATGTGCGTAAGATGTAACAAAATGGAAACAAACCCCCAACCCAGTTGATTGTGTTGTAGAGGAAAAAGATTGAAAAACAAGATACTGAATTTCTTCTTCTTTTTTTTTTGGGTTGGTTCTCCTCCCTCTCTCTAGAATTCTAGAGAGAGGTCAGAGCTTTCCTTAATTCCAGATGGTTCGGAGAATTTTTTCAATTAGTTGTGGAATTCTCATCCATAATAATAAATTAAAAAAAAAAACTACACAATTAGTTGCATAGTGCTACCCACCAAGTCACCAAGCATGGGGATCTAAAAAAAAAAGGGAGAAAATTTGCTGGGAAGACATTTTTTTTTTGGCTGAATTGGTGAGTTGTCCAACTTTTTGGACAAATTATAAAATTGTCCACCGTAAAACCCGTTCCCGTTCTCTTCCTTCTATCCCCGTTCCCTTTCTCCTTCCTTCAGATCTCTATCACGCTTCCTTCAGGCGCAAATTCAGGTCGCTCCTCCTCCTCTCCTCTCCTCCTACATCGCCGGTCTTCGTCCCCCCGCTCCTCCTCCCGGCGCTGCCGGTTCGTGGCCAGATTCGGCACCGCCTATTGGCGTTATTCAAGGAATCTCTTGCGGCCGGATCTCGTTGGTCGGATTCCGCCTCCGGCCTTGGATCTCGCCAACTCCGCTTCTGTGTCAACCATTCTCTTCAGCCTATCGCCGAGACTTCTTTGTGTGCTTGGAACAATTGCAAAATCGATCTCAAAATTGATCTATGTGTCCTTGTATCTCAAAATCGATTGTAAAATCGATCTGTGTGTGCTTGGATCTCAAAATCGATTGCAAAATCGATCTGTGTGTGCTTGGATCTGTGGGATGTGTGTGAGCTTGGATCTCAAAATCGATTGCAAAATCGATCTGTGTGTGCTTGGATCTGTGGTGAGCGAGCAACAAAGCGAGCGAGCGAGAGGCCGGATCTGGTCGACGTCTCCGGAGGCGGCGAGGCGCAGCAGCGAGATCGAGCGTGATCGAAGGAGGCTGGAGCGAGCGACGCCGGAGCTCGCCAGAGGCGGAGCCGGATTCAATTCCAGATCGGGGAGGATTCCGAAGGAAGGAGGACAAGATTTTTTGTTAAATTACAAAAATGACCCAATAAATATGGGAATTATAAAAAATATCTATATTTTATTACAAAAATCACCCTATGAATATGAGAAATTAAAAAAATATCTATATTTTATTATGTGATCCATAATCTATATTTTTATTTTTATTTTTGCACAACAAAATGTTATATTTGCACAACTTACGGTTATATTTGCACATCATACTCTTATATTTGCACGACAAAATGTAAAAAAAAAAAGAAAAAAAACAAGACTTGTATGATATTTGCACAACTTACGGTTATATTTGCACATCGTACTCTTATATTTGCACAACAAAATGAAAAAAAAAACTAGACTTCGGTCATATTTCCACAACTTACGGTTATATTTGCACATCGTACTCTTATATTTACATGAGAAAATTTTTAAAAAAAACTAGGCTTGGGTCATATTTGCTCAACATACGGTTATATTTGCACATCGTACTCTTATATTTGCACGACAAAATGTTTAAAAAAGTAAAAAAAAAACTAGACTTGGGTCATATTTGCTCAACATATATACGGTTATATTTGCACATCGTACTCTTATATTTGCACGACAAAATGAAAAAAAAATTTAAAAAAAATCTAGACTTGAGTCATATTTGCACAACTTACGGTTATATTTGCACAACACACTCTTATATTTGTACGACAAAATGTTTAAAAAAAAAAAACTTGGGTCATATTTGCTAAACATACGGTTATTTTTGCACATGCACAACATACTCTTATTTTTGCACAACAAAATGTAAAAAAAAAAAAAAAAAAAAAGAGTGAGGCTGTAGACAAGATGATAAAATTGCTATTGACAAGATTGACACTCCACCAATTTGTCAAAAAATGTGGACAATTCACCAATTAGAACAACTTTTTTAGAAATTTCACAAACTCCCCCAAAAGAAGGCATGGTAACTCTGCAATATGTTGCGAAGTTCCCATATATTCAATTTTTTTCCTCATAATTTTTTGCGCTTCTGACAAGGTTCTCGTGCCATAACACGTATTTTTTTTAAAAAAATATTAATAATATAACAAATAATTATTATAAAATTAAATAAAATATTAGCAAAGTTAACATGATATAAGAAGTGTAGAGTTGATAAAGTAAAAAATGAAAAAAAAAATTAAGGTGGTTATGACACCTAAGAAAAAATATTCTTAATTAATAGTATTCAGATATAAATAGATGATTAAAAATATGTAAAATTTTCACTTGTTAACCATTTATGAGAGTAGAGCAATTTTTTTATTTAACAGATGGATATAGATTTATATTTAATAGTTAGACATAAATTAAAAAAATTAAATGTTTTGAATAACTAATTGAATAGAAAATATAAAATATATTAAGAAAAAAAATCTTTATTATAATTTAATTGATTAAAATATGCAATATCTTTAAAAAATTATTATATACTCAAAGAGAACGAAGAAGATTTGTTTCTTTTTTTTTTGTAAAAAAAATGCTAAATGGAGTTAACTCTCAACGGCTCAACGCCTCAACCCATCAAATTGACCAAAAAATCACAAAACTTAACTAAACTCAATGCAATCCAGCCAGCACGAGATACACTAATGAATTGGTGGGTGGTGCTCATATATCTGATTTTTGGTTCCGTCATACACTAATGAATTTTGTACAAGACTAATGTATTCGACGGTGAATAAATTTGGACTTTTATTCAAGAGAAAAATTGTGCCAATTCAAATGCACAAATTTTCGCTCTAATTAGATGAGTGTTCTAGGTTTTGTAAAAATTAGTGGAGTGTCCATTTTTATTAACCTAATAAAAAATAAGAAAGAAAAATAGAAAAATAAAAAAATAAAATTAAAACAAACTTCTAAATCCTTGATCCCAAATATGAGAGATGAAGAATTTCCAAGCCTCACCTTCCCTACGCCATCCACCTCTCACTTGTACAATCCATGGCGACTTCTTTCAATTCAGTTGTCGGCTTCGGTCTCATATATGGAAACCCTCTTTCAAGTTTCAACGAGGGAGTAGCAGGAGGATCTAACATCCGGCGATTGCAGGAGCTCCGATGAAACCAGATCTGCTGCTTTCGGTGGATCGATGGCGTTCCGATCTGCTGCTATTGAGAATCGATGACGAAGTCGCGAATTATCACCAGATCTCTGCTGACGAGGTCGCGAATTATCACCAATCACCATCTCGATTTCCAGGAGCTCCGATTGAGAATCGATGGCGTTCGAGAGGATTCATGGCTATGGCAGCTCCGATCTGTTGATACTCAGGTAAAGGGTTTTTGTTTCCTCTCTTGTGCTTCAGTTTTCGCTCTTGTGATTACAGATTGGCTTATTGCTTAAGCACCGATCTGTTGCTACTCAGGCAGCTCCGATCTGCTGCTACTCAGGTTGGCTTATTGCTTCACCTGTTTTGATTTTGATGCTTTTTGCATTTGTGCGAAGTTAATACTCTTCACCTATAATCATTTGTGGAAATTAGATACTTATCTTCCATTGATCTGATTTTTTTTTTAATTTTTTGAATCTGTTTGAATGTGTTAATTTATCTGTTTCAGTTCAGAAATCGATCCTTGAATCTCTTATTTTCATTGGTATTACACTGCTAAGCATCGAATTAAACTTGGCTTTCACACTTCTATGGCATAAGAGATGTTTTTTTAGTATAGGCCCTAAAATACAACAAGCTATTGATGCTGACATCTAGGTTTTGATGCTGACATCGAATTAGAAGTTGGCTAAAAAAATTTCTTCTCGGAATTAGTTATTTAGCAGCAGCTGTTGTAGTTGTGTAAATGCTGACATGAATGAATAAGGGTACCAAATCCATCTTTTCTTTATTGTGTTATGTTCATTTGTGTTCTTATGCCTCTCTTTGTTCTTGTTGATGTGTTCTTGTGCTCTTCAATTTTTTGTGGCTTGTATGCATCTCTTTGAGTTATCTGATTTGTGGAATGCAAGTGTGAATATGTATCTCAGCAGTATGTATGTACTGAATATGTATGTCAGCAGGGTTACAACTTCAGTTTGCTGTTTGTTTTCCTTTTTCTTCTTCATTTTTTGAAACATCATTTTCTTAAATTATACATCTTGTACATCCGTTTCACTATTTGATGATTCTTGCAATGAAGATGGGATCTCTTTATGTACTAATTGTCCAAAGATTTCTTCACCATAGCTGCTATCTTGTTGCCTCTAGTTTCTGATTATTTTTGTGTCTAATTATTTGATACTGACATCTAATAATTAGAATATTTGATGCTGACATCTAATAATTAGAACATTGCATCTGTTCGATTCCCTGTAATTTTTCATCTGATCGATTCCAAATATGAATTATTTCAAGTACTAAACATTTAGTTGTTGTAGTTGTGAAGCTTAATCTCTATTCTTCTTTTCTTCTGATGCTTAATCTTTTTTTTTTTTTCTGATTTTACTGGTGTTGCAAACATCTAGCTGACATCTTCTGGAAATGTTGACATCTTCTTGAAATGCTTGAATTAACTTGTTGCTTTGGATAGTTTGAATTTAGCACAAATGTCAGATTCTCCATATGTGCAGAATGAATTAATGATGCAACTTGATTCTAGATTCTCAGATGCAACTTGTTCTTCTAAATTAAAATATAGAAGAACTTGTGCTTCTGAAATGCTGATATCTTCTTGCTTTGCTCTATTTTTGTTTCTTATTGTCGAGTGATGTTTCGTTGGTTGTCATTGCTTTCGAATTTCTGATTTCGCTGCTTTTGAATTTCTGATTTTGTTGCTTTCAAATTTTGATTGTTGTCATTGCTTTCGAGTTGCTGTCATTGATTTTTGTCATTGATTTCGTTGCTTTTGAATTTTGATTGTTGTCATTGCTTGAAGTTGCATCATGCCATCATTTCTCTTTAGTAATCAATATCAATGTTGACATTTGTGAAATCAATATCAATGTTGACATCTGTGAAATCAATATCAATGCGGTCTCGGTAGAAGTGATATCAAGCATCCGGTGTCGGATTCTCTGTTATGATACCTTTCCGGATAGGGAATCGTGCCACAGTTCAAACTCACAACTATGCGGTGACCTATGGTCTTTTTCGACCATCGGAGATCATTTCAGGGCTTAAAATTGAGTTTTTATGTTTTTTTTCGACAATATCAACAATTTTGTTATTTTATTTTTATCGCTTAACAACTAGGGGTTCCACTTTTCCTATTTAATAACGTGTTTGTATATTTACATTGAAGTGCCTTGAGATTTATGACTTATCTAGAGATATTAGCTAGTAGTTTTACAAAGTTTAATTGTGTGCTGACATGTTTCTTTTTTATTTCTAATTGTGCGTTGACATGTTTCTTTTTTATCTCTAATTGTGTCCTGATAATCTGATATGGTCTCTTTTTGTGCAATTCAAGTTTAATTGTGTGCTGCTGTTCTATCATCTTGTGGCTGCTGTAGCTTCTGATTTTCGCTTGCATCTTGCTTCCGCTGATTTCGGGTCTCTTTTCGGGACTGCTGTAGCTTCTGAATTTCGCTTGCATCTGCTGATTTTGGGTCTCTTTTAGGGGCTGCTGTAGCTTCTGAATTTCATCTTCTATTGTTGTATCTGTTGTAACTTAAATGTTGACATTTAGCTTCAATGTTGACATTTAGCTTCAATGTTGACATTAAGCCTAAATGTTGTCATTTAGCCTAAATGTTGACATTTAGCCTAAATGTTGACATTTAGTCGTTGATGGGCAAAAACTTTATCTTTTACTATTTTTTTCACATTATTTGCTTAAAATCAAGAGGGAATAACAATCTTGCTGACATCCGGTGTCAGCAGTTTCAATTTGCATAACATATTGTTATATTTGTATAACAGATTGTTATATGTGCATATCATGAAGTTATATTTGCATAACAGTAACTTATATTTGCACAACATAAACTTCTTATTTTCACTTTTTTAAAATTAACTTTCTCTTTTTTCTTTTTTTCTTTTTTTGGTTATCTGAGAACATAGCAAGGTTTTGTGATCTGTTTTGCTAGTTATGCTATATTTATCCCATTCTCCCTATGAAGTATGAATTATCTTGCTAGTTATGCTATGTTTTATATTGATTGTATGTTTTTTTCTATATTTCTAATTGTGTGCTGACATGGTCTCTTTTTGTGCAATTCAAGTTGATGTATAAGTTCTTTTTTATTTCTAATTGTGTTCTAACATGACCTCTTTTTGTGCAAATGTGTATACAAATGTGTACTGTTTATTAGGAGTTCCTACTTTTTTTTTCTTCTTTTTTTATTGTGGCGTGAACATAACTCTTATTTGTTTATTTGAATGTTATGTTATAATATAATTAAAAGCATTTTAGCGCAATGGTAGAGTGATGTGCTTATGCGCAAATACGTGGGTTCGAATCCCGCATAGGTTAAAATTTATAATAATTCAAGTAATTTACAAAATTTTCTAATAACTGTTCAATAATAAGATATATTAGTGCAATTTTCTAGTAATTTATAATTGCATATTATACTTTTAGATTTGCATACTTTTACATTTGCTTTTATATGATTAGTTCATTCTTTTATATGATCTGTCACATTATTTGCTTCAAATTAAGAGGTACAAACAATGTTGCTGACATCTAGTGTCAGCAGTAACAATTTGCACAACAGATTGTTATTTGTGCATATCATAAAGTTATATTTGCATAACAGTAACTTATATGTTGACATTTAAGCTTAAATGTTGACATTTAGCTTAAATGTTGACATTTAAGCTAAAATATCAATTTTGGGAATGATCTTATTTGTAAACTTTATCTTTTATTAAATGTTGACATTTAGCTTAAATGTTGACATTTAGCCGTTGATGTGCAAAAGTTTTATCTTTTACCATTTCTTTTATTAGATGTTTATAGAAGTTTGATATTCTCATCACATGTAATATGATGTCAATTTTGGGAATGATCTTATTTGTAAACTTTATCTTTTATTAAATGTTGACATTTAGCTTAAATGTTGACATTTAGCTTAAATGTTGACATTTAGCCGTTGATGTGCAAAAGTTTTATCTTTTACCATTTCTTTTATTAGATAATTATAGAAGTTTGATATTCTCATCTCATGTAATATGATATCAATTTTGGGAATGATGTTATTTGTAAACTTTATCTTTTATTAAATGTTGACATTTAGCCGTTGATGTGCAAAAGCTTTATCTTTTACCATTTCTTTTATTAGATGATTATAGAAGTTTGATATTCTCATCTTATGTAATATGATATCAATTTTGGGAATGATCTTATTTGTAAACTTTATCTTTTATTAAATGTTGATATTTAGCTTAAATGTTGACATTTACCCGTTGATGTGCAAAAGCTTTATCTTTTACCATTTCTTTTATTAGAGGATTGTAGAAGTTTGAGCTTATCATCTCATGTAATATGATATCAATTTTGAGAATGATCTTATTTGTAAACTTTATCTTTTATTAAATGTTGACATTTAGCTTAAATGTTGACATTTAACTTAAATGTTGACATTTAGCCGTTGATGTGCAAAAGCTTTATCTTTTACTATTTCTTTTATTAGAGGATTGTAGAAGTTTGAGCTTCTCATCTCATGTAATATGATATCAATTTTGAGAATGATCTTATTTGTAAACTTTATCTTTTATTAAATGTTGACATTTAGCTTAAATGTTGACATTTAACTTAAATGTTGACATTTAGCTTAAACGTTGACATTTAGCTTAAATGTTGACATTTAGCCATTGATGTGCAAAATCTTTATCTTTTACCATTTCTTTTATTAGAGAATTATAAAAGTTTGAGCTTATCATCTCATGTAATATGATATCAATTTTGAGAATGATCTTATCTGTAAACTTTATCTTTATCTTTTATTAAATGTTGACATTTAGCTTAAATGTTGACATTTAGCTTCAATGTTGACATTTAGCTTAAATGTTGACATTTAGCTTAAATGTTGACATTTAGTCGTTGATGTGCAAAATTTTTATCTTTTACTATTTATTTTATTAGAGGATTGTAGAAGTTCGAGCTTATCATCTCATGTAATATGATATCAATTTTGTGAATGATCTTATTTGTAAACTTTATCTTTTATTAAATGTTGACATATAGCTTAAATGTTGACATTTAGCTTAAATGTTGACATTCAGCCGACATCAGCGTCAGCAAAAATGATCGTCAGCTTCTCCGATGTCGGCGTCAGTCGATATCAACGTCAGCGCTGACACGAAAAATGTTAGTGGTGTTCGCAATGTTAATGGTGACAGTGTCAGCAGTGTCAACAATATCAATGCTTACACGAAAAAAAGAAGCTTTGACACAGAAAAAAAGCATCTTCGACGTCGGCATCAACTGCGTCCGCAACATCGATGTCGGCATCAGCCGACATCTCCGATGTCAGTGTCAGCAACGTCAACATTTCCGATGTTGACGTCAGCAACATCAACATTAGTTTCAGCATCTCCGATGTTAACGTTAGCAGTGTCAGTATCTTCGATGCTGACATCAGCAACGTTAGCATCAATGTCGGCATCAGCAATGTCAACGTCAGTGTTGTTGACACGGAAAAAAGCATCTTCGAAGTCGGCGTCAGCATCTACGATGTCAGTGTCAACGGTGTCAGGAATGTCGGTGTCAACAACATCTCCGATGTCGGCGTCAGCAACATCAGCATGTCGAATGTCGACGTCGACAATGTCAACGTTAGTGATAACACGAAAAAAAGAAGCGTTGACACAAAAAAAAACATCCCTAACGTCGGCGTCAGCAGCTTCGGCATCATCGATGTCGGCGCCAGCCGACATCTCTGATGTCAGCGTTAGCATCTCCTATGTTGACGTCGACAACGTAAGTGTCAGCATCTCTTATGTCGGTATCAACAATGTCAACGTCAGTGCTTCTAACACGGAAAAAAGCATCTTCGACGTCGACATCAGTCGACATCAGCGTCAGCATCTCCGATGTCGGCGTTAGCCGACATCATCGTCAGCCAACATGAGCGTCAGCATCTCCGATGTCGGCGTCAGCCGACATCAGCGTCAATGCTGATACGAAAAATGTTAGTGGTGTTCGCAATGTTGGTGGTGACAGTGTCAGTAGTGTCAGCAATGTCAACAATGTCAGTGTCAATGGTGTCAGGAATGTCGGTGTCAACAACATCGACGTTGACATTAGTGCAATTTTAAAAGCATCTTAGGTCAATCAATGGTAGAGTGATGTGCTTATGTGCAAATAAGATATATTAATGCAATTTCAAAATACAAATGCGTGTGCATATTCTTTCCATAAGGTTGTTTAAGCTTGCATAACATAATATTATATTTGCATATCATAATATTATATTTGCATAACAATGGGTTATAGTTGCATACCAAAAAGTGCTGACATGTAATTTTTTTTTTAAAAAAAAAACAGGTAGAAAAAAAAAAAAACTGGACACGCGAGGGGGGGCCTGGGGGCACTGAGGTGGGGGCAGGGGGCAAGGGGGATGGACACTCCACTAATTTTTTCAAATTTGTGGACACTCCTCTAATTAGAGCAATTTTTTTGGACATTTTTATGAACCCCCTTTATTCAATCATCTTCCCCTAAGGAAAAAAAGGAGGCATTTTAACCTTTTTTTCTTCTCAAAATTTCCTCAATTGAAAGGCTAAATACATATGGCTTTATTTTAAAAACTTTGTGAATATGTTGACGCGAAACATGAGTATAATATTTAATATGTTTTGATCATTTTTAACATATAATTGTATTAAAAATACCATTTCAACATAAACCACAAAAAATATACAGACGATATAATCTGACACTTGCTTAATTTCCGATGGCAAAAGATGTTTGATCGAATTGGATTCAAATATCCGATTGCGTCTAATAATAGACTCAATATATATAAGAATGTCAAGTGATATATTAACAAGTTCTTGGCCAGTTTTAAACCCCAAAATTCATAAAATTAGTCGAACTTATTAGAAGCTAAATTAAGTTACAAAATTAAGGTGGTACATTATTAATTTATTGCAAAGAAAAAAATCCCAATGGTGCGGGCCTGATCATTCAAAAAATAAATCAATACATCTTAGATTGGTCCATCGACAACCCCAAAACGGGTAAAGGTAAGAATAGTAGAAGAAAGAGAACTGCAGCTAGATGGAGCAGACCATCTAGAGCTATCTACAAGCTTAATGTAGATGGTTCTGTTAGTTTTTCTGGCATTTGTCAGACTGGTGGAATCATAAGGAATTCCGATGGTAAGATCGTAGATGTTTTTCATTATAGGATTGTGGCAGGATCGATTAGCCAGACAGAGGCCTCGGCAATGCTGACAGGTCTCAGAAGAGCCAAAGAGAAGGGTATTAAGAAGATCATTATTGAGAGCGACAATCAAATCCTTGTCAAGTCGGTAAATAAGCACCAACCACCGAGATGGGAAGACATGAGTTATGTTGAAGATATCACCAACCTTTTGGAAGGATTCGAGTATGCAGAAGTACGTCATATTTACCGTGAAGCCAACATGGCAGCTGATTACATTGCTAGAAAAGGCTTTATCTGTAATTTGGAATGTATCCTCTATCATAGGGACTTTTGTAAAATCATCTTTTAAGATGATCCTGGGGCTAAGTTACTCTGATGTAATGGCCCCGAATGTTTGCCTACTGTTAAAAAAAAAAAAAAAAAAAAAAGATCTAAATTGGTGCCTACTTTGGTGTGAGAGGTTCAAATGTAACACGTACGTTCAACCAGACAACCACTACCTACCATTTCATTTCCCTCTTTTAATGTTTCTCAAAATTAATTTGTTCCATTTCTATTTTATCTACGCGTCCCACTATATATTTGCCTTCAATAGTAATTTCATACTTATTCCTAAAAAATAATGAAGATTATAATGATAGTATAAACAAGCTAGCCATGCCAGCAATATGTCTTGGGTAGGGTTGAAAATAACCCGCGGGTACCCGCTCCATTCACTTTACCCGCATTAATTTTGCGGGTGAAAACCCGCAAAAAAGTTGGTGACGGGTGGAGCGGGTGCGGATGAAGCGGGTGATGGATGGATTATGGGTGAAGATTTTCCACCTATAACCCGCCCCATTAACCCACCCATTAACCCGCCCCGCACACCCGCACTGCAAACCCGCATAAAATCCTAAAATTTATATACATAATGTGTGTGATTTTACTATTTTACCCTTTTCAAGTTTAACTTCTACAAACCCTAATCCTTAATTAGTGCTTTGGCCACCAGATTTCATTTAAAATGGATATGGTCTCGGCTTGCTTTTCCACTTTATAGCAAGGGATATACTGGATTAGTATATGATTAGTATAGGGATATATACCCTTCCACTTTCAAATTTCAATTAGCTCGTAATTTCAATACTTTGCCGATCAAAAATAAAAATACATAACCCCACCCCCTCTGTAATTTTGAGTTAGAATTGGACTACTTGTGTTGATTTGGATTTTTCTTTTGTTTCACCCATTGGGTAACCGCTCCACCCGCATCACCTGCGCGGGTCGAATGCGGGTGAAAAGGTTTGCGGGTGATGGATGGAGCGGGTGAAAGTTTTTACCCGTGGGGCGGGTGATGGAGTGGCTTCATCCACCCATAACCCGCCCCATTTCCACCCCTAGTCTTGGGTGTATTGTGTATATAATATGTACACCTCTCTTACAATTAGAAATATTTTGTCAAAAGCCCGCATAAGCTTAGTTCAATCGGTCACATGAATGACATTTGGAGTAAGGGACCAAGGATCGAGCTGAAGGAATTGTGTCCTTTAATTTAATGTGCAATGACTAATTATGGAATATGACAATTGATAGAGATATTCAATCTGATTATTTTAGGAGTCGTAATGCTTTGCTAGAAGCCAACTACGATTAATGGGCTTAAACGGGTTAAACCCATGGCTATTATAAACGGGTCCTATGCGGTCACACACTTAGAGTTGACGGACTTGATCAAAAGATAGATGATTTTATTATTAGTGTATATTAGATATATATTAATAATAATGAGATAAGATTTATTTGTGAAATAAATAATTAATTAAATAGGGTATAAATATGATCTTATAAAGATGGGCTTATGAGGACTTGATCTAATTAACACATCCCAGAGAGAGGAACGCGAGTTATGGCCGCACCAATTGGTTTGTGAGGGCTGAATTCCACCGTCATCGATCAAGAGCAACTTGATTGTTCACCTTTCGATCTTCGTCCTAGCAGTCGAAGGCAAAGGAGATCTAGACCGGGATCTTGTGGACCAAGTAGAAGAGCAACGCGTGGGGCTCTCATCTTTCCGTTCATATCCGAGAAGATCCGGTTCACGCATCAACAGATATCTCCTATGAACAATGATTTGATCTATCGATTTTATGCATGAAGATCTTGCGATTAGATGATAGAAAATAGTTTCTAAAACTTCCGTTGCGCATCTAATTATCCTACACGAGCCTCACCAGTGGCAGTGTAGGAGCAACCTCTCAAAATGAGGGGGCTCTTTGTGCGCAATGAGCACTAATCTCATACCCTTGTTACCGGTTGAGTTACCATGATTTACCTCATCTCACAATTCCCGTCAGGCCGGGGGATGAGGGGCGTCCAGGTGAGCGATTTCAGCTTTTTGAAGTAAGAAATATTTTTTCAAAATCTTACAACCAAATTTGGTTGTAAGAGAGGTATACATTATACATATATAATATGCCAAAAAGAAAAGAAAAGATGGAACTTATTAATAATTTTCAAAAAAAAAAAAAAGTGAAATCATCTTTCAAAAATAAAAGAAATAGATTATTTCAAACATGCGACTAAGGTTCTTATAAAAAAAACTAATCTATTTTGTAAGATGATATATAATATAATTCTCCATCTTACAAAATAGATTAGCTTTTTCATAAGAACGTTAGTCGCCTGTTTAAAATAATCTATTTACAAATAAATTATGTATGAATAATTATAGTACGTGTTACCTACAAATATATATTTCTTTCTTGATGGTTAGTTTCGGTTGAGGAGCAGTTCTGCGGCCCTGGTTGATCGAAGTGATCGTGTTGGTGGTGTTCGTGGTCTCCGAAGATCCTTCATCTAGGTGGAGGGAACGTCGTGTGATCCACACTTCCCCAGGTGTCGTCTTTGCCCTACGTGGATTACTGCTTTCCGTCTTTCCGGCGGCGAGACATCGTGTCAGTTATGCTGTCCCATGCGCTCGCTATCCACTTCTCCATGCCGGGTCTCCTTCTTCTCGCTGCTGTGTCCGCTTGTGTGCTTTGGGCCTGGTGTTTTCCGGGTTTTTTAGTTCTTTTGTTGTATTAGGTGTCTATATTAGGTTTTCATGTTGTATTTTCTTTTGCTTTGCTGTATGTTTAGACGGCTTGCCGTCTGCCGACTTTGTCGGCCTCTCGAGGTCCGGGCCTGTCCGGTCTCAAATTATTTCCTAATCAAAATATATATATATATATATATATATATATATATATATATATATATATATATATATATATATATATATTTCTTTCTTGGGCCATCCTTTTTTCCCATCTTTTCTACCTCAGATTGACCTTTTACAAGAAGCAAATTCTTTCTTGTTCTCCCTCCCCTCATATTAATACCCACACCCACCTTTCTTCTTCTTCCTCCATTCAATCTCCATCTCCCAAAATCTCTCCTTCCTTCCTCCCACATTGTCTATAACTCCACAATGCCTTCACACATTTCTCCATAGCCAAAACCTTCCTCCAAACCCATCTCCATACTCTCCCATTGTTCACAAAAACAAGCAAATTATAACAAACCAAACCATTTGTAGCTAGCAATGGGGTTGAAGGGCGAAGCCAAGAGGGCCCTAACCCTAACCGGGAAGCTCGTAAACGAAACCCTAAGCTTCGTCGTCTTCTTCCTCCTCGACCTCCTCGACACCCTCCTTTGCTTCGTCTACAAGGCCGTCGACTTCCTCGTCGAGGCCGAGTGGCGCCCTTGCTACTGCTCTGCCCAAAAGGGGCCCATCGCCACCACCGCTGCCTCCAACGACAAGAACATCTTGCTCGTGTCGGAGAGGGGCGAGGCGACGAAGATCGTCTCCCTCGCCGCCTCCTCCACTAAGCTCCACCTTGATGAGGTCTCCCCCACGCTCTACACGCGCCCCTCCATCGCGTCCGACGCCGCCCGGGTCTTGCTGCGGCTTGTTAGGAGGCTTAGGCCTGAAACGGCGCCGTTTGGTGGGACTGTTAAGGATGAAACGCTGCGTTCTAAGAGCTTCACCGTGAACTCCACCGTCGTCGAGATGCTGCAGGGGAAGGCTGGCGTCAGCCGGAGCTTGATTCCGGTTCCGAGGTGGTCCGATTGCGAGTGTAGCACTTGCAATTCTTGGATCTCCTCCCACAAAAACACTCTCTTTGTGAAAGTTGATAGCCCCAAGGGTAAAATCGTCATTTATTTACATTTCATTTCTCATCTTTTTTTTATATTAGAAAATAATCATTTCATTTCTCATCAATTACACTTCAATTTTTATTTTATTTTTTTCCTTTTTTGAGTCTTTTAATTAGTTGATTTCATAAAAGGTTTAAATTTAAGTTACATGTTATATCAGAAATTAGATCTATAACCATATGAGTAGATTTTATTAGATCTTATTATATACTAGTACAAGTTATTTCAACTATAGGGTCAATATATCACATCTACTAATAAATTTTAACTTGACCATCTCAAACAAATGAGTTATATATGTTGTAAAATATCTATAAAGTTTCTTTAATTAGTGCCTATAGTTTATACTCATTCATTACATTTTACAATCATTTTTTTTTCTTTCAATTTGATTTACATTTTTTTTTAGTATATTTGATTTATATTAATTAATTAATTAGTTTTTAGTTCTCATTTTTAAGTGAGAAAACCTATTAACACATGCTAAAATTCTTTTATAATTTCACAGTAAATATATAGAGGATTTTGGTGTGATGTCATTCAATTTTAAGGTGTCCGAATTAAGTTTCATGTTGTTGGACCTACACTATATAACCAAGGACTATTAAAGTGTCATAGCTGGACAATATGGGGTAGCTGGGGCAACCTACAAGCAGGTGTATCATGCAGTGATTAATTATATAGATTTTAATTTACCATTTTTCTAATTTATAATCTTGGAAAAATTTTCTCCGAATTTAATCGTTAGGATTTATATATTTTTTGATATGAAATCTTTCTTGATCAAGGTTCTAAATCAATATACTAGAGACATATGATAAGAATACTTTATTGAGAAAGAAAGCAATGAAAATGGGTGAATTCCCTAATCTAATTTAAAAATGGTTAAATCGAGTGTATTTAGCGGAAATATTTTTAAATTTGAGCTTTAATCTTATATCCCAAGAGCATATGATAGAAAATCTGTTTTTATCTATACGAACAACTTTTAAAAAGTGAATTTATTAGTTTCATTATTTTCATACCATATATATCCTTTTTTTTTTTTCTCTCTTCTACTTTTTTCATCTTCCTTTCTTTAGCTAATTTCTATTTTGGTGCCAATTTTCTTAGGTAGAAAAACACAAACAAGGAAAAAATACATCTTCAAACATTTAAATCTAAAGTTGCATTAATTCTTACAAGATTCCTTATATATCATCACTTACAACTTTTTATTTTTCATTTTATTGCTATTATTAGAAAGTGCCAAGGCAAAAGAAGATGTGCTATTTATACATGGATTCATTTCCTCCTCGAAGTTTTGGACTGAGACAGTTTTCCCAAATCTTTCAAGCTCCGCAAAATCCAAGTATCGTTTATTTGCAATTGATCTGCTTGGATTTGGGAGGAGCCCGAAGCCCTCTGAGTCGCTCTACACCCTCAGAGAGCACGTTGAGATGATTGAGACGTCGGTGATCAAACCCTACAAGGTCAAGAACTTGCACGTTGTAGCACACTCCTTAGGGTGCATCCTAGCCCTTGCTCTCGCCGTCAAGCACCCTGACTCGATTAAGTCCCTCACCCTCCTTGCACCCGTACGTATCCCTAACACCTCCTATATTTTTCGGATTATTGAAAACGACGATACATTATACGAATTTCAAGGCTAGGTGACGAATTATCAGATTTCTTTAAATACTGCTATATTAAATTTCGGATTAGTTGCGTTCAATGGCACAAGAAAACGACTGTAGATCGATTCTCACCAATACTCGAGTATTAATTGCTCCACCAATTCAAGCACAACCAAACTTAAAAGTTTGCGAGACCTTTGGTGGAATTTCATAAATAGGCTCCCTCATAAAAGTGTACTATTCATAAGTGATAAGGTGACACAGTTAAATTCTGTGACACTAATAAGTACAAAGGCAATAATTGTTGTCTGCTATTTCGAATGCTTGCCTCTTTTAAAAAAAAGGGTAATTGATGGTCGGTTTGGTTCATGTAGCCATACTTTGGGAAGTCGGAACAAGGAGAAGACGCGACGCAACACGCGATGAGGAAGGTTGCGCCACGACTAGTGTGGCCACCTATAGCGATGGGAGCGTCGATGGTGTGTTGGTACGAGCATATTTCTCGCACCATTTGCGTCGTATTTTGCAAATATCACCGCTTGTGGGAGTTCCTCTTCTTCCATCTAAGTGGGCATAGGTAAGTTACTTTGAATTACTAGTTGTAATTGTTATATGGTAATGTTTTTTTTCGCTCATTTATCACTCGTAAAATTATAAATTAAGTTGGATGAGTCCATTTGAATTACTAGTTCTAATTATTAGCATTATTGTTCCAACAATTACGTAAAAATGGTTTTTCTAACCTATCCTATTATATGTTAAGAAGTCTATTAAATGAATAAATCATGAAAAAATACTTTAAAGCTATGTAAATCAATAATAATTTTTCAAATCAATTCCTTAAACATAGATTCCCTAGAAAATTCAATTTTTTTTTTGAGAAAAAGAAAATTCAATTTTAAATTTACATTATTTTGAGTTAAATAGAATTAGATTGGTCAAATTTAGGTTGACCGATCACTTCGAAACTGAATCTAATGCAATAAATGAATTCATGTGGCACCCCTGCTGCACTTGCAAATTGTGACTGCCATATATTCTTTTTTTTTTTTCTGATAACCAACTGCCATATATTCAATTTATTGTTGCTTTCAAAAAAAAAAAATTATTGTTTGGTGAATTTTCAAGTTTAAAATTTAATTTTCATGGTTGAGAACATAGAATTAATTTATGCTTAGTTGTCAACTTTATTTAAAAAATGATTCATTTCAAAAAAAAAATTATGTAGCCTGAAACAGAATGCATAAATATAAAAGATAAATAATACAGTATAGTTGTAAATATAAATATAAATAAAAATAGAAAAATAGATGTGAACAACTACGTACATTAAGGCTGTCTTCCTTTTTAATTCATAAATGTATATAGATAACGTATTAGGGAACATATCAAAATGTTGTTTAGTAGAATATGACATTACTTGTGACCCACATGTTGAAAAATATATTCAATCAAATTGATGGAACCTTGATTTAAATTCATAATCTAATTTCGCTTTCAAACATTAATTTTTTCTCATTTAAATAGCTTATGAAAGGGGGGAAAAGCACAAAAAGTCCCTCTATCCACGGGACTAACCAGACATGTAACTAGGTGTAGGCTAATGTCTGCTCCAACCCGCCCCATTTTTTAAATATATATATATATATATATATATATAAACTAATTAAAATTATGTAATTTTTTTATTAGAATAAAAGTTTTGTTAATGAAAATTATAAATATATGAAAATTTTAATATATCCAACCTACCCAAATTTTATGGTTCCGTGCCTGGGACTAACTAAAAAAATATATACTTTATGCTAATTTTGGAAGAATATCAAAATGAAAAATAGTGTTTGAGGAGAGAGATAAAAAAAATACTTATAATACTCATTTAATCATAAGTTTTTCTAATGTATACTTTTTCCTGACTCTTAAATAATTAAATTTGTGTTTTTTCTTCTTCTTATTTTCCCCTTTCTTCATAACTTTTCATCTTCCCTTTATTTTGTTTTGTGACTAACCTTTCATTCTCTCATTTGAATGTGAATTTGATTTTGTAGGATCAAACAATACCTAATGGAAGGATTTTGGTGTCACACTCACCATGCTTCATGGCACACCTTACACAACATCATATGTGGTTCGGCAAACAAACTTAGTCGATACCTAGACATCGTAAGGGACAACCTAAAATGCGACGTGACCATATTCCATGGCCAAGACGACGAGCTCATCCCTGTCGAATGTAGCCACAATGTTCAATCAAAAATCCCTCGTGCTCGTGTGAAGGTTGTCGAGAGAAAAGATCACATCACCATTGTCGTTGGGCGTGAGAAAGCCTTTACAAGAGAGCTCGAGGAGATTTGGAGAAGTTCGTCGAGTGTTAATTAGATAATTATCCGACTTTTTTGTGTGACTATGGACATAAATATATATTTATATATAGATATAGATATAATTAAGAAGTGTGTATTTTATTTTTAATTTTATAAAAAATGAATCTCATTGCCCCATTGGTTACCCTTGTTTTTCTTCCTCGTACTATTTTTTTTTAAAGTTCTTCATGCTATTTTATATTTAAATCAATTGAGTTAATTTGCATCATACGCTGTTTTTATATGCAATCCTAGCATATAAGCCGAGCGGGGTTCCATCTTAAAACCAATTGATAATAGGAGGAGTAACCCACTAGTTTATATACTAAGACTTCTTTGTTCATATTGTCAATGTGGGACTCTTTTGGTCTCTGCACATCTTACATTCTCTCAACAATACTAGACGGAACAGATTTATGATCCGTTTACCCCCATAATTTGACACGTGCCTAATAATCATTATGAAAATTAAAAAAAAAACATCAATGGGTTATAAATTTTTTTCCATTTTGAAAAATAGCACATGTGTCAGGTTGAGGTTCAAACAGATCTAGAATTCGTTCATATGAGTACATATAACGTTTGTTCTCAGTGCATACAGCCTTGTCGAAAAACATCTCAACTAACTAACAAGAGATTTGGATGCACGGTGTGGTCATCAACTCCCCCGGGTGTCACCACCCGGGCTCTTGTGGTCGCCTTTAACCCTAGCATCACATTTGTTATCAATGTCACCATGTAAGCTAGCCAGACGATTTGTGGACACAACAATATGCCAACTGTAAAGTTTGCAGTCTTTGCACTTGTAGAGTATTTAAAGGGGCTATTGAGAGATTTAAATTTGTGGTTGAAAGGTCCATCCATATATATAACTCTCCTCCTCCACTCCAAGCAATGCGTTGTACTGTTGCCTACTTGCCTGTCTCAATTTCACCTGCAACCACTTTGAAATTTATTAATTGTGGCTACCCGCTGCTGTATACTCATAGCTAGGCCAATAAATTTCCGTCCTACTACATTATTTCCTTTGTGTCCATTTTTACTCCCAAAGCGTCTGTACAGACAGATCGAGTACATGTGTTATATGCACCCTAAAATGACGAATCCTTTGTTTGTCACTTTTTTTAGAACTGATAATGGATCATGATCGACTATTTGGTTCTTTGTGGTGCTTGTCTTATCTTCGTCTTTTATGCTCTAGTGTTGTTTGTGCTTTGTATTGCGTCTACTTTTAGGTCTCTTAAAAATACCATCTTGATTAGATTAGGGCAAAGATTAGTATATCCTTACTTTCTAGAGCTTATTTTATTATGTGATATACTGGGTTGTTATTATTTTTTTAAAACAAATGTCCGATGGTATCTCACTTCCTACCTCTATCTTGCAAGCTAGATAAACAAAATTTGAGTTTCGAGTCATCTGAAATATTCATAGCTGATTAAATTGAATTTTCGAGTTAAGGACAGGTTTTGTCAACATTACCATCTCATTTAATTTGAAATGGATTTTTCCCCCTTAAATAGTTGATACCTTTTGTTGCATTTTCTTAAAATAAAAGATATTTATTGATCAAAACACACTACTGTATATTGACAAACCAACTAAAGAATCGAGAGTGCGGCTCTGCGGTGGCGTGACTTGGCGATCTTCTCCGTGAATTTGGTACTGACTGACGGAGTCGGGATAGGTTGGGGTCGTGGTAGTGTGCATCGTGGCGTCTCCATTCTTCGGGTTGACTGCTTCCCTGGAGTTTCGTCCTCACTGCCCACAGGATGATCGGGTCCTGATATATCGCTGACCTACGGTTCTGCTTCAGGGTGGGGCTTGGCTTCGTCCGTCTTCTTCGTCCACTTCCAGTTTGGTTTAGCTAGGTTTTGCTCAGTCTCGTTTTTTGTAGAGTGCTTTTGTCTGAGTTTGCACCGCTTTGTATTGTTGTATGTTTCGCTTTTTAGACGGTTCTTCCATCTGCTGGCTTGTCCGGCCATCGAGTTTCAGATTTGTCTGAACTTGAATTATTATTACCTAATCAAAAAAAAAAAACTAAAGAATCGAGAGATCGAAAGATCACCCTGCATTTTATATATGGATTTCTAAATCATACATCGTTGCTACGATTATAAAAAACCGTAAGAAATTAACCTAGTTAATTATGGTTTCATAAACCACGAGAGATGTCAAATTTTTTCCCTCTTCGATCACAAGTCGGATAAGATGTAAAGATTGGAAAAAAAAAACCCATGATTCCAGAAGCCGTTAGGTTTCATTTACATAAAAAAAAAAAATTGAACCCATGTGACCGATTTTATCTTACACAATATTCTTACGGTTTTTAAAACTGTGATCGATAGTTTTCATCGTGTCAATGGTTAACCCCTTCCTAAATGAGGAAATGGATCGGAAAATTGACTAAAATAGTGCCAGGCTTGTTGATCAATCACTAATCACTACTTACAAGTTACAATGTAGACTAATGATGTCCCCTACTTGTTTGGTTTAGGCTCGTTTGTTCGACTGAGGTTGTTTGATTGCCACTTTTTGTATTGCATCGTTTTTTTTTATGTTATATATTTGACTGTTCGTCGTCAGCCAAATTTATCCGGTTCTACTTGCAAATTAGCACTTCATTCAACCTATCAATAGGCAAATACAGTAGAACATTAAGAACTGTGTTAAGACAATTAAATCCTCAGCCGTACAGAAATGACAAAACTATAGGTCAAGGGAGCAGGATCAGAATTCCACTACTCTATAGTACTACTCGTTGAAGGGTCCTTGACTCTACAATGGATCACATGTAAGTATGTAACACTAGGTATTAGATTCGGTGATGTATTTAATTATTTTAATTAAAATTTTATGTTAAAAGAAGTTTTAAATTTTATTTTAAACTTTTTATATTTATATTGATATGTTGATAAACTCTTATTATAAAAATTATATAATTTTAAAAAATAGCAAATTATCCCCTAAAATAATCAATCTTTTAATTATTATTACTTTTTAAAGCATAACTTTTCATAATAAATATTTATAAATATGTTAATATAAGTGTATAAGGTATAAATAATTTTTTTATAATATGAAACTATACTCAACATAATTACTTTTTTTGGTACATTTTTTTAAGTACTTTGAAAATTTTGAACATTTTTTAAAGAAATTAATTATGTAAAATAATAATTTTTTAATATAATTTCATACTTATTACCATCTCATTCGAAAAAACATGTCGTTTACTATTCATGTGCTTTTTTTAGGATGATGAAAACTATCTAAAATATCTATTTTTTTTTACAATTTTTTTAAACAATTTCGTACTTATTAATGGTAACTACGAAATTGTTAAAAAGTTTATAAAAAATAAATATTTTTTATATTTTTTTATCATCCTAATAAAATGTACATAAATAGTAAACGTGTTTTTTCGAATAGATGGAGTACCAATAGGTAGGAATTATTCAAATAAAATTAAGTCAATTTTTATAATGTTGTATTTATTAAAAAACGTGTTAAATATTAGTCATTACAAATTTACAACGAGCTTATAGATTCAAATTAGTGAAAAATTTTGTGAGTATTTTTTCCACAAAAACTTATTTTTTGAATCAAAAAGAATTTGGGAGATTGACAGAGCAATCTTCCCAAGGGTATCCTGGAGGATAAAACTACGAAGAACAACATTTGAAGGGGGAAGATGGTCGGAAAAGTTGAATCCGAGATAAGAAAGACCTCCGCATCACGATTTCTTACCCTAAATACGTGGGAGATCTTAAAATCTGAGAAACATTGAAGAGATAGAAGGGAGTCGGAGAAAATTATTTCGATCTCGCTTGAACAACAAGTCCTTAGACTATTGACGATGCTAAGGTTGTCACATTCGATACTAATAAGATTAATACTCTGTTAATTAAAACTTGTCGTTTACTATTCATGCACGCTTTTTTAGAATGATAAAAACTCTATGAAATATTAACTTTTTTAAAAATTTGTTTTTATAAATTCATACTTAAGAGTAACAACTATGATATTATTTAAAAAATATATTAAAAAATGTTAATATTTTATATAGTTTTTAACCCTTCAAAAAGCGTGTGTGAATAGTAAAACATCATGTTTTAATTAACGGATGAGTTATTTAGTTAAGTTGCCTTTAGGATGTCATTCCATAAGCTAAAGATCTTGGGCAATGGGTAAGGCACTTGGGCTGGACCATAGATTTGATGTAGAAGATATGTAGGTTTGGGCTTTGGCCCAATTTGTTATTGGACTGAAATAGTCTTTGCCCACATTTCGAAGTCGACAAAATTAAGTTGTGTGTTGGCATTAAGTGATGAGAAACCAAAATATAAGTCAAGATGAAGTCCATACAAAACATCTTAAACTTTTGTTTTAAAAGATATAATAATCCCGACCTTTTGTTCTAAGTACCCCAATAAATAAAAATATATGATTTTAAAACTGTGTATAATGTTTTAATGGGATTAAAAAATATATAATCATACCCTCATTTGTTTCGCTAATTTTTAAGTTCCTCGAAAATTTTAACTTCATAAATGTCAATTAACTAATATAACAGGAGGAATTCACATGCTCATATAGTCATATGAGCACATCATGTGCCACTCCAATCCCAACACATAAGATCAACGAGGTTTCGATATAAACCAATTAACGTTAGGATTAGTAGTCCACCGAGCTTATACACTAGACTCATCCTTTCACATCTCAGCGCCACTCATTTACTAAAAAATAGATGTAATGTATTTCCTCCGTTAAAAAATATAAGTCTTTTTATGCTTGAGTTTTTATTTGAAAATATAAGTCATTTTAGGTTTTGTAGGTATTAAGATATGAGAATTGTTCGTTTTTTACTTTTTGCTCAAATTTTGTTGGTTGATGAGGATTGTGGATAATTAATGAGGGATATAAATGGAATAAGTTTATGATTTACTTAATTTGTGTGCAAATGTATAAAATGACTTATATTTTTTAACGGAGGTAGTAGTAAATATCAAAATAAATAAAGTGATGTATTTTACCCAATAAAGATCACATCATAAAAAGACATACGACTATAACAATTTTTTTTTAAAAAAAGTGAGTGAGCCACCGCAGTTATAGTATCACCTCTAACAAATTCTTCATTTTGGAGAAATTTGAGCTTTTGAAGATTTATGAGTTTCTATTTGATTAAACAATTTTTTTTTATCTAGGTCTATAAAAACAAGGAAGTAACGTAGAAAATAGAGACACTTTTTTGAATCTGTAATATTAAAATTTAAGAAATTTTTATATAAATAATTCTCTAAATTTTTGAAAGGGAAAAATAAGTTATTGAATTTTGACTAAAATATTTATGAAATTAGAAATCCGTTAAAATTAAATCATAAATAATTTAAAAAATACAACTTTATTTCTCAATTTAAAAAAAAATAATTAGATTAGATTTTTCTTTATAGAAAAATGGTTTAGTGCTAATGAAAGTAACACTGTCGCCAGCGCGAAAATAAGGAAAACGACGTCGACTCGATCCGGTGGGCCCTTTCTTTGCAAACCAAACCCATCAAGCGCGGCGCAGTTACGTGTCCAGTGGGATGACAGCTCTTTTTTTTTTTTTTTACCCTTTAACCGTCAGATTCCGCCACGTCATCCCCTCAAATCAAATCGACGGCTCAAAAGCACCATATGAAAAAAGCATAGAGGGGTGACATTGAAGGGCTGGCCCGCCGAAAGCGAAAGTTCAATGGTTCTACCGTTTCGGTTTCGGGGGTTTGTCGAGTCGAAAAAGATCTCAATAGTATTTGAATGTTCCTGTTTTAATTTGAGCACTCTCTATTTACCAAAATAAAAAAATAAATGACTATTTTTTTTTTCTGTGGAGCAAAATTTTGAATAAATTTTGAATATAATTTTTTTTACAAAATCACCCCAATTTTAAAAATCAGAGAAAACTACTTGTAACCTTTTAGATTTAACAATTTATTTTACAGAGTAGACAATACTCCGTGATAATTTACACATATACAGTAATTCAAAAGAAGTGGTCAATAGCTAAGTAGTAGGACTTCTCTTCGAGCCGAACGAGTAAAATATTGTTTATTCATATCCAGCTCGTTTAGAAACGAATCGAGTTCGAGCCGAGTCTAAATTTGGACTCGAGCTTAAAAATATGCTCATACTCGACTCGTTTTGGAAATGAACGAGATCGTACCGAGCCTTTTTTTTTTAGCATTAAACAACCCTATTCGCTCACAACATAGTAATTTAAAGAAATTTCACAAAGTTCGAGCTTAAATTGAGCGAGTCAAGCTTTGAACCGAGCTTAAAAACACGCGTTGTTTACAAAGTGAATAAGCTCAAACCAAAGTTTTATCAAGCCGAGCTCGAACTAGTCGACTCATATAATACCTTGCTCAGCAAGAGTAAAAAGTAGAAACCGAGTGAGGGTGCCAATTGTCAAAAATAAAACTTAAAAGCAATTCAATTTTATATTGCACTGAAACATTCAAAACAAATCAAGAACAGAAGCCCACAAAGTCACTATGACATGAAATGGACTTGTTGTTTACTCCCCATCGTCCATCAGTTCTAGATGATGTATCCCTATCCTCCATGAAACTTGGATGTATCAAACACGATGGTTTTCGACCCCGCACCCGTCCTCGATCCGATCCATCGACTACGACACGACGAAGAAAGTACATTGAATTTTCATAGCACATTTCGACATCGAACCACCCTAATGTGAAGTTCCAATCCCCGGGGTTCGGAAAATGCCTCTTTCACAAGGCATTGGTGATAGAGCATATAGAGGCATGGTATTCGAGTGATCCGAAAAGGCGAAAAACGTTACGAATAAGGAAAGCGTGTAGGGTGCAGCAAAGCAAGGTGCAATGAACAAACAAACACAAAGCCTCTCCCTTAACACACAAACATGAAATACCAAAGAATCTAACCAACCAACACTTTTAGAAAAAGACATTATAATTTATAATACACAATTTATCCAGGGCCCCACACACTTCACATAAGGCCAATTTGGCCTAACTTTTTTTCCCCTTTACATACTGCATTATCATTGTTTTTTAGGGAAAAAAATTGTGATTAAAAAAACCAAATCTTCAATTAGTTCACACACCCAACAACAAACATGACAGAGGATTGCTTATTTAATATGCATCTTTGAGGCCTTTTTAAGTTGAGATATAAACCTAAGTACCAAACACAATGTATCGGTCACTCGAAATCGATCCCGAGCCTGCAAAGAACGCAAAGATGAGCAAGAGCAAGAACAAGAAGAGGTTCAGCGACGAGCAGATCAGGTCGCTGGAGACAATGTTCGGGTCAGAGGCGAGGCCTGAGCCACAAGCGAAGCAGCGGATAGCTGATCAGCTTGGGCTGAATCCGCGGCAAGTGGCTATATGGTTTCAAAACCGACGAGCCAGGTGCAAGCTGAAGCAGATTGAGCAGGACTACAGGGTCCTAAAGGCCAGCTACGACAGCCTTGCAACGCGGTTCAACGCCCTCAAAGACGAGCACCATTACTTGATCGGCGAGGTAAAGACTAAAGACATCCATCATATGTATAGAAATATGTACTTAGCATTGCAAAATTTGCTCACCCTTGTTTGTTTTCACAGCTGCAAAGGCTCAAGGGTGCAGAAGAGGGGTTCCAAGAGGCCACCAAGTTCGGCTTCTCTACGAACTCTTTCGAGGATGTGTATGCTCGTGATGCTGACGAGCAAGGAACCGAGGTCCTAAACATGGTGGAGGCGCTCTCTGGCTCGACATTGTCCTCGGGCAATGGCTATAGTTTAGACTCGGTCTTGGAGCTGGATTACCTTGCAGATGATAGATGTGGTTCGGAGTGGTGGGAAAGCTACTGACTGGAAGTTCATCAAGTCCTATCCATACTAGTAGATTAGTGCATATGAAATCACTTTCTTGCCAAAATCAAGATCAGTTACTTGAAGTCTTTTTGAACATAAACCAGAGTACAATCACATGAAGTAGTTTTGTGCAACATGTTAAGTTTTCCAATCCGTGTTAAAGTAGATTAGTGTATTTTCGCGTACACTATATACACTGCAAATTATCGTTATTTTGGACGATATTCAACGTCCAATCCGATGTTGTTCAGTAGAAACGTTGTCGGCGTTGCTCAATATAGCCGGTGGATAATCGGATGGGGTCGAACTAGCAATGTCAGATCAGACATTGTTACTTTTTTTAATACAAGGAATTAATGATTTGGAGGTGGTTAGACCCTGCAAGACAATCAACGAATGACATTTTTTTTAATGTAGATGCATAGATTCCTGTCATGGAGGGGCGGAGTCGAGCCATCAGTCCGGAACAGATGAGCAATGCGATTCGCAAAGTGGTTGATCTCTCGAAAGACATGGAAAACACCTATTACCTCGAGCTGCTGGAGAATATGAAGGGCGTCAGTGATGAGGATTTTAATCTCCCAAGAGCACAATTTACCGTCTTTGAGGACATTGGTCACCACCAAATTGTCACACTCGATCATAATACGCTGAAGCCCCAATTCCTTCGCCTTCTGTAGGCCGAGCTTAAGTGTCATAGCTTCCGACACCGAGCTATTCGTCGCGCAAAATTGATTGGACATTAATTTGGTGGTGATCGATGCCCACATAGACATTAGTTTAAAATACTTATTTTAAAATAATTATATTAAGGATGTATATATAATCTTATATTTTTATTATGAAAATTGGTATTTACAATTTAAAAAGTTAATATATACTCCATCCGTTTCAAAATACATGGGTTTTGACTTTTCGGCACGTTTTTTAAGGAGCGAAAAACTATATAAAATATTATTTTTTTAATGAATTTTTTTACATAATTTGATACTTATTACTAATAAGTATTAAATTATATAAAAAATTAATTAAAAAAATAATTAAAAAAATAATATTTTATAGAGTTTTTCGCTCTCTCTCTCCTCGCTCTCTCTCTCTCGCTCTTTAGTTGTACGCTCAGGCCACCGCCACCGGCCACTCCCGCCGGCCACCTCCCGCAGCCCGCCGCCCGTCGCCCCCCCTCCAGGTTCTCCTCTCACTCTCCCTTCCCTCCCCTCCCTCTCCCTCTCCATCTCCCTCTCCCTCTCCTCTCCTTCACCCCGCAGCCCGTCCCAACCCAACACCGCACTATCCTTCCCCCCTCACCCGACCGTCCCCCTCACCCCTGCCGGCGACATGGCCAACGCCCTTTCTCCCAGTTCCAGATCCACTCCCCCTCCTTCTCCTCCTCCCTAGCCCTAACCCTAATAGACCCCAGCCCTTGAACCTTAACCCGCCTAAATCCCTAAAATCTCAACCCTCCCTTCACCGGTGGCCCAATCCCCAGCATATAGCAGCGTAGCAGCCTAGCCCATGCCTAAGCCATAAGACCTAGACCCAATTCCGATCTTCTCTCTCCCGACCCTTACCCCTACTCCGGTGGTAGCCTTTTCCCGACCCCAGCCCCTAAGCTTTGGTCTGTCCCCGACTCGCAGAGGTGGCTAGTTGTGCTCGACGGGCAATCACATTTTGGGACCCAGTGCGTGTGGAGGGTTGGCCTCTTCGGCCCCGTGATCGGGGCGCGGTAACATCGATCCTTACCTTTTTCGTGTAGTTTAAGCGGTTTGCTTTTTCGATCCGCTACGTTGGCTTCTTATTTTCCTTCCTATTTTAAGTTTTGTCCTTTGCTTCCGGGTGGATTGCTTTCCTCCTCCGATATTAGTCCCTCACTTTCATTCGATTCATTCGTTTTTTTTTTTTTCATTCTTGTGATTTATTGCTTTGATTGATAGCTTGATCCATTTGTTGCATGTGTTTTAGTGTTTAGAGTTTCGTGGTTAGTGCATTGATTTATTTGATTCCTTCCTATTAATACTTGGGTGATTTACATTCCTTAAGAGTATTCATTCCTTTGTTTTGGGTGTGTTTATATCATAATGTGTTGTCTATTTACTGGTTTGTACCTGTTATGATACGTGGATTGTCTCGGTAATCCGGTAGCATTTCCTTACTTCGGGTGCTTATACTCTTTGCCTCCGCGACATTAGATTCGGCCGGTTGTTAGTTCCTTGTCTCTGTGTCCTTTTAGCTCTCTGTTGTGGTTTCGCTTTCGGGGTTTTGTATCTTGGCCGAATGTCTCGTCCGGTGGTCTCTTGTCCTCGTCCGGCTCAGGGGGTGTCGTCCGTTCGGTTTGGCTCCTGGAATATTGGATCCCTTACGGGTAAGTCAATTGAACTTGTCAAGATTCTGAAGAACAGAAAGGTCGACATTGCTTGTCTTCAGGAGACTAAGTGGGTGGGTAGTAAGGCTCGTCTGATCGATTGGTGGAAGTTGTGGTACTCGGGTCTCGACCGTAAGAAGAATGGAGTTGGCATTTTGGTCGGGGGTCGGTGGAAGGATCGGGTTGTGCGCGTCGAGCGTGTGAATGACCGGCTGATGGCGATTAAGTTAGTGATGGAAGACTCTTTTCTGCATGTGATTAGTGCCTACGCTCCTTAAGTAGGTCGAGGAGTGGAGGAGAAGAGGAAATTCTGGGAGGCTTTGGATGCTTTGGTTAGGACTATTCCGGCTTCAGAACAGTATGTCATTGGAGGCGATTTCAATGCTCACATAGGCAAGGATAACGACAGGTTTGAAGAGGCTCATGAAGGTTTTGGCTTCGAAGAGAGAAATGATGGAGGGGTGGCGTTGTTGGAATTCTCCATTGCGTTCGGGAGTGTCATCTGCAACTCCTGGTTCCGCAAAAGAGATGAACACTTGATTACTTTCGCCAGCTCGGTCGGAAGGTCGCAGATCGACTACTTTCTGGTCAGAAAGGAGGACAGGCGACATTGCAGGGATTGCAAGGTGATCCCCTTTGGAGGAATTTCAACGCCACACCTACTTCTTGTTTTGGACTTGGAAGTCCATGGTCGCATTCGAAAGAGAACCCTCAACTTGCCTTCGAAAATCAGGTGGTGGCGACTTAATGATTCATCTGGGCGTCTTCTGAAAGAGAAAGTTTGGCAAGCGGCTGAGCAGATAGGGATTGGGGATCAGTTGGGCAATGCAGATGCGATGTGGAGCTCTTTGGCGGGTTGTATTCGCATAGTGGGTAGAGAGGTTTTGGGGGTGTCTAGAGGAGGGTCTGGGCCCAGTCGGGGCGAGGCTTGGTGGAATGAGGAGGTGAAGGCTAAGGTTAGGGAGAAACAGTTAGCGTTCCAGAGATGGTTACACAGAGGCATTGGAGAAGATGGTGTGGAGCTCAGGTTCAGGTACAATGTGGCTAAAGGGGAGGCAAAGCGAGCAGTTGCTAAGGCTAAAGACAAATACTTTGAGAGTATGTACAAGGCCCTTGACGAGAAGGGAGGGGACCGAGTTCTCTATCGCTTAGCTCACCATAGAGAGAGGATGAGCAGAGACATCGACAGTGTCAGATGCGTCAAAGATGATAGTGGTCTTGTGTTGGTTGATGATCAGCTGATCAAGAGGCGATGGCAAAGGTACTTCTCAGATTTGCTCAATGAGGATTTAAACTCTTCGGATTGGAGTTCCGGTCCTTCGGAACGTATCGAGTATGGATTCCACCGGCGCATTTCTATAGAAGAGGTTAAGGAAGCTGTCTGTAGGATGAAGAACGGTAGAGCTTCTGGCCCCGACGATATTCCAGGGGATGTTTGGAAATGGTTAGGGGCCAAAGGATTGGTTTGGCTTACATCGCTTTTCAACACTATCCTAAGGTCCGCTAAGATGCCTTCGGAATTAGGGTGGCTCAACGGGTCGGATCGGGCCAAAACCGAACCGAGTTAAACGGGCCGGGCCAAAACCGACGGCCCGATTTTTTGGGAGGGTGGCCCGAGGCCCGAACCGAAAACCGAAAAATCGGATACGGTTATTTCGGTTTTTGGCCCAAAAAAACCGAGAAAACCGAATTCAATTGAGTGGCGACACTCAGCGGCTGCGGATTGCCTGAGCAATTTGGGGGTTAGGGTTCTGTATGTGAAATTGACGACTACGGGCTACAAAGCATCAGCTTGGGGCTTGGGCTGTGCGAGGGCGACTGACAGCGAAGGAGGGAGCGGAGCTGCGAGCCGACGAGGGAGGCGAGGGTTGCCGGAGCAATTTGGGGATTAGGGAGAAGTATGTGAAATTGAATACTACAGGCTACAGATTAAAGCATCACCTTGGGGCTGTGCGAGGGCGAGGGCGACTGACAGCAAAGGAGGTAGCGGGTCGGCGATCCGGAGAGGGAGGGAGCAGGGCGGCGAGCCGGCGAGGGAGGCAAGGCGACGAGGGAAAGAGAAAGACAAAGAAAGAAATTAATGGGAGGCTTGGCCACTGGACGCGTGAAGAGAAAGAATGAAAAGAAAGAGAGCAGTCACGGGCTTAGGGTTTTAATTTTTTTTTTAAAAAAAATCGGTTTTCGGGCCAAAACCGAAAATTTCGGTTCGGTTACGGTTTTTGGCCCGAAAACCGATTTTTCATTTTTCAAGAACCGAAGCCCGAACCGAAAAATATCGGATCAGCCCGAAACCGAAATTTTCGGTTCGGTTTCGACTCGGTTTTCGGGTCGGGCTTGATTCTGAGCAACCCTATTCGGAATGGAGACTTAGTAAATTGGTCCCGGTCTACAAGAACAAGGGGGATGTACAAAGCTGCAGTAACTACAGAGGAATCAAGTTGCTGAGTCACACGATGAAGTTATGGGAAAGAGTTGTAGGGGCCAGACTTCAGAGATTGGTTAGCGTTTCCGAGAATCAGTTTGGCTTCATCGCGGGCAGATCAGGAGTGGAAGCTATCCACCTGCTAAGGCGCGTGACCGAGATGCACAGAGACAGGAAGAAGAATCTGCATATGGCCTTCATCGATATAGAGAAGGCCTACGATAAGGTTTCGAGAGGGCTACTTTGGAAATGCTTGGTTGAGAAAGGAGTGCCGGGGTCGTATATCAGAGTTATCAGAGATATGTACGAGGGTTCGCTGACAAGTGTTAGAACGCCGTGTGGTGATTCAGAGTATTTTGAGGTTCGAGTGGGGCTTCACCAGGGTTCAGCACTCAGTCCGTTTCTTTTCACTCTAGTTTTGGATACTCTTTCTGCTCCACTCCAAGAAGAGGTACCGTGGTGTATGTTGTTTGCTGACGACATTGTTCTTGTGGACAACTCAAGATCGGGTTTGGCTTGCAGGCTAGAAAACTGGAGAGAGGTGCTGGAGTCCAAGGGATTCAGAATGAGTAGGACTAAAACCGAGTATGTCCAGTTTCGTTTTGGAGATGACAGGGACCCAGGGACATCAGTTTTATTGGGGATGATATTGTCCCAAGGAAAGAGTATTTCAAGTACCTTGGCTCGTACGTTCAAAGTGATGGGGGTGTCGACAGAGATATCGAGCATCGAGTCCAGGCGGGATGGCTGAGATGGAGAAGAGCGTCAGGAGTGCTGTGTGATAAGAAAGTTCCGGCTAAACTGAAAGGGAAATTCTACAAGGTGGTTGTTAGACCGACCTTATTGTATGGTTCAGAGTGCTGGCCCATCACCAAAGCTCAAGAACAGAAGTTGGCAGTGGCTGAGATGAGAATGTTGCGATGGATGAGTGGGCATACGAGACTTGACAGAATCAGAAATGAAGTCATTAGGAGCAAGGTTGGAGTTGCTAGTATTGTGGACAAGCTGCGAGAGTGCAGATTGCGGTGGTTTGGGCACGTTCGGCGTAGACCTGCATCGGCGCCTGTTCGTAGGTGTGAGAGTTTGGAGTTAGGAGCTATTTGTAGGGGTAGAGGTAGACCGAAAAAGAGCTGGATGGAGGTTATTCGGCAGGATCTCAATCTGCTAAACTTGTCGGAAGAATTGGCTTTGGACAGAGACCGCTGGAGGAGGTCTATTCGGGCTTATGATGTTTAGTCGTACTAGGCTGGGTGTTTTGTCCTATTGTTATGTTTATATTCACCCTTCCTCTTTGCTTTTTCGTGCCTCTTTGTCTACTGTTTAGCATGCTTCAATGGGAGTGATATGTCTACTATTTTGGGTCTATCGGAAACTCTCTCGATCTATTCGGGGAAAGAGTGCGTACATCCTGACCTCCAGACCCTGCTTAATTGCGGGATTGACTGGGTAGTTGTTGTTGTTGTTATAGAGTTTTTCGCTCCTTAAAAAACGTGCCGAAAACTAAAAACTCATGTAGGTTGGAACGGAGGTAGGAAATGAGAAAAAGTAAAAAACAATGATCCGAACACTATCCGAGCATAACATCAATCCGAACGGCATAGAAAGAGGTCAATCCGTCTAATTCAATCCAAACTCTAATTCTTTTGTCATTCATGATTCATGTCTTCCACAATTTCATATTCCATTTTCTCTTAATGTGCCGAATTAATGGCTAATTCAATTAATGAATTTGTGGATTGCCGATTGAATCTCAAATCCAAATTAACTATGAATGCTATTGTCGCGCTAAGAGTCGTACAATTTAATTGGTATAAAAAAATTCACTTACCCAACTGAGATAATTTTTTTGAAAAATAATAAAATAGAAAGCGGAAGGGGGAGAGAGATCCACATCGTTGATCGACATCGGAGCTTCCGACAATGTATGCACCGTCGGAAGAACCCCAATTGCATAAAGCACACTCCGAAATGGATTCGGCACCGGAACCACTCCGAGAAGAATCGACCGCAGCCTCCACGGATGCCCGTTTCACCGTTGAACCAGTCGCCGCTGCCGGCGAGGAACGAGAAGATCTTAAGCGCGAGGGATCGGAGTCCGAATTGAACGTTACGCGGTCGGAAGGTGCGAGTGAAGAGACGGAGTCTCAGGAAGGTGAACGCGATGCGGCCAATCCTGACGATGCAGCTGCGGCTCCGGAAGATGCGTCCGCTGAGGGAACGGCTCATCCGGAATTGCAAAGGGATGAAGGAGGGCGAACGTTCACTATGAGGGAGTTGTTGACCGGGCTAAAGACTGATCAAGGCCATGGCTCGTACGCTTCGGGACCAGATTTGGATTCCGTGGACAGGTTCCGTACTTTCATGTCCCTGTCTCTCTCATTTTCACGGAATTGGAATGGAAATAGAAATTGTGTAGATGTTGTGACTGAGAATGATTTTACTAACCACGGATGATTTTGATTGAAAATGATGAATGATTGCATTGGTATTCTTAAAAGAACAGTTCAATTTGAGAATGAAACGAAGATTATGACGTTTGATTGATGAAGGAGAGGCTAGATCATAGGATCATTTAGGTGCCAAATCAATTTGAGAAGTACATGTTGTTTCTTGGTCTAGTGCGGTGAACAAATCTCATAGATCTGTGGCTTGCTTCACGGTTTTTTGGTGACCGTGTGTATCTGTTTTTTGCAGCCAGGAAAGCACTCAACTGAATCAGATTCTATTCCATGACAGTTCGACAGCTGAATTGATCAATAGTATCACTGGTGTTGATGAGCAAGGTCGGCCTCGTCAGAGGATTCTAGCTTTTGCTGCTAGACGGTATGATGAACTTGTTCTAAACAACTTGTTGACTGCTTGATATCTGAAGCTTTTTTTTCGTATCCAGGTTGCTTTTTGCTCTCTTGTAAATTGTAATAGGATAGTTTGTGATGGAAGTGTTGTTAGACCTTTATGAGGTCACATGTTATCGAAAAGAAATGTTATCCTGCAGAGTAAGGCTATGCTTGGATAGCCACGATTTATGTCTTATAATGCATAATATTGTAGTATAATATGTATTATAATGCAATATTATGTATTATAAGACATAAATCGTGGCTATCGAAGCATACTACTGTAAGTTTGCGTGTTGTACTCTGATTTTTCGTTACAGTTATCTTGTAGCACATACTACTGTAAGTTTTTACTTGTATTACTATTGATGGTGTATGTAGTACTATGTACTTAGTATTTGTAGTCGACCTCTTCGTTTTACTGTGTTCAGGTGTTTTTATCTCAGTGTCTTTTTGTTTGTGCTGAAACTTATGATTACAACTTACACTTTGTGATGTCATATTACAGGTTTACTAGTGCCATTCTGAGAAATCCAGGGGATTATGATGCACTTTACAATTGGGCTTTGATTCTTCAGGTTTGATTTTTATGAGAACATATTTCGATTTATTTGTGAATTTAAAAAGCAAGCATCCTTCATGTTTACCCTTTAGAATTACAATAATACTTGGGCTCTGTTCGCATTTTACGCTTTCAAATTATATGAATCATAAGTTTTGGTCTGGAGTTATGTGCAGGAAAGTGCTGACAGAGTTCATCCTGATTCTACTGCACCTTCCAAAGATGCTTTGCTTCAAGAAGCTTGCAAAAGATATGAAGAAGCCACTCGGCTTTCTCCTACCCTTCATGATGTATGTTCTAAATGTGTACATAATCCTTAACTATTGCTTGAAGTGATTGTGTGGTAGCTTGATGGGTTTGATTGAGATTTATTTCAACATGACGTATCAGGCATATTATAACTGGGCCATAGCCATTTCTGATCGTGCAAGAATGCGAGGTAGAACCAAGGAAGGGGAAGAGATGTGGAAGCAGGTATTGGAGACAGATATTTTGCCGTAAGAAAGAAATTTCCCCACCTATCTTGTTGGGATAACTAATACTAGTGTCCTTTTCTTGTTAGGCAACAAAACACTATGAAAAAGCCGTTCAACTCAACTGGAATAGTCCTCAGGTACACTATGTTACTGTTCTTCTAATTTGAAGCTTCTATTTCCTGGCATTACCTTGATTGATGATGTTCTTTTGACCATTTGCAGGCTCTTAACAACTGGGGTCTTGCTTTACAAGTAAGTTGTTTACATGCACTAACACCCAATGTCACATTCTAGTGTTATTATGCATGAGCATGACTATGCTCCACCAATACCACATGATGGTTTGCCTCAATAATGTATGTAGGAGCTCAGTGCTATTGTCCCGGCAAAGGAAAAGATAAACATTGTTCGCACAGCTATAAGTAAGGTAAAAGTTTGTCTTGAGTGTATGTTTGATTGACACTTGCAAGGCTGTAAAGAAGTAAATCTATGATGAAATAGACTTGAGCTTGATTGATTATTAGACCAACATGAAATTTGTTGATGGAGCTAACTACATGGCTGACTTGAAATGTGCTAGTTGGAATCTTTTATATGTGAATCTTAAATTCTAACTTTTATTGCAACATTTGTGTTTTGTTATACTGTTGAGCTTTTTGTGCTGATGAAACTTACTCTGGATATCTCTCTCTGTTTGCTTTTGGCTAAGATCAAGTGTAATACTCCGTATCTGTTTTTATCAGTTTAATATTATTTGGCTTCCTTTATCTCTCCTGAGGACAACTTGTCCTGTGTCTATTTTATGATTTACTTAAGAAAATTCCTTGTCTAAGAAATGGAGTTGGTTGATTTGGCCAATTAGCCTGATCAGAAAAAATTGGCCACATGAAGTATGAACTACAGATTCTTTTTTTTTTTTTTGAAAAAAAAACTTCCTGTTTCATTGCAGTTCCGTGCAGCAATTCAGCTGCAGTTTGATTTTCATCGAGCAATTTACAATTTGGGGACGGTTCTGGTAAGTTCAAGGCTGCCTTTGCCATTTCCCTGAAATCACCCAATAGGCGTTTTTCTTGCCAAATCACTGATAAGGAGCTAAAATTTTGTGGCCATTTTTGCAGTATGGTTTAGCTGAAGACACCCTTAGGGTTGGAGTGATAGGTGGTGCGATAGAAGCAACAGCTAATGATTTTTATAGCCAATGTGCCATCTATATTGCAGCTGCTCACGCATTGAAACCTAATAACACGGTTAGGATTCTATGATTTTCTGAATTCTTGATTGAAGCAGTGAATGTGGTCCTACACTTTCTATGATAATTCACACAACACATTTAAAATGGAATGTGTGTTGAAGGTAGCTGACAAATTTGCTATTATTATTTTTAGGTTTACCGCAGTGCATTGAGGCTAGTTCGATCAATGGTAAGTAAATTGGTATAATGTTACTTCAGGTTTTTTTTATGTGACATTTTACATGATTGGGAATTATTGTTTAAAAGTTCTTCCTTTTCTTCATGACAGCTACCTTTGCCTTATCTTAAGGTGGGGTATTTTACAGCTCCGCCTATAGGGAACCCAACATCTCCTCACAGTGAATGGAAGCAGGCGCAATTCGTGCTGAACCATGAAGGCATTTATCAGGTACAAATTTACAATAAAAGTCCACAATTTTGTCAGTGGCAATGGCTCATCACTTTAGGAGTGATCTTACTATACTTTTCTTGTTGGTAATTCATGATCGACTTATTCTCATTGTCCACCATTCTATTTTGTACTAACTGACGATTGATGATCCAGCTTATCCCTGATGATCAAAACCCGGTTAGAAAGAGTCTTTCAAGCAACCCAAATGATGTTGCAAATGTTAGACAAGCAGTTAAGGTTGAGATACCTCACATAGTCTCAGTATCTGTATCCGCTGATCTGACTTTGCCCCCTGGTGCCGGCCTCTGCATCGACACAACCAATGGACCGGTTTACTTGGTAAGATACTTTCTTGCAGCTTATTTCTTCTTCCTGCAAGTATGTGGCACAACTTTTGCATTTACATATATTTCTGTGCACGGGAAGGCAAGACGATTACTGAATCCTTCCACTCCTAAACTGGTTAGGTTGCCGAATCATGGGAGTCGTTGGATGGATGGGTAGACGCTCTTCGTCTGGTTTACACCATCTACGCGAAGGGCAAGAGTGATGTTCTTGCAGGAATCATAGTAGTATGATTGACAAATAACACTATGTATCTATTTTTTTCTCTTATGCATTTTCAGTTTATTAGCCATTTCTCTTGTTTCGGATTTTAATGGAACAAGCTTGTAAATTTTGATCTTTTTATTTAGTCAAAATTTTGATCCTTTTTCTTCCCTTTCCATTCCCTACTCTTCTAACGATTGCCTGTGCGACCCCCTATATGCACCACGATCCCATCAATGGATTATGGATCTGTGGAAGATGTGAAACGAGATCTGGATAATATAAAGTCAATGAGCTAATCCTCTTAACGACAATTAATGGTGAATTGTGTGCTCGGCTTAGTTAGGGTATAACTCGAGCTACTCGGCTCATCGAAGCATGGCAATCATTTGTATAAACTTATGGTTTAATAGAATCAATTTAATATAATTATGTTTGATTTTATTTATTTATTTATTTTATATAGTTACAAATAATATAAGTTTAAGTAGGATTCCATTTATAAGTCATCAATATATATAATGAACATTAAAAAATAAATTAAATTTCAGTTCGCGCCAAGGGTAAAAAGGGCGCGAACTGAACCAAAACCTAATCGCTATCCCGCCTCGACGCTTTCTCTCCACTTCCCTCCCCTCCCCTCCACTTTACCACCAAATCGCCATTCCCTCTCGCTGCTCGTTTGCCCTGCCATTTTCTCCGCCGTTTGCCGGCGTGCTTCTGTTCCGATCCGTCGCCGGCATCACCTACTCACTGTCTGGTTCGTCTCTCTCCCTATCTCGATTTCATTTGTAGTATTTTGAGGTTTTGGTTGCATATCTCAATTTAGTTCCTTCGATTTTGGTGTCCCTGCGGAGATGATTCTCAGAATCTGTTCTTTTTAAGTCCGAATTTCACGATTACGTGCTCAATTTTGCTAGTTTTAGCTTGTCTTGATGGAATTTGTAATGCGGTTTTTCCTTGATCCCTAATGACCTCACTCGAGAATGTTCAACAATGATCTTCTCTCTGTGTGTCTCTCACCATTTTTGGTTCATCTAAGAAGACGAAGAAGCTCTTCCCCCCCACTACCTGAACATTTTTGGTTCATCTAAAGTAACAATGATTCTCAGAACCTTTATCGATTGTTGGTGGAGCCATTGAAATTGGTAGCACTACTGCGGTATGCCAATTGATTCGCTAAATCGCAAAGTAACAATGGATTCGCTAACTAGCGTATCATGGAATGTAATTGAATGCATATTTTAACATAGTTCTTTTCACTTTTATTGTTAGATGTCAAGCTCACCTTTGGCAAACCAACCACGACTTCAGCATGGTAGAGATGACATCAGAATTTATGATCAGGATAAGAGTAGAAAAAGGAAGGAGTTTTGGAGTGATTACAAGCCTTATCGGGACAAAGACAACAAAAAGAGGGCCGAATGTATTCATTGTCACAAGACATTTGCAGCAGATCCAATTATTAATGGCACAAAGAATTTGAGCAAACATTGGAAGGCCTGTGTAAGGAATCCGAGAAACAAAAGCAAAGGTGCGCAATCTATGCTCAAGTTGGAAAAAGTTGAAGAACCTGTGAATCGTAAAACGAGTAAGTGGGTGCTAGATGAAAGTAAGGCCAAGGAAGCCTTCACTAGAATGGTAGCTATGGGTAGTGTGCCTCTTGAATCAGTTGTGCATCATACTATGGTGGAATTTTTTAGCTCTCTATGCCCTACATTTCGCATACCTTCAGTTGCAGGTGTTGCTCGTGATTGCTATGAACTTTTTCTGAAAGAAAAAGTGATGTTGGAAGAGTTCTTGAAGAAGTCTTGTCAAAGAGTGTGTTTGGCTACGGATCCATGGACTTCAGTCCGAGGGGAGGATTATATGTCTCTTACTGCTCATTTCATAGATAATGACTGGAAATTGCAAAAAAGAATTTTGGACTTTTGGCTAACAGATACTTATGAGGAAGATGGTCTTGCTAGAGAAATCAAAGATTGTTTGAAGTCTTGGGGTTTGTGTGATAAGGTCTTTAGCGTAACTGTTGACAATTCGGGTCCTAATGAGGTCGCTTGTAATCACTTGAGGCAAATGGCCATTGAAAATGGTACTTCCATCAATCATGGGAAGAATTTGCAAGTGATGTGTGTTGCTCAGAATATTCATTTCATTGTCTGGGATGTTTTGGAGGAGTATTCTGCCCATGTTGGTAAAGTTAGAGCTGTTGTTAAGTCTGTTAGATCTTTTCCTGACAGATTACATGTTTTCATAGAACAAGCGGCGAAGCTGGGAGTTGAGTGCAAATCTTTTTTTTCGTGTTGATGTGCCTACAAGTTGGAACACCATTTACAGGATGTTGGAAGTTGCTTTGAAATATAAAGATGTTTTTGCTGAGTTAGATGCTCCAATGGATGCGGATGGTGAATTGATAGAACATGTCACCTCAGAGGAGTGGATGAGAGTTGAGAAGCTTGTGGGATTTTTGAAGGTGTTCTATGATTTGACAATCCATCTTTCAAGCTCCTCGGCAACATTGAACACCGTATTTGTGCACATTGTCTACATTGTCAGGTTATTGGATGAATGGGTGGAAAATAGTGATACAGTTTGTAGGAGCATGACTCTTCTGATGAAAACGAAATTCGAAAAGTACTGGGGCGATTTAAAGAAGATGAATATGCTGATTTTTGTTGCTATAATTCTTGATCCTGCCTTTAAATATCTTGGCTTGCAATATGCTTTTCATCGCTTTTATGGAAGAGAAGCCGGAGATTCATTAGCAACAAGGGTGAAGGAATTTGCACAGGAGTTGTTCAGTGAGTATCAGAATCTCTATGCTCCTCCCTCTCAAAGTGAACCTAGCAAGTCTAATAAACCTTCTGAACTCGCGGATAATGGAGACGTGCCAAGTTTCTTCGAAGAACTGAAGAGGGAGCTTATTGCACCGTTGCAAACCGATTTTGACAGGTACTTGCTCGAGGAAAATGCTTTTGAGGAAGATATTTTGACATGGTGGAGACTCAATGGACCTAGATTCCCAATCCTTGCACATATGGCTCGTGATGTGTTAGCCATTCCAGTATCTACTCTCTCATCTGAATATGCATTTGATCGTGAAGGGCGCATTCTAAATGAATCTAGAAGCTCATTGCCTCCTAAGGTATTAATGCAGTTTATAATAAATTTGTTTTACAATTTGTAATCAACTTATTTCATTTTTTTTCCCCTCATGTATGTTACATTTTACAAGATGTTGCAAGCACTCATGTGTACACCAAATTGGCTTCGCGGAGGATCTCAAGAATATGAATCCGACGAGGAAGTTACTTTCGAAGAGGAGATGGAACTAGAAAAAGGTAACCTCCTGGAAAAATGTATTGAGTCTGGTATGTTCATTTTTTTTGCAATATACAGTTTTTTTTTTTTTTGTTCTTTGCTTTTCTAACTGTGTTTACTATGCTTTAATTTGTTTATAGCTATTCAAGAAGGCTGTTTCCTGATTTGTGATTGAAATTTACAAGTTTAGTAGCGGTTGTTGTAGTCGTATTCGTCGTGTCGGACTAGGCCACATATGAGAAGGCACGGGTTGCTGTTCTACAAAGGTTCAGTTGAGTTGCTGGCTGGCTGTCGGGATTGGTTTCGACCACATCAAATGCCTAATGCCTTATATATTCGGACATACAATGTTAGTTATAAAAGACTATAGCACTACTCAAAAGCAAACCAGCATTTCCATATAGCCAATGACAATGATCTTATTGGAGCCACATAGTATGAGTTCATATAAAAGCAAGCACTAAAAATAATACTGAATGATTAATCAGCCAAGTAACAGCTGCACTTGACAACAATGTCAAAAGAATTTGCAACTTACGGATCTTCAGTTACTGATAGGAACAATCTCCTTGTTCGTGTAAGACCGAGCTTTCGGATGATCCATCAAATGCATGGTTTCGTCGTAAACATGTTCACTCAATATCTCTCTAGAGCTGTAGTATGATCCGCGATGTGTTAACTTGTTCCACGGGTTGCTAGGCCCATAAGGTGCCAACTGCTCAAATGAAGGATCGTATACAACAATAGGGTTATAACATGGAATCATATATAGCTTCTTCCATGAGGTAGCCACGCCATGCTCCTCCATCGCCCACACATACAAATACAAAGTATAATGCTCGTCGCCAACCAATGCTGTCAGCATTCCCGCATACTCGAAAAGCTTTACCCCAAGTGTTTTGCTCGTCGAAAGGAGTTTCGAAGGGATGGTCATTCTTCTAAACTCTTCCCTCTTGCAATCGAACATCAGCACGGAGTGGCTGGAACTATGATGATGACGGCCCTTATGTTGGTAAGATAAGGATAGCACCCAATTAATAGCTCCGTTTACGAAACAAGGTTTGCTGTCTTTGTTGAAAGACCAAGATGAATTGAGCTTAACGCAGCGAGATCCACTCCAAGAACCTTGTCGAGCTGAGTATACCGTATACGTCCAATGCGAGGTCCGAACAAGGACTAGCTTGAAGTCTTTGGTACTAGTGTCGTAACCAAAGGCTAGAGAATACTGGCGGTCAGGCGTACTAAGGTTGAGGGTGACATACTTGTGAATCGCCGGGTTCCAAAGGAAGACGGAGAAGCCGGAAGACCGGTTGGAGGAAAAGCAGACTACGCCATGGATGACATCAAGAAAAGTGATCGTTGTCCTGGCATATAAGTTCTCCCAATCGGGGTGCCGGAAGGGGAAATACAGGGGCTGTTTGGAGTGATCGACGGCGTCGTTGAGGCCGGGATCGGGAAATCTGAGCTCGACGGGGGGTGTCCGGTAAGCTGACACGTGGAGGTAGGGCTTGAGGCGACGAGGTGTGGCGGAGCGAGCGAAGGAGAAGTGAAGGTCGATGAACAAAACGGACGAGATGAGAGAGTTGAACCACTTGCAAACGCATCGGATTCGGGATAAGGTTTTGATCGGTAATCTCTTGAAGATCTCTGACTTCAGATCTTCATCCAGGGCGGCAAAGGGGGTTAATTTCTTCTTCTTCGACGACATTGATCGTTGAAGGGGATTGAAGTAAGGGTTAAGGGTTTTACAGAGGAAATTAATGGGGTTAATTTAGTTATGATTTTGTTAAACAAGATCAAGATTTCATATATACGATGTTTGCTAATGGTAAATAAAAATGGTAAAATATAGTACTGTGTATTCATATCTATAATAAAAATAGAATTCTCTCCCGAAATCTTTCCTAATCAAAAAAAAAATCTATAATAAAAATGAATAAAAATCTTTAAAAAAAAATATTGATATCTAATCAAATTGGGTAAAATTTTATACTTAGTATATATATATATATATATATATATATATATATATATATATATATATACACTCTCTTTTGCGTAAGAGACCCCTTTTCACTCTTTGTTATAGTGTATTAATAAATAGAAAAAAAATCAACTGATTAAAAATATTATAATTAAGGAGAAACCATTATTTAACACAAACAAATTCTCTTTTATTATATATAATAGATAGATAGAAGATTTTTTTTTTTTTTGCATAAATGTTGGTTCGTGATCATTTTTTTAACTATCCACTGTAAATAAAAAGAGATAGAATATTGGATGCGACCATACCAGCACTAATGCACTGGATCCTATCAGAACTCCGAAGTTAAGCGTGCTTGCGTGCTTGGGCGAGCGTAGTACTAGGATGGGTGACCTCCTGAGAAGTCCTCGTGTTGCATCCCTTTTCACAGAATAAAAAAAAAAGAGTTCATTTAGTACTTAGGATATTAATGTATAGTTTACAATAAATTTGTGATCAAACTTATTTCATTTTTTTTTTCTCATGTATGTTACATTTTACAAGATTTTGCAAGCACTAACATGGACAAAAAATTGGCTTGGCAAAGAATCTCAAGAATATATATGAATAGACTTTAATTTCTTCAGAAGATGGGAGATAGAACAACTAGAAACAAATCAGGCGACTCTGGCAAAGTTAGGATGGCGAATCCTCCAGAATCCGGATGCCCTTTGGAGCCGCATAGTTAGAGCAAAGTACTGCCATGGCCGCTGCGATGTCGATATGTTCGAGAAGAAGGTGGCGGCTTCGCGTACATGGAGAAGCATTGTACACGGAGCTCAGCTCCTAACTCCGAATCTCAGATCAGCGATTGGTAATGGCAACTCCACCCTTTTCTGGCTACACCCGTGGCTAGGAGAGTCGCCACTCATCGATGTCTCCACGAAAGCTGTTCCGGAAGAACTGAGCGGAGCCACCGTTGCTGAGCTGTGGCAACATAACTCATGGGACTGGCCGGTGTTAGCCCAATATCTCCCACCAGAGGTGAGGTTAAAGCTCCAATCGATACAGATTTCGGGTGATGCTTCGGCGCGGGATAGACTCTTCTGGGGCCCGAGCCAGTCGGGTGTCTTCTCAACCAAGTCTGCCCTTCAATGTCTGAGAGGATCATACCCAAGCAGCCGATATGATAGAAACTGGAACCACTTATGGAAAACTCCAGTGCAGCAGCATGCTAGATCGTTCGCCTATTTAGTGGCCCACGACGCGTTCTTGTCAAATCACAACAAGGTCCGGCGCCACCTCTCCAATTCGTCAGCTTGCCCAAGGTGCTCGGCCGCCGAGACAGGTCTCCATCTACTGCGTGACTGCCCGTCAATCAAGTCCGAATGGAGCTGGCTACTGAGGAATGCAAACAGGTCTGATTTCTTCTCCACTACTGAGATTAAGGCTTGGGTTTTTGAAAATGTCAAGATGGAGGACGAGTGGGCTGCGATATTCGCCAATATGCTATGGCACACATGGAAATGCAAAAATCGTCTCGTTCATGAAGGAATTCAAGATCACAAGGGGTTGGCGAGCAGAGCGATTTCCTTGACAAGAGAATACTCCGCAACAAAACATCGGACCTCGTTACCTCTCGGGACGCCGAACAAGCAGAAAGAGGTACCTTCTACTTGGGTGCCCCCCCGGTCGAGTGGGTTAAGCTCAACACTGATGGGGCGTCGAAAGGGAACCCAGGTCCTGCGGGAGGTGGAGGTGTTTTCCGTTGCAATACAGGCGATTTCCTAAAGGCGTTCACCTTCACTTGTGGAATCTGCACAGCCCTACGGGCGGAATTCCTCGCTATTCTTCACGGCCTGAAGCTGGGACAGACGTTAGGATTAACCAAATTGATTGTCGAGTCCGATTCGGAGGTGGCATGCCAGCTTCTGAACGCAACAACAACCCCCACACATCCGGATTACTTCCTAATTGAAGAGGGTCGGCGCCTAATCCAGGGAAGTGGCTGGGATGTGAAGATCTGCTATGTTCGCCGGGAGGCCAATGCGATGGCTGACCGACTAGCTCAATGGGCCCTGTCGATTGAGCATAGCTACTCGGAATTTGGAGAACCGCCTGATTGCATTATTTCTTTATTTCCTAATTTACCTTTTGCAAGTTCTTCTGTAAACACTTCCAACATTATTTAAATAAAGTTTGCTCCGGGCTCTAGCCCGACTTTCTGATAAAAAAGAAAAAGAAAAAGGTGAACTCTAAAAATGTATTGCATCTAGTTTATTGTTTTTTTTTTTTTGCAATATATTTTTTGTTATTTGCTTTTCTAAGTGCGTGTTTTATGCCCTTCATTAAAGAGGTGGAACCGATGGAGATTGGATAGTGGGGGTGGAGAGACGCAACGTCATTTGGCAGGAGATGGAGGGGGTGGGGGTGGATCGGGGTGGAGATGGGAGATTTTTCCCACCTTCATGGGGCAGGGTGGAGGGGGTGAGATCCTTGAAAGATCCAAATTTGCCCTCAAAAACCCTACCAACCCTTCATTATCAACCAGGGAGAGATCGAGAGAGGAGCGACTCCACTGCCATCGTCCACATCGTCCCAAGCGAAGCCAATCTCCGACGACAAGGTTTGGAGAGGGAGAAGGAGAAACTCACATGACAAAGGAGGTAGTGGCAGCATCCCTTGCGTTGGCGTCGCCTGCGGTGAAGAACCGACTCCGGATATGCTCGGTGGACTCGAGGGACGACCACAGATGCTTCCAGATCCCTCGTTGATGGGTTGTAGAAGGGTTAAATTGTAGAAATGTTGTTAAGGGCAATATTGGTATTTCACATGATTTCCACCTTCATTAAACCCCAATCAACCAAACACCATACGAGATACTTTGTGAAATCCATCCCCATCCTTTCCACCCCGTAAAATATATCTGCACCTCTTCCACCCCTTAAAAAGTTTCCGTGAGAAAACACGCCCTGACTGTGTTTACTAGCTATGCTTTAACTTTTATTTTTGTACTCAAGGTCCAAAGCTTGAAAGTGGGAAATAAACAAAGGAAAATAACAAAAATAAAAATATTAAGTAAAGAGAATGTGAACCTGTTAGAAAAATGGGTAGCTAACCCTCGATCACGTGTGACTCGAAAATCTCAATTATAAACGAGAGCTTGTAGTAATATACTAACATATTTTGTACAACTCGATCTCAAAATACACTACTACACTACTTTTTTAAACTCACGCTCTACCGACCAACTCAAGGTACTACAACCACTCACACACTCGTAAACAGATGATTATCATAGTTTCGTATAGGAAGGGAGGTTGGAGAAATTACAATTCCCTATTGATCTAGCGATATAGATAACTGCAACATTTGCCTCTCGATAGCAGTGTTGAAATTCAATGTGTTTGAAACCGAATGGAGTGCAACTGATCTTTTTGTTGATAGCGTTGATGACTATCAGGCTGTCACTTTCAACGATTTTCTTGATCCCTACGACTAGGGCTTCAATTCTGTTTGTACCATTGAGCTAGGAGAAACCTCCCGATCGAAAATATCCATTACCTAACCAAACTCATTTCTCAATATACATCCAACTTGACCGTCTCCCGAGTGCTTAATTGGGCCATCAACGTTTAGTTTGATGTGGTCCCTTAATGGTTTCTTCCAACTTGTTAGACTCCTTTTGTGCTTTCTACCTTCACAGGGTTTATCGTGTGCCTGATTCCAGTTTCTAGCGAAGGCTACAACTTCTGCAACAACCTCTTGATCGAAGATTAATATGATATTATTCCCAAATAGTATGTCATCTGTTAATTAAAACTTGACGTTTTACTATTCACGCACGCTTTTTGAGGTGTTAAAAACTATATAAAATATTAACTTTTTTAATAATTTTTTTTAATAATTTCATATTTATTACAATCAAGTATGAATTTATAAAATCAAATATAAAAAATGTTAATATTTTATATAGTTTTTATCATTCTAAAAAAACGTGCATAAATAGTAAACGACAAGTTTTAATTAATAGAGGGAATATAAGGAGATAGTAACTATCTCCTTGTTCGTGTAAGACCGAGCTTTCGGATGATCCATCAAATGCATGGTTTCGTCGTAAACATGTTCACTCAATATCTCTCTACAGATGTAGCAGTAGGATCCGTAAGCTGTCACCTTGTTCCATGGGTTGCTAGGGCTATAAGGTGCCAACTTCTCGGGTCCTTCGATCGTATATAACAATACGATTATAACGAATCATATATATGAGGTTTGCTAACGGTTAATAAAAATGGTAAAATATAGTACTGTGTATTCATATCTATAATAAAAATGAATAAAAATCTTTTAAAAAAAATATTGATATCTAAGCAAATTGGGTAAAATTTTATACTTGGTGTATATATATATATATATATATATATATATATATTGTTATAGTGTATTAATAAATAGAAAAAAAATCAACTGATTAAAAATATTATAATTAAGGAGAAACCATTATTTAACACAAATAAATTCTCTTTTATTATATATAATAGATAGATAGAAGATTTTTATTTTATTTTTTTTGCATAAATGTTGGTTCGTGATCATTTTTTTAACTATCCACTGTAAATAAAAAGAGATAGAATATTCATTTAGTACTAAGGATATTAATGTAGTTTACAATAAATTTGTTTCAAAATTTGTGATCAAACTTATTTCATTTTTTTTTTCTCATGTATGTTACATTTTACAAGATTTTTCCCACCTTCAGGGGTAGGGGTAGGGGTGGGGGTGGGGGTGGGGGTGGGGGTGGATCGGGGTGGAGATGGGAGATTTTTCCCACCTTCAGGGGGCAAGGTGAAAGGGGTGGGATCCTTGAAAGATCACAATTTGCCCTCAAAAACCCTAGCAGCCCTTCATTATCAACCAGGGAGAGATCGAGAGAGGAGAGAGGAGCGACTCCACTGCCATCATCCACATCGTCCCAGGAGAAGCCAATCTCCGACGACAAGGTTTGGATAGAGAGAAGGAGAAACTCACATGACAAAGGAGGTAGTGGCAGCCTCCCCTGCGTTGGCGTCGCCTGCGGTGAAGAACCGGCTCCAGATCTGCTCGGTGGACTCGAGGGACGACCACAGGTGCTTCCGGATCCCTCGTTGATGTGTTGTGCTGGTCGGGAATTGCAGGGAGAAGGGTTAAATTGCAGAAAGGTTGTTAAGGGCAATATTGGTATTTCACATTATTTTCACCTTCATTAAACCCCAATCAACCAAACACCATACGAGATACTTTGTGAAATTCATCCCCATTCTTTCCACCCCGTAAAATATATCTCCACATTTTCCTCCCCTTAAAAATAATCTCCACCGCTTAAAAAGTTTCCGGGAGAAAACACGCCCTGACTGTGTTTACTAGCTATACTTTAACTGTTATTTTTGTACTCAAGGTCCGAAGCTTGAAAGTGGGAAATAAACAAAGGAAAATAACAAAAATAAAAATATTAAGTTAAGAGGATATGAACCTGTTAGAAAAATGGGTAGCTAACCCTCGATCACGTGTGACTCGAAAATCTCACTTATAAACAAGTGCTTGTAGTAATATACCAACATATTTTGTACAACTCGATCTCAAAATACACTAATACACTACTTTTTTAAACTCACGCTCTACCGACCAACTCAAGGTACTACAACCACTCACACACTCGTAAACAGATGATTTTAAATAGTTTCGTATAGGAAGGGAGGTTGGAGAAATTGCAATTCCCTATTTATCTATATTTGCCTCTCGATAGCAGTGCTGAAATTCAATGTGTTTGAAACCGCATGGAATGTAACTGATCTTTTTGTTGATGACTATCAGGCTGTCACTTTCAACTATTTTCTTGATCCCTACGACTAGGGCTTCAATTCTGTTTGTACCATTGAGCCAGGAGAAACCTCCCGATCGAGAATATCCATTACCTAACCAAACTCATTTCTCAAAATACATCCAACTTGACAGTCTCCCGAGTACTTAATTGGGGCATCAAAGTTTAGTTTGATGTGGTCCCTTGATGGTTTCTTCCAACTTGTTAGACTCCTTTTGTCCTTTCTACCTTCACAGGGTTTATCGAGTGCCTAATTCCAGTTTCTAGCTAAGGTTACAACTTGTGCAACAACCTCTTGATCGAAGATTAATATGATATTCTTCCTTATAAGTTAATTTCCAAATAGTATGCCATAGAAAATATAAGGACTGGAAGTTTTTGTTTATGTTATGTGTATTTGTTAGATTTTCCAGGAAGGTTGTTGATAGAGCCAAAGTAATTTTATAAGATATCTAGGAGCATAATCATCATTTACAAGGCGAAACAATCAAATCCTAAATCTCATTATAAATATGGTTGAACTACTAGGGTTTGAGAAGGCTTCTCGTACAGCCGACACATTCTGACTTGAGCATCGGAGGCTCTTCCTCTTCTAATCTCGCCTCCTCCTCTTCTAATCCATGCAGGAAGATCGATCGACACCCTTCCTCTTCTAATCCATGCAGGTAGATCGATCGACACCGACAAGGATCGAGGTGTAGATTTCATGCATCACAATTGTGTTGATGGTGGTATTCAGGAACTTGTGGCCAGTTTTGGCATTTAGTAGGTTATGCAATACAACCTAGTTATAAAAGACTACAACACTGATTAATCAAAAAGCAAACCAACATTTCCATATAGCCAAAGGCAATGATCTTATTGGAGCCACATATAGTATGAGTTTATATAAAAACAAGCTCTAAAAATAATACTGAATGAATAAAGTAGCCAAGTAACATCTGCACTTGACATCAAAAGAATTTGCAACTTACGGATCTTCAGAGATAGTAACTATCTCCTTGTTCGTGTAAGACCGAGCTTTCGAATGACCCATCAAATGCATGGTTTCTTCGTAAACATGTTCACTCAATATCTCCCTAGAGATATTGGATACGTAAGGTGTCACCTTGTTCCACGTTTTGCTAGGCCCGTAAGGCGCCAACTTCTCGAATGAAGGATCGTATATAACAATGTTCTCATAACGTGGAAACATATATAGCTTCTTCCATGAGGTAGCCACGCCATGCACCTCCATCGCCCACAGATACAAATTATAATTGTTGCCAACCAATGCTGCGAGCATTCCCGCATACTCGAAAAGCTTTACCCATATGATTTGACCCATCGAAAGGAGATTCGAAGGGATGGTCATTCTTCTAAACTCTTCCCTCTCGCAATCGAACATCAGCACGGAATGGCTGGATAGTAACCAATGAATAGTTCCACTTACAAAACAAGGTTTGCTGTCTTTGTTGAAAGACCAAGATGAATTGAGCTCAACGCCGCGAGATCCACTCCAAGAACCTTGTCGAGTTGAGTATACCGTATACGTCCAATGCGAGGTCCGAATCAGGACTAGCTTGAAATCTTTCGTTCTAGTGTCGTAACCAAAGCCTAGAGAATACTGGCGGTCAGGCATACTAAGGCTGAGGGCGACATACTTGTGAATCGTCGGGTTCCAAAGGAAGACGGAGAAGCCGGAAGACCGGTGGTAGGAAAAGCAGACTACGCCATGGATGACATAAGTGATCGTTCTCCCGGCAAATATGTTATCCCAATCGGCGTGCCGGAAGGGGATATACAGCGGCTGTTTGGAGGGTGCAACCGCGTCGTTGAGGCCAGGATCGGGAAATCGGAGCTCGACAGGGTTTCCCCGCCGGTAAGCTGCCAAATGGAGGTAGGGCTTGAGGCGACGAGGTGTGGCGGAACGAGCGAAGGAGAAGTGAAGGTCGATGAACAAAGCGGACGAGATGAGAGAATTGAACCACTTGCAAACGCATCCGAATCGGGATAAGGTTTTTATGGGTAATCTCTTGAAGACGTCGGACCACAGATCTTCATCCATGGCGGCAAAGGGGGTTACTTTCTTCTTCGACGGGACGACGACGACATTGATGAATTAAGGGTAGGGCTAAGGGTTTCACAGAGGAAGTTGATATTGATGTCTAATAAAATTGGTAAAATATTATACTTACTATATATTGTTATATTGTATTAATAAATGGAAAAATATTCAATTGGTTAAAAATATTATAATTAAGGAGAAACCATTATTTAACACAAACGAATTCTATTGATCTTTTTTGCATAATAGATAGTCCGTGATCATTTTTTTTGAACTATCCACCATAAATAAAAAGAGAGAATACTCATTTAGTACTAAGGATATTGATAAAGTTTATAATAAATTTGTTTCACAATTTGTGATCAACTTATTTCATTTTTTTCTTATGTATATATGTTACAATTTACAAGATTTTGCAAGCACTTACATGCACAAAAAATTGGCTTGGCGGAGAATCTCAAGAATATGAATATGAATATAATGAGGGACTTTCTTCAGAAGAGATAGAACAGCTAGAAAAAGGTAATCGGAATGGGATGCGGAATGGGACGAGATTTGTGGGATTTGTGCTCACCCTTAGAAAACTCCATTCGGAACCCAGGTGATCATCATCTATTATGCCCTGGTTATGGAGTCTTCTCCTACGGAGAAGGAGCCTCTGTTGGATCACAACCCAGTACAAAAACTCCATGGAAGAGAGGAAGGTAGACCAAAGCAAAGATTCCCATTAGGCCATTGTCAAACTAGTGAGATCAATCTTTTGGATAGTATTCATAACCAAGAACTGATCTCTAATCTCACTGAAGTTGAAACTACATGGATGTTCGTGTAATTCAAACTGATGGACTCTTACATTCATCTAGAAATCTTGTAGTTGTGAACTCTAGTAGCTACATTTATGCAGCAGCACTGGTCATGAATTTTTCATGGTGTATTGTGTTTTGATGTATGTAGCAGAAAAGTTCTACAGAACCCAAATGGTAGGAGTAAACAATATCATGCACAAAAATCAACACATGTACATTTGTAAGGAAACAAAGACTTGAATTAGGAGGGTTGAGCTTATCTTTGGTTTGTTTCTGCAGTAGAACTTCTGATAGGGAAAGGACTGAGAAGCCCCAGCTTGAAGCACAGATCAAGACCGACAGCAGCAAACAGGAAGACGAGGAGCTCCTGGGACACGAGTAATGCCCCATTAGCAGCATGTGATACGAGGCTCTCGGTGTTGAGCTCAAGAGGCGGCCCACCGTTCAATGTGGCAAGACCTGAAACCTTAAACAGATTATTTGGTAATCATAATAGAGTGATTAGCTAAACCAACCAATTTTTATGTACCTTTAACGAATCCGAATGCAGCTGCTGTCCCTGTCTTGAGCTGAAAGTTGTCAAGATCTCTTCTTACCGCATACCGGAACGTGACTCCGAAGAGAGCACAGCTAGCAAAGGTGATTGCAAGAGGGAGCAGCAGCTGCGGGAGAGCAGTCGCACGCACAAGAGAGATGGGGAGGCTTGCAAGGGAGCCGACGAATGCTGAAACTGATGCTGCTTTTACAGATTCCAACCTCTCTGCTTCTCTATCAACCTCACCGCTTCCTTCTCCGGTGGATCCGCCATTGGCTCCCATTGATAGCGAAAGCTCGGCTTCTTCAATCATGGCTTTTGCTTCTTCCACTTCCCTCTGACACTCTGCAATCTTAAATTGAGGTGAAAAACACCTCTATCATATGATTTTCTCATGTGCATTCACTTCATCAAAGCAAAACCTCAAACAAAACATATCACTGTCAGTAATGAATTTAAATTGGAAGCAGTTCCTACAGAAGGGTTGTTCAAAATTTTCTAAAATGTATTCAATTCATCAAAGCAATTCCACAGTCAAAACTTACCACCATAATGAATTTATATAAATGGAAGCAACTTTCAACAGCATCTTCAAACTAATCAGAGCATTCAGCATCAAAATAGTCCTCACTACTTCATTAGTAACAGATGATTTGTTCAATTTTCTTATGTGTAATCAATTCATCAAAGCAAATTCAAGCTTATCTCCATAATTACTTTAAGAATGGAAGCAGTTTCAGCAGCATCTACAATCACAGCAGAACATTCAACCTCAACTGTGTATTCAATCCATAACCATAACAGATGATTTGTTCAATTTTCTCATGCGCAATCAATTCATCAAAGCAAATTCAAACTTATCTCCATAATCACTTTAAGAATGGAAGCAGTTACAGCAGCATCTACAATCACATCAGAACATTCAACCTCAAACTGTGTATTCAATCTATCACAGTAAAACTAATCTCCATTAGAATCCAAATTCAACATAATCTTCCTCAAAATCAAACTTTCGAGATTACCTCAGCCGCTCTTGCTTCCATTTTCTGTATATACTCCTTCATCACCTTGGCCTCCATCTCCTGCCTCTGAATGTCGGCGAGCTCCATCTTTGCCTTCTCCACTCTCTCACTGGCGGCGTTAAGTCGATCCAGCATCTCCTTATTCTCTTCCCTGTTGAGAAGCTCCTCCACTCTCTCCCCCACCATGTTCGACAGCACGCCTTTCAGTTTCCCGCTCTCCCCGTCGCCTCCCACCGCGCATCTGGCCAAAACCGTCGGCTTCGCCGGAAATTGGCCGGTGAATCTGATTGTGGCCGGGAAGTGGAAGGTCGCCGGCGAGAGAGGCTTTGAATTGAGAGCGACGGTCAGATTAGGGCTTGTGGCACTGGCGCCTGCCATGGCAACCAGCAGACAAAATCTCTTGTAAATTGGATGAATGGATATGAATGTCAGAAAACTTGGGAAGCATTTTTATATGTTACACGAAAACAGGATCGAAACCGGAATAGAAACGGAAAGGGGAAACGACAATCTAAATTTGGTAGGAGACAGAAACGCCGAGAAAACGACAAAATGAATTGTACGTTCATTTAAAGGTCTAAATAGAATTTTTTTTTTTGAAATATTCATTAAAAAATAAATATTTACTAAAATATTCACACTTTTAAACAATTTGCAAAAATATTCATTTTTGTCAGGTGTAGCAGAAAAACGCGATTTGAAACCGCGTTTTATTCACAAAATACAAAGTTTGAATTTTGAGAGAAACCATTAAAAAAAACAAAAGAAACGCGGTTTGGGTTTCTTTATTAAATTATTAATTTTATCGTCGGTGGAATATCCATATGCATACCAACCGTCAGAAGATTTGGCGCACATTGTCCCGGTTCCAACATCGTCCGCCTTTGCTTGTATCGGCCTTCGCTCTCTAACTTTTTGCGGTATATTTGTCTTTGTTGATTTGTCCTGTATTTTTTAGTTATTTTCATAACGGTTTGTCCGTTGCCGATCTTTCGGCCTCTCGACCCACCGGGAATGTCCATTCCCGGTGCGTCGAATCCTTTCCGGTTCAAAAAAAAAAAATATGCATAGTGTTTTTTTTTACATAAAGAAACGCGGAATCATTCCGCGTTTTTTTTTTTTTTGCGGGGTTTGCCATGGAAGAGGGAACTCGGAGGTCGGGCGACTACTAAAAGCAACGGAACTCGGAGGTCGGGCGACTACTAAAAGCAATGCCGGAGAAGGAGAAGAGATGAAAGGCGGCGGCTAAGACGGAGGCAAAGGCAGCGGTGTCGGAAGCGGTGAAACGAGGCGGTGGCATCGTCGTTCAATCTGAAAAAGGGGAGCGCCTTCGGATTGGGCTTCGGGAAGGAGGAGAAATCACTGGGAATGAGGAGAAATTTAAGGCCGCCGGTGCATCGCCACCTCCTCCCTTGCCCGCTCCGCCACGATCTCCGCCTCCTTCCTTGCCCGCTCTGCCAGAATTAGGTCGTCGGATCCCTCGACAGCGGCGGAAGCTTTGAGGTCGGCATCCCCCAAATATTCCCGCTTGTCTCCGGTCGAAGGTCGCTTCCAAACGTGGCGATGCTTGATACCGCCCAGATCGATGCCGGCTCCGATGGAAGCCCATCTCAAATCAAGGCCGGAGGAAGACGAGAAGCCTCTTGTTTGACTTTTCCCTTAAAAAAAAGGAAAAAAAAATAGAGACGCGGTATTGAACCGCGTTTCTAGTGTCAAAAAAATACCCAATTATATATTTATTCCCAAAATAAAATTAATAATAGAAACGCGGTTTTGAAACCGCGTTTCTTTTGTGTTTTTTTGTCATATTTTCCTTTAATTTTAAGATTTTTACGTTGTTAATAAAACGCGGTTTCAAACCGCGTTTTTATGCTACATTTGACAAAAATGAATATTTTTGTAAATTGTTTAAAAGTGTAAATATTGAAACCGCGTTTTTATGCTACATTTGACAAAAATGAATATTTTTGTAAATTGTTTAAAAGTGTAAATATTTTCGTAAATATTTATTTTTCAGTGAATATTTTGAAAAAAAATTTGTCTAAATAAGAGTAATAAACAGATCACCAAGTTATACACATAGGTCCCGTTTGGTATGAGTGCTGGAATCGTAATGGTAATCGGAATCGGAATGTAATCAGAAAATAGTAATCACTCATTATTGGAGCTGGTTGTTTGGTATGCTATCGGAATGAACCATTCTTGAAATAATAATAATAATAATAATAATAATAATAATAATAATAATAATAATAATAATTAAAAAAGTGATAAAAGTTATAATAGTAATATATTATTTTTATTATTAAAATAAAAATATAATATAATATATATTAAATAATAAAATTTTGATAATAATAATATAAATATAATATAATATAATAAAACTAATATATATAAAATAATAAAATTTTGATAAAAAATAAAGTATTGATATTAATAATAATATAAGTATAAATATAATAAAATACTGATAAAAATAAAATAAAAATAAAAATATATTATTATTATTAAAAATAAAAATAAAATATAATATATCAAATAATAAAATATTTATAAAAAATAATAATATTAATAGAAATATATTATTATTGTTAAAAATTAAAATATAATATAATATATATTAAATAATAAAGTATTGATAATAATAATATAAGTATAAATATAATAAAATTCTGATAAATATAATAATATTAATAGAAATATATTATTATTATTATTATTAAAAATAATATAATATAATATATTAAATAATAAAGTATTTCTAATAATAATATAGGGATAAATATAACATAATATAATTAATAATAATAATAATATATTAAATAATAAAGTATTTATAATAATAATATAAGTATAAATATAAGATAACATAATTAATAATAATAATAATAATAATAATAATAATAATAATAATAATAATAATAATAATAATAATAATAATATGGGTTTGCTTCAAATGTAAAAAGTCCTTAGGGTGTAAAATATGTTTAACGTGTAAAATTCCCTTAATTAACATCATTGGGCTCGTTTACTCTTTCCCGAATTACACTGGGCCTGTTTTGGCATTGGGATGTCCTTTTTTTAAACTCCGTTTCATATGTTTCCCTTTCGTTTAGATCATCTTCAGCTCAGTTCTTCGTCTCTCTCGTTCGATTTCTCGTTCTTCTGTGTCCTTGATCTCCGGCGATCCCTTTTCGGTGTTTTTGTTGTCTTCGTTTCATTATGTCAAGTTCTTCAGTAGGTACGCCAATGATTCCTTGTTACTCCCTCCTATTTAAGCTGTCCTGTTTGTTAGGGTTTGTTTTTACTTCGATTTTGTGCGTTTTTTTGTTTTCCCGTTTTCTTCAGCGATTTTATGTCTCATTACTTATAGTTGTGCAATTGTTGTGTTTCTTTTCTTATTCAAGCTGTTTCGTTTTCTTTTTTCGGTGATTTATCCGTTTTTTGATTCTATATTTTTTGTTTTATAGTCGTTTATGATCTTAGGTGTTTTATATTGATAGGGTGAAGTTATTCTCAAGTACCCTTTGTCGAGGAGAGTAACTCGGTCTTTCCCTGTTTTTATGGGTTTGACATTACCTATGCTTCGTCGGCGTGAGGATGACGATCTTTCTAGTGGAGGCTTTGGACGTGGCAGAATTGAGGAACGTCAATCTGTTCCTGTATATCAACCTATTTCTCCATGTGCTGCCCCTTCAGCTGCTCCTACTGAAAATCCACCTGTTTCTGGAAAAAAATCATCTCCTATTGAGGTTTCTGCTATTCCTTATATATAGTTTATTTTTTTATAATATTGTTTGGTGTTTTATTTGATTTTGGTTCTCTTTGTTTGTGTGTTTTTTTTCCCCTTGTAGAATTTTATTCAATCCTTTGCTAAAAAAACTACTGCTCTTGCTACTTCCATATTTGAGTTTGTTGATTTGGCTGATAAAATTCCTCCTGAGTTTAAAGAGAATGAAATGGTTAAAACACTTAGTAATGCTACAAAGAAGTTGATGGGTTTGGAGTTTGAGGGTGATAAGGGTGCTTCTGCCACTGCAGACCATTCTGATATGGGTGACTCCCCTGCTTCTGTTTGGATTTCCTCCAAGGATCCTTTATAGTCAGATCCTGTTTTTTTTTATGCTCTTGCTCAAATTGAGTTAGCTTACATGAATAAATGTAAGATGAAATCGTCTGGTCAGACTGATCATCCTTTTTGTTCAGTTGGGAATGTATCTGGGGGTGGGATTGGTGGTGTTTGTTTTGAGAATGAATGTGATGCAGGAAAGAAGGGTGATTCTGTAGTATCTAAGGGTAAGGGGACTATGCGTATGAATCTTCCTACTGAGCCATCGTTTGATCTTTTTGGTTCTGATCCTGCTTTCCAATCTAAAAAAAAATCTACTGAAGAGGAAATTGCCAAAGATTTTACCAAGTCTGATCAGTCTGCACAAAAGGGTTTTGTACCTGCACCCAACTCCAATGCTGATGCACAAAAAGATATTAGAGATGGACCGAATGTTGTCGATGATGTATCTGGTGTTCCTGCCTCTATTGTCGATATTGCCAAAGAATATTCTGGCGGAGATGATGCTTCTTCTTTAGGTATATCAACATCAAGTGACATTCATTGTGCAACTCCTAAAGTGTTTAAGAGGAAGCACAAGTCTCCTGTTGCCTTGCCTTTACGTAGGTCTACTAGGGGTTGCCCTGCTGATCAAATTGAGAAAGATGTTGGGAGTAAGAGGGTTTCAAAACCTGTTGATTCCTTGACGAGTCCTTACTATTCTAGGGTTGTTGATGTGAATGAGCGTGTGTCTGTCATTGAGCGTTGCATTTGTGCATATTTGTCTAAGAAATCAGCTTCTGATGTGTAAGTCTCTTTTTTCCTTTTTTTTTACTTTAGTTATTTTATTATATTTAAGTTTCTGTGAGTTATATTTATTTATTATAATTTGTTGTTTGCCTATTGCAGTGAAGTTCTTTTTAAGAATTCATCTGTTGAAGTTATTAGAGCTGATTTTAAATCCCTTGAAGAAGATTTTGAAGTGGCTCTCTCTGTTGTGACTGCATGGGCTTTCGTCCTTAATTATAAAGAACAATACAGAAGTGTTGTTTTTCCATCAAGGCTTTTTTTATCACTTCAGGCTTCTGTAAGTTATATTTTTCTTTGTTATTTTCCCTATCATTTGTTTCTATTTTTTAACCATTCTACTTGTGTTTATTTCCTTGTTCTTTATTTTTTATTTTTTTCCAGAAATTTGCCCCAGATCCCCCTCGAGATTACTTTAATGACCGTTTTGCAAAATTTAGTATCCGTCTTGATTCTGAACTGGCTGCTGCTTCTCACATTCGGTTGAAAGATGTTGATATGCTATTTGAGTTTCTATTTTCTTTTATGCTTTTTAATTCTTTTTGTTTAATCTACCTTCCTCTTTATCTTCCTTCATTTATTTTCTTTTGACTTGTTCTTTTTATATTTTTTTTATAGTTTGTATTTGGTGTTTATCATGCGACAATCTATTCCATGGTAGTCTTTAATCTGAAGATGAAATCTGTTCAATTCCTGGATGTGTCAAGGGATACTCCAAATTCTACTTCCATCTTTCAATATACAGTCGGTACTTTGGTTAGTTTTCATACTTATCTCTTCCTTTTTTCCTTTTGTCCTTTTTTTTTATTATTATTCTTTTTCTTTTGTTAATTTTAATTTTAGTTTGTCATTTATAGTCATTTCTTCTTTTATTTATCTTCTTCTGCAACATCATTTGTTGATTGATTATTTGAAGTCTAAAGGATGTTCGAAGAAAGCAGAGTTAGTTTCTCTTTGTGCTCAATCACACATTTATCTCCCTTGGGCTGGTGAAGAAAAGCGTCCCATTTTGGTATTTGCATGATGCGCCATATGGAGGCATTTGTTGGATTGGAGAAGGGATTCAAGTGTGGTTTTGACCCCGGGAGTGACAAGAACATCTCAAAGTTGCGTGTGAAATACATGAATGACATAATTTTTTTTTTTTTGATCAGGTAATAATTCGGGTGGAGTAATCCTACCCGATAGCATCCTTGCGGATGAGGTCTTGGAGACCTGTATCAGTGTTGATGTCGAGGCCCCTGGCAGAGCGGCAAAGGTGTGCAACCTTATCAGCCACTCTGTTGCCATTTCGGGGCACGTGAGAGAAGGAGCCTTCTCTCACACTCGACAACATTGTTTTAATATCGGACATCACCAATTCTATTTCCCATGGGCATGTGGATTTTGTTTTTAAATGATTTATGATGATAAGAGAGTCTCCTTCGATTTGTAATTTGTTTATTCCTAACGCCCGAGTTTGGATTATTCCATGTCTTAATGCCAAAGCCTCAGCTTTCAGCGGGGTCTGCTTGCCAATTCTATCATAGCCAATGTGGATCGGCCTACCCTCCCAATCACGAATGATGTAGCCAATCGAGCTGTCATTGTTATCAAGTGTGGATCCATCGAAGTTTAATTTAAACATACCTACAGGTGGTTTTCTCCATTTAGCAGCGTTTATCCGTAGCTTTGGTTGTGTGTAATTGGTAGCATTACCCTTTGGAGTATATTGAATATCATCCTCATTTCCATACATGGAGGTTTTCTTCCAATTTTCCAGGTGAGTTGTGATGATGTGTATAACAAATTCATGATTCGGAATAGGTTCATTCCTAAAGATTGTTTGATTTCTGATATACCAAATTGTCCACCATATTACCGCTACTTTTTCCTTCTCAGTTTTTGTAAGAGTGCTTCCAATTAATGACAAGATAGGAGTGAACTCTCTTGAATTTGCAATTAGATTGATTATAGCCTGATTTGTGCTCACTGACAATGGGAGATGAAAATTAGAAAACTGGCATTCCACAAAAAGATGAGTATCATCCTCAGTGGCACTGTTACAAAGGACACAAGTTGTTGGTACGGAGACCTCTTTTTGGGATAGACGTGTAGCTGTTGGAATACCCTTTTGACCTAGTTTCCATAGGAAATTCTTAATTTTTGGTGCCGTATCAATTTTCCAAGTCCATGAATTATTATCCTCATTGTGGTTGTTATTTTTAGTGATCAGTTTGTAGGCACTAGCTGTTGTAAACCATCCCTCCCTATCTGGCCACCAATAGAGTCGATCATCAAATATATTCTTAGGAAGGGGGATATCCAATATTTCTTTTGCTATAGTTTGTGGGATTGTGTTATATAATTTTTCCTCCCACCATTTTCCTCCTAATATATAGTCACTCACAGTTTCGTCATCATTTCGAATGGTAGGACGATCAACTCTTTTGATTATTGGCGAAGTTGTAAGCCAGTTATCGGTCCAGAATTTAATCGATTTGCCATTGCCCACCGACCAGATTAGACCTGTTTTAAAATTTTCAATCAGAGGAGTTAGTTTCGACCATTGCCACGACGAATTCCCACTTTTCTTGTAGTTCAATATATGTGTTGTTTTCAAATACTTGTACTGAATTAATTTTACCCATATATTTTTTGGTTCTGCCAGAATTTTCCAAATGAGTTTCATTTGTAGTGCCTCATTCATATCCTTGGATTTTCGAATACCTAAACCTCCATTTCCTTTCGGTCTACAGATTTTGTCCCAGCTTATCAAAGGCCGATATTGGAGATCTTTATTCCAGAAGAAACATCTGTTTATTTGGTCAAGTTCCTTATGGATTGTGCTGGGTAGCATGAAGCTTTGCATTGTATATAAGGGTTTTGATGCCAAGTTTGTGCCAATCAGTATAGCTCGTCCTTGCTGTGATAGAGCATTTGCACGCCATTTGCTAAGTTGCTCATTCGATTTACAGACGATTTCCTCGAAAGTTTGTTTATTTACTCTTCCGTTGATAATAGGACAACCAAGATATTTTTCGATCATTTTTTCATTTGATATACACAAGCATCTTTCAAATTCATCGATTCTAGATCTAGAGATTCCTTTCGTAGTTTGGAAAGCGGATTTGTGGTAATTTACTTTTTGACCTGAGAGGCTACAGTATTCATCTATAATTGTTTTGACTTTTAAGCAAGCTGAGGTGTTACCCTTGGTGAAGATAATAATATCATCGGCGAAGGCAAGGAAAGGCACATGTAGTCCGTCCTTCCCAAATTTGAAACCAATGAGGCCATTCCTCATGTTTGCTTCGTGTGAGAGTTTTCTTGCCAAAACCTCTGCCCCCAAAATAAAAAGAAATGGGGATAGAGGATCACCTTGCCGAAGTCCTCTAGTTGGTCTGAACAACTCTGTTGGGCCATTATTAACGAGCACAGAGAACGACACTGTGGATATACATTCCATAATCCATTTAATAAAGGTCGGGTGGAAGCCAAATTTCTCCATTACTGCCCTTGTAAAATTCCAATCAACTCTATCATATGCTTTCTCCATATCGAGCTTTATTGTCATCCACCCTTCTTTACCTTTTCTGCTACGAAATGAGTGAAAAATTTCATGGGCTATAAGAACGTTATCCTGTATAGCCCTATCTGACACAAATGCTCCTTGCAAAGGGTGGATTATTTTGCCAATGACATTTTTTAGTCGCTCCGTCAAAATTTTGGAAATAATTTTATAAATTGTGGAGCATAAACTGATTGGTCTGTAATGTGTGGTCATCGTGGGATTATCACATTTTGGTAGAAGTGAAATAAATGTATGATTTATTTGACGAAGAATTCTTCCAGAAAGAAAGAAACCTTTAACTGCTTTGATGATCGATCCTCCAATAATGTCCCAGTATTTTTTATAAAATTCTGCTGTCATTCCATCAGGGCCTGGGGACTTGTTATTGCCAAGGCTAAACACTGCCTTTTTTTATTTCCCCATTGCTTGGGTGCTGTGTGACAGTGTGAGGTAATTATTTTCCTCATTGGTTATGGCCGGGGTGACAAGATTTAGGTACTCCCTTAAGAGGTTTTCATTTATCCTTTCCTGTTTAAACCTCTTTTCAAAATCTATACGGATTTCATTTCTGATATTTTCATCCCCTTCGATATACGTACCTTCACTAGAAGTAATTGATCGAATGATTTTTCTATTCCTTCTGCCGGTTGCTACTCTATGAAAATAGGCCGTGTTTGAATCTGCCAGTTTTAAATGTTTTGTTTTGGCCCTTTGGTTCCAGTACTTTTTCTGAAATAGAAGAAGCTTCTCTTTCTTTTGGAGAAGATTTCTCTCTTTGGCTCTATAATCCAACCAATTCTGCTGAGTCATTCGTTGTTGTATCTCTAGCAGGCAGCTATCAACTTATTGGAGTTGTCGGAAGATATTTCCAAATGTTTTCTTATTCCATTCCTTTGCTTTTTGTTTAAGCAATTTGGTTTTGTATATAACTTGAAACATAGCAGAACCAGTACATGACGCCCGCCAAGCTTGTTTGACAATGTTTCGGAAACCCTTTCTTTGTAGCCAAATATTCTCGAACTTAAATGGAGGTGGTTTGTGAATTACACCGTTATCAAAGTTTATAGTAATGGGACAATGGTCCGATGAGTCGAACGCTCCATTTTTTGTTATTAGTTCTGGGAAAAATTGGAGAATTTGGTGTTGAACAAGAACTCTATCCAGTTTCTCGATAATGTTGTCTTCCCCCTCGGGTTTTTTCCTCCAAGTGAGGTGGTTCCCCATAGTGGGTAGATCCACCATAGAACAGTCACTGATGAAACTAGCAAGTCTCTGGAATCTATGAGGGTTGATTTCTGCACCACCAATTTTGTCCGAGCTACATAAAATTTCGTTAAGATCGCCCATCACCATACACGGAAGGGTTGAATTGGTGACTAGTTCAGTCAGGGTTCTCCAAAATTCGTCTTTTTCCCTCAACCCTAGAGGGGCATAAACAATGAAGAGCATTAGAGAAGAATCATTTTGCGAGTTTTCGTATCTAACCCCAATAATTCTGGGGAGGTGGATTTCTATCGAAATGGCCTCATTGATTAGGTGGTTTGCCTTCCAAAGGATACATAGAACTCCTGATTTGCCTTGAGCCGGTGACCAAATTGCGTTATCAAAACCAACGTTCTTCCATACAGTTTCGTTTGGAAAATTTTCGGCTTTCGTCTCTGCTAGAGCAAGTAATTGGATATGATCATTTTTACACCATGTATTGATATGAGTCCAGAATGTTGTTTTTCCTATACCTCTACAATTCCAGTAGCTGACTTTCATAGATAACCTTTTCTGTCGTGGGAGCAGGGAAGGTGACCTCTCCCACGTGGTAGTTTTGTAACAAAGATGGTGTATACAATTGCTAGGATTATTATCGTAATATGCAATTTGATCATGCGTAAATAGGTGGTTTTGCAAAACTGCTTGTTGTACGCATTTCTATAGCCCTCAAAGGGGGGTTGGGAGTGACTTAGAGCCACTTGTTTTGTATACAGTATCCTCTCATTGAAGGCGGTGGTTTCAACCACGCCCGCACAAGGCCGCTTCACTGGCGTTGTTAAGGAAGATTGCTCTCGTATAGTGCAGCAGAGGGCTGGTCTTTTTGCAATAGACGGGTGTATTAATGATTGATACATCATTGAAAGCCAAATTTCCCAAAATTGGTTAACAACTGAGCATTCAAGTATAAACTTATAATGCAAACAGTAGCATAGGACTATATTACAAGTGATTCCAATAGAGTATAATTTAAACAATATTATTCTATAATTAAGATGATAAACAATTGTAAGCATTAAAGGAAATGTATAAGAGCCACTAATGATTAGGAGCTTACCACCAGGTGGAATGCTTGGATGAGTGCTAGAAAGTTGTTTAAGGAGACCGGTACCACAAAGCGTATGAAAACCGATAAGCCCCAGAACAACGATTTGGGAATATTTATATTTAGAAGTAGTATATGATCCAGAGACAAAGTAACATGTAATCCGAAAAAGCCATATTTTTTGGAGAACATCTTTAGTTATAAGAGTTTGTCTCTTTGTATTTACCCAAACTGAGACCCAAGAGGCCATACCCAACAAGGGAAACGTGCACAGACCCTTGGGTGAGACTAAGCTACAAACCAAGTAAACAAGGCATCTATTCACAATATAATATTTATTCCACAAAAACACTTGACAGTTAGAACAATTCATACCAATTTGATCTGCTCCATGCACATATAAAGATCTAGTTTTTATTGTAAGTACATAGGTTCTACAATGGAGAATTATAATCGATTTGCCTATCCTCAACGTAATGCTATCCATATTTAATACCAACCATTTACTTTGTTCCTTGGTCACAAATAGCTTACTTAGATAGGGAATTCTATCCCACCTCTAAAAAGTTGTAGTTAGAGGTATTAGTTTAGATCTGCAGTGGCTATAGTTTTTAATGATCTTTTCATTTAGATTCCTAGATGTAAAACAGTCTAAAACATGCTGGTTTGAGAAATTTAGATGGGTTAATTTGTTACCAGGAAGGTTCTCACTAACCCAATTTAAGCGGAATGATTTTTGAGCATTAGACAGTAGGGTGGGGTGGTTTATCAGTAGATAATTCTTGAATCCTTTAGAAGGGAGCTTAAAGCAATAGTCACAAGAGTTATGAGGATCATGAAGTTCAGAAGGGCGAGTCCCTGGGATGTATTGAATCCAAACTTCATGAGGGAAAGAAACAAACCAGTACACCTTAGTTATCTTGGAATTATTGTGCAGACACAGTTGTAACCAAATATTAGACCATTCATTAGCATATAACATTGATACAGCAGCAGTGGGATATATCATACAAAGGGAAAGCCCACATTTAGTGCTAGGCAAACCATCTAAAACATACATATTCCTGGATAAGGGATCTAGCATGGGAGACTTACCATCTAAATAGATATTACAAAGGATGTTCATCCAGCAAGAGCTAATACCGTAGGTTATGAGACAACCACCCCAAGCGATACAGAACCAACAGGGGCAAGCGACAAAAGGCTGGGCATACATCTTAGCAAAAGGGGGTGGTGGGATCATCGCCTTGTTGTGACTCGGTTTGCCACCCCATGCAAACCAATCTAGCAGTAGTAGGGAGACTTCACACATGGGATTTGTTGCGCTTCCTGCTACCTCTCCTTAGGGTGGAGCAAGCAGAGTCATTGTTATCAGCATCAATCTTTCTTTTACTCGATTCAGAGGTGGATGAGGTCATGACGCCCGAAAGCGATATCTGCTCAGGCCCCGAAGGGAGGTGAGCAGGCACCGCAGCAGGGCCGGTCAATGAGGCTGCCAGACGCACCGGGTTGCTGAGATCCAGGAGAATGAATTCAGCAGAAGAGGGGATATCCACAGCATAGCATCAAGGGTTTCCTGATCAAATTCACCTAGAGGGGTATCAAAGCCGTCCACGGCGGTTGCAGCCTCCTCATACTCAACCAGCAGATCATCATCATCGAGTTCCAGTTCCGGGCTGAAAAGCAAGGCATCAATCGGAGTTGGAGGAGATTGGACCGAGTGGAACTCAGGCTCCATAGGCTTAATAGAGGCATCCGATTGGAGTTCCACCGGAGGAGGATCGATGTCAGGGGCAGCTATACCAACCTCAGCAAAGCCAGCATGTGTCTGCATCTCCTTTGAGTGGAGAGATTTTGTTGCTCTCGAATTCACATCCGAGGGGTTTGAAGAAGAGGAGGAAGAGGAATCCGAGCCTCCAACAGAAATAGTACCGAAAGCTTTAAGCAGTACCTCCTTAGAATGGCCGATTTTGAGAGGGACTGGAGTAGTAGCTTTCTTCGAAGCCACTTTCACCCAGGCTCCGTTAGCATCATCGGATGGCTGAGAGAGAGTCTGAGGGGCCGAAGCGAACCCAGCAGAGCCCCCTCCAGAGGACTGCCCCTGGCTTAGGATCCTCAAAGGGCACTCATCAAAGCAATGATCAGGGCTGCCACAACTGCCACAGCCAGCAGAGAGGTGATCGAACCAGATGGGGTAGTGCTCAAGCTCTCCATCCTCATTCAAGACAGAAATTTTCTGCTTTCGGATGGTTTTGACATCCACCGAAACACAGACTTGGGGATAGCGGTATCGTCCACCCTTAGGGTTGAAGGCAGCCACCCTAAGGACCTCGCCCAGACCATTTTCCACTGCCAAGCCCGACAGAACTTCATTGGAAACATATTTCACTGGGAGTCCTGGGAATCTGACCCAAAGATTCAGCTTGGTAAGTGACTCAGAGAAGGGATTAAAAGCTAGACTCCAAGGTCGTAAGACCATTAGCTGCCCCGCAATATAATACGGGCGACCTTCCCAAGTCTTGTTTCGATCCTCCGGTTTGTCGAAACGGAGTTCAAACCAGTTGTTGGATGTGGGAATCAACTGGAATCCGCCTGACAGAAATTTCCAATCGTATTGGATCTTCTTCCGAATGATCTTGACCTCCACCGGGTCCCCAATGAGTGTGGCATAAAGAGATGTATTGTTGAGAGAAGAGATGTTTCCTTGGACCTCAGCCACCAGCGACTTCAGATTTTCCATGTTGATGGAGGTTTTCTTCAGCTTTCTTCCTTTCGAGCTTTTCTTAGCAGCAGCAATTTCTTCCTTGGGGAGAGAACTCCCCTCAGATGTATGACCCTCAAGGGGATTTTTTGAGCCCTTTCGGGGGTTGGGGGGTGGGAGAACTGAGTCCTCAACCACCATTTTTTCCTTGCCTTTGCTTTGAGTCACAGGAGACATGTCAACCAAAGCGAAAAACCTTTCGTAAGAAAACTTAGGAGAGGAGAGATTATAGAGATAGAGGAGAGAGAACTGATTGGATTGAGGAGTGGAGCCAGAGGCTCCCCCCCATTTATAGAGAAGCCAGATCTCGGAAGAAGAGATGAGCAAAGAGAGGAAAGAAAGGAATACCTTCTCGTACCAAGGGGAACACCATCCGACAAACAACCATCTGTAGCATACAAACCATACACAAACAGACCCTAACGGGCGGGAGGAGCAGACTCTGCAAAGCAGAGGCCAGAGAGGAGACCTGCCGGGAACAGTACAACGTCCACGGCCAGCACCCTCTGAATATTCTCCAGAGGGGATAATCGCAGCCAAGAGGTATAGAATTAGCAGAGAAAGCAACATTGGAGCGCCAGACCAAAAAGCCCCAATTTGATTTGATTGAATAAAGAAATACCGACCAGATCCTAAACCACCCCCAAAAAGACCGAGGGAGGAGGGATTGACAGGGCACATATGTGTACTCGTAATTAGAGGGGGGATTAACGAGAACACGAGTAAGATTAGGATTGAGCGAACATCGATTGATGAACCAAGGAGGGAGTTTGTTGGTGGCTTGCCGGTAAAGATGGAAGAAGCCTCTGAAACACAAGAGGGGAAAAGCAAGCGCGTGCATCGCGCGTTCTTTCCATCCCATTAGGGGTTTTCCGTTAAATTGCATATGTGATTTTGTTTTGTTTTATGACTGACATAATTGTAAAGGCTCGGATTTTTAAATCTTGAATAAAATAAAATAAAATTTTAAACATGAATTTAAATCGGATTTAATTCGGATATTTCAAGAAAAATTCGTCTTCAATTTAATAAATCAAACTCGATTCGCTTAAAGCGAATTCCGGCTTAATTTTGAACTTTTTGAGACAAATTCAGTCTTTCCGCCTCATGATTTTGAAATGTTATTTTGATCGGGTCCGAGAGAGCGGGCTTCAGGGTATAATTCCGGGTACTTCAAAATTTATTTGGACAACTCACTACCTTGTCTTGTTCCTTTTATTTTTCGGTCAAGACCCTCCTTTCCATCTGACATTGCAGAGCAAGCACCCCTTTATCTTTTAGTCAAGCAACCTCTCCATCTCCACACCTTGTTACACCAAAACTGGCAAAATGCCAAACCTATCGACCATGGTCTGCAACCACTCCCCTCTCCTCACTTTATTTTGAATTCAAGTTGACCACACTCCTCCTTGTTTCTGCAGCTGTCCAAGCTTCCTTTCCCTCTCTTTAAAACAGATCTGAACAATCCTAAACCCACAACACACCAAGCCTAACTAGCTCCTCTTACTCCCTTCAAGATCCAAGCATAAGACTACCAAAGCTCCCTCCTCTTTCTCGTTGGACATCACCACCAACCACCGTCTCCTCATTTCGGCATTCAGCAACCGCTTCCTTTCTCTTCAACCTCCAGCTGAAGCAGGGCCGAGAGCCACCATCTTCAGCCCTGCCTTCGTCGCAAGGAGCTGAGCCGAGTCCGAGCAGCTCCACTCCGTTTTCCTTCGTCCTTCCGCACGCAGCAGTAGCATCATCTCCATTGCGTTCCTACTCGACGTCCGAGCAGCAGCAGCAGCGCCTCGGGGTCATCGGCATCGTTCTCGCAGCCCTGTTTTCCCGTTCAAGCCCCGGTAAGCTCTCCTCCCTCTCCTTTCGACCTAAAATGCCATAAAGCTCCGTCTTTAAGCCTCTCCCCGTCGTCCTAGGTCCAGACACACTCGATTTCGCCTCCGACAAAGCCCAATTTACCCCGGCAAGGCCAACCGAGCGCCGACGACACTCCGGCAAGTCGACTCCCCTCGGTGAGCGTCTCCGTCCTTCCTCCTCCTTCTTTTCGTCCTGTCTCTGTGTGTGTGTGGGTGTCGGCTGAGTGGTCGGAGCTGGGAACCATCGCCGGTGACCCTTCCTCCTCTCCTTCCTTTTTCGGTTTCGAACCCAGCCCTGATCTCCGTTCTGCCTTGTTCGAATAAGAGAGGAAGAAGAAGGCTGTGGGACCCTCTCCATTGCCATCTCACTTGCCACCTTGGCGTGGGTCCCATTCTTTTTTTAATCCCAGCTTTTGATCAGATGAAATGGAAGAACGGGATGGCTATTGGGCCTGTTTTTGTGGGCTGGTTCCATTACTTTTAAAAAGGGGAAAGGAATTTGGGCCTATTTATATAATAGAACCTTGTTTTAAGAGTTTAACAAAAAGATGTGTTCGGATTTGGATTTTCCAAAATAAAAAGGGGTCGGTTTTGGATTTTTATAATTATATGGGCAATTGGTAATTAAAAGAAAATATAATGAAACTTGGATTTTAGAAAAGAGGAATTTGACGAGCATTTTGAAAAGGTCGGAATTTCTAACTAGTCAACTCGGTTTTCAAAACGGGTTTTGGGACTAACTCGGGAATTATGTGCTCGATGACTAACTAGCATGATTGGTGTGATGATTGTCTAATATCATGATTTGTGCGGACTAATGGCATGATTGGTCGACTAATAGCATGATGAAATGTTAAGATTATTTATCGTTAACTTATGCGTTGAGATATGATGAATATGATGCACTTGAGCTATGTGACATGCGAATATATGGTTATGAATATATGAACGTGGATGAATGGAATGATGAGAACGATATGGTATTGGGGAATGTGAAAATGTGATGAATGATTGAACTTGAAGAAATGACGATTGTGATATGGTTGTTATTCTCGTTGAATGATGTATGCTTTGAGTGCTTGAATGATTATACATAGACTTATATATGTGTTCGGATATGCCTCTAGGCGATACCTTGTGCTATGATTGATGTGTGCCAGACTTACTATTATGATGTTCTGCATAGCCAGGTAAGTCTCTTCGGAGCTTACTCAGATTGAATAGAGTTATTCCCTGCTTTAGGTGCATGATATACTAGGTGCTTGCATTCATGATCAGCATGTCATGTAGTACCATGCTAGGTTGCATCGACCGTTGAGCATTCTATTTCTTTATGTGTATGTAAACAGAACGGCCGTTATCTGTGAAGTAACTAGAGTCATTGCTAGGGTTATAGGACGACCTAGTCTCATCGGGTCCCGTCCTGAGTCAATCGAGTCATGAACTTCCTTATATTATGAGATGCCTGCGGGCTATATTGTGGAGCGGGTTAGGCATGCGTGCCGCCTGATTATGATGGAATGCATTCACGAGCTGGCCAGTCTCCGCCCTATCGGAAGGGGGTGGAGGTAGGAGAGGGATATACCACTTGGTATTCTGTGCTAAGGCCTTATTATTATTATGTACTTGATCTTAGGAGCATGTTAGTGTGTTATTATCCCGCCATGCATCTAGAAGCATCTTTATTAGGTATAGCGTATATGTGTGCTTAGGGTTGGGATGCAGAGCTAAAGTGGGCATCGATCTGATCCCGCCCCCTATCAATTTTTTTAGGTATCCGTTATGCTTACTACTATTGATGCTGATTTGAGTCCATGACCGCTGGGTCTAACATGGCGGAAAGAGAGAGTTGAGATTCCAACTTCACCAATTTAATTACGGCTCGAATTTGAATGGTTGATCATATTTTGACCCGGCTCTGCCGTGGCACCCCTTTGTATTATGCTTTACTTCCGCTATTTGTGTGACCTTTGGTTTTCCACGCTTAGACTTATGATAGGTACAGGGGACTTCCCCGAGGATTCCAACGATCCCTTCGAATTTTGGGTGTGAATTTCCACTTGAAAACGTTAGAGTAGAATTGCAAACCTTCAACCTGTACTCGGGGCGCAAGATCCTAACGAGGGGTTTTCATCCCTTGAAACGTAACCCGGGAATCATAATCCCGGGCCGTTACAATAATCTATTCTGATGTCAATGAAATTCGATTTGAAATTTCATCCCAAGCTAAGGCACATGCATCCTTGACCTTAAAAGGTGTTCATGCTCTGAAATTATGGTTGGATTGATGGGATAGGAACTAGTAGTTAACAAACCTTAGTATTTCCTGGACAATTATTACTTTTGAGGGTATACAAATTTTGTGTCCTACATGTCTTGTAATGTATAACCCTTTGTGATCCTCTTTTTGGGTTGCCTTTGTCTATTTTACTCTATGTTTGTGCACTTGGGGCTGTTGGCATTATATATATCGTTGTGTTTTTTTTGTGTGCGAATTCGAATCTTTGTGCATTTTATTTATTTATTTTAAAATTCACATTTAAACGTGTACCTATGTATTTATGTTGTGACATTATTATATAGTCATCTGCAAGCCTAATATTAATATGTGCAATTATACTCTGATTTTGTGCAACCTTAACACCCTATTGTGCATATGCAATAGAATGCTCTTTATTTTTTATAATTGAGATGCCTATCTATTCATCCTTTTATGTTGGCGTCACTTTCTCTGTTTGCTTTCTTATATCGATCTGGATTCCTATTTTCTTTTTTATTTTAATTTATTTTTGATTATTGATTTTTGTGAATTTCTTTTACTTTGTGTGCTTTTTATATTAGTTTAAAACTGACATTTCAACCTAAATTATTTTTCGTATGCAATAGTGCAAAAGCATCCCTGTTTTGTGCAATTATAACTGTATTATGTGCAGTTATAAAGGGACCCAGTATTATATGTGCAATCACATTGTCGTTTTGTGCAATTATACCCCCTTATTGTGCAATGTGCTAAAGTGTTTTTGATTTATGTAATATCGTGTTTTTAATTATCTAATTTTCTTTAAATCTATTATTTTTTTTATTTTTTCTAGTTGTAGTGATTTTCTTTTACTTTGTATGCAATTTATATAGTTTAAAACTCACATTTAAGTATAATTTCTTTTTACTTCTGTTGTAGTGCACAAGTATCCCCGTTATGTGCAATTACAAATTTATTATGTGCATTTATTAAATGCCTTTAAGATAATGTGCAATCACAATATTGTTTTGTGCAAATATAACATCTTATTGTGCATATTTTAAATATAATGTTTTTTTCTTATTTACTTGCCTTTAAATCTATTATTATTTATATTTTTTGTGGGTTTTGTCAATCTATTTTCCTTTCTATGCGTTTTATATATTTTAAAAATCACATTTAATTCCAATTTATTCTTCTGTTATTGTGCACTTGTAACCTTGTGTTGTGCACTTGTAATCTTGTTCTGTGCAATTGTAACATCTTATTGTGCATCGACAACACTATATTGTGCAAATAAATCATAGTTTATATTTATAATATTAACTAAGATTACATTTAATTTTACAGTTACATATCAAATATACTGAAATCCTCAACATTACAAAATTCAAAATTACGGTTAATATTCAAAAGTAAATTATGATTTCTTCTTAATCTTCTCCTTCCTCCCTGCTCTTGATTGCCTATCTTCCAAGAACGTCTGCAGTTTTCCTCCTCCTCTTTTCTTCATATTCAAATACCTACCTGTTGCATACTTGCATTCAATCACATAGGCAAATATACTGCAATACATTCATTATAATTAAAACTTCATAGTTACAACTGCTTAATTTTTTTTAAAACCCAAAATACCATTGTATCAAACTTATACTTCAGATTAAGAAGAAATACAGACATTTCAAATAAAATATATAATTAATATTGCAAAAGTAAATTCTGTATTCTTCAACTTCTTCTTCTTCCTGCCCTTGACTGCTTATCTTCCAAGGAAGTTTGCAATCTTCCTCCTCCTCCTGTCTTCTTCTTCAAAGACCTCCCTGATGCATTCAGTCACGTATTGCCTGTACTGCGCTAGTTCTTCCTCCACTTGCTCTTGTTTTATTTGGAACTACATAAATTTTTATACTCAAAAGTTAAATAATTTTGGAATCTTATTTTAAATCAAACTATTTAAAGTTTTTATAACTTACCGTCTCCAGTATTTCCTGCTCCACATTTGCAGTTGCCGCCAAGATCTTGTAGGCGTTTGCATTTTTCTCCTGGTTGAGGGCAGACAAGAAAAGTTGATGCTTCTCGGCGGCATCCAGAAGGTCCTTCCTTATGGCCTCTGTGTTTGTCTCTGCAGCTTCTTCCAGGAGAGACATATGGTACCTTGGGTAAAGGTACTTGTCTATCTGCTCGTTGATCTTGTAGTACTCTTCGCAAAAAACAAAATGGTTGAATCCTTCCACTTTTTCCTTTTGAAGTTGGGGTTTCTCTGTTTTTGATGGGTAAGAGATGAAGACTTCTTTTCAGGCGTTTTGTGTGATGTGTTATGATGGAGGATCCCTGTATATATAGGCAGTTTTGGCTCTTCAACTCCCATCATCTGATTGGCCTTATCCAATTGGCGGTTTTCCAAAGCCAATTACCCGTCCCAACTTCCTATAACTGTAATCATTACCCTTTTAAATTTTTAATATTTCCCAACTTCCCATAACTGCAATAATTATTTCATATTTTTTATTTTCATGCACAAGTATCCGTTTGTATACTTCTTTTTAGTTTGAGACTTCTTTATTCTATTTTATATTTTCCCTTGAATCTTCACATTTAAAAAAAAAAGTCATTTATTTAATTTGTTCTTGTTATATTTAATTTTTTTTTATTTTATAAAATATTTATTACTATAGTAACTGTGTTTTGTATACGCCTGTTTTCAAAAAATCCCCTTTCATACTGTTGTTTTTCTTCTTTTATTGATGTTTACAGATTGCACATTAATTAAGAAGTACTTATTTGTTGATTAGATGGGTGCAGTAGAGTCTATGGAAATGGAACTTCAATCATTGTCTGAATTGCACTTTGTCCAAGATTTTCACAATATCGCAAGTCATAATTAAGAGGTTATACTCTGTATCAATTGGTAATTCGGGATGTTTTTCTATTTTTCTGTAAAATAATTATTGTTTACAGTACTAAGCAAAATATTATCTGAATACAAAACCGAGAGAGTAATAAACAGAATATAAAAGTTGTTACATAACATATGTGAATAAAAGTCAATCACAAATTGTGATTATTATTCATATTATGTTTCCCTTAATGGACATGTCCTGCTGTTGTGAGGTGCATATTCAAGGCAGATTGAGCATATTCTTTTTTCCTTTTTCTGTGTTTGAATTGATGATTCCTTCCCGCCTTTAAGCCTCTTCCCACTGCTTTTGTCTTTGCTTGTTTTGGGTCTCTTATTTCCACATTCTTCGGGAGGCTTACTCTAGCAAACTCTTCAAACATACCTTCAAGTTAACAAACTTATTAAAATTAGTATACTTTGAATATATATTTCTGCACTATTTTTTATTATAAAACGGTGTAAATAAGCAATTAGTAATCTTGGGTTTCCCCATCAAACCCATCATACATACCAGACTTTGAAGCCGTTGAGGATGCTGATGTTTGTGCACTTTGTAGGAGCTCTTTTTTTGCATTTGTCAATGCAGATGTTAGTGCCTAATCTGATCACTATTGTCCTTAACTAAGTCCACACAAGAATGAAATTCAGCTAACATATTTGTCAAGAGAAGTTTTTGTTCTTGCTTTGCAGTTGACTGTCTCACCACAACATCATCCAAAGTGAAAACATTACTCAAATTTGCTACCTTGGTCCAACAAGTCAGCAATAGTTTTTCTGGCAACTTCTCAAGTTGTATATCCTTCAAAATAGTTAATATATGTCGGCATGGATATCCTAACCTGTTGAACAAGTTACAAGAGCAGCAACAATCATGATCTTCAAGTTTGTGCTCAACAGTGTATATCTTGTTGTTTTCCTTTAGAGTATATATCTCCAACTCATCAAGCTCTGTCACATTTGTCACTCTGCAGTTGTACAATGCTCCCTGCAATTCCTCCTGAAATTTCCCCCACATTTTTATTGTGTATAATGTGGATGCATGCTTTTCTAGAGGAAGTGGCGAAATCAGAATTGGTTCCAGGATTTCAGAGTCATAGTTCTTCTTCCCTTGAAGATGCCTTTGATTTTCAATTCCACTTTCATAATACAACATAAACTCAATTAAATTTGCAGTGCAGTTGGAGAACTTACGGAAGAAGTTGTTCATACTCTTTGAAATGGATGTTGTTTTAATCAATCCACTAAGCTTCACATTCTGAAAATATGCAGGGATCCACTTGTCTCTGATTCTAAACAGTTCACTTAACCACGAGTGACTTGTCATTCCATACTCTTCCATTAAGGCATTCCACTCCTTTTCAAATTCTTCTGGCATACTCTCCCTGTTCCATACAATACTCCTCAACTTGTCACTGAATTTGAAGTATCCATTCATTGAGTTGTCTATTTTCTGAGATAGCTTGTCCATGATATACCACATGCATAATCTGTGTCTAGCCTCTGGGAATACAGTTTGAACAGCAATCTTCATTGATGGACCTTGGTCTGTTGTGAAAATTCTAGGACTCCCACCCATTGCTTTTTTGAAGTGCTCAAACAACCACACATATGACTCTACATTCTCGTTCATCAAAAGCCCTGATGCGACCAACACCAATGATTTATGGTGGTCATATGTTGTGAAGGGATTGAACACCATTTTGTACCTTTAATATAAGACATTTGTGAACATTAGATTAATTTCAAAAGAAACATGTGCAAAGTTGTTATTACAGATGCATATAAATAAAAGATCACGAGCCTGTGTGGTTGTCCACTTATTGAATCTTGCAGTGCATAATATATATGATTTTGTGCATCTATACATTCTATCTGTGCAGTCTGGTTATCATATTTGTGATTAAATCAGGCAATCTGTATTTTGTCTGTTTTATAACTAAAATCTATGACAATGCTTACACATATGATGTATGTAAATGTTCAATATGAATACTTTGTAATACCTGTTTGTGTTGTACGTTGAATCAAATGAAATAACATCCCTAAAAAATGAGAAGTTTTTTCTGCTTACTGCACCACACCAGAACAATCTGTTCAACTGATTGTGTTCATCCACATCAAAAGCAAAATAGTATGCACTGCATATTTCTTGCTTATGGAAGAATCTATCAATGACAATGCAACTTGTGCATCAGATCCTTTGAAATAAGCTAAAAGATCTCTTCTGTGATTTGTGAAATCAATTACTGATGGACCCACATTACTATATCCTCCCACCATTTCTTGATATAATCTGTATGCTTTTGCTGGTCCAACTCTTTGCTTTGCACAGTCAAGTACAAATTTTTTATGATAACTTCGCATCTTCCTATTACTTTTCATGTATACCCTGCAGATCTCATCAACAAAAGGATGTGTGTGCTTCTCCTCAAATTTTTTTACCACATGTCCTTGCTCATGTATATATTTGTATATTATCTTAGCAGTACACCCAACTTGTGTAGATAATCTTTTTCTTAACTTCTTTGACTGTTTACCATTCTTGTATCCTGCTCTGTTGCAGTATAAGTACTTCAGTTGCTCTACACCGTTAACATTAACTGTGGTTCCATGTCTTACATCAAATCCCGCTTTATATCCATAATCTTTATATGCCTTCACAACTTCATTCAATGTCTGAAACACTTTTCCTTCTTTTGGCTCTAACTCTTCACTGCAAATCGGTATCCAATACTTCGTGTTGTTTGGTGTCACAAACACTCTGTATGGTAGCTGATGTTGCACTATCAGATTATTGATATTCACTTCAGGGCCTGCATCAACACTGCTTGGTGTTGCACACACGATTGTAGTAGTCGAAGCAGCTGAGTATTCTATGTTTTCATTAGGTGACTCTCTTACACACTCCATATTTTCTGTTAAACCAACATTGTAAAACTTATCAGATAAATTGAATTTTTTTAACCAATGTCATCAATCTATCAATAGTGCAATTTATAATTACATAAGTGCTAAACCAACATTTTATAATGAATATTAAGATCAGACAGCAAACTCTCATATATCAGTTCTTTGAGGTTATATTCATATCAATTTCATGCAAATGAGGATCGTATTGTATAATATCAGTGTTTTCTATTCAATTTTTGCATTTTCGAAGTGCAAATGTATTTTAATTGACGGACATTTTCTGTTTTTCAAACTTCAAACCCTAGGTTCGTTTTTGCCTATAATTTTATTTTTACTAAAAATCTAAAATTTGTTTACACAAATTACACTGATATTGTGCACCTTTTTCAAAACGAATGCGAATTTTGGACAGGTTATATGAAGTTTGGACAGATTAATACCGTAACGAATGCGAATTTGAATCTGTAATAAGAACGGAGATATTGTGCACCTTTTTCAGAAAAATTCTTCTTCTGATGCTGTTGTTGTTGATTCGTTTCGGGATATTAGACTGATCTTCGTTGATTCCTTTCGCTGATGGCAGGTGTTTGCAATTCGTTTTGTGGAAGGGACCGGTTTGCTTCTGGTTTTTTTTTTGGGTTCAACTCAGTTTTTTTTTGTAATATTCTAGGTGCGCGTCCCCTAAATCCAAATTTTACACCTTAAACAATTTTACACGTTAAGGATGTTTTACATTTTAAAGCTTCCCATAATAATATAAGTAGAAATTGGGAATGAACCATTCCCTACCTGTTGGGGAGGAATGAAATCAGCCATGAAAAGGGTAATGGTTTATTATCAGTAATCATTCCGATTACCAATTTTCAACCTACCAAACAAGGTTGTATTTGGGGTTGGGTTTGAAGATCCCGGACTGGGACCGGGTCTTCATGGTTGGGACGGGGGGAGCGGTGGGGGCGGCACGAGGCCGGGTAAGGGGCGTGGGGTGCAGCGGCTGCAGGTGCAGCGTTGGGTGCCGCGGGCGCAGCACGATGTTGCGGCCGCGGCATACGAGGCGCAGGGGGTGGGTGTAACGTTGGGTGCCGCGGGCGCAGCATGATGCTGCGGCCGCGACATACGGGGCTGGGTTGTAGCTGAAGCGCCGGTCGAGGCCTGTTGGAGGAGTAGGCGGAGGAGGGGTGGGAACCTGTCAGAATCGGGTGGTGTAGGGGGGTTGGGGACAGCAGAGGTGGGTGGTGAGGCGAATGGGAAGGTTTGTTCATCAAAAATCACATGTCGCGAAGTGACAACACGATTGGTATCCAAGCGAAGACAACGATAGCCCCGATGGTCTTGGGAGATACCCAAGAAGACACATTTGGTGGATCGTGGGAAGAGCTTGTGAGGAGTGGTGGCACTCATGTTGGGAAAACAAAGACATCCAAACACTCTAATGTGATTATAGGGAAAGGTAGCGATTGTTGAGTGCCAAGGTTGGGATGGAGTTGCCAATTGCTTTGGAGGGAAGTATATTGTGGAGGTAAGTGGCCATATGAAGCGCCTCAACCCAAAAGGAGAGGGGGAGAGAGGCGTGATGTAGAAGAGTTCGAGATTTGTCATTGAGAGTGCAGAGGATGCGTTCCGCTTTGCCATTTTGTGGGGAAGTTTGGGGACAAGAGAAGTGGAGGGCTATCCCATGTTGTTGACAAAAAGATCGGACGAAGGTGTTGTCGAACTCGCCTCCCATGTCACACTGAATAGACTTGATAGGCAAATTAAATTGGGTGCGGACAAATGTGTGGAAATTAGCAATATGACTTTGTGTTTCCGATTTGTGGTGGAGGGGAAAGACCCAAACAAAATTGGTGAAATCATCAAGAATGACCAAATAATATTGAAAACCACTAGCACTCGAAATAGGAGATGTCCACAAGTCACAATGTATAATATCAAAAGGTGCAAAAGTAAGGGAATGAGAAATGCTAAAGGGAAGTCACTTGCTCTTGGCAATTTCACATGAAGTGCAAACGCCCGAGCCTTTATTACAAGAAATTAAATTGCTAGAGCGGAGACATTGAAGCACGTGATTGTCAGGGTGGCCAAGACGAGCGTGCCACAAAATCACAAATCAGAACCAAGGGTGACGAGGGCGGTGGGTGCGGCAGTGGGCGAATGGCGGGCCGGGCTGCGGTGAGAGGGTAGAGTTCGCCAGAACTATTGCACCGCATGATTGGGGGCCCCGTACGAAGATCCTTCACAAGAAAACCAAAAGGGTCAAATTGGACAGCTGCGTGATTATCGATGGTAAATTGACAAACAGATACGAGGTTTTTGACAAGGTCAGGGGCAAGTAGGACGTTGTTAAGGCGAAGGGGTGGGCCATTGGGGAGGGTTATTTGACCCGAACCGACAATTGAAAGGGGTTCGCCGTTTCCGACATAGATAGACGGTAAAGTGCTAGAATTAAAAACAGTGTGTAAGTTACCTGGTGCGTTCGTCATGTGAGAGGAGGCCCCGGTATCCATATACCAGTTGTCGTCCGACTGCTGAAGTCCCATGGAGGAGAAGACAGCGGAAGTATTGGTGTGCAAAGGGGCCGACAGATGCGGCTGAGAGGCCTACAACGTCGGGGAAGGGGTCGGCTGCGGTGGTTGACGTTGCGGAAAGACCATGCCTGGCGGAGGGTACCCCGCCCACGTCGGAAAGGGGCAGGGTGTGGCGGCCCACCGGTCCACTGCTGCTGAGGCTACTGCGGGTACCACTGCTGCTGCTGCCGCGACGTCCGATGTTGTTGCCGCTTCCTCTCTCGCGGCCTCCGCGCTGGTTTGGTCTAGATTGGTTGGTAGGCGGGGTTTGGGGGTAAGGGTCCGGAGCTATGAAGTCATTGGATGACACAAGGACATGGGAAGGTGCCTAAGGACGACCCTGACGGCTTCAGTAGTGGCGAGGTGTTGCTGATCATGCCACCGACGACATCAAATTTGGTGGAAAGGTCGTTGATGAGTTGAAGGACAAGGCGCTCTTCGCTGACCTTGTGTCCGACGTCGCCAAGTTGATCGGCGATGGCCTTAATGGCGAGACAATAGTCGGAGACGGTGGAGAAGCTCTCCTGATGGGTGTTGATGAATTTTTCCTCAAGATCCGCTGCCCTAGTGGATTGATTGTCATGAAAGAGGCCCTTGATGCGGAGCCAGACATCGCGAGCGGTGGAGCCTGGTTGGAGGACGGTAATCAGAACATCATCGGATATGGTGGCATAGATCCATCCAAGAAAGATGGAGTCAAGGTTGTTCCAGAGGGGCTCGAGAACATCATCCGGACGGCCAAAGCCGTCGATGTGGGCGATGACATCATGACCCTTACAGGCGGTATTGAACCTTTTTGAGATCTAGGGTTAGGGGAATTTGATTTTTGATGTTGGTGACGGATTGAGCGGAATGAAAGGGGTTTTATGGCTGCGGTGGGGGTTAGAGTAGTGGAGGGGGTTAGGGTTGAGTGGAGTGTTATCCTCGACGGTAGACATCGGGAGAAGTAGGGGATTGCGGCGGAAGAGAAAGAGGGGGGAGGGGTGCGACAGCGGCTGTGGGGAGCGGCGGCGGCAAGGGTGGGCGGCGATGTGCAAGCGACGGCGGCGGCTAGAGGATCAAAGTTGTGAAACGAAATTTTAGGGTCACAAAAAAACTGATACATACATATATATATATATATATATATATATATATATATATATATATATATATATATATATATATATATATATATATCAATGGGTAAAAACCCTGATGGTACAATTGTCACTATACATGATATAGACAAATATAAACAATATCTGCTAACACTTTTTTCTTATTGAATAATGTCAATTGAAGAACTACTCATAAACCATTTATTGTTGTTGTGATCCAATAGAGACCGTACCTAAATTAATAGAGATTGGTATGTGAAAATAACACACCCTAAATATATGTTAAGCCATTACATGCACGTTTAACTTGATCATTCATATCTCCAAAAATGATCAAGTCCATCCTCGCTAGTTCGATTGCATGCAGTAGGATCTTAGCAACCTAAAAGAAACCATCACCCATATCAAACAACCTATGTCCGTTCGATTGCATAGCAGATAGCTAGGTACAAAAAAGATCAAAGTCCCATATCAAACAACCTAAAAGAAACCATCTCCCATCTTCCAACCCCCAAAAAGTAGTGAGCAAAACGAACCACATATTTGAAAGACCGATAAAATGATCCATATAGTTGAGTAGAAAACAAAGGATGGAGCAAATTCAAGGCTTGAAAATGGGGCCTGCGATATCAACCGACGGAGAGGCCTTGCTCCATATGCAAAGCTCGAGCTGAAAACACCCATCACGGTCGCCCAAATAGGAAGGCAGCCTAATGAAGTCCTTGGAAGAAGAGGAACCGATCCCGCCACCCTTCCCTGATCCATTCTCGAACCGAGTAGTAAGAGACTGAAACCGATTGGAGCTATCCTTCCCTCTCACAACAAGAGCGTAGGCGAACCTTTCGGAGCCGGAGCCCCCGGGGATGCAGCTGATGGACATCCGGTCAAGCTTGTTGAGGAAGAAGAGCTTCCCCTCCACCTCCTCCCGGAACACAACGAACTCCTCGGCCTTGCCCATGGAGAATCGGCACACCTGATCGAACTGGATGCTGACCACCGAGTTCAGGTGGGCGGCTCTCATGTGAGTAGACAGTCCCGCGTGGCTGCCGACAAAGGAGCATCCCCTGAAGGGGCAACCGTATGGGGTGTAAGCACAGGTGGTGTTATAATGTAATCCTAAGTTTTGTCTTTGTATTTTATAGATCTAGGATGGCAAGTGTTTGGATGTAATAGACTAGTAGAGACACTTAATGAGCTAGCTAAGGCTATAGGTGTGGTCTTGAGGCTTTGGACACATCTAAGGGACCCCAAGACCATCTTGGTTCGGACTCTAGATGCACCAAGACTCTATAAGACTAACCTATTGTGTGTGTGGGTGTGTGCTATGCTGTGTTACAGGTTTAAATGTTTTTGGATTGTGGGCCGGCCCAATTACTTGGACAATATTCTCTTATGAGAATAGAGTCCAAGCCCATGGCCTGCTTCCCACAGCTGGATCCCTTTGTAGACGTTGCAACCCTACTTAGCCACACCCTCCTCTATATATATGCTCCTGTTCATCATTTGGAGCGTTGATGAGAGAGAAGCTCCGACGGCAAAACCCTAAACCTAGAGCGAGGAAGAGTGAGACTGAAAGGCGGCACCTTGCTCATCCATGGAGGCCTTGATTCCTATCACCTGGAGTCTGCAACGTCCTCATATGGATTGAAGAGCTGGAAAGGGGGCTTTTACCCTTTCAAATCTCTGAACCTTTACCTCTTAGTTTCTCTGCGTTTAGATTGCTAGCTCATTAAGCGTTTCTCGTCTGTGTTCCACACTTGCAACCAGATCTTGTATCTTTGTTCGAGTTTAGTGGTATTCTCGGGACCGGGTCTCCCCTCTTGAGGCCCCGCGGAGTAGGGAAACCGAACCGCGTTAACAAATCGCTGTGTTCTCTAGATTTACTTTCGTTTATCGCGTTGAGAACTCGAATCGGTAGCTAGTGGGTTAGGGTTTAACAAATCTGGTATCAGAGCTTCGTTCTGACTCCGAAAACCAAACCCTAGCTACTGTTTCTGTTTATCATTTCGCTGCGTTTACACTTTTGGTTTAGCGTTTTCTAAGTTGAGAGTTTCTAACTTTTTTGTATCTCCTCTGTTGCAGGTACAAAATTATGGCTGATAACTCCTTAAAAATTAAGGCCTTCGATGGAACGATGGACTTCCCCATGTGGCAGTTCAAGATGAAGGCCCTACTGATGAAGGAGAAATGCTACAAGGCTGTCACCGAAGAGTTTCCTGTTGGGATGTCTGATGCAGACAAAAAGGAGCTCAAAGATCAAGCCTACTCCGAAATAGTTATCAGGTTGTCTGATGAGGTAGCTCGACAAGTGGTAACGATTTCTGAACCTAAAGCTCTCTGGAAATCACTTGAAGACACCTACATGAAAACTTCTTTGCCTAGGAAGATTTCTCTGTTATGTAGGTTGTTCACTTTCAAAATGAATGTTGGTCTCACTGTGCATGAAAACTTGGATAAATTTCTGAAAATGACATAGGAGATAGCAAAATGTGATGACAAGATAAAAGACACTCATCAAGCTGTTATTCTGTTAAACTCCTTGCCTTCACAGTTTGACAACTTTAAGGATATTATTCAGTATAGCAGAGAAGAAATCACCAAAGATAAAATCATTGAAGCTGTTATTGAAAAAGATGAGGTCCTTAAAGTGTTTAAGTCTAAAACTGATTCTAGAACTGATAGATCTGAGACTAAAACTGAAGTTCTGGTTGTGAAAGGCAAGCCTAAGAGTAATAACAACAACAAAGGTGGTCAGAAGAGTCAATCTGATAAAGATAAATCATCTGAGAAAGGAAACAATGAGAAGAAGGGTTATAAGTGTCACTACTGTCATAATGAAGGTCATTTTGCTAGGGATTGTAGAAAAAAGAAAAGGGATCAACAAAACAAGTCTAAATCTGAACCTGATTTCACTGGTGTTGTTGAAACTTGTGATAGTTATCCCCAGGAATTACTTGTGTGTTCTTCTGAAAATGTTGCTGACAATGTTTGGATACTTGATTCAGGGTGTACTTTGCATGCTACCCCCAACAGAGCTTTCTTTTCTTCCATTACAATCTGCAATGGTGGCAAGGTAATGTTAGGGGATCACACTGTCCTTGAAATCAAGGGCACAGGTAATGTTCCTATTAGAATGCATGATGGTAGGGTCAGGGTTATCCAAAATGTCAGGTGGGTGCCTGACTTGAGGAGAAACCTTCTTTCTGAGTCTGTGTTTGATGATATGGATTTCAACATCAATACATTTAGGGGTTGTAAGAATGTTTCCAGAAATGGAGTCATTCTTATAAAGACCGTCAAAAAGGGAGGTCTATATCATGTGATAGGATCTCCTGAATTGAATGTGTCTACCCATGTGATTGATGTTGAAAATCTTACTCATACTAAGATGTGGCATGATAGGTTAGGGCATATAGGTAACACTGGCATGATGCATCTGTTTAAAAATGGCATGATAAATTTTAAACCTTGCAATCTGGAATTCTGTGAAAACTGCATTTTTGGTAAGAAAACCAAGCATCCCTTCAACAAATCTACCTATACTGCTTCCAGGCCCCTTGAGTATGTGCACTCTGACTTGTGGGGGCCTGCACAGATAGAGACAATAGGAGGAAGAAAGTATTTTCTTTCTCTTATTGATCACTACTCTAGAAAAGTATGGGTATATTTGTTAAGATCCAAGGATGAGGCTTTTGACAGCTTTAAGTCTTGGAATGCTATGGTTGAGAGTCAATCTAATTTCAAATTAAAAGTGCTAAGAACTGATAATGGTTTAGAGTTTTGCCATAAAGCCTTTAATGAATACTGTAAAGAAAAAGGGATAAAGAGACATCTCACAGTCCCTGGCACCCCTCAGCAGAATGGCACTGCTGAGAGGATGAACAGGACCTTGCTTGAAAAGGCAAGGTGCATGCTCATTGGTGCTGGCCTTAAAAGTTCCTTATGGGGTGAAGCAGTCACAACTGCTGCCTATCTAATCAATAGGACCCCATCATCTGTTGTGGACTTCAAAACTCCACAAGAGATGTGGTCAGGAAGGAAGCCTGACATTACACACTTGAAACCATTTGGTTGTAGTGCATATTCCCATGTATCTCAGGGAAAGCTATAACCTAGAGCTCAAAAGTGTGTAATGCTGGGCTATCCTGAAGGAACTAAAGGATATAGACTGCTTGTTGTTCAACCTGGAGCTTATAAATGCATAACTTCTAGAAATGTAACTTTTAATGAAAAGGAATATCATTTCAAGAAGAATCTAACACTTGAAACTGAGAATGCAGGTACCCCAGAAGACCCTTCCCATGCTGAAGGATTCTATGATCCAAATGACCATGATGACATGGAGGATGATTAATTTGACATTGGAACTCCACAAGGCTCAAACAATGGAAACTCAACCTCTGAGACTCAATCTCCAGAAGTTGAGGTGTCAAACTCTCCTCAAAACAGTGAGCCTGAAGGAAATGGCTCACAAGGTAGTATCTCTACTCATTCCCACCAATCTGGTGGAAGTGTAAGTGACAGTACTTCATCCCCCTCGAGCTCTCTTCAATCCTCTTCTACTGATACTTCTGCTTCTGATCATGTTCCTTTGCCTGTTGTGAATACTGCTGGAAATGTTGTGCCTGACTTGTCTAATTATCAACTTACTAGAGACAGAGAGCCTAGAGTTAGGATACCTAACAGAAGGTTCACCTCTAATATTGTTGAATTTGCTTTCTTGGCTGCTGAAACTGTGAAACATCTCACACCTGAAAGTTATGATCAAGCCATGAAAAGTTCTTGTGCTAATGAGTGGTTGAAAGCTATGCATGAAGAGTTACAGTCTATGTATGCTAACAAAACCTGGCTCTTGGTCCCTAAACCTAAAAAGGCTAAAGTTATTGAGTGCAAATGGGTTTACAAACTGAAAGATAGTATCACTCCTACTGATCCACCTAAGTACAAAGCTAGACTTGTAGCTAAGGGCTTTAGGCAAAAGGAGGGGGTAGACTATAAGGATATCTTTGCACCTGTTGTTAAGTATAAGACTCTGAGACTCATGCTTGCTATTACTACTGTAAATGACTGGGAACTTGAACAGATGGATGTTAAAACAGCCTTCCTACATGGTGACCTAAAAGAAACCATTTACATGCAACAGCCTAAAGGATTCATAGATAAGAGAAAATCTGATCATGTTTGTCTGCTTAAAAAATCCATCTATGGTCTGAAACAGTCTCCTAGGCAATGGAACTTGAAATTCAATGCATGTATGAGATCCTTAGGTTTCACCAGAAGCAAATATGACACCTGCCTTTACTTTAAGCATGCTGGTTCTAAGAATCCCTTGTATGTTTTGCTTTATGTTGATGATATTCTTCTGATCAGTAATAGCAAAGTTATTATAGCTGGTGCTAAAAATGACTTGAAATTGCATTTTGATATGAAGGATCTGGGTTCAGCTAAAAGAATTCTAGGGATTAACATTATTAGAAACAGATCTGAGAAAGTAATGTGGCTGACTCAAGGTGATTATTTGCTTAAGGTTTTGGACAGATTCTGTATGAACAACTCTAACCCTACACCTATCCCTTTAGGAGGGCATCTAGAATTATACAGAGATCCTAGTCCTAAAACTGATGAAGAATCTAAGAAAATGGAAAACATTCCCTATGATGTTGCTGCTGGTTCTGTAATGTATGCTATGTTGTGCACTAGGCCTGATCTTGCCTTTGCTGTGAGTGCACTTAGTAGATTCATGTCTGATCCTAGAGAAAAACACTGGAATGCAATGAAATATTTGCTCAGATATTTATGTGGCACTAAATCTATGGGTCTTATGTTTGCTGAACACACTTCTAGAAATGAACTTCATGGATTTGTCGATTCTGATTATGCTGGTAATAGGGATAACAGAAAATCTACTTCCTCATTCTTCTTTACCTGGGCTGGAAACTGTATATCTTGGAAATCTCAGTTGCAATCTATTGTTGCTTTATCTACTACTGAAGCTGAATATATTGCTGCAACTGAGGCTGCAAAAGAAGCTATTTGGTTGAAAGGAATCTTGAAGGAAGTAGAAAGAAAATCTTATATTCCTGTTGTGTTTTCTGATAATCAAAGTGCTATATATTTATGCAAGGATCCCATGTATCATGAGAGGACCAAGCACATCAATGTTAGATTCCATTTTATTAGAGATGAGATTGAGAAAGAAAATATCTCTGTTGATAAGATCTTAGGAGATGTGAATCCTGCAGATTTTGGTACCAAAATAGTTCCTACTAACAAATTCCATTTCTGCAGAAATTTCCTAAAGATCTTTGATGTGCCTTAGCTCATGACAGGTACGCGGGCTGATGACTGACGGGAGAGGAAGGTCCCTGGAAGAAGACCACAAGGAAACTGGAAGAACAAAGAAGATACAAACTCAAGATTAGGAGGGCATTTGTTATAATGTAATCCTAAGTTTTGTCTTTGTATTTTATAGATCTAGGATGGCAAGTGTTTGGATGTAATAGACTAGTAGAGACACTTAATGAGCTAGCTAAGGCTATAGGTGTGGTCTTGAGGCTTTGGACACATCTAAGGGACCCCAAGACCATCTTGGTTCGGACTCTAGATGCACCAAGACTCTATAAGACTAACCTATTGTGTGTGTGGGTGTGTGCTATGCTGTGTTACAGGTTTAAATGTTTCTGGATTGTGGGCCGGCCCAATTACTTGGACAATATTCTCTTATGAGAATAGAGTCCAAGCCCATGGCCTGCTTCCCACAGCTGGATCCCTTTGTAGACGTTGCAACCCTACTTAGCCACACCCTCCTCTATATATATGCTCTTGTTCATCATTTGGAGCGTTGATGAGAGAGAAGCTCCGACGGCAAAACCCTAAACCTAGAGCGAGGAAGAGTGAGACTGAAAGGCGGCACCTTGCTCATCCATGGAGGCCTTGATTCCTGTCACCTGGAGTCTGCAACGTCCTCATATGGATTGAAGAGCTGGAAAGGGGGCTTTTACCCTTTCAAATCTCTGAACCTTTACCTCTTAGTTTCTCTGCGTTTAGATTGCTAGCTCATTAAGCGTTTCTCGTCTGTGTTCCACACTTGCAACCAGATCTTGTATCTTTGTTCGAGTTTAGTGGTATTCTCGGGACCGGGTCTCCCCTCTTAAGGCCCCGCGGAGTAGGGAAACCGAACCGCGTTAACAAATCGCTGTGTTCTCTAGATTTACTTTCGTTTATCGCGTTGAGAACTCGAATCGGTAGCTAGTGGGTTAGGGTTTAACAGGTGGATTCATGGGAGGTTTTGGAAGAGTAGCTCAACTCCTCCGGGCAGCCATAGCTGTTGTTGCTGCAGGGGAGCTTGATTGCTTCGAGCACGGTTTCGATTGCCCGGCAACGGATTCTCCCTGTTCTTCTGGAGCAAGTGGGGCACTTCCCATTTACCCTTTCGCAGCAGGCGGAGCATAAGACATGCCCATTAATGCACTGGTTCATGCCAATTCAAAACCAAATTAATGTGTACATACGTATTGACTATTGAATACGGAGTATTGAATACGTAGGTACCTGGAAGACGGGAATGGACAAGGGGTTACAGCAAATGGAACAGTCCAACATAAGGTCGGAGAGTAGCAGAGAGAGCAAGCCATCGGATGGTTGATCGGCGTCGTTGTCAAGCGGTGACTGTTGGTCATCGACGTTGGGCGGCGGAGTGGATGATTGACCGGCGGCGGCCGGGGTACCAGTCCTTCTCCGCTTGGGAACCGCGGGTGGCGCCGACTGGTGGGCGGTTGCGGTGGATTTGGCGCGGCTGTAAACCCGGGACTCTTTCTCCATTGTTAAGGGACCATGTTTGGCATACCGGGGTGGTAGACTACCACCCCTGCCACGTCATCGAATTTAAAAAAGAAAGTAATGAGTCATCACTTAAAAAAAAAAGTAATTAAAGTAAGGAGTACTTATTACCGTAGTAATTAATGTCTCTTGGGAATAGATGCAAAATTAATTACTTGTCTGAAATCCTTTATGGAGACTATGGAGTACTCTCCTACGGTATCAAATAGACAAGTACCCAGTACTATGGAGTATTTCGTATTTAAGGTAGTAGACTTCCGAAAATGTATTTTAATATGTTAAAAAATTATATAAAATACGTATTATCATTTTTATTAAATTTTTTATAGTTTAATATTTATTAGTAAGAAGTATTAAATTATAAATAAAAAATAAAATTTTTATATTTTATATAATTTTTAGCTCTATATGTCGAAAAGTAAAAAAATCTTATATTCTAAATCGGAGAGAATATTATTTTTTTTATAAAGAAATCTTACGGCTCTTTCCTGATTAATTTTTGAGAAAATTTGCCCAACGGGCCTTTTTTTTTGGCCTTATTGAGGGAGTGTCTCCCAAGTCCGGCAAATTTGGTTTTTGTCCACCTCTAATTTTTTGGACAAAATTGCCCCTGAAATCTTAACTAAATCTGAGAGATTTCTAGGGTTTCAGCAACCCTTCTCTTTCCATCGGCCCTCTGTGAAACTTGCAGATAAACTTGCAGATCCCCTATCCCCCTTCTCTTTCCATCGGCCCTCTCCCTCCACTGGATCTAGATCGGCCCTCTCCCTTTCTCTTTCGATCAGCCCTCTGTGAATCGATCGATCGATCGCTTGGTTGCTGTAGAGTGCAACGATCTCCCTCGATCTCCATTGGTGATGCCGGTCGCCGCTTCCTCTGTGAATCGATCGATCGATCGCTTTACCGCTATCTCTCTCCTCGCCGTCGCCGCCGCCGGTTGTTGCGATCGTTCCAGATCTGGCTGGATCTTCAACAACGGCCTCGTTCAAAGGATCAGCTTCAAAACGACGTCCTTCTCTACACTATCTGCAGCGCTCCGACGTGAATAACAAGGTCGATCATATTTAATATTACGGAGTATCAGGCTTATAAATAAGTATTAATAAGTATTTCCTTTGTACTACGTATGAGATAAAAATAAATTATAATTAATATTTTAAAATTTTGGGCATTAATGTTCAATAAACCTATATATATTCATCAAAATAATTGATTCACCAAAACAAATTAAGTCAAAATCTGATTAAACCAAAACCGAATTCATCAGACCAGCCGAATGAAGCTGATATTCAATTAAATCCAAACTCGATTCATCCGATCCGATCATCCTGAAATTTGATTAATCCTAAACCTGAATATGTCAATATCCATTTCAACATGAACCCGATTTCGTCTAATTCCAATTCAATCGAAACCCAACTCTACCGACCCGATTAAGACGAAACCCTATTTAACTTGATCGTTTTTCTTTTCCGATAATCCAATTTTATCCAATTTAGTCAAACCTCAAATTGACCCAACTTGACCCGAATAGGGATGGCAACGGGGCGGGGAGTACCCTCTCCATCCCCGTCAGGTTCTCCATTTAAAACTCGCGGTTTCCCCTCATTTAATCGAAAATTATAAGATAATATTAAAATTATGTAACAAAATATGATATAAATATTACCTATAATATCTCATAAATGTAAATTGTAAGGTAAAAATTTAAAAATAAAAGAAAAATTATTTAAACCTATGTAATATCAAAACTAAAATAGGGATTTCATACTCCCCATCGGGGATCCCCACGGGGTTCTCCAACGGGGGCGGGGCGGGGCGAGGACGGAATCGGGATAGGATTAAATTTTTTTTTCCAAATTCCGCCGGGTCTTATTCTTCACAGGACAGGACGAACTGACTTACCCCTCGTAAAATAAGATTCCAAAACAATCCATATATAAACCTTACAATAAAAAATCTTCCATATAATCTTACATAATTAATTGTTAAATTAAAGTTTTACATATAATTCCGGCCATGATTTTAATTCTAGTAGCAAAATCAACAAGTTACTACTGCTTAATTTACATAATAATCCCACATTCCCCACATAATAATCCCACATTCCCACTAGCAAAGACAGTAGCAAGACGCAAAGCAGCTACTGCAGGCTGCAGCTAGTGTTGAGTGCCTGCCGCCTTGCATATTCTTGGAGTAAGATTATTTTTTGGGAAATTCCGTTTGGTACCCCCGAGTTTTTGACAATTTCGGATGGTGTCCCACATTTTTTTTTTGTCCGGATGGTACCCATGAGTTTTGTCAAAAGTCCGGACCATGCCCAAAACTCATAGTTTTAATGAACAAAACTATGAGTTTTGGGCATGAGCCGGACTTTTGACAAAACTCAGGGGTACCATCCGGACAAAAAAAAAGTGTGGGACACTATCCGGAATTGTCAAAAACTCGGGGGTACCAAACGGAATTTCCCTTATTTTTTTATTAATTAGTTTATTATGTTTAATTATTTATATAAAATAAAATCTGAAATCCTAATGTTGGGTTAAATAAATATTAATATATATAATATAAATTATTAATATTAATTATATATATACATATAAATATACATATATTTTAATTTTATATATATGCAGGACCGGACGGGATTTGCGGGATAAAAATTCTCCGTCCCGCGTCCCGTCCCGCCTATTTTTTGCGGATAGGATCATAACATGAATGAATTTTTTTTTTATCTAAATCCCACCGGAATTAGGACGAGAATGGGACGGAATGCGAGACGGGACGGAATTTGCGAAATTTATACCTACCCCTAGATCTAGTTGTAGCTAAGGGAATTAAGCAACAAATTAAAAGACCCGAATGGGGTTTTGAAGAAAAAATTTTAAAAAGCAATGGAGTAATTAACTTTACACATCCTACTCCCAAGGCAAGTATTAATTACTTTACTTTTCTTAATCTCCATCCATCTATTGCCTAGTCATGTAAATGGTTGAATAATATTGTAATTTTTTGATGAGTTGGCAGGGTGGTGGACTACCACCATGGTATGCTAAACATTTTCCATTGTTAAGCTAGTACTTGATGGAGGTGCCGTTGGAACTTGCAGAGGGTTTAATTATAGGGAAATTTACAGAAAACCACCCACTAAACATAGTCTTTTACACTTAACCACCCACTAAACAAAAAATTACAGAAAACCACCCATTAAATGGGTTTTCTTTTCAGATCACCACCCATTGTCTATTTCTATTAGGTTTTTGTCAAATATATATATGATACTATAATATTTTAAGTTTTATATTTAACTTAAAATCTTAAGTACATTTAAAAATATATTTGACTAAATTTTTTAAAAATATTTTTTAAAAACTTGATGTATATATGAACAAATTTGTTCTATTTTATTCCTAAAAATGGTTATAAATTTTGTAGACTTATTTTTAGTCAAAATTAAAATAAGTTTATAAGTCATTAGCATTGTTTAAATTTAATAATATTTTTTATACTAATAATTAATTTATCATTTTCTTTCATATTTGTAAACACCTACAATATATACTAAAAATGAAAAAAAATATCTAAATATTTTTTTAAAAAAATATTCTTCCAAACTCTAAAGTAGTTTTATTAAATGCATCTTTATTAAAGTTTGTCTGAATTTTTAAATAAAATAAAATAATATTTTTCGTATTTAGAACCTCCGTGCTCCAAATAAATTTAAAATTTGTACACACTTTTGCCTAATATATTAATATAAGTTTTTACCCCTACAAAAAATTTAATTTAAATATATTCAGTTTTAAAATTTAAATTTAAATTATAAAATATTAAAATATACTATATTTAATGGAATTTTAATGGAAATAAGTGGTGGGTGGTGATTTGAAAACAAAACCCATTTAATGGGTGGTTTTGTGTAATTTCGCTTTTAGCGGGTGGTTAAGTGTAAATGACTATATTTAACGGGTGGTTTTCTGTAAATTTCCCTTAATTATATACCCAATGAGAATGGCATCCTACCACGGAGAGGCTGGTGCACACAAATTATTTTGATTATAATTTTATATTTTACGTATTTGTATATACATATTTATAAACTTGTAGTATTGAAAAAAAAAACCTCATTCTTAAAAAAAAAATATGTCATTTTAGAAGTAAAATCTTATTATAAAAAATATGTCATGTATAAGTATAAGTATATTTTTGTTTGATTTTATTTTATTTCAATAAGGTGAAAAAAGTAAAGTAATAATTAAGGATATAAGTATATTTTTGTTTGATTTTATTTGATTTCTTAAAAAATGTGCAAATTTCTAAAACAACATGTTTTAATTAACGGAAGGAGTATGTTTTAAAAAGGTATAAAGTTTATTTTCTAATATAATTGAACTTAGAATTTTATAAATTTTTTAAATACAATTTTTATAATACAATTTTATAAACATATAAATATAAGTATATGAAATGTAAATATATCTTTTTAAAAAAAAATCAAAGTAAAATTATAACCAAAATAATTTTGAGATGTATCGTGGTCACGGTGCACAAATCTTAACTCGGGTATTGAATGGTCATTTCAAACGAAATCCCTAAATATTAACCCGCACCATCTTCAATTTTTTCCTTTATAAACACGTTGGGTTGAATGTCTTGTCCAAGTCCGTCCGATGTTGTAGACACAGATCGCCCGCGAGCAGGGGCGGAGTTGCTGAACCCAGAGAAAGCAAATCAGTACAAGTGCAAAACCCAGAGAGAATGGAAGAGAGCGTTTCACAAGAAAATGTGACCCAGGTGCCGGAAACGGCTAGCCAGGTCGCTGAGGATATGCAGACTGACAAAGCTCCTACCCCGCCGGTACCTGATCCGCCGCCCCCTGACGATCCGGGACCAGAAAAGCCTGACGTTGGGTCAAGATGCAAGTGAGGCCGCTGTTGGGTCAAAAGATCCCTTTATATATCATGGAGAGAAAGCTCAAGGAGCTATGGAGGGGCTGTGGCAAGATGCAAGTGATTGACCTACCTCACGACAACTTTTTGGTGAGGCTGGAGAATAAGGAAAATGCTTTGAGTATTCTGACGGGTGGGCCGTGGTCGGTGTTCGGGAAATGCCTTATTATTAAGACTTGGTCACCTGATTTCAAACCCTCGGAGGTTATCAAGTCTGCGCCGGCATGGGCGCGAATTCTGGATTTGCCTCTGGTGCTTTACCAGGAGGACGTTTTGATGCGCATCGCCGAAGGTCTGAAGAAGCCGATCAAGGTGGATCACAGGACGGTCTACACGAACAAGGGTAACTTTGCACGTGTGTGCGTGGAAGTTAATCATGAGGAACCGCTTAAGGGCTCGATGGTCATCAATGGGGAGAGATATCTGATTGAGTATGAGGGCATTCCGAAGATTTGTTTCGGTTGCGGTCGCCCGGGCCATCTGAAAGCGAATTGCCAATACTTAGGCGCCACGCCGGAGTTTCAAGTGGATCTCAGCCGGTGATTGGTAAGATCACCACCAATGAGGAAGGCGGTACTCATGGTCCCTGGATGGTGGTGTCACGTAAAAGGAAACCCGCTCCGGCGAAGGCGAGGCCCCAAAATCCGATCGATGGGCCTCCAGGCGGCCAAGGAAGGCGTTTGGCGAGTGCGGGGGGGGGGGGGGGACACAAAAATGGGGCCCTAAGGCCGCGCATGTGATGAATATTAATGACATTGGGAACAGAAGGAATGTCAAGGATCCCAAAGGTAACATCGAAGGGAATGGGCAGACCATTAATGTGGATAATGTTAACGTTAGGAATGAGGGGGAGAAGAAAGGTTCCACGGGGGCAGTTATTGCCGACGACGCTAGCAAAAAGGGGAAAGGAATTAATTCGGAGCATGTGGAGAACCGTTGTGGGTTAGGGCCGATCCATGGGTCGGATAACTCTACGATTGATTTAGAAGGAAATTCCAAGAACTCATCTAAGGGGTTTAAAAAGAAACAGCGTAAGCCCACTAATGTGGGAAAGTTGGGCAGTTGGGCCCGTAAGGATGAGCCGGTCAAAAGGTATGGCCGAATGAGAAAAACCAAGACCACTGTTCAGGTCCAACTCCAGGGCCCCGGAGGTAGAGTTTCTAGTTCCATGACGGAGGGAAGGACCATCTGAGCTAGTAGCGCTGCGGCGAAGGCCTCATCCCCTGTCGTCGGAAAATTCTGGGGGACAGGAGGGAAGAGCGAAGGAAGCACGCATAGGGATGGCGAGGGGCTGGCGATCTCAGAGAAGAAGGACGAGAATTCTACCAAACTCGGCCAAGAACACTAAACCCTTTGTTTTTTCGTTTGTCTGTGCTTTGTTTTTAGAAGGATCGAAAACTTAACATTTTATTTTGGAATTGTTTTGGCGCAGGTAAGAAGAGCTTCGGAAGGGCAATCCGATACATAATCAAGCACTCCGATGTTGACATGATTGCATTGTTTGAAACCAGGATCTCTGGAGAGAAGGCGAGGAAAGCTTGTGACAAGTTGAAGTTCTCGGGCTGCACTCGCATTGAAGCTGTTGGTTTTGCTGGGGGGTTTGGCTCCTTTGAGACACGGACAGGTGCGACTTATCGATTCACAATAAGTTGTCGGATTTCATCCATGTGTCTTGGCTTGAAGGTTTGACGAAGGTGAATCTGGTTGTGGTTTACGCCTCTCCCTCTGTGGCTAGACGTGAGCCGTTCTGGAAGAGACTTGGTGATTGTATCAGCTCGATCTCGGGCCCGCTTATCCTGGGAGGGGATTTCAACTGCATTGTCAATCCTAATGAAACCCAGGGAGGTTCGGGTGCTCTGCACAGGGTCAGTCCCGCTTTCCGTGAGTTGATTAGCACGTTCGGGCTTATTGATTTGGGGTACACGGGGCAGGATTCATGTGGTCTAAAGTTTCCTCTATCTACAACACTATATCAAAAAGGCTTGACAGAGTTTTCTTGAATCTGGAAGGCAGGCTCCTGTGGCAGGAGGCTAGAGTCAGGCACCTCCCACGTTACTCCTCAGACCATTGTCCCGTTTTTCTTGAAATGGAGCCATCGATTTAGAAGAACAGGAAGAGGAGGCCATTTAGGTTCGAAGCGGCATGGATGACGCACAAGAGCTTTCTTGAACTCATGGATACTAAATGGAAGAATGAATGTCCTACGCCCTCCGCTCTTGATAGCCTTAGGATCGATCTTTCAAAATGGAATAAGGAGGTCTTTGGGAGGATCCAAACCAGGAAGGACGACCTCATGAAGGCTCTGGAGTCGGTCCAAAGGAAGATTGCCAGAAATCCTACCTCAGAGGGAGCTGCTTTGGAGGATCAACTGTGCAGGGATCTTGACGCCACTCTCGAGCAAGAGGAAATCTTGTGGTTCTAAAAAGCTCGTGATAAGTGGCTCGTTTTTGGGGACCGGAATACTAAGTATTTTCATGCCACTACGGTTATTCAATGGAAGCATAATAGAATTGAGGGGCTCAGAGCAGAGGACGGCAGTTGGGTGACCGACTGCAAAGATATGGAGAGTTTTGCCCTTGATTTCTTTGTGAAGTTGTATAGCTTGCCGCAAGAGGAGGCCCAACCCAAGCCCTCTCTTCCGAGTATGTTCATGTGTCCGCAATCAGAGGACCTCTCCATCTTGGAACAGGATTTCTCGTCTGATGAAATCAGGAAGGCTTTTTTCAACATGGGAGCGTTCAAATCCTCGGGTCTCGATGGCTTTCAACCTGGCTTCTTCCAGAAATGTTGGAAGACGGTGGGTGACTCTGCCACCAAGTTTGTGAAAGATTTCTTTAAGGAGGGTGTTATGCCGACTAGTGCTAATGATACGCTTATTGTCCTCCTGCCGAAGGTGGGAAAGCCTGAATTTATTCACCAATTTAGACCGATTAGCCTCTGCAATGTGCTGTACAAAGCAATCACGAAGTTGTTGGCCTCGAAATTGCAACCTCTGATGGCTAAGTTAGTTGGACCTCTGCAAGGCAGTTTTGTTCCCGGTAGAGTTATCTCGGACAACATAGTGGTGGCGCATGAGGTTGTGCACTCCATGAAGAGGAAGCAAGACAAGAAGGGTTGGATGTGCCTCAAACTGGACCTTGAGAAAGCCTATGATAGGTTGAGGTGGGATTTCATTGAAGACACCCTCAATTGCGCAGGGATATCGGCTATATGGATTCATTGGATTAATTATGGAGTGTATCCGGACTTCTAGGATGCACGTCCTTTAGAACGGAGAGGTCACGGATCAGTTTCTCTCCTCGCGTGGCATCCGACAAGGCGACCCAATCTCGCCATATATATTTATTCTTTGTATGGAAAGATTGGGGCATCTCATCTCCATCGCTGTGGAAGAAGGTGATTGGAAGGCGATCCAGATTGCGAGAGGAGGTCCCAAATTGTCTCACTTGTTCTTTGCTGATGATATTCTCTTGTCCGCGGAGGCGTCTATCGGTCAGGTTAAAATTATTAGGGATTGTCTTGATAAATTTTGTGGGAGCTCTGGTAAGAAAGTGAGCCTGATTAAGTCCAAAGTTTTCGTGTCGAGAAATGTGTGACGTGCTCGGACCCGGGTTCAAGCAAAAGGACCGGCGACGAGAATTCCGAGAAGTCGGGAAATTGTGGACAGCTTCTGAGGCAGCAGATCAGTCGGAAAAGAATGTCGATTTTCCGTCGATTGGCTAGGCTTCTGGAAACGTGCGAGTAATAATTTTGTAGATCTTGAAGTCGCGGTCGCGGATTGGGGTAGATCTCGTCAATCGGATGTCAGACGAAGCAGGAAATCGCATTTTACCGAGATGTCGCTTGTGCATAGGCGAGTCCAAACGGGGCTTGTTTGAGAGGGATTGAAGGGCTACTTTGGGGTGACGTTTTGGGGATGAATGGAGGGTAATGATGGGGCTGTGGAAGGCCTTAGAATGGTGGTAAAGTAGGGGGATGGGGGTTGAGGGATATGTGATGCAAGATAGCTCTCGGTCTCGCACTCCGTGCTCTCTCCAACACTCGATCTTCCGCACTCTCGGCCTCGCACTCCGAGTGTTTCCAACCCTTTGATTCCGTCGTCTCTCACTAGGGAATCGCTCTTAGCATCTCACCAAGAGGTTTTATCCGGCATCTCACCAAGATAGATTTTGTTTCTTAACCCGAAACGAAGGAAGCACAAAGCTCAGATTTTTCTCAAATTCAACTTGTATTAGAAAATGGCAAGCCTTACAAAATATATAGGAGAAAATTGTTGCCTCTTAAGTGTTTACAATCGATGTGGGACATTTTTTGATAGAAAAATAAAGGAAAAATATACGACCCTAGATCACATCATCCTCCCCTCCTTTGAAAAAGATTCGTCCTCGAATCTTGCGTTGCCCTTCCGAAGAATACGATACACCCTTGTACGTTGGATCTGCGTAAGGCATCGATGGTCGGTCCCGCAAAAGCTCTCGAATCCATAAGGCCCTTCCAAATGGTACATTACGCCCCTGTACGTTGGATCTGCGTAATGCACTTCAATGGTTGGTCCTACACAAAACTCCAACGGATGGTTGTGGATGCTTGTGACAACAACACAAAAAGATTGAGGAACCCTAGCCGGAAGCTCTGATACCACTTGATGTGCTCGGGAACTCTCCGAGCCGTCAGGATCGACGACGAGAGTTCCGAGAAGTCGGGAAGTTGTTGGCAGTTCTGAGGCAGCAGATCAGTCGGCAAATAATGCCGATTTTCCGTCGATTGGCTAGGCTTCTGGAAACGTGCGAGTACTAATTTTGTAGATCTTGAAGTCGCGGTCGCGGATTGGGGAAGATCTCGTCAATCGGATGTCAGACGAAGCGGGAAATCGCATTTTACCGAGATGTCGCTTGTGCAGAGGCGAGTCCAAACGGGGCTTGTTTGAGAGGGATTGAAGGGCTACTTTGGGGTGACGTTTTGGGGGTGAATGGAGGGTGATGATGGGGCTGTGGAAGGCCTTAGAATGGTGGTAAAGTAGGAGATGGGGGTTGAGGGATATGTGATGCAAGATAGCTCTCGGTCTCGCACTCCGTGCTCTCTCCAACACTCGATCTTCCGCACTCTCGGCCTCGCACTTCGAGTGTTTCCAACCCTTTGATTCCGTCGTCTCTCACTAGGGAATCGCTCTTAGCATCTCACCAAGAGGTTTTATCCGGCATCTCACCAAGATAGATTTTGTTTCTTAACCCGAAACGAAGGAAGGACAAAGCTCAAATTTTTCTCAAATTCAACTTGTATTAGAAAATGGCAAGCCTTACAAAATATATAGGAGAAAATTGTTGCCTCTTAAGTGTTTACAATCGATGTGGGACATTTTTTGATAGAAAAATAAAGGAAAAATATACGACCCTAGATCACATCAATGTGAGCCGGGACCTGAAGGATAGGATCAGCAACGCGAGTGGTATTGAGGTCACTAATGATCTTGGCAACTATCTTGGGATCCCTATTTTGCATAAAAAAGGTTTCCAAATCTACGTTCACTCCCATTATCGACAAGTTCATGGGCAAACTTGCTGGGTGGAGGGCGAATACTCTCAGCTTTGCGGGTAGGATTACCTTGGTAAATTCGGTCCTCTCGACTCTTCCTATCTACTCTATGTCTACGCTGATTCTTCTGAGGAATGTGTGTGCTAGTCTAGAGAAGGTTTGCAAAGGTAGGAGACGCTTGCACAAGGTTGTGTGGGAGGAAGTGACTAAGCCTAAAGAGGCAGAAGGTCTTGGGATCAAGCGGTTGGAGGATCTTAATTTGGCTATGGTGGCTAAAATGGGCTGGAGGCTCATCAATGGGCATGATGGTATTTGGAAAGAGGTTCTACGTAGCAAGTATGCCAACCGCACTCTAGGCCTATCCCCGGGTGCTTCGCATATTTGGAAAGGCCTCCGGAGAGCGACGGCTGAGATCATCCGCCCGAATGCGAAATGGTGTCTGGGCAATGGGACTAGCATCAGGTTCTGGAAGGATATTTGGCTTGAAGATGAAGCGCTGGAAGCCCGGGTGGACATCGTAAGTGTTAGTGGCCTCGATAGCGACCGGGTGGCTGATTTCTGGGTCCAAGGCAGTGGTTGGGATTGGAGTAAGCTGGGCTCTATCATCCCTACCTTTTTGCTCCTGAAGATCGTAGCCACGGTTTTCACTGAGCAGGAGGACATCCTGGGTTGGGTGAAGAGCGAGGATGGCATGTATTCGGTGAAGACTGGCTACCTGGCGGTTTGTGGGTTTGACGACACTCGCTTTACTGATGTTGTGTTCTTCAAGAATATATGGAAGTTGGGTGTGAACGAAAGGATCCGCACTCTCGTCTGGACAATCAGTAAAGGGGGATCCTAACTAACTCCGAACGTGCCCGTCGTCATCTCGGTAACTCCGGTCTATGTCCTTGTTGTAATATTATAAGCAAATCGTTAATACATTTATTTAGAGATTGCGATGTTGTTAAGAGCTTCTGGTTGCAGGTTAAAGGCGTCGGGCAGGAAAGGGAGTTCTTTTCCTTACCGTTCACTGCGTGGATCCGGAGCATCATACTCTCTACTCGGGTGGATGCACACGGCTTGGCGTGAGGGATATGTTCGCTACGACGCTCTGGATGCTATGGACTAGGAGGAATGAGGTGGTTTTCAATGGTAGCAGAGGCGGGAGTATATCGTCGGAACACTGTCGCGGAAGGGCTATGAAATGGTGGTCTGCCAAGAAGCATTTGCTTGCCCGGAATGTGACAGAAGAAAGAAGGAATGTTGAGACGAGGTGGAAGTGGCCGCAACCAGGTTGGATCAAAATCAATACCGACGGCTCCGTTAAGAACTCTGGTAGGGCGTCTACTGATGGGGTGATTCGGGATGACAAAGGAGAGTGGGTCGTCGGATTTGCTTGCAGTGTGGGTGCCTGCTCCGTCCTCACTGCGGAGCTTTGGGGTGTGGCCAAGGGTTTGGAACTGGCTTGGTCTAAGGGGTACATGAGAGTGGTCTGTGAAGTGGACTCAAGAATGGCTTTGGAGCTGATCCAGAAGCAGATCATACCATCGCACAGGTGTGCTAGCCTGGTGTCTATTTGTCATGGCTTCATAAGTAGGAATTGGACTATCCAATTCCGTCATATCTTTCGAGAGGCTAATCGTCTTGCGGACTACTTGGCCTTTCTAGCTTCTGTTTTAGTTTTTTACTCTATTACCTTTGATTGTCCCCCTAGGGGAGCTTAACATATTTTGATGGGTGACATGCAGGGGATGGCTCCCCCTGTGTTCATGTTACCTGATTTCTTGGTTTTGGTTTGTTAATATATTCCCTTCGTGGAGAGGGCTCTGCTCGGTTGCTCACCAAAAAAAATTAGTTTGAAGCCGCTAGAATACGTATACGTTAAACCTTACTCCATCCGTCTCACAATATTTGTAGTTTTAGAGTAGTAAAGTTATACTCCCTCCGTCCAAAAATACATTGCCTTTTAGCATTTTGCACAAGTTTTAATAAAACACCTTACTTTTAAAAAAACATCATCATTGCACTAACTTTTTCATAAATTTTATTATTTTTTAACACTCACTACACATTTTAACCAATCAAATTATTTTAAAAAGTCAACAACACACAAACCAATACAAATCATTACAACTTTTTACCTAGAAAACCTAAAAGACCATCTATTGTTGGACAAAAATTTACATCTAAAAGTCCATGTATTGTTGGACGGAGGGAGTATCAAAAAACTTGTTGTTTTAGCTATAATTATTATCTTTATAGGTTATGATTGCTCTTTTTATAGGTAATAATTGCTACTTTTAAGTAATTTAACCTATAAAAGTAAAGTAAATATAGATTTTATAAATAAGTGTGAATAAAGCTAAAACAACAAGTATTACGAGACGGAGAGAGTATAACATGAACATTAAACAGTTGCTGGATAACTATTATCTTACCACATACTCCCTCCGTCCAAAAATACATGGGTTTTTCCTATTCACGCACGTTTTTTTTAAGAGTTAAAAACTATATAAAATATTAACTTTTTTATTAATTTTTTTAAATAATTACAAACTTATTATCAATAAGTTTGTAATTATTAAAAAAAATTAATAAAAATTTTATATAGTTTTTACCTCTTTAAAAAACGTACGTGAATAGTAAAACTCATGTATTTTGGACGGAGGTAGTATAAAAAAAGGGTGAATTACATTTTTGGTCCCTAACCTTTACCACTTGTTTCACTTTAGTCCTTAACCTTTGAAACGTTTCAAAATAGTCCTTGATCTTTCTATTCCGTTTCATTTTAGTCCCTAACCTTTCAAATGTTGTAAAATAGTCCCTAACCTTACATTTTTTATTCGTTTTAGTCCCTAATATTAAAATATTATTTGAAATAATTATAAATAAAACCACCCTAAAGTTTTCATAATTTAAATAAAATTATTCATACAAAGAAAATTATATAAAATCATCTAACTCTATAATTTTAATTTTGAAAAATATTCGAACTATTTTACTATTTATCATAAGAGCATATTATATAAAATTATCCATATTTTTTTTTCACAAAAGCTCTCATAAAATTTATAGATCTTGTGATTAACTATGAGAGATTGTGGGATATTTTTTTTATTTACCAATACATAGATCCAATATATGTTTATTAATCCATTAAAATAATGAATTTGAGTAATAAAAGAGATCGTTTTTTTAAAAAAAATCATAAAGTTGGATATTTGTTTTATAATTATTCTTTATATGGGTAATTTACTCATTTATATACATTATGATAACTTAGGGTGATTTTTTATAATTATTTCAAATAATATTTTAATATCAGGGACTAAAACGAATAACTAACATAAGCTTATGGACTATTTTACAACCTTTGAAAGGTTAGGGACTAAAATGAAACGAAATAGAAAGGTTAAGGACTATTTTGAAACGTTTCAAAGGTTGGGGACTAAAGTGAAACAAGTGGTAAAGGTTAGGGATCAAACATGTAATTCACCCATAAAAAAATGAGCTGCTTGTCATAAAAGAGTTCATAGCAATACTAACATCAACACGTCCTTAACCACAAACATCAACACTTAACCATAAAGATTGTTTTTTTATCCTTTTTGTTATAGGTAAGTACTGAATATGTGATATAAATATAATTATTTATTAATTAATATTCATGTATTAAAAAAGACAACGAATACTCGTTACAGGTCTAGGAGCCCATAACAGGAACATTTGAGTCGGGGTGTTCAATCTCGTACCAACTGTTGATGCAGATTGGTCTTAGCGGTCTTCCTGGGCTTTATCTCCTACTCATACCCCTCCGTAGTAGCCGACGGGAGGGCCATGCCAGGCGGGTTGACTCTCGTTTGCCCAGGACTAACAACGGGTGTCTTGTTGTTAACTGAGACATGAATGTAGGTGGTTTTGTATAATTTCACTTATTTTAGGGTGATTATGTGAAATTAATCTATTTGAAGGTTGATTTTATGTAATTTATCCTTTTAAACAATAATGGCCATCAATTATGATGCAGTTGAAGTGACTCGTTCCGAATTACACTCATGACATATCCATCAGTCAATCCATCGCAGTTAATGGTTGTGTTTAATTATTTTGGATACTTCATCATATCCTGAAAATATGTCATTTTAACCCTTTATATAATTTTTAAGAAATCTAATAATATACAGTATTTTTTTTTTACTAATTTATCCTCATTTATTACTCTACATTTTTACTTTATCTAAAACTATAACTCACAACTCATCAATCATGTCTCCTCGTACGACTCAAGAAAAATGATTTGTGATTTTTTTTTCTTCAAGTTGTGTAGATAGAAAATTAGAATGGCAAATAGATCCATCATAAAATGAATTAGACTAAGAATAAGGACATTTTCATAAATTAGAAACTAAAATACCTACAATGACATGTTTTTATAAAAATAAAATCAAACCTTTAAAATGAAATGTTTTTCCGAATGGAGGGAGTATAAGTTTATTTCGAAAAAAATTTAAAAAAAATTATAAGTATGTTTATTACAATTATATATAGAGAAAATTAGGCCAACAGGCCACTTTTTGGGCACAAATTTAACAAAGGTCCCCGGACCTCTACATATTAGGTTAAAGTCCACCACTTATTTTCAAGCCCCCCCTTCCCTCTATTCACTGTCTTAAACCCGAACGATCCGCCTCCCTAGCTCCCTCCCTCACTCACTCATCCTCGCACCTTCTTCCCAGGCTCCCCTCGGAGATCACCGTCTCCCCGTCCTCCTCTGCCGGAGGCCGGAGACAGAGGCGAGGGCAGATTTGATTTCGATTTTGGCCGAATTTGGATCTCCTCTTTCGATTTCGAGCATCTCAATTGGAATTTCGATTTTGGCCGGAGACGGAGACATACGACGTTTGTTCTGGATCTCAATTTTTATCGCAATTGGAATTCGAGCATCTCACTTCAGCGATCGATCTCGTCAATTTGTTACGATCGTCGAGTTTTCAAGTCCATCTACCTGCAATCGTCTATCCATGGCCGCTGATTTGAAGCTAAACATGTCTTCCTCCTCGTTTCTGTCTTCCTCTGATTCCATGGTCGTTGATTCCATGGCCAGATCAAACAACGTCTCTGTCTTCGTCAACGTTGTTCCAGTTGCCTGAAATCGAGGACGATGCTCCAACTGCCGGCTCGATCAACGACGGCAAGATGCTCCAGTTGCCTGAAATCTGCCAACGTTGTTCGATCTACGATCTCAGATGCTCCCGTTTCTGCAGCGTTGCATCGAACCCGCCTCGATCTCAGATGCTCCAGTTGCTGAAATTGCCGGCTCGATCTACGATCTCCAGTTTCCGCAGTATCGTTCCGACATCGATTGATTTCCACAGGTATTGTTTATGTTTCTATGAAATTGAGATTAGGGGTATGTGTACTGATTCAACAGTTTGGAGAGCTTATTAGCTTATTTCTATGAAATTGTTTCCACATGTATTTTTTTTGCCTTGCAGAGCTTATTCGCATCTGTCATTGTTGCGTTAATTTGTTGCTTCACAATTCGCATCTGTTCATACAGACTACACAGTTATTTGTTACAAATAAGAATTTTATTAAAAACTAGCAGTACCACTATGGCATATTACTTACTGTTGCCTTGCTCAAAAAAGTGAAAAACAACTTACTGTTGGCAGCTCGGAGGAAAACATCCAATTTTATGGAACTTGCTTCTGTATTTTGAGTTTCATTTGTAATGGGATTATGCAGAGCTTATTAGCCCAATTTTATTTTTTTTAGCATTTCAGCATTTATGTGTTGTTTATGTGTGTGAAATTCTTAATGCTCATGTACCAATAAAATCAAGATCTCTCTTACTTACACTATAGCAGATATGCAAAGTAAAATCCTCAGTAGTTAGGGATTATCTTTGACTGCAATGATAGCATGATAATGAAGAAACAACAAACCTTCATAGGCTGAAAAAAAGACAACAGATACACATAAATAGTACACTCTTCATATGTTATAGCAATTTCGGTGTCGGAATTTCAGCATCAACAACGTTGCTGAAACCGGGGTTTCAGCATTAACAACAGTGTTGAAATCGGGGTTTCGGCAAATTCAGTTTCAACAACGCGAAAATAAAAAGGAAAAAAAATGCAACTCCGATTTCAGCAGCTTCAGTTTCAGCAACGTGGAAAAAAAAAGAGTTAAAAACAAGGGTTGCTGAAACCGAATGTGTTGAAACCCATGTTTCAACAATTCCGTTTCAGCAACGCGAAAAAAAAACTGGAAAAAAAAAACAAAAAAAAACTGAAACAATGATTGCTGAAACCGTATGTGCTGAAACAGGAGTTTCAGCAATTCCGTTTCAGCAACGCGAAAAGAAAAAAACACTGGAAAAAAAAACGAAACAGGGGTTGCTGAAACTATATGTGCTAAAACAGGAGTTTCAGCAATTCCGTTTCAGCAACGCGAAAAAAAAAACTGAAAAGGGGTTGCTGAAACCGTATGTGCTGAAACAGAAGTTTCAGCAATTCCGTTTCAGCAACGCAGGGGAAAAAAACCTGGGGAAAAAAATTCCTGAAACCGAAGGAGGGGCACAGGGGGCACACGTGTGGGGGCACAGGGGGGCGGTGGACATTTTGCTAATTTGGAGCACTTGGGAGACATTTTCCTAATAAAGTCCAAAAATTAGGACATCGAAGTAATCACCCCTTATATTTACATATCTATAAATTTTTATCATAAAAAAATATATTTTATACATATATATAATTAAAAGATTGATTATATTTGAAGATTTCCGACCCTCGTACGGTCTGCCCTCGATCGATTACCGGCTCTCCATGGTTCGGTGCACGCAGTTTGGTGCCAATCCCCTTTCGACAAAGACCAAAAAGCTTGATCGGGACCAGCCTAAGCCGATCCCAACACTTCCGAACCGACCCCTATTATGTTGTACTTAAACCTTTATTTATAAGGAAGCCCTCCTCCTTGCTTTCCTATTTGTTGTCGATGTGGGACGACCCTCCTACTTGCTTATCTCCCTATAGTCGATGTGGGACAATATATATACATAACTTGGTTTCACTTGTTTTGGTTAAGTAAATATATATGTCTTGCTTCCCTTTGATTTTTTTTTTACAGTATACAAACATTCGGAGCTGTTACATAAAATGTAATCGCGCTCCTAGATCATCCTGACAGATGATGGTACAAAGATCCCTATTAAAAGGGATTGTAGATCTATCACTAATGATGCCCTTCGTGGCTATATAATCTGCAACTCTGTTCGATTCTCTGAAGATGTGTCTGAATTCAACTGATTCGAAGTCTGCTCGCATGATATTGATTTCTTCTACTTGACGCATAACTTCCCATCTGATGCCTTTCCCTTGAGTAAGAGATCTCATTAGCTCTTGATTATCTCCTTCTATCATAATCTTCCGTAGTCCCATTCTTTGAGCTTGTTGCATGCCTATCTGGACGGCTGCCGCTTCAGTTTGAATAACTGTGCCTTGACTTACTTTCTGGTGAAAAATATCAATTACATGGCCCGTAGAATCACGAATGATTCCCCCCACCTGGCAGATGCCAGTGGGCTTGACAGAACCATCTGTTTAATTTTGTAGATGGTTCATTGTGGTCTAGTCCATTTAGACATAGACCTCTTTTTTCTTTTCCAGCCTTCCTTATTTTTGTCACTATTTGCCTGTCTCCAGTCTTGTATTTCTGATTTGATCCGCCTTATTAGATTCCCAAATGAGTCGGGATTTGTTTTTCTGAATATTAAATTGTTCCTAGTTTCCCAGATCATTTGCCAAATGACAACTAGATCTTCGAAGTGATGATTTGTTTGTTTGATTAGGTCCAGATTGTCACAAAGATGACCTTGCATAGAGAGGTTCTTAAAGAATTTACCTGTAGATTGTTCATATTGCGCTATTAGCTCCTTTGCAAAGGAGCATTCTGAAAACATATGAGCAGAGTCTTCATTACTTTGGTCGCAAAGGGAGCAAATGCTAGGTACTCTGTTGACATACCTATTTAGCCTACTAGTTGTGGGGAGGGCGTCAACTTTAATTTTCCAAACAAGATTTATGAGTCGTGGTGGAAGGTTTAGGTTCCAGATCCAGCGGTACGGTGATTGTCCGTGTTATGGTTTTGGATATTTGTAATTTTCTTCGCAGATTTAGTAGTAAATTTTCCTGTGGAATCAGGCATCCAGATTAGCCTGTCCGGAGTTTGCCAAGTTGGGATTTTGAGAGCTAGAATGTTGTTAACAATATTTTGAGGAAATAGGCGCCCTAGGAGGGGCTCATTCCAACGCTTTTGAGGAGTGAAGAGATGGCAAACTTTCATATTTGGGTCATTATTACCCATCAAAGATTTGAGATTTATGTTAGGAATCCAAGGATCATTCCAGGTATTTATGGAGAGTCCATCCCCTATAAGCCAAAGGAGACCTTTTTCAAATTTATCTCTTAGGGATAATAATCTACCGAATTGCCAAGAGGTGACCTGATTTGGTCTGTCTTTAATGCTATTATTTTGCAAATATTTTTCTTTAATGACACTAACCCAGATATTATCTTCATTAGAGTAAAGTTTCCACAATAATTTAAATTGAAGATTTATGTTCAACTCTTCCGCTTTTCTAATCCCCATGCCACCATGGGTTTTGCTTTTACAGATGTTATCCCAGCTGATAAGAGGGGTATATCTCTCCGTATGAAGTTTATTCCAGAAGAAGTTCTTATTTATCTGATCTATTTGGTTGAGAATACCTTTAGGGAGTAAGAAGTTCTGCATAAGATAGTTGGTTTTGGAACTGAGGTTAGCCTGAATTAGAACAGCTCTGCTTGCTTGAGAAAGATTTGACGCCTTCCAATTAGATAGGTGTTTTTTAAGGTTTTGGATGGCCTCTTCAAAAATCGAATTTCTAATCCTGCCATTAATTATAGGGATGCCTAAGTACTTTTCAAGAGTGCTAGAGATCGGAATTCCCATGCTTCGGGCAAGATCTTTGGCTAGGTTTTGGCTAACATTTTTCGAACATTGGAGAGAGCTTTTACTATAGTTAATAGTAAGACCCGAAAGGTTGGAAAAATTATTTATCATATTCTAAATAGTATTTAGACTAGTGTGGGCAGCTTTAGCAAAAATAATTGTGTCGTCTGCAAAAGTGAGGAAGGGTATAGGATTACCGTTTCTGATGAGTTTGATCCCGACTAGAGCATCTTCTTGCAAAGCCTCCTTGTGCATTTCTCTTGCTAGTCCTTCCATAACTAGAACAAAAATGTAAGGGGCAAGGGGGTCTCCTTGGCGGATTCCCCTATTAGGCTTGAATTGCTTACCTGGGTGGTTGTTTACTAGAATTGAGAAGGAGGACGTCGTTAAACAAGTCATTACCCAGTTGATCCATATAGGATGAAAATCGAATCTTTGAAGAACCGCCTTGATATAACTCCAGTTAATTTTATCATAAGCTTTTTCCATATCTAGTTTTAGTGCCATCAATCCAGTTCTCCCTTTTTGCTTATGAAAGCTATGGAAGATTTCATGGGCAATTAAGGTATTATCCTGGATAGATCTTCTTGTTACAAAAGCTTCTTGGAAAGGGTTGATGAGTTTTGGTAGAATGCTTCCCTTTGATTTATCATGCTTCTATATTTACCCAAATCTCCAACACGGGACTTTGGTTAGCTTAGTCATAAGCTCCTTGTCATCATTATATATATCTTTGTTTGGTTGACATACATATGTACATATACGGAGTATTATATTTGTTTGCCAATATATATAATATCGTTTAGGGGTTTAATTTGTGCTTTTTGAGTTTAAATTGAGCCGAGGCGCCGAGCCAAGCTTTGAATCAAGCCGAAAAATGTGCTCATAATCAACTTATTTTGGTAAATGATGCTCGAGCCGAGTTTTTATTAAGCAAAACTCGAGCCAAGCTCTAGATACTTAGCTCATATAATAACTATAATTTTAACTTAGTGTTTATTTACTTTATTATATTGTGTTTCCTATACTTAATTAGTTAACTTTTTTCCGGATATTTCATATATATATATATATATTTCTTTTTTTTAGGTGCGAAAAAATGATAGCGTTTTATCATAAACCGATGACATTTTATCTTAAAATAATATAATTTATTATCATATTATATATAAGTCTTTATGTCAATTTAATCCAAAATTATATCATACATATGTTATTGTGCCCCCTCCGAAAAATTTCTGACTCCGCCACTACCCGCGAGTACCCCAAACCCGTGTCCGGCTCCCATCCGGTTTCCATCTAACTGTATTATGCATTTGGGCAAATCTCCACCCTTGAAACTTATGAATGGATAGGATTAATTTCAATTTTTTTTTTAAGAAAAAATTTGCAATTTAGACTCCTTGCCCATTCTTAAGAAAGGTAAAAACTTATTCGCCCTAACTACTTGATTTGCAGAATCAAAATTTGACTCAATTAGTTTATCTACTTTGCTACGTTAATTTAAACTACTTTATTTGAATTTATCAAATCAACTTCAATGTAAAAACCTATTATGCGTATTCCCTACCCTTACAATTTGCCTTCAAAGTATTGTCGTTGAAAGCTAATCCATGAGTATGGAGGGTTCTGCGATTTGGATCCCTCAAGTCGGTATGGAGTTCGATTCCATAGAAGATAGTTGGACGTTTTGGCTAGCATATAGAGGCAAGATGGGTTTCAATGTACGAAGGCAATACGAAAACAAGAATAAGGAGGGAGTGGTCAGTTCAAGAAGATATGTATGTGCAAAGGAAGGGCATCGTGTGATTGGCAAGGCAGACAACTTACAACAACGCTTCCGGGCTGAAACTAGAACCGGTTGTAAAGCTCGCATCGGGATACAGTTGAACAAGGAGACGGGAAAATATCAAGTACATGATTTAGTATCCGAGCATAACCATCCGTTGCATTTACCTGAGACTAGTCACTTATTGTCGTCGCAAAGAAAAATTTCGAAGGCTCAGGCAGTTGAAATTGAGTTAGCTGATGACTCTGGAATCAAACCTAAAGCAGCGCATGAGTTTATAGGAGCACATGTTGGTGGATCAACCAATCTTGGCTACACACACAGAGATCATAAAAACTACCTGCAAAGAAAGCGACAACGGAACTTGATGTACGGGGAAGCTGGAAGTCTATTGAGGTACTTTCATACTCAAACTATTGAGAATCCTTCCTTTCAATATTCTATTCAGTTGGACAATGAAGAGAAAATAACAAACATCTTCTGGGCTGATGCAAAAATGATTATTGATTATGCTTTATTTGGGGAGGTAGTTGCTTTTGACACTACATTTGGTACAAATAAGGAGCATAGGCCCCTTGGTGTATTTGTTGGATTTAACCATTTCAGAGAAGTTGTCGTTTTTGGTGTTGCACTTCTTTATGATGAAACTACAGAGTCGTTTAGGTGGTTGTATGTATGACTATGATATAGAGGCTGACTTTGAAGAAGCTTTCAGTGTATTGCGTGAGAAAGTAACAAAAGGTTATTGGTTGGATAGTATCTATGCCTTGAAGAAAAAGTGGGCAGAATGCTATATGAGAGATGTTTTTTCATTAGGGATGCGGAGCACACAATTAATTGAGAGTCTAAATCGGGATCTGAAAGATTATCTGCATTGCAACATGGATATAATGCGGTTTTTTAAGCACTTTGAGCGAGTTGTTAGGCAGAAGCGTCAAAATGAGATCAACTCTGAATTTGAATCTCGAGAAAAACTGCCTAGAATGAAGATGAAAAGGACACCTTTGCTCAGACAAGTTGGTCTGTTGTACACTCCTAAAATTTTTGAAGCCTTTCAAGATGAATATGATTGGTCTACAACTGCCTATAGCAAGTCACCGGTTGAAGATCAGCCAAGTAATGAGTATAAAGTTGCAATTTCCAGTTTTGATGATAGCAAAGTTGCTGATGAAGAATATACAGTGTTGGGCAATCATTCAACTCAAACAGTTTCATGTAGCTGCAAGATGTTTGATAGATTGGGAATACTATGTTCTCACGCTTTAAAGGTCCTAGATGCAATGAACATTAAATTGGTTCCTGAAAAATATATTCTCAAACGATGGACTAAAGAAGCACGGAGTGGAATTGTACAAGATATCAGCGGGAGGATTGTTGTTGAGGATCCTCAGGTGGAAACTACACGGAGATATAGAGATTTGTGTCGCAAATTTGTGAATATAGCTTCTCGTGCATCCAATTTTGAAGAATCGTCCTTATTTTTGGATAGCAAGTTGAGTGTTGTAATTGAAGAGGTTGATAAGATGTTGTCCAACTTACAGTTGCAAGGGCATGAAGATACTTTGTCAATTCCTGATTTGAATGCAAGTGTTCAAAAGAGTAGTGAAATACTTCCTCCCAATGTTGTCTTGAAGAAAAAAGAAGGGAGAAAAGGAGGAAGACGGTTAAAAGGCTGGAATGAAAAATTACATAGAATGAAAAAGAAGAATTCGATTCAAGCTTCAGAGGGTCAATCAGCTGTGCAAAATAAAAGAAAAAAGAAACCAACTCAGAAAAATCAATCGTTGAAGGTATGTTTTGTGTATGCATATGAAATGAAAATGGAATAAAAACATATTTTAAATTTTCACATGTATATATGTATGTGTTGCTGATTTGTATGGTCTTAACAGGAAGTTGGAGATGAGGATATTTTGCCAAATGATGAATCAGTTGGATATATATATATCAAAGCCCCCACATCTATGACAATACACGCCAAATGATGTATCATGAGATTTTTCCAGAGCAACCTTTGAGTAATTATGATATTAGTTCTGCTCAATTCTTGCAGGTAAACTGGTAAAGTTCATTAATTTTAGGTTATTTCATTTTTTAAAGGAACTTATATCTGATTTATTAGGAACCAAAGAATGGAAGTGATCAGATGATGTCTTCTTTCCATGACTTGCAAGACTCCCATTTATTTAGTAAAGTAAAATCATAAACTAATCACATCTGAAAATTTTATATAAACTAAATTTGCTTATAACTATTGTAATAAGAATTGCTTTTTTATAGGCTATGAATGTGGAGTTTACAAATCAGAATCATCAAGGATTTTTACAGAATAGTTCAACACATAATCACGTAAGTATATATGCCAAATAAATGGTTTTTTGTTTTTTTTGATGAAATGTAGTGTAGTTCAACTTTAACGGGTAACAATTTAATGCAGGGTTATGATGGTTGATTACAAATTTCAAGTTATACTCCAGAATTCGGCATATGATTGAGCAGAAAGACATGTCTACAGTTTTTTTTAGTGTTGTTTGTTTATGAACTCAGCATCTTAGTGTTGCAACTATGTTTCCTCACATTAGTTTTAATAATTTTCTCACCTCATCTTGTATTTTTACAGAATGAATTATGGTGGATAAGAATCTTTCCTTAAGTTAATGAGCTCTGTTTCTAGGAGCATTGTTTACCCTTGTACTGAACAAACAGACCTCTGTTTCTAGGAGTATTTTTACAAAATGAATTATTGTGTACTGTAGTTGTCCTTTTGATTTGAGATTTATCATGTTTCCTTATACTCAATTTTTTTTACAACATTAGCCTATACGGGACTTGAACCCGCATCTTTGTGCATGAGCACACCGCTCTACCATTTGAGCTAATAGGCTAAATTTTTTTTTACTGAATATACATGAAATCTAAAAATTATCTTTCGGGTGTTGGTCATCATCTTCATTAATTTCAGTTTCATAATTCTATCACAACAGATGATATGTTTGCTAAATGGTATGCTTGACAATGGATTTTTATCACTTGACAACCGATTTTATGCACTTATTTCAACAAAAAGACGACGCTAAAATATGAGCATACCTTGTGAAAATCCAACGCTTTCCCCAAGACTTCATATGACAGTAAACCATAACCAAAACATACAAAGGAGATAGCACCTTCACTGTGAGCAGCTCTTTGTAAAGCAACGGTAAAAAATTCAGCAGCAAGGTCATAGGTGGGCTGATTATGCCTGAAGATCCAGTTGCAACCATGAATCTTATGATAGACCTGGACAACCCTTTTTCATCACAAATCAGCCCCATAACATGCCCTTTTACATCACAAATCAGCGCAGGCAAGAGCTGGTGTTTCTCCTGCTTAGCAGTCCGGTCACAAGAAGATACTAATCATGAATCAGTTAAAGAAATTAATACAAAAAAAATTATTCAACTTATGTGCTCTTTGTACAACATTAGCCATTACTTTTGATCGAATTGCAATGTGCATCACAAAGAAACCCAATATTCTTACGATTTCACAAATTCAATTTGATTCAATTTGTATAGCAAAGAGCACATAAAACCCAAAAACTCAAACATGAATTCAATTCTTACGATTTCACAAATTCGATTTCACAAATTCAATTCTTACGATTCCCATTCCGATTGTGCAGAAAGTACTTGATATCAAATTCAAACACATAAAACCCAAAAACTCTCTACATTTGACCTATGAATCCATTAAACTTGATCCACAAATTCAACCACGGCACATGAATCTCCAAACCGATCAATAAACTCTAATTTTGTCCAAACCCATGAAACTCCCTAAATTTTACCTACAAATCCATTCAATTCCACGTATTCAATCACAAATTGCGAATTGTCAAACCCATAAACCCTGTTTTTTTTTTTTTCAAACTAAACCCTAATTTTCTCATAAACCCCAAATTAATGGATAAACATACCTTTCTTCGGCGTCCTCTCTCGCGCACCACACCAGCGTCGGCGCCTCCTTCATTCCGCCTTCAATCGTCCGTATCATCTTTAGTTTCCTTCTTGTCATCGTCGGTACCTGGGCATATCACCATACGAACTGGAAAGGAGGAAATTTGGGGAAGGTAGCTAGGAGTTTTGTAAAACATATTTATTTATTAATAAATTAAATAGTAGAATTATCCTAGCCATCGGTTAGGATCAAGGGTGGAGAATGCACCAACCGTATGCTACAGTTAAATTAGAACGGGATGGGAGCCGGACGCCCCAAACCCTGCCTATTTACCTAATGATTAATGAGCTACAGCGTACAGGTCATAACTCATTAGTTTGAAGCCGCTAGAAAATTACCACAAAGAAAAAGAAAACTAATGAACTACGTATACGTTACAACTTACCCCCTTCGTCTTTCAATATTTGTAATTTTGGAGTAGTAAAGATGTATAAAAAAACTTATTATTTTAGCTATAATTATTATTTTTATAGATTATAATTGCTCTTTTTATAGGTAATAATTGCTACCTTTAAATACTTTAACCTATAAAAGTAAAGTAAATATATTGTCATAAAAGAGTTCATAGCAATACTAACATCAACACGTGCTTAACCACAAACATCAACACTTAACCATAAAGATTGTTTTTTTTATCCTTTTTGTTATAGGTAAGTACTGAATATGTGATATAAATATAATTATTTATTAATTAATATTCATGTATTAAAAAAGACAACGAATACCTGTTACAGGTCTAGGAGACCATAACGGGAACATTTGAATCGGGGTGTCCAATCCCGTACCAGCTATTGTTAAATTCACGGTGGGTCATACGATGTGGGGGGCCACGCACCGCAAACGCAATAACCAAGTCGAGCACACAAGCTGAGTGGGGTTCCACTTCCATCCTAAAACCAATTGGTGTTAAGTGTGGTAGCACACGGGCTTATATGCAAGGCTTAGATTTTTTTTTTAATCAATGTGGGACAAATCCCAAATCATATTCTCCACACACCCCCTTCAAGTGCAACTGCATGGCCACACATTTTACCAGTTGCACTTGACGAATCAATGCCTTAAGGCCGACCAGCCAATTAAGACCAATAATCCAAACCACATCGCACTTAGCCGAACATCGGCTCTGATACCATGTTAAAGTCGGCTGGCCCGGTGGGGTTAAGACAAACTGGAGGGATGTCAATTGGTTTTGAGATGGAACCCCGTTCGGGTTTATGTGTTGTTCGAGTCTCCCATATGTGGGCCCGCACACACGACCTCCCTCCAGCTTGTCTTGACCCCACCGAGCCTAGTCGATTTAACAGCTGTTGATGCGGATCGGTCTTAGCGGCCTGCCTGGGCTTTATCTCCTATCCATACCCCTCCGTAGTAGTCGACGGGAGGGCCATGCCGGGCGGGTTGACTCTCGTTTGCCCAGGACTAACAACGGGTGTCTTGTTGTTAACTGAGACATGAATGTAGGTGGTTTTGTATAATTTCACTTTTTTTGGGTGATTATGTGAAACTAACCTATTTTAAGGTTGATTTTATGTAATTTATAGTACTTTTAAACAATAGTGGCCATCAATTATGATGCAGTTGAAGTGACTCGTTCCGAATTACACTCATGACATATCCATCAGTCAATCCATCGCAGTTAAAATCACTTGTTCCGAGCTACACTCGATGGTTAATTTGCAGTTTGCACCGCCACCTCCATTGCGAAGAAATTTTATTTCGGATATACGGAGTAAGTTATACGGAATTGTATTTAATTATTTTGGATACTCCATCATATCGTGAAAATATGTCATTTTAACTCTTTGTATAATTTGTAAGAAAGCTATATAATATACTCTTTTTTTATTTTTTTTTATAAGGTAAAGATTTGGATGGGGTCAGGCCCTGCTGGACCACCATCCAAGGGCATCCTTGCGGATGAAAACGCACAGAGCAGTATCAGCAAGGAGGTCCCGTGAGTGCGTTGTGTGAACTAGATGCGCGATCCTGTCGGCGGTCGAGTTCACCTCCCGGAAGACATGGCTGAATTGCACCCTAGAAAAATCTTGGAGTAGGAGCAGGGTGTCAGAAATCAGCATCTCGATCTCCCACAGGCAGCACCATAGATCTTGCAAACAATTGATGACGGTCAAGCTGTCGCCTTCAATCATGATGTTGGCCAATCGGAGCTCCTTTGCATTGGCGATGCCTCCTCGGATTGCCAGAGCCTCTGCAGCTAGTGCTGAGATGTGGCCACATTTGATGCCACCACACTCAATGACTGTGCCACTGTGGTCCCTAATAATGGAACCTGCAGAAGCTTCACCCGAAGATAGTTTGGATCCATCAAAATTAATTTTGAATGATCCCTCATCTGGTTTGCTCCATCTCAAATTTCTTCTTCTCCGTGGTTGAGCTGTCCGAGTTTTCTGGTTGTGGCATGTGGACTCCTCTTCGAAGGTCAATTTGGAGATAGCCCAGTTCTGTAGTTGTTGTTTGGTATAATTCTCCATAATATGTATGCATGTTGTATTGAGGTTTTCAAATACTTTCCGATTCTTGCTTGTCCATAGGCTCCACCATGTCGTCGCAAGTCTTCCTTTCTGCTCGTGGTTGAGTTTAGTAAAAATTTCACATAAAATGTTTTTGATCAATTTGTTTCTAGTGTCAATTTCTCGAATCACTTTTTCAATGTTTGGGTCAATTTTGTGAATCAGTTGTAGGGTATGGTGGCATTTGGTAAAGAGATGGATTGAGCTTTCATCCGTCCGATCACACAAAGCGCAAGATAGTGGGACATGAATGCCTTTGTTTGTTAGTCTGGTTTTCGTCGGGATTCCATCTAGTGCAAGTTTTCAGATGAAGTTTTTGACTTTCGGGAATGTGTCTAGGGTCCATATCCATATCGTGTCACTACTTTCTTCTGTGTTTTGCTTTGTGATGTGTGCTAGGGCACTTGATGTGCTGAACCAACCATTTTTACTCGGTTGCCAGTATAATCTGTCTTCTATTTCGTGTTCTGGTATGTAGATATTATCGATCTTGTTGACCACATCCATCGGGGGATGTTAGATAGTTCATCAATATTCCATTTCTTGTTGATATCGATGTATTTTTCCGCCTTGCCATTTTCATTGATTGTGATGTTGGGATGTTGTCGACCTTGTAGTGGTTTTCCGTCTAGCCAGATGTCTTTCCAAAAATTGATCGTCTTTCCATTTCCTATTTGCCATATACTCTTTTTTTACTAATTTATCCTCATTTATTACTCTACATTTTTACTTTATGGAAAACTACAACTCACAACTCATCAATCATGTGTCCTCGTACGGCTCAAGAAAAATGATTTGTGATTTTTTTTTCAAGTTGTGTAGATAGAAAATTAGAATGGCAAATAGATCCATCATAAAATGAATTAGAGCACCCACATTGGTAGTTTTTAGTGGGTTTTTAGTGGTAAGAAAACATTATAATATTAGAGAAAGCTTAAAAATCCAATTTTGAGTTGATAAGGTAGCAACTACATTAAAAACCCAAGAAACCCAAATTAAAGAGAGAGACAGAGAGAAGGGATGAGAGAGAGAGGGTGAGAATTCGTGGGATAAAAGGGAAGGTGGACCTCATGCTATTATTTATAAGTGTATAAATAACAAATGGGGGTTTTATGGATGTGGGTAAAAAAATAAGTTGTGTTTTTTAAGGAGAGAGTGTGATAAAAGAGGTTAAGAAACTCAAGAAACCCGAACTAATGCGGATGCTTAATAAGAGCATTTTCATAAAGTAGAAACTAAAATACCTACATTGACCTGTTTTTATAAAAATAAAATCAAACCTTTAAAATGACATGTTTTTCCGAATGGAGGGAGTATAAGTTTATTTCGAAAAAAATTTAAAAAAATTATAATTATGTTTATTACAATTATATTTACATATCTATAAATTTTTATCATAAAAAAATATTTTATACATATATATACTTAAAAGATTGATTATATTAATTTATAATTTTATATATTTTTCTACAACATAATTTTTCATGATTAAAATTTATAAAAATGTAAACAGTTTATGAAATACAAAACCAGCTCATATACCAAATATTTTTCCTAATTTTTTTTTTTGTAATTTTAATGATTTTCTTACTAAATAAAATCAGTGAGGTGGTATAATCAAATTGGGTATAAGGGATCCTCAATGCCGGGTGAAAATCACCTACAACTCTCTATGTGCCCTTACATGTGACACAAACTTAATTATATTAAATATTTATGATAAAAAATTCAAAAATATATATTTATGTTATAAATCATTAATCGATCATATATATATTTGTATATTTTTATCTTGAAAAAAAATAATTTTAAAAATATTAAAATTATTATTATCAAATAATCATCTTTTCAATTTTAATATTTTTTAAAATGTGTTTTTTTGATGAAAAAATTATACAAATATATACTATGATTTATTATTTGTAATATAAATATATTTTTTTTGAATTTTTTTTATTATAAATATTTATCCTAACTAATTTTGTGTCACACATAAGGTTGTATGTAGAGTTGTAGGTGATTTGGACTCCTCAATGCCTTATTACTCGGTGCAAATCTTCTGCCCAAGAGGCTGTCGATCATAACTTCATTCCACAAAATTATTTTACCTTAAATTAATATTAAAAAAATTCAAAAGAATATATTTTGCCTCTACACTATTATTATAACACATTTGAAAAAAAATTCAAAAAATCTCTTTATAAAAATTATAATAATTAAAAATAGATAGAAAGATTTTTAAAAGTTATACAAAAAATTTATTTTACTATATAATTTTTCAAAATTATTGTAAAGCAATTGATTTTTCAAATATGTTGTAATAATTATGTAGAAGTTAAATATATTTTTTTAATTTTTTTAATATTAATTTAAAGGTTAAATAAGTTTTTGGGATGGGTTGTGGGATGGGCTCTTGGGGTAGAAGATTTGCAATGCTCATTACTCTCAATGGCTCCGTTTGGCAACAGTAGCAATTCGAAGCTGGTTAGGTAACTGTAGCGGTTGGAGTAGTTGAAGCGATTGGGATAGCTTTTTAAAATAGCGATTGAAATAAGCGTTTTGTTTTTTTAAAAGCTAGTTGATTATTAGAAAATGTATAATGTGTTAAGAAAATATTTAAAATATATTTTTAATTTGATTGGTTGAAAAACCTATAATTACGGTGGTGATGGTCACTCATAAAAATGCTTCTCTTTTAATAATTAGTTATAAAAAATATAGATTATAGATAATTATAAAATGTAAAATATGTTAACTATTATAGGAGAAAATGGCAGAAAATCACCCTTAAATATGACTCTTTGCAGAAAACCACCTCTTAAAATTGAAATTGCAGAAAACCACCCCTTAAACCCATTTTGTCTAGAAATCACCACCCATAACTTTTTTTTTCCGTTAGCTTGCCGTTAAAAACGCTGAAAAGTCATATTTACCCATCCCTTTTAATGTTATTTTAATGAGAGAAAAATGTATGAATTGAAATAAATTGATAAAATCTATTTACCTATCCCTTTTGATGAGAGAAAAAGTATATTATTCTATTAAAATAACATTAAAAAAGATGGATAAATAGATTTTATTAATTTATTTCAATTCATACATTTTTCTCTCATTAAAATAACATTAAAAGGGAGGGGTAAATATGACTTTTCACCATTTTTAACGGCAAGCTAACGGAAAAAAAGTTGTGGATGGTGATTAATTTCTAGACAAAATGGGTTTAATGAGTGGTTTTCTGCAATTTTAATTTTAAGGGGTGATTTTCTACAAAGAGCCATATTTAAATGGTGGTTTTCTGCCATTTTCCCAATGTTATATTCAAGACTGCTCCAACCTGAGTAACTAACATGATACACAACCGCACCATGTTATCCTTTTTTATGCAATGTAAAAATAACATTCTATCTTAATAAAGGATAATTTTCATTCTTGATAGTTGTAATTTCACTTTTTATGTAAGTTTTTCTCTATTTTTTTTCTAATAAATTAATAAAATAAAACTATGTCAGTGATTTCATTTCTCTACATGTTTATTGAAATTATATATATATATAAAGTTGTGGATTGGATGAGAACACCCCTTAGGGTGAGAACGTAGGAACAAATCTGGGCCATCGAATATGATGAAATCAAGGGTCGAGATTAAATCCCTAATATCTGATTTTATTAATATAGAAAAAACATGGGGCCCACCAAAAACTACCCCAATCTTAAATTGATGTGCGTGTGCTGCACTTGCCCCTTCGCCCCCTTCGCCCCATTTTTGGATTGAAACGATCCACTGTATGTTTTTTATACGTACGTAATGGAGTTTCTAATTTTTGGATTTTTTTAATACTGTGTACATAACGCCAAGGCTCATTAAATATTTTAATTTTCGGTCAACCAATGAAATTTAATTGTTTTTAAATCATTTTTAAATGCATCATTATATACTAAAATTGATTGACCAAGGCCCGTTGAATATTTTTTTAATAATTATTATACTGCATAATTTTCCTATTTATTGGTTCTATATGTTTGGCAGACTCAACAAATTTGTGTTTTTATCTACAAATAATAATCATCAATCAATTCACTGAATAATGCATAATTTAGCCGAATAATCTCTCAAAATGAACCGAATAATTGTCCGATCCACTTATATATGAATAATCTATATAATTAACTAAATAATCTCTATAATTTAACCGAATAATCACTCAAAATTAACTGATTAATGATCATTAATTCATAGATAATTGTTTCAAATTTCCTCTTAAAAAATGCATTTTTATCTACGAATAATGATTCTTCATTTACCGAATAATGCATAATTTTCTTAAAAACCACTCGTCAAATAATGCATAATTTTTTATATATAATTGTTTCAAACTCCCTGTACATATGAATACTCTTTGTGATTTTATCGAATAATGTACAAGTTTATTGATTATTATTTTAATATTTAAAATCAAAAGATATGTAAAGAATCACCCTCTTACATATGAATAATCTCTATAATCTAACCGAATAATCTCTCAAATTTAACCGAATAATATATCAAGTTTAACTGAATAATAATTTTGGTAAATACAAATATTTTTTCTAATTTAATCGAACCATGTAATTTCCTCACAATTATCTTAGTAATAGAGATAAAAAATATTAAGTTTTTTTAAAAAAAATTGTACTATTTGTTTGGTATTCCGTAATATTAAGATTTTTACCCAATATTACATTTAACGGGTTGATAAACCTGTTAAATTCTTTCTATTAAATACGATTTTTTTTGTAATCTCACCGAATAATACGTACACAAATACGTTAAATAACCTTTTAACCTCACCAAAATAAATAAGCCCTTTAAAAATTGTAAAGGCCCGGATTTTTAAAATAATAATTTAGAAATAAATAAAATAAAATAGATTTAATTTGGATATTGTAAGGAAAACTCGTCATAAATTTAATAAATAGAATTCGAAACTCTTAAAGCGGATTCCGGCCAAATTTTAAAATTATGCAAAATATATTTTATTTCGCTTTTATATGCCGAGAATTTGAAATGATGTCCGGATTTCATTATTAAATTCGAATTGGAAAATTTAAAATCTATATATTGAACGAGTTGGGATAAGATCAAAAGAGCGGGTTACGAGATTTTTCCGAGTATTAGTTTGTTTTGAGACCACTTGTGGCTTGTTTTTTTTTTCCTCCCTTCACCCAAATTCCAGACCTAAGAAGCATTCCCCCCTAATCTGATCGACAGCATAGAGGCAGATGTACAATCTTGTCTTCTTCCTCATTTTTCCTTTACAAATGAGACAACTGTAAAGGCTCATGTTTAAAAATATTATTTTATAAATTATAATTTGACTTCAATATTAAGATTGTGGGATTTCGCCAATTTTTAAAACCTCCGTCCTCGATCAAAATGATTTTTATTTTATTCGAAGCAAATCCCGACATTTGAACGTAGTTAGAATTTAATAGTGGGATTTTATAATTTAATTGTGGTATAATTCTTGCAAATTTTAAAAATACCGAGTTGATTTTATAATTTAACACAATTTTTCTAACCCTAGCCGCTCTATTCATCTTTTCCTTCATAGTCCGCTAGGCCTCTTCGTTACTCTCTCTCTCTCGATTCAGAATTCCCTTTGAGCTTCCATGGATCCGGATCTGAGCTCCCATGGAAGCCCCGCCCTCTCCCGCCTATCCTGTTCGTCCTCCGCCCCTCAATTTCGGATCTGAACTTCTCTTCCCTCTCTCTCCCCTCACAATTTCGAGCTAAGGCGCCACCTCTACCTCCCTTCCTCCTCCCTCGCTCCGTCGAACCTCAGCTGAGCTTCCTCACCTCCCTTGGCTCCCTCATCTCTCTCACGCTCTTCGTCGCACCTGGCCGCTCTTCTCCGCCTTCATTCGTCGAAGCCAACGTCGCCGACCTCACTCTCTCGCCGACTTGATCCCTTGACACTAGATCTGAGGCCGCCATTTCCAGCGAACGAAGCCCCCTCCTCCCCGGATCTACAGAGCTCCGTTGCTGCCTCAACAAACCCCGTCTCCAAATCTCGGGCTGGAACTGCGCCGCTTCTCTCTCTCCCTCTCTATCGATGGCCGAGGTCGGGTTGCTGTCATCGACGATGAGCCACCAGCGAGTCCTAGGCCGAGCATCGAGCCAACGTTGGGCTCTCTCCATCACCCTTCTTCTTGATTCCGACGGAGTCAGAGTTCTGTTGCAGCCCGACGCCGACGACCTCGCAAGCCTAAGCCCTTCAATCAGGGCCCTTGAATATGAAATCCCCCTTCAATCGACGTCTAGATTGGGTATAGCTCTTGGGCTCTCTTCTTAAAATCAGTGGGACCTTATCGATGAAACATTTTGGGCTGAGTTTGGCTTTCAATTGATTTCTCTACTTGAGTATTTGGTGTTGGATGAATCAGAATTGTATTGTGAACTCGGTTTTATAAATTTCCCATGTTTGGATTATTAATCAACTAATTATAAATGTTTTGTTAGCTTTTATGAGTAAAAAAAAATCTGATCACTTCATTTGAAATGGAATTAGTAGGCAGTAAGCGGGAATTGATTAATGGATTCGGGTAGTTCTGAGAATTGGATTACTTGGGCATACAAAAGAGAATAAGTTAGTACTTGTTTACTCTCTGATTATTAATGAATCCTTAAGTACGAGTATCTTATTTGAATATTTTTGACTAATGTATTTGATGAGCAGAAATTTTATAATAGTATCTAAGATATGGTAAAGTGTATAAGGCCATGGAAAAGATACATTGAGAATTGTTATACTTGTGAACTCCCTTGTGATGCCTTGTGGCCTTATCAAATGATTAGTTATGCTTGTATTCGTAAAGGATTTATCTAATGTCTCTTATGAGCATTGGCAAACTAAGTAGATAAATAAGATCCTTATTGAGTTATTTGAGGATGTGATAATTCATGAACTACTTTGAGCTTGATATGAAGTAAAATGTTTTGAGTGATGATCTTGGTAAGACCTTGAACTTAGTTTCATACTGACTGGGAACAAGGTTAATTGAGGATGATGGTCATGAGGAGAATGCTGGATTACTGGGACAAAATATTATTTAGTCCTGTGTTGACTTGAAAGTCTATTTGTGTGTGATTAAATATATATTGATGAGTTATTCCTTGCTTATTACTTGCTAGTGTGATTGGATGATTCTCTGAATGGCTTGTTGCTGATGGATGATTCTTTGAGGGGCTTGTTTGCTTGCTAATTGGACCTAAAGACTCCAGGTAAGTTCCCTAGGGGCTTACTCAGATTGGACATTCATGCCTGTTGTTGCATTTTATGTTAGGTGTTGCATATGCATAAAAGCATGCCATGTAGTATCATGTTTAGGTTGCATTAATTGATTGAGCATCTGTTTACTTTATGCGTTTGAAATAGAACGGCCGTTATCTGTGATAGTCCTAGAGTCTTTGCTAGGGTCATAGGGTAGCCCAGCCTCATCGGGTACCCTGAGTCAATCGAGTCATGAACTTCCTTATATTATGATATGCCTGCGGGCTTTATTGTGGAGCGGGTTAGGCATGCGTGCCCCCCGATTATGATGGAATGCATTCACGAGCTGGCCAGTCTCCACCTATCGGAAGGGGTGGAGGTAGGAGAGGGATATGCCACTTGGCATTGTCTTGGGCCCTTTACAGTATTTCTGCACATTATTATGAACTAGGAGCATGCTAGTGTGTTTGAATTTCGTACTGCATTAGAGCATCTTTATTAGGTATAGCACATACTATGTGGCCTCAGCGAGGACTGCCGGTCCCGCATGAGTGGCTCGATCTGATTCCTTTCCCCGTTCTTTTTTTTTTAAAGGTATTCTCTGCATATTTGAGTGCTCGATGTCTATTTGACGGGGTTTCCTTTTGGCGAATCGAAGAATCTAGCTAATATCCTAATCTAGAAAAATGGTAATTACCCACTCATGATTTGGTTTTGACCGGCTTTGCCGTGACACTTGTATATTTACTTTGCTTCCGCTTTACTTCCATTTGAAATGGATTCCGCGACATAGTTGTAGGACAGGTTAAGGGTACCCAACGGCCCTTCGAGGTTTTTAGGGTTTGAAATCCCTCTTTATACTGATCTTAAAAGAGTTTGAAACCTTGACCCGTACCTGGATTGCAAGATCCGAACAAGGGGTTTAATCCCTTGAAACGTAACCCGGAAATCATAATTCTGGGCCGTTACAACAACCAGCTCCCCTTCAAAGCTGCAGCCTATAATCCCCCATTACAGACATGGTTGACTCATTTCAAACCCCAAAACAGCTCCTCCCTCAATCCTCACCCCCACAATTGCAGAGAACCCATTCTTTCCCATCCTCAATCCTCCTCTTTAACTTGAAAAAAAATGAAAATAAACACCACCACTCATCCCTTTCCCACTCTTCCCATCTGGAGCCAGCACCACACTCCCTCTTCTCTTTCGCTGCGCAGAAGCCAAGAAGCTCCACCTCCGACGTTCTGAGACGCCCAGCAGCCACCACCGGAACGCCTCCATTCTTCTTCCTCCTCGTCGGCGATGGAAACCCACCGGAGCTTCTTCTGCCAAGTTTCTGCATTCAGCAGCCCCCACGGACCTCCAGATCCTCCTCCTTCTTCCTCCGACATCCGAGAACGCAGCTAGGCCGCCGTGAGCCCCCAGGAGCACCCCGGAGCTGCCCGAATCGCCGCCGGCGATACCTTCTCCCCTGTTTCCGATCCCAACCGTGGTAAGCCTTCGATTCTCCGTTTTTCCAACTTCAAATCGTGCAAGGGTGGATCTTTAATCCCTATACATCCGTCCTAGGCCAGTATCGGCTCGAATCCATCCCCGTTGCAGCCAATCGAACCCCGACAAAGCGTTCCGGCGAAGACTTCGACCCTCTCGGTGAGCCTTCTCCCTTCTTCCTTTTTCTTCTCGTTCCTGCCATGTGTGTGTATGGGTGTCGGTGTCGTGTCCTTGTCGGAGCCGGAAGTCGTTGCCGGAGAAGTCCCTGGGTTCCCCCTTCTCTTCTGTTCTTCGTCCCGTCGAAGCGCTGGAGCTCTGCCCTGAGCTTGGAGGAGACCTGTTCCCTCTTCACTTTTGGGCCTATTTTATCCGGGTTGTGGGCCTGACCCGCACTCTTCTTCCGGGTTCCCCTTAATCAGATTTCAATTGGGGATTTGTTTGGATTCGGGTATGGGATCCGGGTCTTCCTCTCCTTTTCTTCTGGGCGGGTCTCTCTTCTCTTCTTTTGGGATGGGCTTTCTCTTTTGGCTAGTGTTGGTGTATTGTTGTTGCTATTGTTTTATAAATGTAAATGTGTTAGGTGTGTTTTATCATTATTAATACATAATTCGTTTATTGTTGGAAATATAATAATTCTGAAATTAATATATATATTTTGGGTTATTTTTATAAATATTATTATTTGGGAAAAGGTTGTTATATGATGTTAAAATATAATTTTGGTGATTCTTATATTTTAAATATTATTTGGAGTATGTTGTTAAATGTTGTTCATAAATGGGATTTTAAAGTGATTTGTTGGTTTTGATTTATCAATGGGGTTTTTAAAGATAGATTTATTTTGGAAATGTTTATCATTGTCTTAAATTACTTGAAACATTTAAAGTCAAGGTTTTGAAATAAAATGCCGGAATTAATTCTATAATATGATTTTGAGATATTGGTTTTAAGGTTTCAATGTTTAATGTCGGGATTCTTTGTCTTGGTTTGATGATGCTGGTTTTAAGAAGAAGGTTTGGAATATGGTTGGTGCGATTTTATCAATGGGTTTGACTGAAAATGAAGTGGTTTTGGTTGATGTCGATCATATCGAAAAGGTTTTGGAAAATGGTTTTACTATTGATTGGTTTGGAGTATGTTGAGAACTTGGGTTTCGTATGTATGAATGATGGGCCGATAGCTTATGGAAATGACTTGATGATAGGTGTGTATTGCTTTTGGATTGCTTTGGAATTGCATTTGGGCCCTTGCTTGTATTATCCTGCTGTTCTGCATCTTCAGGTAAGTTCCCTAGGGGGCTTACTCAGGTTGGACATTCATGCCTGTTGTTGCATTTTATGTTAGGTGTTGCATATGCATAAAAGCATGCCATGTAGTATCCTGTTTAGGTTGCATTAATTGAATGAGCATCTGTTTACTTTATGCGTTTGAAACAGAACAGCCGTTATCTGTGATAGTCCTAGAGTCTTTGCTAGGGTCATAGGGTAGCCCAGCCTCATCGGGTACCCTGAGTCAATCGAGTCATGAACTTCCTTATATTATATGCCTGCGGGCTTTATTGTGGAGCGGGTTAGGCATGCGTGCCGCCCGATTATGATGGAATGCATTCACGAGCTGGCCAGTCTCCACCTATCGGAAGGGGTGGAGGTAGGAGAGGGATATGCCACTTGGCATTGTCTTGGGCCCTTTACAGTATTTCTGCACATTATTATGAACTAGGAGCATGCTAGTGTGTTTGAATTTCGTACTGCATTAGAGCATCTTTATTAGGTATAGCACATACTATGTGGCCTCAGCGAGGACTGCCGGTCCCGCATGAGTGGCTCGATCTGATTCCTTTCCCCATTCTTTTTTTAAAGGTATTCTCTGCAGATTTGAGTGCTCGATGTCTATATGACGGGGTTTCCTTTTGGAGAATCGAAGAATCTAGCTAATATCCTAATTTAGTAAAATGGTAATTACCCACTCATGCTTTGGTTTTGACCGGCTTTGCCATGACACTTGTATATTTACTTTGCTTCCGCTTTACTTCCATTTGAAATGGATTCCGTGACATAGTTGTAGGACAGGTTAAGGGTACCCAACGGCCCTTCGAGGTTTTTAGGGTTTGAAATCTCTCTTTATACTAATCTTAAAAGAGTTTGAAACCTCGACCTGTACCTGGATTGCAAGATCCGAACAAGGGGTTTTATCCCTTGAAACGTAACCCGGAAATCATAATTCTGGGCCGTTACAAAGATGGTATCAGAGCTGAGGTTGTGCAATTCGGGTACGCAAGGGTCGAGTGTATGATTTGGAAGAAAAAACGCCCATGAATTTCAAAGTATTTGAAAGGATTTTAAAAAGGGCAAAATGAACTTAAGCTGTCTAACCGAAATTGGACTAAGTAATGAACTTGACTTATCATAAAATATGGAAAACCGACTAAAGAGGGGATCAAGTGGGTAGATTGACGTTAGACCATCCCTATTGGATGTAGTTGGAAATGGGTAGGCGAAATATTAGCTTGTTCTTTACAGATGGGTCTGGAAGACTCCAAGGAGGTCATTATGAGTGTCACTAACTGATTCTGTGTTGAGTGCTTGCTATGCTAGATATCTAATTGGTATGCCTAACAATGAAATGTGTACTGACTTGTCTGTGCAAACGGGATAGCGGGAGTACCTTTATTTTTATATGGTCAAGCCCAGCTTGTGTGGAACGGCCTCTTCCACTATGTTAAACCCTTTCTGGTCTACCAAATATTTCTCATGGCTGTCAGTGTCTTTCACGGGGAATCGGGTTGGTGAACACATTGTGTCGGAAACTCATGTATGTACATGAAGGTGGTTGAGTGAGTATTGGAAGGTAGTTCTTGATGTCATTTTGAGTCAAGAGTAAGGTGTTTCTGAGGCTGTCTTTCTCAATCCTTATGATGATCGACCAGTGTCTTCTTGCCATAAAGAGTCATGTCGGAGTCCCACGGGAAAGAGAGGTGATGAGTCGGTTGGGAAGGTCAATGATTGCCCTTAGGGATCTCTGTCCGGTCGTAATGGTGACTCTCTCTGAATTGAATGACATGATTTTGTAATCTCACGCATGTACCTTGTGAATGATCATTAGTAAGAAGTTGCTCGTGTTATGCCTTGCTTTATGTCATAATTTTATTGTGTAAGCTCATGTTGTGGTTAGTTACATTGCTCAAGTCTCGTGTTATGTCTTGCCCTCTATCATGAATGTATGTTGTTATAGCATGTTTACTTGGCTTATTGATCGTATGAATGGTTGGAAGCATGGACCATATAATATGAATCTATATGGTTGTTGTTTTCTCATGGATTTGGTGCATGATAGTGTGATTAACTCTTCTTTATATGAATGCGCGTAAATAACCCCATTAGCATGCTAATTGATAAGGCCTTGATGATTATCATACCTTTTGTGACAAAATTTATAGCATGCTCATCTAATTGTATTCATGAGGTAGACTATTGTTGGTTATTCTTCAATAAATGTTGTTGTGTGTTACTTGCGTTGAGTGGAGAATAGGTTGGTATAATTGAGTCTTGAAAAATACATCTTTTATCCCAATATGTTTTGATTTGAGCTCATGTCCACGTACCTAGTCACATTGCCCGTTACTTAGACTTGTATTATACCTCACTGCATTTCCTCCCATGCGTCTATAACATTGGAATGTGATTGATTGAGCTCTTGCAAATTATCATGTAATCAATTAAAGACATGTATGTATCGTATGTATATTGAGCCATTAGTACCATGTAAGACCCTTGGTTGTGATTGGTGCAAGTTTATACCTTACCTACCTTATTGCTGACTTTCTCTTGAGCTAGGTCCCTGATAGTGTGATTCTCCCCTTTCATATCATCTTAGGTGTTTTTTCATGATTAGACTAATGTTGAATTCGATGAGCGACTTGCTTTTCGTGATGGTTATCTTAGCATGCTTACATGTTACCTCTCGGTAGTGTTTCCCTATTACACTGTTTTATCATCTCGCACTTACATGAATGTAAGACTTGGCACGTCGCACGATCACACACCACGCTATACCATGATTTTTCATACGCATAACACATGAATGTTAGGATGAATCTAGTCAAATTACCTTGATTGTGCTCATGTTCGATATGTGCCAGTAGTGTCCTGTAGGGCTTATGATTTCCAATATGACCCGCCAACTGATCACATGTTGTACTTGTTCTATGATGTGATGACTATTGTACCGTTTTATGTGCCCTACGACAATTCATTCCTAACATGATTATGATCTATCATCGTGATGTTCTAATTGTTACTCTGTGGTGACCCCTCTTATTTTCATGGACATTATGATGAACTTCTCGAAACGATTCTTGACTATGATCATGCCTTATCATGTACCGCTAGTACCATGAATTACTTACGCTTTTAAATGTATCTCGTCATATGATTACACATCATTCTCAACCTATTATATGATCCTTGTTATTAGATGTGATAATTGTCATTCTGCTCTTATGTATCCTCGAATAATGTTTAGTTTGATTTTATGATGTACCTTGCCATGCTATGTTTGACCTCATTTGTTGACGTGTATACCATGCTCGTGCATTGTTCATATACATGATGTTTGTCATCCTCGTTAAGCCTTGTATGACCATTACTGGATCCGCATTTCTTACTTGAATTTGCTAGGCATATCTGCTTCCCTATAATAAAAGACTATTAGCTTATCTCACATGCATCCGTGTAGAATTCGACTATGTCTTTTAGAATGAATATGTATGTATGTATGTCGATCTCCTTGAGATAGGTACATGTTAGTGTGGATTAATATGACTGATGTGCTCCATGGTAAATTCGTATTTGCTTGTCGCGATTATAACCTAATAGACTTCCATAAGAGCATCGTTACTGTTCTCGGGTCGGAGTTCTGTCTCTAGATGTCGTCTTTAGTGTCGGTCCGTGTTTATTTCCGAAGTGAACATTGGGTTGCCCGTCCTTGTCACTCCCCTATCTCTGCTAACTTAGACTCCTTTGCGATACTTGGACGAGCGACAGCATGAGAAGGGAAAGGAAGTTGGATAGCGATAGAACATCGCAGCAGAAGCGTGGACCCATAACCCACGGGCCTCAGGATCAATGATGTCGGCGGAACAAGCACGCAGTGAGGATTGCGGTTACTGAGTGCGATACAACTTGCAAGCGAGAGTGTCCTTTGTTCGACTTGTTAATTCTTCTGAATTTGTTGGTGACGATATTGCACTGACCTGACGATGAGATTTACGTGTTGATGTGCTGACTTGGTAATGATTGTTGCCTGATTGCCTATTGTCTATGATGGTATGATTTTACGCCTTATAGTTCAAATGTGCCATGAACCATGATGCCTTGACCTGTTGATACTCTGAGTTGCTAAGCATGATCTAAATTCCTGTACCTATGAAAGTATGAACTGCAATGCTAAAGACCTGAATTGTTTATCTTTTAAGGTTATGATGCGACTTGCTATCTTGACTTGATTATATGCATATATGATGATTTGTAATAATGATTGAGCATGATGATAAATTGAAACTTGTTGACATAGTTGCAATAATTGATTATGAACCCATGATGCTATGTTTATAAATGCTGGTTGACCTGATGTAGATCTTATGTGTGATGATTTCATGATTGTTTCTTCTTTAAACTTGTGGGTGAGGTCATTTGGTAGAGTGGTTAGAGAGTGGTGAAAGAATTTAAGCGGTTAGGATGAACGGTGATATTATGAGGGAAGTCGTAGGAAAGGGATGTTGGCTTAGGTAAGACCGGGTGAGTTTTGGGATTTAGAAGAGGCAATGTTTGTTGGTTTTGGACTAGCTTCTAAGTGAATCTTGGGAAGTGTGAGAAGTTTAAGGAAGGATTTTTAAGAGTATTGATGTTATAGTAAGAGAGGGCACTCGGGTGTGAAGTTAGAGATAGGAGTTGGATTCTTAGAGGTGGATGGTGTGTGAGAGTGCTTGATGGAGTGAGGGGTGAGGTTGGAGTATCGAAATGAATTGGGATTTCTTCAAGGGATTTTGTCGGAGTTAGTGTTGTTGAGTCTAGAAGAGGATTAATCTTGGCTTGAGAGTGGAGATGGGTGAGTGAGAATTGTGTTTTATTTTGACTGGTACGATGTGAGGAATTTTTTTGATTTTATGATTTATTTATATCTGCTGGCATGATGTTAGATAACGTCCATGATAAAACCTGATATGGAATGACATTACATGTTGATACGCAATGTTGAAATCTATTTGATAGTGGCAAGTGTTATCATGATATATTGATGCTTTGTTATCCTGTTATGTCATTTTAGAAGCATGATAGGATATGTTGTGACATGATACATAAGATAATAATGTGTTATTATGTGAAAGAATGATGTTATGCTATATGGTCATTAAGCCTGATTAGGGATATGTTAAATAATGAATATGAATTGGAGTATGAATATGACTTGTATATGTAAGATAATGGTGCCTAATTACTAAATGAATGTTATATGATATTGTGATGAGTTACAGTAATGTCTTTCGAGCATGTTGACACCTTGATGATTGGTATATTGGTTGACCTTCCCTTTTTGCCGAATCTTAACGGCATGACTTGTTGTGTTGATGTGTTGACAATGAGTTTTGATTCGTTGACTCTATGGTAAGGAGTTACCTTTTATGACTTTGGTGTGATATTGAGATGTGTGTAATCATTTTGTCATAGATGCATATTAGGACCTTTAGTATGATGTGGAGATGTTGATGTGACCTTGTGACCTTGTGTTGGCATATGTTATGAGACTTGTCGTATGATGTACTCGTTGAGGATCGATTGGTTATGTAGTTATGCATTGCTTGTGGCTTGTGCATCTTGCTTGATTTGAGACTGATAGATTGATTTGATTCTGGAAACTAGGAAGAGAATATGAGATTAGCCCTTAGAGATGGATGATTCCACCTCCGAGCTTCTGAATTTGATTGATGAGTATGTGAGAAACTGATTTGGTTGTTGGAAGATTTTGACAAAATCTTGATTTGAATAGATTTGACTTGTTTTGGTGTAGAGTTGCTTGATTAAACGTTGGATTTAAAGATTTGAACGGTTTTGAAAAGGATTAGTTTAGGTTTTAAAGAATAAACGTTACCGAGAATTTCAACGATTTTGAGGCTAATCTTTTTCAATTTCGGAATCCCTTTTTGAAACTTTTAACCCGGGCTTATATTATAACGTCTCACGAAGTGGATACAAGCATTTTATGAGGGCGCTTGTAGGGTGCTTGCTAAGACCTAGTGATGATATTGTAGAGAGTTGTGGTACTTCCGAAAAGTCGAAGCGAGTATGTGATAAGGGCGCTTATCGCATACTTGTCAAGGCCAATTGGAGGTGTCACAATCGTGACTAGGATGTTGTGAGAATCCCGGAAGACGCAACCGAGATGATTACAAGATCCTTGGACATGACCCTTGGACTCATCCATTTCAAACTTCACACCTACTTTATTTTGGTTTTAGTCTTGGGGACGAGACTTGTTTTTAGAGGTGGATGATGTAAAGGCCCGGATTTTTAAAATAATAATTTAGAAATAAATAAAATAAAATAGATTTAATTTGGATATTGTAAGGAAAACTCGTCATAAATTTAATAAATAGAATTCGAAACTCTTAAAGCGGATTCCGGCCAAATTTTAAAATTATGCAAAATATATTTTATTTCGCTTTTATATGCCGAGAATTTGAAATGATGTCCGGATTTCATTATTAAATTCGAATTGGAAAATTTAAAATCTATATATTGAACGAGTCGGGATAAGATCAAAAGAGCGGGTTACGAGATTTTTCCGAGTATTAGTTTGTTTTGAGACCACTTGTGGCTTGTTTTTTTTTTCCTCCCTTCACCCAAATTCCAGACCTAAGAAGCATTCCCCCCTAATCTGATCGACAGCATAGAGGCAGATGTACAATCTTGTCTTCTTCCTCATTTTTCCTTTACAAATGAGACAACCAGCTCCCCTTCAAAGCTGCAACCTATAATCCCCCATTACAGACATGGTTGACTCATTTCAAACCCCAAAACAGCTCCTCCCTCAATCCTCACCCCCACAATTGCAGAGAACCCATTCTTTCCCATCCTCAATCCTCCTCTTTAACTTGAAAAAAAATGAAAATAAACACCACCACTCATCCCTTTCCCACTCTTCCCATCCGGAGCCAGCACCACACTTCCTCTTCTCTTTCGCTGCGCAGAAGCCAAGAAGCTCCACCTCCGACGTTCTGAGACGCCCAGCAGCCACCACCGGAACGCCTCCATTCTTCTTCCTCCTCGTCGGCGACGGAAACCCACCGGAGCTTCTTCTGCCAAGTTTCTGCATTCAGCAGCCCCCACGGACCTCCAGATCCTCCTCCTTCTTCCTCCGACATCCGAGAACGCAGCTAGGCCGCCGTGAGCCCCCAGGAGCACCCCGGAGCTGCCCGAATCGCCGCTGGCGATACCTTCTCCCCTGTTTCCGATCCCAACCGTGGTAAGCCTTCGATTCTCCGTTTTTCCAACTTCAAATCGTGCAAGGGTGGACCTTTAACCCCTATACATCCGTCCTAGGCCAGTATCGGCTCGAATCCATCCCCGTTGCAGCCAATCGAACCCCGACAAAGCGTTCCGGCGAAGACTTCGACCCTCTCGGTGAGCCTTCTCCCTTCTTCCTTTTTCTTCTCGTTCCTGCCATGTGTGTGTATGGGTGTCGGTGTCGTGTCCTTGTCGGAGCCGGAAGTCGTCGCCGGAGAAGTCCCTGGGTTCCCCCTTCTCTTCTGTTCTTCGTCCCGTCGAAGCGCTGGAGCTCTGCCCTGAGCTTGGAGGAGACCTGTTCCCTCTTCACTTTTGGGCCTATTTTATCCGGGTTGTGGGCCTGACCCGCACTCTTCTTCCGGGTTCCCCTTAATCAGATTTCAATTGGGGATTTGTTTGGATTCGGGTATGGGATCCGGGTCTTCCTCTCCTTTTCTTCTGGGCGGGTCTCTCTTCTCTTCTTTTGGGATGGGCTTTCTCTTTTGGCTAGTGTTGGTGTATTGTTGTTGCTATTGTTTTATAAATGTAAATGTGTTAGGTGTGTTTTATCATTATTAATACATAATTCGTTTATTATTGGAAATATAATAATTCTGAAATTAATATATATATTTTGGGTTATTTTTTATAAATATTATTATTTGGGAAAAGGTTGTTATATGATGTTAAAATATAATTTTGGTGATTCTTATATTTTAAATATTATTTGGAGTATGTTGTTAAATGTTGTTCATAAATGGGATTTTAAAGTGATTTGTTGGTTTTGATTTATAAATGGGGTTTTTAAAGATAGATTTATTTTGGAAATGTTTATCATTGTCTTAAATTACTTGAAACATTTAAAGTCAAGGTTTTGAAATAAAATGCCGGAATTAATTCTATAATATGATTTTGAGATATTGGTTTTAAGGTTTCAATGTTTAATGTCGGGATTCTTTGTCTTGGTTTGATGATGCTGGTTGTAAGAAGAAGGTTTGGAATATGGTTGGTGCGATTTTATCAATGGGTTTGACTGAAAATGAAGTGGTTTTGGTTGATGTCGATCATATCGAAAAGGTTTTGGAAAATGGTTTTACTATTGATTGGTTTGGAGTATGTTGAGAACTTGGGTTTCGTATGTATGAATGATGGGCCGATAGCTTATGGAAATGACTTGATGATAGGTGTGTATTGCTTTTGGATTGCTTTGGAATTTCATTTGGGCCCTTGCTTGTATTATCCTGCTGTTCTGCATCTTCAGGTAAGTTCCCTAGGGGGCTTACTCAGGTTGGACATTCATGCCTGTTGTTGCATTTTATGTTAGGTGTTGCATATGCATAAAAGCATGCCATGTAGTATCCTGTTTAGGTTGCATTAATTGAATGAGCATATGCTTACTTTATGCGTTTGAAACAGAACGGCCGTTATCTGTGATAGTCCTAGAGTCTTTGCTAGGGTCATAGGGTAGCCCAGCCTCATCGGGTACCCTGAGTCAATCGAGTCATGAACTTCCTTATATTATATGCCTGCGGGCTTTATTGTGGAGCGGGTTAGGCATGCGTGCCGCCCGATTATGATGGAATGCATTCACGAGCTGGCCAGTCTCCACCTATCGGAAGGGGTGGAGGTAGGAGAGGGATATGCCACTTGGCATTGTCTTGGGCCCTTTACAGTATTTCTGCACATTATTATGAACTAGGAGCATGCTAGTGTGTTTGAATTTCGTACTGCATTAGAGCATCTTTATTAGGTATAGCACATACTATGTGGCCTCAGCGAGGACTGCCGGTCCCGCATGAGTGGCTCGATCTGATTCCTTTCCCCGTTCTTTTTTTAAAGGTATTCTCTGCAGATTTGAGTGCTCGATGTCTATATGACGGGGTTTCCTTTTGGAGAATCGAAGAATCTAGCTAATATCCTAATTTAGTAAAATGGTAATTACCCACTCATGCTTTGGTTTTGACCGGCTTTGCCGTGACACTTGTATATTTACTTTGCTTCCGCTTACTTCCATTTGAAATGGATTCCGCGACATAGTTGTAGGACAGGTTAAGGGTACCCAACGGCCCTTCGAGGTTTTTAGGGTTTGAAATCCCTCTTTATACTAATCTTAAAAGAGTTTGAAACCTCAACCTGTACCTAGATTGCAAGATCCGAACAAGGGGTTTTATCCCTTGAAACGTAACCCGGAAATCATAATTCTGGGCCGTTACAAAAATCGCCCCCTTATATACGAATAATGTATCTAATATAACCGAATAATATAAAATTATGATGAACATTATTCATATATCAAACGAAATTATTCGTATACAAAAACGAAACTATTCGTCTGGATGATTAATATTTTCCTTTCATTGTTATAAAATAACGTTTGAAAATAATTTTTTTTTAAATTAAATCAAAAGCCGAAAGGGCTGGGCCGGCACGTGAATTACAATGCCCAAATTGAGAGATGACGTGATTTTAGCCAGTGGTCCCCACAAATTAACTAAAATCTAATTCAAAATTTGAACTAATCTTGTCCATTGATTTTCATTCATCCAGCCGTCTATATTTGTTCCTAGTTCTCATTAGAGCTGGCAATTCGGGTCATTCGGTTGGGTTCGGGTCAATCACATTCGGGTCGGGTCGACTCGGTCAAAATTTCTGTGTCGGGCTTGGTCGGGTCGGGTCGGATTCGGTCAAAATGAAATTCAGATTGGTTGGGTTTCGGTCAGAATCGGGTCGGACCCATTCCGGTTTTCGGCCAGAATCGGGGCGGTCTCGTTCGGGTTTCGGGTCGGTACTCGGGTCGGTCCCCGATATATCAGCCGATATGTCGGAGATATTTAGAATCCGTTACCAATTTACCATATAGCCATATATCATATAGGTATATCGGATCATCAAGTTTATGGGTAATTTTACAATTTAAATATTAATTTTTCATGTTTATTTTTAAAATTTGAAGTATAAATATAATACGACCCCGATAAGCGATATTTAGAAGTTAGAACCTTGCTTTTGTGTAATCAATTTTATTAAATTGAATATGTAATTCATGTTATTTATGGATTTCAAAAAGCATTTTAGTAAAATTAAATATGATTCAATAAATAATCTACTCATTGGCTCGTAAACTCAATGTTGTTAAACTCTCGATTCGATCCTACGATCTACAAATGGAAAAAATGATCCCGATCCTTTATTGCGATTATAACGATCCTATAAAATGTCTATTATAAGAAATTTCTAATATTTACCCTTTATATTTAAGAAATTTATAATATATTTAGTTAATCTATATTATATTTAGTTTGTTTTTAAAATTTTACATCTTTATGGGTATTTTTTATGATTTAACATAATATTTATCTAATATTAAACATAGTAACTTCATTTAAAAGAAAATTCATGGATAAGGTGAGATTTTACTATCCTACGATTCGATTATACGATCCGATCCTTACACCTTTTTACCGATCCAATTTAGAATCCCGATTTTAATAACATTGGTAAGCTCATTCTATTTATCATTAATTTCATTGAAATTTGGCAATATATTGTTATCAAAATCATACTTGATTCCCTATCTAAAAGATAATTCACGTTATTTGTGTCTTTTAAAAAGTAGTTTTCAAAAGAAATTTCACTACATATATTATTCAAGTTATAATATCCTCATTGTACTCATATTTTATTAGTGAGAAATGAGAATTATGAATTCAAGTCGATCATTCATCATTAAATGAGTAAACGAGTAATGATTTACATCGATCTATATGAATATACTATGAGTTGATGACTTTTGGAGTTTTGAGTAATCTAGTAAACCGACTCTTTTGTGAGTTAATCTTAAATACTGATAAAGTAAATAAATTATTGCCTATATGAAAATAACTAAACAAGATTACCTTAAATTAATTTTGAGTAATCTAGTCGGGTTGGGACTCGGGTAAGTTGGGAGTCGGGTCGGGTTGGACGTCGGGTCGGGTTGGACGTCGGGTCGGGTTGGAATTCGGGTCGGGTCTTATTTGAGTCGGATCCGGGTTGAGTCGGGTTTGTCTGTATTCGGGTCACTTCGGGTTTCGGGTCAAAGTCGGTCGGGCTCGGGTTCGGGTTATGCATAACGCTAAATTTTCGGGTTCGGTCGGGTTTCGGTTCGGATCGGTCGGTCGAGTTTCTCGGGTCGGGTCAGATTTTGCCAGCTCTAGTTCTCATAGTAAGAGGTGTTCTCACAGGAGCCACCCCCTATATATATATATATATATATATATAATTCTCCTTTAGAACAGGACGAAAATACCCTTATAATTATATTAAATTACACCCTACCCGACCGGCCCACCCCATCCTATCTCACATCACTCTCTCTTTCCCTGACGCAGAACCCCTACGATTCGTAATGGCCATGGAGATGGATGAAGGTGAAGGGGATAGAAAAACCATCCCTCTCCTTGGAACTACACCCCCCTAAATCTACTTGTTTCGGTCGAAGAATCCTCAAAGAATAATGGTGATTGGAATGCTCAATTGCCTTTGCCGAATTTTTGAGTTTGCTACCCTCGTTCGGTTCTCATCTTTTTGTCAGAGGTGGTGGGATATTAGAAGTTACAACAGCAATTCAACACTTCAACCAACAATTGAACCCAAGCGGGTCTCTACTACTCTCTAGAATGAGGAGCCGTACAATGTTGACAGTGGAATTTGAACAATGAGGAACACCAGCATGAGAAATTGGGGCGGGAAGAAATTTAGGGTTTATACCAATCGGAGCGTTTAGAAGCGATCAAGTTTCTCCAGAGATAGCGGCCGCTAGCCATGTCAACGCACGTCCAGAACCCCAATCCAATCGCCGAGATCATCTGAACGCCAAATCCGAATCAACCGTAAGATTAAAATTTAGGCTTTTCTCCCCAAAAAATTACACCTCAAGAAACCCCCAAATTGCAGAGAAAGAAAGCAGTACCTTGGAACAGCGGGGAGAAGCATTGGAATCGGAGGGGGATTGAAGCAAAATGATGAACCCTCCATTACAGTGCCAGTTTTGGAGAAGAAGACCCTTCACGCTTCTCTGTTCTTCTCTCTATTTCATTTTTTTAATTTATAATTCACTTTTTAGCCCGATTCCAGTAAGAACCGGGATAAAAAACGATTTCCTAGAAAATAAAAAAGGTTTTTAGCTCGGTTCTTTAAAGACCCGAGCTAAAAACCCTTGGTCGTTGCGACTATCCTTGGTAGAGGTCGTTGCGACCACGTTGCCACATGCCCACACTCCTTAGGTCGTTGCGACCCATTTAACCCATGGTCGTTGCGACCAACTCCGCCCGTGGTCGTTGCGACCATGATCTTTTTTACTATGCGCTAAATGGGAAAAATACCCTGCGCTAAACGGAATTCATGTATATATATATATATATATATATATTAATTTATTTCATTTCATTTTCTCCTTCTCTTACTTACAAGTGAAATGGGTGGCGTTGGGTTTGTATTTGATCCAGATATAACCGAAGGGAAGAGTTTCTTGGTGGAATCATCAAATGTGAATGTTGTAGCTACCGATAACGATAAACTACTAGACAAGGTTTTGGTTTTTGATCTGGATGGATTCAACTAAAGGCTTTGTGGAAGTCCAAGTCATGTCTAAGCGGGAGAATGGAGATTACAATCTTCAATTTGTTTTTTTTTTAATGACGTGAAGGTTCCGAGGTTATTGACTAGTCCTCTACGGGCCGAGCACTAGTCTGCAAAGCACTCGAGCCGGGTAAGCCAAGCGGGAAGCCGCAAGACAGGCTAACCCATGCCAAGGTAAACCAAGGCACGAGTACCCACTCAAGCACAAATTGCTTCTAGTGGGATTTGAACCTTTGACCTCGTGGTAGTGAGGCATAAGGAAGCACCTCACTCTTACCACTAGGGCAAGAGGTCATTGATACAATCTTCAATTTGTTGTTCTATTGTTGATTAGCTTACTTGCAACAACTACAATTAAAGCAAGTGCTGAAGCAATTATGTGATAATCATAAAATGATTTTATTGTTGGTGTGGATTGCTGAATGGTTTGAAATCATATATGGGAGCTGGTTGCATTTAAGGTAATTAAAGGATTGATGCAATTTTTTTTTGCCATACTCATGAGTAATAATCAAGAGCTATCAATTTTTGCTGTTTTGGGAAATATTTCTACTGTTTTTTGCTGTCATAAGAAGGGTTGTAGCTAGCTGAATTCGGGGTAGTAATCATTTGCAACAAAGTCGTGGGAATAATGCCAATATTGTGGTTTTTCGGGTGCTTATTATTCTTAATTCGGGGTAGTAATCTTTGCGGTTGTCATAAGCTTATTAGGAGGATTATCACCTTCGAATTTGAGGCAGACATAGTGTGGAAGGACACACATTTGCTTTCAGGCATCCTCTTCATTAAAAAAAATTATATTTAACGAGACGGTTATACCTACTAAATCGTATCAACTAGATAAATGGAGAAACAACTTAACTAAAACAAAGTCCCATGTATCGCACGGGCATTATAGTAAGATTATTTGAGAGATTGTTTTAGAAGAGCCGTTGGAGTTAAAAAATCCATATTTTATCTAAAGTTGTCAATTTTTTCTATTGTACAAGAGCTGTTGGGGATAGGGATGGCAACGGGGCGGGTTCGGGGTGGGGAGTACCCTCCCCGTCCCCGTCCCCGTTTGTGAAAATTCCCCCGTCCCCGTCCCCGTCCCCGTCCCCGTTCGGGGATAAAAAAATGTCCCCTGTCGGGTCCCCGTCTCCATCGGGGAATCCCCGTCCCCGCTAAATTTTCCCCGTTTGCATTCCCCGCAGGTTTCCCCATCGGGTTCCCCATTTAAAACTCATGGGTTCCCCCCATTTAATAGAAAACTATAAGATATTATTAAAGTTATGTAAAAAATATGACATAAATATTACATATAATATCTTATAAATGTAAATTCTAAGGTAAAATTTTAAAAATAAAAGAAAAATTATTTAAACTTAGGTAAGATTTAAACAACAGCGGGGATTTCATACTCCCCATCGGGGATCCCCGCGGGGGTCCCCAACGGAGACAGGGCGGGGCGGGGATCGGGGTGGGGACTACTATCCCCGTCCCCGCGCGGGGAATCAATTTGCCCCCCATCCCCGTCCCCGTTCCTGTTCCCTTTTAAAATCCCCGTCCCCGTCCCCATCACGGGGATTTCCCGCGGGGAACGGGGAGTTCCCGTCCCATTGCCATCCCTAGTTGAGGATGTTCTAATAGCACTAAATTATGTAATTTTATAAACATTGAGAAATATCCCAAAAGTGACATATATTTGGCATTTAAAAGGATTCAATGTATACGAGAATCATATTTAGCATAAGTGTGTTATCACAAGACGATATCTTCATATAAATATCATTTTTAAATTACATAATTATTGTTGTATTTATCCATTATATGACTATTAAATTTAAGATGAGTGTCATATCAAAAATAATATTTTAGTCACTACACTCATCATCCTCCCCATTAAAATGACAATATCAATTTAATTTGAGTTATTAAGTAATTTTGATTAGTTAATTATCGAATGAAACTATATCAAAAGTTCGCATTTATTCGATTATTTCCTTCCAATCTCTTAATTTCTAAATCGTCAAACGTTAATCCAGTTTTATACCAAAATATGGGACTTTTTTTTTTTTTTTTTTGAGATCAAAATATGGGACTTTATAAATATAGTACTATGTATTCAAACAAAAAAAATGAAATGAATTTAATTATATTTTTTAACATAAAATTTGGGATATGTTTAGCAATTTTCCCACAAGTAAAAGTTACAAGTTAAGGATTTGATGATTTTTTTTGGGTATAAGTTCCAAATACTTCTAGATATTTGGCTTATCACTTAAAATTCATATCTACATTGTATATCCTTTTTTTTTTTGTTCTACATTGCATATCTTTAACATTCGTACATGACGTTTGTCTAAGAAGTTCTCCTTACCTAATACATATCCTTAAATCTACATTTCTTAACTTTCATGTAGTGGAAGCTTCATCTTTTTGAGCTCGAAGAGGAAATGGAGATTTGATCATCCCGTGCAAATATATTCTTTACGAGGTTGTAATTCTCTCTATTTCCTTTCCCTGCTCAGAAACAAGAGTAACCATTCTGAGCAAACTGTGGCTGTATACACACACCAGTGCAGGATGACAGAAGCAATGGGTGGAAAGTGTAGGCGGTTGGAGTATCTCCAAACCGTTTTGAGAGCAGGAAAGCTCTCCCAGAACCATGGCGAGGCATGAGAGACGATGAGCTGTCCAAGGAGTCCGGGATCCCTGGTTGTGTGTTTATCCTCATGAGCGGCTTAATTGGCGGAAACAAAACCTACTAGGGCGCTTTTCAAATGGTCAAAGCTGCTCTTAGATTCTGATTTCGCAAATCTGGATAACTCGTATCCCAATTACATTGGTTTTTCCCCTACTCATCCCCAGTACATCCAAATGGATGGGCGTCGCTTCAGCATATGATCATTGAAGGCCTAGAGAATTCTAGGTCTGAATAAGCAATATCATTGGCAAAAGATATTGCGTTCAGTTGGATTAGAACCAACCACGCTACCTTCAAGAAAACCGGCACAATGCATGAGAAGTACAACGTGCAGAAATGGAGAGATTTTAGAGGAGGTGTAGAATACACATCACATACGGGTTTCGGCTGGACAAATTTGTTTAATTTATGTCTTTAGAAAATTTATGTTTAGATTTGATAGGGTAGCTATGAATATGCAGATTGTTTGATTGAATTGAAGCCTGGTGTTGATAGGTGATGAATTGATAGATGATAGAAAACATAATCCATGATAGATTGATAGGGTAGCTAGAGTAGAGAGACTCCTACTTATATACCCAAATCGGAATTCATGATTTTTGATGTGAGATACAAGTGTCCCATATCACTCATACTCTTATAATAACATGGTTGTGTAATACCTTCGTTGTTTCTCATTGCAAATTATTCGCAAAGTGGATCAGATCAATCCAATGCTTGTTGGGCTGGCTCGGATTCGACAAGGTCTATTTTAAGTTTTTAACCCAACCAAAAATTCTATATATAAGACGTTATTTTTTTCTATTAGTAATATGATTTACAAAAAAAAAAATATATTATAATTCAATTTCTTTCATTATGTAGAAAAATATTTCTTATTCAACCATATTCAAACACATGTTCAATCTCATAACCGGGCTCTCTCCATTGTTGCCTGCCCCTACTACAACTCTCAGATCTGACTGACTTGAATTAATCTTTTCGGTTGAATTGTAATATATACACTCAAGATAGGTGCTATATAAATTCAAATAGACGAATCATAAACCTGTTCATTATATGACTTTTAAATTCAAGACAAGTATCCTATCAAAAATAATATCTTACACTCATCCTTCTCCCCATTACAACGACAATATCAATTTAATTGGACTTATATTAAGTAAAATTTTGATTAGTTCATCATCGATTGAAACTATATCAAAAGTTCGCATTTATTTCCTTCCAATCTCTTAATTTCTAAATCGTCAAATGTTACTCCAATTTTATACCAAATATGGAACTTTATAAATAATATTAAATATTCAAGCAAAAAAAAATATGAAATGAATTTAATAATAATTTTTAACATAAAATTTGGGATATGTTGTTGATCTTAGAGGAGATTAGAGAAATCAAGAAGGGAGAAAGAGAGGGAAACTGAAATTTGTTATTGATAAAATGTTCAACTTGTTCTTACAACACATATGAAAGCCTATTTATAGAGTAGCTGTACAATCCCGACTTATGATCAATGTATGTATACCAACACCCCCCTCAAGTTGGTGGTGATTCTGGAGACATCAACCCCAACTTGGGCAGGATAGAGGAGTGATGAGGCCCATGTAATGGCTTGGTGAACACATCCACCAGCTGAGAATGAGTGGGCACATGTTGGAGCTTGATCAGGCCAGCCAGCAGTTGTGATCGAACATAGTGACAGTCTATGTCAATATGCTTAGTCCGTTCGTGGAAGACCGGATTCTTAGCAATGTAGATGGCAGATTGGCTGTCGCATTTGAGGGGAATTGGAGTGATATCAGGGACCTCCATTTCATGAAACAAACGACTCAACCAAGCAAGCTCTGTAGTTACTCTTCTCATTGATCTATATTCAGCCTCAGCTGAAGATAAGGAGATGGTAGCTTGCTTCTTTGACTTCCAAGACACAGGAGAACCACCCATGGTGATGTAATAACCACTAATTGAACGCATGGTAACTGGACAAGAGGCCCAATCTGAGTCACATAAAGCCAGAAGCTGAAAACTCTGTGAATTGTCAAGAAGAATCCCCAGCTCAGGAGTGCAATGAAGATACTGAATTGCATGCATTGCAGCTTTCCAATGAGCTTCAGTTGGAGACTGCATGAATTGACATAAGTGTTGGACTGTAAAGGACAAGTCAGGCCGAGTATTGGTAAGAAAATTCATCTTACCAACAAGCTGGCGATATGAAGAAGGATCTTGTAGTAGTTTGCCATTAGAATCCCCAAGTTTGAGAGCTGGATCAAGGGGGCTCAAAGTAACTCGAGCTGATTCTTTAGGAAAGTTCTCGAGAAGCTCAATGCCCAAAAAATAGTTTAATGAACCCAGGTCTTTGATACTAAACTGCTCATCCAGAGTCTGTTTCAAAGCAGAAATCCCTTGCAAATCATTGCCAGTAACAACTATATCATCAACATACACCACCAAGAACACACATAGACCATTGTGTTTCTTATGAAATAATGAGTAATCATTAAGGGACTGAGTGTAGCCTTGAACAATCAATGATTCAGACAGTTTACTATACCACTGGCGAGATGCCTGTTTAAGGCCATAGAGTGACTTATTTAGCTTACAAACTTTGCCTGGATGGATGTGTTGAAGGCCAAGAGGAATCTTTATGAACACTTCAGTGTCTATATCACCATGCAAAAAAGCATTGTTGACGTCTAACTGAGAGAGAGACCAACCCTTTTTGACAGCAACAGCAACCAAACTTCTAATGGTTGTCATTTTTGCCACTGGAGAAAAGGTCTCTTGGTAATCAATTCCAGCCTTTTGAGTACACCCTTTGATGACCAGACGTGCCTTATATCTCTCAAGACTTCCATCAGCCTTAAACTTCAGTTTGTATACCCATTTGGAGCTAATTGGCCTCTTACCCTTAGGAAGATCAACAATCTCCCAAGTATTGTTCTTATGAAGAGCATCCAATTCTGATTGCATGGCCTGTTGCCATTCAGAGCTAACCACAGCCTCTTCATAACAGCAAGGTTCAATCAAAGGTGCTAGGTTGGTCAGTAGTTGTTGAGAAGCCAGAGTGAGGGCATTAAAAGAGAAACATTGCAATTGGGAGACAAGGTTACAGTGGTAATCCTGAAGGTAAGCTGGAGGAACAGAAGTTCTGGAAGATCTTCTAGGAGGATTATGAATTGGTGGAGGAATATGTGGGTGAGTTGAGGGAGAAGGCTGTTCAGTAGGTGTAGGATCTGTAGCAGGGATGGGCATGTAGGGATTATGAGAAGGCAATAGAGAAGGATTGCCAAAGGGAAAAATGTTTTCATGAAAGACCACATCTCTAGATAGGATAATCTGTTTACTGGATAGGCAAAGAAGTTTGTAGGCTTTCTTATCTGGTGGGTAACCAAGGAAGACACAAGGGGATGCCCTGGGCATGAACTTGGTCCTACCAGCAGGAGAAGTGGAGGCATACACCAAACACCCAAAGGTTCTCAAGTGGGAATAAGAAGGAGGACTACCATAAAGCTTCTCATGAGGAGAGACATTGCCAAGTATTTTGGAAGGGAATCTGTTGATGAGGTATGTAGCAGTCAAGAGACACTCACCCCAAAATCTTATAGGAACAGATGACTGAAATAGCAGAGCTCTAGCTGTCTCCAATAGGTGTTTATGTTTCCTTTCTACCACACCATTCTGTTGAGGAGAATAAGCACAAGAAGATTGATGAATGATGCCTTTAGACTTGAAGAACTCAACACCCAAAGTACTGAAACCAAGGTCAGGAGCATTATCTGATCTGACTACCTTGACCAATCTTCCAAACTGAGTGTGCACTAACTGAATAAAGGCCTGCAGGGTAGGGAAAGCATCTTTTCTAGATTTCAACAAATGAGTCCAAGTGACTCTAGTAAAGTCATCAATAATTGTCAGAAAATACTGAAATCCATTGTATGTATGGGAATTATATGGACCCCATGTATCCACATGTATCAAATCAAATGCACAAGTAGTAGTGATAGAACTACTAGGAAAGGGAGATCTCTGATGCCTAGCTTTAGCACAGATCTCACAAGCTGAGACTGTCTCTTTATTTACATCACAAGAGAAAAGAGTCTTAAGCTTGTATAAAGGAAGATGGCCTAAACGAGAATGCATTAAACCAATATCAGACACTGCAGAATTGACTGAAACAGTATGAAAAGAATCATTTGATGGCTGTGCTGTGATCAGCTTATTCTTATGGATGATTGATGGAGGGGCTGAGAATGCATATAGCCTGTTGTGAACTCTACCAAGCTCCAGATGGCTCTTCAGAGAAGGGCCCTGCAACCAGCACATGGAAGATAAGAAGCAAACAATGCAATCTAGCTGAGCAGCAAGCTTGGGTACTGATAATAGATTGAACTTGAAGACAGGCACAAAGAATACACCATTAAGTGTCAATTCTGAAGAAACTCTTACTGTGCCCATCAAAGAAACAGATACTGAACTGCCATTAGGTAAACTGATCTGAATAGGTTGAAGCAAAGGTTTCAAATCCGTGAAGAAATCCAGATTGTGACACATATGATCACTGGCCCCCGTATCAACTATCCATGTGAATTTATCAAACAAAATGCCAGAAGAATTTGTTTGAAGAGAAGAAGAAAAGCAAGAAATACCAGCAAAATTTCCATAGCTTGGAGTGGTGCCAAGAGACGATGGGGAAGATCGCTGGAGAAGAGCAATAAGCTGTGTGTACTGATCAGCTGACAAGCCTGGAATAGCTGAGGAAGACGGTGGAGAAGACGAAGATGGAGCATCGTCTGAAGTCAGTGAAGAATTTGCAGAGCTCTTGTTCTTGGAGCCAAGAGGATAACCATGAAGTTTGTAGCAACGGTCGACCAAATGTCCCAATCTGTTACAGTGGGAACACAGATGCCTTTGTTTATTGCCATTGTGACGATTCTGATTAACCGAATCTTTAGAAGAATCGGATTCCTTTGAGGATGAAGAATTGGAATCCCTGGGAGGTTTGACAGTAACGGAATTCGCAGCAGCATCAATTGGAGATTTGCAAGATTTCATGGATCGCTGTGTTTCTTCTTGAGAAAGAAGAAAGTATGCTTGATTGATATCCGGAAGTGGAGAATTCATGAGAATTCCACTTCGAATCGGAATGTATGAATCATCAAGCGCCATTAAGAACTGAAAAAGGCGCCGATCTTGCTCATCTCGCTTGATTGCCTGAGTGAAAGCACAAACACCAGGACAAGAGCAATCCGGAACAGCTCGGAGCGAATCTTGTTCCTCCCATATCTTCTTGAGACGAGTGAATAGACCAGAGATTGAATCCGCACCTTGCGAAATTGAGTAAAATTGTTGCTCAATTGCGAATTTCTGCGCGCCACTGGAATGAGAGAAACGAGCAATAAGATCAAGCCAGATCAATCGCGCATTGCGAGCTCCCACGAAGCTCTCGGCGATGTCCTTTGTCATGGCATTGATCAACCAAGAAACGACCATGTCGTTGCAGCGGATCCAGAAACGCAGAGTCGGAGAATCAGGAGCTGGACGTGGAAGCTCACCATCGACAAATCCGAGTTTGTTCTTCGCCGATAGAGCAATTTCCATGGCGTGACGCCACGCAAAGAATCCAGATCCATCGAAGACCTTCGTTGTAAGGATGCAGCCTGGATTATCTGAAGGATGCAGGTACAAAGGATCATTGTGATCGATTGTGGGAACTGGTGGAGGAGCGAGAACTTGCTCCATAGCCAGAGTGAATGAAAGCGGAAGATGAAAACCAGAAAATCGTTAAGCTGATACCATGTTGATCTTAGAGGAGATCAGAGAAATCAAGAAGGGAGAAAGAGAGGGAAACTGAAATTTGTTATTGATAAAATGTTCAACTTGTTCTTACAATACATATGAAAGCCTATTTATAGAGTAGCTGTACAATCCCGACTTATGATCAATGTATGTATACCAACATATGTTTAGCAATTTTCGCACAAGTACAAGTCGAAAGCATGACGTTTCGTAAAAAAGATGAAAAACGGCGTCGTTTCTAGTTTCCTTTTGCACTCAGCTCGCAAAGCTAACCATTAACCAAGGTAGCGAGAATACAAGTGCATAATGTTTAGGGCGGCGAAGGGGTTGAACTTGCTGAACCATAAGCTTTTCGTCTTCACCTTCCCCTCCTCTCTCCGTCACCATCTTACACCCATGGCCGCCGCCGCCTCCGCCGCTAACGGAAGCAATGAAGTTCGCTCCCTCTCTACCAACTCCCCTGCAACTAAACGGGTAGGCACTCACAACGGCAGCTTCCACTGCGACGAAGCGCTCGGCTGCTTCATGATTCGCCACTCCGACAAGTTCTCCGGTGCCGAAATCATCCGGAGTCGCGATCCGCAGGTTACTTCTCTCTCCTCATGAAAACGACGGAATTGATTCATTTCCTAATCAATTTTATCAGATGCATTTAGAAGCTTTTAGGAATTGGAAATTGTGTTTTGATTTGTGTTGTTTTTAGGAATTGGAAGTTGTGTTTTGATTTGTGTTGTTTGAAGGTGTTGGAAACTCTGGATGCGGTGCTGGATGTTGGAGGAGTGTATGATCCGAGCAGGTACCGGTTTGATCACCATCAGAAGGGTTTTGAGGAGGTTTTTGGACATGGATTCTCCACTAAGCTCAGCAGTGCTGGTCTTGTGTACAAGGTATTTGATTTGCCATCACTTTTGAATACACCGAATAAAGATTGGATTGATTAGATAACGATTCTAGGTTTAATTGTCTTAATTGTTACGAGATTTCTTGAAACCAGCTTCGTTCATGATATTTGACAGTTTCTAGGTTGCTATACTATTCAGCTTTGTTGTTATTGATCTTTCGAAAGAGATTTGCTTGCTTGGTTTCTGCATTCCTGCTAGGCATTATATTTAACTTTCCTTTTCTTGATTTTTGACCTCTTAGCATTTTGGAATGGAGATAATTGCAAAGGAGCTGCAGGTTGATCAAGAGCATCCCGATGTATTTAGGTTGTTCATAGCTGTCTACAAGAGCTTCATGGAGGTATCCAATTTCCCCTCTTACCTTTCACCATTCGAGTTATTCGATCTTGGTATTATGTGTATCTTTTTTTTAGAGTAGTTGAGGAATGACTATAGAATTTTCATCCGTGGATGAAATTCAAGATTATATTCGTCATCCTTGTTAAGTTCAGCACATGACAGATGGATAATTTAGCAACTCAGTCTGTTGTAGCTGTGATTGATCTTCCGTTACTGACTTTGAATCTCGAAATATTATCTGCATATTTGCTAATAATTTACAAGGGACACATAGGTTTATTGTGAAGCCTTGGTTCATTCATTTGTAGTGTTCTTTAGTTCTTTATTTGACGTTTCTCAATATGGATACAGGCAATTGATGCAATTGACAATGGAATCAGTCGGTATGACACTGACCTACCTCCTAGATATGTCAACAATACACATCTATCCACAAGAGTAGGAAGGTTGAATCTGGATTGGATTGATCCTGATCAGTCCGCTGAGAAGGAGAATGAAGCGTTTCACAGAGCCATGAATCTGGCTGGTGGCGAATTCTTAGATGTGAGCTTCCTTGCATTACTCGCACATTGCAAACATTATCTATCCATATTGGTTTTACAAAGTGTTTTCGCAATTTTAGTCTGTCAGGTTTCACGTAAAATCATGGTTGCCAGCTCGATCTATCGTTATGAAGTGTGTTTCAGCAAGAAAGGATGTCGATCCTAGTGGAGAGATTGTTGTCCTGCAACAGTTTTGCCCTGTAAGTGCAAAATCTACGCTCTCTCGTGTACTTCATTCTTTCTATTGTCATATCAGTTGCTGATGTAACAAAAAACATGACATGGTGGGGTGTGATTTGCAGATCATAACTAGGATTTGATGAGTTTTTTTTTTTTTTTTTTTTTGCACAAGTTCCAAATACTTTTAGAGATTTGGCTTAGTACTTAAAATTCCTATGTACATTGCATATCCTTGACATTCATACATGAAGTTTGTCTACGAAGTTCTCCTTACAAATTCCTAAATCTACATTTCTTAACTTCCATGTAGTGGAAGCTTCATCTTTTTGAGCTCGAGGAGGAAATGAAGATTGATCCTCCCGTCAAATACGTTCTTTACGAGGTAGTACTTCTCTCTATTTTGTTTTCCTGCTCAGAAACAAGAGTTGTCATTCTGAGCAAACATTGGCCGTATATACACACCAATGCAGGATGACAGAAGCAAGGGGTGGAGAGTGCAGGCGGTTGGAGTATCTCCAGACCGTTTTGAGAGCAGGAAGGCTCTCCCAGAGCCATGGCGAGGCATGAGAGACGACGAGCTGTCCAAGGAGTGCGGGATCCCTGGCTGTGTGTTTATCCACATGAGCGGCTTCATTGGTGGAAACAAAACCTATGAGGGCGCTCTTCAAATGGCCAAAGCTGCTCTGAAATTCTGATTTCGCAAATCTGGATAACTCGTATCCCAATTACATTGGTTTTCCCCCTACTCGTCCCCAGTAACAACACTATACAAGCTGATCTTGGCAATCTTAGATGAATTTTGTCGTTACAGATTAGTAGATTGTTAGTTAGCTGCTGTACTATTTGGAAAGATTCACCAATTCAATACTCTACTTGGTCGAAATTGTGTGTTTGATTGAGTTCAAGGGTTTGGTGTTCGAAGTTGGTTGAGATTATGAATCTCGATACACAGATGCACCATTCTACAAGTTGGTCTGGTATGTGATTCATGTTAGATGGGCTGATAGACAGCAATGAGTTATGTTCATCAAAGTGTATGTTGTGACAGGTAGGTTTTGCAACCAACATTTCTACATAAAAGTGAATGGTTTTTTTTTGATGCTGTTGCACTTTATAGCACATCAGCACATGCTAGTTGAATAAATAAGTAAACATGGCAAGTGACAGTCTTCATTAGATTCCAAGAACAAGGAAAGCCTCACCGACACACAATTTCTTCCCATTTGGTAGAATAGCACTCATCTAATGTGAAATGGAAGTATAGTATATTGGACTTTGGTTACATGGTTGAAAAATAGTCAAAAACTTTAGAAGTTGTTTTACTGTTTTATCGGATTTTGATTCGAGTATGAGTTACAAATAACCAAGTTTCGTTGTCATTGATAGAGTCTGCTTTATTTGATAACAGTGACAAAACGCTACTTAACCCGTTAGCTGAAACGCTAAATCTATCGTAACAAATACGATTTACGAAACGGTACCTTGAAGGCTACTTTAAATATTTCGCGAAACTCGCTCTAAAGTTTTCACTCTAATTGGACTATTTATTCACAACTTTAAAAGTTCGAGCTATTTTAGGTAATTATTCCCAAAATTGGGGCCTGTTTTGTATAATTTGAGCTTTACCGACTGCCAAATTTAGCAGAGAAATTCTACGCGTACACAGTCGGTGGGGTATTGCAGTCGCAAATCCACACTCCCAAGCATCTATAAATGTCACTCTTTCTCCCCAAGCTTTGCCGAAAACCAGATCGATCAACTATCAAAGATCGATTTTGGGAATTTTGAATTCGGATCTGAGGGGAGAGCAATGGAGATGTTTTACTGGCTGGTGTTCGGGGCAATGGCTGCGGTGGTTGCAGCTTTGGAGCTCAGCAAAAGCAGCAAAGATCGAATCAGCACCACTCCCGCTTTCAACGCCTTCAAGAACAGTTACTTGCTTGTCTACTCCCTCATGATGGGTACTTTCACATCTCAATCTCTTCCGACTGTTGTTATTCTTGATTTTTAATTTTAGTTGTTTCTGTGAATTGAATTCTGTGTAGATCTAGGATTTCTGTGGGATTGGGATTGTGGATTGGCTTGGTTCATGCAATTGATTGATTGATTGATTGAATCCTGAAATCTGGAATTGGCTCAAAGCTGGACTTTTGTGGTGTTTGGTTTGACTGTATGAACTTGATTTTGTTGTTACTTTAAGGGGTCGTTTGGTATAACTTTGGGTGTTGGGTTGGAATGCCATTCATGGAGTTGTATACTTGTATGTAGTTGATGTCTGTTAAGCTTAAGCTTCTAATTTTTGGAATCACCCAAACGGGAAGTTGAGCCCAGGTAGGTTTTGATGGCCTTAAATTGGTTCATCTAACCCTTGAAGGCTTGATAGCTAGGACAGAACCCCAAAAGTCTTAGCTTTGATCAACTAAGTACTAAAATTTTGCATACTATGGGGATTTTAGGTAATTCAAATGACATGATAATAGGAAGTTGTGGTGATTGTTCTTTAGATTTTTAATTAATTCATTTTGAGTACTAGTTTAATCCAAGTTATATTTTGGTGAGCTATTTCTCCTTGGTTCTGATCCGGTTGATCTGTCAGTAAATTTGATAATATTCTCTCACTAAATTGCCATTCATCTACAACATTGTCTGACTACACTCTCAGAAATCAGAACTGGTGTAATAAGTCCCATTTTTGTCCAAAATGTTTCTATGGACAAATGGTGGGCGTCTGGGCGCTATAATTGAGATGCAATCAAATCTGCCTATTGAGTTCTACAAAAACTCTACTGAATCCTGTTCCATTTGCCTTAATTGTAAAAGTTCAAAGGCTGAGTTCAGCCGCTTTATGATTGTTCCCTTTCTTTTGTAGTTATGAGCTTCTGATAATGGCTAGTTTTTCAGTTAATACTTTCTGTGATTTCCATCCTTGTATCTACATTTTCCCAATACAAATCATACAGCATCCATCAACTCTTGTTTCAAAAATTGTTTGTTTCTAGCTCAAAGTTCAAACTAATATTTCGAAATTCTTTGTCAACAGCTGGTGATTGGTTGCAAGGACCTTATGTTTACTACCTCTACAGCACGTATGGTTTTTCGAAAGGGGAGATTGGACAGCTTTTCATTGCTGGTTTTGGTTCATCCATGTTGTTTGGGACAATCGTTGGGTCACTTGCTGATAAACAGTAATAGTTTGTGTTTTCCCTGCATATGAGATTGCATAATTTAATCTTATCTACATATCTATGGTTCTGATATGTTACTTTTTATAGGGGTCGGAAGAGGGCATGTGTGACATACTGTATTACTTATATATTGAGCTGCATTACCAAGCACTCCCCTCAATACAAAGTTCTAATGCTCGGGCGTATATTGGGTGGCATAGCAACTTCTCTTCTGTTTTCAGCTTTCGAGTCATGGCTCGTCGCAGAGCACAACAAAGTGAGACATTCTCATCTCTCAAACCGTAATAATTTACCATTGGTTATAAGCTGTTTACCTGGTGATAGTACGGAGGATTAATTTTAAGATTCCTACATGACATTATATCTGTTTGTATCTGCAGCGCGGCTTTGAACAACAATGGCTCTCCTTGACCTTTTCCAAGGCCATATTCTTGGGGAATGGTCTAATTGCAATTTTGGCTGGTTTATTTGGGAATTTACTTGTTGACACTCTTGGTTTCGGCCCTGTTTCACCTTTTGATGCTGCTGCTTGCTTCCTTGCCATTGGAATGGCGATCATAATGTCTTCATGGACTGAGAACTATGGGGATCCTTCTGAAAACAAGGACTTGCTTATGCAATTCAGGGGCGCTGCAGTTGCTATTGCTTCTGGTATGTTTTTTGATGTCAGTCACTTAACGTTTACCTGATGATCAATAAACTTTTGAGCACTTGCATATTTTGTTCCGGGGTTTAGTTCTCTTCTTAATGTTTCTCGCCCGTGCTTATGGGAGAGTGATTTTATCTTTTGTTTCATGCATTCAGATGAGAAAATCGCATTGCTTGGGGCTATACAGTCTCTGTTTGAAGGTTCAATGTACACGTTTGTATTCTTATGGACGCCGGCTTTGAGTCCAAATGATGAGGAAATTCCCCATGGTTTCATCTTCGCGACATTTATGTTGGCTTCGATGTTGGGGAGCTCTATTGCGTCACGATTGATGTCCCGCTCTAACATTAGAGTTGAGGGCTATATGCAGATTGTTTTCGCCGTGTCTGCTGTCTCTCTCATGCTCCCAATCTTGACTAGTGTACGTTCATCTTTCCATTTACATCATTCTTATTTGTTTAAAGTTGCTTCTTCTTTTTGAACTTGACTTAAAAATATTGAAACAGTTGTTCGTAGCGTCATCCGAAGTGAAAGGTACGGGCATATCATTCTCGGGGTGCCTTCAACTCCTTGGCTTTTGCGTATTCGAGGCCTGTGTGGGCATATTCTGGCCTTCCATCATGAAAATGAGGTCACAGTACATCCCTGAAGAGGCACGAAGCACGATCATGAACTTCTTCCGTATTCCTCTCAACATCTTCGTGTGCATTGTGCTGTACAACGTAAGCATTTTCTAATCTCCCAAATCCTAAGTAGTTACATGAGCTCATTTGCGTAAACTACGAAACATCACTAATCTTCCTTCTGCTTATAGAACTAAATCAAGGCTAATCCTTTCGTGGTTGTAGGTTAATGCGTTCCCAATCACCATCATGTTTGGTATGTGCTCGATCTTCCTCTTCATGGCATCTGTCCTGCAAAGGCGACTGATGGTCATATCCGAAAGCCCAAGGACAAGTAAGTCTCTATTTTCAAAATTCTTACAGTAGTTAGCAGTAGTTGTCGCTGTTGTCGTTGATATTCACCCTCCATTGCAGAACCACAAGATTGGACTGCGATGAGGGAGAAAGAATCAGAAGACGAGCCTTTGACTGCTTGACTCTATATGAAGTTGAAAGTATCTCATCAACATCAGAGATCACTTTATTTACAAGGATCATAGAAGTGCAAATTGGCATTCCCCCAACCTTGAAGAAATACAGATATCGTCATTACACACAAATCACCGGTTCTCACAAAATCAATTGCCATTCCTTCAAGAGGCATAGAGCAACCAAGGGTCAGTTTGTTGGTACTCACCCTTTCACTATCACAGTTCGTTGGTTAACACAATGATTCTGCAGTATTTATTTTTTAGGTATATACTTGATGCCAATGTAGAAGGTAGGGGACTTCGCGGTCTTTCCATTTTATGATGTATGCATTTCGTAGTTGCTATTAAGTTGAATTTGTATGTCATGTTCGTTCAGTGTTCCCCGCTGCCTCTTGTAATACGACAACCGAAATTGATCGGTTCACGCTATCGGAAACGATGATGTTAACTCATTGTTTAGAGGTTGCCATTGGGGTTGCATTTCAGTTTCCAGGGCCATTGTTTCATTTAAAGTGGTGGGAGGATCAACTCTTGGCTGCAGCATGTGTTTTAGATATACCAAACAATGAGCAATTTCAAACATAAACAAGAACACTACCACACCATTACCAAAAGAGGGAACTTTGGTTGGATAAGCTATTATGAATTTGAGTTTCTACAAGTGTAGGATATATACATGTTCATGTACATTTAAAAATTGTGGCGGTTTTATCAATCTCTAAATAACGTCACGTTATAATACATTATTTTATCTCGGTTTATGTGAGTGCTTGATTAATTATATTACTCTCTCGGTTAATTTTTTTTTCACATTTTTAAGAAAGCAAATAAAAGTAAACAAAAATACACTTATATTCCTAATTATTACTTTTTTTATCCTTAAGACGGGCTAGGCTCGTGATTTTATTGAAAGCAATTAAGCTGAGTTTGCAAGATTAAGCTCCAAAGTAGGAACTAATACATCAGGGGAGAATAAAATTCTTCAAAAACAGAGTTTGAATCGAAAGCCAATTGTGCGAGTGCATCTACTGCATTGTTTGCCTGTCTGCGGACGTGAATGACCTTGACATCCCAAAAGTTGTTGTCGATCAGCTTGCGGCATTCCTCCACGAGGTAGAAGTCCAGGTGGGTTGAAATCAGTCTATCACCCAGGAGAGTACATAACACCGATGAATCAGATTCAAGAATTAGTTTGTTGTAGCCTCTTCTAGCTCCCACCCTTAGCCCATGTAATGCCGCCCATAGTTCCGTTGTGAGTGCCGAAGCAAACCCGCATCTAAACATGAGTGTGCCCAGGAACTCACCAGTGCTATTTCTAAATAAGCCTCCACCCCCGACCACGCCTGGATTCCCTTTGGATGCGCCATCGATGTTGAGTTTTACCCAATCAATCGGTGGCGCTGTCCAAACGGTTAGAGCCAGTTGCAAAGGGGCAGGAGGGCCATGGGGAAGATCTGCACTCCGCCGGGCTTGTGTGGAGTTCGTCGCGAATTTTGTCGCTCTCCTTGCTATTCCTTTATGGTTGTCTTTCTGTTCAAAGGCCAGTAGGTTTCTTGTTTTCCAGACAATCCACAACATGTTTGCAAATACAGCAACCCACTCTGGCCCCTTCTTGATGTTTGCAAAGATCCACTCCTGAATAGATTGACAGTCGAAGAAACGTTGGACGCCATACTCACCCAGCAGCTCCTCCCATTCGTGATGAACAACATCGCAGTCACAGAGCACATGGATACCGGACTCGACTCTTGAGCATCTTGGGCATGCGTCGAAAGTTGTAAGATGGCGACGAACCTTAGTACCATTCGAGAGGCAAGCGTCATGAACAACAATGAAGACAAAGGCCCGGACACGCTGTTGGACGGGGAGCTTCCAAATTCTCCGCCATTCACCCATAGCACTACCAGGTATGTTGTGGCTGATGAGTTGTTGTATTGTCGAGCCGGTGGAAAAGTTGTCTGACGGAGAAAGACCCCAATACAACTTGTCTCTTGCTCGGGGATCGTTGTTGATGAAAACGGATTGGAGCCTTGTAAGGATATCAGTAGGCAGGTAGCCTGAGAGAATGTCCCAATTCCAAAAATTGTCCGACCACAACTCCGCCACTGTATATCCGTTGAGTTCTTCAGGAACTTCCGAGGTTGCCTTGTCAATCAAAGGTTGTTCCGTTAGCCATTATTTATTTTTTTATCAAATTTTTCAGGAACTTTTGAGGTTTTGCACGTTTTTTAAGAACTTAAAAAAGATGGTAAAATATTTATTTTTTTATCAAATTTTTTTTAACAATTTCATACTTCTTACTAATAAGTACGGAGTATCACATTATTAAAAAAAATTGATAAAAAATTAATATTTAAACATCTTTTTTAAGTTTTTAAAAAACGTGCAAAATCTAAAATGACTTATATTGTTGAACGGAGGTAGTACTTTACTTTCCACTTTATTGAAAACTACGATTAGCAAATCCCTAATCATTACAAATGACTTATATTGTTGAACTGAGGGCAGTACTTTACTTTTCCATTGAAAACTACAATTAACAAATCTCTAATCATTACAAAAGTAATTATGGAAAATGAACACTAAAATACCTAAAATGACAGATTTTTCTTAACGAAGGGAGTATTATTTTATCTGGATTTTTACGAGTTTTTTAACCGTGGCATAAACCGAGGTAAAATAGTTGTACAAAGCAAATTTACGAAGAGTCTCCTAATATAAGGGTGAATTTGCTTAATTTCAGAATTTATGGACGATTTTGTGCAAAATATCCTACTTTAATGGTGGTTAATTGTAAAATACAAAATGTACGATTTTTTTAACAACGGTCAACCGATGGGATAACCGTTGACCATGTCGCCGGGTGCGGCGGTGCACGACGCAAAGTCGCAGCCGTCGATCTTATTCCCCCACCACGTCAGCGAAATCCCCTCATACCCCAAACACAGATAAAGCGCCACCGCCATGAACGCCACGCCGGCGTCTAGAGCGCCGGACAGGAGGTAGTTGTGCCGCTTCCACCACCCCGGTGCGTACCTGAAAGCCACGAACCCCGACATGAACCCCACGACGATCCACGCCGTGTAGTTTATCGCCGTCGCCGGTGGCATGTCCCGCGTCGCGCCGATCAGCACCGGCATGTTGATCAGCCGGATCCAGTGCTGGTTTGGGAACGCCCTGGTGGCGGCCCAGACAAGGATTGGGGCCACTGCGCCGCCGAGGAAGTACCAATTGATGGCGTTGTAGACGCCCTCGTCGCCGAAGATTTTACGCGGGCCGATTAGTCCCCAGATGATGGAGGCGTCGTAGAAGACGGTGTCGACTGGACAGGTCCAGACGCCGGAGGACTTGTCGCAGATTCCGTCGACGGTTTCCATTAGCCACCACGCCGTGCTCAGGTACACCAGCGTGGCTATGAGCGTGCCAACGACCTGCACACAGGTAAAGAACGATCTAATTGAAGGTAATTGATGGAGGTTTTTGTGGTTGATTACAGTGCAGTTTAGGTGTTTGTGAAAATGTCTGAATGAGATAATGTTAATGACAAGACTGTTAATTAGATTGTAGATTAGGGGTTTGTGGAAAGGTCTGAACGAGGGAATGTTAGTGACGAATTAGGGTTCATTGTAGAGGTGTTTAATGGTGAGATTATTTAGGCAGGTTGTTGTGAACTCACCTGTGCCATGAACATTGTTCGTGGAGGGATTTTCATGTAGTGTCCGAGCTTGAAATCTTGTAGGAAGTTGATAGCTTGCTTCATACTGATGTGTCCATAGACCTTGAAGCACATGTTGGCTACTGGATATCCTGGGTAGATGTAACCAATTACGTATTCTGTAATGATGTTCAAAGCCGGTTTCTGTTGCCATCAATCCAGGAGAAAACACAATCAGTGGAAAGTTGTATTAAACCGGAAACTTACATTGTGCAAATTGTTAAAATTGAGTTGCTACCTGATTTGTGATGGCAGTGATGATCCCAATAGGAAGTGTGAAGGTGAATGCTATTGCGCAAGCGAGTAAAACGCCCCACCATGGCAGCTGGAGTTGAGATTTGTAGTACTCGCAGGCAAAGATGGTGAATGCAATATTGACAACAAGTATGAGACGGAACCACCACTCAGGTACTTCTCTATACCTTCTCATGAGCTTAGTGTGTATGTCCAATTTCTTCTCTTTAAAGCTCATCTTGCTCCGCTCCCAAATTTCTCTGCATATAACCACCATGGTAGATTTAAGATTCATTCACATAGTTGCCAATTTCAGTTTGTTACCGAAGGAAGTATAGATATCATTTGATTTTGATACCTGCCATGAAATAGAATCACATGTACAATTGTTGCACTCAGTGCAGCGAAACCCATACCATACGTCATTGCAAAGAACGTACTTAGGTAAAGATGACCTTGTTTCTCATAGGCCTCTTCATTAAAGTGGAAGTTGGAGTCCACAATTTCTGAGATATTATAGACTAGACCTTTTGATGTGAAGAGGCTACTTGAATATATGGGAAAGGTCTTGGCTTTGTAAACATTAAGCCAGTAGCAAATCGGGGTTATAACATACATCACAATTACGAACCCTGCAGCCACATTCGCTGTAGCAAACCATGGGCTAGCTAGAGGGCTGCCAAGGTAAGCTGAGATCGTGGCCCAGTCCAAACCAATAGCTGCTATGCCGAGCCCTTTCAGGCCAGAACCAAGCTGGTTCGCCAGGACTGATGTGGGAAATACCCAGCAGATCCAGGAGAGGGAAATTAACATCTCAAACAGGTAGCCGGGAAAGACATAGTAGGCGAAGCTGCATACGAAGGCAATGAGGAAGAACTGAGTCCGTGTAAGTCCTCCTTTCGGCCTTTCTTCCTTCTCATGCAATGCTCTGTGAATTGGCATAAAAATGGTTTAGTATTCAAAGCCCTACTCACATTGATGCTACTGTTTTGATTTCTCTATTGGCGATTTTCATACTTTGCCTTTTCAATTTCCCCTTCCTAACTATTTTTACTTGTTTTCATGTTATACTAAATGTTCTAAAAACGCTTGGCGGGTGCTTGACGGTAGGGCAAAGTCAAGGGTCTAGGCAGGGTCTAGGCGGATTTCATGGTGGCTAGGTTTAGGGGTCTAGGCATTTTTGTCTATTGTCCGAAAGGGGTCTAGGCATTTTTGTCTATTGTCCGAAAAATCTGTTGATTTTTCGGACAGAGACAGGTGAATTGTTTCAGACCTTAAAAAGGGTTGGAAGATATGATTGAGTTATGTTCAATAATTCAAACGTGTAGTTGTCTTCTTCCCCATAAATGAATAGATGCTATTTTGAAGTCTATATTCATATTCACATTACCTGAACAGGGAAACTTGAACAAGATTGCCCGGCCACCACATCTCCGCCGGCTCCACCAGATACCGCCGGAAAATCCCCGCCCATCCGAACCCCAGCACCTACCGGACAAGCATACAATCATCATTGTAGAATGTCTTGTTAACCATGAAAGAGCATTTCGGCTTACCTGCGTTGTGATGCAGATGATGAAGGAAACAAAGAAGGTGATATCCTTCTTGTAGAACATCTTAACAACTGTGACAATATGAATAGCATAGACAGAGCCGGCCCCTGCATTCGCGAAGATGGTGATCAGCACATGCTCCTTGACATTGAAGGGGCCCGGGTTGAGGCTGAACTCGAACCGGGTCCCCTTGAAGAAGACGCGGTCAGGGAGCTTAGAGGCCATGAGCTGGCCAAGGGGCACCACCGCGATCTGGGCTGAGATGGCGGTGATGGTGAGTGGCTCCCTCCGGTACCAGAAGAACTGGTTAAGGAAGGAGAGCACAGCGCAGGAGACCGCCCCTAAGACCCACATCCGGAACGTCAACACGGGCAGAGTTGGATCATCGGTTGCAGGAACTGTCATGGCTACCTGCTTGATGGGCGAATTCTCCTCCTCCTGAACCACCTGAATCTCTTCTCGGGCTTTCGATGAAGTCGATGGGCCGCTTCGATCTTCATCTGTACCGGTCTGGTGCACTGCAGGATCATGAGATGGTGAGTATTGGTTACTGGGAGCATAAGAAGAGGATGAATGGAAGAATGAAACTTACACAAAGGGGCTTTGATTTCTTGTGTTGATTCTTCCATGTCTGAGTGAATGGGGAAACTTGAATGGAAGTGTGTATTTTTTAGACTAATTTTGCCATTTGTGAGTTTCAGTTGTTCTGTGTTTTCTTCTTTATTTAGTTTTTACTGTCCCTAATTGATCATTTGGGAGATGATTTTGCTGCTAAAACATGAATGCACCAGGTCAAATATAATGGTCACATTCAAGATGTTTTGCTGACTCATATCCACATATACTGTCAATATAAAATAAGATTGAAGACAAATAAAATAGAATACTTTACCTTGATTATGCATCATCTGGCCTTGAAAAAACCTTACTTTTCAGAGATATTTATATTGTATTCTCCAATTGAAAGACATGAGGACAATATTTTAATTTTTATCAAACGAAGCAATTTTGGGTTTATTGTAATTAAAAAATCATACACAAATTCATAATGTAATTAACTTTTGTTAAAATATCTATTTGACCAATGAAACCTTTCTTTATAGTTTTTTTTTTGGTTAAATTTCTTTATAGTTTTTATACCTTAATAGTGACAATAATTTTCCTTTCCTAAAATACAAATTTGTGTTAAAACTTAAAAAGTGATTCGACCGTTAATTTCCCGCCTAAAAAACAGGGCAGTCCTTAATCTTCACCCCCTTCGCCGTCGGGCACCACGCCAAATCACAGCCGTCGAGATCATTCCCCCACCAGCTGAGCGAGATGTCCTCGTACCCCAAGCACAGGTACAGCGCCACCCCCATGAACGCCAGTCCGGCGTCCAGCGCACCCGACAACAAGTAGTTGTGCCGCTTCCACCACTCCGGCGCATATCGGTACGCAACGAACCCTGACAGGAACCCCGCGATCACCCACGTCGTGTAGTTCACCGCCGTTGCCGGCGGCATCATCCCGGTCGCCCCGATCAGCACCGGCATGTTGATCAGCCGGATCCACTCCTGGTCCGGGAACGCCCTGGCTGCCGCCCAGACGAGGAGTGGCGCCACGGCGCCAGCGAGGAAGAACCAGTTCACGGCGGGGTAGACTCCCTCGTCGCCGAAGATTCGCCTTGGCCCGATTAGCCCCCAGATTACTGAGGCGTCGTAGAAGACGGTGTCGGCTGGACAGGTCCATACGCTGGAGGCCTTCGTGCAGATGCCGTCGATCGTCTCCATTAGCCACCACGCCGTCCCGAGGTACACTAGCGAGGCTATGAGCGTTCCGACGATCTGTTAAGATGCGAGAAAAACGTCAATTTGCCGGTAATTGAAGTTGTGGTATTACTTGTTGCTTTGCAGGTTAGGTGTTTGTGAAAATGTCTGAACAAGGGAAGGTAGTTATAAACAATATGATAGTTTTAAATTCCAATTGATGTGAAGTACAGTGGATCTGTTGAGAATTTGATGGTAGTAAATCGCCAGGTTGAAGGTATTCGAAGTTCTGGTTGTGTGTGCTGTAGTGCAGGCTAGGTGTTTGTGAAAATGTCTGAATGAGGAGTGTTAGTGATGGTGGTTCCAATTGCTGTCAAAGTATACTAAATCGTCAATTTCTGAACTCACCTGTGCCATGAACATGGTTCGAGGAGGTATTTTCATGTAGTGGCCGAGCTTGAAATCCTGAAGGAAGGTGATCGCTTGTGTCATACTAATGTATCCGTAGACCTTGAAGCACATGTTGGCGACTGGATATCCTGGGTAGATGTAACCAATTATGTACTCTGTGATGATGTTCAACCCCGGCGTCTGTGAGATCAACCAATTAGTAAAAATGGGAGTGATCTACAGAATGTGAAATTGATTGTTCAAATTTGCAAATGGGAATGAAATTACCTGATTCGTGATGGCTGTGATGATCCCTATAGGAAGGGTGAAGATGAAGGCAATGGCGCAAGCGAGCAAAACCCCCCACCATGGCAGCTGGAGCTGCGAATTGTAGTACTCGCAGGCGAAGATGGTGAAGGCGATATTCGAAACTAGAATGATCCAAAACCACCATTCAGGTACCTGTTTGTACTTCCTCATGAGCTTCGTGTGTATGTCTATTTTCGCATCTTTAAAGCTCGCCGTGCTCTGCTCCCAAATCTCTCTGCCATGAAAGAGCAAAACATGCACAATTGTCGCAGTCAATGCAGCAAATCCGACACCATAAGTCATGGCGAAGAAGGTGCTGAGATAAAGGCGGCCTTCCTCCTCATAGGCGGTCTCATTCAAATGGAAGTTGGAGTCAACAATCGCTGAGATGTTATACACCAAACCCGACGAGGTGAACAAGTCATCCGAAAATATAGGGAAGGTCTTGGCACTGTAAACGTCAAGCCAGTAGCAAACCGGGGTCAAGACATACATCACGAGCAGGAACCCTGCAGCCACATTGGCGGTGGCGAACCAGGGGCTGGCTAGAGGGCTCCCAAGGTAAGCAGAGATGGTGGACCAGTCGATCCCGAGAGCTGCAATGCCGAGGCCATTGAGGCCAGAACCGAGCTGGTTGGCAAGGACCGAAGTGGGGAACGCCCAGCAGACCCAGGAGAGCGAGGTGAGCATCTCGAAGAGGTAGCCCGGGTAGACATAGTATGTGAAGCTGCATATGAAGGCTATGAGGAAGAACTGGATCCTTGTGAGTCCACCTTTTGGCCTTTTTTCCTTCTCATGTAAAGCCCTGTGTGGATTGACATTAACAGGCATTTAAACTAGTTTGAGTTTATAAACTAGGTTTTAAACTAGTTTGACTTTAACTTGATTTTCAGCTAGTTGGCGCAGTAGATTCTTTTGATTTTTGGCAAAGGATTCTTTATCCAACCAGATGAAGCCCAAAATGCAACTAAAGTTAGATGTTGGCTAATATGAAAGGAATCTGTATATGATTTTGAGTGGGACAAGTGAATATTGGTAAGGAGTCCCCATTGTTCATAATTTGATGTCATATCATTGACATGCCCAAATGGCCATCTTCAATTATTAAAAGTGCTACTATTTGAGAGGTCAATATATGGTCAAGTGGCTGGCCACGACCAGCCGGGATCACCTGTTTTCAAAGGGATAGAGCCTCGTGCCTTTGCCTCCACATTTTTAAGATAAAAAAAGAAAGTAAAATGATTAAATCTTAAAAAAAAAATATATAGTAAAGGGAGAATTTTGTAAGGAGGGATAGGGAGACAGAGTGAGATTTGACACAGTGGATCCGCTCTGGGCCGCGACACCATTTGCTTAGACCGGTAGACATTTTGTTTTACATCAATCTATTGACACTAGCTTCGAATAAAAACAAAAATCTATTGACACTGGCTTTTAAAATCGATAGATAATTTTATCTTGTAGTAGGCCTCTATTGACTTGGGAAGACGGTGTCAGAAGACCGGTGTTGGATAAAAAAAATTATTGTGAAAAATTCATAGGAAAAAAAATTAGAAGAAAATTTTAAAATATGTGTAGCATACTGAATACTATTATGAAAAATATTAAATGAAAACTGTAAAATTTAATTTCAATATGACATTTATAATAGGAATAAAAAGTATTGCAAAAAAAAATAAACAATAAAGTTTTAACCCATAACCTCTTCGATTACTTATAAGTCATTTTCTTCCTTAACCAACTAAGCTAATTAATATTTGTACCCTTTTTCACATTTTTTTTAAAAAAAATTTACCTTTTTTTAAAATACTATACGTTCTACGTCACCATTTGAAAGGCGACCACCCTCTGGCCTCCATTGTTTGTGGAGAGTGGATCTCCTATTACCCACAATGAGACACTAGGTGTAACACAAAAATATTTAAGGTATTTTCTAATGATAAAATAAAAATAAAAATTATATTTACATTGTACATGTCAAATAACATATATGTATATACTTTTGCAATATAAAATGATATTTAAAAAAATATTAAAATTAAAAGAGTCATTATTTTAGAATATTAATTATAATACTTATTAAAATATCATTTTGAAAGAAAAAATATACAAATGTATATTATTTAACATGTACAATCTAAATATAATTTTTATAAATTTTTTTATTGTTAAAAAATACCTCAAATATTTTTGTGTCACACATAGTGTCTCATTGTAAGGTGTAGAAGATCCTATCTCAACCAGACTTGACAATGGGTTGGATGTAATGAGTCAAATTAATAACAAATCATTAACTGGAAAATTAATCAATCCACTAAAATGCTTGCTTAGTTTGCTTTTAGACATCAAATCTTTTTAGTCATTATCAACTAGAAACCTTCCAAGTTCCAACTAAATAGTTTTTCAACCAAACTTGACAACATAGTATTTTTATATTATATAAACTATTCAGTTTGAAGTAGCTAGACTATCTTTCAATTCATAACGTACCTGAATAGAGAAACTTGAACGAGATTTGCCGGCCACCACATCTCCGCCGGCTCCACCAGGAACCGCCGGAATATCCCCGCCCATCCGAACCCCAACACCTACCATTCCAAACAGTGAATTAACACACATGAAATGAATCTCACCAACGCACCAACCAACCAACCAACCAACAAGGTCAATTTATAACTAACTTTCAACTCCCAATGTCAACTCACCTGCGTGGTGATGCAAACGATGAGCGAGACGAAGAAGGTGATGTTCTTCTTGTAGAACACCTTGACGACCGTGACGATGTGAATGGCGTAGACGGAGCCGGCGCCGGCATTGGCGAAGATGGTGATGAGCACGTGCTCCTTGATGTTGAAGGGCCCGGGGTTGAGGCTGAACTCGAACCGGGTTCCCTTGAGGAAAACCCGGTCCGGGAGGCTAGCGGCCATGAACTGCCCCAACGGGACCACCGCGATCTGGGCGGAGATGGCGGTGATGGAGAGGGGCTCCGTCCGGTACCAGAAGAACTGGTTCAGGAAGGAGAGCACGGCGCAGGATAGCGCCCCCAGCACCCACATCCGGAAGGTCAGCACCGGGATGCTCGGGTCGTCCGTCGTCGGCACCGTCAGCGCCACCTGCTTCACCGGCGAGTTTTCGTCGGCATTGTCGCCGGTGTCGGAGTCTTCTCGATCCGACGGTCCGATTTCGGATCGTTGCACTGCAAGATTCAGTTTAATCAGTACAATTAAATTAAAAGACGAATTTGAATGAATTGAATAATGCAGGTAGGGAGGGAACTTATTAGCTAGTTAATTACTTACACAAGGGGGATTTGATTTCTTCTATTGATTCCTCCATTGATGAGTTTGTAAGGGTATGTTTGAAAACTTAAATTGTGTTTTTGGTGGATTTTTTTGAGTGAATTTATTTAATTTGACATTTTTGAGAGAAAGTGATCAGAGTGGGTAGGCTGATACAGTTGAAGGAGGGATTGAACGGAATTGTTAGTTGGAGCTCGTGCTCACTGTGGAGGATAAGAGAGGTTCTAAATGTTGTATTGCATATTGATATGTAGGCTACAGAATGAGAGCCTATTGGGAGATATTCTCTCCTAAACTTAAACTGAATACACAGGTGAATTATATTTTTGGTCCCTAACCTTTATCACTTATTTCAGTTTAGTCTCCAACCTTTTAAACGTTTCAAATTAGTCCTTGACTTTTCTATTTCGTTTCATTTTATTCCCTAACATTTCAAAGGTTGTAAAATAGTCCCTAACCTTGCATTCTTTATTCATTTTTAGTCCCTGATGTTAAAACATTATTTGAAATAATTATAAAAACCATCCTAAAGTCATCATAATTTAAATAAAATCATTCATACAAAGAAAAATTATATAAAATCATCTAACTCTATAAATTTAATTTTGAAAAATACTCGAATTGTTTTAGCATTTATCATAAGAACATATTATATAAAACTATCCATTCATTTTTTCCCACAAAAGCTCTCATAAAATTTATAGATCTTGTGATTAATTATGAGAAATGGTGGGATATTTTTTTCTTATTTAACAATACATAGATCCAATATATGTGTATTAATCCATTAAAATAATGAATTTGAATAATAAAAGAGATCTTTTTCATAAAAAAAATTCATAAAGTTGGATATTTATTTTATAATTATTCTTTATATGGGTAATTTACTTATTAGAGTGAGGGAGGCGCTTGACAATCGTACTCTTTTGCTCATACTTTTATCGTTTTGACCCGGCGTGGCCGTGGCGTTTTGTTGTATTTATGATTTCCGCTATTATTTCTATTCGAAACATTTTCGCGATAGTCTAGGACAGGTAAAGCCTCCAACGGGCTTACGATCTTTTCGGGGTTCGTAATCCCCATCTTTTGACAACTAAATCCTCCGCTTAAATGAACCTAATAATAACTCGTACTCGGTCGTAAGATCCAAAGCTCACGGGAGAAGATCAAACTTCTCCTATAACGTTCCCCGATAATCTAGTACTCCGAACCTTATTTACCTTCTAAGTAGGTTTATGGAGGTTAATTCGGGTACTTAAATTTCGGGTCGTTACAAAGTTGGTATCAGAGCCAAGGTTGTTCGACCTGAGTACGCACGAGTTAAAAATTAATTTTCAAAACCCGCCCACCGTTTTGGAAATTTTCAAGGATTTCGAAGTGTTTAAAGGGCAAAGATGAAAACCCTTTGGAAAATGGAAATGGTTAGGATATTTATAGACGAGAGATAGGATCGACGGGTAGAGACAAGGCGATAGGCATCCTTAGAGATGTAGAAGGGTTCGCGTAGACTGCCTAGCTTTTCCTTATAGACGGGCCTGGAAGACTCCAAGGGAGCAACCATGGTGGTTGGAGTAGGATAGGATTTAGAGGCGGGCTCGCCAAGCTATCCCTCGAAGGATAGCTATCTAGTTAGCTTCCGTGCGATATAAAAAACTGTGCCTACGGGACATCCCCTTGAAGGGATGTAATTATGTGAGATGAATGTGCCTGAGGGTCGTCTTCCTTGAAGAAGACGTTTTATTTAGTTGTATATTGAGTACAGTTAAATGTCCAGTTGTCAGCATGGTCGACACCCAGATTATTAGAGGACGCGGGAGACCACGTGGCCGAGGTCGTGGCCGCATTCCCGAGACTGAGACTGAGACTGAGACCAATGTTGAGGTCGAGATCCCCGGACAGCACGAGGGAGAGGCTGATAGGCAGCAACAGGGATCAGCGATAGAGAGGGCATTACTCGCATTGCTAGAGCGAGAGAGATCGGCTGGTGTCACCGACTGGGTGAAGAGACTATCACAGAGTAGCCCGCCTATCTTCGAGGCCGGACCCGGAGAGGATATCGAGCGGTTCTTCAGAGGACTCGAGGGAGTTTTCAGCTTGATTGGAGTACCCGATGCGGAGAGACAGAGGCTTGCGGCTGGGCAGCTTCGAGGAGATGCTTATGACAGATGGCTTGTCTACTGTGATGATCGTACTGCATGGACCTACGAGGAGTTCAGGAAGTTGATGCTGAGAGAGTACTGTCCATCTGGGACACAAGCAGCACGAGAGGTTGCGTTCTTCAGCACCCGCTATGACCCACGACTATCTATCTCCGAGATCGTCTGCCAGTTCAAGAAGGAGCTCGTCTATTGTGGAAAGGTCTGTAACACTGACGAGATGCGCATCCGCATGCTTTCTATGAGGCTTCCGCTAGACGTTCTTCTGATCTCTACCAGCATGGAGGGAATGACATATGATAGATTTCTAGAGATGATCCTTCGCTATGACCAGCAGGTACGTCTGACAGCTGCCCCGTCTTCAGCTTTCCGCACTCCATCTGGCGGAAAGAGGCCACGACCCGCGGAGCACAGATTTGATAGGGGCCTAGGGAAGGGGTTAGCGAGAGGAGGATCGACTAGCGGGACCACTTGGGCCATTCCAGCTGTACCTGTATCATCCTACCGCGAGGCTAGAGTGAGAGCTATTATCTGCCACAGCTGCCGCGAGGAGGGCCACTACCAGACAGACTGCCCTAGGAAGTTCATTTCCTGCTACACGTGTGGAGGGGTAGGACATCGTGCTATCATGTGCCCGCAGGGCGAGAGATCTTCAGTCACTCCTGCAGCTTCAGCTTTACGCCTTCCAGAGGCGCCGAGACCCGCTCAGATTTCTTATGCACAGGGTCAGGGGAGGGGGACTCCCTCGGGAGCTGGCCGAGGAGATGGTAACTACGGAGGTGGTCGAGGAGACAACAGCTTTAGAGGAGGACGAGGCCGAGGTGGAGGTCGAGGTAGAGGTAGAGGAGGAGGTCGAGGTGGCCGAGGATCTTACCAGCATCGGCAGGCACAGTCGTCGGCAGGGTCGACAGGACTAGGCCAGGGCAGAGGTTCTGCACAGCTAGCAGCAATAGCTGTAGACACTGATTTCTTACCACCCCCGCCGCCCCGCGTGTTCCCGATGCAGAACAGTGATTCGACAGCTCCGACTTCCATAGGTACGATATCGTTTTGTGGCTCTACTCTTCGCATTTTGTTCGATACCGGGGCAACCCACTGCTTTATAGCAGATTCATGCGTAGCTAGATTTAAAATTGTATGTTCGATATGTCCCGCGTTAGTAGTGCGTATGGCGGATGGGGCTAGGGTTAGGACGGGGCGTGAGATCCTAGGATGCCCTATTCGGATAGGAGAGCGAGAGTGGCCCACTGACTTGATAGTCATGCCACTGCGGACAGACGAGATGATCCTGGGGATGGATTTTATGAACTTCTACGGGGCAATCCTCAACCTGAGGACCCGTACAGTTTCCATCCTCGCGGAAGATGGGACTGAGCATGAGGTGTGGGGGGACGACCCCAAACGGAACGGAGCCCAGATCAGCGCCGTTCGAGCGGCGAGACTTCTAGACCAGGGATGCACGAGCTACTGGTGTTATGCTTTAGAGGTGGATCGCGAGTGACCCAGCCTGACAGATGTCCCCGTTGTTAGTGAGTTTGCTGACGTTTTTCCAGACGAGCTACCAGGACTTCCGCCACAGCGAGATGTTGATTTCGCTATACAGTTGGAGCCGGGCACCAGGCCGATTTCGAGGGTCCCGTACAGGATGGCGCCGACGGAGATGGCCGAGCTGAAGGCACAGTTGGAGGAGCTAGCTGGGAAGGGCTACATTAGGCCGAGTGCTTCGCCGTGGGGAGCACCAGTGTTGTTCGTGAAGAAGAAGGATGGGTCGTTGAGGCTATGCATAGATTACAGAGAGTTGAACCGGGCTACGGTGAAGAACCGTTACCCGTTGCCGAGAATAGACGATTTGATGGATCAGCTGCAGGGAGCTGTCGTCTTCTCGAAGATAGATTTGCGTTCAGGTTATCACCAGCTGAGGGTGAAGGCAGAGGACATCCCGAAGACGGCCTTCAGGACTAGATACGGACATTACGAGTTTGTGGTTATGCCGTTCGGGCTAACCAACGCGCCAGCCGCCTTCATGGAGTTGATGAACAGGGTGTTCATCGATTTTCTTGACAGATTTGTGGTGGTATTTATCGACGACATCTTGATCTACTAGAGGAGCAGAGAAGAGCATGCTGAGCACTTGAGGATTGTGCTGAGGATTCTGCAGAAGCATAAACTGTTTGGGAAGTTTAGCAAGTGTGAGTTCTGGCTCTTCGAGGTGATGTTTCTTGGTCATGTTATATCTGCAGCAGGGATATCAGTAGATGCATCGAAGGTTGATGCTATCGTTTCTTGGGAGATCCCCAAGAACGTTAGAGACATCAGGTCTTTTCTAGGTTTGGCTAGCTATTACCGACGGTTCGTCGAGGGCTTCTCCAGCATAGCTAGGCCGATGACGCAGCTAACGAAGAAGGGAGTACCCTTCGAGTGGAGCCCGGCGTGCCAGGCCAGTTTTGATCTGCTGAAGCAGAAGTTGACATCTGCGCCAGTGTTAGCACTACCAGAAGGGACGGAGGACTTCGTAGTCTACACGGATGCTTCGAGTTCAGGTTTAGGTTGTGTGCTACAGCAGAGGGATCGGGTCATCGCTTACGCTTCACGCCAGCTGAAGCCAGGGGAGGAGTCATACCCCACGCACGATCTTGAGCTAGCCGCAGTGGTACATGCGCTCAAGATCTGGAGGCACTATCTGTATGGCACGTCAGTGAGGATCATGACCGATCACAAAAATCTGAAGTACATTTTCACGCAGAAGGAGCTGAACATGCGTCAGAGGAGGTGGTTGGAGTTGATCAAGGACTACGAGTTGCAGATTGAGTATCACCCGGGGAAGGCCAATGTGGTGGCCGACGCCTTGAGTCGGAAGACTCGTCAGGAGATTGTTTTGTCCAGATTGACGGCTCGACCTGAGTTGCAGCAGGATCTGATCAGTTGTGGGATAGAGGTTTGGTCACAGCGAGAGAGTGGACAACTGAGTTTCCTAGAGGTTCAGTCAGAGTTGATGGATGAGATCCGACGAGCGCAGACAAAGTGTCCGCGGATTGCCGATATCCGACAGCGCATGGCCCAAGGCCACTGTAGGTCTTTTACCGTCCGAGATGATGGGATGTTGATGTTGCAGGGAAGAGTTGATGTGCCTGATGTGCACAACCTGAAGCAGAAGATCATGATAGAGGCCCATTCCACTCCTTATTCGGTCCATCCGGGATCGAATAAGATGTACCAGGACTTGAGGAGGACGTTCTGGTGGCGTAGGATGAAGACTGACGTCGCTTTGTTTGTAGCGCGATGTCAGGTCTGCCAGCAGGTGCGGATAGAGCACCAAAAGCCCGGAGGGATGACACGATCACTTCATGACCCTGTGTGGAAGTGGACGGATATCACGATGGACTTCATGACAAGATTGAGGAGAGATGTACGAGGCTTTGATGCGATTAGGGTGGTGGTCGACAGGTTGACCAAGACCGCCCATTTCATTCCGATTCAGGAGACATGGCCTGTGTCTGATTTAGTCCGAGCTTTTATCCAGCATATAGTGAGGTTGCATGGGGTTCCCGAGAGGATAGTATCTGATAGAGATGACCGCTTCACTTCGAGATTCTGGAGGCAGGTGCACGAGGCTCTGGGGAGCAAGTTGCATTTCAGCACGGCCTATCACCCGCAGACGGACGGGCAGAGCGAGAGGACGATCCAGACGCTGGAGGATATGCTGAGGGCTTGTGTTTTGGAGTGGGGGAACCTGTGGGTTCGACATCTTCCCCTAGTAGAGTTCTCGTACAACAACAGCTATCATTCATCGATCAGGATGGCTCCTTTTGAGGCGTTGTACGGGAGGCGATGCAAGTCGCCTATCTGCTGGGATGAGCCTGCAGACCGAGTGGGGACACTACCACAATACGTGCAGGAGGCGACAGATCAGGTCAGACGGATCCGAGAGCATCTGAGGGTTGCGCACGACCGACAGAAGAAGTATGCTGATAGGCGCAGAACTGAGTTGGCCTTTGAGGTTGGAGATCATGTCTGGTTGCGAGTGTCACCGACGAGAGGGATCCGAAGATTCGGGATGAAGGGCAAGCTGAGCCCTAGATATGTGGGGCCCTTTGAGATCCTCGAGCGAGTAGGAGAGGTAGCTTACAGAGTTGCTTTACCGCCCCGTTTGGCTAGTATACACGATGTCTTCCACGTGTAACAACTTAGGAAGTACGAGCCAGATCCGAGTCACATATTGGACTACTCCGGATTAGAGATAGCACCTGACCATACCTTCGTGGAGCATCCGATTGCTATTCTTGACCGCCGGGTCAAGAAGCTGAGGCACAGAGAGGTACCGTTGGTACTAATACAGTGGGCTAGGAGGAGCCCCGAGGAGGCTACTTGGGAGACAGAGGAGAGTATACGGGCGAGCTATGGAGATGTATTAGATGAGTTGCTAGCGTCGTATGTACAGCCACGGGCAGATATAGTTTCGACTGCGTGAGTGGCCGGTGAGTACCTGGGAGGGGGACCCTTAGCCGTACTATATGTGATTGGGTGTTTACCTTTGTGACTGAGTGCGCGTTTTCTGTGATTGATATGCGTGGTGGGGCCCATGAGCGGTCCTACATGACGTGATTATCATTGATATGTGATTGTTGTGAGTATGGTTGATAAATGATGGTATGTCGGATTGTTGAACCTAGGAAAAGGAATAAGGCTTAGCCTTAGAGGTGGATGTTAATCCACCCTCTGTTTTGATTGAGCCATAATGAAATCATATGTTTGATCCTTAGAGGTGGATTTTTGATCCACCCTCCTGTTGGGAGAATAGAATGTCGAGAATCGGGTTTGAACTTTAGAGGTGGATGACCACCTCCCGAGAGAGAAGGTCGAGCGGAGTCTAGAGGAGTCTAGGCCAAGTCGTGTCAGGACGCCAACACCTTTTAATTGGAATTGATTCGAAAATGATTTGAGTTAAAGCTTCCATGATCCGGGTAAGCTCATTGTGCTTCGCAAAGTGGATACGGACTTTCCGCGACGGCCATCGTGGAATTTCCGCTAAGACCTAGCGGTAGGATGATGATATCTCTCGAGTTGTGATACTCTTGGGGGTTGAGGCGAGATGTGATGGGGGCGCCCATTCACATGCTCGACGACGCCGTTCGAGACTATTACGGTCGTGACAAAAGCATCATGAGATTCTTGGACGACGCATCCGAGATGATCGCGTGCCTTTTGTTCCGATCCAAGGACTCAAGGTTTAACACCTTCTCCACCGGTTTGAATCTTTTTGGTCTCGGGGACGAGACTTTTTTTTAGAGGTGGATGATTGTAAAGACCGAAAATTTTAATTATGATTAATTAAGATTTAATTAATTTCCTACGGATAATTCGATCAATTATCCTTCTTTTGACGATTTTGAAAACCCGGAAAAATTTAAAATTTTTGGATGACATATTTTATATGGAAAGAGGATTACAATTCCAATCTATTGGAATTCGTATGATAAAATTCCGAGAAATATTAGTGAGGCAAAAGCCTTGTCATCCGTTTATTTCGGTAATTTTCGTAACTTGTCGCGACATTTCGGGACGTTGTTTTAACATTAAATTGCTTCCCAAACCACCCCATTTCAGCCCTTTATATGATCAAATATGAGCCATATGTTTTTGCATTAAACAAATAGAAGCCATGTTGGATGAATGACTTGTTCCCATTTGGCCACTATTCTACCTAAACCTTACCAACTCCTTGACCAACCTTGGCTTCACCTTTTGGCTCTCTTAAAGACACATTTCTGGCCTCATTCAGCCACTTCACACGCCAAAAATCAGAGAGAAGAGAAGAAGGAAAGAAAGAAAAAGAAAGAGAGAAAGAAAGAGAGAGCAAGTTGCCCTAGCAACCTTGCCAACTTCAAACCACCATAACTCCCTCCTCACTCAAGCTTTTTGGCTGATTCTTGAAGCCAAATATCCACAAAAGAGAGGCCTTTCCAACTATAGTGAGTTCACAAAAATCCAGTCCCATTAAGCCACCCGTTGAGCCCCATTTCCGAGCCAGCTGTGCTGAGCCCTTTGTGTTCTTGAGGTTTTCAAGTGTGTTTGGGTGAGTCTTGGTTTCCTCCCCTTCAAATCAGATTTTATACTTGTTTTACAACTAATTTTGAAGGTTTTTGTCTAAGAATTCCTTTTATGTTTTGGTTTGGATTTGTCAAAAATGCTAGGTGTTTGGCGCAAAGTCCCGGGAAGCTTGGAGGGGTAATTTGGTCTTTTTCGAGAGAGGCTTCGAGGGTAATCTCTCATCCACCTTCCCCTCTATAGGTTAGGATCCTTATGTGTAAATTAGGGCTTAGGAAGTGGAGCCTCTATGTGTTTTTGGTTGCGTTTTGTAGCAAACGTCAAGAAACAAAATGGATATATATGCCTCTGTAATTTGGACTTTATTTCCAATCCAACGGTCTGATTCGGCTGAAATCTTAATATGATGTTCATGGGAATGTTATCTAACTGTCCGTCAAATATTAGGGTGATCTAACGGTTGGATCAAGAGTTATTATAGTTTTAGTAACCAGTGTTTATAATGACTCGGTTAGAAAACTTGGTTAAGGGAATGCTAAGAATATGGCTAAATATGTGATGGCATAACCGAAACTTAGAGCATATAAAATACAGAAATGAAGTATACCCATAACTTGGCTTATGATCCGATGAGAAGAAAATCGATTATGTGATAATACGATATAGATTATAACTGGTTAAGTCCGGATCACTTAACCAAAGTGCGTAATCTATAGAATCGTGAACCTTATGTGGATGTATGTTGATTATTAGGTTGGGTACATTGCATTAGAATACCACCTAATGAAAGCTTAATGAAATTAATAGGCTCTTGTTGATTGGATCCTTGGTTGTGCACTTTATTGCTTGCTTATTCTCCGGACTCCAGGTAAGTCCCCTGGACTTACTCATGATGGATTTATGTGATACTCTTTGTCTTATCGAGAGTCTTCATGCATCACGCGACCTAGTAACATGTTAGGAATATAAACTGGTAATATGACGTAGGATGAACTTAGTAAATCCAACGATTCATATGTATGCTATGTGTCTATGGTAGGACGGCCGTCAAAATCTGAATAAATGACTTATACTCGATGGAACACGAATGAAATGATGAAAGGCTTATGATGAGAAAGGATGAGTATGTTTGAGAAGGATGAGTACGTTTGAGAAGATATTATGATATGATGGTGATGATGATGATGATTATGATGATGATACGGGCCCTTGTGTGTTTATTTCGCATTTATATATATCTATACACTTGCTTATGTGTTACATTTTAACATTCATGTAGTTTAAGTATGCCTCTTTATATGGCATTGAGTGTGTATATTTCCGATGATTGACCCCGATTTATTTCTTGTTTTTAGATTCAGGTACCCCTTACCCGATATGACTTACTTATGTGGATGGTTGTCGGGACAGACCTTTTGGACGATTAGAGTGAGGGAGGCGCTTGACAATCGTACTCTTTTGCTCATACTTTTATCGTTTTGACCCGGCGTGGCCGTGGCGTTTTGTTGTATTTATGATTTCCGCTATTATTTCTATTCGAAACATTTTCGCGATAGTCTAGGACAGGTAAAGCCTCCAACGGGCTTACGATCTTTTCGGGGTTCGTAATCCCCATCTTTTGACAACTAAATCCTCCGCTTAAATGAACCTAATAATAACTCGTACTCGGTCGTAAGATCCAAAGCTCACGGGAGAAGATCAAACTTCTCCTATAACGTTCCCCGATAATCTAGTACTCCGAACCTTATTTACCTTCTAAGTAGGTTTATGGAGGTTAATTCGGGTACTTAAATTTCGGGTCGTTACAAAATCTTCTGTGAAAGTTTAATATGTGATCAAGATTCATTCAAGATCAATTTTGTGAGAGCTAAATTGTCTATTGCTGATACTACGACGACCTTTGTTATTTGAGACTGGCTACCGGGGCATTATGCGCACAAGTGATGCCTCACTTTGTGGATCTATTTCAACCTTGTTGGTTGAGGCTTTGACTCTTCATATGGGATTGACTGTAGCATGACAGCTTTAGTTGGTGCGGATTGTGATTGAAGGAGATTGTTTGATGATGATTAACTCTTCATATGAGATAGACTTCCTCCACTTGGAGGATCTTACTAGGTGATCTTTGCAAGCATGGGCTGAGGACGGACCAGCAAGAGTCCACTCTGATTAGGATATGGTACGTATGCCTAGAGCAAGACTTAGAAAAATAGGGGGGCATTTGTAATGATATGTGTTTAATTTTTTAGGTCTTGTTTTTATATGTGTTGCAAGTAATATTGTTACGTGCTTGTATCATATATGTGTATGTGATCAGTATACATATAACATATACTATATACTATATTATACATGGATGCACGGTTGTAGTTAAATCAGACTGAGTAGAATTGAGTCGAGAAATCGACTTGATCCTCTAACGGGTTTAATGGACAATAGTGGAGTATAGTGTATAATGTATAATATATAATATATGTATAATATGTATGAGATCGATAAAATAGAAGAGGAATATGTGTGGGCTTAGGCTCAATCCGAGCCCATGATCTTCAGCTGATGGGTTGAGCTTAGTAGCCCATGCTCTCGGTTGTGAAGCGTTGTGTTTTGGTTATGTGGCTGCTTCATCCAGTGACCTAGCTATAAAAGCTCTCTTAACCTACTTACTTCTTCAGATTCAACTCTCATTCCTTTTGTTCTCCATTCCTGGCGCTGTTTGAGATGAAGAAGGTGGTTGGTCTCGAAGGTCTTCCAGAGGTGTAGCAGCGAGAGCTTCTGGCTTGGGTGGCTGCTTCTCGTTGGCTGAAGATCTAGGGTTTGGAGATTCACATGCATGCTAGATCTAGGGTTCTTTACTGTATTCATTACTTGATTGTACCCTCTACGAAGTTTTACTTAGTGGATTCGACCTATTCTTAAGGCCCCGAGGACCTAGGCATTTCTTGCCGAACCTCATAAAATCTCTGGTGTTCGATCTTGCATGTTCGTTGTGTTTTCTTCGATTTTTTTGTTCGCTTCCGCTCAAATCGTTTTCGTTCTCTTTCGAATCTCGGTTTTAACACCTTGGATTCCCAGTCCAAGTTGAATGGTCTCCAAGAAAAACTATCTGCAACTCTTGCTGAGAAGGACTATGCAGGAGAAAGTTTCAAAACTTCATTGAAGACGACTAAGGATTTGAGACTTGGAGCTATCGTCTCACCGAAAGTTTTCAAAACATGTATAGTAGTAATAACTTTCCCTCGGCCATTATTTCCCTTGTAGTTTTTATCCCTCCAAATACAATATTTGAGAATGAACATCAGACCTCAAACATGATTTAGATAAGCAGACAAAAGAGCACACAAACAACAAGGGGCTCTGAATGCTGAAATGGAAAATCTGAAGCTCCAAGCAAGCCATTGATAACTCCGCCTTACAGAGTAAAGTGAGTTACCTTGAAAAACAACTTCAAGTGAATGAGGCTCAGACACTCAGTTTAAAAAGTCTTTCATTATGATAGAACTGGTCTCAGATCCAAACTTTTTTTCAATTATTCGGGTGTTGGACGGGTTATGGTCGGATCAATTGGATCGGTTTTCTCGGATCGGGTTGGGTATTGCTAGATCTAGGCTCGGTTTAAAAAGTCTTTCATTATGATAGAACTGATTCTTGGAGGTTTTTTTTTTTTTGACCTAGCAGACATTCATACTTAATCATGCTTAATGCCACGACTCAAAATTGAACTACAAATTAACCTCGATAGCTCTATTAGAGGAGCAGCTTTACAAGTACAAGAAAGGCAATGTCGCTTTGCACACCGATCGATCTAGTTGGGAAATATGAAGCTACAATCAACCGATAATTCCACATATTGCAAATTAAGTCTCGAGTGATTGACCGTGAAGAACATCTTCTGGTCACTACGAGGCTCAGTTTATAAAGGAGGTAAAATTATTCATCATGATATAAATGAAGCAAATAGAGTGTAGCAAAATGAACTGCAAACCTTGATAGCTAATAAAGCTTTGAATTTATTAGAAATGAACAACAATTCATAAAGAAATGTGCATTCAATCACCAAAACTCTATGGGAGAAGCAAGAAACAATTACAGAAAATCAGTTTTCGTGTGTTACATCGTGTAACACACCAAAACCCCAAACGTGTAACTTACACGTTTGGCGCCTAAAACCCCTTTTATGATCAACTTGCAAGGTGGCTAACAAGAACACTTGAATTGACCAAACTACCCCTCTCGGATCCTCACATATATGACCATAGGCCCCCCTCAAGCTGGACTTGCAAGAGGAACCACAAGTCCAAGCTTGGCCCTAAGAAATGTGTGCTGAGAAGCACCCAAAGCCTTAGTTAATATGTCAGCTAACTGCAATGAAGAAGGAACATGATGAGTACAAATGAACCCCTGTTGAACCATCTCACGAATGAAGTGAGAATCGATCCTAACATTCTTGGTGCGCTCATGAAAGACCAGATTGATGGCCAGTTGCTGTGTAGATTTGTTGTCACAATGTAAGGGAATTGGAAGATCAACCACAATGTGTAAGTCAGAGAGGATACCTTCCAACCAAACCAACTCGCTTTCTACTATGGACATGGCATCTATAGAACATTTGATATGGGTTTTTAAGTTAAGCTGTTGATAAATACAGTACTTTGATAACAAAATAGGACCCATGTGTATAGAAGCAATGATAATTTTATAAAATTAGAGGTATTATGATTTCCCCTAACGAAGATACACTAGAAAAATAAAGTGTCAAGATTTAAAATATTGATAGTACGTGTAGGCTACACGTACTATCAATATTACCCCACATGGCTCGAATAAAGTGCTAGAATTAATAGGGAGGTCAATGTCGCTGACATCACAGCGGGCCCCACTCGTAATTTCACGACAATTATCCGCAAAGGTGTCTCGCCACTCCTTCGCGTTGTAGCTGGTGTTGTCGTGTCGAACTAGGTTGCACGCGAACAGGCAGGGCACATATATCCATTGCTCACCAATGATGTGGCACTTGAAGAAACCCCCTAGTGACGCCTTTGTAGAACCCCTCGTAGAAAGTGGAGTACTCCACGCCTGCATCCGTCGTGTGCTATATATCCATTGCTCACCAATGATGTGGCACTTGAAGAAACCCCCTAGTGGCGCCTTTGTAGAACCCCTCGTAGAAAGTGGAGTACTCCACGCCTGCATCCGTCGTGTGCTGCTTCTTTTCCCACTTCATCTCCATTGACAACTTGAGTGATAAATTAAACCGGTTTAATAAGAACAAATCCTAGAACCGGGTTTAATGGCAAAACAGAAGTGTATTATAAATCATGTATGTATTAGTGTAATAGGTATACAAGCGGGATCCTGTTCTCACCCCTAAAAGCTAGTCATTAGGGGTAGTGGGACTCCCACTTATATACCCACATCGGGGTTAATGAATTCTCGATGTGGGATATAAGGTGTGTCATACCACCATATATATTTATGTTACAGAGCACCGTCCTTGAAAGCGGACATCTCGGCGGCTACAAACAAGAGGATTGGTTTTTTTAAAAAGGTTGATATTTTATATAGTAATTTTAAAAAAGTTAAAAACTATATAAACTATCAAAAAAATTATTTTTTTTTAAAATAACTAAAAGGTTGATATTTTACATGGTAATTTAATATTCCTAAAAACTTTGATTGAATAGTAGACAACAAATAACATTATATCTTACTCTGGTGGTCCATTTTTGTAACACTTGGTCTTACAATGCATCAACCCAACTTACTATATCATCTCAAGTTTGAAGGTTCGATAATATAAGAACAATGTAATAAGAAATACTCTAGAAGGGAGGTTGAATAGAGTATGCCCGTTTTTCGCAGAAAGTCTCAAGACTTTTGGAGCTTGTACCAAAACCTTTGAGATTAAACCTGAATCACAAAGTTAGACAATCGAACCAAGTGCGGAAATAAGGTAAAGCAAAAGAGTAAAGAACACGAGTAATTGTTTACGAGGTTCAGCACAACTTGGCCTACGTCCCCGCCTAGGGTTCTTCCACAACCCTAGGATTCAAAGGCTTTATTGATTGCTTAGCTTAGGATCCTAATAGCTCACTGAGAAGCCTCTCTCCTATACAATTGCAATCTAGTCAACTCACGTTCCCTTGGAGTCCTAGACCAATCTAGAAGAGCCCCACCTCTCTCAGCTATCTAGTACAATCCTCTAACTCTCGCAAATCAATAGCCTAGTGCAACTTCCCGAGTTATAAACTCTCGAGTAACACTTGAAATGAATATATCCTATAAGCTCACAGTGACTCTCAAAGGCTTTGAAATAAACAACAAACTCTTGAGCGCTTAGCAGAGAGACACTTGGAAGACAGATCGCTTGAATGAATGAAACTCGTGTAGCACTTGTGTACTCTGTCTTCTCCTTCCTTTCCTTTATATATAAGAGCATGGAGCGTGAGGATCTTCAACACCAGATCTCCAACGGCTCCTTTGAATCAGTTTGATCTTCAATCTTCTATATATGGACACTTCGAACGCCATGATCTATTTTGAACTGATCTCCTCAATATGTATTAAGGAAGGATATAATCTCGAATATACTTCCTGAAATGGTTAGGCATACATATATATATAATATAATGGAAGTATATAATAAGATAAAATAATATACGAATAATTAAGATAGGTTTTGTATTTCATCAACTGTTAATGCTCCAAGGCCTTTGACACAAATAGCCTGTTAAAGCCTTTGAAGCATCTATTCCGATTTTCATCAAGGGAGGGAGTTATCAAAGTTTGTTACATATACTCGAGTTTTTTGTGCAATTTATTCCATAAACAAATTGTCATTCTTGAACTGAACTTCAAGTATGTAAAGTTCTTCCTCTTAAGAGTTGCATAGAGATGAGTACAAGCAAACAAAAATTGTAAAGAATTTGAATTGCTAAAGACAACAGTCGATAGATCAAACTATCTTATAACCAAGCAAACAAAAATTATAGACCATTTCAATTGCTAAAGTCAACGGTCGACATGTCAAACTATCTTATAACCAAGCAAATAAAATTGTTGCCCTGACTTTCATACACTTACGGTTGTTATATATGAGCTGAACTCGGCTCGAAAAAAGCTCGATTCGAGCTCATTCACTTACCTAAACAAGTCAAACATGAACATGATTTTAAGCTCGATTGAAAGCTTGACTCCTTCGATTTAGGTTCGAATAGCTCGAATTTTATGGATTTTCTAAAATTTCCTTTAAATTAATATTGTTATGACCAAGTAAAATTATTTAAAGCTCGGCTCGAGCTCTTTCATTTACTAAAACAAGCCAAAGCTTGAACAAAAAAGAAAGCTCGTATAAAAATTGGGCTCGGCTCGACTCAAGCTCGTTTAACAAATGAACCAAAATTGAATATGTCAAACTCGACTCGTTCAGCTCGAATAACACCCCTACGTACACTACTTTTGAAGCAAGATGAGAACTGTACGTCTCCCTTCTAATCACTAGCTTTCAAGTTTAAATAATTTGTTACACTTGCCTTTAACCTCTTAGACTATGTTCTTCTCTCTTTCCGGAATAATTGAGTTATCGGTATTATGTCTATCAACCATTTCGGAATGGCTCACCGGAAAGGACTTGTGGGTAGTACCCATAAGTCCCCGATTCGAACCTCGGATATGACCGCTCTTTATTTACCAATTCAATATATTATGTCTATCATTTAATCATCCAATTGGGAGGTTAAGATAATATATCATCTCCACATTCCAAACACCATTTCTTCCTCTTCCATCGTCCCAACTAACATCAATCTTTAACTAAAATTGCAACATTGTTGAACAATCAAATAATGGATTCAGAATATATAGTGCAAAATAATTGCAACATGTTTAAATATTATTTCCTCATAATGGACTCATCTCTATAAAACTCTTTAAGAGGAAAGACTTTAGGTTAAATTAGGTGAATATCTATTTTAGAGGTGGAAATTAAGTAAATGTCCATTTTTTTACATAATTAAGTAAATGTCCATTTTTTTTTCAAAAATACCCATCCTTCCCCATCCCCAACCCTTCCACCTTCCCCCTTGACCAATTTTAATTTTAACATTGACTAGTTAAAATTGATCATTTCGGTTAACGCATGCATTTGGTGTCAATTGTGTATATTTTTCCGGTGACAGTTATTTGTGACAATTATTTTGGTGACAATTGATTTTTTTGGTGACATTTTTTTTTTCTCGTGACATTTAACGTAATTTTTTTTCTGATACTAGTGAACACTGTCACCAACCTATTGTCATCAATTATAGAACATTATCATCAAATATAGAACATTGTGACCAACTTTTTGTCACCTACTATAAAATATTGCCACCACCAATTTTTACTAACTACATACTATCACCAACTAAAAAATATTGTCATCAACCAATTGTTAACAACTACGAAACACTGTCATCAAATTATTTTCACGAACAAGTCAACATTGTCACCAAACATTGTCACAAACCAATTGTCACCGACTAAAAAACATTGTCACCAATCTATTATCTCTAAACATAGAACATTATCACCACCCCCTATTGTCACCAATCTACTTGTCACCAACAATAAAATTGTGTCATCAAAATTTTGTTTCAACAAATATTTGTCACCAAAATCATGTAATCACAAACAAATTAAATTGTCATCACCATACTAAATATCACCAAGATATTAATCTATTGTCACCAATGACAAAACATTATACCCTAGAATAACTAAAACTAAGCAAACAGTAATCTATTGTCACCAATGACAAAATATTGTCACCAAACTGAAACTCCATCCTCAATCATTCAACAAAAACTGATCTAGATTCAAGCTGTCATTGAAGATTCTGTAGGCTTTAGCTACATAAATTTCTAACTTAAACAAGCAATGATAATCTTGTTTTCCTACAATTTCTCTAACCACAATGGGCCTGCAATTCCACAAATTGAACAAAACCACAAATTGAACAAAACCAGGCTCCCGTTGTTGGTGCCACTGAGACCAGGCATTGCGTGTACCGCCAGAGAAGATCCTCCATGCGAAAGATTAGCTAGCTCATTTTCAACGTCACGAATTTTGAATAATTTTCTTGAATGTCTCTGAAGATGCGAACAAAAGGAAACAAGATATCAAAAACTGACAGGTAATGAAAATTCAATTACGCGGTTGATTTCTAAATGTTAGCACATGCAACATTCAGAGACCCTACATACCAACAAATAACAAATGAGACTACACACTTAATGGAATGACTACATAATTTTCTTTCAGATCGGATAAAAGGGCTAAAATTTAGAAAACTCATTGAATCTAAACCTAAATTGTCAGAAAAAAAAAGACATACATATTTCCAATTTATGAGCAAACGAAATTGAATTTCAAATCTAAAACTCAAGAGGTGGGATATGCAATCAAAGATGATGAACATCAAAACCTAAAAGAGAGGGTAATCTTTCGAGGCCTCAAGAAATCTGAAGAACATGAATTAGTATCCGGTAGCAGCAGAGGCTGAAATCTGAAGCACGGAGGCACCATGGGAGTAGAGTCCGAGATCTCGAGAGGGAGCACGGAGGGGCGACGCTTGGCTTCGGGTCAACGGGGGAGGAACAGACAATGGAGGAGGCAACCATGGAAGGTGAACGGAGATTTCCATCTCAGATCTGGAGACGGAGGGACAAGACGGAGAAAGGGAGGGGGATTCAATTCCACCGTATCTGGATTTCCCCGATCAATCCAAGCAGGTGATGTGGTTTGAAAGAGCTAGCGAATGAGAGAGACGCCGGAGTGGAGTAATTTTTATATCAAAGGCATAGTTGGAATTACAAAAAAATGTGGACATTTACTTAATATCCGATTAAAAATGAACATTTACCTAATTAGCTTTTGTAAATGGACATTTGACCTAATTTTTCCAAGACTTTATATATTTAGTTAGGACAATAAACTTGAAATGACCTATTAATTTGGGTATGAATCGCAACATCTTTATTCTTACAAAAATGGAGTATCAAAGTAAAATTTACTACATCGGTTTACTTTTGTTTACCGTTTATTATTTGTATACATTTTTAAGGATGATAAAAAAATATGTAAAATATCAAAAATTTATAGATAAAGTGGATGTGATTTTATTTAATTTCAAAATAAAAAGTGTTTTTTGTTGTTGTAAAGGTGGACAAATAAATAGTGGTTTTGTTGTATTTAAAAGTATAGAGGATAGATTTGTGCAAAGTGTGGCTATATACAGGTACATGATTTTGTGATTTTGTAATTTTGGTAAATAATATTTTGTTTTGATTCTTTTCCTAGTCCAAGTTCAAAAGTTATATTATTTTAAGTAAAAAGTTCATAGTTGTATTATTTTTGGTTGGTTTTAAATTTTATACTATTTTTTGTTTATAGGTGAATAGTTTGTATTATTTTGAGGTTTTTTTTATATGAAATTTTTTTCTTCATATTTGATAGTTGATATTATTGCGAGTCATATATATCTAATGAAATTGATAATTATAGTATGTTTGGAGGGTATGTTGTATAAATATAATATTTTTTATTCTTAAAATATTATTATAATAATATTTATAAATTTATTTATAATATATTATTATATAATTTGAATAATATTTTAGAGAGAATTGCACTAAATAACCCCAAACCCGAAACTCTTTGCACACAAAATTTTGAGTTTTTAAGTATTGAACTGAAATCATGATAAACCCGATTTGACTTAACCTAGAACAACCATGACCCAATTGACCGAAGACCGATTTACTTGAGATCCATATGACTCGAATAAGATGAGCGGATGCTGCGGATGAACGGGTGTGACTTTTATGTACGGGTTGATTCACCTTTTTTGGGTCTTGTTAGATACACCGCAAATGATGATTAAGGATTTGCACGTCCTTATTAACGTGGAAGTGTGGAACTGTGCACGTCGTTAGCAAACTAGGGTTTGCACGTCCTTAACAACGTGCAAATATTGCACGTCATTAATAACGTGCATGCACATCATTAACAATGTGCAATAGTGCACATCGTTAACAAAGTGCATGCACATGCACTTCGTTAACAATGTGCAAAAGTGCACTTTGTTAACAAAGTGCATGCACGTCGTTAACAAAGTGCATGCACGTCAAATACGACATGCATACACGTTTTTTTTTTTAAAAAAAAAATACGGGCGTGCACGTAGGCACGCTTTGGGGTCTATCCACCTTGCACGTTAATTACGACCTGCATGCACGTCATTTTAAACGTGCATGCGCGTCGTAATTAACGTGCGGATTTGCGGTGTATATATCCGAAGCGCTTTTTTTTAGTGCTATGTGTTGATTCACTTGATTGGTCATTTGGTCCTATATGTTGAATTGTTCATTATTTTATCGGAAATTTGGCATGGTACCCCTGAACTAAGGGCTTTTTCGCATGGTGTACGAAAGTTTTACTTATTTCACGTGGTACCCCGAGCTTTGTTTTTTTTTTTTCGCCGCGTGCCCTTGTGTTAATCTCTGTTACATTTTCCGTTAAAATGTTTTTAAAAAAAATAAAGAACATGAAAATAAAACTGAAACTGAACACGCTCCAGCTCCTCACCGTTCGTTCTTCGATTGCAGCAGAAGTCTTTGGGAGAGAGAGAGAGAGAGGGGGGACGCCGACGGTAGGAGATCAAAGTTGACGTGAGGAGGCCGGTGAGGGTGGAGCATACCATCGTGACGCCGGTGGAGCTAAGTACGTAGTTTTCCCTTCTCAATTGGTGTTGGGATTTAGGGTTTTTTTTCGAATTGGGGGTTTTGGGTTGGATCATTGGAGTTGACAAATGTTCAAAGTAGGGTCTGAGGATTAGATTTAGGGATCAATTTTATGTGAATTTTGTTCTAATTGGGGGTTTGTGTCATCTTGAGGTGATTTTCACAAAACTAGTGTAATCTAAGCATTTTCACAAAACTAATTGGGGGTTTCTGTCTGAAAAATCGGCATGGTAATATGAAATTCCAACATGTTAAAATGTCTCCCAAATGATTCAATTTCGATTTTGATTGCTCCTCTAACTAACATGTTTCATAAATCAGTGTAGCTAGTAAAGGAGTACAAATTCATTGGAAATTAAGTTCAAACTATTAGTTTACACTTCCTTTCTTTCAGTAACCTTTGGTTTTTCAATAATGGATTGATAATTTCTATAACCTTATCAAAGGGTGACTCTTGGATCATGCTTTTATTAATTCTTGGATGTGGAAATTAACTTGCAGCAATTTAAAGTACTGCAAAACAAGAAGTCAGAGGGCATATCATAATTTGATGAATATGGTTGAACCTAGTCAATTGTCCATGGCTGAGAGAATTTATACTTGGCGGCAATATATCATCTTCCTTCCTATTTGTTTTTTCTGAACACTCATGTATTCCTATAGATTTGGTGATACTCCTTATAGACGGAGCATCGAATCTCTCTCTACATGAAAATCCCCTTGGTTTCTCACCTGTTTAATTCCCAGCTCATTACCCAAACAACAGTTTGGGGATTATTCGAACAAAAAAATTTATCATATCAGTTTTATATTTTTATACCTTTTGAAGATTAATTCAAAGTTATGATATAGTAAGTGTATTGTTGTAGCCTATTAGCTCAAATAGAAGAGCATTGTGCTCATGCACAAAGACGTGGGTTCGAATCCCACATAGACTTATTAAACTCATTAACCATAAATACGAAGTGCTAACTTTATTTAATGTGTGTATTTGTTTAATATCGCCGGAAGAAATATCTGTCACATGTCCTCTAAACTTTGTCATAGCTTTTTTTTTATATGAATGGTTTAAAACCAAAAAAAGGAAGCTATGACATCAACTTGAATTTGCATACATATGAATCTGTCAGAGTTGTTTACAATTCTCAAATGGTGTGTTCCATCTTGACACATATCTCAACAGTTACACTAAAATCAGGGTGTAATAATAGGCAAAACAAGCAAAGGAGAAACACATATTAGCATGTCATCCAAGAAATACTTAGAGAAACAAGTATTACTTATATGCCAAGTCTTGTTGCATTTACATAAAAACAGCAGACCAAGCAATGCAAAGCTATGACAGCAAAGTCAATTCTACTTCCCTTTTTTATTTTAGCCTATGTGGGAATCGAACCCACGTCTTTGTGCTCGTGCACATTGCTCTACCATTTTGAGCTAATAGGCTTGCAATTTGTTATACATAGAATTATATTGTGGTACATCTCAAGACGCAGCAACATCACCTGATACAGTGGGAGGGCTGAAGGTGAAAAATGCCTTAGTGTTACAAACAGCCGAAGACAATGAGGAATTTTCAACAAGCCGCATTCCACAAATTTATGGCAATCGTAAATCGTTTATTTTTGTCCCCTTTCCCCCAACTTGTAGACAATTGCACACTCGCCCTACAAACTGAATACGCAATTACGAAGGTAATCCAACCCCAATGCAACCCTGAATCAGATTCAAGAAGAAGAATGCAATCCAACCCCAATTCGAAGATTCTCCATCTATTCGCAATCCAACCCAAGCCCCAAATTCGGGAAAAAAAAACCCTAAATCCCAAAACCAGTTGAAGAGGGAAGAAAACTTACCTCCGCCATCGATGTCACCACGTGTTGTCCACCTTGATGGCCTCTTCTCTTCGGCGTCGACATCCGTTCGTCGCTGTCGCTGGCGTCCCCTCGGCCCTCTCTCTCTAAGACAAGCTCATGGGTGAAGAATCTCTCTCTCTCAGTCGACTATCTCTCTCCGCAATAGTCAACATTCATTTCTTTCCATTTCTTTCCTTTTTTAATAACTTTTTGACGGAAATTGTTAACGGCAATAACACAAGGGCACGCGGCAAGAAAAAAAACAGCAAAGCTGGGGTAGCACGTGAAATAGGCAAAACTTTCGTACACTATACGAATAAGCTCTTAGTTCAGTGGTACCACGCGAAATTTCGGTTATTTCATTTAAAGAATAACAAAAATTCTTATTTAATTTCAGAAATATATATATACGAGTTAATCATGTTGGGCCAAAGGTAGAGAAACAAATAAAAAACAATCTAAATCTAGGGTTTCCCCCTCAATTCCCATCGCCCTCATTCAACTTTAGGAGGTCGATTCGAATGATCAACTTGTGTTGCGCAAAATCAATGCCGCCGCCGAAGAAGAAATTCACCCCATTTCAGGAAATAGATGAAGATCTGTGCTATGAGATCTTCAAGAGATTACCGATCAAAACCCTATGCCGACTCCGATGCGTCTGCAAGTGGTTCAACCCTCTCATCTCATCCCCTCTCTTCATCCACCTTCATTCCTCCTTCGTTTCCGCCACGCCTCCTCACCTCAAACCCTATCTCCACGTCAAAGCTAACCGGGGAGACCTCATCGAGCTCAGGTTTCCCGTCCCCGCCCTAAACGACGTCGTCGAGCATTCCAAGCAACCGCTGTATTTCCCATTCCGGGACGATCGGGAGGATGACAATAAAAGGTCCACTTTTCTTGGTGCCATCCATGGCGTAGTCTGCTTTTCCTACAACTCGTGTTCCTCGTCTCCCTCCGTCATTCTTTGGAACCCGACGATTCACAAGTATGTCACTCTCCCTTGCCTTAGGTTGTATGCCAACCAACACTATTCTCTAGGCTTTGGTTACGACACTAGTCAGAAAGATTTCAAGGTAGTCTTGATTCGGGCCCCGCAATGGACATATAAGGTGTACTCATATCGACAAGGTTCTTGGAGCAGACCTCGCGGTTTTAAGCTCGATTCGCCTTCGCCTAGTGCTGATGGTTCTAACCCTTCTTGGCGTTTCCATGGTAATGTTTCACCTTGTTTCGTAAATGGAACTATTCATTGGGGGCTATTGTTATGCATTAGGCTTAATAGTACTGGCCACAGTTGTGTGCGATCCAGCAATTCCATGCTGATGTTTGATTGCGAGAGCGAAGAGTTTAGAACAATGTCCCTCCCTACAAAACTCTTTTCGAAGTGGCCAGTGCCGGTAAAGCTTTTCGAGTATGCGGGCATGCTTGCAGCATTGGTGAACATGGATGTGTGGGTGATGGAGGAGCATGGCGTCGCTACCTCATGGAAGAAGCTATATTCGATTTCAAGTGGTGATAGTGTTTTTATACATGATCCTTCATTTGAGAGGTTGGCTCCTTATGGCCCTAGCAACACTTGGAACATGATTAAAGGCCCTATTAGCATCTTTACAGAGATCATGAGTGAACATGTTTACGACGAAACCATGGTTTTGATGGATCATTCGAAAGCTCAGTCTTACACAAACCAGGAGATAGTTACTATCTTAAGTTCCTAATTTAAGCTTATTTATTTATTGCGTTGAGACGTTTTCATCCTTTTGAAATTGTTGTCAAGTGTTATATATAGTCTTTGTTGCACCCTCGTAGAAGGTGGAGTAATCCACGAATGTTTGAAAAGATTTCTTAGGGCATCTCAAAGTTATGAAGCATCCAGGTTTCTAGAGCTAATATCGATACTTGGCTCTTTGCATTTATTGCTGTGTTAGACCCATTTCTCTCCTCATTTTTTTCCGGAAGAACTAGCACAAAACGACGTCGTTTAGAGGCCTATATGTTGATTCCGATGTGTCTAGAGGCAGATCCTCTTTATGGTCAAGAGTGGCAGTCGCCCCATTCCAAAAATAAAATCTAACATATATCTTCCTCTTCTTAATAGCTTCGCTTTGATATATCATAAGCTCAAATCCGATATCTAGAAAAAGCCGGTTTTACCTCGGTTCCGTGTGCAAGCTTTATCACGGTTCTGAACCGAGGTAAAAGTGGCTATATATGGTAAATTTGCTTACGACGTGAACAGAACCGTTGTAAAACCGTCCACCTGTGGTAAATCTACATGTAGTTGTAGGCCTTGTGAAACGTGGTAAATGTGTCAACTGTGGTAAATAGGTCATGTGGTAATTGTTTTGAACCGTGGTGAATTTGTGAACCGAAGTAAAGATGCATGTGGTAATTGTGTTTTGAACCGTGGTAAATATGTATTGTGGTAATTGTTACCATTATTATAATAGCATATGTGACATTTGAACCCACATCTAAGTGTATAAACACATCGCTCTACCATTTGAGCTAATAGGCCTCCACGTAAATTAACTGAGGAGTGCGTTCAAGGCCTCCATGTGAAAGAAGTAAACTATTAAGTAATTGAACAATAAGTAAAATAATTCCTTTTATGTTAGACGAAGGTAAGAGGGAGATAGATGAAGATAGGAGAGTTAGAACGAGACTGGAGAGATTAGAGATTAGGAGAGAGAGTAAAGAGTGAGAACATTTCATTATTCCTTTGATACCTCCAATTACAATATCTAAGGGTATTTATACCCTAAACCCTTAATACTAGGGACATAACAATGCATTCCCCTTACAAAAGCTTTGTCCCAAAGCTTATTACAATGTAAAAAAACACATTAACTAAACTAAAATGGAAGTACTGAAGTCAAAGCTAGCCTATATACATGAAAGTAAATGACATCATTTAGATTGGTTGCAGCTTGCGTAGTCAATTAGCAATGGAATTGAAACAAGCAGCTCTATGGCCTTGACTATTTGCCTAATTCAAAACCTTTTTTCCGCACCAGCAAATTCTGAGAGCTTGCACTTCATTTAAGCAAACCAACAGATTCAAGGACCTCATGCCAAAGGCTTGCCTGTAATAGCAATGTGAGCATTTTGTTCCAACCCACACCAGCACACATTGCACATTAGTTGACTCTTCCAATAGCAGTAAAACCCTGATCGAAAAACTTTACACAATATTTTCTGAAACCCTTGATTCAGTGCATCACTTGAAAAGGATTACTGCAGCCCCAATGCTTCTACAATCCAGCAGCTGAATTCCTTAATGCAGATCATCAAAGTTAAACCCCAACTCACAAGCAGCTTGTAGCTTAGCTTGGATATATATATAAAAAAAAAAACCACGTGACTGCTTGATTCTGAATTTTTTTAGGCCAACCTCCCATGTCGCACTAGAAAGTGCCAACAACTATGGCCTCCTATATGCACTCAAACACACAGTTCACTTGCACCAACAGCCCTCTTACAGGTGATTCTTCTGCGTAAACCCTTAGCAGTAGCACAAGACAGTGCAGTCTCAAATGACAACTCTCTCGACCAGCTAGCTTCCCCAAATTGACATTCAAATTGCTCACTGAGAGGATCTAGCAACACATGAGTAGACATACTCTATCCACCCGGGTCAAAAATCAAGATAGAATCGATGAACCAATCTACCTTCACTGATTCAGTTGCAACTCTCATTCTTTCAATTGGCATCAAAAACAGCTGACCCTTGAGTATAGACATGACACAATTGGTGATCCCTGGATCAAACACAAAACCCAAGCCACCCCTTTCCAAAGTTGCAGCAGACACACCACAGATGGAAGCAATGAAAACCCTTCCTTTATCAGATGGTAACGAGCTAACATGATTTTGGTGCTCACCAAATGAATCCGGATAGCACCACTCCCCACCCAAGGCAAGGTTTCGATCTAAACTCGACTGCCCAACAAGAATTCTGGACTCAAACAACAAAAGTTTTGTTCCTGACATTTTATCAAACAGCTTGCGGGCACTAAGGTTGCTCAAACTATCAACTGAGTTCATGCTAAAATTTGCCAGCCTAATTTCCCACAGTTCAATCAAGAGATTCACCAAATAACTCAATTCATTGATTGCACTCTCCTTAACGATAAACTCAGAGGGATCGAGATTTACCTTGAGACCAGTCTGTTGGGTGAGAGTCTCTTCTAGGCCGTCGTCATTCTCTGGCTTCTTCACAGCATCTGTCATCACGGGTATAGTGTGGACTAGATGATCTTTCGAGAGGTCATCAATTTCCTGGTCTCTGTCTTCAATTAGGTATGCAAACTCTGCTGACCAATTCGGTTGTTGCATCCCCAAGAGCAATCTCGGATAGCCCCTTAAACTCTCGATCAATGATTCCGGGTGAATCTTGAACCATTGGAGCTCCGACTGTCAGAGGTTGCTCCCTTGTGACCTCTTGATTCAATAATGACGGTGATTCTACCAAGCTCTGCAAGAACAACTCCAATCGGCACCAATTGTCATAAATTTCTCTATGATTCAAAGACTCGAAGGCTTCCATTGCCGACTCTTTTCTCTGAAATCGAATCTTCGAATGGTAATCTTCTCCAAGGCGCAATATCTCCAAGTATTCTACGGTACCAAATCTAGAGAATATTTTGTCTAAAATTTCTCAGGAAATTGGGTAAAGCTCGAGATGAATCTTCACAAGAATCGTTCGATCCTTAACTGATTCTTGCTTTTGGGTAGACAATTGACCAGCTGTGGGTGCATGATCTTCCCAATTCTTGAAGTCGCGCGTTTTCCCTGATGAAGTCGTTGCTTCGAACAACAATTTCTCGCACCGCTCGTTGGACTCGCCCAAGCCGCTTTCCTTTGAATATGCAAACTTTGCAACGATCTCTCTTAATTCCTGGAGTTGGCGATCAATCCGGCATGATCGATCCTCCCACGTCTCAATTTGTTCAACACCGTCCATGCCCAAGACCTGTGGCTTGTAACTCTGATGCTAAGTCAAAATTTCAATTCGATTGCGACCAAAAAAAAAATCAATTCGATTTGCGCAGAATCGATGGCTCTGGATACCATTTGTTATGATCCTAATAGGATCTTGTGTGAAATTGAAGAGAAAGATTAGATTAGAAGGGAAGAAAGAGGAAGAAGACGAAGGTAAGAGGGAGATAGATGAAGATAGGAGAGATAGAACGAGACTGGAGAGATTAGAGATTAGGAGAGAGAGTAAAGAGTGAGAACATTTCATTATTCCTTTGATACCTCCAATTACAATATCTAAGGTATTTATACCCTAAACCCCTAATACTAGGAACATAACATTTTACTGAATATGGAATCTATTAATCAGTAAAATGTCAATTTTAATGAATATTGAATCTAATATCGAACAAAAAAACTATATATTCTCTTTTTTTGAAAAAAAAATTGCATAGTGATAGGTAGGGGCTGGGTGTGCATCGGTCTAAAACCGAACCGGGCCGAATCGAACCGAACCGAAAATCTCAAATTCTCAAACCGAAAGCCGAACCGAATGCATTATAGGTTCAGTTCGGTTATTTGCCGGTTCGGTTTGTGTTCGGTTCGGTTTTAACATAATTAAACCGAATTTTTATAAAAAAAAATTAAGTATACAAATATATATAATATAGTATATATACACATTCCAAAATATGTGTATATATTCCAAAATACTTTAAAGTATACAAAATTTAAAATTTTAACAAATACAGTATATATACATATACAATATATTATACATACACATGCAACTCTAGTGTATATGTTTGTATTTAAATATAATGTATGTATACACGTACATTATATAGCCACATTATGCAAATACAGTAAGTATGTGTGAATATATAAAATATTCAAAAACATATATATAATATATTTATGTAGTGTATAAAAAAATTCGGTTTAACACAAACCGAACACAAATCGAACCGAAACCAAAAAATGAAAATTCTCGAACCGAAAAACTTCGGTTCAGTTCGGTTAGGTTTGGTTTGTGTTGGTTCGACCCAAAAATTCGGTTTGAACCGAATCATGCACATTGCACACCCCTAGATATGATTCAACTGAGCCACTCTTCGATTCCTAATCATGCAGCTAAGAGACTCCCCGAAAGAAAAAATCAAATCAAATCATAAATGCATCACTTTATCCTGGTTTCAATGCAATCACATAATAGGAACACACATTACATTTCTGCAATGTCCTTTAACAATCTCAATTATAAAAATATTGACTAGATTTGATTGTAAATGAGAACTCCAAATCAAACCCAAAAAGTAAGAAACAAGGAAACTATGAACAAATGCTTGAATAAGGACTACTTCATTATTTAATAAACAAAATTGACAGGTTTGCAATCCCTTGCCTATAACCATGCTTCTTTTCTAATTTCTCTAACACATAATGGATATTGCTAGGCCGATTCATATGCAATGACACGAGTTCAAAGGGTATTGATCAATCATCCATCACCTGGTAAAAAAGACCTACTAGTCTGATTGGAACCAAATCAAATATGCAAAAGAGGTACATCTGAGATCTAATCGATCAAAAGATTTACCCTCGAAAGGACAGAACTATAGATGAAGCCAAAATGAAACATACCTTACCTTAGACATGACCGAGAGGCGGCTAGGATGTCGAAGCTGGAAATCAGATCCGGCTTCGCTGCGGCATCGAATTCGTCAATTGAACCTCTCAATTTCTTTCCTCTTTTCCCTTGTCGCCCTCCATTTCCTTGTCGCTCTTCAAGTCTCCTTCCTTCGAGCTGTCTCCCCTTGTGCTCAGGATTTTCCTTGGCATCAGCTGCGCTTTCAAACTCGCACTAAATCCTTTCTTGTTCTGGCTTCTTGTACCAACCGGCATGGACGCCGTGAGGGAAGACACGGTGGTGGCGATGGCGTGTGAAACCCTAGATTGAGATCATCTCCATCTTCCTCTTCCGCTCTGTTCATCGCCATATTAAACGGCGTGAGTGGACGGGACTAGACATGAGGGAGCAGAGGGACGATCGGACGAGTGAGAGGGCGATTCCAATGGTGGAGGTATAAGGTTAGATCTGGAGGAGAAAGGGAGAACGGGGGGACGAGTGAAAGGTTACGAATGTACCATAGAAGGAGAAAGGAGGAAGGGTCTAGAACGACTAATAAAAATTTAACAAGATCCAAAGCAGCTAAAAAAATAATCAAAGAGGATACTCACCTAATGAAATATCCCTACCTTCACCCCAAAAAAAAAAAATATCCCCAGGGTCTAAACCACCAAATTACCTCAATTTTTTTATTATTTCATTTAAAGATTATCAAATTTTTTTATTTAATTTAATAAATATATTGACGAGTTAATCACATTGAGCCAAAGGTAGAGTGACAAATAAAAACCGATCTAAATCTAGGGTTTTCCCCTCAATTCCCCATTCCCATCGCCCTCATTCAATTTTAGGTCAAATTGTTCGTGTTGCGCAAAATCAATGTCGCCGCCGAAGAAGAAATTCGCCCCATTTGAGGCAATAGACGAAGATCTGTGCTATGAGATCTTCCAGAGATTACCGATCAAAACCTTATGCCGATTCCGATGCGTCTGCAAGCGGTTCAACTCTCTCATCTCATCCCCTCTCTTCATCCACCTTCATCACTCCTTGGCTCGTTCCGCCACGCCTCCTCACCTCAAACCCTATCTCCACGTCAAAGCTAACCGGGGAGACCTCATCGAGCTCTGGTTTCCCGTCACCGCCCTAAACGACGTCGTCGAGCATTCCAGGCAGCCGCTGTATTTTCCATTCCGGGTCGATCGGGATGATGTCAATAAAAGGGTCACTTTTCTGGGTGCCATCCATGACTACTCCATGGCGTAGTCTGCTTTTCCTACAAATCGTCTTCCTCGTCTCACTCCCTCTCCTTAGGTTGTCTGTCAACCAACCCTATGCTCTAGGCTTCGGTTACGACACTAGTCGGAATGATTTCAAGGTAGTCTTGATTCGGATCCCGCAATGGACATATAAGGTGTACTCAACCCGACAAGGTTCTTGGAGTAGACCTCTCGGTTTTAAGCTCGATTCGCCAAGCCTATTGCTGATGGTACTAACGTATCTTGGCATTTCAATGGCAATGTTTCACCAGCTTGTTTCGTAAATGGAACTATTCATTGGGGGCTATCATTATGTATTAGGCGTAATAATAATAGTGGCTTTATTAAGGTGCAATCCAGCAATTCCATGCTGATGTTTGATTGCGAGAGCGAAGAGTTTAGAAGAATGTCCCTCCCTGCAGAACTCTTTTCGGAGGGGAGCCCAGTGCAAGTAACCCTTTTCGAGTATGCGGGCATGATTGCAGCATTGGTGGACAGGCTCCTATGGGTGATGGAGGAGCATGGCGTCGATACCTCATGGAAGAAGCTATATTCGATTTCAAGTAGTGGTGATGGTATTTTGATATATGATCCTTCATTTGAGAGGTTGGCTCCTTATATGGCCCTAGCAACACTTGGAACAATATGATTAAAGGCCGTTTTTGGCGTATTAGGCACATCTCTAGAGTGATAACGAGTGAACATGCTTACGACGAAACCATGCTTTTGATGGATCATTCAGAAGCTCAGTCTTACGCAAACGAGGAGATAGACATCCCTTCGAAACTGCGTTGAGACTTTTGATGGCTCCTTTAGGTTCTTAATTTAAGCTTATTTATTTATTGCGTTGAGACTTTTTTATACTTTCGAAATTGTTGTCATTCCGTGCATGAGAAATTGAGAATATGTTCATATCATTGCCAAATACTCCGTGTTGATGTTTGATTGCGAGAGTGTGAAGAGTATAGAAGAATCGACATCCCTATAGAACTCGGTTAGGGATATATGGCCAGAGGAGATAGGAGCTTTTTGAGTATGCAGGGATGCTTGTACGTCTACCATTTGCAACATCACATGGGTTGCTTGAAAGAGTACTCTTCCTAACCGGGGCTTGATCAGCAGGCCGGGATGAGCTGGATCATCAATGGTCAATTAGTACAATTAGAAAGGCGAACGATGAGAATAAGCTGATCGATCGATCATGTGAAAGATGACTCCTAAAGTGATGAGCCATATATGCATTGCCATTGAGAAAATTGTGGACATTTACTGTAGTACCTGATAAAGACCTTCATTTTTTGATAAAGACCTTCATGGTTCAACACGAACTACTTAAAATCTATGTGAATAAATATATTGACTCGTTGTGCGACATGACTTAAATTTATTGGATCACCATTAATTAATTAACATGATAAAAAAAAAACCATGTCTCTGTTGCAGTATTATATATATTGAGGATATATTGATTGATAGATATTGATATGATCAAAGATTGAGTCTTTTCAAATACACGAGTGAATAATTTCAAAGGTTAGAGTTTGATGATATGATAACCTAAAGGTAATGGCAAAACAAAAATCAAAGAGAAAAATACGGGGCCGCGGGCAGCTGAAAATGGCAAATCGGGCAATTGTTGTTGCTTGTAAGCCAGTTAAGAAGACAATACTTGTGGAAGAAGTGGGAGCACGACATCTCGAGGGCAGCAGTTTTAAGCTTGTCAACGAGGGCAGTGGTTTTAGGCTTCCCAATCTCCTCCATACAGAGGACGCAGCTCTAGCCCTGAGCCGACTCATGGCGGTCCTCGCTCTGGACATGCAGGATCTCCTAGACGGAGTCATAGGAGGCGGGCGTCACGAGGGTCCTTTCGTCTTCCACACAGGAATGTCGTCCGAAGGGGGATGGCAACATCACCTGGATATACACAGCAAGTGTTGAGTGAATTTGCAGCAGCGGATGTGGGTGGCGTTGGCGCTCCGGAGTTAATCGATGAAGGTCTGGGCGAGGCGAGATGGTGGGATAGTAAGAGATGAGTTCGCTGGCCATTCATTGGAGGTTATAGTGATAGTACGTGTCGCCGGTGTCGTTGCCATGGTCGCAAGCGAGTGGGCAAGGGATGTACATCCACCGCTCACCAATACGCACGGCCATGATGTGGCAGTTGGAGAAACCACCCCTAGCGGCGCCATGGCTGAAACCCTCGTAGAAGGTGGAGTACTCCACGCCTGCCTGCGTCATGTGCTGCTTCCTTTCCCACTCCATCTCCATTGACATCTTCAATTGGAATTGGTTGCTGCAAATCAATAATAAACGAAAAGTTTTCTTAACAGATGGAGTAGTATCTATGATCTATCTATCTTGTGGCTTGTATTTGTTGACTAGCTTGTTGGCCCGTACTACGCACGGGACTAATTTTATTTTATGTAATTTAGTTTGAATTATACTTTATAAAATATTTCATTTATCAATTGAGTTTAAATATTATATATATCAAATATAAAAATTTTCTGCTTCATATTCATACTTATACTTTTTTTTGTTTTGTTTCATTCATCCTTATAATTTAAAATATTGATTTTCAATAATCATAAAAAATATTAATGAGACAAAAAAATCTAGATTTATTATTTTGTTTTTCTACTCACATCATCTTACTTAATGTAGAAAACTTTTCATACTTATTCACTAATTAATAATTATTATAAAAGGAATGAAGAGTGTTACTCCTACTTACTCATTTAAATTTGTATTCTTTTCTAAGCATCGGTTCAACTGATTCAATTATATATTTAATAATATATTGGCTATAAAATAATTTAAAATTACATTTTTTTTAAAGTAGGCTATATATTTGGTAATAAAATAAATAAATAATATTATAATATAAAACTATTGACAATCAAATAATGCAATATTTGCAATAAAAAAAAGTCAAGGGGATTAAATAAATAATATTTTTATTCTTTTCTTACAATCGATCTAACTAATATTTGTATTCTTTTTTAAGAGTCTATCTAACTGGTTCAATTATATACTCAATAATATATTGTCTATGAAAATTTTAGAATTATAGGTTTCTTCAAATATGATATTCATCTAACAATAAATAAGTAAATAATATTATGATATATTACTATATATTATCAAACAAATACTACAACATTAGTTATTAAAAATTAAGGGGGGTTAAATGTTGAATATAATATACTCATATTTTGATATTTATACTTATGTATAATTTAATAAGTTTTCTTCTATTTTTATATACTTATAAAATAAATGAATTTTACTAAAAATGTTACGCTCATATTTGACTAAATTTGAAGGTAGTATACATAAATAAATTTCACCAATTCTACAATTTACTCCTTCACATTTATTGTACAAATGATTAAATGCTTATGTACATATAAAATAAATGAATTTTAGCAAAAATGTTACATACTCATATTTCACTAAAGTTGAAGGTAGTATATATACTCATACTACGCTTACTATTATATATACACAAATTATGAATTATTGTTGTTTCATTTTAAAGATTAACAAAATAAATTTTCTCTACACTTACTATTATATATACACTTACTATATCTCTACACTTACTATTATTTATACGGGCCATTTGCATAAATAACCCTTTTGGTTGCAATCTTTGCATGCCTAACCTCATCCGAAATTTTTTTGCACAAAACTGGATATCCGGTTCAAGTTTCAACCGGTAGCCGGTGAGTCATGAAATAGGAAAAAAAAAAGGAAAGAGGGAAAGGGGAATCGGGGGGAAGAAGATGCCCAAATCGTCTCCAATGGCGGCAGCAGAGGTGGATTCGATTCTTATCGGAGGAGTCAAGGGAGCGGCGGTGGCAGAGGCGCCTGAGAAGGGGCGAGAGCAGTGCTGTAGTGGGTGGACGCTTGTTCAACAGATCTAGGGTTTCGCTCGAAGATCCCGTCGGATTGTCTTATCCTTTGCCCCGCGACTTCCTCGACTGTCGATCGAGGTTCCTCCGGTGAGTTCCCTCTCATCTTCATCCGTTGAATTTAAAAAATTCCCTGGAACTCGTAGTCCCTAACCCATTTCCCCCTTTCGATGTTAAACAACCATACATGGGTTCCTCGACTCGTCGCCACCATGAGCAATCCGCTTGAACTGTCAAGCAACCACCATTAGGACCACACCTAACTACCTCAGCAATACTCAATAGTTAGCAACACCTCCAACGTCCCACCTTTGGCCATATTGAAGTGCTTGGGTCATTGGGTGAGTTATCCTCCAATTGCAATCTTATTTTGATGCGTGTGCTGTCATTTTGTAGCCTTTCAATTTTGTTCTAAGCTTATTAGCCATATTAGGAAGGTAAAACATCCTCCTTGGTCAGTAACTTTTTTTTGTTAAGTCTTGAGTTTGCTACACCTCAACAGTCAGTAACTTTGTTTTGACCTGTGAAGTCTTTGATCTGATGGATCTGTTACATTTTGTGGCTTCTCTTAACCATATTATGAGATTATCTTGAGTTTGCTATTGTTTTGAAATCAGATTCTTAAAGTTTTTGCTGGTTATTTTGTTGCTGAATTATATGGTTGCTTTGTTGATATTAAGTAGTTCTTGAATCTGATTTTGTAGTGTGCAGTAGCTTAGAAGATAGAGTTGCTTGTATGCTTGAGTTACATTGATAAGTTCTGTTTTACAGCCTTGATTTTGCATAAACTTGGGTGAACTTGCTGAGTTGAGAGGTTTAACTTGTTGTTTTTCCCTTTTCACTCTTAAGTTTAGAAATCCGTGTGTTTTATGTGAGCTTGTTATAAATTTGTTGGTTTGATGATTTCTAGTCGTAGCATCATATCTTGTTTGATTAAATGCTCTTTCCTAGAATTGTTTTAGGTATAGAAATCACGACTTTAGGATTCGTATTTGATGGAAATTTCCTAGACTAGTTTTAGGTATAGAAATCAGGTTTTAAATTTAAGAACCTTAATTTTGTAGATTTTGACCATACCTAAACACTTTTAATACATTAATCAGACTCCATATGGAAATTGAAGACTAATTGAAAATGAAAGTACAAAGAGAGTTGTAAATTCGATGAATAAGTGAAATAGAGTTTTTTACTAGCTAGGTAGATATCAAAAAAAAACTAGAAAAATTAGAATCCAAATTGAAATAGAAGAACAATAGCAAGATATATAACCAACTACTGTGAACACAATAACAAGATGTATGACTGGAGGCTGAAGTTGCTTCTTTGCTTCCAATGTCAAATAATAGAGGCATTTCTCCGAATGTCAAGATCTATAGTTCTTTGATTGATCGATGGGCTGTATAAATCTGGAAATGACGAGGAAAAGAAAACATTTTAAGAGAATGGGAATAGAGGTGGTATTTAGGCCTTTGTTCCCACTTCAATTACTTACAACTGTTTGATAAAAAATGCAGGTGTCTTATCATCTAAATGCAGGGGTTCTTATTGTGAATTGATTTAATATTGTTATGTCTAAAGTGGAAGTTTTATTAGGTACTGAATAACTTGTCTTGTAGCGAGTCAAATGGTGTGTAAGCAAAGAAATGCGCCAACTGCTAGACACTCAACTTAGGAGTTTCAGACTTGAGGAAATGGGTTTAGACGTCATGTGTTTGGTAGTTGTGTGAAAGAAGAGGTAAAGTATTAGTAAATAGCAATATATAGCATCATAATGTTAGCCTATTAGCTCAAATGGAAGAGTGATGTGCTCATGCACAAAGATGCGGGTTCAAATCCCGCATAGGCTAATCTAAAATTATGTATAAAAACTTTCTTTGTAAGCTGATTTTTAGGTAAAAAGGAATATAATATGTCTGACATTCAGGTGTCAAGTAAAAACATTCATGTGTCAAGTAAAATACATTATGTGTCATGTAAATCCGGTATGGGTGACATGTAAATTCAGTATGGGTTATCGGTTAGATTTCTTAACCCATAAAAGACATCGGAAGGAGATCGTACTGTCTGAAAATAATTTTGAACTGCAGCTTATGTAAGCACTGCAGCTTATGTAGAATCTCATTCAAGACCTTTGATATATCAACTTCTCGTTATGCACTGCAGCTCATGTAAGCACGTAGTCTTCTACTAGCCTTGAACCAAGGAACTTCCAATCCTATGCATTGAATCGTACTGTCTGAAAATGATTTTGAACAGACAAGAATGAGAAATCAAGGTGAACAAAAGAACTGTAAGCAAAACCTCAAAGGATGACACTATATCATAGAGAAGTTCTCACTCATCGTATGATCATAGATCAGCTGAAGCCTCAAACTAATTACCCTATTGACTGACAATCATAACCATTAATTGTATCAGATTTTATCAATTTGTTTCAGTATTGACAATCCTTAAATGTTCTTGTTGATTTCATGAACCCTGATTTATTAATGAGATCTGATCAAACACACACTCACAGTTGATGCATACAGTTGAAAAAGCAACCACCGTACCAGGCATCAGGTAAAAGTTTTCCAAAATGAGATTCATTTACGAGCTTCAAATTGCAGTGCTCGGAACTCGGCTGATGAGTTCTCAGTCTTAAATTTTGTTTTATGTTATTAATATAAGATGAATGTCTAAAACAAGAACACTGCCATGTCTTACAACACTTTGTTTTCTGAAAGAAAATAAAGTTCTGAAAGAAAATAACATGACAGGTAATGCTATTAACATGACAGTTTATACTCTTTAACATGACAGGTAATGCGAATCGATCCTCTTCACCTTACTAAAAGAATATAATATGACATGTAATGCTATTAACATGACAGGTTATACCCTTTAACATGACAGGTAAACTACAAAACCAAATTCTTTTATGGACCCTATCTAGGAACGATCCTATAGGCCTTCATCTTATCTAACCAAATTGATTTCGTTGAGTCTTTCTATCATCCTTCCTTGGTTACTTCTATTGTTGAAATTTAAACAATTCTGAAAGGTGCTTCTATTTACCGAATAAGCTTATAGATTGCATATCAGCAAATAACCTGTCATGTTAAAGGGTATAACCTGTCATGTTAATAGCATTACCTGTCATGTTTTTTTTCTTTCATTAAGGAGAAGAGGATCGATTCGCTGTTTTACAGAGCATTGTAGACAAGTATTTAAAATCCATAGTCTGCAAACTTTAAAGTTTAAATAACATATTTACAGTCGGTTAACCTTGTTACTTCCGTTACACAAGTTCAATAGAAAAGATGCACTAAATATGTTGGTAAGGTTAAAGCTAAGAACCCATGCGTCATCCTATTACTAGTCAGTCAAAAGTTGCACTAAATATTTACAGTCGGTTAACCTTCTTAGGTCTCTTACTAGCCAGTCAAACGTTCCAAAAATAGTGATCATTGATCTTGGATCACAAATGCATTATGTCTTACCTCAAAGAAAAGATTCAATTCCTAGCCTCACAACTAACGGATTTGCTGAAATGCCTTGGTTCTGCTCAGCAATAGTTGGTGTGGGTTCATTACTACATGACACATACACAAATCAACATGTCACCTGTTTATTTAGACATGACAGAAAACAAAGTTGTAGCAATTCAGTTTGTACATAGTTGTCGTAATGATTCTCTACCCACACACAAAAAATGGAGTCTAGTAGAAGGAATTCTGAATCATCAAAAAGGAATATAATATGTCTGAAATTCAGGTGTCAAGTAAAAAAATTAACGTGTCAAGTAATATAAATGATGTGTCATGTAAATCCGGTATGGGTGACATGTAAATTCAATATGGGTTATCGGTTATTTTTGGTGCTGCTGTAATAGAAAAGAGAGGAAAAGATGCTTGGTTTCGATAGAAAATTGTGTAACTTTGAAAACCAAAGTGCTCACATTTGTCGTGGGATATGTTACTCTGTCCATGCAGAAATCCAACTCCTTCCATTTTTGAAGGCATATTGAGCGTACATTGAAAACCAAAGCGCTCACATTTGTCATGGGACAATGGGGGCTTTTCTTTGTTTCAGGAGTTAGAATTAGAAATAATGAAGAAGATCCACCTTATTAACTTCTTAGGAGAAGCAAAGCACATTGACAGTTTCTATAACAAAATCACCATACCGTTTACAAGGCTTTGAAGGGATCAAACAATAGAAAGAGAATTTGGCAAGAAGTTGATAAATCTTAGTATTCATCAAATGCAGCAACCAACTTCAGTTGCAATGAGACAAAATGCAGAAAACACAAATGTGATTCGAATTAGATTGGTAGATGTAAGTAAAGACGAGGACCACGAATGGGAGCTACTTTTAGTAAACATAAGGTATCATGTGTTCACGTGTTAAATAAAACAATTCACGTGTCAAGTAAAATACATTATGTGTCATGGAAATCCGTTGTAGGTGGCATGTAAAGTCAGTATGGGTGACGGGTAACTATATGACGGGTATTTTTGATGCGGGTAACTATAATCCACCTCATGTTTGGCCAAATTTTTATGAAGAAAAAAGTTGATTACATCTTTAGAAAGCTATAGGGAGTTACAGAACTCGATTTGGTGCTCTGTGGACAAATTTTCACAATTTTCTATCGAAACCGAGCACTTTTTACTCTCTTTTCTATGACAGCAACACCAAAAATAATCCATACCTCATGTTTGGCTAAATTTTCATGAAGAAAAAGGTTGATTACATCTTTAGAAAGCTATAGGAAGTTACAGAACTCGATTTGGTGCTCTGTGGATAAATTTACACAATTTTCTATCAAAACCGAGCACTTTTTCTTCTCTTTTCTATGACAGCAGCACCAAAAATAATCCATACCTCATGTTTGACCAAATTTTCATGAAGAAAAAGGTTGATTACATCTTCAGAAAGCTATAGGAAGTTACATAACTCGATTTGGTGCTCTGATGACAAATTTACACAATTTTCTATCGAAATCGAGCACTTTTTCCTCTCTTTTCTATGACAGCAGCACCAAAAATAATTTATACCGCATGTTTGGCCAAATTTTCAAGAAGAAAAAGGTTGATTACATCTTTAGAAAGCTATAGGGAGTTACAGAACTCGATTTGATGCTCTGTGGACAAATTTACACAATTTTCTATCGAAACCGAGCACTTTTTCCTCTCTTTCTATGACAGCAGCACCAAAAATAACCCATACCTCATGTTTGACCAAATTTTCATGAATAAAAAGGTTGATTACATCTTTAGAAAGCTATAGGAAGTTACAGAAGTCGATTTGGTGCTCTGTGGACAAATTTACACAATTTTCTATCGAAAGCGAGCACTTTTTCCTCTCTTTTCTATGATAGCAGCACCAAAAATAATCCATACCTCATGTTTGGCCAAATTTTCATGAAGAAAAAGGTTGATTACATCTTTAGAAAGCTATAGGAAGTTACAGAACTCGATTTGGTGCTCTGAGGACAAATTTGTACAATTTTCTATCGAAACCGAGCACTTTTTCCCCTCTTTTCTATGACAGCAGCACCAAAAATAATATGTACCTCATGTTTGGCCAAATTTTCATGAATGAAAAGGTTGATTACAACTTTAGAAAGCTATAGGAAGTTACAGAACTCGATTTGGTGCTCTGTGGACAAATTTACACAATTTTCTATCGAAACCGAGCATTTTTTCCTCTCTTTTCTATGACAGCAGCACCAAAAATAATCCATACCTCATGTTTGGCCAAATTTTCATGAAGAAAAAGGTTGATTACCTCTTTAGAAAACTTGTTCTCCATACCGGATTTACATCATATAATTACCCGTCACCCATACTGAATTTACATGTCACTCATTCCGGATTTACATGACACATAATGTATTTTACTTGACAAGTGAATTGTTTTATTTAACACGTGAATCGTTTACTTGACATGTGAATTGTTTTACATGACACGTGGATTGTTTTACATGACACGTAAAATAAACTCTAAATGAATATTGGCAGCAACCGTATGCAAAACCTTAACCATCTTACATTGTGGCCAAAATCAGTAGCTTAACCACTTTCAGCCTATTAACCTTGGGCACCTTCAATTCATTTTGATCAACACCTTCAATTCATTTTGATTAGTCATTGCCTAATCAAACCAAAATAAAATCTAACACAAGAGCTCATCTAACTAGCTCACTTCCAAATACGCAACATCTCTCACTTTAGTCTTTGTCATCTTTTTTGGACTCCATAACTTAATTGGTTTGTTCAAAAAGTCTAAGTAGCATTACATTCAAAATTTAGTACCAAACTTCAACAAATCATTTAGATAGTCTACGTGGGATTCGAACCCACTTTTTTGTGCCAAACACATTGCTCTCCCAAGTGAGCTAATAGACTAGAAAATTAATTCAAACAAATGAAAAACTAAAAGAAAAAGGACAATTGTATAATTGCAAGCATTTTGATATTCAAAGCAAGAAATGCAATTCAGGAATCTTAATAGTTGCATAATTGGATTTTACACTTAGTTGAAAAGCACACATTCGATCAAACAAAAACCAATTCAAATAAAAGAATCTGATAAGATACAAAAGGCGGTGAAAAAATGAGAAAGCCTCTCCCATCCCAAATCTTCACAAATCTACAAAAGCAGCACCTTGTAAATTAACATGACATATACAGTTTTTATGCTCTTAATCACGGATGAAGTAACTAGATGATATCATCTCTAACAAAAAACAACTTCAATTTAGTCCTTCAACACATTAATGAGTAAAAAATTGCAACAGTAACTCAATGTAAAAATCGGTAACTCAATTTAGTCTGTCAACATCTCTGTCATGTATTGATTTCAATGTAAGCTATTGTTGTTGTCATGTATTAATTTTTGCTTCCTATTTCGATGTAAGCACAGACACGTCCCAGATTTTCTGTAACAAACTACAACAACAGTAACTGTAAAATACAGATTTTTGACAGCAAGCACACTAAAAAATAGAAGCAACAAATTAATCATAGACTTCAACATTGCACACACAGACAGATTTCGAAAACACCAGAATGTTATCCTCATCACACATCTCTTTGAATTTTGCCTTCATCCTTTTCAAACCCTTGTCGGCATCAACCCTGTCCGACCCCTCATCCCCGCTCATATGGTCGTCACCACCATTACCACCCCAACCGTCCTCCAAATCTTCGCTCTTCCTCTTCCTCTCGCCCATCTTCCCACTCTTTTGCCTAACCTCAAATTCAGGAGCGACCAAATTCTTTCAATTTCAATCCCATCCCGGCTCATATCGTCGTCACCGCCACTAGCACCCTCACCGTCCTCCAAATCCTCGCTCTTCCTCTTCCTCTCGCCCATCACCCCACTATTTTGCCTAACTTGAAATTAATTCAAATTCAGGAGCAACCAAATTCACTCAAATTCAGCCCTAACCCGCAACCTCAGATTCAGTAGAGAGGAAGAAGAGAAGAGTAGAGGAGAAGAGTGTACCTGGAATCGAGTCGCGTGAAGGAGGATAGGAGAGGAGTGATGGAATCGTTGGCCGCATCAAAGGCGTCTTCTTCCTCCTCTGCGCTTGAGCCCTTCCTCTGAGCCTGTCGCCCCCGCCTCCAATCCCATTCCTTCTCCCTTCCCCTTTTCTCTCTGGCGGTGGCTCTCTCTTTCTCTCTTCCCAGGAGCACCGGTTTCTCCAAGTAAAAATTACCGGATTGCAATTTTTTTTTAGGGAGAGGGTTAACCTTGCAATTATTTCAGATGGTGGGTTAGACATGCAAACTCAACCGGGTCAAGGGTCATTTACTATCATTCTCTCTTATATATACATAAATTTACTAATTAAATATAAAATTTCTCATTCTTTCAATATTTCTCATATAATTAAAAATAAATATATTTTACCAATTTTTCAATTTACTCCTTCACATTTACTGTACAAATGATTTAATGTATTTAAGGAATTTTTTTTGTAAATAGCCAAAAAATAAGAAAATATTATGAGAATAGCCAAATTCTCAAACAATTTAGCATTTTAGAAAAAACAGGGTAAAATCGCTGTTACAACCAGCTACTTATGTTTATTTCGTATTTTTTTATTTTTTGGTTTCATTTAATTAAAAATAAAAGAAATGAAAAAAAATACATATTAAGGGAAACAACGACTCTCCATTTTAAGCGTTGAAACTGTAAAAGCATCGACGCCCTTTGCCGGAAATGTGTTGGGAGGAACCGGAGGAAGCCAATGTATGATCGGAGAGGACGAACAGGAGATGGCCATACCGCAGAACCTCCAGCACCGCCACCGGCTTCGTCGAGTACGCCGCCGCCGCATAGATTCGGATCTGAAGACTTCGAATTCAAAGGTGAGTGAGCCAAATTATAAAGCTGAGAAACTGAAATCGAAGGCGAGGTCGCCGAATTCAGAAGCGAGGAAACCGAATTCGATGGTGAGGAAGCCGATTCGAATGAGAGTTTGCCAAATTCTGAATCGAGGAAACTGAATTCGAAGGGTGTCGAATGAGAGTTTGCCAAATTCTGAATCGAGGAAACCGAATTCGATGGTCAGGGATGGTGATTTTGGGTGGGAGGAGTGGTGGTAGAGGCGGAAGATGCGGAGGAGGAGGTGAGAGTGGAGGGATTTGAGCATGGCAGAGGGGCGGTGGTTGTCGCCATGGCCCATGGGAGAACGCTGAAGAGAGAATCGCGAATTAGGGTTGAAGATGGAGGGCGCGTTGGGAGAGACGGAGGGAGCGCTGGGAGCGACGGAGGGAGAACGAAGACGCTAGGTTGAAGACGGAGGGAGCGCTGGGAGAGAAGGAGTGTCACTGGGATCCCGGAGAACGAAGACGCTAGGTTGAAGACGGTCGATGGGAGAAGTCCGAGAACGGCGTCTGTACTTTGTAGCCTGTAGGTTTTAAAAAAAAAAAAAAAAAGTCACTGTTTCAAACCGCGACTCTCCCTTAATATGTATTTTTTTTCATTTCTTTTATTGTTAATTAAATGAAACCCAAAAAATAAAAATAAAAACGAAATATACTTAAGTCGCTGTTATAAACAGCGACTCATATATTTTAATATTTTTTTTTAAACCTTAGGTAAAGTCGCTGTTTGTAACAGCGACTTTACCCTATTTTGGCTAAAACGCTAAATTATTTGAGAATTTGGCTATTCTCATAATATTTTCTCCTTTTTTTGCTATTTATAAAAAAAACCTCTTTTATAAGTTATATTGATAGATTAGTCCAATATTATGAATTATTTATTATTGTTTCATTTAAAGATTAACAAAAATTCTTTTTTAATTCAAAATATATATATACGAGTTAATTAATCACATTGGGCCAAAGGTAGATTAACAAATAAAAACCGATCTAAATCTAGGGTTTTCCCCTCATTTCCCATCGCCCTCATTCAAGTTTTGGTGGTCGATTCGATCGATCAACTTGTGTTGCGCAAAATCAATGCCGCCGCCGAAGAAGAAGAAATTCACCCCATTTCAGGCAATAGATGAAGATCTGTGGTATGAGATCTTCAAGAGATTACCGATCAAAACCCTATGCCGATTCCGATGCGTCTGCAAGTGGTTCAACTCTCTCATCTCATCCCCTCTCTTCATCCACCTTCATCTCTCCTTCGCTCGTTCCGCCACGCCTCCTCACCTCAAACCTTATCTCCACGTGAAAGCTAACCGGGGAAACCAAATCGAGCTCAGGTTTCCCGTCCCCGGCCTAAACGACGTCGTCGAGCCTTCCAGTCAACCCCTGTATTTTCCATTCCGGGACAGTCGGGAGGATGGCACTAAAAGGGTCACTTTTCTTGGTGCCATCCATGGCGTAGTCTGCTTTTCCTACCATTCGTCTTCCTCGTCTCCCTCCGTCATTCTTTGGAACCCGACGATTCACAAGTATGTCACCCTCCCTTGCCTTAGGTTGTATGCCTACCAATACTATTCTCTAGGCTTTGGCTACGACACTAGTCGGAAAGATTTCAAGGTAGTCTTGATTCGGGCCCCGCAATGGACATATAAGGTGTACTCAACCCGACAAGGTTGTTGGAGTAGACCTCGCGGTTTTAAGCTCGATTCGCCTCCTAGTGCTGATGGTACTAAAGTATCTTGGCTTTTCAATGGTAATGTTTCGCCTTGTTTCGTAAATGGAACTATTCATTGGGGGCTATTGTTATGCATTAGTCTTAATAGTACTGGCCAAAGTTTTGTGCGATCCAGCAATTCCATGCTGATGTTTGATTGCGAGAGCGAGGAGTTTAGAACAATATCCCTCCCTGCAAAACTCTTTCCGCAGAGGCCAGTGCCGGTAATGCTTTTCGAGTATGGCGGCATGCTTGCAGCATCGGTGGACAGGGTCCTATGGGTGATGGAGGAGCATGGCGTCGCTACCTCATGGAAGAATGCATATGTTCCTTCATTTGAGAGGTTGACTCCTTATGACCCTTGGAACATGATTAGCAGTTATATTTTGGGAATCTCTACCGTGAGAGTGAGTGAACATGTGTACGACGAAACCATGCTTTTGATGGATCATCCATAAGCTCAGTCTTACGCAAACGAAGAGATAGACATCCCTTCGAAACTGCGTTGAGACTTTTGATGGCTCCTTAGGTTCTTAATTTACGCTTATTTATTTATTGCGTTGAGGCTTTTTTATCTTTTTGAAATTGTTGTCATTTTGTGCGCGCATGAGAATATGTTAATATAATACAGTAGCAAATATTCTGTGTTGATGTTTGATTGCGAGAGTGAAGAGTTTCGACATCCCTATAGAACTCAGTTAGGGATGCTTGTAGCTAGCATTTATATATGTTTTCATGTTACGATTGTATTGTTATATACGATTGATATCCTTCATTCGAGAAGTTGGCTCCTCGGTCGTTATGGCCCTAGCTAGCAACCCGTGGGACATGTTTCGGGACATTTGTGCTATCTCTAAAGAGAGATTGTGTGGACATGTTTACGAAGAATACATAATGCTTCTGATGGATCATCCAAAAGCTCAGTCGCGCACAAACAAGGAGATTGTTACTATCTTAACTAACCGAAGATCCTTAGGCTCCAGATTCTTTTGATGTCCATTGGTTTACTTTGGGATTTCAACTTAAATTTATGTGAATAAATAGATTGGGTGCATGGTTGTGGGACATGACTATATTATATTGATGATTGATAATTGATATGATCAAAGATTGAGTCTTTTCAAAACATGAGTGAATAATTTCAAAGGTATAGAGTATTACAGTTTGATGATATTATAACCTAAAAAAGGTAATCGTAAGGGGACTGGAGCAGGCTACCATGAGACAAAAGATCTTCTTTCTAAAGAGATTCGATTCGGAACTCTTATATGTCCAAGGTCCATAATTTCAGAGGTTTTCCCTGACTTTGTCCGTGTAAACAAACAATTCGAAATACAGGACTCAATCGTATGGATATGGAAAATACAGGATTTCCAACCCTAGCAGGAAAAGGAGGGAAACGGATACTCAATTTAAAGTGAGTAAACAGAATTCCATACTCGATCTCATAACCTAAAAAAAAGGTAATGGGAAAACAAAAATCAAAGAGACAAATACAGGGCAGTGGGCAGCTGAAAATCCGTACAGATGATGCAGCTCTGGCCCTGAGCCGACTCATGGGGGATGGCAACATCACCTAGATCAACATCACCTGGATACACAGCAAGTGTTGAGTGAATGGGGTAGTAACAGATGAGTTCGTCGGCGATAATAGTGATAGTACGTGTCGTCGTCGCGGGACACGGGATGCAGATCCACCGCTCACCAATACGCACCGCCATGATGAGGTAGTTGGAGAAACCATCCTAGCGGCGCCATTGACAACTTCTCATAGCTGCAAATCAAATCAATTCCTCTATCAATTCTGTTTTTTCGTACTCTTTCGTTTTTAGGAGCCCACCTTACTCGATCTACTCCGTATATATAATACCCCATAATTGTATATTACCCCTATCTCTATCTTTCTATCTATCTATCTAATCAGATAAATAGAGCGTTTTTCTAGAATAAAGACCTGTCATATAAACCGTTAATCGGATGGGAAAAAGTCTACAAAAGAAAAGAAAATGGTGGAGTAGGAATTCATAAAACAAAAGATATGAACTCTGCTTTACAAATGAAACTGTTGTGGAAAATACTTGCGTAGCCAGAAAATCTATAGGTCCGAATCATCTCACATTAGTACTTGAAAGATGAACACATTCTAAAATACGAAAGGAAAGGAAAAGCATCCTGGCAATGGACAAAACTAATGAAAATAGGGAATGGAAAAACGATCAACTTTTGGACCGATAGATGGTTGGATGATGACACGCTAGAGAATAGATGCCTAACGCCAGATAGATTAATCAACAAAAATGACAAAGTAGAAAAATACATAAATGAAAACAGAAGATGGAACACTATCGACCTCCAACATATGCTACCAACATCGATCATCGAGACGATCGAAACAACATTCATCCCAGAAAACCAGATAGAGGACACACTATACTGGAGAAAAGACAAGTCTGGCTGGTTCAGCACAGCTAGTGCACTCCGACACATCACAGAAAACAATAGAATCACACCACCCAACACAGCATGGATCTGGGCAATAGACATTGCCCCCAAAATTAAGAATTTTCTATGGAAATTGTATAGCAATGGGATCCCAACAAAGACTAGACTAATCACCAAAGGAGTGGCCCTTCCATCCGCATGCGAACTATGTGATGCGAACGAAGAATCTCCAACCCATTTATTCACACAGTGCTATATTACTAGAGACCTCATACGAAAAATTGATCTCGGGATAGAAAAACGCTTAGAAGAATTAGACAGAAATGAACAAGACATAAAAAGAATTATGTCAACAGTATTTCAAACAATAACTCCAGAACAAAAGAAAAAATTGGCAACTGCTTGGTGGTGTCTTTAGACAACTAGAAATAAGAAAATCTTCGACAATGTAAACACCCTCACACTTCAAAACATGAAAAATATGACAAGACAAACAATCACAAATTGGGAAAAAACGAAACATTTGGATGTACCAAACATTAATGCTTCCACCAAAAGAAAAGAAACCAGAAAGAAACGACACATACGGTGGAATAAACCACCTGAAGGTACATTCAAAATAAATTTCGACGGTAGTTACAACTACTCTGGCTCTTCTGGTGCAGGTTTCATCATTCGCGACCACACATGCTCTTCTGGTGCAGGCTTCTCCGGTCCTTCAACCATGTTGATCTCTCGCACTGCTTCCGGGAGATTAACAAATGCGCTGACCACATCTCTCGCCTCTTCGAGTCTGCTGCCTGCCCAGATATTCAGATAGATAGACATATTCTCTTGGACGGTGTCTAGTAGGGACTAGCCCCATCCAAATCCTTACTTGTATCAAAAAAAAAATCTATCTAATCTAATTTTTTGAGATAAACCCACCTTAAATACTACAGTAGTATCTATCATCTATCTTTAACGTACCATAAAAAAAAAAAGTATCTATGATCTATCTATCTTGTGGCTTGTATTTGTTGATAGGTCCAATAATATTATGAATTATTTATTAATTCTTCATTTAAATATTAACAAAAAAATCTTATTTAATTCAGAAATATACGAGTTAATCACACTTTCAGGTAAGAGTAACAAATAAAAACCGATCTAAATGTAGGTTTTCCCCTCAATTCCCATCTCCATTCGATCGATCAACTTGTGTGCTCAAATCTAGGGTTTTCCCTAAATTCCCATCTCCCTCATTCAACTTTAGGTGGTCGATTCGATCGATCATCTTATGCTGCGCAAAATCAATGCCGCCGCCGAAGAAGAAATTCGCCCCCTTTGAGGCAATAGATGAAGATCTGTGGTATGAGATCTTCAAGAGATTACCCATCAAAAACCTATGCCGACTCCGATGCGTCTGCAAGTGGTTCAACTCTCTCATCTCATCCCCTCACTTCATCGACCTTCATTACTCCTTGGCTCGTTCCGCCACGCCTCCTCACCTCAAACCCTATCTCCACGTCAAAGCTAACCGGGGAGACCTCATCGACCTCAGGTTTCCCGTCCCCGCCCTAAACGACGTCGTCGAGCATTCCAAGCAACCGCTGTATTTTCCATTCCGGACCAAACCCAAAAGGGTCACTTTTCTTGGTGTCATCCATGGCGTAGTCTGCATTTCCTACAAATCGTCTTCCTCGTCTCTATCCGTCATTCTTTGGAACCCGACGATTCACAAGTATGTCGCCCTCCCTCGCCTTAGGTTGTCTGTCAAACAAAGCTATGCTCTAGGCTTTGGTTACGACACTAGTCGGAAAGATTTTAAGGTAGTCTTGATTCAGGTCCCGCAATGGACATATAATGTGTACTCAAATCAACAAGTTTCTTGGAGTAGACCTCGCGGTTTTAAGCTTGATTCGCCCGATTCACCTTGGCCTAAAGCTGATGGTATTAAAGCATCTTGGTGTTTCAATGGCAAGGATACCAATTCACCTTGTTTCGTAAATGGAACTATTCATTGGGGGCTATCATTGCATTTTAGCCGCAAAGATGGCTTCAGTAATGTGCAATCCAGCAATTCCGTGTTGATGTTTGATTGCGAGAGCGAAGAGTTTAGAAGAATATCCCTCCCTGCCAAACTCTTTTGGGCGTGGCCAGTGCCGGTAAAGGTTTTCGAGTATGCGGGCATGATTGCAGCATTGGTGGACAGGGTCCTATGGGTGATGGAGGAGCATGGCGTCGCTACCTCATGGAAGAAGCTATGTTCGATTTCAAAGGAAGGTCCTATTGTGATATATGATCCTTCATTAGAGAGGATGGCTCCTTATGGCCCTAGCAACACTTGGAACATGATTAAAGGCTGTATTCTCGATATTCGCGACATCTCTACAGAGATAGCGAGTGATCATGTTTATGACGAAACCATGGTTTTGATGGATGATTCAAAAGCTCAGTCTTACACAAACCAGGAGATAGTTACTATCTTAAGTTCTTAATTTTAGCTTATTTATTTATTTATTACGTTGAGTATGTTGAGAGTATCTTTTTTTATCGTTTCGAAATTGTTGTCACTGATAGTGTTATATGTAGTCTTTTATAATCTTCGCGATCCCCTGGACACTGTATATCCTGTCCCGTGCATGAGAATAATGTCAAACAGTCCGTGTTGATGTTTGAAGGATCATCCAAAAGCTCGATCGATCAGTTGCGCACAAACAAGGAGATAGTTAATATCTTAATTAGCCGAAGATACTTAGGCTGCAAATTCTTTTGATGTACGTTGGTTTACTTTTGAATTGCAACTGTTTTTACAGAAGCTGTAGTAACATAAATCAAAGAGACAAAAGGGGATACATTGCATACGATTGATTGAAAACTGACTAAACGCAATTAAAGGTAGATGGAGAGATTATGTGTAAATCTTATTGTTGAAAGTGTTTCAACTTAATTTTTATGCAGGGTGAGAATAAGAAAGGCATTCCCTTTCAAGCTAATAGCTATGGTATATGATATGGATGAATATTTTATATTTATGGTCGGATATCTGCAAGATATTGCCTATTGAAAGCCTATGCCTATTCCGATGTGTTCAGAGGCGAATCCTTCGATCTTATGGCCAGGGCTGGCAGTCGCCTCCTTTCAAAATTAAAATTTAACATGCATGTTCTTCTTGTCGATAGCTTCGATTTGAGATATTATAAGTTCAAATCTAATATCTGATAAACGTTTTAAGATTGAACAAATATAAATTATTTTCTACGTCGTTTACCAAATTGATATATTTTTATTGTAATTATCATTTTTTAAATTTAATAACTTAATAATATAATTATACCCGAGAACTTCAAATTAAGAGGTTATATTGAAAATTTTGAAAACCATGAAATAAAGCATGCAAGATTTATGTTTTTAATTCTAGTTCCACATTATTTATGTTTTATTCTAGTTACAGATTCATAATATTGATTATTTTTTGGGAAAAAAATAGGGTTTAATTTTATAGATAATTTTTTTTTTATAATTTTCCGGCCCTCAACCAACAGTTTCATGATATGTCACTGAATGTGTTACACGTACATCGGAATGTTTATGGCCAAACCTTGCTTAATTTTGATGGATACCATCCAAACGCGCAATCTTACACAAACGAGGAGTTAGTTACTATCTTAAGTTTCTTAACCCAAGATGCTTAAGTTGCAATTTGCAAATTCTTTTGATCGATGAACATTTTCACTACGCCAGATTGCGTCTCGCTCGACGGACTTCAAAACGTTCGTCGCCTGAATCGGGTTCGGGCGACGAACTTACTATGGCCCGTCGCCTACACGTTGGGAGGTCCAAATCGCCTCCAACACATGTTCTGCCGACCAGAAAAACCCAATGTTCGTCAGCTGAACTGGACTCAAGCGACGGATGAAATCCAGGAGACGGACGTTGGTCAAGTTCGGTTGCCCGAACAGGTATCCAAATGACGGCTGTCAGAATGGCCTTTGTAGCGACGGAAATTCTAATAGTCCGTCGCCTGAACGTTGGACTTTTTCAAAAGTAAAGTAATAAAGTCCGATTGGTGACGGATATTAAATACTGTTCATTCAGGAGACGAACATTTAATTATTTTCGTCGCCTGAAAAGTGTGGTAGTTGACCCCGTATTTATTACTATTCACTCAGGAGACGTAGATATATATATGTCCGTCGCCTGAATGTGTTTTCCGTAACAAACAATTAAAATCGGTTGTACTGTGCAATAAGTCATTCTCATCTTCATCATTTCTCCCAAAATAACCCTAGAGGCTCGAAAACTCTTCCCCCGTTTCACAATTTTCACACATCCATTGAAGGTATGTACAAATTTTAATTTTTTTTTTTTTTTTGTTGAATATATACATATACATTGTTTGTGTGGACTGATGATGAGCTTGTCTTTTTTAATGGAGTTTGGATGGTAAAAAAGTTGTTTGAATGGAGTTTATGAGGGGAAAGAGTTATGTATGTATATATGGAGTTGAAATTGAGGTTACATGGAGGTTAAATTGAGTTTGTGTTATGAATTGATTGTGTATGTGAATGGATTGTTTATGTGCAATTTATTTTTGAGAAAGGGATGTACAATGAGATAGATGATGAGAATGGAATTTGTATTTGAGTTTATGATGAAAATGGAATTTAGAATGTTATGATTGAAAATTGATTTTAAATTGAGTTTGAGGTATGAATGGATTGTGTATGTGAATGGATTGTTTATGTGCAATTTTATTTGAGAATGTGGTGTAGAATGACATAGATGATGAGAATGGATTGTTTATGTGCAATTTTATTTGAGAATGTGATGAATTCATATGAATGGATTGATAATAATAAGACGATAATGGGCGATAAAAGTTGGATGCTACTCCCTCACGCTCATGGGGAGTATCAAAATGGAATATTTCTCTTTATGCAGAATCATAGAGATAATGCGAATGGAATGACTCATTTCCTATGTCTGTGTCGGAGATGCCGCAACAATGAATGGCACCCAATAGATGAAATACACAGTCATTTGGCCCACATGGGGATGTGGCCTAGTTATATTGTTTGGGACAAGCATGGCGAAGCCCCAGTTGATAGGACAATTGAGCAACGACGAACGCAGATCCTGGAGGAAGGGGCATCTTCCTCCGTTGATGGTCCTACTATGAACATTCTGCACAATGCTTTTCCGTTTCATGTCGGATATGAGGCGCACTCTGCTCCCGACGATCCTCCGTTCCAATATGTTGTTGACGATGATTACGAGAAATATAATAGGCTTGTAGAGGCAGCAAACATGCCATTGTGTGAGAACAGCGGCGATATGACTGTTCTGGATGCCTGTCTGGATGCAATGCAGATTAAGTCAGAGTTTGGGTGGACAGATAGGAGCATGGACGCCATGTGCGCACACATTGGTCGCATGTTGCCGAAAGGACATAAACATCCTACAGATGGAGCGAAGATGAAGAGTGTGATTAGGGACCTTGTATTTGGGTACGAGCTGATCGACGCTTGTGAGTATAACTGTGTGCTATTTCGCAAACAATACGCAGATCTCGAAGCGTGCCCCAAGTGCAACACACCTAGGTGTTGTACTAGGGAGGGTACAAAAGGCAAGCTTCCCAGGAAGGTTCTTCGGTACTTTCCCTTAACCCCTAGACTGAAGAGATTGTTCATGGAGCCGAACATTGCAAAGGCTATGCGATGGCATGGTGAGCGGGTGAGAGATGCAGAATGGTTGAAACACCCATCAGATGGTGAGGCATGGAAAGAATTCAACAAAACCTACCCGCATTTCTCTGAAGACGTGAGGAATGTGAGACTTGCACTTGAAACCGATGGATTCAATCCATTTGGGAATCAGTCAACCCTCCATAGCACATGGCCTGTCATAGTCATGCCATACAACTTGCCTCCGTCATTGTGCATGAAGAAGGAATTCAACATGTTAGCATTGTTGATTCCGGGACCAAAGTCTCCAAGAAAGTGTCTTAGTGTGTTCATGCAGCTGTTGATCGATGAGCTTCGCCACTTATGGGGGACTGGAGTATATACTGTTGATCGATACTCAAGGTCCACTTAATGTTGTTGTGTTGGTTCTGTGTTGGTTCGTGTTGATCTTTGCTTTGGAATTGTGTTTATTACTTCGTGATGCTCTATATATGCTATTTCAGACTTAGTTTTATCACAATATGCTGTAAATTTGGCTATCTCACCATGAAAATGTTTTTATAGTCTCAGACTTGAAATATTTGACTTGTAACATGTTTTTATAGTCTTAGACTTGAAATATCTGTATCACTGCCATGTTTGTATAGTCTCAGAATTTTCTCTCATTCCATACCATTTTTTGATGTCTGGACTCTACTTGGTACATGCCACACTTCTGTACATGTAAATTCAATGATGTTCCTATATACTCTATGGTTGCATGGCTAGAAGTGTGTCAAAATTCATGTTGTTTGAGATGATCTTATGTATGTATGATTCAACTTCAACATATTCTTTTTTTGAATTCATTTTTGGCTGATTGCAAAAGCTTTAAGTTAGGTTCCATGTTGATCTACCTATTCTCAATACCTAATACCCTCTTATCAGCTTCATCAAATTGTCTTATTATTTGTTTGCCAATCTCAACTGTCTTATTTTTGTCTAATGTTATTTATCTCAACTGTCTTATTATTTGTTTGCCAATCTGTTTGTATCCAATCTGTCTAGATGGTTTTCTTTTTACTTATACTGATCCTTTTGCTTTTTTCATCCTTCTGTTTGTTTCAATGTATCTATTTAGTCATTGTATATGCTGAGACTGTTATCTGTGTGTATTTGTTGCATTTGATGGATTCTTTGTTTATATTTTGTTTATACATGGCCTGATTATAGTATTCTACAAATGCAGTCTTTATATTTTTCATCCTTCTGTTTGTTTCAATGATGATTCTGATACGTTCTGATGAATTTTAGGTAAATATCGTACCATCAAGAGTCACAAAGCAGCACTCCTCAAGGCGGCAGTAGGGAAGAAGCTGAAGATCGAGTGGTCCTGCTTCCACAAGGGGCCTGGCCTCAAGCAACTGCATGACACCTTTGTCCGAGACATTGGGTGTACTATCAGGGACAAAGTGTTGATGCTTGCATCAACATGGACCAAACTAACAAAGGAGCAACAGTCCCCCGTAAGAGATTACTTGGAGGTAGTTTCCTTTTTTTATTATCTTTTACCTAAGTACTTATTACTTATAAGTACTTTTCTGTGTGATCTGTGTGATCTACATATATCTTTATAGGTTGATTTATCTATTTGACTGAGATTTAAGATGAATATCTCCTCAATAATGTGGTTTTATCTTTATAGTTTGATTTATCTATTTGACTGAGATCAACATATATCTTTATAGTTTGATTTATCTATTTATCTATTTGACTGAGATTTATCTTTATAGTTTGATTTTTCTGTGTGGTCTGGATAGTTGATATATAAAAAATAATTTGGTTTTGTGCTTCACATCTATTCTGCTCTAAATTTTATTTTTTTTTGCTTGCTTGGCTGTTGCTTATCTTCTGTCATGTGTGAATGTACTATGAGATTTGTTTGCTTGCTTCACAATATGCTTATCTACTGTTGCTTATCATCTATTTGCTCTGAATTTTTTTTGCTTGCTTATCTACAATGAGATTTGTTTGCTTGCTTGGCTGTTGCTTTTTTTTTGTTTGGTTGCTTGGCTGTTGCTTATCTACTGTTGCTTATCTTCTATTCAAATATTTTTTTTCCTGATATGGATGTGTAGATGTACTATGAGATTGACCCTGCAGTTGACTCATACGTGGAGAAGAAGAGCGGAAAAGCATATGGGGCCTGGAAATATGATTGTCATCAACACTTCCTGGAGTGGAGGGGCGAGGACATACCACTTGAGTTTGTCGCTCGCCCTGAGCAGTGGCGGTTCTTGGTCAGTGACTTCACAGACGAAGCGAGAATGGTAATTTCTCATTAATTCCCTAACTTGTTTTTTTATTCGCCGTTTATCTTATTGTTTAACAAATGATTTCTGAATGACTTTCTTTTTACAGGCCCTGTGTGAGCGAAACAAGCAAAACAGGACCAAGAACCCGAACCCCATGAATCATCACAATGGGTCCAAGCCCCTGAGCTTCCGAGCAGAAGAGCTCATTGTTAAGGAAAAGCATCCGGCAGCATGGCTTAAGACAACCATAGAAGCCTACGAGGGGTGTCCGGGTGCGCAGGATGGACTGGTATGACCTTCTTTTTTTCTGTAATTTTTCCTAAGTACTTAGGTTTTACTTATATTATTGCATTTCTTATAAATCCTGTTCAAAAATTAATGATGATAAGCTAGGTAATACATGGTACTCTTATATAACTTAAATGCATGGTACTCTTATTTCTGTATGATTTTCTTATAATAATGCATTTCTTATAATAATGCTTTTTTGTATGAGTTTTACTTATAATAATGCATTTCAGTAAAACCTAAGTATAATAATGCATTTCTGTATGACTTTCTTATTTCTATATGACTTTCTTATTTCTGTATGACTTTACTTATAATAATGCATTCATTAGTGAATAGTTTTACTTATAATAATGAAAAGCTAGGTAAAAATTAATGATGATAAGCTATATACATTCATTAGTGAATAGTTTTACCTATAATAATGCATTTCTTTCATTATTTCTTTTTCTATATAATGAAAGCAGTAGGTAATAATGCATTTCTTTCACTATGAGATTGGTTTTACTTATACATTCCTTTCATTATTTCTACTGTTATTGTAATCAGTAGGTAAATCCTACTGTTATTATAAATTCATTTCATTATTTCTGTTAGGTTTAGTATAAATTCCTTTTACTTATAAATTTCTTTTAGTGTTATTATAAATTCCCTTCATTATTTCTTTGGTTTTACTTATACATTCCTTTCATTATTTCTACTGTTATTGTAATCAGTAGGTAAATCCTAGTGTTATTATAAATTCCTTTCATTATTTCTGTTAGTGTTAGTATAAATTTCTTTTACTTATAAATTCCTTTTAGCGTTATTATAAATTATTCCCTTCATTATTTCTTTGGTTTTACTTATAAATTCTATATAATTATTTCTTTGGTTTTACTTATATATATTTTTTGTGCATACATGAACTTGTAGGCCAAATTGAAACGTCATCTTGATGAATTCCTCACTGTTGGAGAAGGAGCGAGCAGAAGACCCAAGCCAAATACCACCCCTCTCTGTCGAAGAACAAACACAGATCATCTTGGAATGCCTTGGGGAAAGACGATGAACAGAAGTTCGAGGTATAGTTCAATCTCACTGATTTTATTTTTGTTTTGCAATTTTCAGAAGTTCATAACAATATTTTACTTGTTATAATTCAATCCCACTGATTTTACTTATAGTTCATAACAAGATTTTATAACAAGAATGGGTGCAGCTGGAGATTTTACTTATAATTCAATCCCACTGATTTTAATTATGTTACTTGTTATAATTTTTAGAGGTATAGCTCTTATTATGTTTTCAATCTTTTTTTACTTATAGATCTTATTATGTTTTCAATCCCACTGATTTTACTTATAGCTCTTATTATAATTCAGTCCCACTGATTTTACTTATAGCTCTTATTATGTTTTCAATCTTTTTTTTAAAGGAATGGGTGCAGCTGGAGAGCGGCCTGCAAAGAAACGAGGGGGTCCATGGACAGCAAGGGCTGCAGAGAGGGACAAGGAGCTGGAGGAGGTGAAGGCTGAAATTGCAAGGTTGCGTGAGAAAGCCACCCAAGCCGAGAGCAAGAATGAGGAGCTGGAGGAGCGTATGGCCAGTATCGAGAGGGTCATGATGGGCATGCTAGGTGGTCAGTCCAACTCACAACCATCCGTCACCTCTGTGGTGTGTCCTCAGGCTGTCCCTTCAGCCGCAGCTTCTCCTCAACCCTCCAACAACTCAGGTGGTCGTCCAACAGACTCTCAGCCCTCCCCCCCAGCCGAAATAGGTAAGGATGCACTCCTCATATATATAACTAAGACTTGGGTTTGGTTTTTTGTGAAGTTGTGTGTAGTGTTTGGAGAAACTTTTAGAACTTGTGTATTGTGGCTTTGGAACTTGTAGTGTTTGGAGAAACTTTTTGTGAAGTTTTTTGTGAAGTTGTCTGGATATTTGTCACATACTTTTGGTAGGTTGGACAAGCTTTAGGGTGGATTACAAGGTTTTTAATTAGATGGGTTGAATTGCTTGTGATTGTGTTGTTGTTGAGTATGTTGTTGTTTGTGTGGTTGTGTGTGTTGTTGTTTAAAAAGTTTAGGATAGATGCACAACATGTGCTATAAGGTACATTCCAACATGGGGCACCTGCCCTATTAAATTTTATTTTTTTAAATCAAAACAATTCAGCCGACGAACAAACAATATTACATCGTCTTATTAATTAAAAAAAAATTAACCCTTTCAGTCGACGGAATTATATAAAATTTCGTCTCCTGAACACTCCAGCTACGGACATACAACTGAGAACGCATCTTTAGACTTCACTCAGAAGACAAAATAATTCTATGTCTGTCTCCTGAAACTATCTAGGCGACGAAACATAAAGGAAAGGGTCATCGCTTGGATTCTTTCATAGCTATATGGACCGACTCCGGCGACGAACTTATGAAACTAAACTCGTCGCCTGAGTCTTAATGGGCGGGCCTGGATGGCCCTTGGCCTCTGACAACATCATCAGTCGACGAACACATTTTCCATCGCCTGAGTTAACTCCACCGACGAACATACAGATGCTCGTCGACTGAATGGTGAAAGGATGAAAGTCACCGGACCACAACTCAGGCGATGGAAGTTCGTCGCCTGAGTTGTCAGAGGGCGAAAATCCCATTTCAGGCGACGACCTTGTTCCGTCGCCCGAAAGGCCATCTGGCGTAGTGTTTGTTTACTTTTGAACTAGAAGTTTCAAGTTGTTTTGATTGATGAACATTTTGTTTACTTTTGAACTACAAGTTTTGATATGTTTTAGATACGAGATCCAAAAATTTTAAGATCTAGAGTTGAGTCAAAGCCGACCAAATGAGTCGGTATAAAGTCACACAAGCACCACATAGATCCTACACGGATTTGTCATTCAGTTTTAATATATATTTTATAATTATAATTTTTTTAATAAGGAAATAATTCAAAGTGATAGTTAGGGCCGAGTCATTTGTCTCATGAGTGCATTTTTTCAAACGAGGTCTAAAAAACCTAGGTTGTAATTATAATTATATAGTATGTTTGGAGTAGTGTTGGTTTGTGTAAATATAATATTTTTATACTTGAAATATTTATGTAATATTATTATAATAAGATTTATAAATTTAAAGATAATATTATTATATAGTTTAATTGAACATATTTATATTATAATTATTTTGAATAATATTTTAATATTGTTAAAAAGTCTTTACCAAATTTGAGTTTTTGATGGATAAATGAAACTGAAATCAGGAAAAACTCGGTTTTGTTATAATATTATTTTTATTATGTGGATGTACACAATATACACTTAACTTATATAGAGTTTTGTCTATAGATAGATTGACTATTGCTTGGAGCCTAAGGAGTTTATCTCTATATATTGTACCGGTGTAACACCAAGAGAATTCAATGGAATACAATCACATATTCTCCGCCCTTTATTCTTGTCCTAATTTATAACACGTTATCAGCACGATAGTCTCTAAGGCCAAAACCCTAATCCCTTTTTCTATCCTACTGCCGCCTATTCAAACAACGCTTCCTACTGCCGCCTATTCAAACAACGCTGCATCTGTGGCCGGCCGCGGCGTGCTCGTCCTGGCGTACGGCCTCGTCACCGGCCGGAGCTTCTCCATAGTGCTCGTCCTGGCGTATTCGATCGCGCTGGTCGGGGCGGTGCTCATCGTCGGGCCGTCCACGTTCTCTCTCGCAAACACGCTCCGGAGATGTGCTGCGGCGATTAGCCGAATTTCAGGTGGTAGATATGGAATTCAATCGTCCTGCAAACGGATTGCGAAGCGATTTCCTCCTTCGTCCTCGATACCGGGATCGGCCGGTGGTCATCAGTCGCCGCGTCTCCGATCCACAAATTCTTCTCCTAAAGAGATCCAATTCAGCAACTTGATTTGTCTTTGTCCTGGTTGACGGGACGATCGTTGCCGCGTTTGAGATGTCGGCATCAATTTGATTTGGCCCTTCTTCTCGATCGTTTCCTCGACATACTACAATCCTTCAATCGATGGCTTTTCAGGATTCCTCGTTGTTGTTGGGTTGAAGTCGGTCGATCGATGATTGCCGGGTGCGGGAGATGGGACGGTTAGCTCCTTTGCCGCTAATCCGAAGTGACCGAGGAACACGATGAAGATCGATGATTGTCGTTCTCATAAACGATGAAGACGATGGATTGTTCCAAATTAATTTGGAATAATTAAAGAACCAACCCTGAAATTGTCAAAATTGCGGATTGAGATGTACTTTTATGATAAATAACAGAAAAGACCCAAACTTCCAGGGTTATAAGTTTCGCCCCTCGTGAAGCGATGAGTGGAAAATCTCTTCCCAGAAGCAATGAGATTTAGCGAGCTAAGTAGATAAACACATCCCTCGAAGAGGATGTATATATAAATTATATCAATCCCCGAAGTTGGCCCTAGAATTCTGCGCCGTCGTGGAGGTAAGTTGAGGTAAGTGCAATTTGATTTTTCTAATTTATTATTTTGTTTATAAATAATTTAATTGGTCTCCCGAAGTAGAAAATATGCAGAAAATATTAAACCCTCGAAGTGGATAAAAGTAAAGAAATTGATATTATGAATTACTTGATGTGATTGATAAATTTCATCCTCGTAGTGATGAAACAGTAAGTATCATCCATGTAGTGATTAGTAATGATTATTGTTTTGTTTTGTCTTATTTGCATATTATATTTTTATCATCATCTCCTGAAGTAGATGAAAAGTCATATCGCTCGAAGTAGATAAATATAGATTATCGCCAATTGAAAGTTAATCAAAATAAGGCATTTTGATAATATTGTAAATCTGCATCGGAGTGTGATTATGTACGTGTTGATCACATAAGAGGTACTTTGACTTTCTTTAAATTGATCAATTAGAATTTAAAAGGATTTAAGACATGTACATAAGGATGGATAAAATTATGGTATATGATATGTGTTTTAAATAAACCATGATTATAATTTATTAATATTTTGTTTTGGTGATGGATTGTGTCATGTGAGTGGTTTGTCCACGGATCCACACTAGGATATCATGGTAAAAAGAGGCGAATCCTAGAAGATTGAACCCTACTTGGTAGTGCATCTATATGGGTTAGGCTCGACTTTAAGGCTCGTGATGGAGCTGGAGTGATTTTTCAATATTCATATATGCGATCGAGCTTGCGGTCAGGTAAGCCTAAACGTCATATATTTGAATTATGATTTTTGTGTCTCTTGATCATGAATGATCATATATGTGTGTGTTATGAGTTCATCTCGTACATTAAATATGGATTACCATTTAGATGCTAATTGCAATATGACGTTATTGATTGCACACATAGATTTTATATCATAAATCATGTCATACTGCTAGTATACTTTGATATATAAGAATTTAGAGCATTGATAAATTATGTGCGATTTGGGGTTGACGATGCATATATGATATAAATATGGTTATTGGGAAAATTGACCATATATTTGACGGATACATGATAAATGATATCTAAATGAATTGATACATTGATAAGTTGATAAATAAATAACGTCGTCATGCATCGATTAAAATATTAGCCTCATCTTTGTAGTAATGAGCCAAGATGATATTGTTGATTTCATCCTGTAACTGTAATTATTTGTTCCATATATGATTTATTTCATAGAAGGTGAAATATAAACTCCTGAAGTAGTTAAACTTGTTTGATTCCTGGTCACCAGAAGTTGACATTATTTTTGTGTCATGAAGTTGATTTGTATACAACTTAAATTGCATGAAATTGAAATTTGAGATAGTTATTGAACCTACACTATTTGTGGATGAAATTGTTTATTGAAACAAATGATAAATATTTTGATCGATATCCACCTGAAGTGGCCAAATAAATTTGTGATTGGTATTGTTTATTGAGATTATTTTTGTTATTTACTTGTGATGTGTATATGTTTGAATTTACTTTTGCACAAAACTCAAAATGTTTCCAGAAGAAACAACTTGTTAAGAGTTGGTATGTCATAAACATATGTGGTTTTATATTATATATATTGTTTGTGTTAATAAAAGTTCTCTCTTGAAGTAGATAAACTTATCTCTACATATGAAAGATTATCAACGAAAGAGTCTAGATGATCCAACACATTTGATTCTGCAAACTTGGTCGTATTTGGTTTGTTATTAGTATAATTTGGCTATTTGAAGCAACATGGAATCTATGTTTTATTTATCTATTTGATTTGATTTGCATTTTATGTATATGTATATGCATTGGAAATGTTTCTTGAAGAAACCATTATGAGTAGATGATGCCAATTTTATTCAACCAATGCTGATTTGGGAGAAGAGTTTGAAGCAAATCCTTGTTAAATTGTGTGAAATCGATAAGTTTATTCCTGAGAGCCCGAAGACTCTTTATTTTGGGATCTTGTTCTTAATCTACTTGGGTATGGTAGAACTCAAATAAATAGCTAGCCAAATGACCTATGGTTCATAACAACCTCTTTTATTGCCAGATGCAATATATATTGTTACCTCTAGCAGAGGACATAAAGAGGATACGGTGCGCGCAACCGTTGTTAAGATACTGGTCATAATTTTGAAAATGATTATAGATAATCATGTATGAGTCGACTCCCACATCAAGGAGAATGTGGAAGAACAAGTCAAAGTTGATGGTTTGCCTAATTTGGATTTGTAATCTCCCAAACTGTGAATGAATCATTGCATGAAAATGTTAGAATGATTTAGAGCTTGGTATCTGTTGATATAGAAAACCTGAAGTTTTCATGATGAAATATCTAATGAGTGGTTGTATAAACTCTAAAGTCTATTCTTGGCATAATCAAACGTTATACATATCTCCAGAAGAGCATCAAAATTAATCCTCGAAAGCCTATTGATCGATATAATCAAGCAATAAACTCATATGAGAAAATGGCTCTAGAAGAGCATCAAAACACTCTAAGTGAAGGAGTGATGATAGATAAATTGGAATCATAAAAGCCAATGGAGGACTAATAATTGCCAGAAGCAGTGATTTTCCCCTAGTTGAGGATGTCAAAAGAGGGATCCAACATAATAAATAGATTACCCATGTTGGCAATATGGATGTGATATGAAAATGTTATCAATGAAATTGTTATGTTGAGCATTGAGAAGCTGACGATTAAATCGTTCAAGTGAAGTCATTACTTATGAGATTATCATTTAGTATAATGCTAACGCATGAAATGACCCAGTAGAGTCGTCAATAATAGCGAACAAGCAGGCATGAATATCAAGAGATTGATTCGATTTCGGTTAACGATAGAATAATTGTCCTTCTTGTAATTTATCTCCGGTAGAGATCTTGGTATTTACATGTTCGGTATAGACACCGAAATCTCCCCAAATTACACTAAGTTGTTGTAAATCAAGGAAGTTGAGGTATATGGAGGATTTGAGTCCTCATAAATGATTAAATACCTAGAGTTTATCACGGATGATAAAATACTCGGTATTTAGGGGGAGAAGAAAAGGAGATCAAGAGGCAATATATGGCATGGAAGAGAATTGAACCAATGCACTAACATGATTTATAGATCAAGGTTCTAGTAGTAACTTCAAACAATGGTGATATGTCCACTGGTATAAAACTCCTGAAGAGATTTCATGAACGTTGACAGTGTTAGAATTGATTATGAGTTGATGGCACATATCTAAGTTTGCACTTGAAGTGTTTGATAAGAATAATTAGAGCTTCTAAAAATATCCCGACATGTAGTTCGAGTGTACAAAGAGAGATATATTACGATATGAAGACACATGATCTTTTCATCTTCGATTAGATTGTGAAAGGATATTAAGGGTCCAGAAGTACCATGTCTTTAGAAAATTGGTGATTTATATGCTAAATTGAGGGGGAGAAAAGTTGTACTCTTTTCCTTAACTTTGGTTTTTGTCCCATTTGGGTTTTTCCAAAGCAAGGTTTTTAATGAGGCAACTCCCCTCATAAGGATACATTGTATATCCTAAATTCTAGAAAGAAATAATTCATGCAAAGATGGATTATTTAAGCATGAAGTTTTTGGACCTGTAGCTCCAAACATTGAAAAGTGTGATATTAATTGGTTTTAAGTGGGTGTTCGTATAAAGGAAAAACATAAAGCCAAATTGATTGTACAAAAGCATATTAAAGGTTACATGAGAATGTATTCACCAGGAGTGGATATAATTTGGCTCCAAATGTAAATGACGGACATTGTAGGTGCATACCCATATAAATGGAAAGAATCGATTGAAAATGCCCGAAGCATTATTATCAAAGTCCCGTCATGTGCAGTTGATTAAAGATTCTTATTAGAGTACCTAAATTACCTATAGTTGTGAAAGTGGTGACATTTTATTAGGTCTCGAAGTACCATACAAAGTTGTACTCTTTTCCTTAATCTTGGTTTTTATCCCACTGGATTTTTCCAAGGTAAGGTTTTTAATGAGGCAACTTAAGCACCATTTAATACATCAGATCCCCAGATCAACAATTAAAGGCACACTAGGTCCTGAAGTACCTTACTTGTGCATCCAAAGCAGATCAACACTAATACATGGAAGTCAAGTGCGCCAAAGTCAATCACGAAGACATTCCAGCTTACACGCATCAAAGACAATGTTGAGATTCGACCATAAGCTCATGAGGACGGCGACATTAAGAAGAATGAGAAGACTTCAAGAAGGATGTTGAATTCAGGGGGACTATATACGCACTGCACTCTTTTTCCCTTCGATCAGGTTTTGTCCCACTGGGTTTTCCTGACAAGGTTTTTAACGAGGCAGTACAACAAGAGCGTACGTGGAAGGCTGCACTCTTTTCCCCTAAGCTATGGTTTTGTCCCATTGGGTTTTCCTATCTAGGTTTTTAACGAGGCAGCTGGAGGAACAAGGAATGTACATCCAAGGGGGAGTGTTATAATATTATTTTTATTATGTGGATGTACACAATATACACTTAACTTATATAGAGTTTTGTCTATAGATAGATTGACTATTGCTTGGAGCCTAAGGAGTTTATCTCTATATATTGTACCAGTGTAACACCAAGAGAATTCAATGGAATACAATCACATATTCTCCGCCCTTTATTCTTGTCCTAATTTATAACAGGTTTGACTTAACCTGAAACAACTTAGATCCAAGTGATACGAAAATTGAGTTTTTGGTGGCTTGTATTTGTGTTTTTTTTGTTAGGAAAACAATTCGAGGGCCAGACATACGTACTTGAATTGGCACTTCGAGTCTGACAACGTAAAATAAAAAAGGTGTAATACAAACGGTGGCTTGTATTTATTGATTGGTTCAATATGTTGAATTATTTATTAATACCTCCGTTCGGCAAAACATGTCACTTAGTATTTATACACGCTTTTTTAGGAGATAATTAAAACTATATAAAATATTCAATTTTTATAATTTTTTTAACAAGTTTGTAGTTATTAATAATAACTACGAAATTGTTAAAAAAATTATTAAAAAAATTAGATATTTTATATAGTTTTTATCACCTAAATAAGCGTGCGTGAATATTAAGTGACATGTTTTGCCGAACGGAAATAGTATTTCATTTAGAGATTAACAAAAGTTCTTATTCTTATTTGATTCAGAAATATAAGAGTTAATCACATAATTGGGCCAAAGGTAGAGTAAGTGAGTAACACACAAAAACCGATCTAAATCTAGGGTTTTCCCCTCAATTCCCATTTCCCATCGCCCTCATTCAATTTTAGGTGGTCGATCGATTCGGTCGATCAACTTGTGTTGCGCAAAATCAATGCTGCCGCCGAAGAAGAAATTCACCCCCTTTGAGGCAATAGATGAAGGTTTGTGCTATGAGATCTTCCAGAGATTACCGATCAAAGCCCTATGCTGACTCCGATGCGTCTGCAAGTGGTTCAACTCTCTCATCTCATCCCCTCTCTTCATCGACCTTCATTACTCCGTCGCTCGTTCCGCCACGCCTCCCCACCTCAAACCCTATCTCCGCGTGGAAGCTTACCGGGGAAGCCTCATCGCGCTCAGGCTTCGCAACCCCGCCCTAAACGACATCGTCGAGCATTCCAAGCAACCGCTGTATTTCCCATTCCGGGCCAATCGAGAGGATGGCACAAAAAGGGTCACTTTTCTTGGTGTCATCCATGGCGTAGTCTGCTTTTCCTACAATCGGTCGTCTTCGTCGTCTCCCTCCGTCATTCTTTGGAACCCGACGATTCACAAGTATGTCACTCTCCCTTGCCTTAGGTTGTATGCCAACCAACGCTATGCTATAGGCTTTGGTTACGACACTAGTCGGAAAGATTTCAAGGCAGTCTTGATTCGTGTCCCGCAATGGACTTTCAAGGTGTACTCGAATCGAACAGGTTCTTGGAGTAGAGCTCGATGTGTTAAGCTCGATTCGCCTTGGCCTAGTTCTAGTGGTATTCACAAAGTATCTTGGGATTTCAATGGCGACGATTCACCTTGTTTCGTAAATGGAACTATTCATTGGGCGCTAACACTACATTATAGCCCTAATAATGCCCTTAATAATGTGCATCCCAACCATTCGATGCTGATGTTTGATTGCGAGAGCGAAGAGATTAGAAGAATGGCCCTCCCTACAAACCTCTTTTGGGAGTGGCCACGGCTGGAGATAAAGCTTTTTGAGTATGGGGGCGTGCTTGCAGCGTCGGAGACGAACCTTGATTTGGTTGTGTGGGTAATGGGAGAGCATGGTGTGTCTACCTCATGGAAGAAGCTATTTTCGATTTCAAAGGAAGGTCTTATTTTGATACATGATCCTTCATTAGAGAGGATGGCTCCTTATGGCCCTAGCAGCACTTGGAACATGGTTAAAGGCCGTATTCGCGACTTCTCTACAGAGATAGCGAGTGATCATGTTTACGACGAAACCATGGTTTTGATGGATCATCCAAAAGCTCAGTCTTACACAAACCAGGAGATAGTTACTATCACAAAGTCTTAATTTAAGCTTATTTATCTATTGTGTTGAGACGTTTTTATCCATTCGAAATTGTTGTCATTGATAGTGTTATATATAGTCTTTGAATTTGAAGAAGCTATATATGTTTGCATGTTATGATTGTACTGTTATATACGATCCTTCATTCGAGAAGTTGGCTCCTCACTCCTTATGGCCCTAGCATCCCGTGGGACATGTTTCGGGACATTTGTGTCATCTCCAGGATGTCTGGAGATGGCACAATAGTCATAGTTCGTCGGTCATTTAGTTGGCGACAGTAGTCGTTAAGTCGTAGTATATGTCATAGTATTCGTATTCGTCATTGGTGTCATCGTGTCGGATTAGGTCACACGTGACCCGGCAGAGTATGTATATCCACTAGTCACCGATACACACTGTCATGACTCATGGTCTGGCACTTGGAGAAACTCTTAGAGGCGTTTTTGCTGCACCCCTCGTAGAAGTTGGAGTACTCTATGCCTATTAGAAAAGACTTCTTAGGCGATCTGTTGTATTTGAAGAATCGATACAAAAAAAATTAAATAATACAAAGCAGTCGCCCCCATTCAAAAATAAAATTTAACATACATGTTCCTCTTATCGATAGCTTCGATTTGATATATATTATAAGTTCAAATACGATATATGGGCAAAAAATTATAAACATTTTAAGCCCGAACATTTATAAATTAATTATTTCCTACATCATTGAGCAAACTGATATACTTTTTTCGTAATTACGGAGTAATATTTTGTTAAACTTCATACCTTAATAATATAATTATATCCGAGAACTTCAAATTATGAGGTGATATTGAAATATTTGAAAACCATGAAATAAAGCATGCACGATTTATATTTTTAATTTGTTCTAATTACACATTATTTATGTTTTATTCTAGTTACACATTCATAATTAATACTGATGATTTTTGGGGGAAAAAATTAGGGTTTAGTTTTATAGATAATTTTTTATGGTAATTTTCCGTCTCTTTAACTAAAAGTTTTAGGATCCGTCACTGGACGTGTTACACATAAATCGGAATGTTTATGACCAAACCTTGCTTAATTTTGATGGATCATCCAAAAGCGCAGTCTTACACAAGCCCCGGCCCCAAGATGCTTAGGTTGCCAATTCTTTTGATCGATGAACGTTTTGTTTATTTTTGAACTAGAAGTTTCAAGTTGTTTCGATCGATGAATGTTTTGTTTACTTTTGAAATAGAAGCACTAGGCCAGATTGATGTTCTAGACACAGACGGCTTTTTTGTCGTCTCCTGGATGCACTTCAAGGGACGAACAAAGCATGGGTCGTCACTTACAATAGGACCGGATGTACACCCATCCAAGGGAGCCTTTCAGGAGACGAACAATTACTAAGTTCGTCGCCTGAATACTAAGTGGAGGTTGACCAAGCCGTTGACCATCGATAAACATGGTGAATGATCGAGGATTGTCAGATGCAGTCGTACCATCATCATTCAAGGGACGAACATATATATGTTCGTCCCTTGATTCAACTGTACTTTTAAAAACACATGTGACTCCGTACGTGTTTGGCATATATCGTCTTCTCCGGACAGTGAGGTTATTTTGCATCCTCTATTCCAGACAGTGAGGGTCGGGGTATTTGGCATCTCTTCCTCGACTTCCTTGCATTGTTCTGCACTTGCCCTCACGCTCGATCAGGTGAGTCTTCTCCTTCCTTTCGATTGATCTGTTTGATTAATTGGTTTTTGATGGTTCGACTAGGATTCCAGATCTGTGATTCCAGATCCGAAACCCAAATCGCCCTAGCCTCCATTGGTTTCATCCAGATCTGTTTCCTTTGAGCTAGCTGCTACTTCTCCTTGGCTTTGGGTGGCTTCCATTGCTCAATTCGACCTATTAGAACCTGTAGTTGTAGAAAAACGAGAAAAACCCCAATTTCATCATTTCTCAATTCGACCTCATCTCCTTCCTTGCATTGAGGATTCTCCTTGGCTTGGGTGGCTTCTATTGAGGATTTTGTTTATAATCAATCTGCTAATACAATGACAAAGTGACAATCTATTCATTTGGCCTCTTATGCGTGACATCCATTTTATTCTTTTAGCATTTCGGGGCAGTGATTTCTTAAATTGAGCTTTCTTGTTTATGATGGAACTGGACTCATGGATCACACACACTCAAACCCACACAGATTCGAGGACTTGACTCTAGGAAGAACACAAACAGCACACACTTACCAGTTTTTGATAAAAGCCTCTAACTGTCATACTAACATTTACTGTCAAGTTAAGTCGAAATCGACAAACCACACAGCAAACATAACTAACACAATTGTTGTCATTCGATATTGACAAACTAAGTCTGTTATAGAGTAATAAATGATGGCTTTAGGTTATGTTAGAAAGTCATCACATTTTTCAGGCTATATAAAGCCTCTTGCTGTAACAAACTATCAGTTGAACAAGTTAACAGATTCTACATAATTCAGTTCATTGATTCCCTCTCTCTCTGTTGCTTATACTCCATGTTGTTCCGTCCATAGGCATGTCAGACACTTCCGGTAGTTGGCCAAGCGGTTGTCCAGAAAAGTACCCATGGATTGGAGGGGATGAGCCATACGAACGTCAGGTAAACAAATTGCTTTTAATTTACTTTGTAATGAAGGCAAGAACTGATTTTGGTGGAGATGAATGTAATTCATTCATGATTGATGTTGTTGGAGAAGAATTTTTTGGCCTTAGCTTCTTTGTTCCCTCATGACTGATTTTGGTGCATTGTATTTCTAGATCGAATGTTGTTTTGGTGCATTGTATTTCTAGATCAAATGTTGTTTTGGTGCATTGGTGGAGATGAATGTAATTCATTCATGACTGATTTTGGTGCATTGTATTTCTAGATCGAATGTTGTTTTGTTCATAGGAATATTCATTTTCTAAAACATGGATGTTGATTTGTTCCTTTGGTGCATATGACTCTTAAAATGAACTTATTTGCCTTTAAATCATCATGATACATTGTATGAATAATGCCATGCTTATGAATATAATGTCATGATTCGTAGTGGACTCCTTATAGTGAAGAGATGGAGGAAGTGTCGAGGGGCAAAGAGGAGAAGAATCATGTCACGGCTGCTGAGGAGGATGATGTAACCAGTAGCGAGAACCCATTGCTCCGTCAGATGGTAGAAATCAACAAGAATCTAACCGAGCGCAACCAGAATCTAATTCAGCAGCTCCATGAAGTGGAAGAACGCAACCGGTGTCTAACGGAGAGCAACCGGGAGCTAACTGAGCGCAACCGGGCTCTAATCGAACGCAACTGTCAGTTGGGAGAACTCGTCCTTTCATTTGCGAAGAAGTAGGCATTGCCTCCACCTTATGTAATCGTGTCTTAATTCATGTAATGTTTTCGTTCTCGTAGTCGGATTTGGTAACAAGGCAACTAGACTGTTCAAACTTAAGGCTTTTGTATCGTATTGTAGCTACTATGTCGGTTTCTTGAACATAACATTTTGGATATCGGTTTGTTGAACTTAGCATCAAGTAAAGTAAGTTTTGTATCATATCAGTTTGAGATCGATCAAAATCCATTAAGATCAAATCATATCGGTTTGAGATCCATTAAGATCAAATCAAGATTGGAATTGAGACCAAGATCCATTAAGATTGTGATAGATGTTATATGTATGAGTTTCAATCTTTCGTTCGAGATTGAGATCGAGAATGAGATTTTCGTTACTAAATATAGATTTTGTGATAGATGTTATCGATCAAGATCAAACTTTCATTTGAGATTAGGATCAAGATTGTGATTGCCATTAAGATCAAATCAAGATTGGAATTGAGACCGAGATCGAGATTGGAATTGAGATTGAGATCGAGATTGAGACCGAGACCGAGATTCGAATTGAGATTGAGATCGAGACTAAGATTGTGATAGATGTTATATGTATGACACTACTAGAAACACATGATTCCCCCGCACTTGTATCTGTCGCTATTCCCGACGGATTGAAGGATCTCGACGGGTTGGATTAATGGAAAGTTATCCGTTGGAATTACAGCCATCGGCATGTTGGAACCGTGGCGGAACGATGATATCGACGGGTTGGGTCATTGGAACGATGATACCGATGGGTTAGACCGATGGGTCCTTTTGCAACGGTTGTTTCCATGGCAAAGAAATCAATGGCTTGAACTGTTGGAAGACCCAACAGATTGAAACGTTGGAATGCCTAGGGCTAGACCACGGATGAAATCATTTGTGAGGCCATCCATTCGAGCCGTCGGAATAGTCTACTATTAATTTTTCCTTTTTTTCCAACGAACTACACCATTGTGGGGTTGAATTTCCAATATAATTAAAAATAATAGAAAAATGTCAATTATATATATAATCATTTTTATTTTATTTTGATGTTATCAAAATAATTAAATTAAATATTAATTTGAAAGGGCATTTTGATTAATAACAAAAAATTATAGCATACAGTAAATTTTAATAATAATAATAATAATATAAAACAATTTAATCAAATGTAAACATAATCATAAATTCAAAATATGAACTTCATTGCTAGGAGTAAAAACTAAAAATGCATAACAACTAACAATATAAACGACATCACTCATAACATCTTTGAGTTGAAAATAGTAAAAACATATAGAAAGCAGTCATAAAAATCCAAATAAGTAGAAAAGAGTAGACACTAGTCATAAGATAATCCCTTGCTTTGAATGCTTTGACCTCGATCAGTATGGACCCAAACCTGCATCATCGTCTTCATCGTTCGATGTCCCACGTCCACCATAATTAGAATAGTTTGGGTTCTCATCACCTTGATCATCCATTAGAGGGGATAGACCAGAACCGAGCAAGGCTTGGAAGGGCATGTTGCTTGGTCGAGGGTGAGATAGAACCTGGGACCTTTGAATCTCCATACTCTCCACCTGTTGTTTGTAGGTCCTTAATTCTCTGGCAAGAGCTTTATTTCTTTGCTCCTGCGCTTGAAACCGCACCTCCATTGATTTCATCAGCTCCACCATTTGGCTTTCGGTATTTGGAGTCGAAGGAGCAACACGAGCTGGAGGAGAGAGATCAACAGCCAGCAGAGGATCAACATGAGTTGGAACAGGAGGATTAGTAGACAGCTGAGGAGTAACAAAAGCTGGAAGAGAAGGATCGTCCGCTAGCTGAGGGGTAACATGAGTTGGAAGAGGAGGATCCTGAGCCAAAGGAGCAACACGAGGCGGCATGGAAGGTTCAGGAGCTATGGGAGAAGGATCCTCAGGTGGTGGATTAAGTACGTAGTCCCACTTGCGGTACAATGATCCTTGTCCATAAATTCTTCCATTCTTTTCACCCCCGACAGCTTGAAGCCATAGCATTTCTTCATCGTCTTTAGTTATCTCGGAATGAGACTCTAGAAAAGTGATGCGTAGTGCATTAAATCGATCCTGCACAAATGGCATGTGTGCAAATTCAATTTAATTTTCGAGAGATAAACAGATAAAAAAATAATAATAATGTAAAATGACAAGCATATGTATAATTAAGATAAACGTACAAGACATCCCTTAGGTCGTGCACCCATCCATTTTTGGAGTCTTTTGCTGTGATATGTAGTATGCATGAGCTCTTCTGTGGTCATATCTCTACCATTGGCTTCCTTCTACAAATATAAAACACGTACAACATTATAGATCGAAGGGGAAATAATTAAACAAAAACATAAATGCAAAAAGAGTCAATTAAGGACTTACAAACTCTTTTTTGATCTGAGCTACTGGTTTAGAGCCACCAGCATATGTAGCAGTACCATCTTGGCCTTCAGATGTTCTATTTATCTTATTCACCTGACTATAGTGCTTGAATTTTGTATCATGTTTCCAATGCTTCATCATGGTAGCCCAATTTTGAGGACTAATCCATTTTGGTCTGATGTTCCTCTTCCTAGCATCAGCAAATGCGTTTCGAAGATGTGCACTACATTTTGATCTCCAATTCGCCTTAATCAATGGACCATCCCATTTCTCCCAGTAATAGTGCCTCTAAATTTCCCAAATAACAACATTAATTAATAATAATACTTCATATATAATGTTATCAATATATGACACCATGAAATAAAACAATTGAATATATATATATATATATATATATATATATATATATAACGATTGAATATATAAAACGATTGAGAATGCTAAATAAGCTAATTAATGCTAAAGAAGCTTTAAGAGAGATTAAGGTAATTTGACAGAAATGAGTTAATAGGCCGAAAGGGGGCTGAAATTTGTCTCTTTTTAATGTTCACAAATATATACAAGGCACTACGTACATATACCTAATGAAATCCAATATTTAACCAAACTAAATAATCAGTGAACTTTACATACATACCTCAAACTCCTCCCACCATAGTTTTAGAGCTAAATCTGGGACTTTAGAGAAACAATACCAGGGTCCAGTGAAGTGAGAATGAATATTTGTATGAATAACCTTAAGGACTTCAGCCTTGTTCTCAAACCTACCAACAAAGTTTTCAACTTAGATTTATAACAATATTTTCAAATAACACATTGGGCAACTGAATTTATAATATGAGCATATATCACTTAACTTACGTGTCTCCTAGAGGCATGAGTTTTGTCTTGTTACCAACATCGCCATTAGAGACTGGACCGACCGGTAGAATGATGGTTGTATCATCATTCTCAACCTCCATCAGGACATCCTCTTGAGACTGTTCATCAACCCGGGTTTCCCCCTTCGATCCTCCGATCAGACTCTAATCTAATGCGATCTTCAAGCGATGGACCGAGAAGCATGTTTGCCTTCATCCTGCCTACATTTTCTTGAGAGTTATTTGCTTGCCCACCCAGATTAGAGGACTGTGTTTCAAAAGGCATCGATCGCAACTGACTTCCATTGCCATTGGGTGATGACCGGGAAATGGTGTGGGACAACGGAGCTATGTGTGGTATAGATTTCCGGGCACCGATCAATCTTCTTTGGGAAACCATTGATCAAATCCCAATGAGAGACAAAAAACGACCGGAGAGAAGTAGAGCGGAAAGCCTTCAAAAAACAGTTTCCATGTTAATGGAGGATGTGATTGGGTTGTGATTGCCATTTCCTTATATAATTTCCAAATTAAATCCATTTTTTTTTTATTAATTTCAAAATAACTGCATAGAAATGAATTGAATCAGGCGGCAATTATGGAAATTTAAAAAAAGCGGGAACTTAAATTGTTTCGACTAACATTTTTTTTTAATTTGTAAAAGCAGTAAGCGGGAACTTATCATTTTTGGGAAATGGTGGCCCCAAACTAGAAGAGAAGACCTAAATCAAATATTTATGTTATAAATTTACAATAAATTTTTTTCCTAAAATTGTATTTATATTTCAAACAATTGTTAGTATATTTGTATAATTTTTTTTATGAAAAAACATGTTTTATATTTTTTTATAAATAATATTGTAAAATAATCATCTTTCATTTATATAAACCATAAACATGCATTTTCATCAAAAAAATGTTACAAACACATACTAATAATTGTTTGAAACATAAATATAAATTTTGAAATTTTTTTTATTGTAAATTTATTACATACATATTTTTGTATCAAGCACAAGGTTATATGTAAGGTTGTAGAAGATCTCTCCCCCAAACTAGTATAATATATAATCTTTATAAATTAGTACGCACTGAAATCATTTTGTAGTATGACTAAAAAAATAGAGATGAGGGAGAATAATATACCTGAATATTTGTTATGCCAAATTAATAGGCGTGAATCCTAAAAATAATCTTCTTCATCGTCAATTTCATAATTCTCAGGCTCTTCTATCTCCTCTTCATCTGCACTTGAATCTGCATTTATTTCATCATCATTCTCTTCGATTGAAATATCAATATCAGACTCGTTAACTTCACTTGGATCTCTCAGATTTTCTATGATAACCTCATCAACTATTGGGACATTAACTCCCTCTTGAGGTTGGTATGCTTCTTCATTATATGTCCACTTCTGCTCAATCATGCTTCTTGCTTTTGTTTTACATACAGCTCGCCAATCGGCACGATCTCGGGTTGCACCAGGATAAGGAGCATAATATACCTGAATCGCTTGTTGTGCCAATATAAATGGCCCATTTGTCCTGTACATCCGTTTAGGATTTACATCTACAATATCATATTTTGTGTGCTTACGCATGCCTCGCCTTGGGTCAAACCAACGACATTTGAAAAGCACAACCTTCTTTCCATGAGTGTCTGGATACTCCAACTGGATTATCTCTTCAATTTCACCATAATAATAATCTTCATCATCATTGTAATTTGAACCTTTCACCCAAACACCACTATTCATGGAGAATTTACCATCCCCCTCTGTAACGTGTTAAAAGTGTATCCATTTATTCTATAACCTGGCCACATCAACACCTTAGCTTTGGGGCCACGTGATAAACTTTTTATCAAATCATCATTGATAGTATTTGTATCAACCTATTACAAGAGAATCAATTTAAATCAGGCGGATAAACATGAAGTTGTAGCTACGGTAAAAGTAGAAAAATGGAAGAAGAAAACTTACATGTGATTTAAACCATGGAGTAAAGTTTTCATAATAGCTTCTATCATCCGCCCCACCAATTTCATTGTCAAATATGCTGCAAAATTACATGTATAATTTGTAAGTTAAAAAATTAATATAGTAGATAATAAATTTACTGGAGAAAATTTATAAAATGACTTACTCAGCATAGGATGCAACCTCAGGACAATTTAACAAAATATAAGTCTCAATTGCATGCAGTTCTGTTTGAGTATCAGTAAGCCACCGCGTGGTCATTTTACCAAATCCTTCACCAGGATAGTTAAAAATAGAGAGCGGGGGATAACTTTCAATTAGACTTTCATCATCTCGTCGAGGTTGCTTTCTTCTAGATGACGTTCTTGGTTCAAAGTAATGCTCAACCAATGTAGTTATTTCTTCAATAATGTAAGAGGAGCAGATCGAGGCTTCAACATGTCTTTTATTGCCTACTTTTTGCTTCAAATGAAATAAGTTCCTATCAAATAAAAATTGAATCATTAGTATTTGTATATCTAGATATAATCTATATTAAGTAATAGTTTTAAAAGATAATATTACCTCTCAAATGGATACATCCAACAATATTGAACAGGTCCTGCAATTTTTGCTTCAAAAGGCAAGTGTACCATCAAATGTTCCATCGAATCCATTATCGAGGGAGGGAAAATCCTCTCTAACTTGCAAATAATTAAGGGAATAGCATTTTCCATGTCTTTCATCTGTGTGATAGAGATGGGGTGCACAAGGCGTGAAAAAACTGACTCAATTCAGTTAGTGGTCCCCAAACTGATGCGGGTAGCATTTCTCTGAAAGCAATTGGAATCAATCTCTGCATAAATACATGACTCATGAGTTTCAATCTTTCGTTCGAGATCAAACCCTAAACCCTAAACCCTAAACCCTATACAAACTAAAAAAAAATCTTGCAAATATTAAATATATGAATTTATATTTATACGAGTTCATATTTTTTTAATACCTAATGTTATGTTTAAAAAAGTTATATTTTTTTTATATAACCTTTATAAAAGTTATTATTAACACCTACAAAGCTACAAACATATTTATAAATATCATATACACATAAATAAATAAATTGATGTATTTGGCGGGATAATATTCGGCCCAAATTTTCAGTGAATTTTTTTTATCTCTAGAGTATTCAAGGGACAAACATAACCTCCGTTCGTGTCTTGAATGATTTTCAATTAGGCGGGATTCCCCCCCCCCCCCCCCCCCCCAATATTTTCACTGTACGTTTTGAGGACGTGTCTTTCGGATGCCCACTCAATGTCTCTCATTTCTCAAGACAACTCTTCCACTCACCACACATCCAAACCCTCCTCTCTCGATCTCTCTCTCTCTCCGCTGACGCCTCTTCAAACCCTCACCACCAATTCCTGTCTCTCTTCGGCCTCCTCATTTCCAATTTCTCTCTCTCCGCCGACTCCTCTTCAAACCCTCACCACCACTCAGCCCGACCTCCATCATGCCACCAAAAAAAGGAAAGAAGATCCACATTCGCCCAAGGGTTACTCCACCACCGACGAGCCCGGCCACCACTCCACAACCGGACACCGCTCCACAACCGGCCACCGCTCCACAACCGGACACCGTTCCACAACCGCCCACCACTCCTCGGAGGTCAACTCGAGCTCGGGTGCCAACTCAGCCCGCGTCACCACCACATCCCAGCCCAACTCAACCCGCGTCACCACCTTCTCCGAGGCCAACTCAGCCCGCGCCACCACCACCTCCGAGGCCAACTCAGCCCGCGCCACCACCACCTCCGAGGCCAACTCAACCCGCGTCACCACCACTTCGGAGGAGCCCTCGGAAGCCACAAGCTCCTCAGAAGCCACCACCCCCGAAGAGACGACTGGTACGGGGCGGCTCTTCCTCGACTGGTACCACCCAACAGACGCCTCCCCCTCTTTCAGTGGCTGTAGTGGAAGATGAGACCATCCCCCCTCTGGACTCTTCTCCGTCTGTGGGTGGCGCACGGGCTGGGTCAACCACCCCTCCGGCCTCCTCTCACTCAGTCAGTGCCTCACGGGTAACGTCGACCACCCCTCCACCCCCTCCTCTGTCCGTCGGTGGAGAAGAGGCTGAAGCTGAAGAAGAACCCCTGCAGGAAGTCTATATACCAATCAGAGGTTGGTTTTTTATAATTTTAGAGGGTTTAGGGTTATTTGATTCTCCAATTTTTATAGGGTTTATCGTTGTTTGATAATTTCAGAGAGATTTTGTGATTTAGGGTTTATCTTTGTTTTAGGGTTTTCTGATTCCCCAAGTTTTAGGCTTTGTATGAGTCTTTGCTTATATAATCGTTGTCTTCATCATTTGTAGGGAAAGGAAGAACTGTGGTGAGTAGCAAGATTATGCAGATAGTGAGGATCACTGGAAAGATAAAAATTTCGTGGTCGGAGTTCCATGGAAACCCCGAGCTCAACCAATACAGTTTGCTGATAAGGGATATAGGGACTGCTGTGAAGTCACATGTGCCAATGCTGGCCTCCTCCTTCGAGCAGCTTGAGAAGAAGCACAAGGATACGCTTGCCGCTTACCTGGATGTAAGCAAGTGTTCTCTTCCCTTGTACTGGTTTACCTGGATGTGTCTAATTTGTAAGTTGTTGTCAATAAATTGTATAATGTGCCTATTTTGTCTGTTGGTTTACAAGTTGTTGTTAGTTTTAGGAGATTCATAGTAGCTTTTAGTTTTGTATAATGTGTATTGTATTTGCTGGATTGTATAATGTGTTATATATTTGCTCTTTAATTTTCTTAAATTTCTGTTCTTCATTGTGACATTGATCTTGAATGTTTCTCTCCACTGTCAATTCATTCAGTTCACTTGCATTCTCATACTTAGTTGTTCTGTGTTCATATTAGCTTTTAGTTTCGTATTTGTTGTTAGTTAGTTGTCAATTTCTTAGGAGTTAAATACCCTTTGCTTTCTTCATTTGCATTCTCACTGAATGGTAGTTAGTTGTTATATATTTGCTCTTTAATTTTCTTAATTTTCTGTTCTTCATTGTGAGATTGATCTTAGTTTTAGGAGATTCATAGTAGCTTTTAGTTTTGTATTTGCTTTTAGGAGTTTAACTTGCATTCTCATGGTCTGATAATGATATGATAATTTCATTTTCACTGAATGCAATAACCTGTTATGTGTTCTGAATGCAACAAATTGTTTTCTTCACTTGCATCTGTTCATTTTCACTTTGCTTTGCCCATCTCTCCTGTTCTGTGTTTTTCACTAGTAATTGATATATATAATTGCATTCTTATTTATGTAGACTATGTACGTTGTATCTCCTGATGATAAAAAATTGAAGAAGTATATTGAGACTCAGGCAGCATCAAGATACCGCAGAAGTACAAGTGTCATTGCCACTTCTTGAAGCATGGTCCACCCATACCTCTTGAGTTCAAACTCCGTCCTGAGCAATGGCGCTACCTTGTGCAGAAGGAGTTCACTGCCCCCGACAGACTGGTTAGCTTTTTTGTGTATTTTTCATTCAACTGTTTCCATTGCTTTACTGTTGTTCTCTGATGTTTATATGTTCTTGTGTCTTTGGAGGAAATAAGCAACCGCAACAAGCTCAACAGAACTAAGAATCCCAAATACATCAAGCACCACTCAGGGCCTAGACCTGTGTGCTACCGGGCAGAGCAGCTGTACAAGGACGGACACTTGGCTCCTTATGTGCAAGCTTCAATAGACGAATACCTCCAGGACGATGAAGACAAATCCACTGTGGTGAGTGTGTACTAACAGTTTAGCTATCTCTGACTTGTAGGATGTCATTGCTGAGTTCCTTGGATGATTTTATTGTGTAGGATTCTAATGTTTTCTTTGTGTTCCCAGGAAATTATGCAGCAGGCGATTGATGACTATGTGAGTTCGCGACCAGAGGAAGAAGACAATGATGTCCTACCAGTAGCTACTCGGTGTGAGATAATCGTCAAGGCCTTTGGAGAGAGGAGGGGCACTTCTGTACGAGGTAAACAAAGTTAGGATAAGGCTTTAAAATGAGTTTAATAATTGATCAGTTATATATATAACTTGATGATTTTATATATTATCATTACTATCAGTTATATATAAAACTATATAAGGCTTCAAAATGAGTTCAATTATATAAGAGCATGAAATCCATTTGATTTTAGGAACTTTACCATCATATTTTAGGAACAAATGTCATACTGTCATTTTCATGTTTGATATCTTATTTTTTTACCTTTTATATCTTTGTAATTTTCACTTTCTTTGCCTTCATTTAGGGATGGGCGCGGCTGTCAAGAAGCTTCCAAGGAAGCGAGGGGCTGATTGGTCCACTCTAGGCCTGGCAAAAAGGCGTGAGCTGGAAGACCAATCCAAGGAGGCTAATGAGCGAGCAAGGAAGGCTGAGGACGCCGCCAAGCTAGCCAATGAAAAATATGATAAGATGAAGGACAAAATGGAGCACTTTGAGAGGCTGATGGCTGTGCACTTCCCTACCGAAGTGCAGGTTTGAGCACTTGGCGATCTAGGTAGGTGACAATTAACAAGAACTTGGTTGCAGCTTTTGGGTTAGTTTGTGCAACTTTTGGGTCACAATTCTAGACTTCTAAGCGCAGTTTGTGTTTGAACATGGTGTTTCTAAACTTTATGTCCGTCTGTGTTTCAACTCAAGTACATTTGTAGGTTGTTTTGCTGACATGGGTGTTTGTATGGGTTGGTTGATGAACAAGCATGGTATTGCAGGTTTAATGTATGAACAATGTTGTTTTTATGTATGAAATGGGTGCACTCTATGTTGAATGCATTGTTGTTTCTTTTGGGTTACATTTGGTTTTGGACAGGGAGCATCACAAAATGCAGCGTATATGCTGTTAATTTTTATTAAACTCAAGCCACAAACCTAAAACAACTAGGTTCTATTAACTGAAGCCACAAACATTTTGAACCAAAAGTTGATCTCCAAAACTCTCAGGGCACCACAAACAATGTCCATCAAGACAACATGACTAACCAAATGTTCATCAAGACACAACATTAGTTCACCTTATGTTCGTCCCCTCCGTTATCAAGGCACAAACTTTAGTGGTCGCCTGAACCATAAAATCTCTGACAATGTCCTCGTGGGCCGGTGAATTGGATGTCAATCAAGGGACGGAGGTGCAATCGGTCCGTGTTTTAAGTGCTCTAGGTGCGCTGCACAAGGGACAAACCTCAGGGGACGAATGTACGTGCCTAGAGTTATGAGGCGTCCAAAACCCTCTTCAGGAGACGAAATTTGCCCGTGTCTAGAATGTCAAACTGGCCTAGTGAAGTTTCGATGTGTTTTAGATCAAAATTTTAGGATCTAGACCTAAGTCAAAGCCGACCAAATGAGTTAGCATAAAGCCATGCACACAAGCACTACATAGATTCTACACGGAATGTTATTCAGTTTTAATATATATTTTATAATTATATTTTTTTGATAAAGAAATAATTTGAAGTGATAGTTAGCACTGAGTCCTTAGTCTCACGACTGCATCATTTCGAATGAGGTATAAAAAACCTAGGTTGTTTATATTTTATAATTATAGTATGCTTAGAGTAGTGCTAGTTTGTGAAAATATAATATTTCTTATACTTAAAATATTTATAAAATAATATTTATAAAATTTAATGATAATATTATTGTATAGTTTAATTGAACATATTTATATTATAATTCAGTTTGAATAATATTTTAATATTTTTAAAATTGATTTAATTACTTGAGATCCAAATACTAAAATCAGACCCGACTGAACGGATGGACGGGTGTGCCTTGTATTTGTTTAATTGTTTTGTATCGTATTAGGAAATCAATTTGAGGGTCAGACATATAATTGATACCTTCAAATACCGACAATGCATGTAAAATAAAAAAGGTAATACATTTAAAGATTAACAAAAAAAAACTTATTTAATTCATAAATATACGAGTTAATCACATTGGGCAGCCAAAAGTAGAGCAACAAATAAAAACCGACCTAAATCTAGGGTTTTCCCCTCAATTCCCCTCGCCCTCATTCAACTTTAGGTGGTCGATTTGATCGATCATCTTATGTTGCGCGAAATCAATGCCGCCGCCGGAGAAGAAATTCACCCCCTTTGAGGCAATAGATGAAGGTCTGTGCTATGAGATCTTCCAGAGATTACCTATAAAAACCCTATGCCGATTCCGATGCGTCTGCAAGCGGTTCAACTCTCTCATCTCATTCCCTCACTTCATCGATCTTCATCACTCCTTCGCTCGTTCCGCCACGCCTCCTCACCTCAAACCCTATCTCCGCGTGGAAGCTCACCGGGGAAGCCGCATCGAGCTAAGGTTTCCAGTCCCTGCCCTAAACGACGTCGTCGAGCATTCCAAGCAACCGCTGTATTTCCCATTCCGGGACGATCGGGAGGACGGCGATAAAAGGGTCACTTTTCTTGGTGCCATCCATGGCGTAGTCTGCTTTTCCTGCAACTCATATTGCACTTCCCCCTCCGTCTTTCTCTGGAACCCGACGATTCACAAGTATGTCGCCCTCCCTCGCCTTAGGATGTCTTTCGAACAATGCTATGATCTAGGCTTTGGTTACGACACTAGTAGGAAAGACTTCAAGGTAGTCGTGATTCGGGTCCCGCAATGGAAGTATAAAGTGTACTCAAATCAGCAAGGCTTTTGGAGTAAAGCTCGCAGTCTTAAGCTCGATTCGCCTTGGCCTGGTGATGATTGGATTAAGCTCGACGGATCTTGGGATTTCAATGGCCACGATTCGCCTTGTTTCGTAAATGGAACTATTCATTGGGCGCTATCACTACAGTACACCCGTAATAGCCGTCAGTATTATAAGCAATCCACCCATTCGATGCTGATGTTTGATTGCGAGAGCGAAGAGTTTAGAAGAATGGCCCTCCCTACAGAACTCTTTAGTCCGGAAGTGGGCAGAGTGCAAGTAAAGCTTTTCGAGCATGCGGGGATGCTTGCAGCATTGGTGGACACAATTCCTGATTTCTATGTGTGGGTAATGGAGGAGCATGGTGTGGCTACCTCATGGAAGAAGCGATATATGGTTTCGAATTACGATCGGATTGTTATATACGATCCTACATTCGAGAGGTTGGCTCCTTATGGCCCTAGCAACGCATGGAACATGGTTAAGAACTGGTTTCAGATGGCTAATGAGATAGCGAGTGAGCACGCTTATGACGAAACCATGGTTTTGATGGATCATTCAAAAGCTCGGTCTTACACAGAGAAGGAGATAGTTGCTGTCTTGATTAAGTTTTTAATTTAAGGTTATTTATAAACTCGTACTAGATTTGGCTTCAATAAGATCATCCCCATTTGCTATGTGAAAATGTTGGTTTGCTTTTGAATAGTGTTATAGTCTTTTATGATTTCTACTCGTACACGAGAATATGTTAATATAATGCTGGATATTCTGTATTGATGTTTGATTGCGAGAGTGAAGATCGAGTTTAGAAGAATCGTCTGGAGATAGGAGCTTTTTGAGTATGCGAGATGTTGGCTACATTTGTGCCAGCTCCAAAGAGAGATTGTGTGGACATGTTTAAGACTAATCAGTATTCTAAAAAGCGTTAGGCGGATCCTAGGTGGCGAGGAACCATCTAGCGTTTAGGCGGCGCTTAGGCGCGATTTTTAGAAAAGTGCGACAAATACATGCTTTTGATGTATGTTGGTTTACTTTTGAATATAACGGGCATTGTATGTCCGAACTAATATTCAAGGCTTTCACAATCAACCAGTAATCGACCCACCTCGGTTATTACTTCGGGTGTGTTTGGTAACCGTAGCTGAAACTGAATATGTAGTTGAAGCTGAGTTTATTGTGTAAAATATGTTAAATTAAGCTAGTATTGTGTTTGGTAACCTTAGATGAATGACTACCTGATAAAACTAGCTGATAAAAGAGGAAATTTGTGTATATAAAAGGAAAAGCTCTGAAAAACTGGGGTAGGTAGATGGTGGAAATACAATTCTAAAACGCTAATTAACTAATAATGTTAGCTTTATTTTAATTTAAAACTATATAATATTAAAACAAAATGCTACTTGTATTGCCAAACACACCCTTCATTAGTCTTTTGCAAGTTTGGTTATATTTGGGAATATACAACAAGCACATTTCACCGTTCAAAAGATGTCATTTGATTTTTGTACACGTTTTTTAAGATATAAAAAATATATAAAATATCAATTATTTAACTTATTTTTTAAAATAATTTCATACTTAAGAAGAGAGTAAGAATCTATATAATGCGAGACGTTTGAGCTATATGTTTAACTAGAGTTGGTTTAGTTGTATTAAGTCCGGTCGAACCAGACTGAGATTAAAAAGACTAAGATTAAAAAAAATAGGTTAGTTTTTTTACATGTTTTTAAAGATATAAAAACTATATAAAATATCAATTATTTAATTTATTTTTTAAATGGAATCTTAACCGTTTCTCCGAATTAAAACGGTTTTAGCAATCCGATGTTTCAACCGCCAAAAGAGAACAGAGCGCGGGAAAAGTAACGGCTCCCTGATTGGAACTGCGACGGTCTCTCAAATTCAGGGCCAATTTCAACCTCTCTCCCTATCCACCATTTTTCTATACAATTTCCTCTCTCTTCCGAAATTCAATCACCGATTTTTCCCCTCTTAATTTGGGCAAACTCAAATTCGAACCGCGGAAGTTTTTCCCCCAATTTCATCGCTATTGGAACCCTAGGTGACTAATCCCTACCTTCATTCTCTTTTTCATTGACGATTTCTGATTCATGTTACATGTATCGTCTGTTTCTATAATTTCGCCCTTACAGGTTTCAATCAAGTGATTTTAGTGTTGATTTCTGTCTGAATTTTACGCTGTTTGGATCGATCCTTAAAAAGACTCGATCTTTGATCACATGAACTTTGGTGAGGATTTTTGGCATTAGGGATTTCAATGGACAGTGCTAGGTCAGATGAAGGCAATGATTTCACGGATGCCCGTGATGATTTCTCCTCTTTGGGCTGTGAATCCAAACCTGATTCGGCTCGTTCTCGCAACTCTAGGTGCAGTTTCGATGAGACCGACTTCGTGGCCAAGAGTCTAAACTACGATTTCTGGGCCGAAGAGCCAATAAGCATCGATGAGCGCCGCCACGAGTTCTGTAGGCGCACGGGCCTCGTGTTAGAGCGGTGGGGGAGCGCCCGAGATGGGGTTGGTGATGTCGTAAATGAAAATGTCGAAAATGTTATCAACGAAGTAACAAACCGAGCTGAGGAGATCGATACAGAGGCCTCTGCATCAACGACACCCGATCATAGCAAGTGTGCCTCCAATGTAGGGGAGTCAGCAAAGGGCGATAATCTCGTTCTTAGGAGGACGACTTCTGATGGTGGGATTCTTCGTGAATCTTGCAACATTGATTCTTCTAGCTCGCCGTGTCATGCTGAGGAATATAGGGTACACGGGATATCGAATTGGATGCAGCATCATTTCAGGAGAAGTCGGGAACTCGTAGATAGCGACAATCTAGATCACTTGCGAAACAAGGAGCGCAAGGAAGGCTGGCTAAAGAGGCTTAGCTTTAAAGGCTCATCGAGTTTTAAAGGCTCCGCGAGTTTTAAAGGGAAAAACGAAGGATTAGATCCTCTTGGATCGAGTTCTGTTGGTACCGGGAGCCCAGGAGTTCACGTTAGTCCGCATAAGAAGCAATGGAAGGAGCTGTCAAGCTTGTATCTGGGTCAAGATTTCGAAGCCCACTCAGGAAGCATTCTGGCTATGAAGTTCAGTCCTGACGGAAAGCATCTCGCTACTGGCGGTCAGGATGGCGCATTGCGCATCTGGGAGGTGGTTCAGGATGAGAGGTCAGCCAATCTGGATGCTTTAGGCTTTGATCATTCATGTGTCTATGTATCAGCTACTGGTGTCGCTAGTGTCGATTCCTTCAACAGGAGAGATGATGGTGTGATGAGGAAGCTGAAGAAATTGCCCGAAAGAGCTTGCATCATTTCTCCGAAACACTTCTTCAGGATTTCAGAGACGCCTCTGCACGAGTTTCATGACCACGAGGGCGCTGTCTTGGACATCTCTTGGTCCGAGAAAGGGGTTAGTAGACTGTTCTAAGACCAATCACTTGTTCTTGACAATGTACTCGTTTTCTGTATCTTACCGCGGTTTCTTGATGTAGTCACTCCTATCATCTTCGGTTGACAAAACAGTGCGGTTATGGCAACCGGGACAGGACCATTGCATTCGTGTTTTTACTCACCATAACTTCGGTAAGCCAATGTAATAGATTTCACCTTATCGCGATATCTGTATTTTGTGCTTATGATATGCTTACTGATTGCAGTAACCTGTGTACAATTCAACCCGGTGGATAACAATTACTTCATCAGTGGCTCAATCGATGGGAAGCTCCGAATATGGAGCATCCTGTGTTGGCAAGTCGTTCACTGGATCGATATCAAGGAGATAGTCACCGCCATCTGCTATAGGCCAGACGGCAAGGTTCGACATCTTACAGTTATGTGCAGGAAGCTGTTTTTCCACCTCACATTGGATCTGTAAAAGAGATCATCTTTACCTTATTGCAGGGGGCGATTGCAGGTACGATTCTGGGCAAGTGCCACTTCTATGATATCACCTCGAATCGCCTGCATTTGGATGATGTGGTGTGCTTAGAGACCAAGAAATCAGCCAGCAGGAAAATCAACAGCTTTCAGGTTTATTGCAAGTTCTTCCTTTGTTGTTTGTTACTTTGTTTCAGCTAATGCCAGAAGCCCCAGTCTTTATGTTTTCGCCTTTGTAGTTCTCACCAAGCGACTCGAGTCGAGTTATCGTAACGTCTGGTGATTCTCAGCTTCGGATTCTCAGTGGACTCGGCATAGTCTGCAAACTAAGGGGTATGTCGAAAATCGCCTTAGAGCATTGCCTTTCAAGCATCCATAGGAAATCGATATCGATCACAATGTAACCGAGTTTGTTGCTTTAGGTCCTCACAATGGGAAGATGAACATGTCTGCGTCGTTCACCGTTGATGGGAAGTACGTCGTGTCAGCAAGCGCAGAGTCGAATGTGTACATCTGGGATTGCTCCAGCGCTGATGGAACTAACTTCTGTTACCGAACGAATGACTTGAGGTCCTGTGAGAGCTTCGTTGCGGAGAATGCGCTGATTGCCATACCATGGCATGGCTACAAGGGTTCATCGAATCAGCTGATGCGCCAGTTCTCGGCTAAGGAACTCGAGAGCTTGTCGAGCCGTCTGTCAGCAGTGGTCTTGCCTTCGGTTGGCGAGGTTCACACAAAACAATACAAGGATGTGTGTCAGAAGATGGTTCACTCGGACATGTGGGGACTTGTGATCGTCACTGCAGGATCGGATGGTCGGATTAGAGCTTACCACAATTACAGCTTGCCAGTTCGTACCTAAAGAAGGTTCACTGCTGTATGGATGCGAGGTTTTATCTTTGTGCTAGGGGCGATAAGCATGCGCACTGGCACAGTGCGCGGAGAGATGATGAGTTCAAGAGCTACTGGAATACACTTCTCAACAAAGACGAACTCGATTCACCAGAGGACATGGTTACCAGGAGCCAGCCTCCAAATCAGTGTTGTTAGTACCACAACCAACACTGATCAAAACAGCATTACAAGACCATAGAAGCTCTACTCTACGAGGAATGGAATGATGCGAGCTTGGACACTGCAGAAAGTGCACCTTGGAACCATAAAGGTTTCCGGCCTTTCAAGCTTGGGATCGGTTGCATCTGAACAGCCGAGTTTGATGACAAAGAGGCTGAAGGATTTCATGTGCAGTTTGTACAGACTGAGAATTTCATCCAAAGGTCTTCTTGACCAATAGAACAGGGCATAAATCTTGAAACTTTATTTTTCTAGTGTATCTTCATTTAGGGAAATCTTAATGCATCTTTAGGAAAAAATAAAAGGCTAATAAATGCCTCAAATTTTATAAATTATCATTGCTTCTACACACATGGATCCTATTTTTATATCAAATGTTCTCTAGAGGCTATCAGTTCTTCAATTCAATGTTAAAATGACAGGACAGGTCCATGAGTTACCTTATCATCATGATATCTTCAACTTAAAGGTGTATGATAGATTGATAGAGATCACATGAGCTTTGGAATCATTCACAGCCAAGCTTTTCATCATTGGCCCAGCCAAACTCCTCCAACAGTGCCAATACAACTCCATTTGACCAGCCAAAACCCGTCTGCTTGGAAAAAGAACATATCCTTGTTAGGGTAAGATCCCCGGGCAAATGAGTTTAAGCACAAGAGCATGAATCCAAATACTCTAAGCTAAAATCTTTACCTGTGGTGTGTATTCTCCACCTTCTCCAAAATCTCCGCACTTCTGCACGTTGTACTTCTCATGCATTGTGCCGGTTTTCTTGAAGGTAGCATGGTTGGTTCTAATCCAACTGAAAGCAATATCTTTTGCCAATGATCTTGCTTCTTCAGACCCATAATTCGCTAGGCCTTCAATGATCATATGCTGAAGCGGCGCCCAGCCATTTGGAAAGTCCCTAGTCGTCAAAGAACCTATTAGTTTTTGCAATAATATTTCGTCTTCAATAAGACATCAGAATCAATAGCTAACCATTGTTGCCCTGAATTTGTAAGAGACATGGCAATTCCGTTTGCACAACGTAATCCTGAAGTTCTCAGGCTTCTTATCGCCTTCTCCATCTGACCATCTAAAAATACAGACATGAAAGGCAAAGAAAAAACCACCCTCTCGTCAATACATGATAAATTCAGTTAGTTCTCAATTTAATTATGTGCAGAGCTAAGCCTGAAAAAACCGGAATTTGGGGGTTTGATCCACAAAGGAACAAAGTTAGAAGCAAACACGTGCTGATTCTGGTGCCAAGTTTGCAATGGCTCATCATCCTGTTAATATTCAAGAAAGTATCAACCAACTAGAAAATATTCCATTGTCAAATTGTCATATTTCAGACATAGTTAGCAGCAGGAAGTTACCTTCAACTCATGGGTACTGTCAATCCAACAGTCGAGCCACTGGCCCATGTTTTCGTTCCAAAAGACAGAGCTAAATGCCCTTTCTCTTGCTTTAGATGCTTCGAGGAAGTATTCAGCAGTTGTATTTTCACCAATAGCACGTGCTAGGAAGGCTATGTCAAGTTCCATCTGTTGTCAAGCAGATATTTCCATTAGAATCAGAGGGATGGAAACAGAATAAAGAGGATTTAACCGAAATTCCCACAAAACAAAAACCTTTAGTAAGAATGCATTCAAGTCCACGGGTATGACTGATGTTGTAGTCAGTGTTGTAAAATCAGATGGATTCCTGCAAGAAGTGGCCTTAAAATGGCACATCAGCTCACATATTTTGAGATTCTCAATAGAAGTAAACTATGCGACACAGATTTCTAATGCCCTCAAATGTTTGTGGTAACATCCTTTTCCACTCTTGCAATAAAATCTTTGTTTTTGAAAAAACAGAAATCCCTGGATACAATCTTTGCATCATGTTAAGCACACCATGTTGGTTGTAACTTGTAAGGGTTAAAGTTCGGTGTTATCAGGTACAATATCACAAGGAATCAGCATATTCATGAGTCATTTTCAGATGTATTGGCAAATTGCAACCACAAAGCAAACTCTCTTTCCCATTCAATCGGAGAATTCAGTTCCTATAGCTGGTTTACACAATCAAATATAGTATAAAAGGAATGTAAAACTACTCTATGCAAACTCAGCCTATTTTCTCTTGATAGTATAGCAGAACAAATATCATACCAGGATCATACTTTGCACATCTAAATTAATTAAGCCACATTTTTTTCAGTAGTCAGCGTATTTAAACCAACAAATTAAAATATTTAAAAAAAAATTAAGTATATCATGGGAGTAAGTAGTTAATAGGAAGCGGATCCTAGAATAATAGTGATTACAGTCACTAAACAAGCAGGTTGATAAAGTTGTGCAGAAAACTTTGATCAGAAAACAGTTCACCTCATCCATCTTGTACTGAAATCCCATCCAGACTCAGCGGTTGAAGCCACCTCACGGTAAAAGTTACACTTCTCGTCTGCAGTGTGAATATTGGCAGCAAATTCCTTATCCTGTTAAATCAGCGAAAAGATCAAACTTCAGCTTTTATGGATCTTGGTAATAAATATAAAGTCGGTGAAGAGCGTGCACGCACAATAACAAACGACTCTGGCCTTGGTTGATTCCACATTGCATAATACCTACTCAAAGAGTGGTTACAACCACTTGAGTCTTGAATGGTCACCTTATGCATTCCTACAAGTAGATGATATAAAGTAAGAATAAAGCAGATTATAAAGTGGGAATAATTGAATAAATCAATAATAAAAACCTGAAGTCCAAAACTGATATTCCTTCAGCAATACAGGAACAGCTTTCTTAACCAAGTCCAAGTCATGTGTCCTTTTGTAGATGTCATATACCATTGAACTTAGAAGTGGAGGTTGGCTGCAAAGCAAAAGGCAATTTCTGAGCATTTTGGCATACTCTTCTAATAACAAAGGTGATTCAATGCCAAATATTGCCTTAAAGGTCCAAAAAGAATCAGTTGGGTTCCAGTAAGCTAAAAACAATGCAATTTTTCCATTCAATTCATTTGATATTAGGACCAAAAGGTAAAATTATGATATATGGGGACAAATGAGGAGGAATCTATGAGAAAAATGTAGACATCAAAGAGAGACAGAAAAAAAAAGAGACGAGTTTCAAGCCTAGATTTTTTGGCACATTATAAGGTTTACCATGATGATCCACCCCTTTACGAAAACAGGTGCTATATATTGATTACCTTCGGTTGGTGTAATACTTTCTGGCACCATTAAGGACAAAGCCATAGCTTTCCACAAGTGAGATAAGATTGGTCACTATAGCTTTTGCTGTCTCATGCATCTTGCTAGCTAGCAAACCCCTGCACGATAAATATTCGAACATCATTGCAAGTTTCTTTAGCACTGAACTTCTTGATATACATAGGAAAAGTCAACCAAGTTCATTTAGTTTCGTTTAGTTTGTTCAAGATCAAAGAACATCTTTTTCTTTCCTGTCTTTGGCAATTGTATAAGAGCCAATTTTTTTTATGAACTTCAAATAAAGAGTGACCAGGGAAACACATCATACATTCCCTCCTTACTTTTGTAAGTAAATTTCCTTGATACCACCCTCTTATCCTTGGTATGAAATTTCCTTCACACCCATACCCAAACAGCTGATACCTCTTACCAATAGCGGTACTAAAATTCTAACCAAACGGACCCTAAATATGAATTGAGAACCAAACTGATCACCTAAGGTGTATATAGCTTGTAATCTGGTATCTATTCCAATAGATGATCATTCCGAACACCATGTACCGGGTTGGTTGATTTAGTAATGATACAAACACAATGACTTGTGAATTTGTGATAATAAACATAAAGAAATGAAGAGAGTGAACAAACCTGATGACCCAATAGGAATCCCAATAGTAAACCTCTTTAAACCTAGAACCAGGAATAATAGCAGGCTTAGGAAGAGGAAGCAAAGTATGCAATTCAGGGTGTTTCCTGACACCATCAGAAACTTCCCTACTCAAGTTCTTCCACAAAGAATGCACCTTTAAACCCCAGTCTCTCACCTCAGGATTCCTCACTTGAAGCAAAAACCCATCTGGCTCAGCCACAAAATCAACCGGCTCAACATACACCAAATCCTCACCGGCTCCATTGAAGTGGCTTCCAATAAAGGACTCCAAGTTCTCAGCTGAAACGCCGCCGTTTTGGGATCTGGGTAGGGTTGCAAATGCTTTTTCAGTAGAGGGTAGGTCGGATTTCAGTGAGAGATCAATGTATAGCTTCGGATCGAAGCCTCTGCCTCCGAAGGTTTTTAGGGCGGTTTCTTGAAGGGTTTCAAGAAATGTGAGGAGTGGGGTTGAGGGCGTTGCTGGGCCACAGTTTGTGACACTGTGGAGTGTTGAATTTTGTGAAGGGAGTGCCATGAATAGGGGTGAAAAGGAGAGAAAGAGAGTGAATTGGAGAGATGAGATTTTACGGAGATGATGGAATTTGGGCATGGTGAAAGGGAAGGTTGATTTGGGGGAAAGCCCCAGGAAAAAGATGCATTTTAGGATCAAGAAAAAGGGGATGGAGTTTGGAAAATTCAAAGTAGGGAGGAGTGGAAAATGACAGCAATTGGGTAAATTTGATTCCTGGTCTTCTCCTGGTGGAGAGAGATAATTGAATTAAGGTTCTTTTTGTGGGGTTCACACAGTACACAGTATTCTGTTACTAAAAGTAAAAGGTAGGTATTGGGTGGGGTGCTCTAACAAGCTTGGCCCACCTAAAATATTACTCCCTCCGTCGGTAAAACTTATCGTTGTAGAATTTTATTTTTGTTCGAAAAAACTTGTCATTTTAGGTATTTTTGCTTCTACTTTACTAAAATGTCCTTGATTTGATTGATGTATTGTGAGTTGTAGTTTTTGATAAAGTAAAAAGTAGAGTAATAAATGAAGGTAAATTAGTAAAAAGGAGTGTAATTATTAACTTTATTAAAAATTGTGTGGAGAGTTAAAATGACAAGTTTTGCCGAACGGAGTGAGTATTTTATGGAATAAATTATTATTTTTTGCTAAAAAAATTAAATTATTTTTTAAAAAAAAAAAGTTAAAAGGGTATGCAATTTAGGCATTGATACCGGTCAATTGGTTCGGTCTGAATCAGATTCGGGTCGACCAATTTGGACTCAAAAGTTGGACTACGGTTACTTTGACCCAACAAATCAAGAGAGTTAATTGCTACTTCTCTCTGTTAATTAAAACTTGTCGTTTACTATTTATACACGTTTTTTTAGAATGATAAAAATATATGAAATGTCAACTTTATTTAAAATTTGTTTTTATAAATTCATACTTAATAGTAACAACTATGATATTATTTAAAAAATATATTTAAAAAGTTAATATTTTATATAGTTTTTAACACCTCAAACAGCGTGCATGAATAGTAAAACGTCATGTTTTAATTAACGGAGGGAGTACAAAAACATTTAACATTACTATTATATATATATATATATATATATATATATATATATATATATATATATACACACACACGGAGTATTACTAAGACTAAATTAATAAATGAATATATAGATTAACAATTTTTCTATCCTATACCTCATGGGCCATGGACATAAGATAAGAGTTCTAATTGAGAAATATTTCTCTTAAATACACCTGTTTAGCCATTTTTAAATTAGATTATAGGGTTCACTTATTTTCTTTTAGGGTTTTCTTTTCTAATAAAATATCCTTATCATATACCCCTAGGGGCGGTTAGGGCACACAATAGACAAACCGATAAATTAAACTATAATACTATATTGAAGACTAATTTAGAAATTATATTATTATTATTATTATACTACGTATGATTTTATAATCATAAACATATCATTATACTTAAATGAGAATATACAAATAGTTTTTTTTTTAATTTATAAGCATTGGCAAATAGAGTTGGTAGAAAAATCCAATGTAAAAACATGAAAACACGATACAAAAAGTATACGACTCGTATATGATACAACCCATTAAAATTATTCAATTAACGTGTCGTGTACAGATTACCATTTTCTAATTATTGGGTATCCGAAACGACATGAATACTTTTTTGTAACATGAAAACCTATAAAGCGATTTCACTCAAAATGGAAAGCATCTCCCATCTACAATGGTTGGACAATTCTATAGCTAATGCTGCTAATCAGAGTAATCTATACCATAAAAATTCTACCAGTCAATACAACCTTTAAAGTGATTAAATTTTACCTCTCTCCCTTTTTCTCTAATAAGTTTCTCTTTGTGTGATTAAATTTTCTGCTTCTCATTTCTCACTCTTCCCAGTTTCCCCCTCTCTTAATTCCTAAGCTTTATTAGAAAACTATTGGCATCAATCTTGTATGGTTTTATCTCCCATTTTATGAGATAAAGATGCCTTTGTTGTGTTGTTATTGCAACTTTCTCTCTCATTTTACCAAGGCATTGATATCAAAAGGTCATTGACATTAACCTTGTTGAATTTGTATTGTATTTTTTGCAGAGTCAAATGGAGCACTTTTTTGAAGATTTATAAGTTAGTATTAGGATAGTTTTCCTAATATATGTCCTAAAAGATTGTCCTGATCCCGGAAAGTCAATGTTATTTACAGTCAAAATTTTACTATATACACCACATATCTTTTTTTTTAAGTAGGCTCTGCCCCTCTTGAGTCACAGACGTGTGACTCAAGAGGCGCATGATATTTTATATATAAAGTATCATGTGCGGATGCGCCTCTTGAATCACACACATTTCGCGTTATCATATCACATCTTTTTTAATTTCATCTTTTATATGGGATCGGACTAGCCAACCATAGATATTGACTAGACCTGGGCAAACACGTGCTAGCCCACTCGGCCCGCCTCACCCGCCCGCATAAATGGGTGGATATGGACAACATGTTAAGTTCAAGTGAGCCACTAAGTCCGTCCCGCACCATCAATAGGATTGGAACTGGGAACCTAAATTTACCCATTGCGGGCTTAGCGCTATCTTTTTAAAAATAAATATATAATAAATAATTATATTATATTACTAAGTTAATCTAAATACATGTTTGAAAATTATTGTACATTACAATCCATGGCACTTCCCTTATACAAATGATTGTATAATACTACCGTTCAAAAATATAAATCTTTTTAGACACTTACACACAAATTAAGGAAATCTTAAATTTATTACCTTTACACGTACCTCTAATTAATTATTCGCAACCCTTATCAACCAATAAAGTTTGAGGAAAAAAACTCAAAAATAACAATTTTCATCTCTCACTACCTAGAAAACTTAAAAGAATTTATATTTTCAAACAAAAATTTAAGTTTAAAAAAACTTATGCCACGTATTTTTTAACGGAGGGAGTATACTACGTATATTACTAATTTAGTCATATAAAAAAATTTGGTTCGCATTATTAATCATATGAAATCGATTGTTACTCATTATGTATTATTATGTTGCGGGTGCCCGCGAGCCGCCCGCGCTCGTAACATCGGACAGATTTGGACATGAAATCAGAAATCTAGTCCATGAAGCGGGCTTGGTCTGACCCACAACCCCAAGACTAAATTTGGGAAAAAACACATCCCAAGCCTGACACGTCATTGTGAATAGATAAATATCTTATGGGACATGATGGTATGAAAATCCATGATTACAAAAATATAAAAAATGCTAAAGCCCTCACTTAATGGTGGAACAATAGACAACATGATGCCTAGTAAAAAAAATAGACAACACGATACAGATGCTCTTCATATAATTGTGATAAGGGACATCCACCAAATCTTTCTCTAGAATTTCTAACCTCTAAGCAATTTTAGTCCCAAACAAGTAACAACACAATTATTTGTCAGCGGTAAAACAAGTCCCCATCTCTCAGTTTTCTTCCAAACCAAAGAGTAGAACTGGGGTGTGTTTGGATTCCATTGCATTTTCATTATAATGCAATTATTTTATCTCGTTTTATGTGTCCATTTGATTGTAAAAATAAAAATCTCATAAAAACCGAGGTAAAATCGTAATTTAACCAAATAATCACATAAATCGAGATAAAATAATTGCATTCTAATTAATATATCGTGGAATAAAAAATATATCATAATTTAAAGTTTAAACACCTTAAATTTTTTGTTAACCAAACATCGCCTTATCATTTTGCATTATAATGATAATGCATTTGGAATCCAAACACACACCTGATGGAGAGAGATAGAGGGTGAGAGGAGATTGGTTCAAGTAGAGGAGAAAAAGGTTGTTTTGGATGTGTTGTATGCAATGACACTCGGGTGCCAACACTGGATATGATAAGGCAATAGAAGTGCAAGGACTCATTCTTCCCTTTTTTTTTCTTGATTTTGGTAAGAGCGTTCATCCATGTTCGAATCAGGGTTTTTTTAGTGCTACCTACCAGTACTTTTCGGTTGACCCATTCTGAAATGGTTTCTTCTCTTTTTATGAAGAAAGGGAGGATCCGGACAAAATCGATGAAACGGAAAGGATCCGAGTGAATGAAAAGGACAAAACAAATGATGAATTTCACTTTCACTTAAAAAAAGAAAAAGATAAAGACCTCCTAGGAATAAGAGAGATAATAGTGCTAGAGAGAGTAAAAAAAAGATCATTTTGATGAATGTCAACTAAGTATTGTAAGTAAATTGTTCTCGCTTGTTGAAACATTTGATAATCATAATCACTCTTTATTAAACGATCAATATTAATCAGACACTCAGACTCCATAAAATTTGATCAATCCTGTTTTTGAGTTTTTGATCTTAGGGTGGAGAAATGAAACGAGTAAGCTCTCCCAATCGGAAGTTAATGTCATGTTCACTAGTTCTATGATTGAGTTTGGAACGAACAATGGACATTTGCCATAGTTTACTACAAGGGTGAATAACATGGATATTGACTTCAATCTTGTCTAGTTTTAATTATCTCCCATTTTATGAGGTAAAGATGACTCCCTCCATTAGAAAAAATATAAGTGATTTAACTTTGAGGAAATTTGTTGAAATGGACCTCTAAGCATATTTGATTAAGTAGATAGTTCCCTTAGTTTTATATTAGGTTTGCTGGATCCTTTTAATATTTTTTTAACCGCATCGACCCTAACCCTCCTAGTCTCCTACCCTGTTCTCTCACGCGCTCTCGCCCAGTCGCCCCCCTATCTCTCTCTCTCTCCCTCTGTACGCTCTCTCCCACGCCGTCCCCGTTCGTCGTCTTCCTCACCAGCTTCGGATCCGTCATTGTCTTCGCCGTCCCTGTCGGATCTGTTCGTCCTACTGCTCGCACCTGAATCATATCTGGTAGGTATTGTCGTTTTTTGTTCAATTGAATTTTTGTTTCATCTTTGTCTCGTAATCTCATGCTCGGTAGGTACTGTCGGTCTTCAATCTGATTTTTTTTTTGTTTCACTGAACCGATTTTCTGCATCTATCGGCTTTTGATTTTTGTTTTAGAACAATCAGGTGGTTTCGACTTTCGAACAATTGGAAAATTTAGGTTGCAATTTGTTCAACCCGGATTCGAAAGTGAAGCTTGAGAAATTATGCTTTTTTTTTTTGTATTCAATCATTTGAAAGTGAAGCTTCGAACAGGCAGTCTTCAATCATTTGCTGCTAAATTGACTGCATATATTGTGATTCCATTTATTTGTTTCTAATCTATTGTTGTTTTAGGGGAACTGATTTAGGGGTTGAAATGACGATTCTGTAGCCGTAATAAGGTATGAAGCGGCGAGGTGGCCGAGGGAGATGATTGAAGTTGTTTTGGGCAAGGATTCGCCTGCGGATCCTTCTGATGACGATTTTAGGATTGGGCTGAGTGGTGTTATACTGTGAGCTGTCCTCGACAAGATTCAACCCGATGCAATATCGAAGGTATGACTTCGGAAAATGTTTATGAATGCATTGTGCTTCTGTCTTCTTGGTTGTGGAAGTTTCGAATGATTCTATTATAATTCATGATGGAGTAGCTTAAATGGGGTACCAATATACTGTATTGGAGCAAAATATAAATTAAAGTTAGTAAGTTCCTCTTAGAGGTCAAAATTGTTGTCTAGATTCATGTTCAAGAAGTTGAGATATTGACATTCGCATAACTCATACGTATCAAGACTAAATTGGCATTCTGACATTTGCATCATTTCAAGAATTTGTACTAGTGTATATGTATGATTTCATCCCCTAATTATTTTTCTCATTCAGCAAGGTCTTCATACTATCAATTTAGGCAGTGGGTTTATATTGCATAACAAAAGTAACCTAAAGCTTCCTATTTTTACATTTGAGCTATGTTTTTGCAGTGGGCTATATAGGCTTCATTTTCTATTTTCTGGCATGAGAGAGAGAGAGAGAGAGATGGTGATTTGAGAAATAACCCTAAAACAATTACTGGATTCATTCTAAAAACTAAGTCATTCAAATTTGAAGCTTCAATCATGTAATGAGATTGATTCCAGTCCAGACGCGGATGAGCATTTAGGTGACTGCCCAGCTCTTGAGGACGCGTACATAGAGCGGTGCCAAGTGCAAGGTCTCCAAAGGTGTCTCTTTTCATGACTGTTGGGGCTTGGAAGGTGAAGCATTTCGTTTGGCTAGTTTTCGCAGGTATGAACTTGTTTCTCCTTGCTACCGTATACATTTTTATGCTTTCCATATGAGAAGGATATATGTTGGTCAATGTTTAATAGGTGATTGATGCTCGCTGCCATTCCTTTCCTACTTGAATACACGAATTGCATATGCTCCATGCTCTAATCTCTCGCTCTCTGATATTGCAGGTTGATGAGAATGCGCTATTACAGCAAGCCCTTGCCATGTCGGTGGATGACCTTGCTGCTAGTATTGCTGCAGTGCGAGACATTAATATGTCGGATGCTGCTGCTGATGTAGACTTGCAACTTGGTAAGTTTTTTCCTTGTATCTACCTTGCTTTCAATACTGATTGGATTACCAAAAGAAGTCTGGTGTCTTTGTGTCTTTTATATGTTTTGAAACTCTGAAACTTCCCATTCTTCAAACGAAAACACAGTTAGAGGTGACACTGATATTTTCTTTAAATGCCCACTTATCTTTGTGTGTCATTCTTTTGAGAAACATGACATATGCCATCCATAATGTTCTTTTGCTGTACCAAACACATTTAGAAAAGATGTTGTCTGATCCTTGCGGGTGTGTGTTTGTCCATGCGTGTACACTTCTTACACATACATTTCCATTATTTGAAACATTTTCTGCTTGTCACAATCAGAAGGGATTTTGTGAACTCAAGTTGCTTTACTGTTGTTAAACAAAATGGAAATAGAAAGTTATTGGCAAACCTTGCCAATGTTATGCCGTTTGGTGTTTTATTCTCATAAGAATTGTTGATAAAGATTTATGTGTTTCTTGGATTCTTGGGATACGAATGTGTACTCTAAACTTCACTTTTAACATTTCCTGTTTCTTCCTGATGTATGCAGCTCTTCAACTATCTGCGCAAGATGGCACAAAAGAAGACATGAGTAAAATGTTGGCTGATCAGTCATTTGTGTCATCAATACTTGCCTCGGTATTGCCTTGACTTTTATTTGCTCCAATAGTAGTATTAAAAAGGGAAAAATAATACTCCAATAGTAGTATTAAAAAGTGTGCTGTCATGAGAAGATTTTGGTGTTGTCATAGGTTGTTCTGCTAAAATCAGGAATATTGAAGTCTCTTTTGGGCAACAAGGTCTTGTATGAGCTACTGGTGCACTCAAATTGTTTGCCTTGAGTTTTATTAAAGGTGGAATCTTTGATGCCACTTTTGAGAAGGTGAAATCTTTAGAAATGTTGTATATATAATTCTTGGATGGTTATGACACTTTGTATTGATTTTATTGATTCCGTATTATGTTACTTACATTGATGCATTTTTTTTTAATTAGTTGATAACATGTTATAATAGGTGTTTTTATGTATATAACCAATATTAATGTCGTAATTTCAAAGACTTTGTATTTTTATATATGCACTAAGGTGACAATATTTTGATTCCACGTTTTAAGCTCTTATGTCATCAATTATATAAAATTGTCACCATAAACAATTGTGATTAATGAAGCGTAATAACAAATGTCATCCATGAATAAAAATTTAATGAATATGTCACCACGAGTGATTGCATCAATGAAGTGTAATCACAAACGTGTCTCAGTGAATGAAAGTATAATCGATAAAAATAAATCGATATACAATTGATTAAATTAAAAACATGTGGCATCAATCGATTTGATTAAAAAAATGGCATCAAATAATTACATTATAAAAATGACATCAAAATACCTTTTTGAAAAATTTGTATCACCTTAAAGAAAAAAATGTCATCAAAATACTACTTTGAAAAAATATCATCAAAAATATGGCATCACGGTAAAAAAAATATCATCAAAAAATTGACATAAAAAAAAGTGGCATCAGTCGTTAACAGTAAAAAAAATGGATCAATGATCAACGTGACATTACAGTAAATAAAAAATGTCATCAAGGTTTAAAAAAAATGACATTAAAAAAGTGTCATCCAATCATTTCATTAGAAAAGTGGCATCAAAGTGAAAATAAAATATAATAAAATTTTGGCATCAAAATGGTAAAATATGGCATCACTAAATAAATAAATAAATAAATAAATAAATAAATAAAACTGACATCAAAAGGGGTTGGTCAACGTTGACCGGTCAATGGTCAACCGTTGACCGGTCAATGGTCAAACAGTTGACCATTGACCAACCCACTCTATTGGGAAGGAGTCTAGGGCAAAACTAATTAAATTGATTTAGAGCCTAAGTGCCCAATTGAATATTCAAAAAAAGCCATCTACCAAAATCACCCTTTAACTTTTTGCCACATTAAAAATATTGATTTTTTAAAATAATTTCATACTTGCATAAAATTATTTTAGAAAATTAATTTTTTTTAAAAACATATATAAATTTTTCAACAGTTGAAGTACTAGAATTTTGGGAAATGATATAGAATTATGTTTTTTGAAACTAGATAGTATATTAGATTTATAAGAATACTCCAACAAAATAGAAATGTTAATTTTTTAGATTTTTGTCCCCAAATTGTTCAAACACACATAAATAAACCAAGTATTAGAGTGTGCCTATGCCACTTTGATGATACACATTATACACTACGTGTCTACGTCGCACGCAGTACTTGTAACTTGTGAGGTAGTCGTTACTCGTTAGTGTTGATTTTCGCACGACATATTAATCGTTTATAAGGAGATCATTTTGATGATAACATGTTGATAAGCCGAAGCACATGCAAAATATATCTCGATGTGACGAAAAGCCAAACTTAAAAAAACAGCAACAAAAAACTGAAATGCATCGGTACAAACCCTTTCCACATTTTGTGTGGTTATATGTAAAAAGGAGCAACGGCCCGTTCTCTTTTCCAGCTATATGTTTGATTAGGCATTGCCTTTCAAAGGTCTGCTGAACCTTCTGTTCTTCGTCATGCGTCTAATCGGTATAGGAGTTTAAGTTCCTGATAATTAAAAGAAATGGACAATTAAACGATTTGACTCTTTTTGCTGAGGAATTGCTTTGTTTCGCGATTTCAAACGCAGCTCATGTCACTACTCATTCCGTCATAGTCCATGACAAGGCAAAAGAATGATGAAGTTTACCTTTACGAAGACTGAAGTATCTTCTTATAGTCCTGGAAAGTGCCGTGGAAAGGAGCGACCCTGCCATCAGATACCACCCAGAGCTCATCTACACTGCCGGATATCAGGTGCTCGTCATGACTTACCTGCAGTCACAGAGGATAACATTGATTTCAGGTAAAAAAGTTCCCATTTTCATTGGAAGTTTTAGTTGCCAGCAAACTTGCAAATTGCAATGAGAGAAAACGAGTGGTAGTAGTAAATAGCACAAGTGTACCATGAGGATTCCTCCTTGGAATATAAGGAGCCCCTGAATCAGAGCTTCCACGGCATCCAAATCCTATAAGTATAGCATTTTACACATCAACACATTTATGCAAACAAAACGAATCTTCTTTGGTATTAACTAGTATGGAAACGAAGTGTGTAATCTAGTCACAAACTTACAAGATGGTTTGATGGTTCATCGAGCAATAAAAGATGGGGTTTCTTGAATGTAATCTTGGCAAACGCTACTCTGCTTTTCTGACCACCTGGTAATAGAGAAACAACAATGTTACAAACAGGAAAGTTTGTTCCAAGAGCTACAATGATAGCCAAGAATTTCAATGTTTTGGTTCATGGATCCAGTTCTATTTCGACTAGTGTTCCTAAACATCACATGAAACCATACTAGATGTCCCAACAGCAGATTACGAGTAAGAACCAAGTCAACCAACGGTGTGAAGAAAGGAAATTACCAGACAAAGTGTACATGGGCTGAAGGGCTAGATTTCCAGATATACCAAAAGAGCCCAAGTGTCCTCGCAGTTTTTGTTCGGGTACACCCTGTAGAAGTTTGATCACATGTAAGCTGTTGTCTATAAGCAAATCATGATTTCAGAGACATGGAAAACCCAATTCCGGACAGGATCTCTCAGATTCAAGACCCACAGCGAAGCCAATAAAGCTATAATCTTGAGAAATCCTCAGCACTTACAACCCTAATCCTTGACCTTTTCACTCCTTTTCCCCCATAACATTATTATTATTATTATTATTATTATTATTATTATTATTATTATTATTATTATTATTATTATTATTATTATTATTATTATTATTATTATATTCCCTTGTTTTCTCCATCTGTAGCAGATGATTAGTTTGAGAGGAATAGAACAATCAGTATTTCATGTTAAACCATAAGAAATTAAGAACTATCCCGTTCATGTTCTTAACCAGAAGATGGCATCCGACAAACAAATAGGAAACAGATGAAGTTTGTTAAAACACACTGGCCAACTTACTGGGAAGCAACGCATCATATAAAGAAGTGGATTTGATGTCAAGTCAAGCCCATCAACATGATGTTGACTGAACACAGCTATTCGGACCTGTAGAATCATGTAAACAAAGGTGAGGTTTCTGATCAAGTCATCAAACAATCTTGATCCAGGAAAACAAAATAGTTCTGAACAAATCAGACATTGAACAGTGAAAACTACACTCGGACCATCAATTAGACAAACATACAAGACTCTGCACAAAGAAGTATTTAATATAACAAACAATGGATTATCAAACTAGAAATAAATTTGATGGTCTACATTAATGAGATGTATAAGCATATATATACTATAGATGTATAAATGTCAGTAGCTAAGAACCTAAGATAACAAAAGGAAGACAATAAAGATGGTAAATCCACCTTTGCTGAGCAGAAGACGGTCCCTGAGCTTGGCTTCAGTTCTCCAGCAATCAATTTGAGTATAGTGGACTTTCCAATGCCATTGGCCCCAACCACTACAAAAGGTGGTAGGTAATTTCTCAGACAAAATGGGCAAAGCAAAGTGACACGTGCCAATGATTAAAATCTGTAGATACTAGATAGTGGGAGAAAAAACAGGGCTCTTAGCCTCTTACTTGCTATACGGCTGTCCAGATCAATCCCAAAATTTAAGTTCTTGAACAATAACGGTCCCCCAGCGTATCCAAATGACGCATCACTGTCATGACACAAGAACAGTCAGCAAAAGTTTGAATGCATGATTCAAATTATAGATACATTATCTCCTGTTAATTTTTTTAAAAGATCAAATATATTCAACAGGTTAGAAACCTGCTAAATTTATCCTAAAAATTCAGAACCTCATCAAAGCATTGTATAAAGTATATGACATAACAGTTCGATCTAAGCATCAATATCAAAAACATACCTGAAACTTATAATTGGAGGACCAGGCTTATCATCAGGAGTTGGGAACTCAAACTTGTAGCTGCAAAGAAAGAAACTCGCCTTAAGAAATTTCAATTCTAAATATCCTGGCAAGGTACTCAAATACAGAAATTCAATAAATAAATGAACACATTAAGCTCCCCCCCCCCCCCCCCCCCCCCCCCAAAAAAAAAAAAAAAACCCGTCTGTGTTTGCAAATGATGATGAAAAGTATATACTCTGGATCATTAACAACTGCATCAACATGCTCCATCCGCTCTAATGCCTGAAAGACCACGACAATGAATTAGAAGTAGGACAAGTGCAGTGCAGCTGAGCTATGCAACATGTTTCTCAAACCCAAAAAAAAAGATGAATATTTAAGCTGATATCAGGGTACAATCAATACTTTGATTCTTGACTGGACCAGGGCTGCACGCTTTGCATTGTAGCGGAACTTATCAATGAAATTCTGCAAGATATAAAGAAAAATCTCCCATGTTAAAATAACAAGGCAAGAAAACGTATATCAAGGGAGGAACAAGGCTAATGATGGTAAATAATTTCAAACAAGAGAGAGATGAAACATACTATTAAATGCTATTACAAACACCTTGATATAGATTTAAGAGCAAATTTTAAATTGCAAACAAAGGGGTTAAAACTTAAAGGGTATTAGGAGGGTAAAATTTTATAGAAATTATCAAACAGTTATAAATAGTAAGGAAAGGACTAGCAGCAACAAACATTATTCGCTTCAAAATATGAGTCACAAAGGAAATAATATAAGCTGAAACATTACACAATATAAGATGAAACACTGCATTGTATGTTTGTAGCCAACTACATTATCAAAAAAAAAAAAACAGAAGCTAATGATTGTGATACTGCCTCGATTATAAATATATACCGCCTCGATTAAGCAAGAGATGTCATTTTTATGGTTTAGTTCTTGTTAAGAAAAAGATGTCATTTTAGACATTTTGGTGTTTACTTTACACAACTGCCCTTGCAATTATTAGTAGATTCTGAATTTGAGTTGTGATTTTCAACAAAGTAAAAAAATAGAGTGATAAATGAGGATACAATAGTATATTTGTTAGCCACATAAAAATGAATCTTTTTCTTAATGGATAAAAAATGTGAAAAATTATGAAAAAAATTGATCAGGAGTCCCTTAATGATAGAGGTGAAAATCGAGATCAACACAAGAATACACACAGATTTTACTTGGATTAACTAGGAAAACAAGAAACAAATCTCAGGGAACCGAACGGCTTCCACTGAGCCTACCAGAGAGGATCACCTCAACTGGCCACCAAGGAGAGCAACCCTCACAAGGCCAAGGCAAAAGCCTTTCTAAATGATCACTACTGGATGCCCTAAAATGCAGAGGACTACTTCCTTATATAACACTAACCAATCCTACTACCCACATTAACCTTATTACATCAAGCTAATTCACTGTCTACACTTAATGTGTTGTTGCATATTATAGGTAACTAACGATTGTCCATACAACACACTGAAAACCATAATAGTGAAGGGAATAAAGGAGATAGGGTAACCCCAATGCAAACAAATAAGCACCTTAAATACACTAGGCAAAAGAAAAACAAAATTGAAAGGCCCATGGATGTGGACAGGGCAAGGCATTGACTATTAATGTAACCCGTCTTGAGTCAGTTTTCAACCGCAGTTATTTGGAGTCCCTCGTGAAGGGCAATACATCCGAAAGCGATTTGAATGCTCTCCTCTACCATTGGATGGGAATACACCTTCTACCCCAAACCTTTTTCGCAATAATGAGTAAAAATGAAGGGAAAGGGCATAAATTCATGCAGATTACCTAAGACTGTAACACAAATCCTGAGTATCTAAGACTAACTCCAATGGTATGGTGCAAATGCTTAAATATGCACATTTTGATGCAAATTGTGCTCCAATGGTTACTTTTGAGTGTTTAAAATGTGCACATTTGCACACAAAGTGCTCAAATATAAGCACATCACCTCCCCCATGTGCAAAAACTTTTCATCACTTTTAAATAAAGTAAAGTCATTGCTATTGGTTGTTTTTAAGTTTTTTCTTTTCCTTTTTAATTTAATCATATTTACTTAGAGATAGGTGTGTATAAAATGCACATATATCCAATGGAGCAAAACATCAAAAAGTGATGTGCATTTTCAAACATCTTGTGCAAATATGTACATTTGCACACTTAACCATTGGAGTTAGTCTAAGACAGGAAAGTATATAGCAAGACTTTTTTCTCCTATTTTTTGGATTAAACTCTTTTATCTTCCAAGTAAACTACACATAATAGAATGATTTGTCAAAATAAGAGTAAACTACACACCACTCTAAAGAATGATGACAGTTGAAAAAAACGATAAAATCAATTGAAGCAACATGTAGCAAAAGGCCATCAGAAATAACCTGCATATGAGCCCTTGACTTCTCATTAGTTTCAAATGCTTTCTTCTGGTTCTTTAGCTGTTCTTCTCGTGTCTTCTCAAATATATCATAATTTCCTTTATAAGTTATCAGTTTCTGGCCATGTAGATGAATGACATCTGTGACAACCTACAAGATCATTTTCCCAATTTCATAAACTGCTCATCAAGGTGAAAGCTAACACAATGAAAGGAGAGGATAAAGAATTTACTATGTTCAAGAACTCTCTAGCATGAGAGACGACTATAAATGTTTTGGGCCACTTCACCAGGTAAGATTCCAACCACAGAACAGCGTGTAAATCAAGATGGTTCTGTCAATTGGTCAGATTCAACATTCAATCAGTAAAACAATGGACTAACTATAGGTTCAACAACCTAACCAATATAACAACATAGAGCTTACAGTAGGTTCATCTAGTAATAAGAGATCTGGTTCTATAAACAATGCTCGAGCAAGAGCTATCCGCATACGCCATCCTCCAGAAAAAGTTTTTGTTGCATTACGTTGCATCTCCGGTGAGAAACTCAGACCCTAAAAGCGTTAATTATCATTAAACATGTTCTGGAGAAGCAATAAATGCATAAGAATCATACAGAGAGTTGGACACAATTTCAACTATACTAAATCCACTCCCAAGCCTGCACATACATGCAAAATGAGAAGAAGTTTTTTTTTTACACAACACCGCCAACAATAGCTGCTGCGAGCTATTACGGTTATTTCTCTTCCTTGAATTGGATTATTATCAGTTGGTTAACAAAATTATGTTGTAGTTACATTTCATCAATACAGACATAGATGAAATGGTGAAACATCCCAAGAACTACTACAACAACAACCCAGTATATCCCGCCAAAGCAAGGTATGGGGGTCAGGATGTACGCACTCATTCCCCAAACAAGTCGAGAGAGTGTTTCCGAAAGACCCATAACTACTAAGAGCCTAAAAACATGTTCTCAAGGAAACTCGTATTTGGCTAAATGATTAGAGTTCTTTCAAACATAGGCTAAATCCCATATCCGATATGTGTTTACTTCGGCACAATAATGGGCTCTATAATATGTAAGCAACACTACACGACCAAAGGATAATAAGACCACCAAACCATATACTCTGAATACCATTTTATATTCTAATATCCACCTAGATGGTAATTAGTACGGAGTTCTTCAAGGAAATCCAGAAATGATGTTGATGAACATATCCACAGAAAACAAATAGATCAGATTTCATGGAAAGGGTGCTCATTCTCCATAGAATACTAACCGCCAGAATGGATGCCGCACGTGCTTCTGCAGAATCTGCATCTATGTATTCCAGCCTTTTATATATCTGTTCAAGCCTTTTTGAGATTGAATCTTTGTCCATTCCCTTTAGTGAACCATTGCTCTTTTCACCAGCTTCTTCAAATTCTAGGTCTCTCTTCAATGCATTGAAAAAATAAACAAATAAGATGCATTCATATATTTATTTGAAATATAGCTAAGCCATAACAAGTAAATCATTAATAACTTAATAAGACTATTTTTTTTATTGCATTCATCTAAAATAGGCAAGACAGAACCTGTAATTCCACAAGACGTGCTTCTTCTTGCATAAGTTGGGTTCTTTCCATATCAGAGTTAAGGACACACTGTAAGGCACTTGTGTCGTCACCAACCACTTCTTGCTCCACATGCAATATCTGGCAATTCCTAGGAGTTCCCTCAATTGCATGCATAGCCAAGTGTCTGAGAAAAGTTGTTTTACCAGTACCATTTCTTCCAACAAGGCCTGCATAAATAGTGATTTAAACAAATCAGCAGGAAAATAAAGTATCAAAGACGGGACTAAAGTTTGGTTTCAGCCCTTGTGCATACAAAGCATTTGCATTTGGAAAGCATATTTGTATACTTACAGCTTGAGGCAGGCTAAACAAGTTTGATAAGCGTGAAAGAACAAGTATAGCCTAAAGATTTTCATAACCATGTCAAGAAACATAACAAGAACTATACTGAGCCACCACGAGACTGAAGATTTCCAAACCTTGCATGTCTTAGTTATCTAATCGACTAATCTCCCCATCAAGTTAGCATTTTATCTCTCTTCTCTAATGCATCAAGATCAACAAAGTCACTGAAGCTCTCTAAATGTGATACAAAAAATTATGTGTGACCTTGGAAGGCAATGTACAGAACACAATTCAATAGATCAACTCTATTCACTATATTGACTTCGATCAGGGGATAGTCAGCTGATAACAAATGCCAACTCACCATAATGCCTGCCAAATGCAAGGTTCACGGTACCATCAACAATGAGATCGCGGCCACCAACGGATACATTGAAATTCTCCAAATGGATATCCCTGACAACAGGCCCACCACTGTTATCATGGTTAACAGACATAGCAGGCATTCCAGCTCTGACTGCTTCCATTTCCTCCACATGCTTTAGGTATGCAACCTAAAGTATAATGAACAAAAAAGGGTTTTAGGAAATGGATAAACAATCCATAATTACTAATCTTGTGGGATGCAAAAAAAAGCAAAAAAAAAAGTTACAAGGATGTGGTATGCACTAAATGTATATAGTATAGTCAGATTATACAGTTGGGGCAAACTCAAAGTGATTTGATTCAACAAATGCAAAACTCTGGGACATGAAATCTTCATCAGAAAAGGTCATACCTCTCTTTGACGGTCGTCCTTTCTTTTTTTTCTTTCAATTTTTATCTTGTCACGCTCTGTCAACAATGGACCATCTGTTACTTCAGGCTGCTTCTTCTTAGGAGCTTCTCCCTCATCCATGTTATCAAACATCCTCAATGGTGCTGCAAGACTTCTCACAGAAGGCTTAGGTTTAACTAGTCCATGCTTTCCAAATTTATCACTCAATTTGCCACAAATCTGCACATATAACAAGAGCCCAGGAATCTAAAACGAGAAACAGAAAAGAAATAAACCCTAGCTTTGAATAACATGTTGCAAATCCTGTATATTAAGCTGTGCTCCAAACAAACGTACTCCTAAAAACGGAGCAAATGCAAACAGTCCAAATAAATCAAAACTCTGAAGCAACAAAATCGAATCTGAACATCAGTGAAGGTTCCAGGAGTAACAGAGCTAGAATCCATATCCTTGTTCAATTTTCGGTAAAGATTACAGGAAGACTCACAGATTGGCACTCGGAGAAGTCAGAGACGCAGCCGGCGTCGATGAGGAGCTCCCCAAGCGCATCGAAGACGCCATCGCCATCGACACCGAAGTCGAAGTCTTCGTCGGCGAGGACGTTGACGATGTAATCGATGATTGGCTGATCGACATCTTGTACTCGCCGGCCGAGAACTTCGTGTACCACTGAACTCGCCACCTCCGCCATCGTCTTGTTCGAGCTGGAAACGGGAATGGAGGTACACTCTGTTTCTAGGTTTTGAGGCCTCATCGCCTCCAAACTGCTGAACCGGGTTCGAAATTGTTCCCGATTGGGTTCGATCCGAGCCGGAATTTTTGGGCTCAAAATCGGAACCGGATTGAAATAGTAGCCGTTTTTTAAATAAAACTAGCCTATAACCCGTGCGCAACGCACGGGATTTTAAATTAATCTAAGTAAACTAATCATATTTTTCGGATGTTATCGTATTATTTATTGTCGTATTATGTAAATTTTTCTAATAATTTAAACTAACAAAACGATATTGCTAACTATTTTAATAATTTACTAATAATTTTAATAATTTTCTAGTACGTTATGATTATTATTTGCCTACTCTATTTTTTTTTTATTAAGTTAAGAATATAGGCGTATTATTAATTAATTTGCATTATATACACATAGAAAAATTATGCATTATATACACATAGAAGAAGGATTTTTTTTAAAATATTCACAATTAAATAAATTAGCAAAATGTTCATGATTTTAAAATATTTACTAAAATGTTAAAAAATTGCAGGTCTGATAGAAACACGAGATTAAATCCGCATGTTACATGTAAATCCAATTTTTGAACCGAGCTTGGAAGAGATATGTACTTTTCTTATAGACACGCGGATGAAGTTTTGTATTTTTTTTTATACCCATACATCGGGGTTGAATAGTATGGTACCCTTGCGTAAAGTATGAGATTTATAAATTATTTTATACAATGTTCCCTATCATAATATATATAAACAAAGTTTAATTAGTTAGATAAAAAATAAAATAATACTTTTCTTCATTATATAAAAACCAGTTGATCATCTCAAAGCTAGTGAATGTGATGACATCAATGGGTGTAATCTGTATCTAGTTGTGCAACTGCGGTAAAAGCCTTAATATAGTAGTATTTGATAGGTATATTTTTCAACTTTATCACTAGCTGTATTTTATTTTTCGAATATTTTTCAACTTTATCAAAGCTGATATATTTAATTTCATTAATTATAAATAAATAAAATTTACATCAAATAACTTATATTTTCAATATATATATAAGTTATATAAATACTTAATTATAATATATTTACAATTTTATTTACATGTATAAAATGTAAACAATTTGAAATATATGCTAAATAAAAGTATCTACTACGTATATATTATGGTTGAATATTATGTGAAAAATAAATAAAATTTATTTCACTAATATATGGTTGTAAAAATAACAATTGAAATTTGATTCATTCAATTCAAAATTTCAAATGGTTTAAAAAAACGGTTTTTTTTCATTAAAAAAAACAGTTTTTTTTGCATAAAAAAACAGTTTTTGAAAAACCAAAAGTTGTAGAATTTTTTTAAAAAAAATTCTCTAAATACACATGTCAAATTTTAATTGGTGGTGTAGAATTATGTATATCACCATCCGAGAAAGAGAGGGGCACAAAATAAGAGTTGATTAAGAAAGGGAGGGGTAAAATTGGAAAAAATAAACAAAAACATATTAGGCCGCCACGTGGATAGCCTAACTATCCTCCAAAATACTCAGCTTTAAGATATATGAGGATAAAAAGGGAATTTTTTTAATAGTGTCAAGTCTTTACTGCCAGGCTGCCTTCTAATACACCACAAGCCTGATTTGATCCTCGATAGGCCGACGAGTCGGAAGACGGATAAAAAAAAATACAATAAACCACTCGAAAAGAAAAGAAAAAGGCGCAACCAACAAGTAGCAAGCACTCTACCTAGGACAAATCTAATTGGGATAGGATTTATATTATGGCTTACTAGTTTCATGACGGTTAGCTCGTCTGCTGTTTGTTTCGCCTTTTGATTTACCCGACACTGATGCGTCGGATATTTTGACTCTTTGCCTTGTTCAAAAGAAATCTATTATTTCTCTCATCTAATCAGTAGCTAATTTGTATCATCTATTTTATCAACTAGAGTTACGTACTAAACATTTTACTAACTTTTAAAAAAATTACATATATTGTATACACATACCTATCAGCTTTAACTGCCCAATCAGTCCAACATTATGTATTTATAAAGTAGGGGTGGGCACAAATCCCGCAAATCCCGGTCCCATTCCGGACCCGTCCCGCAAAAATTATGCGGACGGGACGCGGGACGAGACTATGGGATCCCGTAAATCTCGGTCCCGTCCCGTGTATATATTTTTAGTTACACAAATCCTCTTATATTAGATTGTAATAAATATATTTTTGTATATATATATATATATATAGAGAGAGAGAGAGAGAGAGAGAGGGGATAGATCATATGTATTCAGGTCTTATCGTGTATCATGTGAACAAATCCTATCCATTGATTTAGAGAATTCGGATGGCTGAGATTATTTCATAATAAATCATTGAAAATTAAAATGGATATAGCACTACTTCACTACTCTATCAAGCGCGTGAAACAACACACTCCTAACCCTAATCCACAATCCTGCCGTTGTGATATATAAATCAAAGAGAAAGAGAACAATCTCCTATGGCGATCGCCATCGCCACACCTCTTGGCCCCAATCGCCATCGCCATGCCTACAGCCGAACCATCTCCTCCGGTCTCCAGCACCCGCCGACGCTACTAATCAGCCCCTAGTTCGGTAAGCCTTTCCTCTTTCTTTCTCTCTTCAATTGAAGGTGCGATGAAGGAGGACGACGATTGCGAGGTGGCGAGGGCACATGGATTGCGAAGGGCGGACGACGATTGCGAAGGCGGCGAGGGCGGGCGACGTGGTGAGATTGAAAAGTGCAGTTTCCAGGCACATGTATTCCCAATCGAACAACTCCTCTTTCAATCGATCAATCGACCGGTTGAACCGCAATTACCTCCTTGCCTTCCCAGTTCTCTCGAATTCATTTATACTCTCTTGATTGACAGTGTACATCCACAACTATTGAAATTTCTAGGTTTTTTTATTATCAATTACCATCTATTCATCTCGAATTCATCTATATGATTGTCGGATCTTACCGTCATCAGGTGAATCGATAGAGCAATTGTACTGTTTGATGGATTCCTGTTGTGTTTATTGATTGCTGCTGTGGTGATTTTTGTTGTGTTTATTGGATTTGGGATATGTCTTTTTTTTGGCTGAATAAGGGCTCCAAGATTCATATATGTAATTTTAGATATATGCAATTTTAGATGGTTGTAAGATTGAATTGTGCAAGTTAAAGTTGTGATCAATGGCCAATTTGATTGGATGAATTAGGGGGATTTGGACCAAATTGTTAGAGATGTATGATCGATTTTGTGTATTTTTTTTTAGATTTAAGTGGTATTCGGGGGAAAATGCATTGATACTATCAAATAATCATGTGATATAATCGAATAATCTAGCGATACGATCGAATAATGCAGTCATACCGTTGAATAATCAAGTCATACCGTCGAATAACCCAGCGCCACTATTGAATAAATTTTAGTTATTTGTTAAGATGGCGTAAGTAATCGAATAATATTGTAACACCATCGAATAATCATCCATCGATACCATCGAATAATCAATCGATACCATCGAATAATCCGGTGATACCATCGAATAATCAAGCGATACCATAGAATAAACAAACGATACCATTGAATAATTTAAAGAGAGTGCACTACACACGCCCCAATTCAGCAAGTGGGCAAAAAACGGAAGTGGGTCCCACTGATTTTTAATTAAAAAAAAAACTAAAATTGCCTATTAATCTCAGCCATCCATTTCATTCAATCAATGGTCCTGATTTGTTCACATGATACACGATAAGGATTGAGTACACCGGAACCAACCTCTATATATACACCAGAACTAACCCCTATATATATATATATATATATATATATATATATATAGAGAGAGAGAGAGAGAGAGAGAGAGAGAGAGGATCGGATGAGAACACCCCTTAGGGTGAGAACGTAGGAACAATTCTGGACCATCGAATAATCTCTCAAAATTAACCGAATAATCTCTCAAAATTAACCAATTAATGATTATTAAATTATCTACAAATAATAATTACCAAATAATGTATAATTTTTATACATAATTGTTTCAAACTTCCTCGTACCTATAAATACTCTTTTTGATTTTACCAAATAATGTACAAGTTTATTGATTACTATTTTAACATTCCAAAATAAATAAATATGTAAATAATCAACCTCTTATATACGAATAATCTCTATAATATAACCGAATAATATAATTTTAACCGAATAATATTACTAATATAATTTTCATCTTACATACGAATAATATTTATAATCAACCCGAATAATCTCTCAAATTTAACTCTATAAATAAACTCTGTAATGTAACCAAATAATCTCTCAAAATTAACCAATTAATGATTATTAAATTATCTACAAATAATAATTACCAAATAATGTATAATTTTTATACATAATTGTTTCAAACTTCCTCGTACATATAAATACTCTTTTTGATTTTACCAAATAATGTACAAGTTTATTGATTACTATTTTAACATTCCAAAAATTAATAAATATGTAAATAATCAACCTCTTACATACGAATAATCTCTATAATATAACCGAATAATAAATCAAGTTTAACCGAATAATATAATTTTAACCGAATAATATTACTAATATAATTTTCATCTTACATACGAATAATATTTATAATCAACCCGAATAATCTCTCAAATTTAACCGAATAATATATCATATTTAATGAAATAATCTTTTTAATTTAACCGAATAATATAATTTTAACATCAATTCGGACGAATAATTTATGATTTCCTACGAATAGTCTTTCTTTGGTCGATGAATCATATTTCGAATTTCACACCATTTGCACAAACACTAATTATATACCGTAAGATTAGGATTTAGTTACTGTATTTACATTTAAAATTTTAAACACTCACATTTACATTTAGCTACTGTAAGATTAGGATTTAGTATTTTTTTTAACACTTACATTTACCTACACTGTAAGATTAGGATTTACGGAGTAGTTTTTTTTTCAACACTTACATTTACATACACTATAATATTAGGATTAGTTATATATTGTGCCGGCAGTTGGTTTTTTAAATTAAATTGTGATGGCATGACATGTTACTGTTGAACATTATATAAGAGCATCAGCAACGGTGGGGAGCTCCCCTCCCCACTTTACTTTTTCCACCTATTTGGGCAACCCGACTATTGTAGACAACCTCCCGATTTTTGGAGTGCCTCAATATATTGGGAACCTTCCTAAATCCGAAACCAATAAAATGAGGCCATGTGTCCCCATAATAATTCCTTTTTCTTTCTTTTTTATTTGATGTGAGTTGGAAAAAGTGATTTGGGGAATCCGACTATTGTGGGAAGTGAAAATAAATTGGAGAGGGTTGAAAATAAAGTTAGTGAAAAGTGAGGTGGATGAATGATAAAAAGGGAGAGAAGTTTTGGGGCACCCCACCGTTGGGGATGCTCTAATATAACTACGGAAATATTTTTTATTTTTTGAGTTTTTTTAATAATATTTTATTATTTTTATTCGAGGGACAAGACCCGTCCCATCCCATCTGGAATTAAAAAAAAGGGGGGTTAATCCCGTCTCGGTCCCATCCCAAAAAAATGAAGCGGGACGGGCCCCGTCCCGTCTAATCCCGTCCCGTGCCCACCTCTCGTCGTTGGCTTGGAGACAAATGAGAGCTCTTTCACTTGCTCTAGCAGAGACTTGGGCTTTTAGGAAATCGGCCTAGCAAGCCCATATCCATACATGCCCAACGTTTGAAGGTAGAGATGCATATCATAACATACTTGCTAGGCCCGATTGAACTAGGAGTACAATTTCTAACAACTGCTCTCTAAATAATTCTAGCTTGCACTAAAAGATCCTAGTGCAGCTGACCAAAAAAAAAATTCCTAGTGCAGAGAGAGTCCATCACGTTGAACAATTGTACTTACAAATTATTCCTCATGAAATGATTAAAATCAATCACAAGTCGTTGTAATGATTGTGGGGCTACAATTCATATCAAGCTGGTTAAGGTTCGAATTTTATTAAAAACATAAACTTGTTTCTAATCTAGGGGTTCTGAGGTTGTCGACTAGTTCCCTACGGTCTGAGCCCTAGCCTGCAAAGAATACGAACTAGTAAGAAAAGAACGGGATTTGAACCCTCTTCTCCCCTACCGCTAGAGCAATGGGTCATTGGTTGGAATGGTTAACTCGTTAAATAAACTATACAATACCTAGTCTAGATATAAAGCAATTAAGTCCAATCAAACTGAACTAAGGCTCTGTTTGACAAAAATAAGTAACTTTTCGAAACCTATGTTTTTGATATTATATAGTTTTGAATGAAATAAATATAAGATTTTAGTTTAATTAACTTTTAAAATCACATATTTTTATCAGCTATTCACCCAATATTTTTGGAGTTTATCGTTTTTTATTCACAAGTTTTCATCAGCTACCCTAACAATTACGTTTCACAAACACCAGCATTAGTTTATTAACCTATATTTAACATAAATAATCAATCAGTTTCAACTAATCCGTTAACTACCCTTTTGCCAAACATAGCCTAAGGCCCAAAAAAATAAAATCAAACCATGCATTTCACTATGCCACATTATGAAATTAAATTTGTCCTCCTCAAAACAGAAAGCTGGTCACGAGATCAAAGACTTCTTAGACCTTTTTGATCTTTTAGCCATTGTTGCAAAAGCACAGCAACTAATGGGAAACTTTGGACACTTCCATTTGAAATCAAAAGGCGTTCAAAATCAACCTTGACCAGTCCAATCCTCAAAATCAATGCAAAAAACTTAGACCAACTTTTTGGGCTTTTCCTCTTGAAGTTGAAAGTTATATATTCCTTCCTTTGTTTCTACTTTCTATTACTATTACTGCCCCTTTTGATATTTTAAATTAATTTAAATGGTTAGGGAAATATGAGATTTTAAAATTTTGCAATAAGACAAACAAATTTATTTGTAACACACTCAAGAGAATGACATCTTGTGTAGTTGTGTGCTATAAGGTTTATGTCATTCTCCCTAATTTAAGCTTTGGACTTTGAATATTTGCTTCCCATTCAACAAACACCTTCATACATCATGTTAGAATTATATTCATATATTGTTTGGTTTCATCAATTTGTTGTTTGAAAATTTTGTTCATTTGTATAAGAAGACCCAACAAGTTATTCTATTTCTAGTATGTTTTGTCCTTATGTCTTTATCCCTAAAATGTATTTAATTCGTATGAGATACATTCAGATACAGAACCATAAATTAAAATTTGGGTAGACAAAAAATTTCATATGCATATATTTTTTATTAATAAAATTATTCTTTTAATAAATAAAATGGATAATTTTTGATAATTTTTTCTTTTTTTAATCTATTTTAAAAAATAAAAAATAGGATGGGTTAGAGCAGACCTCTAGATATGTACTAGATACAAATCATACAATGATGATAAAAGTACAAAAGTTTGGCCGTGATCAATGTAGTCTATTTTATATCGCATAGATTTAAGGAGATCGATAATAAATCGCTTTGTTGTAAAATTTTAAATTAAGAAATTTTGATATGCTAAATCAAGATAATTTAACTATGTGAATGTGATCTCAAATTGCAAAAATATTATACTTGTAATTAGTTGAATTGACACGACAGATTATGCTTAAAAGTAAGTATATCCTATTTATGCCTCTTAAGTATGTAGATGGAACAAGGCAACATTACTGCATTGCATTGGTGCGCGCTCATAGTGTTTACAAAAAATAAAAATAAAAGACACAATTTTAGGTTCATATAGTTTATTTATTTATTAAGTGAATTCATTGGTAAGAATCACTTTTTATTAAAAAGGTTAGGTTTTGATACTTTTTATAAGCGGATCTTCTATCAACTTGCAATTCGAATTGGCAAGAACAATGTCTCCTTGCATAGTATGGATTCCAAACATTCATGATCTGTATGTGGATGAGTCGGAGTCCCTCGGTTTATTATTGAACTATCTCCCCGGGGATTGTGAAAGACGGTCCACTAGAGAGATTCTTGTTATTGCTTCGACTCTATCCAATCATATCAGTCTTTCCTACCGTATTTGAACTTATATCAATTACTTTAAACTTTGATAATTAGAAGACATTTTTCATTCAAAAATAGGAGTTAAGGGAGAATGCCGCTGCTGATAGAGTTCTCTTTCCAAACAGACTAAAAGCCTGTAATAATAGTGAGACTTGGACAGTAGTTATGAAGATCTTTCGACTAACGCTATACGTTCGAACGTACTACTTCTTCATGACAGACAGATGATGTGGTTCTCCTGCTCCAAAAGAAAGCATTCACCGACTTACTTACGTAATCGCGAATCAGGGATGAGGTTTAAGCTGATAAATTGCAATTGAGTCCATACACTTGCTAGCTAATACTGGATCGTCAAAGACCTTATTCTATTTCTTAATACCTTCCGTCTATCTCCTAAGGGATCTAATTCAACTGGATCTACTTCAAGCACTCAATCTGAATCTTCACCAGTAATGTAAAAGGATATGCTTTTCACGCCACTGGCGATGGATCAATAACTCTATCTACTAATGATCTGACTCGTGCTTCTGGCTACGCTATTGGCTATGCTGACTCAGATACCCTCACCACCTTTGCCCCCGCGCTTCGATTTTCGAATCGATGGTTCTTATTTCCTCTAAACGTAGTTAAGAGCTCACTTCAGCTCTCCTCTTCCTCTACCTATCTCGGGTAAGCTACATCCATACATAGTCTAATCCTCTGATTGACTGTACTACGTATGGAATCTTAGTCCCAAGAGTTCTCTCTTAGGCGAGCTAGTAGTAGTGAGTTTGCTCCAGAAACTGGAAAGGAGGGGCCTGGAATCACAACATGGTCCTCACTAGCTCTTCAAGCTCTTTCTTTCATGGGAAGTCGTTCACCCTAACCCCCTTAAATACGTTGTTAGAGGCGTTGTCTATTCGTAGATCTGTTATACAGGCGATTTAGCTACTTTCAACCCTTGGACAGCTATCCTTGGAAGGGAGAGTTGACTTCCGTAGTTCTAGACAGTCTAAGTTGAATCTCCAAGACGCGTCATTGTAATTGCCTCGTGCCTTATGGACACTCAGGGCTACTCAGTTGTTGAGGAAAGGATGACAAGGATTTATAACTTCAGTGCTCGAGTTTCCAACCTCCGTGAACGGACGCTTTGTCATTAGAGTGTGTTAACCTTAAATAAGGAGAAATTTGGATCTACTCGTAAACCCCTCAGTAGCCCATATGAATTTTGTGACTATTGGTATGTTTAGTCGGGCGGCGGCCGTTAGGTCACCTATTTTTAGTTATGAACACACAAGGCAAGGCCAAAACGTTCCATGTTGAAGCGAATTAGCACGAAAGAGAAGTGTGAGAGTCCACGGACACCTTTCTTCCCTATCACTACGATTCTTTGAATTAGAAAGTCATAGCGCACTTCCGCTCTAGCGCCAGTCCGCTATCACCCTCCCTACTCCTCAAAGGCTCCTAGGCTGACTGAAGACTGGCTTAAAAGACAACTACAGAGATCGAACTCTATGGATTGGATCTCAACTTTCTCGAAAGCTTGCTAGTGTATGGAACGGCTATCTCTCTTGGCCTTCCGACCTGCTGACTCTTTATTAAAGCCCATCTTTAGACGACTCCGAGGATGTTGGTATCTTATATAAGAAGGTTGCTTTTAGCAGTGATCTCGAAGTATGAAAAAAGGAATGGATCGAGGATTCTAAACCTTTTCTAGCCTAGAAAAAAGTAAGAAAGCAGCTGCGATAGCGAGTGCAATAACATCAATGTTATAGCGATTCTCAAGCCTTCGCTCGCGGAAGAACTGACCCGACTCACTCAAAGAATGGATGAGAAGCATGAAATCCCTGTAGATCGTGACTTTCATCTTCCTTTCTCGCAAGCAGGAATCGAACCTGCGCTAGCGGATCAAGTCACAAGCTTATAGACCAACGAGGAGAGTGTTGGGACATACCTATGGCCGTGTACACCTATGATTGACACGACCTACTTCATTAGGCATGACAGGGTAGTCCCGACGCTACCTCCGACAGTTAAAATGACGCGCTACAACTAGCAGCCCTTTGACTAGTAAGGGAAAAGGCTAGCGCGCTAGCTCGCTCCTTATAGCCTCTTTTATCATTCTTATTTCTAATTCTAACTATATATATAGTTTCTATATAGTTAGTATATAGGTGAAGAAGCCTGCTGAAAAAAAGAAGCGCGCTAGCGCGCAACGGCTGAAAAGCCAGCAACTTCTTAGGACTAGGTTTTCTTCCATAACCTATACAACTCAAGCACCCAACCTAACCTTTGTTCTGCTTGCTGCTCGCCTCCTTTCATTTCGATATCCAGAGCATCCACTAAAACTGTCTTCAAGTGGCAGGCAGCGGGGTCTTTGACGAGAGCTAATGAATCGTATAACCTGTGTAACTACTCTTTAGTAAAGCAAAGAGCAACTCCAGAGCGCGACTAGAACGAGTCAAGCAAACAAACAACGTTGGGGTCCTTGCTTTGGATGTTGTTCCCCCGGTGTGAAAGCAGTTGGTTTCGTAGTTTTAGAATTCTGCTGATCCCAAGTACTCCATCTCTATCATTGCATATTAGAATATAGAAAGTAAAGAAGAAAAGGCATAACCAGAAGAATTGTGTAAAATACGTAAATTTATCCAGCCGACATACGTTAAAAGAGCAAAGCAAAAAATATCTGCAGCACTTGATAATCAAGTAAAACTCTTCCATTTCTTTACCTTTCATGTCACCTCAGCTTAAGCATGCTCTAAATGAAAAGTGAAAGATCTTCACTTTTTTTTATTCTATTCATTTTATAGAACAATTTTTCAATTTTCACTCGTTTCCACGATTTCATCTATATTGAATCTTAATATAAGAATAGCTTATATAGTCATGATTCCATTCAGGTCCACTCACTTTTGATTGATTTCTCATAACATTTTTCGGATCTGATTGGAACAATGGAGAAGGAGGAAGACTTTGGCGATTCATAATAAATAGGGGTTGAAAATATATAGTGACATAGCAGTTCTCCTAATCGACTACTTCTCATCATAATGAACATTCTACTTAAAAACGAAAAAAAAACGACTCACCAGGCGGGGAAAAGGGCCTTGTTGGCCGCCGCTTGCTGACGACAGAACGCATCGTCAATGAAAGGGTCTTCGCGTTAACGCCCCTGCAATCAAACTCAAGTTTCGCGCTTATCTACTCCAAGATTTCGCTTTCAGCTCAACTTGACGTAAACCCTTTCTCTCCGAAAAACCTCATCCGACTTGAACGACTCTTTAGACTTTATTGGTACGATCGCGAATAGAGCGCACCCTTCGGGATGCGCTTACTCGTCTGAGTGTTGGTTCGAATCCAACTCGTGAGAAGAATCCAAGCGAGATACTTTCTTCCTCTGCCTCTGCCCAAAGCAATCCAAACTGAAAGCAGGAACCATCGCTCTGTCTCTTCCTTACCTTCCCTGTGGAGCGAACAAAGGTACGCTCGCTTGCTGTCTTGTTCTCTGCCGCGAACTGGGATCGCTCGCCAGCTAGGTAAGATTGGAGCAACATTGTATGAGAACATATTACCCATATTTGGGGACAAGGGGCGGAACGACCTCTCGATCTACTTACTGCAGCCCAGGAAGAAAAAACCATTAAGTAGGTCGAACACTAAGCAATATTCTGCGAAATTGGAATAGCTTCCATTGATGACTTCTAGAGTGATCATTTTCAAAATTTCATGCTTTTTTGCTATATTCGCATTTCAATTCTAAGCCACTATTTGGGGGATATGTTATCGTCTTGATAGACCACCCATACGCTACTTGAAAAAGAAAATGAGTATTGAAGACTCTTCTTTGTGAAAGAGATTTCATAAGCTTCAAATTGGTCAACGGAGGCTAATGCACTATCTCCAGACTATCGAAGATGAAAGACTCATCTCTTACGTTTCTTCATTTTAGGGAAGATCCTAACTTTTTTAGGTGTGACGACAACTTTCTCTTATTTTTTGAATCATGTATCCTCGGGGGGCTGGACGTCTTTTGACGAATCCGTTCTTATGGAATAGGATTCGCTATCTGAAGCGGGGAGCTTAGTAAACTTCAGGGCGGAAAATATCCAAGTGGAGACAGACCTATTCTCCCGAATAAGCGCTCTGGAGACCCGCTTTTGCTATGGCCTTCCACCCCAAAATGAGGTTGGTGGCTACTCGTCACTTGTCCGAGAACACTTGGATCAAGCTGTCAATGTAAATCATTTTCCGGAGATTCTGGGTCAAGAACTGCAAGTCTTAGAACGAAAAGGCATCTTGCAAGATAGGCTCCAGAATCTCTTGCTTGGTGAGCGGAATATAGACCGCATTTTAGAGCTTTCTCCTTATTCTGATATCAGAAGGGAAGCCTATTCCTTCATCAAGCTTAGCTAGCGCTATACTTGTAGTAGGAGATACTATAGTGACTTGGCTTTGGGGGGGTTTCTCCGTGGACAATGCCACCTTAAATCGTTTTTTTAGTCTTCATCATTTACTCCCTTTTATTTTAGTAGGCGCCAGTCTTCTTCATCTGGCCGCATTGCATCAATATGGATCTGATCGTAGACCACCCTTTCGCTACCGTCCTAAAGTGAAACCAAGCGTTAGTTTGCTTTAACAAGATTTCACTTCAGTGAACCCGACGCGAAGTTTTTAAACCTGAGCGTAGCTATGTCACGTGAAGTGAAGAACTTCTGCTTCCTCTTTTAGACACCTTCTCTGATTATTCTCAAGAGCACAAGAGCTAGGGTAAATAGATAGCTATAGTACAGAGTTTAAGAAAGATATCCCTTTTCCAGGGGGACCGAAAGAAAGGGAATATCCAGACTTCGAAATAATGCTAAAGTGATAAGTGATAGAAGAGAAAGTTATTGAACTGAAAGCAAAGCACAACTGGAGATTCTTCAAACCAAGATCAGGATAAAGGAAGAAGATGAAAAAAATGGAATTGGCACACAGGCCCGCTAGGAGCTCATCAAAAAGTCCAACTGGAGCAAGAGCTCCCTCGTTTACCCTGTCTCCAGTCATGCTTTACTTTATGGCATATGTCTGAATTTCCGCATCCGTATTAGTTTCTTTTTTTTATTCTTATAAAAGAATATTCATGGTATCCGATCTGCTATCACCGCCCATGCTGTTGCTATTCTGGTTTACCTTTCTTTCTGTTACTTCTTCGTCTACCGCATTTCCTCTTTGCCGTATTCTCTTCCATTTATCGTATCGGGGCGCCGTTTAGGCGACGTCTCTTCTTTCTTTTCGGTTTATTCACTGATCTGATAGCACTTCTTTTCTTATTGATTCCAGGGGCGAAAAAAGGAAAGGAGTGGAATACGATTAACGAGTATAGAGCATAGAAAGCGGAATGAAATGAAGTTTCAATGGAAAGGGGAATCGCCGTTTCACAGCCGCTCCTCCACAACTATATAAAAAAAGAATATATGCACCGCTGCGGATTTGTAGAGCTTGCTCTAGCCTCTTTAGGGGTTATTACCTCCTTGGTCGCTCAGCACATGTACTCTTTACCTGCTTATGCGTTCATAGCCCAAGACTTTACTACTCAAGCTGCATTATATACGCATCACCAATACATCGCAGGATTCATCATGACAGGAGCTTTTGCGCATGGAGCCGCCCCCTCACCCCCACCCCTTAAAGTGGTAAAGAAGGGCTCTTTGGGGTCTCATTTTCTTTCTATCTGACAAGACAAAAAAAGAGGATAGGAAGGGAAGGTTCTTTCATTGCATTGATAGAAGTCTAACTAGAAAGGATCTCTCTATTACTTTGAGAGTTGGTTTGACCGACGAACTACGTGGGAAAATGAATTTACCTTCTTTTATTTAAAGCAAGCAAGGAAGCGCCTTATAATCCAATAAAAGTACGCCTTGATTGACTAATCCCAGAAAGTGTGGGGTAAATCAAAGAATAAGTCCAAATTCCGAATTGCCCGGTAGGCCAATCCATCCTAAATCAACTGTTCTTGGTCCAGCCAGCTTTGGTGTGGTTCTTATCGGTTTAGGATCCCTAACTCTCGAATCCCTCTCCGTTGGGGTTTGGGGTTACGGCGGTCCCAACTATTGAGGTAGGCCCTTTCCCTCTATTGAGAACACATTCTACTAATAGCGCAATTGGCCCAGTTGGAGTTCTGACTATAGCTGCAACCTATCTCATATTGGGGAGAAGTGTCCTCGATCCAACTAGAAATTTCTTAAGAGAACAAAGAGAAATCGTTTTGATTCGAGGGTGGAAGCGGCAGCCCTTTCCCGCTGTTCACTACTCTTATCTTCTGTCCTATTTCGCTAGCATGATTTCTTTTTAAAGTTTCATTCAAGTTGTTATTAATAAAGTCATTTTAAGAGACTTTTTACAGGTGAACTACTTCCTATTCGATTGCTTTAACAAAAGCCCTCTTACTAAAAGCTAGTCAAAGAATTCCTGGCTTTGTTGCTTGCTTAACAGCTGTTCCAACTCCCTATCTGACAATCTCTGATATCAGTCAGGGCTGTGAACAATCCATCTCTGCCACTATCGGAAGTGATGTTCTTTCTGCCCCATTTCTCTTTGTTCGAATGTCTGATAGCGGCACAAGACAGGCTTTGAAAAAGGCATCAATACAAATTCTAGCAAAACTAGACGATGATCTTCAAAGCAATAAAAAAAAAAAAAGAAGGTAGAAATGTAATTGACGATGTCTCTAGCTCACACCACCCTTGAAAGAGGATTTCAGGTTCTTACACTGGGAGATCTCAGAAAGCGTTCTTTCCAGGTCGGTCTCATAGCCTGTACTTTAGATGGGGACAGAGCCTCGAATTTGGTACTTCGGTAGAGCGAGCAGCCCTTCAAAAAAAAAATTTACAATACCTTCCCCTATTTCTGCATTTCATTCTTTATTTGGCCCGCTTCAAACAAAATGAGAAAAGGGGGGAGGGTGGTCGTAGATCAGGATTCGAAGTCACTACGAAAAGGTCGGTCAATGGCATAGCTCTTTCTTTCCCCGGTCTCCTTTCGAAGTCAAGAAATATGTACCGGTGGTAATTCATGTGATTGAAATCCAACGCATCCAGACTTTTTCCAACCAAAGAAATCGTACATAAAATGACCAAACCAAACATGACAAGACTCATTGATAATGTGCCAAAAGTCTAGCAACTAGGTGGCCAATAGTATTTCTAGTACAACGTACGTGACAAAAAGAGAGGAAGAAGCTAGAAAACACTGAAAGACGTACTGACCTTAATATCATCACATACAACAAGATCTAGATACGAAAGGTTTCAACTATCACTACCCAAATGGGAGATAAGATTAAGGCCATCGGACCCGAATGCCTCCATAAGGCCAAGATCCATACAACAACAACAACAACAACCCAGTATATGCTTAAACGTCACCATCAAAATAGAGCTCAAAGCATCCATAAAACATACCAACCATTCATCAAATTAGTTACATCGAAGTTCACTTTGGAGCCACCGTCAGCGAGAGTTTAAAAAAAACATGCAAGATCGCGATAAATACATAATGAGAATCTAATTAAAGTTTTCAATGAAGATTTCTCATAACAATCTCAAGTTAAACCAATCAAAACAATTACACATATAATGTGCATGTAACTAAATCGTGTCACATCAAATTTGCACCTAATTTTTTTTAGATATAACAGTTTAACTATGCAAAACTTGGAACATTATTGTGTGAAAAATCTAAAATGAGTAAATTTTTTCTTCAGCAAAAGTAAAAGCCTAAAACGGTAATTATTGTCAAAGGGAGGGGCATCTAATTAATTAAAATAGTAACATATAGATGATGTATATGATAGCTAGTACTTTAATCAATTGAGGAATTCATTAATTAATTATTAGCTTTATCTTCTTGGAAGTCTCTTTGTTGGAAGTCACTTTGGAGTGTATAAATTATAATAATGCCTGAGAAGATTTCTTCTCACTGGAAATTAATTCGAGATTAATTGTTTATCATTTCATATAATAAAAGCACAAATTTAATAAAAACAAAAAACTCAAAAATATTTTTCTTCAAAATGCTTTTTTTTTTAATATACATATCCATAAGTTTGGACAAGGTGTCGAATTTTATGGATATATTTATCTTATTCATACTCATGGTTAATTCAATTTTTATCTAGGTAGTATTAATATACTCAACTACCAATACTTTAATTGTGATTTTTTTTTTAAAGTGCCAATACTTTTTTTTTTTGGATCAAGAAAGTGTCAATACTTTTGATTGTAAACTCAATGGCTACCACTCACAAGTCACAACTAACAAAATTAAAAATGCATGATTTCAATAGATTTCCAAATTGGGGCCGGAGTCTTCTTCTGATGCACGTACGACTGCACCGCTGCAAGGAGAGCTGTGCCTCTTCTTTCTGACCAAAATAAATAAACAGTTTTTCTATCCTCTATCCTAAGGGCATAGGATAAGACTCTAAATTGAAAAAGATTTCCTAAAAAAAAAAACAAACGACCATAAAATCTACTTAAAGAAAGGCTAAACTTGTTGTGATGTGTGGATGATTGCCCCACATCGAAAAACACGGAACCCCGGACCTTGCATATAAGTCAGTGGGTCACTCCTCCTATTGCCAATTGGTTTTAGGATGGAACCCCGCTGGTCTTGTGTGTTCGGCTCGGGTGTGCATATGCGCTCGGACGTGTAAACCCCCCACGGTTATATGGCCCACCGGGATTTATCATGGTATTAGAGCAGTACGGTCCGGGACCCTGGTCGATCTATCTACTGGGCTAGCCGACCTTAAGGCAAGACGTCAAGTGCAACTGACATATTGCGAGGCCAGGCAGTTGCACTTGAGGGGGCGTGTTGTGATGTGTGGATGATTGTCCCACATCGAAAAACACGGAACCCCGGGCCTTGCATATAAGTCAGTGGGTCACTCCTCCTATTGCCAATTGGTTTTAGGATGGAACCCCACTGGTCTCGTGTGCTCGGCTCGGGGGCGCATATGTGCTCGGACGTGTGAACCCCCCACTGTTATATGGCCCACCGGGATTTATCAAAACTAATTAAATTTTTTAACATTTTTTCAAATTTAAGATCTTATCATATACCCTTGGGGCATATGATAGAAAAATCGATAAATAAGTCTCTCTTGTAACATAGGTTAACTTTCCCATTTGAGAAAAATTCCTTCTAACTAGATACACAGGTTTTTAACTATTTTTTAAATAGATTGGTGGTTAACCACTTAAAATTAGAAAAATAATTAATTAAGAATGTTTTACCTTGAAAGCCACTAATTTATTAGCTGAAGTTGATAGAATAGCTTAAGCTGATAAATTAAGTGTGTTAAATATATGTTAAATTAGAGTGTTATAATTAGCTAGTAAGTTGTTTTGTAACTCATCTGATAAAATGGTTGATATAAACTAGTTTTTTTTAATAAAGATATAAACTAGTTGATGTGAGATAGAAGAAAATTAACAGATTTGTGGATATAAAAAAAATCTGAAAATTTTGGGGTGAGTCGTTGTTAAAAATTAAATTTCAAAAGTTAATTAAAATAAAATCTTATATTTAATCCAACTAAATGAGATTTTTTGCAACTTATGTGGCCGAACCCAACATTTAGGAACCCTAATTTGATGAAAGTGGACGTACCAAATGTCAAATTAGTTAGGGAAATTGTATTAATTATACATGGTCCTACCTTACAAGTTACAACCAAGTTGTATTATCAATAATGACATTAGACAAATGATTAATTAAGCAAACCTAATATTCTAGAGGTACAGTTAAACAAAATTATGAAAATTATAGAATATATTTGATGTTAATTAATTACTTGGAAAATCAAGCAACACACACGTGCAATGGCCCCATGGGCAAAACTTGGTGTCGGCTTGACTAGCCTTTTAACAAGGCACGTCTTAATCATTCTCCAACACATAATTAATTTTTATACTTAATTTAAAACACACAAATATTATTAATATCATTTTAACTTTAATTAATTTGTCTTTCTAGAGCCAAAAAAAAAAGCATTATTTCTTCTCAACTTCTCTTGGCTATCTTCCAAGAGAACAACGGATCTCCATTAATTTGTGTCAAGTCCTACTTAATCATCGGAAAAAAAAATTGTATGATCAAAGCATTAGTAATAAAAAAAACATTTTTTTTTAATTTTTAAAAATTATGAATTTTTTACAAATACTAATATAAAATTTTCTACATTATTTTGTATGATCAAAGCACACATTATACAACAACCTAAAAAATATTTGCTTTAAAAAATATTTTTCCCATTAATAAATTAATCTTAAAATTAAATTTTATTCCCTTTTTAAAAAATTTTGAAAAATTTTTTTTCGAAATAATTCAATGATCAGGCCGCACACGTACATTCTAGGTGAGAAGTAAATTGCCCACTCGTGTGGCGCGTCAGTCTCAAAATCTTTTTGTGTACTACGTCTACTCATTGGCACGTGTACCGCACGGCTGCAAGTTTCCTCAACTCAATCGAATAATTAATCCAAATTACGGAGTATTAAATTAATTCCCATAAAATAATGTTGATTAGTAGGTAGTACGGAATACTTCGTAACATTATAGTGTTGGAAACCTCTAATGCGAGAGGTAAAAAAATACGGAGTAATATAGTAGCAAAATAAAAAAAGATGAAATAGAGTTAAATTTTTGTATTTGAAGATGGATACTAATTAATTAACTTTATAAAATAAAATAAAATAAATTTAATTAGACGACTCCGGTTTAATATGGCCTGATTGATTGAGATTTGCAGAATCTCTTCCGGATTAGATATAAAATAATTAAATGCAAAATCCGTTGTTGAAGAAATTGTATATTTTTTTGTTTGGAAGCAAGGTAAAGATTAGGAAACCTGCCGTCGATCGAGCCTCTTTCCTAACGCGTCCAACTGGACGAGAACAACAAGTTCTTGATCCTCCAAGCTATCATCGGCAGGAATGTTGTAGGCCAGACGTGCGATCCTATCGGCAATCGCATTCGATTTCCTAAAAACATGACAAATAGCAACCTGAGACATATAGTATAGATTCGTTTTCGTATCTGTCATTAACAACTCAATGTTCCAGGGACATGACCAGTCACCCAGTAGAGCCTTTATGACAACCAGACAGTCTCTTTCGATCAGAAAGTATTTAATTCCCAGCAGTTTAGCCCTAGCCACCCCCATGTGGAGGCCCAAAGCTTCTGCTAAAACTGTTGAACTGTTGTTGCATCTGCCCGACCCTAAGGCAAGTATTTTACCGCAATGATCTCGAATAGCATAGCCGTAGGTTCCTTTGTCCGGCTGACAATAAGAGCCGTCGAAATTTAACTTGTAATAACCAGCTGGTGGTCGCTCCCAAGGTCTTGTTTTACGCTTTTTCGTATATGGGATGTTGGCCGTTTGTTAACTCCGCCTTGTCCGAAGCATTACGCATTGTGTTGTCCACGTTGTTAGTATGCTTATTGCTTTTATACCACGAATGACTTGATGTGTTACAGGATAGAGCAATCTCCTGTGCTTTGGCGGAAGTGACATGATTGAACACAAGTTGGTTTATGAAAAACCACAAACTCCACCAAGCGAAGGCCAGATATCCGGTCTTTTCCTTACCACGGTCTACGAAAATTTTGTTTAGAACTGTATTTGCCTTTGAGTCCGCCGTTAAGCCTGTACGATTCGGTCTACGAATGTTAAGGGTAGTTAGCAGCGCAATTGTCATCGGACATTCCATCAGAAGATGGAAGGTAGATTCCCTAGTGCCGGTGCAAAAACTGTAGCCAGAAGGCACCGCTATATTAGACCGTTGTAATATGTCAGAAGTGGGTAATCCATCACGAGAGGTTTTCCAAAGAAAATGTCTAATCTTGTAAGGGATGTTGAGATTCCAAAGCCAGTTACAGTCAAAATTTGTGTCCCCGTTATGGAGCGGGATGATGGAAGTTGCTGAGCGGGTCGACAACCACCCGTTTTTACTAGGTCCCCAAAAAAGCCTGTCCTGGTAATTAAGCATTATCTGGAAGTTTAACTTGTGTGATGCTATTAATTACATCATCGTGTAATAAGCCGGCAAGGTCTGTATAGAGGGCTGAGACATTCCAAATCCTATCAGTATCAATGAATCTATTAACACTCCAATCGGCAGACTTGTTTGTAATTGTTGTGAGTGCAAGGTCCGCTAAGGGAAGCTGTCTTACCCAGTTGTCCTACCAAAATTTAACCGATTGGCAGTCTCCGATAGACCAACGGAGACCCGGTTTAATTACATCATTGTATATGAATATATGATAAAGTTGAATTGTACTTGATATTTGTAATAAATTATATATTTAAAAATAAATTATATTTAAAAAAGAGTACTGAACCATTTTTAAGTTGTACAATATTTGTAATACTAAGAACTTATTATATATTAAAAATAAATATTATAAAATCAACCTAAAAAAAGCAATTAACTTTTCAGTTGATTTTGAGATAGATATATGCAAATTAATTATTTTACATTCGATTATATTGTCCATCCTAAATTTCCAATCATTTAATTTGAAGTTTCTCAAAGATATGAAAAAGGCACAATCATTGTTCAAAGAATAATTATAAGATTGTTAATAATTGAATTTATTCATTTTAATAAATCTGATCATCATCTTCTTCCTTTTTTTTTCTTGCTAATATGTTTATTATTTTGTCCATACGACAAGTGTCAAGTTGAAATTGTGGAACATGACTAGCACCATGTGTTTCCAAAATTATGTTGCACCAAATCATTTCACAAGGTGGGGAAAATCATATTTCAATCATTAATTTCACTTGCAAAAATCATTTAAATTAATTTCAGTTATTAATCACAATTACACGAATCCACAGAAGATAACATATATCTATGTATATCCCAAAAAATCATATTTCAATCATTAATTTCACTTAGAAAAATTCATTTAGATTAATTTAAGCTATATATTAATCATAATTAAATGGATATATTATATATACCTTTTTCCTCTTTCAATAAAATACATGGACTTGTTGGAGAGTCTATCAAAAACACTATAAAGAGCCTAATTTATAATAGTTGACGATTTGAATCATTTTAAGGTTCAAATTCAACTATAATTCATACATTTTTCAACTTTCCTCTGGATCTAATATTAATAATATAAACCCTACAAATTCATTTCATATATTTTGTTTGTGTGTATAACATTATTTTCAAGGCTTCAATTTTTTTTTGGGTAATTTGCTAAAATAACCCTTTTTGGTGAAACCCTGGCACGCCTAACCCCATCCGAATTTTATTTGCATAAACCGGATATCCGTCTAACCAGTGCAGTAGGTAGCCGGTAAACAATTGAATCCCAAAAATCAATCTTGTAGGAAGGGGAATGAGAGTGAGTACGAGCAAGAGGGAGGCGAGAGGAGCCGAGTTGAATCCGAAAGTCGCAATCGGAAGGCGAGAGTGAGTACGAGCAAGAGGGAGGCGGAGGGCTGCGAGGTCGACAAGATCTGAAGAAGGGAGAGATGGAGAGTGAGCGAGAGAGAGAGGAGAACGCGGTAGGAGATGTCAATCTCAGATCTGGAGGCGAACGAGGTGGAGGAGCCGAGTTGAGTTTCGGATATGAAGGAAGGGGGACGAGATAGGAGGGGAATGACCAGATCCGCCATTGAAGAAGGACTTGAGCTCTTGGATTTGATTTGAGAAAGGAGAAAGGGCAAAAGAAAGGGATGCTCCCAAGACGATGTCGACGAGGCCGGACCAGATTGTAAAGCCTCCCTCCTCTAATTGTCGACGGCGACGCCTCCCTCTCCGATTGTAAAGCCTCCGTCTCCGATTTGATCTGAGGAACAAAGATGGAGAATGGAAGGATAGAAGGTCTCCGGCGAGATAGATGGCGTCTCCATCTCAATTCCCCCATTATCCCATTAATTAGGTTTAGTTTTTAGGAAATTACAAAATTAGTCCCTTATTTTAAATCATAAAATAGCATTACGTGTCATGTAAAACAATTGACGTGTCAAGTAAAATAATTCACATGTCCAGTAAAACAATCCATGTGTCATGTAAAACAAGAAACTTGTCAAGTAAAACAATTCAAGCTAAATGCTTGCTATGAAGTGTGCATCTTGATGTGCACCCCGACACGCGTACTTCTATTCACATGACTCGAACTCCTCGGCTGCCTAGATCGATCAGAAAGTATCTATTAACTTGACAGGTAATGCTGTTAACATGACAGGTAATACCCTTTAACATGACAGGTTATAACCTTTAACATGACAGGTAATGCGAATCGATCCTCTTCTCCTTAATGAAAGAAAACAACATGACAGATAATGCTATTAACATGACAAGTAATGCCCTTTAACATGACAGGTTATTTGCTGATCTGCAATCTATAAGCTTATTCGGTAAAAGAGAGACATTCCTTCTATAAGCAAGTCTTATTTGAAGAGCTTGCCTTAATGAAATAAAATAACATGACATGTAATGCTATTAACATGACATGTTATACTATTTAACATGACATATATTGCGAATAACATGTCAGGTTATGCGAACCGATCCTCTTCTCCTTAATGAGAGAAAATAACATGACAGGTAATGCTATTAACATGAAAGGTTATACCCTTTAACATGACAGGTTAAATACAAAACCAAATTCTTTTATGGACCCTATCTAGGAACGATCTTATAGGCCTTCGTCTTATCTATCCAAGAAAGGTACTCACATCCCTTCTCATCTTAGCCTCTTATCACATTATGAATTTGAGTTGCTAAAATTAATTTCGTTGTTATTTAAAGAAGTACGAGTCTTTCTATCATCCTTCCTTGGTTACTTCTATTGTTGAAAAATCAATTCGTAACCCCGGCTTAGTCTTGAAAAATCGATTCGTAATACAAGAAAATAGGCCATTTGTGTAGATAACAAAAAAATTATCCAACCGCAATAGATTGCAAAATCACAACACAATCTGTTCAATACGAAAAATGCAAAATATTCAACCAAAATAGATTACAAAATCACAACATGCTCAATTGCAAGAATTCCAGCATCTGCAAATAGTTCCTCTGGGAAATTGTATATCAGTTGTCTGTTAATAAAACAATTGATGCCATGGCCTATGATCTTATTTACTTTATCCCTCATCTTATCCTTTTCAGCTGTTTCAATCTCTGTAACCTTAGCCATTGAATCAACACGAACACGTGCACCATAGATTTTTACTTTATCCGTGTCCATAGCTGTGTTTGCCACCAAAATCTTCGCATTCTCAATGCGCTTTGGTTGCCCAATACCGATCTTCTTGTCCAAGATAAATCTATAATGACATAACAACCAGACAGATAAACTTGGTGAACAAGTTTTTCAGTAACATCACACCGGTTGAAGAAGCATGTAACCATCCAACATAGGACAACACAAGATTTTAAAATTTGACAGAGTTGAAAGAAAATAGCACAGGAAGCATGGTTTTTCAAAGAACTTGATCATAAAAGTTTATATTCTTAGATACACAGAACTACAGAAGCATCATATTAGCAACTAAGGTACTCATGTAAGCAGGCTGCATTTATATCCTGCTGACCTATTGTGTTTTTTTTCTTCAATAATGAGAGAACCAAATAGACTTGACAGCTAGTAGAAATGAAAAGCCATCATTATTATTCGACCCTAGGCACCTTTGCTAGCTTCTATGCACTTGAAAGTAAAAAGGTAAAACAACATTTAACTTGAAAAATACCCTTGCAAAAAGAGCTGTAGAAACAATTTCATACATAATCCAAACCTGGAACATTTCATATTTCACTAGTTGCATCCCACGTGCTCCGCACGTGATATTCAACCTTTATGGAGCGTTCAGTCTCTGGGATGCTGAGATGAGGATTTTCTGCTGCTCGAACAATCCTGCAGAAGACGTTAATAAAGTCTCCTAACTTGGCCTAATGGGTATTGGGGCATCAACTCCCATATCTTGGCTAACCTATGCAACAGTGTAACCCAAACCTCGAATTAGATTGAGAGATGAAAACACAAATACACATGGTAAATCCTTTTAGATAAAATGTGAGTACGAAACAAATAAAAATTCCACATAAAACATGAACCTCGGAATGCAATGACTGAGCTGTGATATTTCAAATGTATAGAAACCACATAATCTACTTCTCGAACAGCTAGTCCATGATATTTCAAATGTATAGAAATCAACATTAAGTGCTTGTGTCTGAGAGATGTAACTATGTGAGATAAAGAGGATTTGATTTTTATTAAATAAAAAAAAAACATGTTTTCGTAAGCTTTATAGCTCCAAAGTTCACAATAGCTCTCCCTTCCTCCCCACTTTTTTACTTAATTTCGCCTGCTAGAGTTCAAAAGTATCTGGTGCGTCGGCCAAGCACACGCCTTGGATGTGGATAGTGTTTAGACTTCTCTGCATTTGACTGTTATAGCTGATCAGTCAAAGCCAGAGCATGGGTGTGCATTCGAATCTTGCAACACAACAATTTCCTGGCTTTTATTTGAGTTGACTATGTTCATTTCCTACACTTATTTTGGAATATTCAGTTTAAAACTGATATTTTATCAGTAGAATTGCCTTGACTAAATTTGATGGAAACAGGAGGTACAGAGCTAGAAAAGGGACCTGAATAATCTACAGAGTATCTATTAATGATCCATTATAGAAGTGAGTTTTGATCACATTGAGTGACAGGAAAGGTTCAAAATTTCTGCATAAGGGGGAATAAATTGTTAACAAACATTTCCTCAGCAACTGAAAACGCAAAGGATAAGTAAGATAGTAAATTAACAATCCCAGTTACTGTCATGTGATGGGAATTGGGATCACTGGGAATTAGTTGAATTTCAAGATGAAACAAAATCCAATTGATGTATGCAATTCAATTCAAAATTTAGCTAACTCAGCACATATTTTCATACAAATTCTTCAGCCCAAATGCACAATTTGAGCTACATACCACACAAGTTTATCCTATTTCTAGTTTCGACTCCACTGCACATCAACAAGCAAGTTTTTCCTCAAAGAACCAGACTCATACATGGTAAGACAAGAATAAAACATCCATTTCACATGGTAAGAGTAAGACATCCATCAAGCAAATAACTCATGGTAAGAGTAAGACTGCATTATCAATTGCTATAAGCTAAGACAAGAAATACTAATCAGGATAACTGAATTTATACATAAAAAAAATTAATTTCAGGTGATAATGGCATACCTAAGGAAGCTATATCAGTGTATTTATCACTGAATGCATAAACATCAACACCTATCTGAAACTTGGAAAAAATAGTAGCCATTTGCTTATAAAATGGAAAAAATATTAGTTCACTTGCCTTCATATTATAGAAATGCAGTCTGCTGTCAAAAGGAAAAAAGTGATTACCTCCAACCAAAGTATGAAATCATGAATAACAGTGTCATGTAAAACTGAATAAATGTCATGTAAAACTGAATAAGTGCCATGTAAAACGTTGGCAGGAAATCATAGGTGGAGATAGTGCTTTAAGTCTTTAGTGTCATGTAAAACTGAATAAGTGTCATGTAAAACGGAATAAGTGTCCTGTAAAATGGAATAGGCGGCAGGTAAAATCTAATGAATTGAAGCAGCCAGATGCATTCCCATACTTCTTACAAGAAACATCCAGATTCAAGAACAAGCTTGACAAAGAAAAGGTTACATCAGACAGATGAGGATACAAGTCCACTGATTTTTCAAGCCGTTGTTTGGCCTTCCAAATGCTCAATTTTGAAAATCATCGAGTTAATTTCCACATCAAGACATCAATCAAGGGTTAATTTAAACCTAAAACACCAAAACACAAAGAACAAACAAACGAATTAGAGGAAGAAGGTGATGATACCTGGATAACAGTCGCATCCTCACAAGCATCATTGTCAATCACAACTCTGCAACCGCACAACAATCGAACAGTTCATTAGAACTTGTAAATTCATCACATTCCAATTTTCAAACCCTAAAAATACTTTGTTGAAAATCAAAGCCAGTAAATCGAAAGGGGGAAGTGAAATTGAGAGAGGGAGTGTTGGACAATTAGGTAAGAGGTTTTAATCCTTGTCAAAGGTATTACCTGTGATGTTTCTTGTTGAAAATCAAAGCCAGTAAATCGAAGGGTAAGGAGGCGGTGTGGGAGGAGATTGTCGTCAGAGGGGTTGCATCGCGCTCGAGCCCTTCCTCCGAGCCGGAGACCTGTCGCGCCCGCCTCCGATGTCAGGAGCACCGGTTGTGCCCGCCTCCGAGCCGAAGACCTGTCGCGCCAGCCTCCGAGCCGGAGACCTTCCCTTTCTCTCTTGCGCGGTGCCTCTCTCTTTCTCTCTTCCCATGTCAGGACCACCCACCGGTTACTCCAGGTAACTTTTACCGCCTGGGTTGCAATTTTTTAAAGGGGGAGGGTTAACCTTTGCAATTGTTTCGGATAGTGGGTTATGCATGCAAATCAAACCGGGGCAAGGGTTATTTCCTTTAATTCCCTCTTTTTTTTTAATATCATTTGGGCTAAATTAGGTGATCTTGCTATATACGTACAACAACAGTTTTCGTTAGCATCCTTTTCTTGAATAAGTCGAGAGGATATTGTCGAATAACCTAGAAATGATATACACCTATACACATACTGTCATACATGCACGCGTAAACACGCATCGGAAATGACAAATCTAGATAGAGTTAAGAAGGAAAGGGACAAGGAAGACGAAAAAACCAGAAAAAAAGAAGAAGAGGGATTAACAACAGTGTTATCAACAAATATGTATCGTTGACCTACGATTCTACTTCAGTGTGGGGCTTGACTTTGTCCGTCGTCTTCGTCCTCTTCCTTTTTGGTTTGGTTTGCTTGGTTTCGTTCTTTGTAGAGTGCATTTTGTCTGAGGTTGCACCGCTTTATATTGTATGTTCTCGTTTGTAGACGGTTCTCCCGTCTGCTGGTTTGATCGGCCATCGAGTTTCATATATGTCTGAACTCGAATTCTTACCTAATAAAAAAAATGTAATTTGAATGATTTTGAGCAATTTTAAAAATATTTTTGTGGTGCTCTCTCTTCATCTCCTATGTATTTTTAATTGCAAAGTACAAGTTATATAAAAATCGATTGTGGGCCATTTGTGTTGCTCGCTAGCTGGAATTGGGCCTGGACAATGGTTAACAACTTTGATCTAGACTTCTCTCTCTCAATTAACTTTAAAGAAATTAATTAATGTGCTAATTGAAGATATTGAAAAACTATATAAAATATTATTTTTATATATAATTTAATAGTTATTAGCCTATTAGGTATTAAATTATTATTTTAAAAAATAAAAAAAATATTATTTTATATAATTTTTAACTAAAAAAAACGCGTTAAAAAGTTAATGAATAAAACCTACTGTAGTGTATATTGTTAGGGGATAATGAGTAATGACGTCTACCGAGTAATGATCAATATATTGGGTTCCAGTTCTTTTTTTTTTTTTTTTTTTGGTCAAGTGGGTTCCAGTTCATTAATTCGCTCAAAAAATTACAAAATTTTAAGTTAATTTGGATGATTCTTATTTCTTGGACGACTATGATTCGTTAACACTACTATGACTAGTGTCATTTGATACTAAATATACTTTATTATTATTATTTTCATTAACTAGGTAAACATGTGGTTTGGGGGCTACCAGCGATTTAAATCGTCGGAAAAGTCTCAATGGTTACGCCAACCAAAACTCCGTTTGACAATGCAAGTAGCTTTTCGAAACTTTTGATTTTAATATTTTATAATTTTAAATAAGTTAAATATAAGATTTTAATTTAATTAGTTTTTGAAATTGGATTTCCAACAGCTACCCACCCCAAACTTTTCAGAATTCTATTAATTTTCTCCTATTTGATCAGCTAGTTTGTATCAGCTAGTCTATCAATTGGGTTACCAAACACCTTACTAGCTTATTAAAACTATAATTTAACATATATTTAACACACTTGATCTATCAGCTTCAGCTACCTCATCAGCTCAGTGTTAGCAAACTGACCCTAAGCCGAATAAAGTTTCATTCTAAAATCAATTGGTGGTTAGGAGAAGTAGGCACCCACTTATGTACAAGACTTAAATTCACTTATATTTTCCACGCGCGAGACTATTCTATATTCCATATTCTCAACAGTTCCAATTGTAAAAGATCTCGACGGTTTTCAAATACAACACACAATATATAATCGGTCAGTGATCAAATCCTGTAATGAAATAAGGTTTGAGGGATTAGCTAGATATATACATCTTTCATCAAGCTGATTAGAAATATGTTTTCGAAAGATCAAAAAAAGAAAACGAACAAGAACGAACAACCTGTTAATAGCCAGTTTTCAGCCATTTGTTGCTGTTAGAATCATTTCTCACGTCGTCAGGTCTCTTACCAGGGACTCTTTTGTTCCCATTGACTATATCGATCTTCTTCCTTACTCATTGCTTGATTGTCTTAGAAAGCGAGAGCAAGTTATGTATGACTCCTAAATCATAGTCATTTGACTTTAGCAAGCAACCTTAGTCGACACAGTCCTACGAGACCAAACCATACAAAACAAGGCAAGGCAATGCAGAAGAAAGACGGAATTGGAAGCAAGATTAAAGGCCAAACAAGAAAAGATGCAAGGCAACACAAAAATATATATATCGATTTTACGATTTCATTGATTTTGAATCTTTTAGTTCCAACTATATATCGACTTTTAAGGTTTCATAAATTATTTTTAACTTTTATTTTCATAAAAAAAATTTTTGAATGAGTTTAACTTCGATGGAGTTCATCTCCAAGAAACAAGTCAAAAATGAAAATCCAACACACAATTTTCATAAAAAAAGGGTAAGTTTTAATTGAGATTATGTGTTAACAACCAGGGGCAGAGCTGGAGGTGCTCGGGAGTGCTAGAGCATCATCTGGCCGGGAAAAAATAATTTTTTTTTTAATATTTAGTATTTTAAGGTAATATAAGAACTTTAAATGGGGTTTGAAGCAAAAATGTTATATATATCTAACTCAAATGGTAATGGAAGGAAGGGTTTTTTAACACTCTGACTGAATTTCTGGCTCCGCCACTGACAACTCTACTCCTAAAAACATTAGAAATGCAACTTTAAAATTAAGTTTAAACTATTCCAATTACACACCTTAAAACTATTTATCACCTTTGATTTGTATGAAGGCATTAAAATATGAAATCCAGCCAAGTAATGGAATTTAAATGTACTTTGATCATTTATGTATATTATATATTTATTCGAAAAGTTTAGAGTAATTATTAATGAGTTAATTGATTTATGCGCCAAACCCTTGCATATAAAAGTGAAAACAAAGAGTACTGGTTGGGGTATACTTGTCATGCCCTTTAATTAAGTTTATATATATGTTTGGAAGTTTTCTCCCTCAAGCCATTGTCTAATAAAGAGAGCGAATAAAAAACAAGGGATTAATTTTTAATTAATTAACTAATCATTTGTTAAATTGGGTTTTTGCCTTCTTGTCTGCAACTTCAAATATCACACTTCAAATACTCCAAACTAGTGGCCAGCAAAATTCACATTATTTTGGGATTAATGGGGGCTTAATATGCATTAATCCCTCTTTTAATCGGTCCACGTACGTCCATCGATCTCTTTGATCACCTTGTCTTCAACTTATATAATCATGTAAGATTCCATCTAATCAATCAATCCAAGCTAAGCTAAGGAAAAATGAGTACGGAGTAATTGATATTATCTATTAATACATTGATTTTTTTTTTATCCTAGTTTAGTTCGATTGGACTTAGCCACTCTACATCTTAATCGAGTATTGTGTGATCTATTTAATTAAAGGGTTAACCTTTTTACTCACAAGTGACTCCATATTTTTAAAAGCATTCAAACTTTTTCGAACATCTTGATATGTGATATAACCCCACAAATACTACACCATGAATGTAAGGAATAGAGTTATTAGGCAATTAAAGATAAAGTGTAGGGGTTGATTGTGTAAATTTGAAAAATACCTTAAATAGGCTAATAAGTCACCGTACTGGCTGTTGATGAATATTAGAGCATCTCCAACAGTTTCTTCATTTTGGGGATTTTGGAGAATTTTAAGGTTTTTTGGTTCAACAGATTCCCCGTCACATTCTCCAAAATGGAGAAGCAGCAGAAAAAATAGAGAGGATTCCCTAAATTTGAAGCATTCTCCAAACTAAATAATTCTCCAAATCTTCGGAATGGGGAAGCTGCTGGAGTTAAAACAAAAATAATTTGAAGAATATGTATTTTGTTTCTCCATTTTGGGAAAATTTTAGAGAAGCTGTTGGAGATGGTCTTACAAACTCTTCTTCCTCATCTGATCTCTCTCTCTCTCTCTCTCTCTCTCTCTCTCTCTCTCTCTCAAATTCTCCATTGAAAACCAAGTTTTCACCTATCCGGCCTTCGGGTAATAACAACAAGTTGGTGTGATCGGTAATATATCGAGTCTAAAGTGAACCATATGAATAACTAGTGTAAAAAAAAAATTAAAATTGTTTGACATCCATGTTGGGACACCCAACAATACACATCAAAAAGAAGTTTTTATATATTGATGATTTATGAATCCAATCCTACAAAACTAAGAGCAAGCCCAACAGTATCTGTAAAATAGAAAAAATGGGAAGTTTTAGAGAAAATAGCCCTTTTTGCACCCCAACAGCTCTTGCAAACTAGTTACTAAAATAGAGAAATGAAAGAAGAGGGGAAAAAAATCTGTAAATTTAGAGGAAAATGGGTTGTCTGTATAATTTAATGTTTCCTTCTTCCTAGGTAGAAATTTAATGCTTGAATACCTTCCCCCTTGTTTGATAAAAGAAGATGGAGGAAGTTGGTTGGCGCTACTGGTAGTGTTTTTCGACCCAAAGGTACGTGTTTCTGAAAATCGCATTTGATTCTTGTTTTTGTTCTATTTTGATTTCAATTGCTATTCGATTGCTGTTGTTAATTGCGGTTTGTCGATTGTTGTCGACTGCTGTTGTCAATTTCTAAAAATCGCATTTGCTGTTGTCGATTTCAATGGATTTTGCTTTCTTCTCCATGGCTTTTATGATCTATCAGATTGTTGCCTTTGATGGTCTTTTCGATCGCCTTCTATTTCTAAACTTAGCAGATAATTTCCCCCCCTCTATAGTCAATTTACATTGCCGTTGGGTGATTTCAGCTTTGAGTGATTTGCTAAATTGACCTATTTTTGAAATTGAGTGGCAAAACTAATACGACAGTCAAAGGAATCAAATCCTCTGTTCTCCAAAATGTCCCCCTTCCTCCTGTCCCTCCACCCCCTCCCCTCACAATCCGTAATTAAAAAAAAACGAAAATAAAATAAATAAATAAAAATAGATTAAAAAGAAAAAAGAAAAAGAGATTTTGTGAGGGGGGCAGTGGGAGGGGATACAATCGGGGACAGAAGATTTGGATCCACAGTCAAAGGTGATAGTTACTCAATTTCATTGAATTTGCTACTACATCATAAAGGGGATTTAGGGATATTTTTGGTATTGCTACTACATCATAAATGGGTAAGAAGGGCTGTATGATGATGCCGGAATAGAGAGTGGGAACGATCCTATAGAAGATCTCGAATAGAACAAGTCTAGCTAGTTAGACCATCCGCAACCATAAGGTTACCTCTTCTCCATTTTTTTTTCTTATCTCTCTTCATAATATTTTGACACCTCATTTATTTTTTCTTCTAAACAATTTTTCACTTTATCTACCTCTTTCTTTAAGGTTTTCATATTTTTACTTCACAACCATGAGTTTACCTCATCCTTACCTTTTTCTCATATATCTATATTCATCATATTATTTCCACCAATCATAATATTATTAGTTTAATAGAAAAACATAATAAATAAATAAAGCATCAACTTTTGCACATGGTCCAAAGCACACTCTACCTTTCCACACCAAGGTAACCCCTTCCCTCCCTTTACCTTAAGGTTTTGTCTACAATCATAAGGTTACCTTTTAATTACCTTAAGGTAGTGAAAACCATTGGTTGTGGATGCTCTTAGGAACTTAGGGGCACTAGTGCAATTCAGTCATCTACGAGGTTTTCATGAATTAAGGGTTGTATGTCAAGTAACAGCAAAGATGATGATAAACAATTTGGCTGATGATTTTGAAGATCTTGCTCTCGTGTAGGATTTATCGGTTTAAAACAATGGTTGATGTAATCAGATTTGATAAATGCATTTATTATATTATAAATTCTTGTATTTATTATAGGGTATAATAAATGTAAAAATCTGTAAAATATAGAAGTTGTTGGGGTTGGAGTGAATTTTTTTTAGAGATTTTGACATTTTGATCTCTATTTTAGAGAATTTTTACAATAGCTGTTGGGGTTGCTCTAAGAAGTTGTACATTTAGGGAATACGGTCTACATGTTGGAGGAAAGGAGTGACAAAGAGAAAGTGAATATTGAATGGTCATTAGAGTTTCATTAATTTAACTATGAGATTAATTAAGCTAATTATTATTATGAAAATGTTAATTAACAATCATACCACTTACCGGTCAACAAGATGTACACGTTCTATTTTCAAAACTCATTATTGTTAATTTGTTTCCATTAATTATGTAATATTATTTGTAATGCTTTTCCCATCACACTAGCTATTCCTTCCCAATTTATATATTAATTTTTTTGGACATCTTTGGACTTAAAAAGAAGGGTTCCTTTTTCTTTTTATCCTGCCCTATCATGATTAAAATACTAGGAATTAAACTTAATGACTTTTCAAAGAATACACAACAATTCCTTGCATGTTCTTGAAAATTTATGACCCTAACATACTTATCGTTGGTTATTTTTATTTTATTAGACTCAATTATATGATAAAATGTAAAATATATGTGCCAATTTACATAGTATTATAAATAGATAAATTAATGACTCAATTTTTTTCCTATTGGGTGAACCAGTGGTAAGTGAAAGGTTAATAAGAGGTCACATATCTAATCTCTACCTTCGCTCTTTCTTTTGGGAGATTCACCTTGTTTCTTATCATTGGGTCGAACCGATTAACATAAATCAGTTAATCTGTGTGTCCAGATTAACTGTAAGGTTGATTATACTCGATATGTGTGCTTTTTTTATTTGCATCAAATATTGACCTTTTCTCCCAATTCAACTAATTGTCCTCTAGATGAACTTAATTAACTTGAAGGAATCATCTTTTTTTGGAATTAATGGTAAAGCGGGGACCCCTAAATTAAAGCTTCTCAATTGACACTAGTTTTGTGACTAAATATTTGTTCTTACCAAATAAATAATGGGGTAATTATGATTAAGAGATCGGAGCACGTAATTAAACTTTGACCTCACGGATTAAGCTTTCTACGTGTTAAGATCGACGTTGCTCAAACCCTCCTTTTTCTTAATTTGTTTGCTAATCTTTCCCCCAGTATGAAAAAGTCTCGTTCTAAAAAAATTTTTTTACTAATTTTTTATCCAATATATATATTTCATCTAATCAATATAGAAATATATGCCTTAGATAAGATTTTACCCCATTTAGTTGGATATCTATATATTTTTAAAAGATTAATATAACAATATATATACCTAAGATATTTTTACAAGATTTACCATGTTTGTTAAATATGAATATATTATATTATACTCCCTCTATTAAAAAAAACATGTCGTTTTAGGAGTAAAATCTCGTTAAGAAAAACATGTCGTCCTAAGTATTTTGATGTTCCCTTTCTAAAATTATCCTTGTAATGAGTAGAGATTTGTTAGTTGTAGTTTTAAATAGAGTGAAAAAGTAAAGCAATAATTAGGGGTACAAGTGTATTATTGTTTGATTTTATTTGCTTTCTTAAAAAATGTGCAAATGTCTAATGCGACATGTTTTAATTAATGGAGGGAGTATCTCTTTTATTGTCTACTTAATATCATCTTTATTGCTTCCCAGTTTTACTTATTGTCCGTTAGAACATCCACAATGGTGGTGTGCAAATGTATATTTTTTAGACATTTTTTTAACTCCATTGGTTGTTTTGGGTATGTGCAAATGTGCACATTTGAGCACACTGTCTCCCCCATGTGCATAAACTTTTATAAAAAGTAAGACAATTTCATTGGTTTATTTTTTTATGATTTTATTTTCTTTTTATTTTAAATGAATATATTGTATTTGAATGATGTGTAAAAAATATACATTTTACCAATGGAGCAAATTACTAAAAATCTTATATAAATGTGCATATTTTAAGCAAAACTATCGTGGATGGTCTTGTCACTCTTGAATCTTTTAACCATCAAATATGTTGGTGCATCCAAAATCCAAATCCTTTCATTTAAAAAAAAAAAAAAAAGATGGATGACTTTTGCACCTTTTCCTAGTTTCAAGATCACCTTGAGTTTAATGAAACCGTGTATCTAACGACTTTAGATTTCCTCAAAATCTTTTCTTCTCCACGAATTGAAGGGACCCTACTTAATCAAGTAGCTAGTCAAAGATGCTGCAGGAGGAGTACAGTGTAGCCCGTCAATTCATTCTATTTACGTTCCACATTAGCTTATATAAAACGGAATATTGCACCTTCCACTTTTGTTTATAGAGATGTTCCGTAAGAGGTTTTATGTAGTGGTAGATTGTTCCACTTTTATTTACCATGGTGTGATGAAGTTTCATCCTAAAACCAATTAATATTAGATTAAGTAGTCCACTCACTTATATACAAATATTAGATAGATTCACTATATTTTTCATGTGAGATACTATCTCATATCATGATATTCTCAACTCCCTACACGTCCACACCCGAACTACATATAATTTAGTAAACTAGGTCCATTAAAGGATAAAATTCTCTCACTCACAAGAGATTCTATATTATTACTTAAAATGAAATCTAATACCAACCACTTCCAATTTGTGATTTGCTCAATGTTATAACATATTTAATGAGCCTACCCCCATGCACATATGGAGGATTATTAAGCTATAGCATTAGGTTGTGTTGTGCATCAAGATATACAAACACACCATAATTTATTATCTTAATAAATCTATTTGAATCTTTAAAAAATAGAGTTAACTCTTAGTAGAGGGCAGAGCCAGGGCAAAAATTAGTTAATACACAAGACCCACACAAAGGGTTACATTAATTTAATCATCATAATGCAAATATGTTAGCCATTAAGGGAACCCAATCTAATTAAGTATTGATTATAATATAACCCACCCAATATAGCCCCTCCTACTCTCTATAGCTTCTCCATCATTTCCTGTTTATATATAAAGCATATAGGTTTTCCCTCATCTTCATCAAACCAATTCAATTCAATTCAGACCCAAAATCCAGTACTAAATCTCTGTTCACAAGAACACATTAAACCCCCAAAACCCTTTTAAGTGTTAATTAATTATTAAGTACTCAATTAGTATGACAGGCTCATCAGGTTCACCTTGTGGAGCTTGCAAGTTCCTGAGGAGGAAGTGTGTGAGGGGGTGTGTCTTTGCACCTTACTTTAGCCATGAACATGGAGCCACCCACTTCGCCGCCATCCACAAGGTGTTCGGCGCCAGCAATGTCTCTAAGCTCCTCTCCCACCTCCCTGTTAGCGAGCGGAGTGAGGCCGCCGTCACCATCTCCTATGAGGCCCAGGCTAGGCTCCATGACCCCATCTATGGCTGTGTCTCCCACATTTTTGCCCTACAACAACAGGTACAATACTATCCCTGATTTTGATAAATAGAAAGCAGTCATCCGGATTCGAACCAGGACCTTTGGGTACTACCCACAAATCCTTTCCGACTTAACATCCCTTGACCGGAAAAAGGCGCAAAATTTAGGGCCAGTTGTGTTTAGTGTCACAAACTTTTGAATTGGTTGCGCCCAGTGTCAAGAAAACGAGCTCTATGACATTGGGCGCAACTGGTTCAAAAGTTTGAGAATTTCATTTACAAGTTTGTGTCTTTAGACGCAACTATATGAACATGTGTTGAAACCCTAATTGTTGTTTTTCTCCTGGCATGTGATCATAGGTGATGAATTTGCAAGCACAGCTAGCAAGCTTGAAGCAGCAATCGGCAGTATCAATTCCAACGACTTCGAGTACTTGTTCGTCTTCCTACCCGCAAGACGTGCATAGCTGGCTCCAGTCCGAGTACCCGAGCATGGTGATGCCTCAATTCGAAGGCCACAATGCAAGCATGGGAGTCGATTCGACACTATTTGGGACCCAAAACGGATTCATTAATAGCCACAATAGGGATGATTCGGGTTTTCGAGAGGGAAATGGGTCATTTGGGAGCTACGAAGATTCTCCTTCAATGACATCAATTGATCCCTATGAAAGCAACAACAATTACGGGCATAGATGGCCTTATCATGACACAACCGAAGATCTCCACTCGGTTGCCTTTGGCTATTCCCAGCACTCATAAAAGATGATCGATCTATCCTGAAGCTCCCCAAGATGAGTGTTGAAATAGTTAATTATAAGAACTAGCTTATATACACAAAATTCAGTTGGATCAATTTTTGCAAACAAGTAATGGATTTGCTTATTTGATGGCCATGGGTTTTAATATATTAATTTCCTTGCCATTTCATTTGTGGTGGTTATAATGTAGGAGATGCTCTAAGAACAAATGTTTTAAGGTACTAGTTAGTCGGCTAGAGCTATAAAATCATAGGCATCACATATAATTAGGGCTGGAAATGCGGTTATTCGATCCATCCACTCCACTCGAGCGTATTAAATTTACGGGGAAAATCCGCACTAAAGTGAGTGATGGATGGTGCGGGTGCGGGTGAAGCGGGTTATAGATGGATTATGGTTGAAGAATTTTCACTCATTACCCATCCCAACAGTCCACCCATTAACCCGCTTCATTAATCACCCGCCCCGCATAGTCGCATTATAGCGCGCTCTTTACATACCAAGAATCGATCTAAACCCCAACCTTGACCATCGCCTTCCTCTATCCCGATATTCACTCTCCACATTCCACTTTGTTCCACAATTATTTTGTTCTACCGCCATCCTAGTATTAGGTCTCCACATTCTACATTCCAATTTTCACCGCTGTTTTATTTCACCCATTGGTCACCTGCTTTACTCACATCACCTGTATGGGTCGGATGAGGGTGAACATATTTGTGGGTGATGGGTAGAGCGAGTGCAGCTATTTACCCTGGACAACGGGTATGGAATGACTTCATCCATTCATAACTCGTCCCATTTCCAGCCTATATATAAATGTTCGAAAATCAAAGCCATAGCTGGTATATTATGTGCTTGTTTGGATGGTTTAAAAAATCCCAGGAAGTTAAATATCCCAGGAAGTAGATTTGAATACATGTGTTTGGTTATAATTTTTATTTTTGAAAATCCCAGGAATTTGAATTCCCAGGAAATTGAATTCCACCAAAATGGAGGAATTAGAATTACCAAGTGGGGGGTGGGTAAGATGAAATCCACCTTTTTTTTATTTCAAGAAATTTATTATTTTTTCTTTTAAACTTGCAAATTACTTATTTGTCCATAATTCAAATAATTTATTTTTATTATTAAGGGTTGCTCTAGTAATTTTACACAAATTCCTATAAAGGTTTATATTTAACCAAACAAAACGTAGGATTTTAATTCATGGGAAATTAAACTTATCCAAACGTGTTTTCAACAATCCCAGTAAATTTAATTCCCAGAAAGTTCTCTTCCCATAAATTAGCTTCCTGGGAATTGCACTTCCTATGTTAATCCAAACGAGCACTATCTTCATCCCAAAATCAGGAATTAAAATTTGGTTATATATTGGCTAATTTTTATATGAAATAATAAATGGATTTTTTTTTATTAATGAGACTTTTAATAATTAAACAATCTGACCCACCTCTTTTGGAGGAGTAAGTTAGATATGTTAGCTAATTTTTTACATCTTATGGAATAAAATTTAATATAATAACATTTGACTACCACCCAAAAAATAAATATGTGATATTTTATTATGATTTATATACTTTTATATTTTCAAATGATAAATAAAATAAAGATATTTTATTTTATTATGTACTATTTATTGGATAAATAAGTGATAAAATAATAAAAATATATATAAATAAGAGCAGTTACTCTTATGAGATATAATAAAATATAATTATAACAAAGTATCTATGAGTGCGGATAACAAATACTAGTCATCTATATATACATAGTACTTTTTCTTCGTGAAAAGATTTGAATGAGGTCCGAACTCCAACTTAAAAGTAGGCTACAACCGAATTAATTATTGGTTGAGAAAAAGGAAAGCCCAACAACCAAATACTCCCGCCCCAAAAAGCGGAGACCGAACAACCACGCCCCAAGATAAAGTCAAAATGTCTGGAAGAGGACATGATCAATAGAACTTGGCCGGATTTGGGCTGGGATAGTGGCGCCCATTCCTAAATCCTAGCCAGTTCTGAAAGGTTCGCTTATGCTGGAGGGAGCATCCTCAATTGCATAGTTTGGGCTCCTATAATATGGCAACCTTAGGGCTTTCTATGTCATTGGGTCATCTCCAAATTTGATGAGAATTTTTTATAATGATTTCAATAAATATTTTCTAATATGTTTTTACGATAAAGATTTTTATAATTTATAATTTATGTTATCAACATGACATTTCTTTTTTTTTTTGATAAGGTAAAGATTTGAGTGGGGTCAGGTCCTGCTGGACCACCACCCAAGGGCATCCTTGCGGATGAGGACGCGCAAAGCCGAGTCGGCGAGGAGGTCCTGTGTGGATGTTGTATGGAGGAGGCTCGCAATTCTGTCGGTAGTCGAGTTGATCTCCCGGAAGACGTGGCCGAATTGCACCCTTTCAAATTGTTGGAGAAGGACCATGGTGTCAGCAATCAGCATCTCAATCTCCCATGGGCAGCTCCACCCTTTTTGCAAGTAGTTGATGATGGTCAGACTGTCACCCTCAATCAGGATACTCGACAGGCCAAGTGCTTTCGCCTTGGCGGCGCCACCTCTAAGGGCAAGACCCTCAGCTGCTAAGGCGGAAATTTGCCCACATTTGAGTCCGCCACAATCGATGACTGAGCTGTGGTGGTCCCTGATAATGTAACCTGTAGAAGTTTCACCCGATGGTAGTTTGGATCCATCAAAATTGATTTTGAATGATCCATCAACCGGTTTGCTCCATCTCAGATTTCTTATTTTCCTTGATTCCTTTGTTCGTAGTTTTTGATGATGTTGAGGCTCATCTTCAAAGGTTAACTTAGAAGCGGCCCAGTTCTTTAGTTGTTGAATGGTATAATTTTCCATATTATGGATGGATGTTGTGTTTTGGTTATCGAATATATTTCGATTCCTGCTTGTCCATAAGCACCACCATGTCGTCGCTAGTTTTCCTTTTTGCTCAGGATTGAGTTTGTTGAATATTTCGCAAACGATGTTTTTGATCGATTTGTTTCTGGTGTCGATGCTTCGAATCACTATTTCAATTTTTGGGTCAGTTTTGTAGACCAGTTGTAGCGTGTGGTTGCATTCTGAAAATAGATGGGATGGGCTTTCATCCGTCCGATCACACAATGAGCACGTTAGAGGAACATAAATGCCTTTGTTTGCTAGTCTAGTCTTGGTTGGGATTCCGTCTTGTGCAAGCTTCCAAATGAAATTTTTAACTTTTGGAAACGTGTCTAGGTTCCATATCCATGCCGTACTGCTAGTTTCTTCTGCGTTTTGCCTTGTGATGTGCTCTAAGGCACTTGCCATAGTAAACCATCCGTTTTTGCTTGGTTTCCAATAAAGTCTGTCTTCTATGTAATGTTTTGGTATGTAGATGTTCTTGATTTTGTTAACCATGTCCATCGGAAGGATATTGGATAATTCATCAATATTCCATTTCTTGTTGTTGTCGATGTATTTTTCCGCTTTGTCATTTTCATTGATTGTGGAGTTGGGATGTTGTCTCCCCTTTATTGGCTTGTCATATAGCCAAATGTCCTTCCATAAATTGATCGTTTTTCCATTTCCTATTTGCCATATTAGTCCTTTGCAGAATTCTTCTTTTAGTTCCATTAGTTTTGTCCATTGCCAGGAGGCATTACCTTTTCTTTGGTATTCAAAGAGTGGGGTTTCTTCCAAATATTTTTCGGTAACCAGTTGGACCCATGGGTTGTAAGGTTCAGCTAAGATTTTCCATAGCAATTTCATTTGTAGTGCTTGGTTCATGTCCTTTGTTTTATGTATTCCAGTTCCTCCTAATCGTTTCTGCTTGCAGACCTTGTCCCAACCAATAAGGGGTAAAAAAGATTTTTTTTGTTCCAAAAAAAAAAACATCTATTTATTTGGTCAAGTTCTTTATGGATTTTGGTAGGGAGCATGAAGTTCTGCATGATGTAATTCGGTTTAGCCGCCAGGTTTGATCTTATTAGGGTTGCTCTTCCCTCTTGTGATAGAGTGTTAGCTTTCCATTTCGTGAGTTGTTGTCTAGTTTTGCATATTGTCTCTTCAAATGTGGTTTTGTTGACCCGACCATTGATAATGGGGCATCCAAGGTATTTATCAAGTGTTGTTTGATTGTTTATATGGATCGTACTTTGTATCAACTGTTTTTGATTGTTTGAAACTTTCGGGATGGTTTGGAAGGCCGGTTTATGGAAATTGACCTTTTGACCTGATATGGCACAATAGTCGTCAATGATATTTTTCACCACCCGGCTCGAGTCTTGGTTTGCCTTTGCGAAAATCATCATATCGTCCGCAAAGGAGAGAAAGGGGATCTTGATTCCCGATTTAGATATTTTGAATCCAATGGATTTGTCTGTCTGGTTGCAAGTAGCTTGGAGTTTTCTTGCTAAAATTTCTGCTCCTACGATGAATAGATAAGGAGAGAGTGGGTCACCTTGTCTGATGCCTCTCCCTAGTATGAAAGGGACAGTAGGTCCATCATTAACCAAGACTGAGAAGGAGACAGTCTTAACACATTGTTCAATCCATCTTCGAAATTTTTGGCAGAAGCCAAATTTTTCCAAAACTTTGAATAGGAACTCCCATTCCACTCTATCATATGCCTTTTCCATATCTAGTTTGACGGCAATCCATCCTTCTTTTCCACGTCTACTTTTGAACGAGTGAAAAATCTCATGGGCTATTAAGACGTTGTCTTGAATAGCCCTTTCCGATACGAAGGCCCCTTGGAGGGGGTGAATAATCTTTTTTAGAATTGGTTTCATCCTTTCTGCAATGATCTTGGCTATAGCTTTGTAGATCGTTGAGCATAAGCTTATTGGTCTAAAGTGGTTAGTAGTTGTCGGGTTGTCACATTTTGGGATCAGTGTGATAAATGTATGATTGATTTGTCTTAGGATTCTACCAGAGTGAAAGAACCCTTTGATTTCTTTTATGATTGATGGGCCTACGATATCCCAGTATGTCTGGTAGAATTCTGCTGTCATTCCATCAGGACTTGGGGATTTATCTTTTCCAATCGAGAAGACGGTATTTTTGATTTCCTGGTTCGATATCTTTTCAGTTAGCTTTGAATTGTCATCAGCAGTGATTTCCGTGTTGATGAGTGAGAGGTATTCATTTAAAAGGTTATGATTGATGGGTTGCATCTTAAACCTTTTTTCAAAGTCGTTTTTTATTTCTCTTCTAATATTTTCTTCTCCTGTGACTAGTGTGCCATCTGTTATTTGAATTTCTTTTATGATTTTCCTATTTCTCCTTTTTGATGCCATTCGGTGGAAATAGCCTAAATTTGTGTCAGCCAGTTTGAGGTGTTTTGTTTTTGCTCGTTGGCTCCAATACATTTTATGGTATGATAAGATTTTCTCTCGTTTATTTATAAGTCTGTTCTGCTTTTGGTTATTGTTTCCATTCTGGGATATTCCGTTTGTGTTTTGTAGATCGATGAGTGAATCATCGATTTCTTTTAATTGACGGAATATATTTCCAAATGTTTTCCTATTCCATTCTTTAGTCAATCGCTTAAGTGTGTGTGTTTTTTTCACCAGATTGTACATGTGCGATCCCATAACGTTTGATCTCCAAGCCTGTTGGACCACGTGTCGGTAATCTTTTCGTGTGGTCCACATTTTTTCAAATTTAAATGGTTGAGCTTTGTATTGCTCTTGGTTATCTAATTCTGTTACAATAGGACAATGATATGATGATGTAAAAGCATGATTTTTTGTTATAATGTTGGGGAACCAAGTGAGTATTTGTTCTTGTATTAAGGTTCTATCAAGTTTTTCCATGATGTTATTGATATTGGTTCTATTTTTTCTCCATGTAAAATTGTTTCCTGTCGTAGGCACTTCCTGTAGGAGGCAACTATCTTTGAATTCTGTTAAGATTCTATATCTGTTCGGATGTGGTTCCACCCCTCCTTCTTTTTTCTGAGCTATTTTGGATTTCGTTTAAATCACCCATGATCATATGACTGGGCAGTCCAAGGTTTGGACGTATTGTTGTAGTCCACTCCAGAAGTTTAATTTTTCGTTTTCATGAGGGGGTCCGTAAACGAAAACGATATTGATAGCAATGTTTCTAGGATTATTTTCATATCTGATTACTATAAATCTTTGATCTTTATGTACCATTTCTAGTGATTCATTCCGAAGATTGTGAGTTTTCCATAAAACACATAATCCTCCCGCCGTTCCGGTTGCCGGGGCCCAAATCATATGATCAAATCCAGCTTTTTTCCAAACCGTCTCCTTTGGTTGTCGTTCAGTTTTTGTTTCTAGTAGAGCAATTATTTGAATTTTCTCAATTTTACATAATGATTATATTTCCGTCCATAGGTTTTTGCGGCCTATTCCGCATATGTTCCATGAGCATAATCTCATTTTAACCTATGTGATTTGGGAGGTTCTGTTCCATACTATTTTCTTGGATCAATGAAGTTGTTTGTGGTGCAAGTAAAAGGATTCACACCAAAAGTTTGATCACTCCTTCTATCTATATTGGCGCATATGTCTTCCTTTTTCAATTGGTTTTTGGTATTATAGCATACTGTTTGTGCATTTGTTTTATTTCTCTGATTCGGTTTAATTCCGGTGTGCTGCATCCATATTGGATTTGTATATTTATTTTTCCAATTCTTAAGCGAATACATATAGAGTGAGGAGGGATTCAACCATATCAACAAGCTAATATCAAGCGTCGGTTCATATGTGTTTATATATACAAACACACCTATATTGCTCGATCGAATAAACATTTATGGGATTGTTGTACTCTCCTACTTCTTTCTTCTGTTCTAAGGCCATCCATTTCTCCGGCCATTGTGTTCTTTTCTTGTCATTTGGTGATACCTGGGTAGGCTCCTGCAAACATTTCCATTGGAACTTCAGTTCACTCCAGGCCATGCCAATGGAATGCCAAATGAAATGGTTATAGGGGTTCAGGTCATCGCAGCCATATTGTTTCATTTCATTTCCGATCATGTAGTTTCTCACAATCATGATATATGAACATTCTACATATTTAGCATAACAGTAATAATCAAACAAGAGATCTCTAAAGCTCAAGCATAATTTGGAGAAGGGGGCTGCTTGTTTCTTACAGTTAGTCTCAGCCTGATCGATGAATGTGGCTGACTGGGGTACTGCCTTGTCATGGATCAAGGGCATATCTTTTGTTTTTTCTTTCTGCCCATAGAAGGTTACTTCCCTTGGTATTTCTTTGTTTAGTTCATTCCTTCTTGCTTCTTGTGGTTGAGAATTCATCTTGATTTTCATCTTTTCCTTCTCCATTCCCCAAATGGGCCAGTTTAGGTCTCTGCAAGTAATGCAAAAAACCAAGTCAACAACAAATTTCATTTGATCATTATAGTTCATCCTCCCTTGATTATTCGTGCCATTTGTTAGAGCACTTTGGTTGCCTAGTTGAGATCTTAAAAGTCTGCTACTTTCAAGCCAAGTCAAGTTCTTAGGGGAGGTCAGTGCATCAGATGAAAGAAAGAAATTCCTCTGAATAGACATAAAAGAAATTCTCTCAAGCTTCCTGATCTGAAGTTTTCTTGTCTTGAAAAAATGTAAGTTTTCCGGAAAACAACAGTGCGAGAGCAATCTCACAGGAAGCAGAGGCCAAAAGGAAACAGAGGACCGACAACTTACAAATAAATCTTTTCCATGATCTAGTGTTGAAAGGAGATCAAGTTTCAATTCATTGTATTTCTTTACAGTCTCCCAGGAGTTTGATCTTTGGTTGATATTAGATTTTCTGTTTGATTTTTCCTTTTTTGTTCATGGGTCTTTGTCCCTTTTTAAAATGCACTGTCTGCTCAATCGTTTCCTTGTTCATGATTTTCGAGAGAAAAAAATGGAGGGAGGAAGGGGCGAGTAAAGATAGAAAACACCTGATTTCCATGTCGTTGTTGAAATTCCAGTCTTTGTCTGTTCTTTTGCAGAGTGTCCTGGCTGTGTGCTTTTTTTCCTCCTGGACGTTCCCGTACAAGGAGCGAACAATTCATTTCAGGTTTGGGGATCTACGGTCCCCAAAAGAAATCGACGGCCCTTGAAGCCGAGATTCATGGCATCGGAGGCTATCCCGAGGGGGATAGCTCACCATGGATAGGAGGAAAGGTTTGTGGAGGGAGAGAGGACGGGGAAAGAACACAGTGTAGGTCGCCAGCCACCACTCGAGACTGGATCTCGCTATCCGGCACCGGCACCGACACCCCATCGCAAGCGTCGCCATCGCAACTCCTCTTCTTTTTCTTACTTTCCATCTTCTCTCTTCTTTCTTGACCCATTCTCTCTTCTTCCTTTCTCTGCTTCTAGTTACCCCGATGTTCTTCTTCTCTTTTTTTGTGAATGCAAAGGGGTTGGCAGATCTTCTTCTTCAACCGATTCGAAGGGCTTTGAACTTTGATGTGGTATCGACGGAGGGAAAACCTGTCGTTGATCCGCCAAAGAAAACTCAAACCTATAGCAAGTATAGCAATAAGCAAGAGGTCGATCCACAGGGAAAGTTATAATTCTAGTTTGATTCAAGTGTCAATCAAAGTAAACAATTTGAGGGGTTTTTGTGTGTGAAAGTTCCGCCTTTTATCAAAGCGGAGTAAAGAAAGCAAAGTAAAGGAATTTGTTTTAGACAATTAGGAGAAGCAATTCTACCTACAATTTTTCACTTTATTGGATTGAAGCGATCCTTGTAACTTCTTCTCGTCCTATTAAGTTTTCTATGAATGCCCTTGTCCCGACCTAATATAGTTACTAGTCCAACCATTCCTAGCAACCCTTATCAATCGAACAGTCCCTAAAGAAGGATTTAACCCAATTGATAGCTTTAAGTTCAGAGATTAGCCAATGTATTTGCAGTCCCTAAAGAGGGATTTAACAACACATTCAACTTCTTACTCATTCAATTAGTTCAACCAGCCCTAAAGGAACAAGTTTGTCACTTAGGTTAAGGTTCACAACCAGGAATCTACAAAACCTTAGCGATTGAATTGATCTAACAAGTTGGCCAGACAAGATAGAACAAATCAATAAACAATCAAGCACAAAGAAGTTGAAGCATTCAAATATAGGAAACAAGGAACGAGAATTAGAAACTCACAATCAATCCAAATAAAGCTTCAAATTGCAGGCATAATAGATGAGTTTAGTTCCTCATGGAAGACATCGCTCAAAATCTCTAAAGTGTCTGATGAATGAATAAAAATAGAAGTTCTTAAAAAACTAACAATAATTGGCCTTTTAAAGGGTCTAAGTCGGCCACCAGAAAATAACATAAACTAGGGTTTTCGTAAACAAAACGACGCACAGACGTCAAATGCTGCGGCCGCGGCCGCGACATGGTTGCTGCGGCCACAGCCAGGGGCCTTTCACGGAAAACCTATCCCGAATTTGCTCTTCTAAAAGAGCTTTCCAACGCATGGTCATAATAGTCAATCGGACAACCGAGACTTCCAGAAAGTGCAAAACAAGTTCAGCATGTCTAGCGACAACTTTTGCAAACTTGTTCTTCGTTTAGGCTCGCTTCTTCTTCTCAGGACCTCTTTAGATCTTCATGTAAGCTTCTCCGATCAACTATACATTCTCATCTAATGTGTCATCAACCCATGCCTCATCCTCGGATCCATAGTTACCTGAAATAATCAATAAAAGTGTGTAGATTCCGACTCCACCAATGTAGAGAGCAAATATGCAAATTGTACTTAATCCATCCATGAAATGCATCTTAACTAAGCTAAATGTAACCTATTATGTCTACCTAAATGCATGCTATCAGGTACCCAATTTGGGGTCGATTTTGTCTCGATCTAGAGTTTTTGATCTTCACCTCTCTGATTTGGGAGGATGGCTTCTGCGATTGAGGGCAGCGCTTGGTTGATTGAGATATCTGGTGGCGGCGGCTCCTTGTCTAGGGTTTTTCCGCTGGTTGGGAGGGTTTCTGGGTTGGGATAGTGGCGCCCATTCCTAAATCCTAGCCAGTTAATATTTATTTTAAAATATAAATATATTTGATTATATTATTAAGATTTTATTTATTAAAAAAAAATTGCACTATAATGCTAGAACTGTGTTGGTATATTTTATATATTACTAGGTCAAGTTAATTGTCGTGCGCAGATGTGCACAATTTTGGCATATTTGCACAATATAGGTGATGTGCTCGGGAACTCTCCGAGCTAGAAGGATCGTCGCTTTGATATCTCCGTCTCTCACTAGGGTGTACGTCTCTCTCAGCATCTCACCAAATGTTTTTGTTTTTAGCATCTCACAAAAAACATGATCCTTAACCCAGAATCAAATGAAGGAAATTTGATTAACTTTTAACTCAAATATTCAACTTGTCTTAGAAAATGGAAACCCTTACAAAACATATAGGAGAAAAGTGTTGCCTATTACAAGCGATGTAGGGCATTTTTTTTGATAGAAAAATGAAAAAATAATACTGCCTCCGTATCGAAATTTAGGTCGTTTTAGCCTTTAAATCTTGTATCAAAATTTAAGTCGTTTTAGGTTTTCTAGGTAGGGGATAATAATGATTTGTATCGATTTCTATGTTATTGACTTTTTTAAAGATTTTGATTGGTTAAAAAATATATTGGGTGTTAAAAAATAATAAAAATTATGAAAAAGTTAGTTGAATGATGATGTTGATTGAGGAGTGAGTGTTTTATTAAAACTTGTGCAAAATCCTAAAACGACTTAAATTTTGAGACGGAGGGAGTAATCTATAAGCCTTGATCCTATCAGTATGTTTTTTTTTCCATATGTACATAGAAATTTATAAGGGAGGCAATTTGATCGAAGAACAAAAATGTGTAATGCAAGTATGAACATTGATCATGTTTAATAAATTATGTTTTCAAAATGACTATAGTTTTTTAGTTAAATAATATAACAACAACAACATTGTTCAATGAAAATTAAAAAATGTATAGGATTGTTTTCAAAATTTTCATAAAAATTATAATTTGGGTAGTTTAGCAAACCATAAAAGTGAACAAATTATAACTATGGATGGTGTTTTAAATTTTAAAAAAAGTTATAAATTGGGTAGTTCCATAAAAAAACATAAAGTAAGGTGTTTTCTAAAAGATATAATTTGGATAAGTTAATGAAAAACATAAAGTACGGTGAATTTGAAAAAAAAAATATTTTAAGCTATGATTTAAAAAAAATAAAAGGATAGAAAGAAAAAAATAAATATTTTTAAATTCAAACTTTAGGGACAATAAAGACATTTGATAAAATAAGATTGAAATTAACAAAATAGACATTATATATGGGTGAATGATCACTTTATAAACACAACTAACAATAACAAAATGAGAATTTTAATTTAAAAAACAATAGGAAAAATACTATTCATTCAACTCCTTCGGTCTTCCTACTATAAAGGTAAGTAAATGGCCTAGTTGGGGTGGTCTGGTGGTGTGGAGCAAGAGAGGAATAAAGAGGTCTCGTGTTCGATCTATATCTCCGTCATTTTCCTTGGATTAGAACCCAAGGTTTGCGTTGCTCTCCACTAGTGAGTCAATTGGAATACAAGTTGCACGATAGCAATGGTTTCCTAAGTTGCATACTAATAAGACCAAGCCCAGACCCATATCGCGATCCGGGCCCAAATTTGTCAGCCTTGTGGACACTGCAGTCTCGCTTGATCCAAGGTCCAACCAATTTGTGGCATGAAAAAACTTATTTTAGAAAAATATTAAAATTGAAAAGGTGATTATTTGATAATAATTTTTTTTTATGAAAAGGTTATACAAATATTTATTATTAGTTACTTATAACACAAATATTATTTTTTGATTTTTTATCATATATATTTCACGTAATTAATTTTATATCACACATAATTACATAGTTACTTCTTACCTACCGTTGGATTGAAGCAATTCAATTTCCCTGGTCTAAGATTTAGCCTAAAAAGTGGGTTATCTTGATCTCGAAAATAAAATAAAAAATAAATAAATGGCTTGATACAAGCCTGTACTCTTAAGCCCAACTTGAATTAGTGGATCTTGGGCTACGACCTGACTCCAAAGCCTAATTTCTTGAGCCCAATGGGCTGGTCCTCACCAATTAAGATAATCAACAGCCATGTCTTCTTGTTTCACCTTTTTTTTTAATCACAGTTTTCTTGTTTCACTTGATCTATACAAAATGATAAATAAAATAGGATCATTAGTAATTGAAAATAATCATAATAATCATTGACCCCTTGCTATATGATAGTGGTACATAGGTATATACTATATACTGCTAGGCAGTGGCGGATTCAGAATTTTTTTAAAGGGGTAACCAGATTTGTAGTGGCTAGCGGTTGGCATAAAGATGAGGGTGTGGTGTCGATAACTCAATGTATATTACTTAACAAGTGTGATTGAACAATTAGAGAGCGTGAACATATTATGCAATAACTAAAAATGATTAAAAATGGATAAATAAGTGAAAATATTTGATGGATTATCTACGAATATCAAGTGATTGTGAAACTAGAAGTAATTTTTCTAAATGTGTACAACATCTTACACAATACTCAAAATTATTAATATTGTCTCTTGTTTCAGATTCATTGTGTTGTTATAGTATTAGGGAGAAGTTAAAGAAAACATATAAACAATCCTTCGGTCTTTAAATATTTATAACTTTTTATTTAGACATCGTCTGCAACAAAATACTCCTTCCGATCGGAAATAAACAATGTTTGACTTTTGTACACGTAGTTTTAGGAGTTAAAAACTACAATATATAAAATCTTATTTATTCTAATTATTTTTTTCACAATTTAATACTTATTACTAATAAGTATTAAATTGTGAAAAAAATAATTAAAAAAAGATTTTATATAGTTTTTAGCTTTTTAAAACTACGTGCATACAAGTCAAACATCGTTTATTTCCATCCAGACCGGATGGAGTATAATTAGGGAAAATGAATATGGATCAATAAATATTTGATTAAAAAAATCCGCTCCTATTTGTGAAATGCCCGTCACTTTCAACAGACAACAGGAGACATTTTTTCTAATTTTAGGGGTCTTATTATCTCTCCACAAAGATTATAAATATCATATAAGTTCCAATTTATTTTAAAATTTTGTAAAGGCTTAAAATTTCAAGAGAATTAATTACTTGAATCGCCGAAATTTGACTATAAGAAGCCAAAATAATATAATATGTATAAAAGATAGCAGTAAAAGTGATGTAAGAAAAATTAATTAGAGGATTTGGTTTTATCGCAATTGCGTTACGGTTGTTTCGGCCTTCTTCTTTGCACGTGCACGTACCCATCATCGATTCAAATATTTCAACTCCAAATTATTTATTTCTACTTTGCATGTGCTAAGATAAAATATGTCTAAAAATGACACCGATTTTATAATGTAATTTCATTAGTTGCATTTGATTAAGAAGAGAAGTATATTTTCTGATAAGTTATGTAATGAAAAAGTATATTGTTAGATATTGTACTTTATAAGAATTTTGTAAAACCAAAAAGATCGAGATGCGAACTCGGTTTTTATGCGGAAGCGTAAGAGATCGAGCAAGAGAACAACAAAACAAGATCGAACATGCAAGCAGAGAACGAACACAAGCGATTTTACGTGGTTCGGCTATGCCTACATTCACGGGGCTTCAAGAGTTGGTCAAATCCACTAGAAAGAGTTCGTACAGGGACAGATCAAGTAAAACAATACAAGATAATCCTAGATCTAAGCATGCTTGTGATCAGAAAGCAAAGGAGAAGAGAATATATCCCTTGTTTGGGAACCGGAGAATCGAAGAAGGCTTCGATCTCCAACCCTAGATCGCCTGAAAGGAGAGCGGCTACCTAAAGCTTCAAGCGCCGGATCTCATAAACACCTCCAAGGACCCCGTCGACCACCTACTTCGTTTCCTCACTTGGAAAACCTCAGGCAAGGAGATGGAACACCAAACCCTAGAAACCCTAGCAGAGAGCGTATGAAAGATTGAAGAGTTCAGTTCGATCGACTCAATTGCTTTACATTTAGATTGAGTACTGTATGACTCATTTAAGGGTTGACCCTTCCAATCACAAGTGATTTCATATTTTTAAGGGGATTCGAAATTCGAACTTCGAACCTCTTGATATGAGATGTGGTCCCACAACTACATGCATCAACTTGTGATTGGTTCAATTCTATTGGGTTTTCTATTTCTTGGATTTTTTTAGTGTTAACCAAATAAGCTTCAATAATGAGGAAGTGCCTTTACCATTCAGTGTTTATTATGTTTTATTTTTATAGTGGATATTTTTTAAACTATTTTACTCCCTTCATTTCAAAATATATGTCGTTTGACTTTTCAGTACGTATTTTAAGAAGCTAAAAACTATATAAATATCAACTTTTTTTATTAATTTTTTTAAAATAACTTAATATTTGTTAGTAATAAGTATTAAATTATAAACAAAAAATAATAGAAAAGTTAATATTTTTTAGCTCTTTAAAATACGTGTTGAAAACTCAAATGTCATATATTTTAGATAGGAGGGAGTAATATTTATTTATCAACTTTTTTAAATTGATGGAAAATTATTTACACTTATTGGATAGAGAATATAAAAAAATTACCTCCACCAATTAGATATATCTAATGGACTAGATATAAATGAAAAGGCACTCTCTTGCTCAAATCTATATATAGAATCTATATGACTATATCTATACTACTATAACACCGAGGGAGAGTCTGAGCAATCCTGGCCTTTGATTCCTTATATATGTTTTTAGGGAAATTTCGTTTGGTATCCCCGAGTTTTTGACAATTCCGGATGGTGTCCCACACTTTTTTTTGTCCGGATGGTACCCCTGAGTTTTGTCAAAAGTCCGGCCCATACCCAAAACTCATAGTTTCTTCTTTTTAATGAATAAAACCACCCATTATTTTTATTTTTTCATAAATATGCCCATTTACTTTTAACATTGAACAAAACTACATATTAATTAACAAAATTCAACACAAAAGTGACAAAACCAACTTTATTTTTTAAAATTTTATAAAATCACATATTATTTCCAAAATTTTTATTGCAATATTTGTAAATGTGATTGATCAATATTTCCAAAATTTTTATTGCAATATTTCCAAAATTTTTTATTGCAATATTTTTAACACATATTATTTTTCAAAACAATATTTAACTTATATCTCATTAACTTTAAACATTTTTAAATGTGATTGATCAATTTAACCAAATGCTTGATTATAATTTTTTTGAAAAAGAAAAGTAAATTTTATTTATTTATTTTTCTTCTTGTAAAAGAAAAATATAATAAGAGATTAATCATTCTTATTTTATTAGGTTTTATGTATTCCAAACAAAAGAAATGAATAACACCTTCTTTTATTACACAAGAAATGATTTTGTGCATTTTTTAAAGCATGAAGGGTGGTTTTACACAAAGTATTTTTTTGAGGGAATTAAAGGAAGTAACCCCCGCCCCGGTTTGGTTTGCTAGCCTAACCCACTAACCGTTTCTAATTGCAAGGGTTAGACCCCCCCCCCCCCCCCTCAAAAAAATGGGAAGGTAGCCGGTTAGGAAAGGGGTGTGGAAACCGGTTGTTGGGAGTCAATAAAGAAGGGAGGGAGGAGGAGAGAGAGGGCAGTTTTAAAAACCTGTCACATCTTGAAACTGTGGAAAACAGAGAGAGAGAGGAGGGAGTGGAGAAGGCACGAAACCGCCATTTTTGAAACGAAAACGAGAGAGGAGAAGAAGGCAAAGGAAGAAGACGAACCTGGGAGTGCGGAGGAGAAGACGGCGCCGGATTTCAAGCCAGTAAAGGAAGCGTGTAGAAGACGACCCTGTGGGTGTTTAGAAGAGAGAGACCGACCGATTTGAAGTAAGTAAACTCTAACCCTACCGATTTTGTACTGATTGCAGAAATTGAAAGGATGAGGGACCATTTGAAGACCCTAATTTGTTTGCCATGGTTTGCAATTGGATGAAATAACGGGTGGAGTATCCGCCCCTGTCATGTGGGATGTAACAGGCGTCTAGTATGAAAACAATGGGTGGAAATGTGGGAACGGGGGTGTTCGAGTTGGGGAGAGAATGGAAGTACCATTGTGGTAATGAAATGGTAAAGGGCTTGAAGGAGGAAGCAAATTAGGGGAAATCGATACATGTATTGTGTGAATATTTGGGAAATTGGTGAAATTGGGGAAAATGTGGGAATTGGGGAAATTGGTGAGATTGGGGAAATAGGATAGATAGAGGGAAATCGGGGAACCTAAATGTGGTTTAAAAAATATCAGGAACAAGTTATTGAATGTAAATGCTGTTACATTGTAAACTGTCATGTTTTTAATATTTAGTTGCCATGTTTAATAGGTTTGTTGTCATGTTTAATTGCAAAATTGCGCGGCTTATATTTTGTGGAAGCTATAAAATGGTTATAATGCTCAGGTGATAAGTATAAGCTAAGATATGGTGAGGCTAGAAAGTTACTGGCATTTGTGATAAGTGCAGGAAAGATATGGTGTCTGTCATGTGAAAATGGTCACTTGACATGTTAAAATTGTCACTTGACATGTTAAAATTGTCACATGACATTTTATATGGTGTCTGTCATGTGGGAATTGGGGAAATTGGTGAGATTGGGGAAATAGGATAGATAGAGGGAAATCGGGGAACCTAAATGTGGTTTAAAAAATATCAGGAACAAGTTATTGAATGTAAATGCTGTTACATTGTAAACTGTAATGTTTTTAATATTTAGTTGCCATGTTTAATAGGTTTGCTGTCATGTTTAATTGCAAAATTGCGCGGCTTATATTTTGTGGAAGCTATAAAATGGTTATAATGCTCAGGTGATAAGTATAAGCTAAGATATGGTGAGGCTAGAAAGTTACTGGCATTTGTGATAAGTGCAGGAAAGATATGGTGTCTGTCATGTGAAAATGGTCACTTGACATGTTAAAATTGTCACTTGACATGTTATATGAACTTAACGTCATGTGCATTGTGACTTGTGTGATGAAAATCTGCAAATGTTTGAAGAATGCTAAAGTATTGCTCCCCAACCTGCAGGGTATCAAACTACAACATGAGTGATTCAGGAGAAAGAAGGGTAACGGAGACCCCGACAACATGCGAGGTATGGTTTGGCTAGTGTCGATCAAGGGTAGAGTGTTTTACAGATGAGTCGGTCTAACATTCCACCCCACTGTGCAGGCGATATATGCTGTCCCCGAGGACAAGCATTTCAAATGTAGGTGCAATCAATATGCCAGGCCCAATGTCCTTGCAAAGCTAGACCAGTACCTGAGCCCGTCAGACTGGAAGCGTCTTTGTGAAATCCAGTTTGGCGGCATTGCGAGGCTCGGGGCCAAAGTTGAGTTCTCCTCCCAGCTAGTCCACTACGTCCTGCAGCGGCAGCTGCGGTCGAAAAAGGAAAAAGAAACGTGGTACATGATCCAGGGGTCCATAGTCCGGTTCTCCATTGCGGAGTTCGCGCTAGTGACCGGACTGAATTGCTCGGCAAACGTGGGGTGGACCGTGGACACTGCGGCGGACAAGGCTGCCTGCTTAGAGTTCTTAGGCAAGGAAAAGATGAGGATGGAGGCCTTCGAGACGGAGTACACAGTGGCGATGAAGTCAGACCGTTCGGCTGCAAGGCGCTTTAAGTTCGCGCTCATATTGCTGGTGGAGGCGGTGCTGTTTGCGAAGGAACCCCGTAACTTTATTCACGGGTGGGTTGTAAACATGGTGTCTGACACCGAGGCGTTCTTGCGTTACCCGTTGGGGCGACTGTGCTACGAATGAACCCACGATTTCCTCTACCGGTGTGTTGAGCGCAAGCTCCAGCACGGGGTCAGCAGCTCTCGGCCGTCGTACTTGTTAGGCGGCTTCCCCCTTGCATTCCAGGTATGGACATAAATCTCACATGACAAATAGTGATTTAAACTGGACACTGCCTCCTGGTAACAGGACACGATTAAATGCAAAGTGTCGACATGTCATCACCTGGTTTATTTTGTTTGTTTGTAGTTGTGGGTGTACGAGGCTCTGCGGCCAGTTGCAAGACAATTTGCTGACACCAGCACAAGCACAAGCACAACCTACCCTCGGTGCCTGAGATATAAGTCGAAAGAGCACAACATGATGTACGATTCTCTTGCCTCCCTCATCCAGCAGTCGAAGGAAGAGTTGGGCATGTTCGACGAGGTGGACGCTGTTCAGACAGTCCTTCTCCCGGATGCCGAGGAGGTCAGGAAGGGGGTTATTGTTGGCGCCATGTACGCGACAGAGAAGCCGGATAAGTTCTTCGACGACCTCGTGCTGGAGTATAAAGCCAAACATGCGCCGAGCACGACGGAAGCATCTGGGTCAGGCACGAAGGGTGAGGGAAGTACGACGGCTGCCCAAGTGGATGTGTCAAGGATTTTGGCAAAGATGGATGATCTGGGGACGAGCTTATTGGCAACGTTTAACGAGAGGATGGAAAGGATTGAGGCAGCGATGCAGGAGCTGAGAAGGGAGGTGAGGGGGAAGAAGGGAGCTGAGAAGGAGGTAAGATGTTCAATTTGTAATTTCAGTATCCCTAACCGTCATGTATAACAATATATGCGTCATGTATAAAAATATAGGCGTCATGGTAACAAACCTTTCCCATAATTGCGTAGGCTGAGGATACTGTTAAGGAAATGGGCCAGAAATCGGGTACTGATGCAGGTGAAGATGAAACCACCAAGACAACTTCTGAGGTAAGTACCCTAACTGAAACCGTGATGTAAATTTTGTGAATGACGGTAACACTAACTCATAATCTGTAGGAGATGGGTAAGAGTAAGGGACCAGTTGATGGGGAGACCCAAACGGAGAAGGATGTTGATCCACAAGAACCCCCCAAAGAACCACCCACCACACAGGTTAGTCATCCTTGTCGTACTGCGATGTGACTATTGATAATGGTGTCGAGTCTAAGTTCCTTCGCATATTTGCGCAGGGTGAGACTGATAGCACAGGGCCAACTGAAATGGTAGGGGCTGCCGGGCTTGAGGCAGTAGCAGCCACTACCAATGTCACAATCGCTGAGGTAAGCCATCTGTCGCCTAGTGTCATGTGAAGATTGTTAGTTGTCATGTCAAAAATCTGTTGTTGTCATGTAGGAGGACCGGGCTAATGAGGATGAGGTGTTAGTTGAGGGGTCTAAGACTGTGGCCAAAGGGCCTGGGGACAAGTCAACCATCTCCGAGCCAGAAGCACCCACGACAAAGACAACCCCTGAGGTAGGACGTGTTAATGAAACTGTCATGTCAAAAACAGTTATGTGTCATGTTATTTTACCCTTGTGTCATGTAATCAACCATAGGAGGCACAGGCACAGGAGGAGGCCGTACTTCCCCTTCAGCGTAAGGGCGGAAGGGTGAGGCGAGCGCCTGCGACGTTAGAGGGCCACGAAGTTACTCAGCCGGTGAAGAAGCCGCGTGTCGACAAGGGGAACAAGGATAAGGAGGTGGTTGAGGACGTGACGAAGGGGCAGAAGAAGCCGCGGGCCGCCAAGGGGAAGAAGGTGATTGTGGGGGTTGACGCCGTGGCCTTGGACCTGATGACCAGGGCTGACGTGGACGCATTCACCGAGTGGATAACCACCGACGACGCCCAAGGGACTGAACCCGCACGTACAATGCTGGGCACCCGCCTTGAGAGGGATTTCTTCGGGGACCTAAAAACGCCAATGAAAGTGGTGGGCTCAGAGGTAAATTTCGGCCACCCGTTCTCCGATAACTTGACATTTTTGTGGTTGACTGAACACGTGTTCATTGTTTGCAGCATATCGACGAAGCATGCGGCATCCTCCGAAAGGAGGTAGCCAGCGAGTCGAAGTACGCATGCGTCGCAGTCGTCGACCCCTACTTCGGGGTCCTGCTGCAGAGACAAACCGGCATGCCCGTCGACGAGGAGTTGGAGTACTACTTCAGCGGTATGTTGCCGGAGAGGTGTCCGAAGCCTTGGGCGAGCGTTGACCGTGTGTTGGCCCCATGGAATCTGAAGGACAACCATTGGGTAACGGTTGAGATCGACCTGGCCGAGTGGACTGTCCGTGTGTATGATCCGGACACTCGTCTCACTCCTGAGCGACAGTTGCCAAGCCTTCTGAAGCCCATCACGCACACCCTTCCCCCGCTGATGGATGGCCACCAAGAGCTGCACGCCAAGCATGCAGGGAAACTGCCCCAGCCGTTCAAGTACAACCGTGTGAAGGGGATCCCTCAGAACAAGCAATCGTAAGTCGTCGTAGTCCATCTTCTGATTTATATTGTAATTAGTGCGCATTAGGTTTGACACATACTTTTTGCGACGCAGAGGAGACTCCGGCCCTACGCTCTCCGTTTCTTGCAGATGCTCGCATAACGCGACCGCGCATTCAAAGGGGTGGATGCCGCCTTTATCGATGCTTACCGCCTAGTCCTATGTGTCGCCATCTACCACCGTGGCTTCTGTCCCAGCCCCGATCCTCAGTAGTCATTGGCTCCGTCCTTTTTTTACAAGAACATTGTTGTTTGTACTGTTGTCTGCAAATGTTGTTGGTGGCTTGAACAGTTATGCTTTCGTAGGATTTAATTTGGTTGACTTTGGTATCGACGGTATGTCGTTTTGGGAAACCTAGGGCTCAGGTTTTAAAACTATGATGTCTTTTTGTTTTTGAAACTATGTAGGTCGTACGATGGTTGACAGTTATATATTTACGTCGTCCACATTTCCACTGAAAATGCACAATTAAAACATGTCATGTCCAAAATATCACCTGCCAAGTTTATATAACTGCATGTCAAGTACAAAATGAAATAGCTGCACCCAGGCCCAACAAGCCTTAATAACAAAACACGGGCGACGTCCATACTTCAATGTAAAAGGGGGAGCGATAACGTTTCCGAATAAGTTAGCCCTGACTACAAACCGCGTGAAATACCTACTGGCTTGTCTTACACAAAATATGTCATGTCAAAATAGCTATCCGTCATGTCTACCCCATTAGCTGTCATGCCAAAATATATACCCATCATGCCAAAATACCACCTTCTTCTTCACTATGTGCGGCGCCTTTTCGGGAACTTCCTTTCCCACTAAGACGGGTACCTAGATGTCTTCGGCCTGCCAGGGCGTACCTTGATAAGTGGGGGGAGGCAAGTCTCCTTGGCGATTGCCTCGGGCACCCTCCAATTCTCTCGCGACGGGACTGGGTAGATCACGTCCTTGTAGCACGCACGCCACGCGTCTACCTTGTACAAGTCGTTGACGAGCGAGTACACATCCATCCCGTGCAATTGGGATGCTGCCATTGCGTGCGCGCATGGGTACTGGTCGACGTTGAAGCGTCTACAGCTGCACAAACGTCCTGTTAGGTTTACAAGCCAGGTGGAGGTTCCCTTGCGTACCTCGTACTCATGTGCACTCAGCTGTCTGACGACCATGGAAAGGGACTGCACGAAGTTTGCTCTGATGGCGTTACCAACCCAGTCGCTCACGACTTTCCCCTGCTGGCCGCTTGTCTTCCTATGTTTGACGAACCACGTGCCGACGGTCTCAAGGATGACATCTACAAGGGCTGTTAGCGGCAAATCTCTAGGATATTTGAACACCGAGTTCAAGCACTCGGAGTTATTAGTGGTTGTGATGTTGTACCTGTTCCCAGTGTAGAAAGCCCTTGCCCAGTTGCTGAACCCGGCCTCCTTCAGATATTGGCCTGCTCCGGGAACCGTGCACAGAACTCCGCGTACAACACCTGGAACTCATCGTACGTGTAAGCTTTACACATCGTCATGAACTCGTCTTGCAAGCCCCCGCACTTGAACCGGAAACGGACGTTTTGAAATAAGTGATATGTGCATATGTCATGCTTCGCGAAGATGTAGCTATCCCGTATGCCCTTCAGGATGCTCATGTAGCGGTCAGATACCCACACCAGATCAGTCGTGTCTTCAACGACACGCAACATCTGCCTGAAGAAGAACCCCCAAGACCCATCATTCTCGCCGTCAACCATGGCGAAGCCTACGGGGTAAATGTGGTGGTCAGCGTCTTGTGCAGTAGCAAATAGCAAGCACCCTCGAAATTTCCCCTTCAAGAAGCTCCCGTCCACCGATATAACCTGGAGAATAAACATCTTGATGAGTTAGAGGTGTCATGTCTAGGCAAACAGACGTCATGTGATATTCGTATGGGCGTCATGTTTCTAGTAAATGAGCGTCATGTTCAATGTAAGGAAGGACTTACCTTTCGTAGGTGGGGGATAGCCCTCCGCTACGCTCCAAGACTCACAAACGCATACTTGAATCACCCCTCCGCGTCGCGTTCTATCCTCGTGTACGTCCCAGGGTTGGCCTGCTCCAGCATGTACATGTACGAGTACATGCTCCGATAGCTTTCCTCGTCCGTTCCGTACACTTTGTCCCTCGCACTCAACTTGGCTCGGCGCGCCTTCCAGTAGCTGCATGTGACCCCCATCTGCGACTTCATCATCCTCTGCACTTGATCGGGATCGAGGGGCTTCTTTGACCGTCCGAAACTGAACATGCCCATTCACACACATGTGTCCAGTTAAGTTAGTTGTGTGTCCAGTTAAGACAGTTGTGTGTCCAGTGACTATTTCTGTGTGTCCAGTTACAATAGTTGTAAGTCCAGTTAAGAAAGTTCCGTGTCCAGTGAATAAAGTTGTGTGTCCAGTGAATGCAATTGTGTGTCCAGTGTGTATATCTATATGTCCAGTGGAATTTAGGCAAGAGTCCAGTTAAGTTTTACGTATTGGGGCACATACCTTTCGACAATGCGCCGGCCCAGCTGCGTGTATGACGCACTGCGTTTTTGGCTGACCGCCTCGTTCAGCGAGCACGTGTGCTCGTCCACAAGCTTTCGGATCTTCCATAACCCCGTTCCCCTGTAAGTCGAAGCCCGACATGACCACTTGCAGTTGCGAGCAGTGCACCCTACAACATACAAGGTCTTCGTTGACTTCTTCACCTTCGTCGTGAAGCAGCGAGTCAGACCCGCCCACGCTACGAGTTCCTGCACATCCTCCTTCCTCCGAAACGTTTGTCCCTCCCGGAGCTTAATACCACACTGGCTGGTATCCAATGGGTTCCCCGCCACCATTGGTTCACTTTCAGCAGACTTCGGAGAAGTGATCGACTTCCATTTTCGTCTTTCGTATGCTTCCTCGACTTCCCTCACCGCTCGCTCCGCCTCATAATCCCATGACCAAGACTTCGTCGGACCAGAACTACCGTGTTCAACTTTAACCACTTTTGGGATTGCATCATCCTCGTCGGAGGAGCTACCAAGGTCAATGGCTCCATCTTCCATGTCACTGCTGACATATATGATCTGCTTCCCTTTATTCACTGCGTCGGCATTCTTTTCCCTCTTCGCAAACTCCAACTCCAACTCCTCACTTATCCCTAACTAGTCAGAAGTCTCTTTTAACTGGACATCTGTTTGTGTTAACTGGACATCTGATGATTCCAACTGGACATACGTTTGGTTTACCTCGACAATTTTTTCTCCCAAATCTCCGTCTTCTCCGTCAAGCCCCACGGGGAGATCTGTATTTGGGTGATCTTCTTGGGTCACGGGTGGACCAGTTAACGGCACAACAACATCCTCCAAGCCTGCAGGAGACAAACCACCACCGTCTGAGTCATCCGTTGTCGATCCTTGTGCTTCGGGCACGTCTCCACCAACCTTGCGTCGCAGGGAGACATTGAGGTCGATAGGCCAATTTCGTTCTCCAGACAGCCCGTTTACAAACTTGTAGGCCTCCAAGTCTTCGTCATCCCCGATAGCAAATGGCTTGGACCCTTCCTTCTTTGGCTTTACATATGTGAGCTCCACATCATTCCTCCTCCCATCGACATTAAACTTGTCCATCACCTGTTTCTTCAGCTTTACGTAGTCAATCCTTTCGTCCACCACCATGGCTTTCTGGCTCCTTGTTCCCGTGAAGACCCAAGTGCCGCCTTCACACGCCCACCATCCTCCAAACAATACAGTGATACAAACTGATGATTTTTCCCCTGTTGCATTTCATAGGTAGACAGAAATTAATTTGTATCGACGGTATTTACATATGAACAACACTTACCAAACATAGAGAGAACACTTACCCATTTATGTCCGATCAGAGGACTGTCCAGTAAATTCCAACACGTGTCCAGTTGGTACGATAAAACCGTCCAGTGAAAAGTGGCTTCGTACAAGTAAACCGTTAACTGAACCCAGGCCCACTTGCTTCTTCTTCAATGGATTCTCTCTCTTTCTTCAGATTTTGTGAATAAAAGTGACGCCCAGAATTTCTCTTATCTCTTTATATAGACCACACATCATTTGACACCTACCCTATTTCTTCTAATCAAACGCCGGCCATTCCCCTTCTTCAAGTTCCATTTCCCCTGCAATTCATTAATGGGAGCTAATGATTTCCCTCAGACATTCTTCAAAGCTTATATACCCTCCCCCTCCTCCCTCCCTTTTACCTTTTTTTTTTGGCGCCATCCCTGGGCGGGAACAATTGCCTCCCTCCGATTTACTGTACCCAGCTGCTCCATCTCTCTCCCTCTCTCTACCTGTCTTTTCAATATTGATCAGGATTTTCACCCTCTCTCTCTCTCACACAGACTCTCTCTCTCTCTCTCTCTCTCTCTCTCTCTCTCTCTCTCTCCCTCTCTCAATTGTCCAGCTGTCATACTCACACTGTCCAGTCCCCCCCCCCCCCCACTTACCTGCTACCGGTTGAGCCAAAAATCCGGATATCCGGATTTTAGCAAATTTTTTCCGGATGGGGTTATGTGTGCAAGGGTTTCCCCGAAATGGGTTATTTTAGCAAATTTGCCTTTTGAGGGAATTAAAGGAAGTTAACTATTTTTGTTCACATAATAAGATAGTGGATTTGTGCAAAAATTTTTAAATAATGGGTGATTATGTACATGCAATATTTGACAAATAATGAGATTTATTTTTTATAAAATATGAAAAATATGTAACGGATCTTTTGTGTAATGTCAAAAATAATAGTTGATTTTCTTCAAAAAAATTTTTGGAAAGAATGGGTATTTTTTGCTACAAGTTTGGCAATAATGTGTGATCTTATTAATTTTAAAAAATAAAGGTGATTTTGTCAATTTTGTTTTGAATTTAGTTAAATGATAAGTAGTTTTGTTTAATGTTAAAAGTAAATGGGCATATTTATGAAAAAATAAAAATAATGGGTGGTTTTATTCATTAAAAAGAAGAAACTATGAGTTTTGGACATGAGCCGGACTTTTGACAAAACTCAGGGGTACCATCCGGACAAAAAAAAAGTGTGGGACACCATCCGTAATTGTCAAAAACTCGGGGGTACCAAACGGAATTTCCCATGTTTTTATCTACGGCTGTATTCAGCGCCATTTCTTGCCGTATCACTTTTCGTATGTAATGACTAATTTGTCCTCCATAGTTTGCATTTGAAATAGTTTATTTTTTTTATTTTTGTGGGTGTATCCGTCTTTTCCTTACTTACCTGTAATACGTGTACAGTACAGCCTTACTCTCACCGCTCCCTTTTCGTTCACTTTCTTCGTCGTCTCTTTGCTTCTCCTCTGTCCATCTTCATTGCCGATTTGTCGCCTTTGAAATCGTAGCCGCCGCTACATGCCGCCTTTGCTCTCTGCTCTTCCCCACTGCCCCATCTCTTTCTCCTGCAGTCCCTCTCTTATCCGACACCGGAGGTCAGTTCGATTTCGCGCATTTCGTTTTCTTCCACTGATTGGCTTTTGTTTACTCGAAATTGAAGTTATTGTTTACCCCCATTGATGTTAGACTTTAACCCTAATTTCTTGTTCTTCGTTTTGATTTTGTTGTAGTTGTTTCATGATTTGAATTTCGTTTTTATATGAAATTCCATGTTCTTCATTGCTTCAGGCCACAATCTCTCTCTTAATTTCAAATTGGACAGTATGGTTGTGGCTTGATTCCAACGTCTCATGTGAGCTTCTTCTACAACCATATAAACTCCAATTTCCTACTCCCTGTGCGAATTACTTGCTTAAAATTTGGGGACTTTGCTCCTTGTGGTTATGATTAGAGGTTCGACAAAATTGGGGTTTAGATATTGCAACTTGATGGTTGTTTACTTTTATGCCTTCAAGGTGTTCGTAGAAATGTTTAAGAGAGATTTTGGGTTGATTGGGTAGACATAGGTTTACATTTTTAGTGGTTGATGTGTGTTTCAAATTATCCAGAGATTTTATTAAGGTTTTTAGTGTGTTTCTTCGTTGTCTTTCAACTTAATTTCTAATTTGTTGTTAAAATTTACCTATTGGCATTCCTTTCTTGTTTGTTCTTATTCTTTATAGATTTTGTTTCTTCAACGAACTTTAGTTCAATGTTGTTGCCCTATTGCTTGTTGTTCTTTTGAGCTCCATCTTGTTCAGTTCTTTATTATCTCCTTTTGTTGTTTTTGCTATCAATTGTTACAGGACTCGGTGGATAACACCACTTGAGACGACTGCCCGTTCTCCATCTTTACCTATTTCGTCCCACTCTCATTCTTCCACCACCTACTTCTCGAAGTCACCGCTTCAGCAACTTCAGCGCCTCTCCAAGGTTTGTGGCCTGCCTAATTTCCTGTCGCCTTTGGGTTTTGTCTACATTTTTTTTCTTCCAATTTTTTACTTCTAAAATTCGTTCGTCATAGTTTCGAATTTCAGACCCAATTTGCTAGCATCTGGAGATCGGGAAGCATGGTTGGGGCTCAACTCCGACATCTCAGGTGAACATCTTCCACCATCTCTTGTGGAGTAAGTTATTCTCTGTCCATATCCTAATAGATACTTTCACATGATTCTTTGCCCATACCCTTGTTTGAATGAGAGGCTTCCATTCTCCCTATAAATAGAGGCCTCTGTTTTTTGATAGCCCACACTCACAAGTCACACCTTCTGCTCTCAAGCAATCCAGAATCCAGATCTTTCTGGAAGTGTTGATATTTTAGCAGTTGCTTGTAGTTGTATCCATGGCTCTTCAATCTACAGATCTACTTCCCTCTGCTTTCTCCATCCCCAAAGAGGTGCATTCCCTTGAATTTTACTATTTTTTCTTGCTTGTTTGTTGAATCTAAAGTTTGAGATTTTAAATTTCAATATCAATTTTTTTAATGTAAATGAAGGGAAAAACAAATGCATGCTTCAAGGAATCAAACGGGTGTCTCTCCTGACGATCTAGGTGAAGTTTATGTGAGGGAGATGGTTAAGAAATTGATGACCAATACTGTCAAAGCTGGCGAAAGTGAGCTCCCGGGCATTCTTGATAAAGGCATTGAACTTGAAACAAGCTCCATATTCATTGATACAAGTACTCAACGGGTGAGTAACATAACAATTATTATTTTTTCTTATACTTTACTTTTTCATATTGGTTTGTTCCTTTTGCTTGATCCTTTATAAATCTGACAGGGGCATTAAGGAACAAGAAGTACTTCAGCAGTAATAGTGAAAGACAATGGAGAAGTGAGCTTTTATGAGCGTTATCTTGATCAAAATTCATGGAAAGAAGACTCTTTAAGGTACAAGATCTGCGAGGAGTTTGATGACCAATAACCCTTTGGATTGGTTTTGGCTTCGGAAATTATGATATATGCTCACAGAATAACACCATAGACCGGAGTTTTTAATTTGACTGCAGGCATCATCCTGAAAGTAATGAAATAAGTATCAAGTTATCAACTCCTGTTGATACTTATACATCCAGTCTCCTCCTAATTGGCTCTCGTTATTGGGGCTTTGTAGTTTTTACACTGAACATCTGATCAAAATGGATGAGGCATGTATATTACTTGTTTATTTTTCACATAGGAATGAATAGCTCTTGCGTAGTCAAATAAAGAATATTAAGCGCCATATTTTCTTATTTTATCTATTTTTTTGTTGTTACTTTATTTGAAAAAAAACATACACATGTACTCTGCAAAGTTTATTTCTTGTAACTTTTTTTTATCAAGAAAAATGTTTTATAATTGAAAACATTTCAAAATCCTCAGGTCATTTGTAAACTTTTAATCTTTATACCCAAATTTCCCGGATCTTGAAAAGGAAGAGCTTTTGTGCATAGAGCTATCTTTTTCCCCATTAATTGTGTGAATAAGGCATGCTGATGTGTCTCCTTGATACTTAAAAGTACATGCATTCAATTTCAATCAACTGTTTTATTATTAAGCACTTTCACATCTTTTATTTTTCTTATTAAGCTTTTCACATCTTTTACTGTCTCCTTGATACTTTAAAGTGGGGCTTAGTTTTCTTAAAATCTTGGGCTTATTAAGCATTTTCACATCTTTTAGTTATTTTGTAATTTATGTTGATTTTTTAAAAAGTGGGGCTTATGTTGAATACAAATTACTTTACGTTTATTTCTGAAAAAGTGAAGTACTAGAGATTGGAATTTTTGTCTTATGGGTGTACTCACATTTGGTGTCCACATGTCAGCCAGAATCCGTTGCTTCCTCCATTTGAAGATACAGAAAACGTAACTTAGCAGAAGGTCTTTGCAGGTGATTATTATTCTTTAGAACTTCTCATCATTGTCAATGGTTGATACTTGATATGTTGATATCTAAGAGAAAGGCTTGGATTAAATCCTGAGTGAAAAATTTTCCATTTGGTGTTGGTTGTGCAGAGATATTCTTCGAGGGAATCCAGAAGTGAAGTGGGAAAGCATAAAGGGTCTAGAGACTGGCAATCGACTCCTCAAGGAAGATGTGGTGATGCCTGTACAATATCCAAAGTAAGTTCTTTATTGCCCCTTTCTTATTATGAGTTGAAGTTGACAAGGGTACTGATATATGTAACAATCAAGGGACTAATGCTTTAATGCTGAAGATAATTGCTTGTTTAATTGTTATTTGTTTCTTTTGATTGTGTTCCAAAAATAATGCTGGTAAAGATTAAAAAGTCGTTGAGAAATTGTCACTTTTTGTTCCAAAGGCATGTTTATTCCATTTGGAAACAGTTATTGAATAGTGTAGATATTTTTAGAAAACCTTGTTGCGTGCTGGATGATCAGTTTCTTTCAAAAAAATTGTGCAGAATTAAGGAGTGTGATTAAAAGGCCAAAATCACCCACTAAGTGGGTCTGCTACATGGATTTTATGCAGTGGCTACCATGTAGATGTGGCACATAACCTGTTAATTTCTTGGATCTTACTCTGATTGCTTAGATGTTGAAGGAGGGTATTACCTCAAGAGGGAGGATTCTATGGATATGACTGTTTCGTCTCTGCTCTTTTGGAAACTGTGAATTTTGGAGGATTTGTTCACCTTAACAGAAAGTCGCAAAAGAGGACATGTATCTCTAAAGAATCGTGAACTGCAGTACCCTCATTATTATCTCTGATCCTCTGGCAAAAATAAACAACTCAAGGACCCATTTGTGTTCCTGAAATTAAAGTTCTTGATATATTTGACTAAATTCGTATTTTTATAGAACAATGTGAACTTATGGAGATTAAACTGAACATCTATCTTGCGTATTCTGACATGTAGTTGTTCTTGCAATACATCTAGGTACTTCACTGGTCTACTGTCACCCTGGAAAGGCATTCTTTTATTTGGCCCTCCTGGAACAGGGAAGGTCTGTGGCATTTAATTTCACAATAGAATGTGAATTGTTCATTTCAAATTTGGAATACCTGTTTCATTTGCTATTTTTGCACTGAGAATTAGTTTTTGGGTCATACATACCTGATCTATCGCAATAGTTGTTCAGCTTTTCTCATTTGCATTTGATATGAAGTTTATATGTTTCAGAACCACCAAAACCATTGTGTACAGCTGAAATCTTACAACTGAATTACAACAAGTTAGTTCTGTAAAGCTGTAATTTTATAGCTGAAAGTTTGAACTTAAAGGTTTACATATCATTTGCAGTAAATTAGTTCTGTAAAGCTGAAATTTTACAGCTGAAAGATTGAACTTGAAAGTTTACTGCTGAAATGCAATGAATTCGTTTACAAGTATTTTACACCCTTCCGTGGAGTTTTTTTTAAGAGAGATTTTTAGGGTCTTCGTTGGAATTTAGAATGCAAACTCAAAACCCCATTCTGAAGGATTGTCAACCTCAAGGTCGTGGCCAGTGGCCATCATTACTCTACATTACAAGTAGTAATCTCTTTCAAACACGCCACAAGTATATAAATTGATAATCCCTTTCTTTTGAGGCATAAGGTCATGTTCTCTAGGAGACACCTGGGATTTTTTCACGCTTTGGATTATGACTCAAATTAAATCCCATCCTTTCCCCAATGAAAGAATGAATGAAATGAAGATGCTTAATAAGGATAAAATAAAAAAGGAAGACATGTTGCTCTCCATCAAGAGCAACTAAACAACAACAACAACAACCCAGTCTATCCCGCGATAAAGCAGGGTCTGGGGGGTCAGGATGTACGCACTCTTTCCCCGAACAAGTCAAGAGCAACTAAACAAAAGTATTTATTTAAGAATTTAGGTGAGTAATATTTATATTGATTAGCAAGTTCTATGGCTTACAAATTAAACTGATGCATACCTTCTTTGATTCAACAAGAAATTAAGTTGACCTAATTCATTTAAAGATTCATTGGTTAGGTTGTAAACGCTTTCTGAAATTGAATTCTTATAGCTTACAAATTATTGTTATTTGTGTAAAAAGGCTAGAGGTTTTTTAATCCATTTGGATGTTGTAGTTCTCTGATCCATATAGTCAGTACTTAGTTGTTGTTTTGCCTATATCAGTAGATATGTAATGAAATTATAGTTCGTCTTTGGCAATCTTCACTTATTTTATTTTCTGGCATTATGTATGAATCAAGCATTTCTAAAGAGAATCTTCTAAGATAGGCATCTATTTTACAAACATTACTCAAAGTTTGGAAGAAACTGATTGACTTTTGATACTATTGTAAGCATATTCAGACATTAGAAAGCAGTCTACTCGTCTAACTTCTAGAATCACACCCAACGGATAATCATTGGGAAAGATAAAATCATTGACTGATAAGAGAAAGTGACACCCAACGGATAAACTACCAGCTGCATTGAGAGCTAAGTAAGAGAAAGTGCAGCAACAGGCATTAGGTGCTTAATATTAACATGTTTCAAACAGTCTCAACTAAAAATGGCAAGGTCTTTAATCTTTTAGGATTTTTCAGGTGCTTAAATATCTGCTTTACAGATTTTAGGATCTTGTGATTCTGTGTGTAGCAATTGTTGTTCACCTATTGCCTTCTGTTGAGACATGAATTTGATCCTATGGCACTTAAATTTTCCATTTTCTAAGGCAGGATTGGTTAAGGTTAGGGGCTTCTATCCTTTGAATTTAAGCATGGTCAATGTTTTCCTTGGTGGCATAGAAGCAGAATGCTTTTCTGTTGAGAACCATTGAGGCAAAGCTCTTAAGTTTGAGCTCTTGCTCTTTTGGCTTTCGAAGGAAGTTAAGTGTTGTAAACAAGCCTATATGGTTTCATTTGTATTGCTTTCTAAAGTTTAAATGCATGTATTTCATTTCTCCCTTGCTGATTATCTGCCTTATTGTTGAAGATACCACCATCTTTTTATAGTGCTTAGCATTTCACTCAAGTGATGTTTGATTAATACTCGGGTAGTTTTTAAAAGGAACGCGATTTGATGTTACTCGATGAAGGTTTCACATTTAGCTGAGAGCAACATCAATACATCCATTTACTTATTTATTTATTTATTTATTTATTTTGGCTAATCCAACTGGAGAAACCCTGGAATTTACCATTCACTGAATTGAGATATATTTTCAAATCGGTGATGCCTAGCTTATAGTATTACTATGTGACTGATAAGGTAGTTTCAATTTTGTATCCAAAGAAGGCCATGTAATTAATCTTGATGATGGCAATGCATTTTAGAATAAGTTTTTTCCATGATTTTCCAATACCATAATGTCCTTTGTGTAATTAATCTCCACTTCAAATGTTTCAGCAGACTTATAGTCACTGTTTAGACATTTTCCAATACCATAATGTCCTTTGTGTAATTAATCTTTTTGGGTTTTATTGGGTGATCTAATCTATCTAGGAACTGGGTATTCATTTAATTTAACGGGTCTTTGTAAGATTGTGGAAATCTCTTGGAGTTGGCCTTTTTAGTTTTATAGGTACTGTTTGGTGAAATTGAAGCTTTTAATTGGAAATATAAATGAATAATTCTTGATAGATGTTGTATTATAAGGTTAGAATTCCTAATTTATTGTGGATAAGTAGATTGTTAATCTTATGAAACGTATGTTACGTATCTCAATCGGATTTTTGGGGTTTGATTGTTTTCAGGAGATGATGATTTTTACGGTTTTACCCCATGGGAGTTGAATACTTCATGCCTTCTGGCGACTGTGCTGACGACTTCTTCCCTTGAAAGAGGGCTCGGATCAGCGCCCCTTTCGTTCCCTTTAGAGAGAGATTTTTTAGCAGAAGAAGCAAACCTCAATTGATGCCCTCCCTCATGAGTGCTTCTTTGACATCTGTCATCGTTTGCCAGGCAGCCAAGAGAGGAGCTCATGCACCCTTGGTTCAAAGCGCTGGCTCACACTTGTGAGCACCATTCAGGTCAAGGAACTGAGCGCCGACGGATCTGAATCTTAGGATGTGGGGAAGGATGATGGGTTCCTCACCAGGTCCTTGAAAGAGAAGAAGGCCACTGATGTGAGATTGGCTGCTATTTCAGTCGGCACTGGCCCTTATGGTGGCCTTGGGAAATTGTTTATCGCAGGAAGCCACCCTAGCTTGAGGGTTGCTTGAGGGCTGTCTCTAGCTGCTGCTCATCTTTGACGGTCCTCTCCGGCCTTGTGGAATGTCCCATCTGTTGGAGACGAAGGTCTGATCGAAATATCCAAGGCCTGCCACCAATTGGAGAAGCTCGACTTAACTCATTGTCCGATGATCACTGATAAGGCGTTGGTTGCTATTGCACAGGGCTGTCCTGAGTTGACCTCTCTTACAGTCGATTCCTGCCAAAATGTCGGGAATGAGGGTTGCTGGCTATTGGGAAGCTCTGCCCCGACTTGAAGTCGGTATCAATCAAAGATTGCCCTATTGTTGGGGATCAAGAAATTCCAACTCTTCTGTCATAGGTGAAGCTTAAGGATTGAACGTCTCTGATGTGTATCTTCAGGAATTTTAGAGACCTTTAAGCTATAAAGGTGTCTAAAATTCATACTATTTCTTATGGCTTTTGCTGGCAGGACAAACGTAGAGCAACAATAATCAGATGTGGGAAAAGAGGAGAACCAAGAAGTACACAATGATGTTTATGACCTTTAGAATCATGCACAAACATATCATTATTGTCGACTCCTTAACTTAATGGATGTGCAAGTGTCCTCTTTATTAATGATGTTTATGACCTTTAGAATCATGCACAAATATATCATTATTGTCGACTCCTTAACTTAATGGATGTGCAAGTGTCCTCTTTATTGTTTAGGAAAGTATCACCGTGCGAAGCACGGTTCATACCTAGTTATATATATATATATATATATATATATATATATATATATATATATATATATATATATATATATATATATATATATATATATATATATATATATATATATATATATATATATATATATATATATATACAAAATAAAAATGTCAAATGCATATGACATCGTGAGTAGAAAATAGTCCGCCATCCAATAGCTTCTCGTAGTACGAGATTTGGGTGACGTCATCTACATCTCATCCGCCATCCAATAGCGTCTCGTAGGGCGAGAGTTTGAAACTTTGAGTGAATCACCAATCTATTAGGATTCACCGTGTGACAAAGTCGAGCTAAATAGTTCACCACAACATTGATCTATCGAAAGATATGGCAAAAATCCACCGTCTTAATTCCTCAAAGGAATAGAGATGTAGAAGGATGTCAGAGATCAACTATTCTATGACAATCTCCCACACCCTGGCTTTGTCACTTAGCTGTGGTTTTGCAATCCTATGACATTGGCAACTGTCTTTACTGGTCATCAAATGACTTTATTTGGATACTGAGTTGATCAAGTTTTTTGTTTAAAATGTTATAAATTTTGAAAATATGAGTTCTTTGGATAGTTTTGTAATTTAATTCTTAATCGAGAATGTTATTTTGAATTTTCAAAATGTGAGGTTACAAATTGCAACATGAATTTTTTCCTGTACTACAAGTGATTCAAAGAAACAGAGGACAGTAGCATCATCAGCACATTTGGCAAAACGATAGTTGAGGTGGAATTCAGCACAAACTATCGCAAAGCTTATGCGCTTGTCCTTCACACCAACTCACCTGCTCTTAGTCTTGTCTCCTTGAGAAACATTTGTCTCACAATGGGGTCGTTTTCCCACATATCGACACGACATTGTATGTTATTTTGTTTGGCAAGCAATACACTTGGCAATATGGAACACACAGCATCATAATAGACAACAGTAAATTTCAAATAACAAAAGTGGATGCAAGTCTTGTAAATGATCATAATCTCTGACCCATTCAAGGGTTCATACTGAAGCAATTCTAAAGCCGAATGAAAAATACAGAAATCAACGTTCAGACATAATATGATATTCAGTGTTTTCTACTACCTTTTTAGATGATACCGATCTTGTTGGCAACATCCAAAGCATCATAATCCGGTGTCAACCTGACATATGCTTTCTTCGTCCCATCAGGCCTGCATAACAGCGAACAAAGAAGTCAACAACAGCTTGGTAGATTAGGAAGGAGAAGAAAGAGTGATATTTTTCAAGGTTGTTCTTTGTCAGATGGCTAAGGAACTAGAGGAATCAAATCAAATAACAAAGCCATTCCGATTTCATCCCCTTGTCATATGGCAACCAAGATAGTGTAGCTGGTTACTTGGTGCTTATGAGCTTTGCATAGTTCAGTATAAGGAGGCATCTTAAAACAAAATGTACACAACTAATTCCTAAATATGTGTGGAAAATTCTGCAACTAACAGGCAAAAATTCATCTAAACATAGCAAATAGAGAAAAACTTGTGTCAAGTAATATATTCGACAGAGCTTATATGAATGAGATAACAGCTAAACAGTAACAAGTTAATATAAGTGAATCAATGTAAGAAACGTTTATATCACCTGATCAAGGTATTCACTTTCTTGGCCTGGATGTCATACATCTTCTTGACAGCAGCCTTAATCTTCTTCTTGTCAGAACGAATGTCAACGATAAAAACTAGAGTGTTGTTGTCTTCAATTTTTTTCATCGCAGACTCGGTGGTAAGTGGATACTTCAAGATCTGGTACTGGTCAAGCTTGTTCCTTGGAGTTGCACTGATGCGGGGGTATTTGGGGTTCCTTGCCTTGCTCAAGGTCTTGGGGCGATGAAATGTCACTGAAGTTCGGATCTTCTTGGTCTTCTTCTTCAAGGTTGCTGCCCCTGATTTCACAGCTTTTGCGGCCTTAAGTGCCTGCGCCTTGGGGTCGGCCTTCTTTGACACATCACCTGCAACCATAACATTCATCCACATGACAAAAATGCAACGAAAATAGTAATTCACAATTGGCGTGCAAGCATCCATCCTAATGTTTATACAATTTATACGTGTTAGTAGAAACAGACCACAAACAACGTGGACATGGTTTCAATATCTAAAAATTTGATTAGAAATCATATATGCTTGCAGAACAAAGGACTTCACCTCACTTTGTTATCTACACAGATAAATACAAGAAATGAATCAAGCATCCGGCAATTTCATCACAAAGTTCAACAACTCATACACAAATATTCCAGAAAGCCACAAGAGGTACTAGCAACGAGTTAACAGCAACAACTGCTCAGAGCATCTGAGCTTTATTCATATTTTCCAATTTCTATCTAATCACATGAAACTACGACGCCAAATCAAAATGCGCCTCAAGGAGACCAAGTGCATAAGATGAATCGCATAAAACGCCAATGGAGAGAGATTGAGGGAGGTACCTTTAGGAGCCATTGTTGCTCGTCCCTACCAGACCTGTGAAAAATATAAACCAAATTACCGCGGAAATCAGTAAAAGCAACGAGTGCCAATTGCATCCAGATCATACAAATCAAAGAACAAAATCGGAGGATGACGCTGAATAAGAGTTTGATATTGCAGATGGAAGGTCCGGGGAAGGGAGAGGGAGTACCTGAGTGAGAGGCAGCGAGGGGAACGGCCAGTTAGGGTTTATGACGCCGAGGCCGAAGGGTTGAAGAGAGAGATATATTGGGGTATTGGGAATGAGCTGAATTGGGCCGTGTTTTGTTTTTTGGGCTATTTGAGTTATTGAGCTTTCAACTGGTCTTCCTAACAAAAACATAACCCAAATTTCTCAAATTTACAAGGGTAAACGGCAGGAGACCACCCATAAAATATACCATATTACCTAGGGGTGGGCACAAATCTCGCAAATCCCGATCCCGTCCCGGTCCCGTCCCGATTCCGTCCCGATCCCGGTGGGATTTAGGACAAAATAGCGAATCCCGTCCCGCAAAAATTATGCGGGACGAAACGCGGGACGATCCCGGTGGGATCCCGCAAATCCCGTCCCGTCCCGCATATTATAATAATAATAATAATATTTTTTATAATATTATAGAATAATAATAATAATATATTATTAGTATTATTATTTTGAGAAAATATTATAATTATAATTATAATCATAATCTTCCATTTATAATAATAATAATAATATTATTATTATTATTTGAGCAAATATTATTTATAATTATAATAATAATTTTCAATTTATAATAATAATTGATTATAATAATATTATTATTATATAATATTATATTATAATATAATTTGATAATAATATTACTTTATAATAAAATTATTATTATTATTATTATAATATTATTATTATATCATATTATGTTTTTTTCTTGTAAAGTATAATTATTTTATAATAATAACAATAAAAATAAATAATAATAATATTATTATTTTATTTTTTTAATTATAATTTGGCATTATTATTATTATTATTATTATTATTATTATTATTATTATTATTATTATTATTATTATTATTATTATTATTATTATTATACCCATTTAGAGCTACAAGAGGCAAATAGCTAAATACGGTATTCTACCCAACTATCAATCGATAATGAGACAGTATTTGGTGAATCTCGTCTCAATCCCTTTCTGTCCCGATCTAGTAAGATAATGTAGCCAAATATGTTGAACATTATAATTAATTATACAATCATTGTATGAAATAATAATAGTATTATAATATTAATATTAATAATAATATTATTATTATTATTGAATAATATAGTTGAGAAGAATATTGTATTTAACATATTATACAAATTAATTAATTATGAAAGCATTTTTCGCTTTGCAAATTTATATAATATTTTATTATTTTTATTTGCGGGACAAGGCCCGTCCCGTCCAGACACCATCCCGTCCCGAAAAAAAAGTGTCAATCCCGTCCCGATCCCGTCCCGTAAAAATTTCGCGGGACGAGTCCCGTCCCGGCTCAATCCCGTCCCGTGCCCACCCCTAATATTACCCAAAACCAGGGGCGGAGGCAGGGGGCATGCGGTGGCTCGAGCCCCCCGGAAAAATTAAAAAAAAAATTAAATATATATATATATGTGTATAGATAGTAAAAGAGGTGATAGTTAGACAAAACTATACTGTAGCGCAATTGGTAGGAGCTTTGTCAGGGGAGACTGATGGTCTTGAGTTCGATTCTCCCTATTACCACCCCATTATTCAATTTTTTTAGTAGTTACTAGGACTGTTTTTTTAGTAGTTACTAGGACTGCTGAGTTTTTCTTTGTCAATTGAGGCTAGATTTGTAGTTACTAGGACTATTTTTAGCCGTTTGATCATTAGCTGATGAGTGTCTCAGTTTTGTTTTTAAAAACAAATTGCGGTGATTGTTGCAGTTATTATGGACATTTGAGAAGGAAGGCACGAAGTTGGAATGACGATGGTGGTGTAAGCCATCCCCTGATAGCAAGAAGACCACAGCAAAGGTCTTGGACTTTCTCATGGATGCCAATATATAGTGTAATTCTCCTAATATGTAAGCTTTTTCTACACATTTGTCTCTGTCTATTGTTTTCTTCGAACTGATTATTCTCCTAATATTAGCACTCATTATTCAATTTTTTTAACCTCCAGGAAACCCTCTGTTGGTCCCTTTTTTTTTGTTTTTCATTTCCCCTTTCATGAACTCGTTAAAAAAATTTTAAGCCCCCCCTTGGTTGAGCCCTGGCTCCGCCCCTGCCCAAAACTACCCCTTATATACCTACTTACTGAAAACCACCCTTTACATTAAATCCGTTAGCAAATAGCCACCCATTTGAGGTTTTCCTAACAACACAGTTAAATATGTAGAATTACTCTATATTTTAATATTTTTAATAATGTAAATAAGTAGGAAAAAAAAAAGAATTGCATCAATTAAAGTTTAGGAATTTAAAAGAAGAAAAAAGGAAAAGGGTTACCGCTACTGCCTAATTTTTTTTTTATTGTTCATCTTCTTCATAGATTCAACATCTGCTTCTCTTTCTGCTCCAATTGATGTGCACTGTAAAAGGTTTTAGCAAATTGAGCCTCGTCTAGATCTAGATCTACAATGGTTTTAGTAAATTGAGCCTCGTCTAGATCTAGATCTACAGTGAACCCAAGACTCAAATGCAAAACCCTAACTGAATCAATTTGTGTGAAATTGTGTTTTTTCGTGTATTTCAACATCCAATTGTGTAATTTGTGTATTCCAACCTCCAATTTCTGGATTTTCAAAGAGGATGACATAGATGATAGATCTATCCATGGCTACGAGACTGCGACGGAGGAGGCAGAGCCGCGGAGGGCTATCATGATGGGTAGGAGATGGTGCCAGTGGCTACGAATGAGAGTCAGAAGACGGTGGTCGACGATTGCGAATGAGGAGAGACGTTGGAAGGTGCTGGTGGCGGTGCATGAGGACAAGTGGTGGTTGCAGCTGCTGCTGCTCGTCGACAATTGCTGGCGGTGGCGACCAAGAAGTGTGATGAAGTACAACCCAATTTCATTTTAATTTTAGTTAACTTATTAATTAAAACGAGTGGTAAAATTGTACTTTCATATACTTAACTGAATTTTGGACGGAAAATTAATAAGGGTGATCGATTGCTAACGAACCTGATATAAAGGGTGGTTTTCGGTAAATAGGTATATAAGGGGTGGTTTCAGGCAATATGGTATATTTTAGGGGTGGTTTTCTGCAGTTTACCCAATTTACAATCATCATCTTTAACCACGAGAAGCTCATTACTAGGTCTTTCTAATCTAGAGGTGGACACAAATCCCACAAATCCCGTCCCGTCGTGATCTCGGTGGAATTTAGGAGAAAAAATTTCAATCTCATTCCACTAAAAATACGTGGGACGGGACGGGGGATGACCTCAATCTTGTCCTGTCTCATCCCATGCTCACTCCTATTCTAATCTATACCAACAAGGGAAGGGTGTGGCCCGATGCAAAAGTTGAGCAAGCAAACGATATCTTTGTCGGCGATTTGTTGAAATTCAACTCTTAGCGCCATAGCTTTTAGTCTCGCTGGGAAGAGAGTGAGGTTGTAAAGAAGGACGGAACCAACCCTCGAGCGGATGAGAGAGGGAGAATATGTAGAATTATGCTTGGTGCAAATCGTGCCTTTTCCATTAGAAGAGATGTGTACTTATACAAGAGAATTAGGGTAAACAAGGAAAAATCTATCCTAAAATACAAGATGTGATACTTGATATACAAGATAAAATCAAATCAATAACTGAAAGATATGATATCTCAATACTCCCCCTCAAGTCGGAGCATAAAGATCCCGAATGCCCAACTTGCGAAGAAGAGCGTGGAACTGCGACTCCCCGAGCGCTTTTGTAAGAATGTCTGCTAATTGAAGAGTTGAGTGAACATGGGCAATGACTATAGTGTCGGCTCGGACATGATCCCGAATAAGGTGACAATCAACCTCTATATGCTTCCTGCGTTCGTGAAAGACTGGGTTGGAGGCGATGTGGAGCTTAACCTAATTGTCACACTATAGGCACATCGGTTGTCGATGAAATATGCCTAAGGATGCGAAAAACGACTTGAGCAAGACTAGCTCACAAGTGGTGGTGGCCATAGCACGATACTCGGCCTCAGCGGAAGACCAAGAGACAACAGATTGCTTCTTAGTCTTCCACGAGATAGTAGATTCGCCGATCATGATGAAGAAACCAGTGAGAGACCGACGAGTGAGAGGGCATGTAGCATAGTCGGAATCACAATATGCATTGAGCCAGAGGTCACTGGATAGCAAACAACCCGCAAAGTAGCCTGCCAGTGATTGGTTGTAGGAGACGCCATAAACTGAGAGAGAATATGAACGGAGTAGCTTAGTTCAGGTCTAGTAACGGTGATGTAGATGAGGCGACCAACCAATCTGCGATATTGTTCCGGATCAGCGCACGGAGGACTTGTGTCTAGGGGGAGCTTGTGGTGCTGCTCGATGGGAAACGCAACAAGCTTGGATCCCAAGAGACCGATTCCAACCAATATGTCCAATGCATATTTGCGTTGGGATAGAAATATACCATCAGATGAGCGAGTGATTTCGATCCCAAGGAAATACTTCAGAGGACCAAGATCCTTCACATGAAAGCGGGTGTGCATAAATGCCTTGAAACAGACAATAGCAGTGGAGTCATTCCCAGCGATAATAAGATCATCAACGTAGATTAGCACATGAATGACAACACCAGACCGCATATAAGAAAATAAGGAGTAGTCGACATAGGATTGACGGAATCCGAAATATTTCAGAGCAGAGGCCAGTTCGAAGAACCAGTTGCGAGGAGCTTGACGAATGACATACAACGACTTGCAGAGGTGACAGACCTTTAAAGAATCTGGAACAGAGAACTCGGGAGACATGGTCATATAAACATCCTCATGTAAGTCACCGTGGAGGAAGGCGTTGTGAACATTCATCTGATGGAGCTCCAAACCACGAATAGCGGCCACTGCAAGGAACACTTTAACATAAACCATCTTAGCTACCGGAGCAAAGGTTTCAGAATAATCAATACCTTCAATCTGTCGGTTCCCAAGAACAACCAAGCGCGCCTTATAACGTTCGATACTCCCATCCGCCTTATACTTTATTCGTAAGACCCACTTACACCCAATAGGGATCTTGCCGGCAGGTAAATCCACGATGCAAAGCATCGATCTCAAGGTGCATAGCATCTCGCCAGTGCTGATGGCGAACAACCTTTCGGAAGGTAGTAGGTTCTGGGTTGGCGGTGACAGCGGCTAGATAACTGCAATGAGACTCGGATAGGTTGTCATAGCCCCAAAACTTAGCCAAAGAATAGACCGTACCTGATGAGGAGCGTGGAGAGGGATCCGACGGGATCAGGTGGTGCTAGCGGACTATGGTGCAGACGAAATCGTGAAGGCAAGTGCTAGGCTGGAGGTTTCGACCACTACGATGAGGCGGAGGAGGTGGAGGAGGCGGAGGTGGACTCCCCCCGAGGTCCGTAGTGGAAGGAGTGGCAAGCTCATTGTCGTCGTGAGACAAAGAGGAAAGAAGACTTGAAGGAGGTTGTGTAACGGGAGCCGACTGTTTAGAGGAGGCGGCATAAGGGAAGATGCGTTCGTGGAAGGAGACGTCACGAGATGTAAACAGAACATGTTTTTCCAAATTATATAGGTGCCAACCCTTTTAACCGAAGGGATACCCGAGAAACAGGCACCTGTGACCGCGGGCGGCAAACTTGTCGGTGCTACGAGGAATTTGGGCCGAGAAGCAAAGACAGCCAAAGACTCGGGGAGGAGAGTAATCTGGAGGCTTTTGAAAGAGAAGTCGTATGGAGTTTTGCCGTGAAGGACAAGTGTCGGGGTGTGATTAATAAGATAGCAAGTGGTGAGCACACATTCCCCCCAAAATTTGAGGGGAAGCGAGGCTTGAAACATGAGGGCTCGGGAGACACTAAGGATATGACGGTACTTTCGCTCAACTCGGCCATTTTGTTGAGGGGTGCTAACACAAGAAGATTCACATAGGATACCCAAGGCTCGGAAGTATGATTTGAGAGCAATAAACTCGGAGCCATTATCATTGCAAAAGCATTTGATTGACTTTTGAAATTGTGCTTGTATCATAGAACAAAAATTGTGAACCAAAGTTGCAACTTCATATTTGTGAATCATAAGTTAAACCCAAGTGGTACGGGAATAATCATCAACCAAAGTTAAGAAATAGGAAGCACCACACATAGACGGAGTACAGTAAGGACCCCAAATGCCGCAATGAATCAAATCAAAACAAGCAGTAGCACGAGAAGTACTGATAGGGAATGAAAGACGAATTTGTTTGGCCCTAGGAGAAATGTTACATGGGTCAATTTTATTGGAACTATTTGTGGAAACGCAAGGACTAGAGAACGGCGAAACCAACAGACGAGACGGATGCCCAAGGCGTCGATGCCACAAGGTGGAAGTGGTGATGGCAAGAACATGACACAACATATGTGAAGGGGAAGGAGGTGGAGTGAGCCATCGCAGCCAAGATACCCTATCTCGAAGTTCACCCACTCCAATCAGCATTCTCGAAGTGCGGTCTTGTAACACGAAAAGCTTGTCAGAAGAGATAACAAGGCACGAGAGCTCAACAGACAAACAAGCGAAAGACGATAAGTGGCAATCAAGCCCTTGAACAAGTAACACATTAGAGAGAGTAACACCAGGGAATATGGCGAGGCTACCGGCTCTAGTAGCAGTGGATATTGAAGCATTCAGAAGCTTGATGTGGCAAGGCAGAACATCAGTAATATCATGAAGTAAGCGGTGATCGCCTGTCATATGAGAAGAGATGTCGGAGTCAAGGATCCAAGGGATAGAAATAATACCTGACATTCGATCATGAGAGGACTTGGTATAGAAGTCCTTGAATTTCTCAAACAACATGGCCCAATCGGTCTCAGAGACGACGGGGTCGAAATCATCACGGTCGGCTGCAGTCAGGTGTTGAGAGCCCGAGGAGGAGGCTAAACTGGCGATGATAGTGTGCATCGCATAGCCGTGAGTCGGACCCTTGGAAGACTGGGAAGCGGGGCTGTAGTCTCGCGACCACGACCGGGAGGAGCGCCAGTGGTAGGGTCGGCAACACCTTTGACGTGATTCCACCGGTCCGGGAACCCGATAACCTTGAAGTAGGAGGAGACATCATGGCCAGAACGAGCACAATGAGTGCAGTGAAGGCTGCTCTTGTCCGACTTACCAGAAGAAGGGCGAGACAGAGGTCTTGCAGCCATGGCAAACGAGTGAGAGCGTGTCTCCCGGTCCTTGGCAATCGTCTGGAGCCGCTCCTCTTGGACAGCAAGAGAATAAATCATGTTGAAAGGAGGAAGCGGATCCTGAACGACAATCATAGACCGGATGGTGGAGTAAGAAGCATCGTCGAAACCCATCAGAAACTGATGAGATGCTCCATCTCCCGCTCCTTAACAGCATTCCCACAAGTACAGGCCGTGGTAGTGGTGTACGTTGCGAGTTCATCCCACTGTTTCTTGAGGCGAACGAAATAGGTAGAGACTGATTGGCCCTCCTGACGGCAACGGGCGATCTCAGATCGAATCTGGAGAATGCGAGGACCATTGCTGACAGGGAACCTCTGATCAAGATCGTCCCACAGTTCTTTGGCAGTAGCAAAGTAGGTGATGTTGGAGCAGAGGAAGGGCTCAAGGGATTGAGCAATCCATCCGATCAGCATCGAGTTGCCCCGCTACCAATAAGCGGCGTCAGGGGAACCAGCAGCCGGCTCGGTGATAGAGTCATCGAGGAAATCATCCTTGAATTTGGTAGAGAAAGCATTGCGTATATCGGTCTTCCATTCAGGGAAGTTTTCACCACACAAGATCACGGGGCAAATAGCTAAGCCAAGGTGATCGGAGGGATGAAGTTAGTAGGGGGAGGCATGGGTAAGGACAGGGGTGGCGGCAACCATGGGTAGGTTAGGTATTTAGGATAGTAGGATCGAAAAGCCTGATACCATGTAGAATTATGTTTGGTGTAAATCGTGCCTTTTCCATTAGAAAGAGATGTGTACTTATACAAGAGAATTAAGGTAAACTAGGGAAAATCTATCCTAAAATACAAGATATGATACTTGATATACAAGATAAAATCAAATCAATAACTACAAGATATGATATCTCAATAGAATCCGACACTGCGGCGGGCATGGTGGTTTCTCTCTTAAACCATCCAAAATGGTTGTGTGTAAATGTGTATTTTTTTTAGATATTTTTTAACTCCATTGGTTGTTTTGGATGTGCGCAAAACTGCAAATGTACATATATCAGCATGTGATGTGCAAATTTAAGCACACCACCTCTCTATGTGTATAAACTTTTACAGTAGGCCAAACAATTTCAATGGTTTATTTTTTTATGATTTTACTTTCCATTTTGATTTAAATTAATTGTATGTGAATGGTGTGTAAGAAGTGCACATTTTTATCAATGAAGCAAATTACTAAAAAGTAATGGGTATATTTACGCATTTTATGCAAATGTTTACATTTTAACCAAATTCGTTGTGGATGGTCTTAGAGTGAGGACCAAGTTTTGGAATGTAGAGATCCACCCTCATCTGTCCCGACGTTGATTTGATTCGTGGTATGGAGATAAAGGGAAGGAGGTTAATTTTACGAAAAACTCTAGAAAGTGGACGAAGATGATTACTCAATTTTGTGAAACGTATGACGGGTGGCTCAATTTTTTGCATTCATCCAATGCTTATCTCCATATAACAACCATTATTTGAGATGACTTTATTTCTCCAAATGTGACCGAGTATTATGAGAGTTTTCGAAGAAAGTTATTTGTATCGCGTGCTTATTCCAGGTAGTGGGACTACTGAATGAAGATGCAAACTCCTGTAAGTGTGTCTTAGATAAAAGCTTTGGGCAAAAATACCATCTTCAAGATTACCATTACATTTGGGGTGGGCAGATATATGCAACAAATTTTCAACACACATCAGAGAGATACTTGAAAGAGCAGATTCGACAGATTTATCTATAAGAACTTGGAGGAAGATTTAGCGTCGGTAAAAAAAATACAAAAAATGTTGGACAATCACGAGTAGTTCCCGTTCAAAGATCAACACAAGTATAATCTGTTAACCTAGAGAAACGCTAAATGATTCAAGCTCGGTGCCACAATTCAAGAACCAACTTGGATTCACTTCTTAATCGATCCTTCCTTGCGCCCACCACAAAAATAAAAGTGTGGCAACCTTACTGCACCACAGTTCCTGCACAAGCCAAAAGTATAAATGACTTCCTAATAACGAATATTCTGTCTATTATAACATGGCATCTCACACATCTGTCTGATATGTGTGATGAGATCAACACAAGACAATAACGCCATGTTTTATTGAAATAATACTTCACCACCCAAACCCCAAGAAAAATGCTCAGTTCTTTCTTGTTAATTAGATAGCGCCTTACTTGCAACGAATTATCACTATAATGGGTTTCAAGGCCTTGGGACCATTCCTAATGCCTCTTTTATGAGGAGAAACCTGTACACAAGAGATTTGTAAGTAACATTCTTGCTTCATGTACAATGCACTGCAAATAAATTATTATTCATCCATGAAGTTGTAGGTAGGTAAGAATAGATTTGATCAAAAAACTCTGAAAGGACCGATACAACAATGATATTGGTAACGTCATCTCAAGCTCCGAACAAACATAAAACAACAGCAAATGTCACTGCAAATGGCGTTGATAATTCATACAGAATATGCATCGTTTCTCCACTAAGAACTTCCACATAACTCATAAGATGTCAATAGAACATAAGAAGACAAGGAATAAATAACCCGACCAAAATTTGAATCGAAAAGATTTAGTACAATCCACCAACCAACCTAATCCTATGAGACAACATTGATTCACTTCATTACTTCTTGTTGTTTCTCAAAGTTTTACAAAGAAAGTTATTTATCGAACTTAATTACATCAGAAGATTATAAACTTCAACTGAGCTCCGATCCATTTGCCATGTTTGATCAAACCTAATAGATTTACATAAATGAACTATAAACCAAAATCCTATAAGACCACTACAAGAGACTGCTCTAAGAATATCATGTCCTTCCCTGTAGATCATGATGTTGAAACACCGCGAAAAGCAAATGCAAACTGGGAACTAATTGATCAATACTCCTCCATTTGCAATTGGCATGGCCATGTCGATAGAGTCTCACTCTACCCTAGTCAATGTACTGTAAAACAACAAATTGACTCTTCTCAAATCAGGACAATATTTCATTATTTTAGTTGGAGCCAAAGATGTTTGAGGAAATTAACAAATACAGTTTCATGGTTTCGTTATCAAAAATTGCAAGTCTAATGAAATTTCATTTCAAATATTTGCTCAATTAGTCATAGTAGGCTAAGTTATCATTAAGCACTAACCCCCTTTTAGGGGAGTATCTAAAACCCGAAACCCTAATCGAGACTGACGAAGCATAGTACTCCATAAATTATAATTAACAAAAATTAGAGATCTCATAGGTGAATAATTTCAAATTCAAACAAAGAATGCAACGAAATAATTCACCAAATTAAACAGCACACCTGAAGGATTGATTGCGAGGATCAAATCAGGAAGGAAACAAATTAGAAATCTTACCTTTCTCTTGGGAGCTGCCATCAGCTCCATGGATCCACCGCCGGAGGCAAAGTGGGGGAGTTGAAATCCAACGCTGGATTCCGAGCTGAATTCACCCCCAGGAAGAGAAAACGGAAGCGGTTCCGTCGAAGAGTCAATTGAGTGGTTAATGGGCGCCGGCAGGGGAAGGGCGTGGGTCGATCTGCAGAATCTTAGCAAGCAAGCGATGTCTCTGCCGGTGGTTCGCTGAAATACATGTCTTAGCGCCATAGCTTTTAGTCTCACTGGAAAGAGAGTGAGGTTGGAAAGGCGGACTGAACCAACCCTCGAGCGGAGGAGAGATGGAGAATGCAGCACTGCGGCGTGCAGGGTGGTTTCCCTCTCTCAGAGTGAGGAGCAGGTTTTGCAAAACAAAGGACTTCCCTTCACTTGTTATCTACACAGATAAATACAAGAAATGAATCAAGCATCCAATGGCAATTTCATCGGAAAGTTCAACAACTCATATACAAATATCCTAGAATGCCACAACTCTCAGAGTGAGGAGCAGGTTTTGCAGAACAAAGGACACTTCACTTGTTATCTACATAGATAAATACAAAAAATGAATCAAGCATCCAATGGCAATTTCATCGGAAAGTTCAACAACTCGTATACAAATGACCCAGAATGCCACAAGAAGTCTAGCAACGAATTCACAGCAACAACTGCTCAGAGTATCTGACATCCTCCTATATCTTAAAGTTGAGTACTTTCCAGCCCTCTCAGACTATCCACGTGGAACGCTCTTTGATTTTTTTTTCTTCCGCTTTTTTCCCTTCTCTCGATCAGACGGTTTTCTACTTCTGCTTATCCTTCATCTCTTCGATCTCTCTCGGATCTCTCAGGATGCTCGGTGCTCCTCTCTAGCGACTGCAAGCGCCGAAGGCTGTTGCTGGAGTTGCCGGTGGTGATGGCGGACAGGAGCATCACCGAGGGAGAGGAGATGGCGGCGGTGGATGTGGAAGTTGTGGATTTCGACTCGGAGGATGACGATCTTATTGACGAAGATGGTGGCGCCGCCGATGCCTCCCCCAGGGCTCCTGCTCCTAAGCTCAGGTCTGCAATCGCCGGCAGATCCTCCGGCCCCAAGAAGACTAAAGGTCGTGGATTCAGGGAGGAATCCGACGCCGGATGACCCAACCGCTTGGCCGGTCGTAATTTCGATTCCCTCGACTCCGAGGGTGGCCCTGGCCCGCAACGATGTTAGCTTTCTTTCCAATCTTCTATTCGTTGTTTTCTTTTAGCTTTGTTTGATTTCCTTCACTTCTTCTGCCAATGGAATTAGGGTTAGGGTTTATATGTGGAGACATTTTTGAATTGTGCTCGCTTGCTGGCCCTTTTAAGTAGACGGTCATCCATTTGAACACAATTGCAGACATTATGGTTGTGGATCGTGCAACCGTTGTACCTCTGTTACTAAGCCATGTGCTCGGGAGACGGGTATTAGGGTTTAGGGTTTATGTGTGGATACATTTTCAAATTGTGGACACTTGCCTTATTTTCTCTTCCCTATTGTCTTGGTACGATGAATTTGAACTGCAGTGCATACATTCAATTTGCGATTATGGCTATGGATTCAAACTGGACATCTCCATTTAGATTTTGTTTGCATAATCCAATTATGAAGCGGAATCGTGCTTAGGTTTAGAGAAAATTTTGATACTTACCAAACAGTAAGCTTCAGAGTGAAGCTTTAACAGAGTCCATACTGGAATTTTGGGTTTCATTTATACTTTCCACAGAGTGTGTTCATTCATACTTTTCATGATCTGATCTTTGTCTGCTTGATCTCAATTTTGGGTTTCAATTATTTTATGCTGGAATTTTATTCTAGAACTTGTATTGGACCGTGGGTTTCATTTATTTTATGCTGGAATTTTGTGAAGAAATGGAGGAATTGATGGAAATTCACAGCTCATTAACTCTCACATGCTTTTCTTAAAAGATGGTCTTCGTTGATTATTAAGCCCCTTCTTAGTGAAATGATTTCAGGGTTTGAGAAACAGGAAGCCTGAATTTTGTTTTTAGTGTGTTTTTATAGGGATTTAGGTGTTCAATTTTGTTTTGTCCAAGGATTTAAGTTTGCCTTAGTTTCTGCTGCATGTACTCCATTGATGGATCGGAAGAACAACTTGGAGGACTGATTGTTCGATTCAACATTTGGCGGTGATAAAAATCAATAAACTGGTAAACTTAGAATTGAGAAGAGAAGGGGATCATAGGAATGGATAGATAAACACAGTCAATTTGATCTACACAGATTCATTTCCCCTATATATTATAATATGATCATAAACATAGAATTAGAATTTGGTCCATCTCCTTAATGGTTACAGTTTAGTAATTCTAAAGAGTGGCTAATTCCTCGTGTCTTGAATCGTCCCCTTTGTTCCATTGGGTTGTGGTTACTAGGATGTTGGGGCGAGTTAATAGTTTGTTATTAGATTCTTGGGGTGAGAGAATAGTTTTTATTATTGGTGAAACAAGGAGGATGATAGCTTGATATTGAGTTAAAAATTTATCTAGTATGAGCTCGCTTAGGAGCTCTGCAAACACTTATAAGTTGGGGATGTCATGGTCAAGGGAAAGGTGGTGTCTCTACACCATAATTTCAACTTGTGTATCTCTTTTGTTGTCTTTTTATTGTCATATAATTCTTATTACATTGGTGGTCACATTTTCTTATTTATTCAATAGTAATTGCATCACCATGTTCCCAAAATGAATGAGAAGGAGTGCAGGAAAGAGGAGGCAACACTAAGAGTAAGCGCGATTGTGAACAGGCCTGCTGAAGGGGAGAGCTCAAGAAATCAGATGCTAAAACAGAAAGGGAAGGATCCGTGAAGGGAGTGAATGTGTCTGATGCAGATAGGGCTGTTACATGAGCTGAACAGCTCGAGCTCGGCCCGAAAAAAGCTCGTTCAATTGTTTAAACAAGCCGAGCTTGAACAAGGTTTTAAGCTCGAACCGAGCCGAGCTCAAAAGCTCGTTTCCAAAAATGCCCCTAGGGCAAATAAGAGCTCTCTCGTACAGACGCAGCCTCCACCATCCCTCATTCTTTCATCCCCCCCAAAGAAAGAGTACATCTTCCTGATTGTCGAACGAATCAGGGGACTCCCACTCTCTCCGATTCGACTCTCTTTCTCCAACCCCTCTGTCAACGCTAATCCCTGCCGGCGTCTCCGAATCGGTCGTTTGATCTCTCCGCTCATTCCTGTCTGCGTCTCTGAGCCGGCCATTGGATCTACCCGAGAATCAATTAAGATCTGTCTCTCATCGCTCGAGTTGAGCAGTCCCCCGGCCAGACTTCGTCAATTGAAAGGCAGCTCCTCCTAGGAATCTTCAAACCTTCGACATTTTTAGGTATGACAATATGGCTTTTGTTTTTATGCAGTCGAAGTTATGGAAGGCGCGGTTTCTCTCTAACCTAGGGTTATTGTTTGTTTTTCTGCAGCTCCTCATAGGGTTCTTCGTTTCTCTCTCGATTGGGGCTTCTCCGAAGGTATGTCGATCAATTCGATCATGTTTGGCTTTCATTTTGGTTTTGTTAAATAGAGATCTGAAACTCTTTTTTGCTAAATTAAATTTGGTTCATGAATCATAATTGTTAGTTAGTTGAGTGTTTGAACCCACTTGAATAGTTGAATGACATGGTGAGATTCTTGCTGTGTGTTTGATGTTAGGGAAATTTATGGCAGAATTTGTTTAATCAGTATATAAGTATTCATTATTCATCAAACCCTTTTGTTTGGTGTTTCACTGTTTTGTAAGATAGCTTATAAGTAATATATTTGTTGTTGGGATTGAATTGCTTGATGTTAGTGAAACTTGATGCAAGTATTGGTTAATCTGTGTGTAAAATGGCCTGAATTAGTTAACATAAGGTATATACAAACAAGGTGTAGCTAGGGAAGTTATCCTATATTCCTTTAAGTTATCCTATGATATTGATGTATGACTCTTTGGATTCTTATGTTGATTCTTTTATCTCATTCTTGTAAGAAAAAGAGTGCTTATACAGTAGGAAATGATCTCTCATTTCCTACCCGACTTTTATCTCAATCTCTGAAGGTATGTTGATTATTTTATCTCAATCTCATTCTTTCATCTTAGATTGTAAGAAAATCAGAGATCATTTATTGATGAATCCTTAACAATGCTTAAAAGAGTGTTTATGCAGTAGTTGTAAGAAAAAGAGTGTTTATGAAGTAGTTGCAAGGCTTACTGCAGCAGTTGTAAGGCTTATTACAATAGCTATTACTGCATAGCTGCAACATAAAAAAAAAAGTGTTTATGCAGCAGCTTGGATCTTTTTGGTATTCTTCAACTTTTGTTAAGTGTAGGTATGTCTAAGTAATGCTCAATATCTTTTCTTTTCCTTCCTTTCCTAGGTATGCAAGAAGATATAGCCTTCAGGGAATGTGCTCTTAGGTTTTGCAAGTGATGGAAGTGGTGGCAGGGAATGAAAAACAAGTGAATGAGCAGGGCAAATGGACACTATCTCACTGGAGTCACTGAGAGGACCCAAGCTTGATTGAACAATATAACACTTTTAATTTAACTTTTTGTATTTGTAGTGTAATTGTAAAATTCGTTGGTTCCATGTACTTCAAATGTTATGAACTTATGTTTGTAGCTTAAAACAATATTTATATTTTCTACTTAGTTTTATATTTTTATTATGTAATGTTAGTGTAAAATACATTTTTTGGCAAGTGAACTGCCCAAACGAGCCCATCGAGCCCGAACGAACGAGCTTGGGCAACGAGCTTGAACGAGCTTAGACCCAAGCTTGATTGAACAATATAACACTTAATTTTACTTTTTGTATTTGTAGTGTAATTGTAAAATTCGTTGGTTCCATGTACTTCAAATGTTATGAACTTATGTTTGTAGCTTAAAACAATATTTATATTTTCTACTTAGTTTTATATTTTTATTATGTAATGTTAGTGTAAAATACATTTTTTTGGCAAGTGAACTGCCCAAACGAGCCCATCGAGCCCGAACGAACGAGCTTGGGCAACGAGCTTGAACGAGCTTAGGCTCGTTCGTTCGGCTTGTTCGAGCTTGTCGAGCCGAGCTCGAATTCAAGATTGAGCTCGCGAGCCGAGCTTGAACGGAAAAAAAAGCTCGAATAGTTTTCAGGCTCGAGCTCGGCTCGGCTCGTCTAATGTTCGAGCCAAGCTTGAACATGTCAAGCTCGGCTCGTTCGGCTCGAATAACACCCCTAGATGCAGAATGGTCAGTTCAGCTCGGAAAAAGTAAGAAAAAAGGAAGTGTAGCAAACTATGACAGCAGCAGAATTGCGAACAACATGGTGAATGATAGTAGATTCTTGCTTATCGCAGAAGAAGGAAATAACGCAGTGTCTTCTCCTCAAGGGGCTGCTTCTACTGTCATAATGCTGATAAAAATATGAATGAAGCGGATAAGAATTGTATGGGAGTTGGTAACATTCGCACTTCTATGGAGATACCAAATAAGGCGGAAATGGTTGGTATAGGTGCTGTTGCAGAAGGTATGATAGCAACAATTAAGGTAGAACTCTTTTAAATGATACAGAGCTAGGAGAGAGACCATTGGTTTTCTTACCATGGTGAGTGGTTGATTAGTTACCCCTTCCTTGTGCAATTCAAGCTCGATCTCCTTGTATAATATGAAATTTGCAAAGCAATAGATTGACCTTAAGGTTTTGTATAATATGCAATTTGCAAAGGAATAGATTGACCTTTTTTAAGGTACACACAAAATGCATTTAATACTTGTCCTGATAGATTGGTTAGGTTTGGATTGGTGCAGTACTACAATGCATATTCTAATTGGGTAAAAAAAGGCCAAACAACTATATATGATTTAATAAGGTATGGCATTTGCCTTTATGCGGCGTAGCTAAGTAGAAACCATTCCGGAATGGCTCAACTGGAAATGACTTGTAGGTAGTATCCAAAGGTCTTCGGTTCGAACCCCGGATGACCGCTCTTTATTTACCAAATTCAAGGCGTAGCTAAATAGTCGAAACTTGAATCTACAATCCATATTATCTGTTGCATTGGGACATATCCCTTGATTTTTATCATTTTTATGAAGATAGAAGGGTTATAGTGCAGACATGACTTCATGTCATCTTTATGATAAATATACTAAAAATGATTTTTCCTTAAAAAAACAAGATTGGTAGCCCACTTTCTCTATCTTTCTACACATGTCCTCTATCAACAATTACACATAACCATAGATAGTTTATACGAGATTTGAACTTATATCATCTAAAACGCATTGATTAGTATGATAACATTCGAAAAATAATATAAGTATACTTAGATGTTACATTCTCTCTCTCTCTCTCTCTCTCTCTCTCTCTCTCTCTCTCTCTCTCTTATATACGTGGGACAATGTTCTAAATGGCGGTAGGCGGCTGCTAGATAGGTGTCTAAACTCTAAAGAGACTTATAGAACAAACTTGATTATTTCCTTATATTTTAATGTATAACACTTCTCAATAATTCATAGTGTATAATGTATAATAGTAATTCATAATATCACTCATAAACTCAAATTTGCAGTGCTTAACTAGCACTATCGTAAATAAACACAAAAGCATGGATCAGCATAGCGACTCTAAAACCTCATAAAATCCAAAACCATATGTTCGACTCAAAAGCAAATACATCCCGACTTGGGACATAAAAAAACCCTAAGTCAACTAATCAATTGCCTAAACGCTAACCTAGACGGGTCTAGGATGTACTTAGGCGGGGTCTAGGCGCCACCTAGGTGGATTTCCGCCCAGAGACCCGCCTAGGCTTACAAATTCATAGGTGCCCTCTTGTCTAGCACCTATGCGCGATTTTGAGAACACTGCTTGGAGATCATCTAATGCGCCTTTGAAATCTTGTTATATGTATGATATCGATTACGATTTTAAAAGCAGTCAGAATCCTACATGATTACGGTTTCTAAAATCATAAAAATATCCCATTTTTTTAAAAAAATAATAGGTAAAAATTAAAGCAAATTAATAAAAATATTCATTTATGTATTAAATTAAGGGTTTTATTAAATAAAATTATGCGTATAAGAAAATTTTAGCCTATATAACCTGCTTGAATTTTAATTTCCGAGTCTTTGTCTGCCTATACCCCTAGGTCTACGGATAGCATGTTCAGTTGGCTCAATATATCAGCCAACCTATTTTTCATGGTTTTCAAAACCGTGGAAACAATATTTTTACGGTTATAAAAATTATAATGGTCACTAGCTCACTGTTGATGTATTTACATAATTATCACTGTTTGAATAGCGATTCAGAATATCCGTGTATATATAATATACTCTGTATGGATTGGTGTTGTGATGTGATATATCGAGTAGCTTTTATAACACGCCCTCTTATGGAGAGAAGATAAACCCCCTTTTTTGGGGCTCAAACCCTTCCGTCTGAAATCCCCGTCGTTGGACCACTGTACCACCCGATCATTGGAGTCTGCAACTCCGATTTGAGATTGGTGAAGAAAACCCTGTCTTCGGAGAGAGAACCCCCCCCCCCCCCCCCCCCGTCGCAAGGCCACTCCACCACCACTACAACCGGGTTTTCCGATGTGCCATCCACCTTCCCGCCTTACCACTTCCTCCTCCTCCCTATTCGGAGTCCGCTCGAATTTTCCTGACTTGGGTGGTCTGGATATGATATGTGAACTTCCCTTTCTAGGCCTGTCCACGGGTCGGGATAGGCACGACCCGCACCCGGACCCGGGAAACAGCCGGGTCGGCGGGTCAACTGACCCGGCGGGTCACGGGTCGACCCAACAAAATAAAAAAAAAACTTTTTAAAAAATTATACTATATATTTATATTTATATTTATAATAATAATTATAAATATAAACTAGAATATATATTTATAATTTATAAATATAATTATATTATAATTATAAATATTATAATTATATTATAAATATTATAAATATAAATATAAACATAAATTATAAACAAAACTAGAATTCATATCAATAAAATATAAATTCATGTTAATATATGCAACTCATATGCAAAGGCAATATGTATATGTAATGCATGGTAAGATTCATCATTTGCTTATCTCCTTTTATTGAGTAGGATACTCCCACCCACCTATCCTCTCATTTCCGATGTGGGACAGAAAACTCTCATTTCTAATGTGGGACAAAAAGATGGAACTTATTCACCAACACTTTCTTCCTCTCACATATTCATATTCACTTAGTTGTTTTTGTTAAATTATATTAATGGTTATCAATATTTTCATGTTATTTCAAATAGATCCATAATCTTATATGTATTTTAGTGTTGAATTGCATCTTTTTTTATAGGACGAAATATGATGGTTTTAATAAATCACACAAACAACTAAGTGAATATAAGGTTAAAAAAGATACAATTCAACAAGGAACTTGATACACACAAGAAGACTAAAGAACTTGTTCACATGTAATTTCATATTTTAAAAACAATTCGAACTTATATTATACTTGCCAATAAGACTAAGGAACTTGATACACACAAGAAACAACAAGTGTAAGGAAATTAACAACATACATTGCCATTCATATTATTCTTGTGTTCTTAATAATAAGATAAAAAGCTATACATATAGCACTTTTAAGCATGCTTAGAAATTTGGTCGAATGTATCATGCATATATGATTAGGTTTATCGACAGAAATGGTTTGCATTTTTTATATATATAAAAAGAATGATGATGTAAATGATTTATTATCTTAACAATAACTTTTATGTTAATATAATTCAACAAAAAAAAACTAAGTGAGTATGTGACATGATCACATGAAGAGAGTGTTAGTATGTGAGTTCCATCTTTTTTGTCTCACATTGAAAATGAGAGGTTTTTTTGTCCCACATTGGAAATGAGATGGTAAGTGGAAGCACCCTAACCCTATAAAAGGAGTTCAACACATGTAAAACTTATCTTGCATTACATATATTGCATATGAATGCATATGAACATGAGTTCATATTTATATATTTTATAAATATGAATTCAAGTTTTGTTTATAATTTATATTTATAATTTATAATATAATTTATAATATTTATAATAATAATTATTATAAATTATAAATATGAATACTAGTTTTGTGTATAATTTATATTTATAATTTATAATAATAATCATTATTATTGTTATAAATTAAACATATAAATATATATTTTAGTTCTTGTTTTTTTAGTTTTTTCCCGGGTTGGCGGGTCGACCTGCCGGGTTGACCTGGCGGGTCGGCGGGTTCAAAAACCCTCGACCCTAACCCGAACCCGTAACCCGCCAAGACCCGTGACCCGTCTGACCTGGACCTGCCGGGTCCATGACCCGCCGGGTCGCCGACCCGCCCCGTGACCCGTCTGACCCGGACCTGCCGGGTCCATGACCCGCCGGGTCGCCGACCCGCCAAACCCGTCGGGTCACGGGTTGACCCGTGACCCATGGACAGGCCTATCCCTTTCTTATTGCCCTAGTGGTCCTCAATTTGTGTTAGGTGGTTGATCCAGTTTTCAATCTCTCCCTCCCAATCGCTCTGGGTCTTCTTCCTCAGTTTAATCTAGGGGTGTGCATCGGTCTAAAACCAAACCGAATCGGGCCGAACCGAACCGAACCGAAAATCCCAAATTCTCAAACCGAAAGCCGAACCGAATGCATTAGGTTCGGTTCGGTTATTTTCCGGTTCGGTTTGTGTTCGGTTCGGTTTTAACATAATTAAACCGAATTTTCATTAAAAAAATTTAAGTATACAAATATATATAAAATATAGTATATATACACATTCCAAAATATGTGTATATATTCCAAAATATGTGTACATATTCCAAAATACTTTAAAGTATACAAAATTTAAAATTTTAACAAATATAGTATTTATACATATACAATATATTATATATACACATGCAAATCTAGTGTATATATGTGTATTTAAATATAATGTATGTATACACATTATGTAGCCACATTATACAAATACAATAAGTATGTGTGTATATATAAAATATTCAAAAACCTATATATATAATATATTTATGTAGTGTATAAAAAAATTCGGTTTAACACAAACCGAACCGAAACCGAACACAAACCGAACCGAACCGAAAAATGAAAATTCTCGAACCGAAACTCGAACCGAAAAACTTCGGTTCGGTTCGATTTGGTTTGTGTTGGTTCGACCCAAAAATTCGGTTTGGACCGAATATGCACACCCCTAGTTTAATCGCTCCCCTGAAAACCTCATATTCGGGATTCCCTCCCTGGCCGCTGATTCCCCTATCACCGTTATCATTCACCTCCGTCTTCCCGGCCCCTATAAACCCCCGATTTCTTGGTCGGAATCGTTCACAGTTGTATTCCCGACCCTGGCCCGGTCAGTGCAGGTCCATTGACACCCTATCGAGTATATCACTACCATTCGGACTCTTATATAATTAGTTTACTGATTAAACTAATCACTTGTATAGAGAATTATTTCTATACTTTATAAAAAGTGCTTTGTGCACTAAATTTGTATATTATATACTTTATCAAGTGCAACTAATGTGGTCCAATCAGGTGGTTTTGGAGATCAATTGGATGCTTCTAAACTCTTTTTAATTGATATTAATAATGTGATAGTTAATTAATTATAGGGTTATTTAGAATTTATATTCTAACAAGAAAATTTAAATTAAGGGCTTCACATTATCTTATATATATTATTAATATTTTTCTTTGTATATGAGTTTGCCCACATTATCAACTATTGAAGTGAAATAATGGGTTGTCTTTGTATATTTTTGTAATATATTTAAATTATTAATTAATTGTACTATGTATCACCTATATTTTTGGGTACATATATCACATTTCATGGAATATTCTATATATTGTCCATTTTAATAAATATGCTTCCTTCTTTTGTTTGTTTTCTATTTTGTCCTATTGATTTTTTTTTAATACTGCTAATTAAAATGGGATACATGAAAGTGGTCAAGTGTTATGTTGCTTAATTGTCTAAGATTGGTGATAATATAATTTAAAAAGGGTTTCCTTTTCTTGGTAACAAAGGTTTATGGGCTCGAAAATAATTATCATGACAATAATTAAGTCCATTAACATATATATGCTTCTTGACTAAAATAATTTTAATTTTAATTAAGAACCCTAATTTCTAGTTGATACACACACATAAAATACTATTTCTTGATTTTAGTTAAATAAAATGTTTGGTTTTATGTGAGTCAAGCCCAAGGCCACTAGGGTATATGAAATACATTGGATAAATGTCATCCCACTTGTTCAAAGTGTTGTTACATGTTCCAAGTGTCCTTTTTACTTTTTATCCCTTTCATGATTTATTATATTAATTAATTAATAATTAACACAATCTATGTAAATTAACCTAAATAAATTAAATAATGGATCAAACAAAATTGATATAATACAATTTTATGCACTTTCAAGATAACTAATCAGTAGGTAACTTTTCGGAGCTTTTGATTTTAATATTTTATAGTTTTAAATAAGTTAAATATAAGATTTTAGTTTAATTAGCTTTTTAAATTGGGGTTTTAACAGTTACTCACCCCAAACTTTTCAGAATTCTATTTTAATTTTCTCTTATTTGATCAGCTTGTTTGTATCATATACGCTATCAGCTGGGTTACCAACTCTAATTTAATATATATTTAACACATTCAATCTATCAGCTTCAGCTACTCCATTAGCTCTGTGTTGCCAAACTATCCCTAAATACAAAATTCTGACTTATATTAGTGGTTATAACTGATTTACCACACAATTGAAATGAAATATTTCAAGTATCAAGTGCAATTTTAGTGTCACTAATTTCTTTATACTCCGTATTTAAATTATAAAAACTAGTAATTTGGTTTGATAAGGGGATCAAAGTTGTCAAAGTCCATTGACGTTTGAAGTAGGCTTGTGCATTCAATTAAGGGGACAATCTGTCCAAATACATCAATACAATGTCATGGGGCTTTGTTAATTAACATTTTAATTATACTTAACTACATAGTTTAATTATGTTAGGTAAACCCTACCCGTTTATTTTAAAGCCCAACCTCTTGATCAAGTGGGCCCTATGTAGCTAGTGCTCATGACCTCAAACATATGTCCCTTTTTTCAATCTTAATAAGTCATTATATATAGGTTTTTATAAACTTTTTTAAAAAATTAAAAAAAAAAATTGTTTATCAAGTGGAGAAAAATATTAACCATGACTCATTGCCATTTGAGTAACACAAAAAATTAACCCATTTAAATTAGAGGGGAAAATATTTGTTTATCAAGTGGAGAAAAAATAATTTAGGGAATGATATTAACCATGAGTTGTTTGCCATTTGAGTTTTGACTTTGAAGGGCTTTCCACGTGAGGGGGGTTTATGAGAATTAGAATGATGAATTAATGTGTACGTGTGGGGTTTAAAATAAATTCTTAGTCAATGTAGGATTTCTATAGGGGCAAAATGGTCATTTGATTCTAGTGCTAAAATAAAACGTCTCTAATTCGAGCTATAAGAACAAAGCATTTATAAACATATACTACAATAGCATTATGTTATAAGATCAAGGAGGATTGGAACATATAATTTGAAGTCACGGGATCGATATCATTCTCTCTTTTTGTTAGAGCAAGATATATGTCATTCTTTTTGTTATGGATGCATAACAACTAATAATTATGTTGTGGTCCGGATCTAGCCACCACAGATTCGTCAAGCTGGCTCGACGATTGTGAAGAAGGAAGGTGAGAATTGAAGAACAGAAAGGGGAATGAGGATGCAGAAGGTAGGTGAGAGTTAGTTGAAGGAAGAAGTGGAGGGAAAATATGATTTCACTAAAAATATACCCATCCTCAATGTACACAAGAGCTATTTATAGCCTAAGGTGTGTTTGACTCATATACTACACACCTTGATTGTGTCTAAGGTAATGGTTTAGCCCCATGCCAAGACTTAGCTAAGGTCATTACAATGCACACCCCTTAAAGAGCCTTGACTCAAGGCTTAGCCCCATGCCAAGACTTAGCTAAGGTCATTACAATTACACTTGATTCAACTGGAACTGAGGACTGGTGTAGGATGTGTGCTGCTGCCTCCCAGGTAGCCTCTGTGGATGACAGGTTCTTCCATTGAATCAACCACTCTGTAATCGGATCTCCATTTGCTAAGGAATGGACCCTTGTATCCAGAATCGCCTCTGGTTCAGCCAGGATGTGACCCTCACCATCTGTCTCTGGAGTAGCAAGATCAGGTAGGTGTCCAGGCCCTCTTCTCAGCTTCAGTTGTGACACATGAAACACAGGGTGAATTTTTGCTGATTCTGGAAGCTCGAGTTTATAAGCAACCTCACCAATTCTTGCCAAGACTTTGAAAGGCCCGTAGTACTTGGAGCTTAACTTGAGATTTCTTCAAATTGCAGCTGATGACTGTCGGTAAGGCCGGAGTTTGAGAAATACCCAATCTCCCACCTTTAGTGATATGTCAGTCCTGTGGGAGTCAGCAAATAGCTTCATTCGAGCTTGGGCTTGGAGGAGGTGATCCTTCAACTGTCTGATTAGTTGTTGCCGAGTAGAGACCCAATCAGAAGCTGGTGTGCCTGCTGCAGGTAGAGATGGGACACCCAATTATGAAGGCGGGCATCCATATAAGGCTTCAAACGGTGACATCTTGATGGTGGAGTGAAATGTGGTATTATACCACCATTCGGCCAAAAATAACCATTGACACCACATACTCTCCTGCTCCTCAAACATTCTTGATAGACCATCTGCAGCTTTGTTTTCACTCCCCTTTTTGTAGACAATGTCATACTGTAGGCCTAGCAATTTTCTCACAGCTTTTTTCTGCACTTGTGTTGACAGCCTTTGATCTAGCAAGTGCTTGAGAGGCTGGTGGTCAGTCTTTATGATGAATTTCCTTCCCTCAAGATAATGCCTCCATTTGTCAATAGTCAGTAATATTGCAAGCAGTTCCTTCTCTTAAATAGCTAACACTAAATGCCTTCCTTTGAGAGCTTGACTGATAAAAGCAAGAGGTTTCCCATTTTGCATTTACAGACTTCCTTAAAAGGTCATGGAACACATCATTCATAAGGCACTGAAAGGTAGCTGGGGCATTGGTTAACCCAAATGGCATGACCTTAAACTCATAGTGGCCATGATGTGTTCTAAAGGCTGTCTTTGCCACATCCTTTTCCAACATTCTTACTTGGTGGTAACCTGCTCTCAAATCTAACTTTGAGAAAATACAAGCTCCATTGAGTTCATCTAACAAGTCTTCAATATGAGGGATGGGAAACTTGTCTTTGACTGTGATATCATTCAATTTTCTATAATCCACACAAAATCTCCAAGTCCCATCTTTCTTTTTCACCAACAATGTGGGAGATGCAAAAGGGCTATGACTAGGCCTGATTATACCATTCAACAACATATCTGAAACCTGTTTCTCAATTTCTGTTTTCTGGAAATAAGGATACCTGTATGGTCTTGATGCTACTGGTGCAGCACCCAGCTTGAGGTTGATTGAGTGCTCATGATTTCTTACTGGAGGGAGCTCTGTAGGTTCCTTAAAAATGTCATCAAATTCCTCAAGCACAGCTGTGATTTCTGAAGGGAGAGTGCCCTCTGAACCCTTAACACTGCAGACTTGGGATATCTGAGTTACCCACAAAACTGATTTGGAAGAATAGAGCTTCTGTAGTTGTCTTCCTGTGATCATCTTGACACGAGCCTGAGCTGCATCACTGTCTTCCTTGAACCCCTTGATCACAACCTGCTTTCCCTGTCTTTCAAAGGAGATCTGCACTTGTACAAAATCGAAAAGGACTGGGTTATATCCTACTAACCAATCGGTTCCCAGAATCATATCACTGCCCTCCATTTTCAATAGTCTAATGTCATGATCATAAATTTCCCCTTGCATTTCCCACAAGAACCCTTTGCACACCTTTCCACTGTACATAGTTCCATTTATGGTGTTAACTTGCATGATTCCTGTTGTACTGATCTGAAACCCAGCTTCTTGAGCTACTCTAGAGTCCAAGAAACCATGGGCGGCTCCACTATCTATCAAGATTGTGATGACCTTCCCTTTTACCTCTCCTTTAACCCTGATAGTGCTACCTGATTCACCCCCAGTGAGAGCATGGACATAGACCTCAGTATCTTCCTGCTCTTCTTCCATACTCCAATCTTGCACTGGTTCCTCGGTTGGCTGGCCTTTGTCTTGTAATTCTTGAGCAATGAGGCTGAAGAGGGACTGTGTTTTGCATTTATGTCCATGGAAAAACCTGTCTCCACAGCGATAGCATAACCCTTTCTTGACCTCATTTGACCTCTCAGTGCTCACTTCTGACCCAACTGATGAAGCAGGTTTGGAAACTGGGATACTGCTTTTAGGCTCAATCTTGCTTGTACTGTCCTTGCTCCATCCTGAAGATCTGAATCCCGAATTGGTTGAATTTCCATATGAGGGTTTCCATTGAGGTCTGGAGACTCGAATTAGTGCCTGTACTGCCTTGTGATGGAGCCGAGCCTGCTCAAGAACCTCTGCCATGGATGTCGGCCGTCCCAGCTTCACCAGGGATTGAATTTCTGGCTTCAATCCTCTAATGTAGCTCGAGATAAAGTAGGATTCCGACAATTGAGGATTGAAGGATAGCATTCCTGCCCGTAACTCCTCAAATTTCTCATTATAGTCTTCCAGATCTTCTTGTTGTTCGAGTTTATTGAATTGGCCGACGATCTCAGTTTCTCGTCTATCCCCGAATCTCATACAGATGTCGTCGCAAAAATTTCTCCATGTAACCCTGGGATTTTGCATAAGATACCCTTGTAGCCAAGTGTCTGCTTTGTCTGTCAAGAACATAGCTGCCATTTCCACTTGCTGCAAATCCGGAATCGAAAAAATTCCGAAGTATTTTTCACATTTCCGAATACAATTTCGTGGTTTCCTCCTATCGAAATTCGGAAAATCTAGCTTAGGTAACCTATGGAATCTGTTATCGCTCAAGCTCGCACCACTGTAATTTGCGCCTGAGTTCAAACGAACTCCATTGAAGCTAGACGCGGCGCCCCCATTGAAATTCGGATGCCATCTGGAGCCGGGAATCTCCTGATCAACTGGACCAGATCCAGCTAATGAGATTCGCTCTCCTTTGGAGTTCTGCGCTTCTCCTGATTGTCGTCCGTCACCTGGCTGTCGCTCCCTCCGTCCACCTGGCTCCGGGGGATTTCGGACGAAATCGGCCAACTGTTCCATCCACTGATCGTTCAATTTCTTGAACTCCTCGAACTGTCTCGCTTGCTCCTCTTGAATTCTTTGTAAATTGGCCAATGATTCAGTTGTTGACGCCATGTAAATCTTCGTGTCCTCTCGAAGTTCTTGAATCTGGGACTCCGTCGTCTTTGACCTTGTTCCTTCCGCCATGGAAGCGTGCTCTGCCAAGGAAATTGCTCTGATACCACTTCTGTTGTGGCCCGGATCTAGCCACCACAGATTTGTCAAGCTGGCTCGACGATTGTGAAGAAGGAAGGTGAGAATTGAAGAACAGAAAGGGGAATGAGGATGCAGAAGGTAGGTGAGAGTTAGTTGAAGGAAGAAGTGGAGGGAAAATATGATTTCACTAAAAACATACCCATCCTCAATGTACACAAGAGCTATTTATAGCCTAAGGTGTGTTTGACTCATATACTACACACCTTGATTGTGTCTAAGGTAATGGTTTAGCCCCATGCCAAGACTTAGCTAAGGTCCTTACAAATTACTACCTCTGTTCCACAATACATGTCCTTTTACTTTTTGGCACGTTTTTTAAGGAGCAAAAAACTCTATAAAATATTATTTTTTTAATTAATTTTTTTATATGATTTGATACTTACTAATAAGTTTCAAATTATATTAAAAAATAATATTTTATAGAGTTTTTCGCTCCTTAAAATGCGTGCCGAAAACCAAAAGGACATGTACTGTGGAACGGAGGGAGTATTATTTTTGTTGTAGTTATTATCAACTAAAATCTTAACTTACAAAAAAAACTTGGGTATATTTTAAAACACCTTAAACCTTATTTAATAGTAGTAATATCATCAATTCGATCTAGCCTAAGAGGAAGGACGGGGAAAAATGTTCATATAAGTTATTTGTAATTTGGAATGGTATTGGAGAGGGGATTTTCCACTCCTTGCAAAAATAAGGGGAAAAAAAAAAGATATTGGCCACCACTCATCTCCTTTTTTTTTTTTTTTTTTTGATGCAAAACAATCTCAATTAATTAATATCCAAGTCTGCAAAGACAATGTTACAAAGCTCAATAGGAAAGTCAAATTCAGAAGAAAACATAAGAGGCTCCTCAGGACGAAGATTTGCAAGGTAGTGGGCTGCCTGATTGCCTTGCCGACGAATTAGACTCCACCTGCAAGCTTGGAAGCGCCTTGCCAGGTCTCGTGCCTTATGTCCCAGCCTACCCACAACACCCCGGAATGAAGCTTTCCCACTCACTTGTTGTATCGCTTGAGCACAGTCCGTTTCGATGACGATGTTCGTAGCTCCCCTCTCCCCCGCCAGCTGCAAGCCCCTCACCATAGCCTCCAGTTCAGCAGCCAGGGGTTCTGTTCCCCCCTGTATCTTCTCTGCTGCCTACCCACAACACCCCGGAATGAAGCTTTCCCACTCACTTGTTGTATCGCTTGAGCACAGTCCGTTTCGATGACGATGTTCGTAGCTCCCCTCTCCCCCGCCAGCTGCAAGCCCCTCACCATAGCCTCCAGTTCAGCAGCCAGGGGTTCTGTTCCCCCCTGGAAGCGCCTTGCCAGGTCTCGTGCCTTATGTCCCAGCCTACCCACAACACCCCGGAATGAAGCTTTCCCACTCACTTGTTGTATCGCTTGAGCACAGTCCGTTTCGATGACGATGTTCGTAGCTCCCCTCTCCCCCGCCAGCTGCAAGCCCCTCACCATAGCCTCCAGTTCAGCAGCCAGGGGTTCTGTTCCCCCCTGTATCTTCTCTGCTGCAGCCCAACAAGCAATCCCATAGGCATCCCGAGCAATCACACCCACCCCACATCCTTTCGTAGCCTCCGAAGAGGCGTCGCAATTGATTTTCACGACACCATCCTCCGGGAGGTACCATCTAACACTGTCCGTCCTCTCCTCCGATGAATGTGGCTGCTGAGCCGCCCCTTCATCTCCTCCCTTGTGCTTCTCCAAACTCTCCAACGCCCTCTCCACTGTGATCTCCGGTAAAGTCTCCACTCCCTCGAAGCACCGCTTGTTTCGAGCGTGCCAAATCCCTGCAACCATGTATGCCCAGAGGCTCACCAAATCCCTCTTATTCCCTTGCAGCATAAGCTCCACCCAACGACTGAACTCTGTCACTCTTTTGCCCATCCTTTTAATATCCGGCAAAAAATTCCAGATCTCTTGGGCTCTTTTGCATTCCCAAAGGACATGCCAAGTGGATTCTACTCTCCCGCAAGCCTCGCACCAAGGCTCCATAGGGACACCTCTCTTGCATAATGCGCCTCGACATGGCAAAATTCCCCGGGAAGCCCTCCAAATAAAGTTCCGGACGCGAGGCACAACGGGCATCCTCCATAGTTTCCTCCATAGCTCGCTCCCGCTGCCACCCCCAGATGTCCCTCCTCCTCCTCCCTCTCGCAACCATTGCTTTTCCATCATGAGATGATATGCCGAGCGCACCGAGAAGTTGCCATCTCTAGTGTAATACCAAACCAATGAATCCTCCGTGAGTGGGTCAACCAAATGCACATTAAGGATGATGTCTACATCACATGGCAAAAAGGCATCTCTCACTGCATCTTCATCCCACCCTCCTACCTCCCAATCAATAAAGTCGATGACCCTCGTGAATTCACCTAAGCCCCTCGGATTCGCCACCGGCTTGAATGACGAAGGTCTAGGCAACCACCTATCCCCCCAAGCATATAAATTTGCCCCATTTCCCACCGTCCAATAAACCCCCTCCTCTAACACCCTTCTAGCATTGAGTAAGCTCCTCCAAACATAACTCGGGTTGCTTCCCGCTCTAGCATCTAGAAAAGAGGAGTGGGGGAAATACCTCGCTTTCAAAATTCTAGACAACAAAGCATCCGGCTCCGTGATGATCATCCATCCCATCTTTGCCAACAAAGCAAGGTTAAACGTTTCCATATCTCGGAAACCCAAACCTCCTTTGTCTTTTGATTGACACATCCGCTTCCAAGACAACCAGTGCAATTTCTTCTCTCCATCCCCATCACCCCACCAAACTTAACCTTTTTGTTTATTTATTATATTGAAGGTCACACTAGCATTTTGTTCGTCAAACTATATTTTTTCGGATGCTTAATTTTTTTTGTTTCATTTAGACATACATTTTTTTAGTGTCTTTGTAGGATATAAATTTATAATTTTTTTCATCTAAATTTCTTATTATTTTTTTATTCATAGTTAATATTGAGTACTCATATTATTTCAAGTCATTTTTCTTATAAAAAAAAAGGAAAAAGAAGATTATACTCCCTTTATTTTTTAAATAACATTTACTATTTATGCATGTATTTTAAAATTATTTTCAAAATGTGTATATATATATATATTTATATCATTTCATACTTATTACTCATAAATATTCATTACTAATAAATATGAAATTATATTTAAATAATAAAAATAATAGTATTTTATATAGTTTTTACAACATTAAAATATATATGTAAATAATAAAGTTTCATTTAATTTAAAACGGTGGGACTTGGGAGGGAGTAGTATGAATTGAATTAACTTGGATAGTTAATCTATCTATAGTTATTGACAAATTTGAATATCTAGCTAAGGACAAAATAGGATTCAATCCAACTATTTCACAATGTTCAACCAACCCCAACAAACATTTTTTTTTTAATGTTAGGATATCAAGAAAACACATGGTGACATGTACCATGAAGAAAATAATTTATTGGAATGGTTAAACACAAACTCACAATAACATACTAGTTGAGTTAAATAAGGTATACTAATCTACTACACTTGGTAAAAGCTAAAAACTAACAATGAAATATATTATTTTCTTGAACTTCAAGATTCTTAATTAATTTTGGAACCTTCCATTAATCAATCTAACCCAAAAAAAAGTGAAAAAAAAACCATAATGCCAATAATTTGGCTTGTAAGCTCTCTTGGTGAATATCCTCCATATTTACAAACTAACTCCCCAAGTATGTGTGATAGACAAACATGCCCTTAAACTCATCAACCACCAACACAACCTTTGGCAATCGAGATTCGAAGCCGATGAGCCGAGATATCGATTAGTCGGTTCTCATCATTCGGAAGGCGAGTTCTTGGAGCTCGCCCATCTCGTCCTCGTGGGGCCTCTTCCTTGCACAAGGCTGGTAGTGTTGGAGGAAAAATTGATCATCTCTAGCAAAAACTTGGGCGTTTTGTTCTAACTTCACCGCTAGATTGCCATCACTAGCTTGGTCTGTGGATTCAAGTGAGCTCTGAGGCGAGATCGCGTTGAAGCAATTGATTCCTTGGTAGTTTGCAAGTTGTTGAATCGCGGATAGATTGTTGTTGTTGTTGTTGTTGTTGTTGTGATTGTTCGACGACATATGCCATTGATGATTCTCAAGATGATTGCTTCCCCTTGTGTTGTTGACATGGCTACTTGCTAGCTGCGCCTTCACTTGCATTAGTTGGCCTTGCAAGTATGCCACCTATCATTAACCGAAACCGAAAAAACAAAAAATTAAAATCTTTTTGATCATATGGCATCTACAACAACAACTCAGTATATCCTGCGATTAAGCAAGATCTGGGGGTCAGGATGTACGCACTCTTTCCCCGACTAAGTCGACAGAGTGTTTCCAATAGACCCAGAACAATAGGATACTTGAATTGAACTATATAGAAGGGAAACAGAATCAATAAAGAAGCAGAAAAGAAGCAAAGTCAGAAGGACACCTAAAAATGTATATGGATCTCAATTCTCCTCAACTGTTTAGGGCATGTTTGGTATCCATATATGAAGAATGAGTATGAGGGTATTGGAATGGGAATGAGAATACGAATATGCAATTCATATATACTCATTCCAACACGATATCTTAGAGATACCAAACACACCCTTAGAGGTGTTAAAAAAAGGTCTATAGTTTTCTATCCAAGAAGGAAGTTTTGGTGCACCCAAATGAGAGATATACCTGTTGTTGCAAGGCGAAGATATGGGCGACGCAGCCATAGACAGGGTCACGAATGCGAGCCTGAGCCTCATAGGCAATGGTGACGACGGCCTCACACCTGTCGTGGACGGGGAGGTGGAGGAGGAGCTTCGACACATTGCTGGCACCGAACACCTTGTGGATGGCGGCGAACCTCGCAGGGCCTTGCTCGGTGCAGAAGTAAGGCGCGAATATGCAGTCTGAGGCGCACTTCCTCCTCAAGAACTTGCACGCTCCGCAGGGTGAGCCTGTGCCTGCAGATCCAGCAGCCATTGCCAACAAGAACAAGAACAAGAACAAGAATAAGAATGTGGTGTGTGATATGAGAGAGAAAGTGGAAGAGGGTATTGTTTGGGAGATTGAGAGAGCACACGAGGGTACTAGGAAATGGTGCAAGAAGGAAATGGTGGGACTTATATAAAAGAAGAAAGAAGTGAAGGAATAATAAGACTTTCTTTTTACCATTTTTTGTTTTTTTTTATACGAGTTTTTATATTCGATTGGCATCTGAGATCAAATTACTCGGATCACCTTCAACCGTTTCTTTAAAATTTATCTATTCTCTAATTTGGAGATTTCAAGATTATTAACCCTTCGATAAAATATAAAGAAAACTGCAAATTTAGAGAATTCGGGTTTATCTTTTATTCTGTTATCTATTTTAGAGAAAAATTTTGGGACTTTATTGGAACAAAACATTTAAAATCTTTTAGATCTTACATTGATATGTACATAGCAAAAATTGAGAAAATATCTATCTTTATCGACTGAGTCAACATGTGTGAGGTGAAATAAAATATACACGGAGTATTTGAAAATGAATTGAGGGAGACAAAGGAGGGCCTTTGTGTAGGGTTATGAGGGGACAATTTCTAATGGTTTTATGTGAGTTTAGGGTTGTAAGTTTGTTCAAAAAATGTCTTATAATCATCCACATTGTAAAGTTGAATTTGATTATATAATATGGGTTTGGCTTCTTTTAGACCAGCTTGGGTTGATTATGATTGAAGTCACAATTTCCTCTTTTCTTTCAAAACCATATTATTATTATTATTTATTTATGTGTTATGGGTTAAACTTTTGATTTTTCTAAAGTTTGGTTGCTTGTATGACTTCATTTTTCCGCCGAATGCCGCACCTTGGAACTATTGATTCTTTGTTTGTTTTCTCCCTTCTATTGAATGCTATTTGTTGGTATAGTTCCACCAAACCAATTAATTTCTTTTTCAAGGCTCAAAATATTTGTTTTTTATTAGGATTTTGATTATGTTATGTAGGGTTTGATTTTACTAGTGTGTGAATGAGCACAATTTTATCCGCATCCGATGGATGTTCGATCAACAGAACCGGAAGAAATGAGAGAAACTCAAAAACAAATCCAATGGGTTAGAATCAGTGCCCAAGTCGAGTGGTGAGAAGAGTTTACTTACCCATTACCCGAACCTTTGTCATCTTAATGGCTAGTGTGTAGGTAAAGAGAGAGTAATGATCATTTTGACCTTGGAAGCAATTGTGTAGGAAAAAGGACACTTTTTTATGCTTTGGGGTTTGTTAAGATGGAGTTGGAAAGTGGAAACTGAGTCCCTTTAGGTCATGAAATTGGTGTTGCCACTCACCCTATTTGACCCCTTTCTACAAAGCTAAATTTTCTGCAAGATGGTAACTGAAATGAAACCCCCCAAAATTCATTGGAAATCCACCACCTTTAATAAGTCCCTTAATTTCACAAGCTTTTGATTCATAAGTTCATTAATGAGGGTTTTGTTCCAGATGCCTCATTGTCAACTAACACAATATCAATCACTGAATTGGTACCTTTTTTTCAAAAAAAAAAATATGAATTTGGATATTCATGAACCATTTAGGATCATTTGCTAAATGGAAAACAGAAAAGAGAATAATTAACGTTCCATTTGTTAAGAAAATGCAATTCTAGTTTCATTGGGATTTCTAAAAATGTTATTGATCAGATGAAAATAAAGGACTTGTTTTATACTCCCTGATCATAAATATAAGATATTTTGATCAATAATAATGTGCATTGATTTGTATATTTTTTATTTGTTAAACACTTTTAATTGGTTATAGGAAGTAGTGAAATTTAAAAATAGTAAAATTGATTAAAAGAAAGTTGGGGTGATTAATTTTCTTAAAATGTAGGTTATATGTTAAAAAGTCTTATATTATTAATCGGAGGAAGTAGCTTTATTTTTTATATAAGGTGAAGATTTGGGTGGGGTCAGACTAAGCTAGACCACTATCCAAGAACATCCTTTCAGATGAGGATACACAACTCTCGATCATCCAGGAGGGGGTGTTGCGGAAGCGGTACAACCAGCATAAAACGGGCAATCCTATCCACCACTGTGTTGATCTCGCAGAAAACATGCGAGATGGAGACCGAGCGAAACTGCTATAGCGGTATCAAATGTCCGAGATGATGATCCCAGTCTCCCACGGGCAACTTCAGCATCCCTTAACCGCATTGACAATCGTCAAATTATCTCCCTCCATTAGAATATTGTGGACTCCAAGCTCCCTAGCTCATGAGACACCGAGTTGAAGACCTCTTGCTTCTGCGACCAGAGCCGAGCTATGCCCACAAGGAGCTCCGCCACAAGCGATCACCACACTGAGATGATCACGGATGATGAAACCTGCAGTAGAGGAACCATCCGAACTTTTGGTTCCATCAAAATTGATTTTGAATGTGTCAGGTGCCTAGGTGGCGGTTTCTGCCATCTTAAGTTCATTCGTTTCCTTTGACTTGGTGTCTTGGTTTGTTGTTTTCTGTGTTCTTCATTGGACAGCTTTGTGTTCTCCCAGTTCTTTAGTGTTTGTTTTGTAAGGTATTCCATGTTTTGTATTGTTGTTGTATTGAGAAGATCGAATATCTTCCTTGAATTTTAAAATAAAGAGCGGTCATCCGAGGTTCGAACCGGGAACCTTTAGGTACTACCCGTAAGGTTTTTCCAGTTGAACCATTATGGAATGGTTAGATCGAATATCTTCCGATCTCAAGGAAGTAGCGGTTTGATTCATTGAATTAGTTTTTATTCTTCTTTATTTTGAAAAAAAAAAAAAATTGGACATGCGGACCCAATGGACTAGGGATCCGCCAACTTGGGGTGGCTGGACCGGGTATGGATGGAGCTGTGATTCGACTAGTTAGAACAAAACCCGTTGCATCCTGACTCGAGCCATCTCTAGAGAGAACCACCTCTTTGGGATTTAGGGATTCACCTATCGGATATCACCCACCGTAACCCTCTGTTTGGCAAGTGGGTATTTTAGGGAAGGGAAGGGAAGAGAAGAAAAAGGATTTCACTTTCCCATCAAATTCCACCATTTTGCTGGGTTGTGAAATCTCATCAAATAGGTAGTTATTGAAGTTTGAATCCCTTCCATTCTTCCCAATTGTCCAGCCAAACATTCAATTTATTTTCCCTTTTATTCCCTCCCTAAAAATCCCATCAAAACGGAGTGTAATGGAAAACAAGATAGAACTTCCAAGTTAACGCCTTAACAAGTAACACCCACCCTCTTACATTTTCATAGTTATACACTTGTACCAATCTCTTCCACTTTCCTCACACAGTCAACAAACCACCCCTAAGACCTCATACCCCTAAAACTAAAAGATTAGACATACACACGCCCTTAATTCAATCATTAACACCATGAGCAAAGCACTTGCAAAATGTTTTTAAAAAAAGTGGGAAAAGTAATATCACCAAGCCAATTTCAAAAGGGGAAAGCTAAAAAGGTGTAGGGCTATTAGTATGTACCATTCAATGTACAGACAGTTTCCATGGTAAAGCAAGAACATGACATCAAACTATAATCAAAAACCAAAATGCAGTTCAATGAACTAATCCCTTTTGCAATGGATAATCTCAACCCAGATTGAACAACAACAGCCTCTCAAACCCCATGCTTTGACATATCGATACGAAATGCAATAACATATATAGTTTATTCTCAAGTAAGACGCCATTCGCACACGAAATTTGACCAAAAAGAGTTGTAGTTTTCGCTACTAAGATACCCGGTTTGATTGACTTACCTGAGCTGTAGCAATCTGCTTCATGGATTGGCCAGCTTATGGAGTTTGAGTCGTCCACGATACGATCATGATCTGTAGATAGTTGTCCTGCAGATCATCACCATATCACATGGCCCATATCACAATGTCTTGACAGTATCCAGCAGCCAACAATAAGACTAGGAGAAAACAAAAAACCGAAAAATCAAAGGTATGATCTGAAGAGTTCCAATGCATGACGTGCGAATCGTATAAGATTTAGTGAAGTAGGAAGAGAATTCAAGAGACTTATGTCAGCAACAGTTGCTAGAAAGTACTTAAATCTTATCTTTCCAGCTCAAATCCTCAATTTGGGGTGAGCAAGTTCTCTACATAGCACAACATTATCTTTTAGATATGTATATCGGCACGAGAGTAGGCTGTCAAATTACAGCTCTCTTTATCTCCCTCGGAAATTCTGAAGGCTCTTTCAGAAGCTTAGAGATGTAACCTCTAATCAAACACTTTGAAACAACCGGGCAAGCATTCGAATAATCTGTGGTCCAAGAAGCTCAGTAATGGCTTTCATTTCCTTGAGCTTGCATTCATAGTACTTGAATTCAACATTAGTTCTCGAAAAAAAATCTTGAACAAAGAAGTTACAAGTTGAGGTTCTAGGTTCAAAATTGGATGAGTAACAGCAGTGTGTTATAGTTCCACATTGGCGAAATTCACAAGGCTCTTTCTCTTTGAGGTTATGAAGTAAGAATGAAAACCTAAACCGCTTGGAAATGGCTCACAGATATAATCCACCATATTTCAGGCCCAGCCTCTGAATGAGATCAATGAATGAATGAAGAATCAGAGTTCTCTCTCTTTCGTAATAATTGAAGCAAAGATCCCATAAATGAGAGTACAATCTTGCACAAAAAGTGCAAGCTTCATCTACACTGCTACACAACAGGAGTTGCATGCACTGATCTTATCTGAGAGTTGCACTGGCCTTTCAAAATTCAAGCATGCTATCTGATAGCAACTTCACAGCTTTGCTGCTGGAAGAAAGCGACGCTTTGATCATCTGAGAAACAGGCAAGAAAAACGTGCAGTCTGCCCGAGGACTTCTAGTTCCCCCTTCAATAAACGAGGAAAGAGAAGAAAGAAGTGGAAAAATATTCATATCCACAGCATTTGAAGAAAAGTAGATTGTCTCAACAAAGTGCAACAGTAAATGGTATCACTGTGAAATTACTGCTAATTTATGAAACCATTCAGCCTATTGTACTTCAATTTGAAAAGATTGTCTTCTCCTCAAAAGAAAACTTCGACTCAATGTGATTGCAGATAAAAATAGAAGAAAAGAATCACACCTGCAACAGAATCCAGCACTTTTATCGCTTCAATTACAAACACAGGATGCTCAGACTCATCTCCATGTACTCCAGAAAGTGCAGCTGTTGCAGCTTTGACACCTAGATGGCTAGATGAGCATAAGCAACCTGTCCAGTACATAAAAACATACTGAAATCTTCAAATAGCATGTTTGACACCTTGAAGAAGTCTTTGTAGTACATTACTATGTTTTCTTTCATTTGGAACCATATCATTTAGAATCTATAATCTAAATATAACATCAATGGATACAGAGAGGAACAAGAAGGGCGTCCAGCGTCCTACACGGGGTAAGTTCTTATGTTTCTCAAACATCTAGAGTTGGTTCTGGAACCAAGTTCTTCTTCTAAGAGGAATATTGCACACATTTCTCAACTATCACCATAGATACCTAAAGAAAAATCTTTAAAATAGCAAGTAATCAATTCATTGACACCTCATGGCGAGTGAAGAGAGGTCCTTAAGAATGGCTTTTACAGCAGGAATGGCATCTGCATCTTGCATTTGACTCGGCACAGAAGCAAGAGAAATGATTCGATTACGTATGCATCTCATATGCCTTGATCATCCTCCTATTGTATTTCCAAGGTTTGATCCAACAATCTCTCACAGATAAAGTTCAAGATTTCAGGTTCAGCCTCTGAACCTAAATGAAGAATCACAGTTATCTCTATCCTAATAACTGATCAGAGGTACCGTAATCTTGCTACAGATCATATCATACAGTAAAGAACTGCTCCAATTTCAATTCTCAAATGAAGCTCACTGGAACAAAACTCGCTCAAATTCAGTTTCATCTTAAACATAAACCCTAACATTATGCAGGCATAAAGGAGCCACAGACTCACAGTCAAATTCAGTTCCAGCTAAATCACGAAAAATCAAACCGATTGCAACATAACATAAAATTTCTCCTACATTCGGGAATCGATCAAAAGCAATTACCTCGATCAGTTTTCACCATGCCGGCATCAGATGCACAACGCAAACCAAAAACTTTTCGCTGAGATTGTTTTGATCATTCATTCATTGAAATGAAACAAAAATGGAGCGCTAAAAAAAAACGATTGCACCAGCCGGGAATCGAACCCGGGTCTGTACCGTGGCAGGGTACTATTCTACCACTAGACCACTGGTGCCTCGTTAATTACGCACTTTCTTAGATCTATTTATTCACAATAAAATAAAAATGAGCAATTCACTTCGATATAGATTAAAGTGTGTAAAATAAATATGTTAATTTTTCATAATAACCGATTTGTTATTATGAAAAAGAATAACTATTGAAAATCTTTATTTAATTATAAACTCATTAAATCTTAGTTTGTGTATTTCTTTAAAACTATATATAATATTAAATGGAGTTAGTTAACAAACTACATACGATCCTATGTCTTAACGAATTTGGAGCTAGGGTTTGTTGACTAAATTAATATTCTAGGTGTTCAATGTGTGGTTAAACGTAATATCATATGTTTAGCAAGTGGTTATAAGTGAAAATCAAATTTTAAATAGGTGTTTTTCTGTACCTTACCCTCTTAATTAATCCACATATATAAGTAATATTAACATCATCATATAGAAAAGTCTTGCTTCATGAGCACATATATGTATATGCATATGTATAGTTTCATATAGGATAATAGGAGTGATCACAAGCATACAATAGCTTTAGTTAGGCTATAAATAGTGTATATTAGGTAATAATACATTTCACTGTGTATTTAAAATGACGTAAATTTTAAATAAAATATTTTATAATAGGGTGTAAACAAACACATAGTTTTATTTAAAATTTATATTATTTTAAACCAATTATTAAAAAAAATGATTATCAAACACAATTAAAATTAAAATGTTTATGCATTATAATTAAAATATATTAGATTCCAAACAAATTAAACCCTCAATCTCAGCTCTTTAATAATCCAAGCCAATGACCAATATTCTAAAACATCAATTGATAGCTAGCAAGATCATTGTTATTACAATTCTACATATATAGAAGCTAATTAAATCCAAGTGAAATTAGCAATATGAATGATGCCCTAGCCGAAGCTCCAAGTCCAAGTCTTCACATTTCCCTTCTAATGATCTGTTCACGCCGCCACCGCCACCATTACTGCAGCCTTGGAAGCCCAAGCTTGGCCCCCTTTGTCCGCCATTGCCGCCCTTAAACTTGCCAGCCTTGGATGTATGATGATCATGATGTGTATGAAGAGGGTATGGCAAGTTGGAGTTATAAGAAGAAGATGATGATTTGGTGCTTGTAGGGTTGTGGCTTTTGCTAACCCTAGATCTTCTATGGACATTCATGTGGCCACCAAGGGCTTGTGCTGTGGTGAACCCTCTCCTACAAAACACACAATTGTAGGTTCTTTCCATCACTACCTTTCGAACCTTGTCTTCTTCTTCCTCATCCTCGTCCTCATCCTGGTCATGAAGAGATACTCCGATGGCGCTCAAATTGATCATACCATGATTAACTTCCATTGATAAACCACAATAGAATTTAGGTGTATGGATAGAGAGGAAGGGAGATATTTGGAGGAAATTAAGGAGGGAGCTAAGCTCTTAAATAAGAGAGGATTTGAAGGGGAAAAAACTCCTAAAAGCTAGACCAAAGCTATTTATTTATTAGTTGAAAAAAACAGACTAAAAACATTTTCAAGCTAAGGGTGTGTTTGGATTCCATTGCATTTTCATTATAATGCAATTATTTTACCTCGTTTTATGTGTCCATTTGGTTGTAAAAATAAAAATCTCGTAAAAACCGAGGTAAAACCGTAATTTAACCAAATAATCACATAAATCGAGATAAAATAATTGCATTTCAATTAATATATCGTAAAATTCAAAAACATCATAATTTAAACGCCTTAAAATTTTTGTTAACCAAACATCGCCTTATCATTTTGCATTATAATGATAATGCATTTGGAATCCAAACACACCCTAAATCTTTACTAAAATTTCATCTTAGTCCGAAATAGTTACATTTAAATTTTTATGATCGAGAGCAAGGTAAACCTTGGATTTTTACTCAAGGAAAAGGCCAGGGACCTTACTCTCCCTTACTTCACACCACTGGGCTACCCCGACTGGGGCATTCTGCATCCATTATTGATTCTACAAGTACGCGCCATCCAAAGGGAAGCGAGAAAGAAAACGGGTAGGATGAATTTGAAAGGTTAAAGACAAAGACATGTCACGACAGTAAAGTGAGTACTGCTGACAGCTTCTCCCTCTTCTACCAAATACTGTCATTTTGCTCTCAAATTCTCTCAATCAACAGGATTGTTTTCCTCTGTATCCCCAAATTTGTTAGATTCTTAATGATCTTAATAGTGCATTTAAATTATTAACAATTCATTAATGTGATTGAGATCCATGAAAATGACTAATGTGACATTAAATATGTATTGACTTTGTATCCCAAAATAAATAAATAAAAAACAAAATATATTTAATATCCTTGCGAATGATTAAATCGAAATCCCTGAATGTAGTGTTACAATAAAGTTGTGAGACATACTACAAACATACAATATTTTAGCAGCAATGTAATCTGCCTTCTAGTTGCATTCTCTATAGCAATGACAAAACCCTACATTGTAGATGGGAGAGATTGGGTATTATGAGCATTTTGTATAGAGGGACACTTTGGGTATCGTTCCTTTGGTTTTACACGAGACCGTTTGTATGGTCTGCGTATATTTTGTTATGTCGTTACATTGTCTATATATTTACCGCTTCATGATAAAACCCTCCATTCCCCACACAATATTTGTTTCTCTTATAATTGCAATGGTTATCAACAAATTAAAAGGCAGCACAATGCATCATACAGATGAATAACTTCAGGGATCAAGGTCATATGTTACATTCAATAAATCAATGGAAGAACATAGAGAGGTAAAGACCCTAAAAATACAATCAACAACAGCAAAACCGCGAGAAGTAACAACATTGAGCTTTCATCCTTGGGATGGAAAGGGTTCAAACCTAAAATCTGCAAACTTGATGCCTCATCTTGCTTATGTTGCACAATCCGAAAAAAGCACTGATTTCCTAGATAACCTTTGTATTTACCTATTGATCAAATGGGAGAGTCCGAGCTACCTATCTATATGTGATGGAGGACCCAGATCAAGTTTGATGGTCAGGGAGGAAAGCCGCGTCTTCTTCTCTCTTGAGCTTTTTATACAACCTCCTTAGTTTAAGAAAGCGCGGGGAACACAGAAAGAAGAAACCTATCAAGGCCTCGTGAGTTTGCGCTAACCTGAATAACCAAGTTGCTCATCTGTTGACCGAGATTCGTCAAATCCACTACTGGATGTAACACTTGCCGCTACTCTGACATTGGCAGCAAGAAACTGAACCCTGTATGGTCACGGATGAGAGGCGGTGGTTCTATGTCAGAGATGGTGATCTTATCTGTTGATTTTGAAATCTCGTCTAGTGTAAATGGTATACTGCACAGCAAGTAGAATGGATTATTAATCAAAAGATTGATAAAGTCCCCAGAAAATGTAAAAGGAACTGCCAACGGAGATGTTAAAATTTGTGCTTCCTGACCTTGAATCATCATCAAGAAGAAAGGAACTGCTAACGGCATTGTTCGAATCTTCTGTCATTAATACTCTCATTTTTGCTATAACCTGCAGAGCAAGATATCAGATTGCAGTCAAAAATAAGTTACAGCTCAATACCTTTGTTGTAATTTTCCCATACTTCTCTAAAATATGTGATCCTAATTCGACAGATTGTTTGGCCCAATATTATTGAATGCAGTGTTTTGTTGTCTCTAATCAACAACTCAAAAAACATAAACTTTAAAAAACAAAAAAAAAGAGTCATCCTCAGGCTTACCTCCGGGGACAAACTATGTGTTCCGTACTTGTCATCAAAATACATCGTACTTATCCTGTAGAGCTGCTGTATACTAAGCACCTGTTTGGAAGCAAAATGGAATCAGTTCACAAGGAAATAGATCAAAATGATAATGCATGATGAAGAATCTTCCAGCTGAATGCTTACAGGACAAAGGTCATGGCTAACTTCATCAAGCGTTTTCTGTGGCTTTTGATGTATGACCTGAATCATAGAAAATATTGAAGAGAGATCAATAAATTGAATTAAAACATGAAATCTGTATTTTGGGCCACTAGGAAACACTCTTTCGACTTGGTCGGGGAAAGAGTGCGTACAACTTGGCCCCCCAGACCCTGCCTAGGCGGGATATACTGGGAATGTTGTTGTTGTTAGATGATGCTTCATGGGATACTTATTTTTCTCTTAGCCCAAAACCTATAGCCTGTCTAATATGCTTGAGCTCCTCCCAGGAGGGACATAGAGAGTAAAGAGTTTAATGCTTACCAGAAAACCTATAGCCTGTCTAATATGCTTGAGTTCCTCCCAGGAGGGACCTACAAGCTGCCATGATAACATTTGGATAAGAACAAAAGGCTAAACGATAATTAGTGAAAATGAAAGTAAAAAAGAAATTGGTAAGGATGATACTTCTTCTGTAGCATCATAGCACCAATGTTCCAGTTCAGCAAGGCCTGCTTTGACATATTCGGCATTGCTAAAAGAGCAGCACTCCCTTCTCAATAGAAGACTAAAGTAGCAAGCAGATAAACAGAGAAACCCATATAAAATAAGATTATGGGCAGTGTTGAGAATGAGGGGTATGAAAATAACAATCTTTGGTACAAACCTGTTAAACAACTGTACATTAACGAAAGAGAACACTTGGGTGTAAAGTTTGCCAATCAGAAACGAAGGCACCTGAAAAAAAAAATTCTCGTTGATTTATCACAATCAGAAATATAAGAACTATATAATAACAAGTGACAATAGATAATATTGATCAATAAGACAAGTACAGAAACTGAAGTGAGGGAATATTTAGCATAAAAATGCAAGAATAGCGGTAAAGAGGCCGAGTTACAGGCAAAAATGTACTATGCCATCAAAACGAGTAGCTACGTACGTTATTTGTTTTCATCACTTGAAGGTAGGTGCTAAAGCTCTGAACCATTCCTTTCCAGTGAACAAACAAAGTTTCCCTGTCAATGGAGGTTGCTTTTGTTGTTCTAGGTACCTGTATCAAATGCATACAACAACAACCAAAAAAAAAAAAACAGAGCAAGGTTACAGCAGTTTCATTTTTAAACAAAATTTCCCATTTAGCTGTCAAGTTGTCAGGGATCAACTACCTGAATGCACAAACCCAACAGTGGAGAGATTTCTTTTTTCAAGTTGTCACGGATCATTCCATATATCTTTTCAACATAAGCATTTAGCTGTTGTTTGAAAAGCAATGCTGGATATTTGGCTTCAATCGGACTCAAGGTACCACCATCACCACCACCACCACCACGATGCACAGCATGTACTTCACCATCAGCAGAACCAAGATCAACATTTTGTGGCAGACCACGGAAACTCTTTAATGAAAAAACAGAAAAAAGGAGTCAGCCACGACCTGCCCAACGCGAGTTCTTGTTTGAGAATTCATGTATCAGAATTCAAAATCATTACTGGAAACATTATTACCTGTGTCATCCTTCCAAACAAACTTCCTGATGATGGTCGACGCCTTTGAGGAGGTCCAGCTGCACCACTCGGTTTTAATGTACGTTGCAACAGCAGCAACAGTGATGATGTGTTTGTTAACCAATAAGCCAGAGTCTCATTGTTGTCCTGAGCCTTAATTCACAAGGTAGTATACGAGTTCAGAATACACCATACAAGGTAATTTTTAACATATTACATATAATGAAGGTGATCTAACCTCTATTGCATTGCCAATTGTTTGGATCACGCGGTCAAAAATGCTCGTCTTTTCCACTTCAAATGACCTCCACTGTCGAAGACACTTGAATATAATGGTGGCAGCAACAGGTCTTCCCTTTGAGAAGCCCAAATGCTGTGCAATACATCGAATAAGCAAGTCCTGATGCTCTTGTTGTTTCTCATTAAGAGCCTTTTGTGGCCTCCCCTCTATCTCAGCAGCATCCCTGGAATTTATGGATTGACTATGAAGATCCTGAGATGTCATTTCAATTGATTAACACATGGACCAAAAAGGTAGAGCCAAATTTTAACACTGCATATTAATTAGGGGGAAAAAAAGATTGTACCGTTTTTCTTGCACTATCGGTCCTCTGCAAACAAACCAAGAGAGATAGAGAGAGAGAAATACATAAGATGTCGTTACTAGAATATTATTGGTCTTTGGATGAATATATCAGCCAGTCTATCATTACCTGCACAATTTTGCGTGATATCGACCCTTGCCCCAACATCTTATTATGGAGAGTCTCCGTACGAAGAACTTTGTTCTCATTTTCTACGCTGTTAAGCCTCTCGTCAAGCCTGTGTACAAGAGCATAAGAATTGAGCTACATAGGTCCTAACTGACAAGTCAAATACACTCATCCTCCTCACACAAGTCACTTCACATGTTTATGATGTGCTTGTAAATGGTTCTTCATGCAGAAGTAGAAAGACTAGAGTGACTGTAAGGAATAATCATCAACAATAAGAAGCTTAAATTTCAATAATCATGTGTATATTGGAATATATGAAGTGTTAGCCACTATATTCTGAACATGATAGAATAAAGAACTTTAAAATTGAAACTTTCTGCTTCTTGAGATCTGTCTGTATTTGGCAAATTGGTGTCATTCCATGAAATAGTTTAGCCATATACTAGAAGTTTTTCTGCATCAATCTCAATATTTAAATGTTTCATCCCGAACTACAAAAACTTCCATGTCTTATGAAAATGGATGCTAGATAGATAAAAATGGATAGTATTTAAATTCTGGAATGTGCTCTCCATCATGCATAATTACAGTCTCAAATGCAACAAGTATACAACAAATAAAGGAACAAAGTAATCTTACTTAATCAATGAATCTTGAAGTTGTTGACCTCTTCTTTGAGTTTCTTCCAACTTCTTCTGTGCTGCTGCCTTTTCTTCTTGGGCTTCCGAGAGCTTCTTTTCACACTCAGCAGTTTTTTCTCTTTCTTTTTGCAACAAGGCCTAAGTAATATAACAAAGAAAAACAATACATGGTGACCATAAAGCATAGCAGCAGGTTATATTAGAGATACAAATGCAAATATATTTTCTTTTCAATAAAGGAAAAAATAAACATAAAAATTTCATGTTCACAATAAACTTTGGATGGAAAAGTAGACAGCTATACAAGGAAAGCACAATCAAATATTAACAGTTTAAAGAAGCAACGCTGTGCATGAAAGAATTCACATTATTAATAAATTGTAAATGGATTAGCATTACCTTCAAGTTATCTACTTCAGCAGATAGTGACTCAATCTTCTCAGTATCTTCAACTGGAACTGGAGTTTCTTTCACAGTGGAGGTTGAAGCTTCTTCAGTTGCCCTTTTTGCAATTGCACGCTCTTCATTAAGCAAAGCATTTGTTTCATCGACTTTCTTTTGCATTTCTTTTAATGATTGTTGTAGCTTCAACGACTCCTGCTCTTTTGCTTCTTCTTGATCAGTCTGTAGATCATGTAAGCAACACCGTGAACAGCATGAATTCCACAGTAAAGTGCATCACACAACTTAGTGGGATGATGCACTCAAACCTTCTGACGAGTATAATCAAGTATAGAACTAGATCTCAACCAGGTTCCAAATTGAATCAACAAACCCTGATAGTAATTTTAAGCTTTCATAAACTGTGAAAAAGATCGCAGCATATTACCCTTAGTCGCTTCTCAAGCTGCAGACGCCATGTCAGTTCTTCTACCTTCTTTTCAAGCTTATCTTTCGCTTCCTTGAGAGCACCTGTTTCTTTAGCAGCCTAAGATTTGTGAGAATATATCAGCAAACAGGTATTTGTTTTGGGTTGGTATGGGGAAAATTATTCACTTCCGTTGATAAGAAGAAAAAACACTATAATTATATACAATAACCCTTTAGGCAAACGAATAAAGTTAACTTCTTCAAACAGCAAAGAACGGGGGAGGTCATTTCTCCTGTAACAAGAAAGAGACATACCATCTTCAGTTTCCTGAGTTCCTTTCGTCCTAATCTTCCTCTCCATCTACATTGAGTAACAAGTGATGCTCGTATGAGCTTCTTATGGTATGTATAATCACGATGGCCTCGCCAATGAGCCTGCAGTTACAGAACTCTAGTTTTAATCATCTTTCCATATGATACATTTTTGCCAAAATGCAAAATAAAAAGAAGAATACTTGAATTATGGTTGACGCTTTTGCTTGCTTTTTATGTCTAAACTGATTACGAGCAGCTGTTTTCCTTGCGGAAGTCTGTAAGACTAGTGCTGATGAATGGAGTTGTTTATAAGCCTTCCTGGAGAGGTGTCTACGCAAGTCCTTCTGAATTTTTATTGAAGCTGCCTCTCTTCTCTTATCCTCATAGAGTTTGCAGGCAAGCCATCCTAGAGGTTCGCAGAAACAGAAGTATTGGACTAGTACAAGATAAATATACATGTGACCTGCTAAAACAGGGCAACAGAAAGAACGGACTTACGCCGGCATATTGCTTGCAAATTGACAGTAGCCTCGCACAAAGCAACAAAATTTTTACGGGCAATGTAAGTTTTTGTCCTCCTTTGAATTTTTTTGGCTGCACTGCTAAGTTTCTCTGCCCTTCGTGCATCTAACTCAGCCATCTGACCAGCTCTAAGAAAAATTTTTGTTTTGCCTATCTGCAAAATTGATCCAAGCAATCAGATTCAAGTATATGATGGCCATGATGAAACAATTATGCAATTGACTTTTTGTTATTATTCAACATCTTCCAAAACTCGAGAGAACTTGTTGTCCTTTGAACATATATCTTCACATTCTCTTGTCAGCCATAGATTCATAGAAGAATTTATTAGTAGCTTGGTTACTCGTTCTCAATGAGCCATTCACATTTGCAACTTTGGTGAAAAGAATGGCAGTTCGACAGCCATACTGACCTGATACCCTTGAAGCCCCATCTTTTCCAGAATCTTTGTGCAGGCAGCCTTTTCTTCAAAACTATATTAGAAAGCAATCTGTCCATAAATGACCCGGCAAGGTAAAGAAGATAATTTACAATGTCATACGTACCCCGCTTTTACAGCCTCTGGGAAAAGAATTTTGAACCGAGTTATAAATTCGAAGAATGTTCTTCGTGTGGGATACCCAGCACAGCTGATTCTAATTGCCTCTAGCACACCCTAAAAGTACGAAAGGAAATGATTGAGACAGATGAAGGCTTTATTTCATTCAAAATGGAAAAAATAGAAGAGACTTCAAATGTACTCACACCACAACGTAATTGTTGCATGACATTGAAATTCTCAAATATGGCAGGTTTAAGAAGATTGTTTGGCTTCACACATCTTATATAATGAGGTTCTGTTGAATTCAGTGTCTCCATCAGCTGTTGTAGTTGCACCTGCAAAAGATCGAAGAGAGAGAGAGGCTTTATAAACTGACATCCCAGGCAAGAGAGAAAATAGATAAGGAAGTTACCTTAAAGCCAGAACCAATAGATGAAAATTTAGAGGACTTTGATGTCTCCTCAGCAATTGAAGGGAAAAGTCCAGCTACAAAGGAGCATTTTGAAGCACCCAACAAATCTTGATGCTCAGGAACAACATAGTCTTTATTTTTGTCTAAGAACTGATCAGACATATATAGAACCTGAGAGGAAAATTATATGCAAACATTATCCATTACAAATGGATTTATGGGGGCAGAAGTCACATGAATATAAGGTTATTCCACTAGAAAAAGGAGCATAACTCACCTCTCCAGCATAATGTGCAATGGTGAAATCTGTACGAGATAATTTTGGCTTGATAAAGCGTTTATGTTTTGTGAACGTCTGATAAAGCTTATTTGAGAAGGTTTCATGAGTAGACTTTGGGAACATACTGAAATAACACCATTGAAAAAACAAAATAAAATCCGGTTCTCGGTATCTAACATGACAAGACTAAAATTAACAAAATTTTCTCTTCGTAATCAGACAGAGAGTGGAAGCCCACCGCATTATACAGCTAAAAAAAAATATGAAATACAAGATGGGCAGGCAAGAAAAGATACGAACCAAGCTTCATCCAGCAGTGCAATGATTCCTCCAGGTTTCTGCATTCACGATTTGTTTGTACAAGTTAATAATAGGAGGAACTTTTTCAAACAATTATTCAAGAAAAATAACGTTACAAGGAATTTTAGTTGAGTTCAGAGTTCCGACATATGATTTTGCAAAAAAAAAAAGAAAAAGGAAGAATAAAAGCAGTTTAAGAATTCTTCATCAGCAGTATAACACTGGATCAGAATAACTCAAGTACAATGACAAAATAGCAGAGAATCTAAACTGCTAATTTATTTGGATAAAATAACATAATTCATAATACGCTTCCAGTAGCAAACTGATAAGGCATGATATTGATGCTCAACAGTATGATATAAGGTTCATTTATTGGAAAAATCTCACTTGGGTACCATGATGTTTGGGGAATTACTATGAGGTTTGGAAAACACCACTTAGGTCACATGAGATTTTGAATTTGTCTCACTTAGGTGACATCTAAACTAATCTTGTTGAATAAAATTTTCAACTTTTACACTTACTACCCTTTACTTTTTCCTTTGCATAAAACCACCCTTTAGGTATTATTATGTTTTTCCCTTAACCACAATCTTTTATTTTTCCGCTAGTTTTCTTTCTCCTAGAAGGAAAAAGTCCAACTATGGAAAGAGAGGGGCTAAAATCCTGATTTATTAACTGAAAATAGAAACCCTAAAATCCTAGTTTTTCAGTTTCTCACTTGGATGATAGTTAAACTAGCCAGTTAAATAAAGTACTCCATAGGATTTAATCCCTTTTCATTTACACTATCTGAAAAAATTGAGGGCATTTTGGACTTTTTTATTTATAGATGACGGAAATCTAAAAGAGGGTGGTTAAGTGAAAAAATGAAAGAGGGTGGTAAGTGAAAACATAATAACCTCACCAAGACTACTACTAAAAAGACTCTGCATAGTTTCCTTGTCAGCATCATATCCACTTGGCATATGTAATGGAATATATTGTGCAACAACCAACGTCAGGCAGTAGCTGTTTTTAGATGATAATGATTCACACCTATACAGATAATTTTTTAAGGGAAAAAATGAATCTAAAACTCAAGATAAAGGAGCCACCTTCTCGATAAGATCCAAGACATCTTGGTTATCTACAAATTCAATATAACTCCAGTTAATTTCCTCCTTTGTGTACTCTTCTTGCTCCATCTTGAAAACATGCTGAAATGGACATAACAAAACTCACATTAATGATCAGAAAATAAGTAAAATTCTGAATTCAAAATGTCAAAGCTTGCCTGATTGAAATGTTGTTGCAGCTTTTCATTGGTGTAATTGATACAAAACTGCTCAAAACTGCAAAGAAAATCATAAGTAAAACCTTGAATTTCCCCATGACTCTAAAAAGGATAATTTCTAAGAATATCATTTTTGGTAACTTTACCTATTTGTTTTGAAGCTTTCAAAACCATAGATATCAAGAACTCCAATCAAACATTTTGAGTTCGCATCTTGACCAATTGAAACATTAATTTTTTCCACCAACCTACAAATCAGTATCAAAATCAGCATCAAACTATACATAAAAGAGATGGATATTGAAGAATTTCTCCTTACCAGTCAAATAAACGACAATATAATGTTTTTGCAAGACCATCCCTGCTAAATGCTGCACTAACAGGGTCAAGACTCCTCTTGATGACTTCTTCAGGGGTGATCATTACACGTTTGCAAAGTGCATCTTCCAACCCAGCAGGATCACACCTGAAAAGGAAAAAATCAAATCTTGCATGACAAAACCATGACAAGAACACCATTACAAAAATTTACACATATTGAGAATCAACTGTACATAAGAAGTTCTGCTGTTGTTTGAAGATGGAATTTAGAGCTTTTATCCTTTGGAACAGAAGAATCAGCTTCCCGACCCTTGGTGAACTCAACGTTACCAATGTGAAGAATGGAAGCTACTACTCGGAATATTGCATCCTGCAAATATAGAGTTATCCCAGAAGACAGGATTAGTTTCACATTGTCTATATAAGACCATAAAAAAAAAAAGCATCAACATTAAAACATATGCCATACCTGTTCTTGCTTGCTAATTCCAACAATGTCCATTGCTCTCCTTGTGGCAAGAAACTCTTGAGCGTCACTCACACCAACCAACTCATAGCAACTTGATTGATTAAGATAGCGGAAAGATTTAGGGTGTGCAAGCTTATATTTCTCAATTTCCTGAAGAAAAATGGAAATGAAATAATGGTCCTCAAAATTTAAGCAGTACATCAATGGCAATAAGACAGCCAAGCTTTATACAGTAATACAGTATATGCACCCCACTAATGCAACAAAAGAACAGGAAAAGATTATAACCTCCTGTGGTGCTGCACAAAGAAGGTAAAAGCAATGGTAGTTTCGTTCAGGATCTGAAATTTGGCAAACGCGGGACCTCTCGAGAAGATAGGTTCTGATGGCAGCTCCAGATATTCTTCCACGCTTATCAAACTGTATCTCAACGAATTTTCCAAACCGACTGTGATGGCACATTCAGCAACATATTAGCATAAATCAGCTTCTATGGAGTAGGAAAATATGCAACCTGCAGTTACATACTCCGTACATACCTTGAATTATTATTTCTCACTGTTTTTGCATTGCCAAAAGCCTCCAGAACTGGATTTGACTGCAGTTACATATTCCGTATTAAATAATAATCTTAGGAAGTACGTTCATTAAGTCATTATACAGCAACAATCCCATTCATTATGATATGTAAAATACATGAGAGCGCATACAAATAAGGGCTTAACTTTTAAAAAAAAATTAACATTCAACACTCCACCAGCCAGACCTCTCCACAACAGAAATATATATATCTCTGAGCCGGTAAAATATCTACACATTTTCTTTCGAATTTGACAAGATTATTGCATAAATCAGAAGTTTTTGGCTACTTTGACTGGACAGGGACCCTACAGTCAATGATACGATAGCCAACTTTAATTAAGTAGATAGGAAATCTTTCGATTTGACAGTCAATTAATGTTTTACAGCACCTGTGAAGAAAAATATGACAAAAATCCAGATCTGACTTCCACGTAGTTGTTAGCACTTGATAGCAAAAATCTCAGAGATTGAACAATGAAAACAGAAATCTTCTATGTAACCGTTGTTATAGAAATACAAGATGATAAAATGGTAAAGTCCTTAATCATTTACATATTAAATCCAAAGATCCATCTAACCTCCAAAACTTGTTGTTCGACAGTTCTTCCTTCAGTGGCAGCACGGCCCCCCAAATAAGCAAGGTAGCGCATAAGCATCTTTGTGGTCTCCGTCTTACCTGCACCACTTTCTCCACTCACCAGAATGGAATTGCTCTTCCCCTCATTAATCATTGCCCTGATTCAGAATAACAGTACAATTCCATGAAATCGTGTATCAAAGAAAGACTGAGTAAAACAAGTAATAATAGATGCAGATTCACCTATATGCAACATCGGCAATTGCGAAAACATGTGGGCTTAGTTCCCCAAGTGGAGCTCCTTTGTAGTGGGCCATCATCTGGGAATCATAGATATGAGGGAGCCTTTGGAACGGATTGACAGCAATAAGGATGTTTCCAGTATAAGTCTGCCAATGATGTCAAGAGTAGGATATTGCATTATAACATAGCTGCCCATAGCTGCAGCAATTAATGGTTCTCTCTCACAATGTTGAAACACAAGTTTATGAGCAAAGATTCAAAACAAGATAGACTTACATAGATTTCATTAAGGGCGTATCGAGTTCCCAAATTCTGCAAAACTCCGGGCTCGTGGAGATAAGACAATTTGGTCATGTCATCTTCCCCTCCATCAGGTGCATCGACATCTTTTGGGTATATTTTGGACAACTTGACCGAAAGCTTTCAAGTACAAACACAGGCAGAAATCTCAAAAGAAGTAATACACATTCAACTCCTCATTTTCATACCTTATGATTATCTTCAAATAACAAAACCACGTTATGAAACTACCTAATTGCACAAATTACCTTCTTTCCATTTGTAGTCAGGATGTCTACCACATCGCCCTTAATCTTAGTTACTTCTCCATCAATCCAACACACATCCGGGTCCTCAGCCCAAACATGTGACCCCACAATGATGTTTCCACTAGAGGCCTGCAGGAATTGAGAACATAAATTTTTTTATAAATAAAAAATGATCACATTGTCACTCACAAGCCGTACAAAGAAATCCAAAATTCAATGTCCTGGCACCAAAATGCCAACTTAACGGTAAACACATTAAACCTAAGTTTGAGGACAAATCACGTACTCAAGGGGTTGATTCAAATGCAAAAAAGCACGTACCATTGAGAAATTCCTTCAAATGCAAATACGATCAAATCAGCATCATTCGCACTAAAAGCACCGACATTGTTTTCGAAAACCTAACAGCGGCGATCGATTCTCACAAAGTCCCGGCAGAACCAGATCACCGGAATCAGAACAGCGACGGATCAATAGGTCAATTGAGATGAAACAGGAACCGAAGGGGTGAACGAAAGGTCTTCTGGAGAAGACGATCGAATGATTTTCATTTGAAATGGGGGGATGGGATTGTGTGGATGTAAACGCAATTGGTTTACAAACCCTACAAATTCGGTATCGTTGAGTTGAGCCTACAATTCTGCATCTTTGTTGGAGATTCGTGGCTGCCATGTTTCTCTCTCACTCACTCTCAATCTCTCTCACCCCTCTCCCTCCCGCTCTCTCGCTCTCGCGCGCGCCCCTCGTCGTATCTACACTCGTTCAGTTGAGTATAGTTTGATACTCCATAAAAAATCACCAATAAATTTGAAAACTATACAAAACTATTTATACTTATGGTTTTATTCTTTTTATTTGTACAAAATATTGATCTCACACCTCACAAAACAATTAATTTACTATTCATTTGAAAATTTTAAAATAAGATAGAAACTAAATAAAATATTGCCTTTGATTGATTTTGTAAATAATTTTATACTTATTAATAATAATAAGGAAAAATTGCAATATCCCAATCTTTAGGGGTTGTTGCGCTTAATAACCTGAATTATCAAAAATGCAGAAAATAGCCTCAAGTATTTACTTGGTTGCAGAAAATAGCCTCAAGCTACATTCTAATTCAAATAATTATAAAAAAATAGCCTTAGGTTACCTTTAACTTCAAATTAAATAAAAAAACATATCCAAAACAATTTTTATTAAAAAAAATCATCACTTCTTATATAAAAAATAGGCTAAATAATTTTTATTCTCAAAATCTACCACTTCTCAGTTCTCATAGTTTTTTTTTTAATCATTAAGTCATTATTAGCTAAATTCATCATTGAATTAATTATAAAAACTACCTTATACCATATAAATTTTGTAAACAAATAATTTTTTTAAAATGGCTACTAAAAAATTTCACAAGATCTTTATTTTTCTTAATAAAAAATTAATTTATCTTCATCCCATAATTTATTCAATGCTCAAATAAAAATTATTGTTGGGTGAATAATGTATGCACACTTTTTTTCTTCAATAGATAACAAACTACACTAATTGTTATGTTTAAAACAATATATAATGCATCCTTAACTGCTTTTTTGTGCTAGTTTTTCTCGGAAGATTGCCCTAAATCACTTATTAAATCAATTGCGAGTGGAAACTTAAGTATTTATTCACTTTTAATGATATGTAAATAATCTAATTAATTTTTTAAAATATTAAATTTAAGTTACATTTATATGGTTTGAGATAATTTTTATAATTAACTCAGCTATGAGTTTAGATAGCAACAATTAATTGTAACATTTTTTTTAGAAGTGATGGTTTTTTAAATAAAATTTATTTTGGAGAGGTTTTGTAATTAATTTGAATTTAAATGCAACCTAAGGCTATTTTTTGTAATTAATTTGAATTTGAAGGTAATTATTTAATTTGAATGTAGTTTGATGCTATTCTTTGCAACCAAGTAAATACTTGAGGCTATTTTTTGCATTTTGATAGTTCAGGCTATTAAGCGCAACAACTTCTAAAGGTTGGGCTACTTTTTGCAATTTTCCCTAATAATAAATATGAAATTGTAAAAAAAATATTATTATTTTATATACTTTTATTATCTTTAAAAAGTGTGAACTGGTATATTTTCGAATGGGTGGAGTAAGAAAATGAGAAATTGTCATTTAATATATAAAAAAAATAAAAAATTTGTGTCACAAACATTTTTTTCGGCCTAATTAGCGGAATGTCCTACTTTTGGGACAAATTGTGAAATTGTCCACCCAATTAAATCCCCTAGATTCATCATCGCCTTCCTCATATCCCTCCTCCTCCCGTCCACCGGCCTCTAGACCCTCCACTTCTGCCCTTCCCCTCTCTTCCTCTGATCTCTATCTTCCTCCTCCCCTTCTTAGATCCGTGCATTCCTCAGAGACCCGAGAGCGAGCGATCGAGGGAGCGGAGCGAGCGAGTGCATCCTTTGAGAGCGAGCAAGCGATCCGAGAGCGAAGGAGCGAGCGAGCGATCTCGGTCTGGATTTGGATTCGTGTTCTCGCGTGCAGTTCGATTAAGGATGAAGGCGTCGAATCACGATCGAATTGCCTACCGAAGCGAGCAGTCGAGGGAGCGGACGGAGCGAGTGCATCCTCTGAGATTCGAGATCTCCTCGGTGGATCAAGATCCGAGAGAACACGAATCCATATCCAGAGCGGTCGGAGCGAGTGCTGCTTCCGTCGGTGGAGTTTTGTGGGGAGGTTGTGCTCAGATCCGTGGGAGGTTGTGCTCATATCCGGCCGGTTTCTCTAGCTTTAGATCTCCGGCTTCCGAGATCGGAGGTTTGAGGAAGAAGCAACAACACTGGAGGTTTCAGATCTTCGGCTTCCAAGATCGGAGGTTTCAGGGCTTCCGGCAACACTGGGAGGGAGGAAGTGAACAGTATCGAGCGGCGTTCGTCAATTAGGTTAACTTAGAGAAATTACAAAATTTATTCGCTATTTTTATATTGTAAAAAATTTACCACAATATTACATTTGCACAACATGAAATTATATTTGCACAACAAAATGTTATATGAGCACAATATACTGTTAGAGTTGCACAACAAACAGTGCTTAAACGAAAAAAAAAATAGTGGAAAAAAATATATATTACATTTGCACAACAAAATGTTATATTTGCACAACATACGGTTATATTTGCACAATCACAACATACTCTTATATTTGCACGATAAAATGTAAAAAAAAAATTGGTTATATTTGCACAACATGAGGTTATATTTGCACAAGCACAACATACTATTGACAAGATAAATTTAGGCAAATTGTAAACAAGTCCTTCTCGTCATTCGGATCTGAGTTCAGCTAGGTCAACAAAGGCGCCATTCATAGCCTTGCCGCCGCCACCCCCCAAACAGGAAGAACCTCATTGGCCAAGCCCTTACCTTTAGCTTCAACCTTTGATTTTAGGATGCTGGATCTCAAATTGCAGCTCACATTCTACGTGTATCCCATTAAAGGGGTTTCTTTTGGGACTGAGAAACCTTCCGTCGCACCAAACAAATTGATTCGAGACGATGAAGATGGCTCGCCCATCACCCCATGTGAACTCCTGATCAATACCTTCTTTTTCCTTACCATGTCGGCGACCCACCAGGGCAACACCGCCAACGACGGACGCTGATGAGCAAATCGCCCCTGAAACCGAGTCTTCAATTTCCCCAAATTTGAATCCGACTTCATTGCCGGCGATTTCGGATGACAAGATCAAACTCCTCAGATTTGTATCCGTCAGAGGGGGTTTGGTTGATTCGATCCACATAATCGTCGAATTTGAGAGGATTTGGGTTGTCTCTAATGGGAGTTGGGGAGAAAGTTAATACTAATCCTAACCCTAATCCATTCTTATTTTAATTTGGAATAAGTTTGATTGGATTCATTTGAATCAAACTGTTTGTTTGGTAATCAAAACTAGGACGAATGATTTCTTTGTTCTATTTGTTGTTACCATGGGAGTTGGGAGAAAAGTTACCATGGGAGTTGGGAGAGAATTCCATGGGAGGAGAAAGCTTGAGGGCAAGCGCTCGGTCAATCTAACAAGGACTTTTGAACAATTTAGTTAAAATTGTCTTGTTAATAGTCGTTTTGAGATCTTGTCTGTAGTCCTTATGTTCCCTAATTTGTCCAAATGTGTGGATAAATCACCAATTAAGACATGTTTTTTGAACATTTTGCAAACTCCCCCTAAAAAATACACTTCAATAAATAAAGTAGAGATTTCGCAATTTTCAAAATATTTTCTAACTCTGCATAAACTAAAGTTCTCTAAATTAAATTGCAAAGGTGTCTCTAAATATTTTTCCTAAATTTATTTAAAATAGAGAAACAAAAGTCATATTCTCTAAATTATTTCAATTCTGACTCCAACAACTTCCTATTCAAAATTATAATTTAAGTATATATTAGTATAGTATGCATTATAGACCATAGTATATGGTAATTCAAATAGACTTAGTGTTATCGTACGTTTAGGTTTTAATGAACCACTTTTGGGTCATCAAGTTTAGTGGGGAACGTACCAGGAATCGATTACAAGTCCGTGGAATCGGAGAGTTTTTGGCTCTCCACCTGACCCAACAGTTAGGATATTTTTAAATATTTTCTTGTTGTATAGTTTATTTCTATTTGTTTCATTTCGTTGTTATCTGCTTTTTTTTTGGGGGGAGGGGGTGGAATCATTTCTATCATAAAGCCTCCTCTTTATATAAACTTAAAATAGAGATTTTTTGAGAGATCATTTTTTTCCTCTATTTTTGCACCAAGTAATAAAAACTTTAAACATTGATTAATAAATGCATAAATTTATAGACCGAACAAGTTTTTAAAGCTAAAGTATAAAAAATTAAATTACTTTCATAATTATTTCGAAGATTTTGTAACGATAAACGATTGGAGATGCTCTTATAACGACAAATATAAAATAGAACAATTATGAAAAATAAAGCACCCTTAACATCGAAAAAGACGTTAGGTACAACGTCGAAATGGGATCGGATGTTGCACACCTTAAATTAACGTTGAAATGGATGTTATGTACAATGCTCGATGGTCAGTGGATGATTGAGTCGAGCTGGACTAATTAACAATGTCGGGTCGAATGTTGATACTACAGGCCATATCGGACCTAGCTATGTTGGAATCGAAAAGAAAATTGAGAGCGAAAATTGGAGAACAAGATGATTTCTTGATTGAATGAGTTTGTTACAGAAGCGAAGCTTCAATTTATACAGAAAGGGGAGGACGACGAAGGTTGTTGCTGGTTGTTGTGCTATCATCCAAGACGACGTCGTTCCGGCTCTTCTGTAAACTGAAGCGCGCGAAACACGTGAGTGGCACGTGCAATATGGCGAGCTTTGTGGAGGGTGCAACAGATCTCTGGTTCGATCTTCGGTGGCAACACTAATACTCCAACACCCCCCTCAAGTTGTAGGTGGAGAAACCAGCTGCAACTTGGGAAGCATTGAGCGATGGCGTGGGCCAGGCAAGCTCTTTGTGAAGACGTCTGCAAGTTGATCGGCAGTAGGGAGGTAGGAGAGACTGATGAGTCCTTCACAAAGCTTGTGACGAACGAAATGGCAATCTAGGTCCACATGCTTTGTGCGTTCGTGATAAACTGGTTTGCGTGCAATGTGGATGGCAGCTTGACTGTCGCACTTGATAGGAATTGGGAGAATTCCTGTCACAGTACACTCGTGGAGGAGCCTAGATAGCCAGGCAAGTTCTGCTGTGAGGCGACGAAGAGATCTGTACTCTGCCTCTGCAGATGAGAGAGAGACGATGGATTGCTTCTTGGCCTTCCAGGAGATAGGTGAACCACCAAAGAGGATGATGTATCCACTGACGGACCGTCGAGTGTGGGAGCAAGCAGCCCAGTCAGAGTCACTGTAACCAACCAAATCCATTGCTGAAGAGGAATTGAGGAGGATACCAAAGTCCTGAGTACTTCTGACATACTTAAGGACATGAAGAGCTGCACTGTAATGTGCAGTAGTGGGAGATTGCATGAACTGGCTCAAGTACTGCACAGCAAAGGCGAGGTCAGGGCGTGTGTTGGTAAGGAAATTCAATTTGCCCACTAATTTTCTGTATTGAGTGGGATCATCTAGCAGGGAGCCCTTGGATTTATGTAGATCAATGTTGGTTTCAAGAGGAGCTGAAGCTGATCCTGAGCAGCAGTTGAAATCTGTGAGCAACTCAGACATGAACTTCTTCTGTGACATCACTAGGCCTTGAGGAACCTGAATAAACTCAATGCCCAAGAAGTAGTGAAGAGTTCCTAAATCCTTGATCTTGAACTGATCATCAAGGAAAGCTTTCAAAGTGATCATTGCTTGAAGATCATTACCAGTGAGCAAAATGTCGTCCACATATATAGCTAAAAACACAATTGAAGCTCCAGTAATTCGAAAGAAGAGGGAATGATCATTCTCAGAATGACAGTATCCTTGGGAGTGCAGAGAATCTGAAAGCTTAGCATACCACTGTCTGGAGGCCTGCTTAAGGCCATAAAGGAACTTATTTAAGCGACAAACCAATGAAGGATCATGAAGACGAAGACCTGGAGGAGGTTTCATGTAAACTTCCTCGTGTAAATCTCCATGAAGGAACGCATTGTTCACATCTATTTGAAAAACAGTCCAATTCCTTTTCAAGGCAACAGAGACAAGGACCCTAACAGTTGTCATCTTGACAACAGGGGAAAAGGTTTCAGTGAAATCAATACCAGCCTTTTGTGTGCACCCCTTGATTACCAAACGAGCCTTGTGCCTCTCAATGGTGCCATCAGGTCGAAGTTTCAATTTGTAGACCCATTTGCAACTGATAGGTTTCTTCCCTGTAAGAAGTGGAACCAAATCCCATGTTCTGTTGAGCTCTAATGCTGTAAATTCCTTATCCATGGCTTCCTGCCAGGAAGGAGAGGATGTTGCCTCTGCATAGGTTCCAGGCTCATGTGCAACAGAAAGGTTAGACAAAAAACAATGATCATTCAAGGATAAGACACTGGCACTTATGGAAGGAGGATTGAGACAGGCTGAGGTGATGGTATTGGAGCAAAAAGGGGCTGAAGAGATGGAGTTACACACATAATCATGGAGATGAGATGGAATGGATCTCATCCTGGATGACCTTCTCAAAGGGATAAGGAGATCTGGGACCACTGGTGCAGGTGAAGGAGCAACATTTTGGTCAATAGGAGCATCACATGGCATGTCAGGTATGGGCATGTGTAGGTGTGTAGGGGAAGGTTGAGAAATGTGGGCTGAAGATGGGCTTGTAAAGGGGAAAATAGTCTCATAAAAGACTACATTTCTGGAAATGATAATGCTTTTGGTGGAAATGGACAACAGTTTATATGCTTTCTTTCCAAAAGGGAAACCCAAGAAAACACATGGGTGAGCTCTTGGTGAAAATTTGTCTTTGGTAGGAGGGGAGGGTGAGGTGTAGCAAAGACAGCCAAAAGGTTTCAACTGGGAATAAGAAGGAGGAGTGTGAAAAAGTCTTTCAAAGGGAGTGGAGTTTTGAAGGATCTTAGATGGAAATCTGTTTATTAAGAAGGTGGCCATGAGAACACACTCTCCCCAGTAGCAAATAGGTAGGTTGGATTGAAAAAGGAGAGCTCTGGAAGTCTCCAATAGGTGTTTGTGCTTTCGTTCTACCACTCCATTTTGCTGAGGAGTGTAGGCACAACTGGTTTGGTGGACAATACCATGTGATGCAAAGAATGCTTGGCCTTCATTGCTCAAACCAAGCTCAAGAGCATTGTCTGTGCGGATGACTTTGGGAGTGACAGAAAACTGTGTTTGGACCATTGCAACAAAGGATTGGATAATGGACATGGCAGTGCCTTTTGTGAGGAGAAGATGGGTCCATGTACATCGGGTAAAGTCATCAACTATGGTGAGAAAGTACCTATGGCCATTGTATATGGGTGTGTGATAAGGACCCCATACATCAATGTGGACAAGGTCAAAGGCATTTGTGGTTTTAATTGTGTTGTGAGGAAGGGGTAGTTTATGTTGTCTAGCTTTATGACACACATCACAAGGGACATCAGATTTGGGAAAAGCATGAGCTTCAACAGGCAACAATTTGATCTTATTGAAAGGCATATGCCCAAGTCTTAAATGCCACAAAGAGGCATCACAATGTGTAACAGAAAATGACAATGTAGGTAAAGACAAAGGTGAAACATCATTACAACTTGTAACAGAAGGTAAAGACAATGAATGAGAAGCATGATGTTTGCAGTTTAACAAGTATAGGCCATCCTTTTGTTCACCAAGCACCAGTGGCCTCCTCATGGAAGGGGCCTGCAGTATGCATAATTTGGGAAAGAAATAAGCTCCACAATGTAACTGATTTGTCAATTTGCTTATTGACAGCAAGTTGAATTTGAAATCAGGCACAAAGAACACATGATGGATAGTAATAGATGGTAAAATCTGCACAGACCCATGAAAATTGACAGTTATAGAGGTGTCATTTGGTAAGGTTATTTTGTGAGGTTGGGACAATGATTCAAGGGAAATGAAAGAGGCTTTGTTGAAACACATGTGGTCAGTAGCACCAGTGTCTAAGATCCATGTATGAACATTATCTTTGAAACCAAACTGAGCACTTAGAGCAATGTATTTATCATAATTGATGAGAGTAGAACATGTACCTGCCATGGTACACCCAGCCATCTCCATGTTCTGGCTCTGAGGTGCTCCCTTTGTCAACAAATTGAGCAACTGGTTGCATTGCTCTACTGTAAATCCTGGAATGACAGAAGCAGCTTGGTCCCCACTTGTCTCAGAGGTGGATGCTTGTGCTGCAAATTTCTTGTCCTTGGTAGCTGGTGCCTTTGAACCACTTGATCCATCTGGATATCCAATGAGTTTGTAGCAAAACTCAACCTTATGCCCAGTCTTCTTGCAATGAGTGCAAACATATGGAGCTCTCTTGCCAGGTGTGAAACTATCTTGCTGCTGTTTAGGCTTTTGAGAGCCTGAACCTGAGTTGCTGGAGGGAGCTCGTTGTCCTTGTGTATTCATTGCAGAAGATTCTCCAAAAGACTGATTGTTGCTCTTGATTCCGAGCTGCTTCTCTTCATGACTGATCATGGAGTAAGCTTAGGAAATTGTTGGAGTTGGCTGCATCATCAAGATTTGGCCTCGAACTGAAATGAACTGATCATTCAATCCCATAAGCAGTTCAAGAAGCCGCTGTTCCTCTTCATTCTTGCAATACGCCTGGCGAGCACCACAAGTGCATGGTGGTGCCAACTGCAGCGCCTTCAGCTCATCCCAAAGGCGCTTAATCTTTGTAAAATATGTGGCGAAATCGTCGGTGCCTTGAGAGATCACACATAGCTCATTGCGAGCAGTGAATCTTTGAACAAGGTTTGATTGACCAAACCTTCCACACAGATCTGTCCAGATCTCACTCGCAGAGTCGCTGTAAATCACACTTTCGGCGATCTCCTTCCCAAGCGCACTTATAATCCAGTACACAACCATATTATTACATCGCAACCAATCTCCATATTCAACAGTATCAACTTCGGGTCTAGCAATCGTACCAGTCACAAAACCTAATTTGTTTTTAGCTGAAAGTGCAATCAACATTGAACGTTTCCACGTTCCAAAATTGGATCCATGCTCGAAGACTTTTGAGACGAGGATCATACCAGGGTTATCCGAGGGGTGCAGATACAAAGGATTTCTCGAATCCACTCCATTTTGTCCCCCATTCTGCACTTGATTCAACACTGGATTTTCTGGATCCATGGATGAAGCTGAAGATGCGGAAGCAAAGAAATCGAATCAACTGATCGAGCAAAAATCAGAGTTCTTGCTCTGATACCATGTTGGAATCGAAAAGAAAATTGAGAGCGAAAATTGGAGAACAAGATGATTTCTTGATTGAATGAGTTTGTTACAGAAGCGAAGCTTCAATTTATACAGAAAGGGGAGGACGACGAAGGTTGTTGCTGGTTGTTGTGCTATCATCCAAGACGACGTCGTTCCGGCTCTTCTGTAAACTGAAGCGCCAAAACACGTGAGTGGCACGTGCAATCTGGCGAGCTTTGTGGAGGGTGCAACAGATCTCTGGTTCGATCTTCGGTGGCAACACTAATACTCCAACAAGCTAACACAAAACATTAAATGGGAGTGTACACTTACGTTGTTTTGGATGTTTTTTTTTTTTGCCTTTGTTTGTGTTTTTTAACATATTTATCATAGCAACGTTTAATTTGATATTGTTAGTCTGACTCGTCCCAATCCTTAGTTTGTTGTACATATAATAATATCAACAACTTATTCACTTAACAACATCCAATCCAGCATTGATTAGCAGCTTAATAACATCTAAAATTAAATAGCCTCTTGACAAAAGAAAATTAACTACCGTATTGAACAAAGATCACACACATATGATGTACGGATATATAAGGCTACACGTTCAAATCAGAAAACCGCCCAACAAATTACTCGAAAAATGAAACGATACAACAAAAATCCATACACGTGACCGTCACGTGCCTACTTAGATCCTACTCTCAAACCTCACCGGGAACCCCCCTTCCATCTCCGCCGTCAAGTAAGGCAGCAACACCGGCTCGAACCCCTCCGCCACCGCCGGCACCACCCTGAACCGCCGCAGAACCCCCGCCGCCACCCTCTTCATCTGCAACAAGGCCATTTCCTTCCCCAAACACACCCGGGGCCCCGCCTGAAAAACCGGGTACAAATACGGATCCTTCACCACAAAAGCCCTCCTCTTCCTCCCCTCTCCGTCCTCTCTCTCCTCCAACCACCTCTCCGGCCGGTACTCCGCCCAGTCCTCCCCCCAGATGCTCACCGCCCTCCCCATCGCGTACACGTGGTACGCAACCGCCGTCCCCCTCCTCGCCACCGTCCCGTCCGGCAACACGTCCTCCTCGGTGGCGAACTTGATGTCCACCACCACCGGCGGGTAAAGCCTCATGCTTTCGTGTAGAGCGGCGTGTAGGTACACTAGATCCTTAGTGTCGTCGTAGGCGGAGGCCTTCGGGTTTTCGTCGCTCCGATTGATCTCGTCGATGATTTCCCTCTCCGCCGATGGATTCTTGGAGAGGAGCCAGAAGAACCAGGTCAACGCCGCGGATGTTGTGTCCCGGCCTGCGAGGATGAAGCTGATCGCTATATCGGTGACGAATTCCTCGTCGGAGTGCCCCGATTTGAGGAATCTCGAAAGCAAATCGAGATCGGAGTCCGATTCCGGTGTCGAATTATCCTTCTGATCCTTGATTTGTTGCATCTTTTGCTTTACGATCTCAGAGGTGAAATCGCGAACCTTCGATACGGCCGTCAGGAGGCGTCTCTCAGATCCGATGTTCAGGAATCGCTTGAGCCGCCATGCGATCGGGAGGATGGCTCTAAACCGGAGGCTGGTAATGGCGACGGCCTCCTCGAAAGCGGTGGCGAATGGCGCCTCCGGGAGCGACGGGAGGAGGAGCGCCGGATCGTAACCAAAGGCGATCTTGCAGATGTTATCAAACGTGAACCTCCGGAGGAGACTCTGGAGATCGAACACCTTACCTGCATCCACAGATTCAGCCAAGATCGGGATAAGCCGATTTTCAAGCTCAGCGTCCACCACCTGTTCGACGAATTTCCTCAGAGACTTGCTGCTGAACTCATGGCTAGCAACACGGCGCTGGAACTTCCACTCGTCACCGTCAACGCTGAAGATGCCCTTCCCAAGGAGGTCACTGACAATGGAGCTGTACTTGTTGCCCTTCTCGTAGACGGCGAACTTGGTCTTGAGGATGTGCTCCACGATGGCCGGGTTAGCGGTGATGATATCATCACCGCCCCATAGTGGCCTCTTCAGGATCACAGTCGAAGTCGGGGATGACCTGAGCATCTCGACCATGAATGGAACTCGTTCCCTGATGTTGCTCGGTAGAGCCAGAATGGAGCCGATGATCGGGTAGGATTTAGCAAACTTCGTCGCAGATTCATGGCTCTTGGGGTTGGCGGAGAAGACGAGCTTGTGGGCGACGAAGATCAGGAGGAGTGGGAGAAGGAAGAGTAGCAATGGAGGCAAGGTAACAAGCTCAACCATGGCTAAGCAATGTGGTTTCTCAATGTAAGTCAATTGTTATTTGCTTTGCAATATGGTTGTCAAAACTCAAATCAATTGGTATTTTTATGTAATGTTAGATTAGTTGCAAATACAAATTACTAATTTTCTTCATGAATCATGATATTGACGGTTTTTGACATTTTTTTAATACCACTTGTGGAAAATAATACATCTTGGTGAATATTCATTAAGATTTTCTTAATGACAAAGTCTAAATTGCAAAGAAAAATCCTCATCCATAGTAAAAAAAGATTCCATTTGATCATTGAAAAATATGAAATGTGGACAAGAAGGTTTGAACATCATCTTCATCTGAATTCTCCTGTAAACTTCCATGATCAATCCTTAATTTGTTGCCTTTGAAAAGGCCTTCAAAGCATCATAAGTTGATAAGCCCAATTTATGTTTTTCTTGTTGTAGGCAAGGAGCGAAGCTTCTCAAAAACTAGAACACCAATCAAAGAGAAGTCGCACAAGTAAAGAGAGGCAAACAAACTCCTCTAATATTGTTGAAAATTATCCGACTATCGTCCGGAGGAGGATCTTCCAAGACACGTAAACCTAAATCTAGAGAGAAGACAGAGTTAGCTGGCGAATCTGCCACCCTATTTCATTTCGGAAAAATATGACTGAACTTGATTATTAATATCTTTTAATGAAACCTTGGCAACGAGCAACCGGGTTATAGACTGGATATATATAATGTGTCAACGCTAGACATAAGGAACCCAACACCATATTTTATCGTTGATGTTTGTATGATATATATGTTTAACAACAAACAATAATCTATTTAACTATTTTGTTGTTGTTGTTGTTCTTTTCATACGCCTTTGAGAAGTGAATTGACTTCGACATCAAAAACAGTTTAAGGGACGCCAAAGCCATCATTCGAAGGTTTACATTTGTTGAAAATTCTCCCACATAGAATACGTTGCCTAACAAAACAGGACCATTTATAAATCCTACTGTAAACATAAACATTTTTTTTTTGTATATGTACAAATTTGAAAGTAACTAGACCCTACTAGACTATCAACCAATGTCATCTTTGTGAATGTAAATACTAAGCTCTCTGTTCTGAAGGGAAAACGATGACACGTTCAACATGTTCAACACACATACTGACTTCCCGATAAACATTTAGTTGTCTAAAGAGCCCGACAATACTGTTGACTCTACCTTGATGATAATATGCGATATATTTTTGTAGGGATGATGGAAGACAAATAAGGTAATATTTTATACAAATATCAATTATATTATGTGGTTCTTTTATTTGATTTATTATTCTCGAAATATATTTATTTGGTTCACAAAATTATATGTGTTATATATTTTAATACCATTGTATATTTTAAGTATTGTTTAAATTAATTTATCCGATCAAACTAAATATGTATTATTTGTCGGATATAGTGCTTAACCAAATAGATTCGGTTGTTATTAAGATTTGCTTTAAGACTAACGCATGCAGGAATTAAACGTCAAAATCTTTACCGCACATATGCTATATAGTTTAATTCCATTATATATTATATTAGATTTAATTCCATTATATTTGCTTTGAGACTAACATGTGCAGGAAATTAATGATAAGACTTTTTACAGCACATGGGCAAGTTATTTGGAAATGAAGAATCTTTGGCAAATATATATTCAACGGCATTGAAGATTTGTTTTTAAATTGGTTTTCATAATTAGATGTTTAACTTAAATTCATTTTTTATCTATTAGATTTTCTTTAACCGTAAATAAGGTTTGTAGTTATCTAATTCTATTTTAATCCATTTATCTAGATATTGTTAAGATATGCAAGGCTTAATTTGTTGAAGACCTTGGGCTGAATTTGTGGATGGAGTGTTCAAATTTAAACGGTGGTTTAAGAAGTGAAGATTTGGTGGAGTAAAAATCCAGAATTTGGTGGAATATATTCAATCTTAAAACGACAACAATTCAGCTCCTGCGTCTTTAAAAGACGAGAGCAAGTGGTGAAGAAAAACACACAACAATACAAACACATCATTCAAGCGAGCACTGCAAAGCCAAAGCGATCATCTTCAAACTTATTTATTTTCTTTCTCTTTCTCGTTGTAATTGCTTTTATTTCTAGTTGAGAGAGAAGAAAAAATCCGAGCGTTGCAGGATAAATCACTCTCGTTATACTAAGAGTATCCCTATACTCAAACGTATACACACGTTGGTGTGGTTATGGCTATTATTTCACGAGAGCTTGGGTTGACTAGATATATAGTAGCGGGCGAGGCTACGAGAAGGGTAGTACTTTTAAATTGTATCTAGGACTCTAAGGGATCTGAGTTGACTAGATAGGAGCGGGTGAGGCTTCGAGAGTTTAGAAGAAGGAAAGATCTTCTCGATCGGTTGTATCTAGGATCCATAAGAAGTGAAATAATAGTTGTTTGAATCCTAAGGGTTGGATAACCCTAGGCGGAGACGTAGGCTGGTTATAGCCGAACTTCGTTAACAATTCACGTGCTCTTTATATTTTATTCCACACTTATAATTAACATTTTATTTTCGTAGCTTAACAGGCCCGCAGAAACAAACAGCTGTTTTGGAAACGATTTCAAGACCTTGGAAGTCCAGTTCAAAACTTTGAGATCCAGTTTAGAGGCCTTGAAGTTGCCACTGCAGAAATGCTTAATTTGCGAAAATCTTCCATACTCTATTCAACCCCCTTCTAGAGTATTTGTCTTATTATTATTTACATTAACTACTCGATTCTTAAACACGATCAAGACACATGTTGAGTCGTTGACTTCTCGATAAACATTTTTTGTGGATTCGTTATGTGAATAGTTTTATCTCGTTTTGATATGCTTTTTTTTTTTAAAGGCTTATGACAAAGCCATAGGGTGATGAAGGCAAGATAATACATTAACATTGCTTGCTTGACTTGCTTACAACATGGTAAAAAAAAAATAAAATTGTTATGATGTCTTCGTTGGCTTACAACATTTTATGAGTTTTGACTATTTCTTCTATGTCATTTTCTCCCCATTTTGTTGCTTTCACATCAATATAATATTCAAATTGCACACGTAATGATTACACATAATATGAATATTTACGCATACAAATACAAACTTGAGTCCTGGTTGCTCATGTTAAACTTCTAGTCGAGTTGGCTTATGTTAAAATATTTTTTTTATAAATTCATTAAATTTGTTATTTAAATAGTCATTTTTAATAGAACAAATAAAAATTATAAAAAATGAGAATTTTTAATGGTAGTATTGTTGGAAAAAAACGGATAGTTAACATTTGATTTCGGTTTATTTGAATAGATAAACTCTCCTTAGGACTTATATTAATATACAAACTTATTTTTTTGTACCACTCACAAAATACAAGGTTAGAAATGACCCCAACCAACTCCCACTTACACTCACGTTGCTCTCACTTGATTTCTAGCACCTCCATCACATTTGGGCTTTATTGGTAACTCAATACCAAGCCCAAGTAAAAGCCCAATTATTTTAGAAATATAAATTAGTCCAACAAGTATTTGGTTAGATCAAAGTAGTTCTTATGGGTATATATTCGATTTTGCAAAAAAAAAATAAAAATGAACGGAGTGATAAATACAAAATGTCTAAGAAGTTTACCATTTTCACACTAGAAGTAATAAAGTAAAAACCCCTTTAAAATATGGAGTCGGTTGTGAGCGAAAGGTTTAACCTTAAATGAGTCATACCGTAACCGATTCAAATATAAAGCGGCTCCCTATCGACGTAGGAAATCGGAGTCGACAAATACCCACTGTCACTAAATCCAACAGTTCACCATCCACTGATACTGGGTGTCAATATTGACAACCCCACCAACTCACCAGCAGTAGCCTTCCACCACGCAGCACCATCACAAGTTGCCGGCTCATGGGCAAGTAGTCTCATACTCTCATGGCTGCATCCTCTTCTTCCCCTGCCCTGACAATACGTGTCGTAAGGTGGGTCGATTGATAGCTTCAGGGCTATATCCCGTAATCCACAACCGACGAAAATCTCTTTTTTTCTTATCTCTATTTCGATGACTGAAAACAAAGTTCTCGATGTCAATGAGCTTACCGTGCATTTGACGAGATTGGGAACCGTCCCGATAGCAAACCGTAAGTAAATGTTGATAATCTCAACTTCCGAGGGGTTAATCCAAAAAATTCCAGTCAAAACGGAGGGAACTCCCTCTCTCTCTCTCTATCCCCTCAGTTTCTCTCTCCTCACTCCCCAAATGTCTTGCCTCACCGGAGCAATCAAATCCCCAATCCCTAACGCCTTATCCCCGCCGCTCTCCATCCGGCACGCCCCAGCCTCCGGCATCACCCTCCCCGCATTTTGCCCGGGAGGATTTCCCGCCTGTTACTCTCCCCGGAAGTTATCGATCCTTAATTGCAGGGGGATTGAGGTTCTCTCCGTCCCCGATCAAAGTCGCCACTTTCATGCAAGTAATTCCTCCGATTTTGCCTCCAGTTGCTCCTCGCGGAACTACGATGTTGCCACACTTGGAAACCTCTGTGTTGATATCGTTCTCAATGTGCCGGAGCTCCCTCCGGCTTCGAAGCCTGAGAGGAAGGCTTATATGGATCAGTTGGCCGCTTCTCCTCCCGATAAGGTTTGTTTCTGGTTGATTTCATCTGTTCTATGTTGGTTTTTAGTTGAACTATTTGTTTTTTTTAATGTCTTTTGCAGCAATGGTGTATCGGCATTGAGAACTGGTTAGGTTCTGCTAGTGCTAGGGCAGGAGGAAGTAAATCACTTCCTGTTTTGAGTAAATTCAATGTGTTATGATTCTTGTTCTCTTTTGTTTCGTTTTGATTGGGTTTAGGGTTTATCTTGATTGAGATTGGAGCAAGGGAAAAAGGTTTGAGATTAGAGTGACTGAACGGGAATGTTGGTTAGTTTATGAGAGCTGTTAACTCATAGAGTGATCCTTTATGAAAAATGTTGTTTACCTATACCGGATGAATCTTGAATGTTTGTTGGTTTTCTATGGTGTTTGTGACTGCCTTCCAATTTCTATAAATGCTTCATGAACGAATTCAATTTTAAGAGTTTTGGGATTGACGAGACTGAGTTTGTGCTTATCATAATCTGGAATGTTGGTTAGTTTACAAGAGCTGTTAATTTATAGAGTGTGATCCTGCACACAAAATATTATTTACAGTTTACCTATGCCTGATGAATCTCAAGTGTTTGTTGGTTTTCTATGGTTTTTGTGATTGCCTTCAATATCTATAAATGCTTCATGGGCGAACCCAATTTTAAGAGGTTTGAGATCAAAGAGACCAAGTTTCTGCTTATCATAATGTGGAATGTTGGTTAGTTTATGAGAGGTGTTACTTTATAGTGTGTGATCCTGCACAAAAAAGTTTGCTTGCAGTTTTCCTATGCTGGATGAATCTTAAATGTTTGTTGGTTTTCTATGTTTTTTTGTGACTGCCTCAATTTCTATAATGTGTGATCCTGCACAAAAAAAGATTGCTTATAGTTTACCTATGCTGGATGAATCTTAAATGTTGTTGGTTTTCTATGGTTTTTGTGACTCCCTCAATTTCTATAAATGCTTCATGGACGAATTCAATTTTCAGAGGTGTTTTTTCTTGTTCCTTTTCAATAAAAAGGCAATCAAGCCAAGTATTATTAGCTCATTGTTTGGTTGCAAGGCTATCTTTTGCTAATTTCTTTATTTCTCCCATAGAAATATTGGGAAGCTGGGGGCAACTGTAACACAGCCATAGCAGCTGCTAGATTAGGCCTCAAGTGTGTTGCATTAGGGCATGTTGGTGATGAGATCTATGGCCGTTTTCTCCTTGACGTGCTCCACGATGAGGGGATTGATGTGATCGGGATGAATGAGGAGGTTGAAGGTGTTAACTGCATAGGTGTTGATTATGAGACTCTTCTTTGCTGGGTTCTCGTGGACCCTTCTCAGAGACATGGGTTTTGCAGGTAATGAGAGATTGAGAGCTTACCTTAACAAGCACATTATAAAGTTATTAATTACGAATATGAAAGATGCAAAGAGTCAAAGACAGTAGATACTGATTCTTACCAGTTGTAACTGTCAATTTTTTTACTCTTGTTCCTTGTTTGTAGTTCTGTTTATGAATATGGATTTGTATGATTTTGTTTGTTTGATATAGCATTTGTTTTTTTCCTGATATGTTTTACCAGTCGACTTGATTTTACTGAGAAGCCTGCCTTCAGTTGGATGAATTCTTTGTCAAGAGAAGTAAAGATGACTATCCAGAGATCAAAGATTTTATTTGTCAATGGCTATGGCTTTGATGAGTTATCACCTGGATTGATTGTCTCTGCTCTAAACTATGCTGCTTCAGTGGGTACTTGTGTCTTCTTTGATCCTGGACCACGTGGGAAATCTCTTTCTACAGGGACACCTGAACAGAAAATGGCTTTAAGTGAGTTTTTGAAGATGAGCGATGTTGTTCTTCTAACTTCTGATGAGGTTTAGCTCTTAACATTGACTGTATTTTATGAGAAATGTTTTTCCCCTTGCTCGAAATATCCTTTTCTTTTAACCATGGCAAGTGGTTTACTCTTAATGCTAATCAGTTTCTATATGACGACGGATGACCTAGGCTGAATCATTGACTGGAATGACGGATCCTATATTGGCCGGGAAACATTTGCTCAAACAAGGATTACGCACCAAATGGGTGGTCATCAAAATGGGCTCTAGCGGTTCAATTCTGATATCTTTATCAAGTATATCCTGTGCACCAACATTCAAGGTATTGTTGCAAAATTAAAATGTGATGCTTCAACCATAAATTTACTCACCTTCTCACAATTTGAAAATGAACTCTTTATCTATTAATAAACTTTGCTCCCAGTGCAATCAATTTAGATTAAGGGTGGAAGCCTAGTTTGCTTCAAATGATTTTTCCCCAAGTTATGCCCCCTTTTAAAAGCTTATGTTAACCTCTGGCATCAACAAACAACAAAGTAATCAAACCTCATTTTCCATCTTGAATTGTCTCAATTCAGGTGAAGGTCGTTGACACTGTTGGGTGTGGAGATAGTTTTGTTGCTGCAATTGCATACGGATTTGTACACCAGATGTCCATGGTCCACATACTGACACTTGCCAATGCAGTGGGTGCTGCCACAGCCATGGGCTGTGGGGCCGGCAGAAATGTTGCAAGATTGGAACAGGTCAAGAAACTCATTACATCTGGTGATTTAAATGACGATCATTCATGGAAGGAGGCCCTTGATGAAAGTTTGGATGATGAAGTAACATTGCTCTCAAAAGAATCTTTGGAGGGAGTGAATGGTAGTTTGAAACATTCATCTATTGGTAAAGTAGTTCCTGAGGTGATTAGTAAGCTTGAATCTACTTGGATACAAGTGGTCCCTTCTTAACAAAGTTTATAGCAGACTATATCCAATTGAGTTACAATCATCTCTTTGCCCTAGATTTCATAGCTGCATAGTTATATAGAGGGGTTTGAACACGTCTTATAATATAGAAAGCGGAGAGAAATAGGAATACAGTTAGAATAGCAAGATTAGTGTGTTCTTGCTCCTGCTTTCTTTTTCTTAGATATTTTGGGTGTAATACTTTTTGTTAGATTTATTTCTACATTTGCTGGGCCGTTCATGTTAGGAGTAAAGGCGGTGTAGTTATGGTTGTACTATCAGATACTCGATGGTTCTGCTTCTTCTGAACCCGGGTTATGTTTCTTGTTAAAATATTCTACCATGGTTTGGCAGTATTATTGATGAATCTCCAAGCATTTTTTTCCTTGGGAGTACGGTGATTATTGGACTGCCCTCTTCTTCTTCTTCTTCTTCTTTTCCAGTTTTTATGTAGCAAGCTGTGAGCGGCTTACAGCTGTTTATGCTGGGAGGGTAATGAAATCCATGCTGACATCATTTGCATTGTTATTGCATTGCTTGAAATTAGTCATTTGATGCTATGGAACTTGAACAGACAGCAATTGAGGTACTTGATAGGTAGAACTGATTTGCTTGCTTTGGTTTGTTTCTGTTGAAGGTTTTAGGATTTGGTAAAATGGTACGTATCTACGATTTGATTGTGCATTCACTTGAACAGACAGCATCTCTTGGTTGATGCTTGCAAGATTGTTGTAGAGATTGTCTGTCCCATTGTATTTGCCGTTCTTTGAATTCTCATTTTGATTCTTTTAGCCTTAAATTGCGAAAACTGATGTCTTCTAGCAGATAAATCAAAGCAAAGTTCAACTGTTACAGTAAATCTCTCCTTGTGGATAATTCCAGCTCTATTTTTGTGTACTTTCATCATCTTACATCAACAGAAGAAATTTATCTGTTGTTTCAACATAGCCCTAGTGATTACAACACATTGTTTGCACATTTATATATATATATATATATATATATATATATATATATATATATATATATATATATATATATATATATATTATGGAAGGGAAAATAGTTTGTATTATAGATAGCTGGTGAAAAAAAGTAGCTACAGGAAGAACTGTTCAGCTTGGAATTGAAGCTTGGCATCAGAAATTATATGCCAAAAAGCCAACACCATCAATTAAGGTTCTCCACCACTTCTTTTTTGCATCCTTTTTTATCTCATTCCTTTGTATTGATAAGCGAAAAAAACACCCTTTATAGCAAGGAATATGTACACTGTCAATCAGAAAAGCAAAAGGAGAGCATTGAAATTTAGGGCCAATGTCAAAACCCTAGAAATTTGCAAGTAATGTGAGCAAATATGAGTTATCTGAAGATGCTTGCAAATGAAAGTCAAATCCATGATGCTTTCTGATATGCTATAGCTTTCCTCTAAAGGTAGATAAAAGCTACATGCTCTTCTAGATTAGATTGTAAAAAAGAAGAGAGTTTTGGCAAAAAAAATTACCAAACATTCGAAAATCCCAAATTCTAAAAGAAAACTTAATTGATTAGTTAGGGTTGTTCGATGGGATCTTTCAACTAGCTTTCCTCAAGATCAATCTGAAGTAAATAAAGAAAATTTCATTCAAGTATTGGTTCAAAAATAAAAATAAAGTTATTCTGAAGTATGATAAAAAGACAGTTCCTCTCAACACACTATCTGACATCTTCAAGCGTATCATAATGAAACCTATGTCAATGTAACCCCTAAACGGATCATGTTGACAATAGAGAAACCCTTTTGATAAAAAAGGGATCGTGCTAACCTGAGTACATTCGAAACGAATCTACGTAAACTAGAGTGGTTCTGCAGTGTGAAAATGAAGCTAATAAGAATATTTTCTGGAAGGGAATATGATCTCCTGCAACAAGATGAGGAATCTTCTCAAATACTTGGTGTGTATTTATACATCATTGCAAAACAATTCTAAGAGAGAAGATCAAAACCTCCCGTTTTCGTTTGCTCACACACATACACACACACACCTACACAAACAAACGGTTGAGGGGAATGTCGTCTGGTTCAAGGTCATTCTCATAATACATGATTTCATTTATGAATGATCTCGGACCAGGCTTCATTCCCCTCAACCATTATCCACAACCAATGAAGATTGCAAGGAAATCAAGTCAAGAAGAGTTCAAACCTATTATATAAGGATGGTATGGAACCTCACTAGCTGTATATATAATATTTATGGAGCAATTAGTAATGAATTAGTTTTGCTAGCTACTGTTTTTTCAGTGTTCTTCCTGAACTGATGTTAGATTTTCTTTTGTTTGCTCCAATTGGGAGATACTATACAAATTGCTGCAGTTCAACTAAGATATAATCAGAAGATCTAAGGGCTCGTTTGGTACAGCAGAAAGGTATTTCCTAAAACATAAAAATTAGTTTTAAAAAAGCATAAAATAAGAAACTAAAATCCGATCCAAACAAGCCCTAATCAATTGAGTGTAAAATCAAGGTTTTTTTTTTAAAAAAATATATATATTTTTTTAGTGATGTTTGGGTGAAAAATTGGAGAAAAACAAACCTCAGAACTCTGAGCCACTTGTCACAGATTACATGAATTCCAAAAACAAATTCTAAACTATTTTTATGGGCAGGAGAGGACTAATCTCTTCCACTCAATCAACAAATTTTTTTGTTCCTACAATCTCATCTCACAAAAAAAACAAAAACAAAAAAAAAAAATCAAAGAGAAACAAAAACAAATCCACAAACAATCATTTTGTTTATTGTTTTTTTTTTGACATATGCAGATCAGAAACAGAAAACTGATGACAGATGATACATCTAACAACATCATCAAATGACATAAAACACTTGATTCCAAACAAGAGAAAAAAAAAACAGAAAACAGAAAACAAGAACAGAATTAATAACAAATTAACCCTGATTTGCCTCAGTTAATCTCTCTTGTTTTTACCTTAGTGGGGTTTTCATGGAATCATGGCTAACCTCCATCCTCATGTGGTCTCAATGGTGTTGGATTGCATCATCAGTCTCAGACAGCCCTTGTTTTGCTCCTCCATCTCCCTGCAGCAATCCCACCTCAACAGATGGTTCCACCTCCTTCCGTCTAGGATCGACATCCAAAAGAGTCGCTCTAGCCTCTTTCTTTGCCTTCTTCGTAGTAGCACTGATCCTCATCCACCACCGGAAATACAAGTATCACAATATAGTCCCTCGGATAAAGGTGTACAACAAAGGCCGCGTTGCCAGGCTTGAAAGGTTTTCCCATTATGTAGGTAAATTTGCATCCTCTCTAACATTTCTTGCTTCAAGGTAAATTGTTCATAGAGGACAAAACTTTGCTATATTTTTTGTACATGTCATGATTTTATTACAACAAAATAAATAGTATTACAAAAGAACAAATTGGAATTTTTCCCCATTTTCTTGATGAAAGTTTGTTGATAATGCAAGACAAAACTTTGCTTAAGTACTACTTTCCCATTATATAGGTAAATTTAAGTACTATTTGCATCCTTTCTAACATTTCTTGCTTCAAGGTAAATACTTACAACAATCTAAACATAGAGGACAAAAACATTGCTAGATTTTTTTGCAGATGTCATGATTTTATTACAACAAAACAAATATTACAACAACAACAACAACAACAACTACCCAGTATATCCCGCAATTAAGCAGGGTCTGGGGGGTTAGGATGTACGCACTCTTTCCCCGAATAAATCGAGAAAGTGTTTCCGATAGACCCAAAAGAGCAAATTGGAATTTTAATTTCCCCATTTTCTTGATGAAAGTTTGTTATTGATCTCAAATAATTTGGCAGCAAGGCAATTGGGATTTGCGGACAGAAGGCAATGTCCGCTACTATGTAAGCTGGCTTCGGATTACATCAACAAGAGAGAAGAGTCCGAGGAGAACATCTATGCCTACTTCGCGCAGGAGATTGAAGGAGACTCCCTTTTCATCAAGCTGGTTGAAGAGTTTGAGAGATGCATCCTTAGCTACTTTGCTTTTCACTGGAGCTACGCCGAGATTTCCCTCAGCCAGGTATAAGAGTATTGTTGAATCTAAACAACAATGTGCCTAGTTTCGTGACACTTGACGCAATCAACACAAACTATAGTTAGAATTGACCTGAATGATCACATTTTTTGTTACAGGTGTTGCAAGGTCCAGCTGAACCTGAACCGAAAAAGAAGTTCAAGGACATGGTTCTTGCAGCTACAAGGTATTTTCCCTATCTGCATCAATCTGAACACAACTTTACCCTTTTATTGGGCCTATATATCCGATGTGAAGTGAACTACACCATTGGTTTTGAGTTCAGAGAGCAAAGGTTGGAGAGGTTGACGAAGAATTTGAAGGTGGCAAGAGTGTTCAACACGCTGGTAGAGGAGATGAAGGCGATAGGACTAAACCAGCAGCTGGTAGACGACAACATGTGCACGGATGTGATGGCTCCGGTAGCCCACAAAGACAGAAGCCCGGTTCTGCTCCTCATGGGAGGCGGAATGGGAGCTGGCAAGAGCACTGTCCTCAAGGAAATCATGAAAGAGTAAGAACCTCTTCTTCCCCAGTCGGAATACGATACAACAGGAACTTGTACTACATCTTCATTTGTCTAGTTAAGCTTAAGCAGATCAATGCTTAGCTCAAACTTGGCCATTTCTCGGCTAATACTTGCAGGCCATTTTGGTCAGAAGCGGCAGGGAATGCAGTCATTATAGAAGCCGATGCTTTTAAGGAATCCGATGTCATCTATCGAGCCCTCAGCACCCGATGCAATCAGGACATGGTCCATACCGCCGAGCTGGTATGTTTCACAACAAAATTCTTAGGACATTATCTATATTGCCAAGAAAAAAAAAACACACAGCTAGCTTATTGGACTTTTTGATTTTGATATTATATAGCTGTAAATGAAATAAATATAAGATTTTAGTTGAATCAGCTTTTGCAATGAGAGTGTTTCAACAACTGCTTGTGATTTTCTATTCACAAGTTTCAATCAGCTACTTTAACCGCTAGATTTAACAAAAATCATACTAGCTTATTAACATATATTTAACACAAATAATCCACCAGCTTCAGCTACCTCATGAGCCAGTATTTTGCCAAATGGAGCCTAAATGCCTGAATGGTTCATCTTAAAACACTATTTTAGATTCTTGTGGATGATTTGCTTAATTTACAAGGTGTTGATCTATTGAATAGGTACACCAATCTTCGACGGATGCAGCATCATCTGTATTGGTGACAGCACTAAACGAAGGGCGGGATGTTATCATGGATGGCACACTATCTTGGCTGCCCTTTGTCGTCCAAACGATAAACATGGCGAGGAATGTGCACAGGAGGCGCTACCGAATGGGAGCTGGATATCGGGTAAATGCCGATGGATCTGTAACCGAGAACTACTGGGAGCATGTAAAAGGCGATGAAATGGACCGCGAACAATTGAAAAAAAAACGACCATATAGAATAGAGCTGGTTGGGGTTGTTTGTGATGCTTATTTAGCTGTTATTAGAGGCATAAGGTATTCACTAACATCACATTTTCCTTGCTAGAAACTTAAGTACTATCTTATAAGCAATCAACACATTACGTCGAATTCGCTACTTTGTGTACACAGGAGAGCTATTATGTGTAAAAGGGCTGTAAGGGTGAGGTCACAGCTGAAATCACACAAGAGATTTGCAGGCTCATTTCTTGCTTATTGCAACCTTGTAGACAATGCCAGGCTATACAGCACTAATGCCTTAGAAGGCCCTGCAAAGGTATCATACTCTTCCTTAATCTGTATGCAAAGTTATCGGAACAGATTCTCCATCTCATTCTCTAAAATGGGGAAGCAGTAGAAAAAACAGAGAGGCTTTCCTAAATCTGCAATATTCGAAATGGGGAAACTGTTGGAGTTGAAGTGAAAATAATGTAAAGAATATGTATTTTGTTTCTCCATTTTGGAGAAACTGCTGGAGATGGTCTAATGGGATGCGATTCAACTTCTAATACATAATAAGCTTTAACTTATGGGCAGGGTTTCACCATATCATTTTTTTTTTAATTCCTCATATGCAACTCACACTTGACAACGAACCCATGTCAAGCCTAGCCAAACGCCCAAACCTAACCTGAACTAGTCTCTAATAAATTTTTTTACTAGTTTGTGAAAGATTGGGATTCACTTTCTAATACAAAATCTTAAGCCAATACATAGGGTTTTACCTTACCTATATAACCCATCATTTTACTCTTCATATTCCAAGTTTACCATGATTTCCCCTAAGCTAGGAGGGATCGAACTCATGACCTCCTGGCAACAGAATGATGTTCTAAAAATATACTTTGCATTTGCATTGCACAACTGATGTTAGTGTGATTGTTTGATGAAGTTGATAGGATGGAAAGAGAGGGACAGGACATTACTCGTCGACCCGGAGGAGATCATAATCTTGGAGATGGTGGGAGGGTTGAATGAGGAAGCAGACTCCATCAATGGGCTCTATAGGATCCACAACCCGAAAACGGATACCGGGTCGGTTTGGACAGACATAGTTTTGTCACCTTCAAGAAAAAATGTTCAGCTAGAGCTCAAATACTCAATCCAGAGAGTGGAAGCAATGAATATTGAATAATTACACATGACAAGAGTTCAATCCATATCCTCTTAACTGGTTGTAAGCTTCAAACTTGTGTCCAATTTAAGTATAGAGTTAATTAGTAGTTTTTGTGTATTGCTGATCATCATGTGTATGAATGAAGTTAATTGGACCTCTCTCTGTCAAATAATTTTGATATATAGTAAGTTGGGTTAACTTAATTGGTTTGTTCTTATCAAACTTTTGTAATTGCTTTGTGAATGTTACATTAAACATATGATAGATATTTAGAGGGCTGATTGGTGAGGGAGAGAAAGATAAGAAAATGATAGGATTTTTTTATGCAAAATTAATGCAGTTATCTATTTATTAGATTTATTACTCCCTGTTATTATTTTTTTATATACAGTATAATTTAATACTTATTACTAACAAATATTAAATTATTAAAAAAATAGATAAAAAAAAGTTGATATTTTAAATAGTTTTTAGCTTCTTAAAATACGTGTTGAAAAATCAAACGTCATGTATTTTGGATAAGGGAAATGCACAGAATAACCCAAAAACCCGGATTTATTGCGGGGTTAACCCAACCCGGTTTTTAATTGGGTGAAACCGGATATTGGGTGAACCCTTGCAACCGGTAGCAGCATGTAAGGGAGGGGGGGGGGGGGGGAAGCAAGTCCCATCCGCAGAGGAGAGAGACAGAGAGAAAGATGAAAAAGCAATTGAGAGAGGACATGAGAGAGAGAGATGAGTGAAAAAAAAAAGAAGTAAAGTTGTAGAGGAGAGAGAGATCAGTGAGGATACGACAGAGAGGGATGGAATAGTCATCTCCCCTCTGCGACTTTACTGTTGCTCTTTCACTTCGAAGAAGCAATTGGACATGGGTTTATTTGCAGGTTGACGTGTAAGCAGTTAGTTTTAACTGGACACCCAAAGCAAAACGACATGACACATATTTTGGAATCGACTGGACAAGAGTTATCGGAGAAACAGATTTACCATCGACTTCGGATAGAAAATGGGCAAGCTTACTTTTGATAAAGGTTATGCCCCTCACCGTCACTCTTCCATCTCTCTCTGTCCTATTCTCGCTAACTCTCTCTCTCTCTCTCCTCTCTGCAACATTACTTTTCTTTTTCATTCTTCTCTCTCTTCTGTCCTCTCTCTCCTCTCAAACTTTCTCTCTCCTCTGCAAACTTTCTCTTGCTTTCCTCTCTCATTTTTTTATCGAAAGCAAACTTACCCATTTTTTATCCAAAGTCGATGGTGAATCTGTTTCTCCGATAACTCTTGTCCAGTCGATTCCAATATGTGTCATGTCGTTTTGCTTTGGGTGTCCAATTAAAACTAGTTGCTTACACGTCAAACTGCAAATAAACCCCAGCCCACTTGTTCATTCATCAATAAAAAAAAAAACAAAGCGGTTCACCAAGCCTCTGCGAGGGCTCCTCCACTTCGATTCCACCTTCTCTACTCCAAATCCGACCTCCACTCGCCTCGAATTGACCTGGAAAAGCCATCAGAACGAAGGTGAAGGACGAAGACATTCAAGCGGACGATTGCTTGTAACTCAAAGTCCAATCGTCAATTATGGTTACAAGAATTCGCTCGTTACAATAATTTTAGGCATAAGTAATTAGTTACACGAATCAAATATATTACCTACAACAAATTAGTAACAATAATGAGATTGTGTTAATTACAATTATAATTAGAGAAAATTTGCGTCACATACCCTTTTTTTGGACCAAATTAAAAAACTGTCCACGGATTTTTTTTTGTGTTAAAAGTCCATCTAAAAAAACCCTAATATCTCCCGTCCCCCCTCTCATCCATCCTTTCCCCGATTCATCCAGGCCACCGCAATGGAAGTCCGCGTCTCCTCTCTCCCCTCCCTTTCCAATGACAGATCCTCCGCCAGGTTTCCGTCTCTGGCCGATTCGAGTCATCATTTTCAGGATCATCCGGTGGGGCTATGAAGAAGCCGACGCCAGATCCAGGATCATCGTTTTGCCGAATCTCCATTGCTGAAATCGGCAGATGTCCCTTGTCGGATGTCCACGGCGGCGGAGGGTGCAACTGGCTGCGATCGAGGGCGGAGGGTGCAACTGCCATGGCCGAGTAGATCGAGGACGGAGATCTGAGATCTCAACCTCCTCCTCCGATTCGTCGTCGTCGATCTGGTTGTAGATCTGGATCTGGGCGCGGGTTCTCTTGATCTCTCACTCAATCGTCCTCCCCTGTCTTCCTCAGCCGGGACGCAGACCTCGCCGCCCCTCAATCTCGGATCTGCTTCTGTCTCCCTCTTCCTCGGATATGTCGCGTCTCTGTCTTCATCTGATTCCATGGTCGCTGATTCCATGGCCAGATCAAACAACGTCTCTGTCTTCGTTGACGTTGTTCCAGTTGCCTGAAATCGAGGACGATGCTCCAACTGCCGGCTCGATCAACGACGGCAAAATGCTCCAATTACCTGAAATCCGCCAACTTTGTTCGATCTACGATCTCAGATGCTCCAGTTTCTGCAGCGTTGCATCGATCCCGCCTCGATCTCAGATGCTCCAGTTGCTGAAATTGCCGGTTCGATCCACGATCTCCAATTTCCGCAGTGTTGTTCCGGCATCGATTGATTTCCACAGGTATTGTTTCAGTTTCTATGAAATTGAGATTAGGGGTGTGTGTACTGCTTCAACAGTTTCTATGAAATTGTTTCCACACGTTTTTTTTCCGGAAATTTCGCTAGGTACCCCTGAGGTATTGCAATTTTCGCGAGGTATACAACTCTTTTGCATATTTCGTGTGGTGCCCTTGTGGTTTTCAATCGTTTCACCTCGTACCCTTTCCGGTTAAATTTAACAACACTTTGTAATCTTCCGTTAGTTTGCAATTAACAAAAAAAAAAAAGAAAAAAAAACGAAGAGCGCCTGCTTCTTCAACCTTTCTCGGTAGTTTCTCCTCTCCTCTGAAAGCAATTTGCCCAGTTTTTTTCTGAAAGGCTTCTTCAACCTTTCTCCTCTCCTCCTCTTTCTTGTCTTGCTCTCTCCACCATGAATGGATTGCTCTCTATTTAGGCATAATTGTGTCGATTTGTTTTTTTTTTTCAATCTGATGTGTGCTTGTCTGAGTCGAAATCTAGGGCTTGAAATTGGGGTTTCGTGCTCCTCGATCAAGATCGCCTAGCCACACTTAGGGTTTGGCGGCGTCGGACTTGCAACCGTGCCTCTTACCGGAGCAATTGGAGGCATCGGCGCCACCACCTAGGGTTGTCGACGGCAAGGAGCGAGGAGAAGAAACGGGCTCCTCTCCTTCTCTGACGATAGTTCCAATTCGGACAGATCGAGGCTCGATTCGTTCTTGGCTTGATGCATTGGAGTCCATGTTGATTCAACTGCATTTGTTGCAATTGATTTTGGTGGATTCGGCCTCAAGAGGGGATTAGGGTTCTTTTTCCAAGGGAAATCAAAACTTTGCAGGGAATGTAAAATTGGGGGTTTATTAGAGGGGGCTTGGAATTGGAATTGAAAATTCATTCCCAATTCTCATTTCTAACAATTCTAGTGGGGTGGAGGTCTCATTTCATGGTGGTGTACTGGTGTTCTTCCATGAATTTCTAAAGAAGTGCACTATGTTCGGTCATGGACTCATACCAGTATGCTTGATTTAATATATTTGGCTCTCTAGCTTTGCTGGTACCGTATTAAGCACACTGCTTGGAATCCTCTTGTAAGTTGTAACTGGTGTTCTTCTTGTTGGAGAGAGAGCAGTAGCAGCAACTTCTCCCGATTTTTTTTTAATTTGCAAACTAACGGAAGATTACAAAGGGCTGTTAAATTTAACCGAAAAGGGTACGAGGCGAAATGATTGAAAACCACAGGGGTACCACGCGAAATATGCAAAAGAGTTGTATACCTCGCGAAAACTACAATACCTCAGGGGTATCTGGCGAAATTTCCGTTTTTTTTTTTGCCTTGCAGAGCTTATTCGCATCTGTCATTGTTGCGTTAATTTGTTGCTTCACAATTCGCATATGTTCAATACAGACTACACGGTTATTTGTTACAAATAAGAATTTTATTAAAAACTAGCAGTACCACTATGGCATATCTTACTGTTGCCTTGGTCAAAAAAGTGAAATTTTTTATTAAAAACTAGCAGTACCACTATGGCATATCTTACTGTTGCCTTGGTCAAAAAAGTGAAAAACAACCTACGGTTGGCAGCTCGAAGGAAAACATCCAATTTTATGGAACTTGCTACTGTATTTTGAGTTTCATTTGTAATGGGATTATGCAGAGCTTATTAGCCCAAAATTATTTTTTAGCATTTCAGCATTTATGTGTTTTTTTAGCATTTCAGCATTTATGTGTTGTTTATGTGTGTGAAATTCTTATTAGCCCAAAATTGGTTTTATGTTGAAATTAATTGAAAAATGTGAAATTATGCTGAAAATGCTTAAATTAATTCTTATGAAATTGTATGACCTACTATATTGGAAATGAATTTGCTGATGGAATTCAATTGAGCATTGCATAGTTGTGTAATTGATAATCAACAACTTTGCTGAAACCGGGTTTTCAGCATCAACAACCCTTGTTTCAGCAACGCGGAAAAAAAAACACTGAAACAAGGGTTGCTGAAAACCGAATATGCTGAAAGCCCGAAACCCTTGTTTCAGCAATGCGGTAAAAAAAACACCACTGAAAACAGGGGTTATTGAAACCGAATGTGCTGAAACAGGGGTTTCAGCAACTCCGTTTCAGCCAGCAATGCGGTAAAAAAAAAAAACCTGAAACAGTAGTTTCAGCACATGCGATTTAAGCAACGCGAAAAAAAAATTGAAAAAGGGGTTGCTGAAACCGTATGTGCTGAAACAGAAGTTTCAGCAACTCTGGAAACGCGAAAAAAAAAACTGGACAAAAAAACAGGGGAAAAAAATTGAAACCGCATGTGCTGAAACAGGAGTTTCAGCAATTCCGTTTCAACAACACGGGAAAAAACAAAAAACTGGGAAAAAAATTGAAACAGGGATTGCTGAAATCGTATGTGCTGAAAAAGAAGTTTCAGCAATTCCGTTTCAGCAACTTTGGAAACGCGGCAAAAAAAATAAAAATAAAAAATAATAATAATAATAATGAGGCGGTAGGGGGGCACATGGGGCACGGGAGGGGGGCACAGGGGCCAAGGGGGGCGGTGGACATTTTGCTAATTTGGAGGAGGTGGGAGCCATTTTCCTAATAAGGTCCAAAAATTAGGACATTCTAGTAATCACCCCTTATAATTACAATAATTAAGAACGATAATAAGAAATTAACTACAGTACAAATTATTAAGGTTACATTCATCTAGAGTTATATTTAAAAATTGTAATTAAGGTTTTAACATATGGTAATTAAGGTTTCAATAAATTACACTAGATTACAATAGTTTTCAACATATGTCGTTTAAATTACTTTAATCTAGATTACACTAATGTAGGATTACAATAGGTCTCATTCTCCTTTCTCGTCCGCAGCTGCCGTTAAAGGACGTAGTGGACCAGCTGTGCTGAGAACTGCACACGCGAACCAAGCCTCGCGATTGCGACCAACGAGCTTGCCATCAAACGCTTCTAGTCCCCCTCGCTCAGGTAATTGTCAATGTTGGCAGGTAACTGGGGCCGCCCGTACTGGTTGACCCGGCCCTTGTAATGGAGGTTCTCGAGGACAGCATAAATGGCCTGCACAATGGGGTGAAAATGGTAGTCGCGCATCGACAATACGAAATTTCATAGATCAAAACTACGCAAACCATACATCACCTGTTGTCTGTGAATGGGGAATCCTTTTTACAGAGCGGCTAGTCGACATGTTCTCCTTTGATGGATATCCTGCAAAATTGGGAAGCAAAACCTTAGGACGCTCCACACAGAGCCGGTATATAATGACACCAGTCACAATGCACATGACAATAAGGTTATCTAACACGACACCAGTTTCAATGCACATGACAATAACGACGCTGCAAATCATTTCCCACCCTATACATACCAACTGCCGCATGCCTGTCGCCCCTAAACTTAACATATCAAACGTCTCCGCATTCAGAGCAAACTTTGTGAGCTTTTATAAGGTTCAACCGAATATACGTCGAGGTAGTTTCGAATTTTACATGATAGGAAGAGTTATAAACATGACATCTGACTACTACAAACATGACAGAAATCAAAGTGTCGGCAAATCCATTAAATGTTCAAAGGTATCTCAACATTAAACATTTCCAAGTCGCCCTACTCCTGGTATTTCTTATTCCACATAGTCGTTCCCCAATTTCCCCGATTCCCCCAAAATCTCCAATTCCTCCAATTTCGCAAATTCCCCCTATTCCCCCAATTTCCCCATCTAACTACAACCAATATATCCATTTTCCTCCATTTCACCCCAGTCATCCCCAATTTTACCCAATGTTCAAGACCAACTGTTAATTTTCCCTAATTTCCCTTCTATCCCCTCGTCAAAATCCCCATTTCGAAACTTTCCATCCCTTGATTTTTACATGTCGATGGTTACTTCTTACATGACAGAAGGAATCTGGAATAGAAATTTCGTTCTTCATCCCATTTCAAACAATGGCAAACACATTGGGTTCTTCCACTCAATTCCTCGCCCTATCAATTTGTGCAATCGGTAAATAATCGGTGGCGTTATGGTTTAATTATATTACTTGATAACCGAAGATCTGTCACTTGTATTCGGTGTATGTGGCCTGTTTGATGTCCGCTTCTTCTTCTCCTCTGCAGAGTTTCTCTTGTTCTTCTTCGAACTCCTTCCTCTTCTTCCTTCCGTTTTCGATTTTCTGAGAGAGAGATAGCAACTCTAGGTCTCCCCCTTCCCCTTTATTAACCCTCTGTCATCAGCAGTTGAGTTGACAAGTTTTTTAAAAACCTGTCAATTCTCTCCCCATCCACACGTCTCGCTCTCTCTCCTCCATAAATGCAGCGGGTCTCTCCCTCTATTGTAACCGGTTGGGGTACAATTTTTTAAGGTTGCTAAAAGGTAAACCCATGGTTGTGGCCTTTACCTTAAGGTAAGAGGTGGGAAGGGGTTACCTTGGTAGAGAGAGGTAGCCTCTTCCCTTTTCTAATTTTTTTTTTAATGATAAAGTAGGATGATATCTTTTCCATTTAGATTTATTAGTTGTAATAGAATTTAAAATGAAATAAAAATATATTTATATTTTATTATTTTTTAAAATAAAATATCCCATTGGTTTAATTTTATTTTTTTCTATAATTTGAGCCCAATTTTACCCTATATATACCCCATCTTGATCTATTGTTGCACATATTTTCTTAACCATGGATCACAATAATTCAAATACTCCACCCATTCCAAATATGTGTTTTGATCCAAATCTTCTCAAAAATCCTCAATTTCAAGTGATGTTATAAATGCTTAACAATTCTCCAACACCCAAATATCCAAATTATACCCCACATAATCCTACCAATGTGTACAATCATCTTCTTCTTTTTTCCAAACCAACAACATTTATATTAACTACTTGTTATTTTTATTTATTTATATTAACTACTTGCTATTTTTTTCCAAACCGAATTTATAGGTAGTTCGATTAGTATTTACGTATGTTATAATGTTTTTAACTTTTTTTTTATTTTAATCTAGATGTAATAAAGCATATTTATATTAACTACTTGCTATTTTTATTTATTTATAAAATTATAAATAAAAATAATTCACAATAATATATGATGATATACATATAATAAAGGAAAAGATATAAATGAAAAGAAAAAGGTGAAAATAAATTTGAAAAGAGGTAAAAGAGTTTCCCATAGTTGTAGAGAAATCCTTTTAGAAAGAGGTAGAAAAAGTGAAAATTATTTTAAATAAAAAAAAAAATGAGTTGTAAAGTTGTGATAGGAAGATTTGAAAAAAAAAGGGAAAGAGGTTACCCCATGGTTGCGGATGATCTTAGCCTGGGGTTAGTTTTTACAATTAATGTGTATAGGGGATATGGGGTGCAAACCCAACCGGGTTTTTTGGTTAGTTTTGCAAATCCCCATTTTGGATTCGATTAGATTGTGAATACTATATGATTTATTTTCAACATAAAGAATATCAAAGAAACATAGGCTAGGCTTCATCTAAGTTATTATGTGACAATGTAAAAAAAGCATAGATTAAAAACAAAATCTTTTCCAATGTAAAAAAGGCAGATTAAAAAAACTCTTATTCCTAAATTAATAACGGTACATATACTTATCAAAATCTATTTTTTTAAAAAGATTTGTAAAGCTTAGTCAGTACTCACAAGAGTTGATTTATTTTGGGTTTGTTAACAAAAAAAAAAAGAGTAAGTCTATCGTTATTTCTTTAGACATATAGCTAGCATGTATAAAATATTAAATTGGATAAATTAGTTTGTTTTAATTCCTTTTTCATATATAACATGTCAAATTAAATATATCTATTTTTGGTCCGAATCAAATTAAATATATCTAGATCACCCTAATTACATATACTACCATATATCTTTTATTATACTAGATATAATAATTAACAAGGCAGGAAATCTTCGAAGTAACAAACTTGCGGTATAATTTATGAAAAATTACAACATAAATAAGATAGATTATGTTATCCCTAAAAAAGATAAAAAAAACTCAATGCCATAAATTAACTTATTTTGCGTTTGTTAACTTTCCACTTCTTCTTTTTTTTTTTAAAAAAAAAGTTAGTATATGGTTATTTCTTCTGACCACATAACATCTAATATCTAATATAATACTAAAACACTTGTAAAATGGGACACTTGACGGCCATACATTTAAAGTTAGAAATTTAGGATAAACTAGTGTATACCCCGTTCCATGCACGGGATTATTTTAACACAATATTATAAAATTACATTTATTATCTATAAAAAAATCCTATTATAAATATGAAAATAAATAAATAAATATGAATTACATTATGATAATTAAACTAATAACTGAAAATATAAGATTAAAAATAATCCAGATCTAAATAACTCATTCTCTTGAAAAATAGTATATATATATATAAATAAAATAACTATGAAATAATTAATTCTTTCCACCAAAAATAATCGATAACACCTATCAAATATTTACTACTATATATCTATTAATATTTTTGGTAATTATGATCACTGTTCTAAAAAAACCCTTCAAGGCCCGCCTAGACTCCCGCCTAAACCCCTTACCTCATCCCTTCACCAAGGCCTTTAAGGTCACCAAGACCCGCCTATACCCCAAAGACTCGCCATACAATTCGTCTATATTGCAATTGGGTGAACCTAATGTCTTTTTTAGGTCCCGTCCATATGGTGTAATTTATATATAAACCTTCCATTGGATAGATTATTTATAATCCAGATAGAGATACACTTATATGGCAATTTGTATATCGGTATATGCCAAATTTATTACTATTATTGCGTTTAATTATATTGATATAGTTATTTCCTTATATAATATTTACTCTTTTATAAGATATTCCATCTATTCAATTATATGAGTTAATGGTAAAATAAAATAATTATTTTTAATTATATAGATTAGAACTATCTTTTTTTTTTTTTTAGATTTCCTTTTTGACGGGAGAAAGTTTTGCGAGATGCACTCACGTGCCGCCACGTAAGCAGATTCACTCACACACCGCCACGCAGGCAACAATGCATCGGTTTTAGTATATGTATATAGATTCCCAATTACTTCTCCAATTGTTTAAAAATCAAAATTTAGGATAAATCTCCAATTGATTGTCGAATTGTTTAAAATTCGAAATTTAAGATAAATCACCAATTGCTTCTCCGATTGTTTAAAACTCTTTTATTTATAACGTTTACAATTTTTTTTGGCAGCGCTGCATCTCGACATTGCACCTGAATCTAATTAATCATGATCGGTACTAAAATTGAATGAATGATCAACTAAAACAATGACTTCCCGCTCTCACAGGTTCATTCTATCCAATTTGAAACGCCATCAATGCACCTGAAATGCATTTAAGTACACAAAATGTTCACATGACACTTCTAATTTCACAAATTTCCTGTTGCACACTACAAACACTAAAAATACAAATCTGAAATCTCTCACAATTTCTCCTTCAACCTTTCCTAGGCGTGTATGCAGTCCTGAACGTTTCCTGGGTGTGTGGGCAGTCAATGAAAGCCTCTTGGTTATCGTGACAGTCACCTAAGGTGATAACTTATCCCCATATGCTTCATTTCCATTTGGCTCATGGTGTGCGATGATCCTCCCATTCATAGTGTCCGCTCCTTTCCACTGATTTCATCATCGAGGAACATCCCATAGATCTCAAAACCTAAGGACACAACGCTTCGTCTAACAAAATCAGTTGTTGTAAATAAAACACTAAATAAAACACCCTAAATAAAAAGAAAATCACAAATTCAGATTACCCAATTAACCAATGTTTATCTCTTATTGAACCAAAAGATTACACATTTATCCTAATTTCAAATCTGCAGAGATTTTTTAAATTTAGTTTAAACCGTTTTAATTAAAATAATTAAACTTTACAGATCTGTAGAGATTTTAAAACCAATTACAAAACATTCTGTTACTTTTTGTTAAAATAATTAAAATTTTCATATCTGCGGGGATTTTTTAACCAATTACAAACCATTCCGTTAATGTTTTTTTTAAGTTCCATCCGCTATTAGTTCAATTAACCAATGTTTATCTCTTTTATTTAACCAAAAAATTACACATTTATCCTAATTTCATATCTGCAGACATTTTTTAAATTATTAAAAACCAATCGATATTACTTTATTTTTTAAATTCTACCCGCTATTAATTTCAGATCTGCAGATATTTGCTTTACCGTTTTACTCTCATTCACCCTAACCTAACTGACAACACTACTATATATATAATCAGAATCGAATATAATCGATAACTCACTTCTCCTCCTTCCTCTTCCATCGGTCATGGGGCAGTCCTCTCATCTAGAATTCAATAGTGTATACAACCAACATAAAAAACCTAAATAAATTCATCAATGTTTATCTCATTTTTAACCAAAAGATTACAAATCTATCCTCTAAAAAGGGATTTAGACGGTTTATAATTGCTGCATAGGTTCGTATCTATCCCAACTTAATAGTCAACAGTAATCTAAATCTCATTTCTCATTCCAAACTAAAAGATTTGATATCTACTATAAATCTTCTAGAAAAAACAGAAAAAAAAATCAGCAGCTGCAGACGTAAAAACTCATATAAAAACAGGAAATTCATCAATGTTTATCTATTTTTTAACCAAAAGATTACAAATCTATCATCTAAAAAAGGATTTAAAATGTTTATTCATATCTATCTATCTATCTATGTATTTCTATTATTATTCTATTATCTCTCCTAACTTAATACAGCGAAAGGAGCCATACAAACCATATTGTGTTCGATATTACAAATAAAATACAATTCCACATAAATAATCCAAAATTAATAAGATAATTCAATTTAGCAGACAATACACACCCACATAAATAATCTCATTGCGCAAAATTCCAATACAAATTCGATTTCGACATTCCCATTGCACAAAACCCCCAATTCAAATCCCATTTTTATTCAACAACCAATGTTATTCCAATCCCATTGCACAAAATCCCAATCCAAATTTGATTTCAACATTCCCACTACACAAAACCCCCAATTCGATTCCCATTGTTATTCGAATCCAAAATTCCAATCCCATTGCACAAAACCCCCAATTTGATTTCAACATTCCAATCCATATTCCAATCCAAATAAATCAACCCTAGATCATTTTTATTTGTCAAACCAAATCGGTGAAAATTGAAATGAGATTATGGATAATCGATTGGGACTTGGGAGTAGTACCTGAGAAAGGAGGTCGGACAGAAGACGGCACGGTGACAACAACAAGGAGGTCGGACAGAGGCGATGAGCCGCCGACGAAGATGGTATGCTTCTGCTCGGCAACAAACTCGACGACGACACTTCGACAGTCGCCTGGGCTACTTGAGCAGGGAGTGGCGCCTGGGCTCGCCGGTGACGACGGGAGAGAGCAAGCGAGGCAGTCGAGGTCCGGGCTAGACTGTAGGTTGATGGTGAGGTGATTGAGCAAATGGAGGCCGAAGGAGCGAGCGATGGTGCTACGAAGGGAGTTAGGACTTAGGAGTAGTAAACGGGTATTTGATTTTTAGGGTTTTTCTCAAAACGATGCCGTTTTGATTTTTTTTAACTAGCTAATTATTGCTAAGAGGGTAAATCCTTATTTAGTGTGAAAAAAAATATTTTTAATCCATTATTTTACAATGTTTCATTATAAATAATTGATCTAAATGTTATTTACTCAATTTACATACTTTATATTATAATAGTCTATATAATTTGAACTGTTTTTTTTAAGATGTCATTCTTAACTTTGTTAAGATAGAAAACAACATTGAGTGCGGAGTCATATGACAATAAACTTAACAAAAGACTCGAAATCCATATCCAAAACAATAGATAATATATTCATATAGTTTGACAATAAACTTCACATAGTATGAATTATTTCAAATAATTACATTATAGTTTGATTATTTCAAATAATTATAGTATATTTAATGAGAATTTGCTATATTCTTATGCCTTACAATACACTATTTTTATATTTTGTTATTAATATTATTAATTAAATATTGTATAGGAAATATCTACAAATTTTGCTCATATTCTCGCATCTCTAAATTTACTTATCACAAAAAAAAAACTAATAAGAATATATTAACAAGGTAGATAACAACAAAATAATAAATAGCTATGTCATTTTCATATTATTATAATAGTATAATACATCTAATAAATAATGTAAATAAGTTATGGTAATATCTTCTATAAAATATAATATACTTTACAAATCTCGTGCGTTAAGCACGGGCACTACACTAGTTATAAAAAGAAAATCAGATCTGCCTGATCTCAAAATCTAACTTTATCAAGAAAAATAGCATATGTAAAACAGTTTGTCTATCCTATGCCCTATGATAAGATTCTCGTGTTAGAAAACAACATCTCCGTAACTAAAATGTATTAGACAAATTTAAAATTATATATATAGATTTTTAGGTTCACTTGTTTAAATTGGATAAATGAAATTGTTTTAATTCCTTTTTCATATATAGAAAAATCAAACTAAATATATCTAGATCACTCTAAATTACAAACTTGCGGTATAATCTATCAAAAATTATAACATAAATCAGATAAATTATGTTATCCCTAAAACAAGATAGAAAACTCAATGCCATAAATTAATCTCCCACCATGGTTTTCTCTCCGCAAATTAACCAAACTTTTGAGTTCCGATCAAATAGCGATTCAATTCGATGGCATACTCTTTAGGCTTCAGGTCAACAAGCCACCGCGTCCGCTACGCCGTTTGGCACACCGAGCACCCCGCTCCGGTGGTGGCGCCGCGGCGGTGCTCTCTCCTGATGGCCGCCATAGCCGGCGTCGATCCTTTCCACATCCCTTGTATTGCGTGCTTCGACTTCCGCGAAGCACGCAATGCCTACTACGTGCACTACGGCCAAGAAAGCTACCGGCGACTCCTCTTCTTGTTCCGAAACTTCCCGGAATGCTGCGCCGGCGAAGTCATCGACCACTTCCTCGACATCCTCCGGACCGCCAACGACCACCACCGGTGCCCCGATATCCGCCCCACCTTCCACCGGGTGGAGATAGGCGTTGAGCCCCCTGATGACTACTCCATTTCGACGGCTCTAAGGGATTCGCTCGAGGCGGCGGGGCCCAGGGGAGGCCCGCCACCAAGGCTTCGGTGAGCCGCTTGGTGGAGCCGGAGGCTGTTGAGGGCGATCAGTGCGTGATTTGTATGGAGAAGATGGAGACGAATAAGAGTGCGCTCATGATGCCGTGTCAACATGTTTTTCACAACGCTTGCCTTGTTCAGTGGCTCGATGTCGATCATGTTTGTCCGCTTTGTCGCTACAAGATGCCCGCAAGCGAGGATTGATAACGGCTACTCCTTTTATTGTCAATTGATTTTGAGAGGAACTAATAGATCGTGTGTTCAAACTTATGGCCAATTTAAGTATAGAGTTTTAGGGTCAGTTTGGTAAAACGTAGCTGATGAGGTAGCTGAAGCTGATAGGATAGCTGAAGCTGATAGATTAAGTGTGTTTAATATATGTTAAATTAGAGTTTTCAGAAGCTAGTAAGGTGTTTGGTAACCAAGCAGATAGAGTAGCTGATGCAAACTAGCTGATCAGATAGAAGAAAATGAATAGAATTCTGAAAAGCTTGGAGTGAGTAGCTGTTGAAAATCCAATTTCAACAGCTAATTAAATTAAAATCTTATATTTAACTTATTTAAAACTATAAAATATTAAAATCAAAAGCTCCGAAAAGCTACTTGCATTACCAAACGGACCCTTAGTAGTTTTTATGTGTATGAATGAAGTTAATTTGCGGGTTAATTAACTTGGTTTGTTCTTATGAAACTTTTGTAATTGCTTTGTGATTCTTTTGAAAACTTGTAAATACTCTATGAAGTTTCAAGCACAAAAAAACATTGAGAAGGATAAAAAAAACTAATAGTGGCATGTAGTTAGAGTTGGAAAAACCCGACCCGAACTCGAAAATTCGACTCGGTCGACCCGAAACCGATTATTCTGAACACCGATCCAACCCGTCCATTTTGGACCCGAAATCCGAATGAACCGAACCCGATTCAACTGAAACCCATTAAGACCCAAACCCGTTATAACCGAAACCCGAAATAACCCGAACTTTAATATATATTCTAGTAAATTTTTTAAAATGAATATTGAAATAATTGAAACCCGAGACAACTGAAACCCGATACAACCGAAACTCGAACCCGACCAAACTGAATGACCAAATTATTAGACATTACCCGAAACCCGACTAACCGAACCCGAACCCAACCCGACCCACCCGATTGCCACCTCTACATGTAGTGCGATGGTTATGCAGGCGTCTTTGTGTGCATATAAGATAACCACATTGGGGTGGTATGGATGGTCGCAAAATCTATGAAGTTATTCAGAAGAGAGGTCCGCTTGTTGATTGGGGTGGGATGCTCTGGAATGGTCCTCACTCCAAGAAATGGTCCTTCGTGGTATGGGTGGCAGTCCACAATAGGTTGCAGACCGGACGGATTATTAAGCATTGGCAGGGTCCTGATGCTGCTGTGTGTCCGCTCTGCAAGCTAGCAGAGGACTTTGAGCATCACTTGTGGTTCGAGTGCCAGAAGATCTTGATTGCCAGAGATATTGTCTGGTCTTGGATTGGGTTGTCAAGAAGACCAGGTGGGATTGAGGAGTGGATGGCATGGTTTGCCAGTGAGAGCTCTACGGTACAGAAATCTCCAGTTTTCCGTGGAAAACTGTTGGTTTTCTGTGCATTTATCTACGTCACATGGTTAGGGAGAAACGAAGTAGTGTTTGGGGAAGAGGCTTGTTTGCCGGTTGCTTGGGCTCATCGAGTAATGAAAAATTATAAGTCCAGAATACCCTTGAGATGCAAGTGCAAGTCATTCAGGGATAGAAGATGGGTGAACAGAGTCACAAAATAGCTAGGTAATTTAGGGAGCAGTGGGGTGCAATGGTGATATAGTGGTATGGGGGTATACCGTATGAGACACACTTTTGTATCTTTTGTGGGAGGCTTCACACCGGGTAGCTAGGTGTGTATGGCGAAAGCCACCTTTGGCAAGGCTATTTTTTCTTGCCCATTTTGTAATTACGCATTACTTTCTATAGATTTACCACTTCAGGATAACCACATTGGATCAAATTTAAATATTGAGTCGATATAAAAAAAATCTTGATCATCCGAAAATATACTACCTTTTACTCCCTCCGCTAATTAAAACTTGTCGTTTACTATTAATGCACGTTTTTTAGAATGACAAAAACTATATAAAATAATAACTTTTTTTTTCACATTTATTTTTATAAATTCATACTTAATAGTAATAAATTTGCAAATGAAATTAACACTATTTTTTTGGTGGGGAATGAAATTAACACTATATAATCATCATAAGAAATAAAAAGAAATATTAAAGATGGATGAATACAAAGAAACATTACAAATCTACATATATAGGGTACTAATATTCAGAATGATCCCGATCTTCTCGACCTCATTCGAAAGGATGCCTTCGGGTAGAGTCTTTGTCCCCCGAATTTTTTCCTAATAAAAAAAATACAAATCTACATAGGCAGTGGCGGACCTACGGAGGCTCGGGGTGGCTGAAACCCCCTATCATGAAAAAAGGGTTATGTATATTTTTATATACAGTATCTGTTATTTGTATAACTAAGTAGTATCCCCCCGCCAAGACGCGCGGTTTTTTTGTAAATAAAATGTTAATAATATTTAAATTAATATTATAAAATAATAGTAAAATTTCAAATAATTAAATGTTTTGAATTATACCCATTGGTTAAAAAACAATTAAAGTAGTATATTATACAGATATATATATAGATATATATTACTGATATTAATTTTATGTTTTGAATTAATTCTATTGTTTTTTTAAAAAATTACTAAACTTATAATTTAGCCTAAGATCATGAATTAATTGAATTTTTTAAAAATTGATTAAGTAATATACATTTAAGGAGAGAGCATCACCTCATAAAAAATGCTTCTCTAATAATAATTAGAGAAAATGGTCATAGATAGACCACTTTTTGAAAATTTGCACAAATAACACCCATTCTTGAAAATTTGCAGAAATAACCCAAATCCCATAAATTGGCAAAAATATCCCGGTTCCCCAACCTGCTGTAGAGGATTTTTAGGCGCGAAAAAAAATGTGAAAAAAGCCAAAAAAAAAAGGGAAAAGGGAAGAAAATCCAGAGGCATTTAATGTCATACCGTGGGAGGCCAAAAAGATGGGAAGAATCATCATCACACTCCCTCTCTCCATTTCACTTGTCTCTCTCTTCATTTCAAAGAAAAATGTAAGCAGTGAAGGGAAGAAGACAACGGTGATTTCGAAAGAGAGGAGGCCGGAAGATCCACCGTTGTCGGAGTGTCGAGGAGAAGCGAAGAACGCCGGTGCTGGACTGTAAAGGTACGCCCCCCTCTCCATTTCACTTCTCTTCTCCGTTTTGTGCGAACATAGGTTGTGGGGTGTGTGGGTGAAGGCACTTGCTATGGGGTTTAGAGATTGAATGTCAATGATGGGTTGAGTGATGGGTTGTGGAGGGATAACAATGATGGGTGCGATTGAAGGATGAGGAGAGCGGTTTTCGGGTATGGTTAGGGAAAATTGTCGGTTTGGGTTTAGGAAGGCTGAAGAGGGTAGCAATGGTGGGAGTTGAAAATTGAAATTGGGATATGGGGATGTTTTGGTGGGCGATTGAAGAAGAACGATTGAGGTTTGAGTCGTGTTTGATTTGGAATTTTTTTGTTTGAAAGAGAAATTGGGTGACATTGGTTTTGAATTGGATGGGAAAGTCCGTCATTCATTCGCATATCTTCGTTTTCTGCAGAATCTGCATAACTTAGGTGACAAGGGTAAATGCACTCCTGACACGTGACATTTTCAAGGTGACACGTAAATGTTGATATTTAAATGATACTGTCCTAATCGATCATTTCGATCTGAAATTAAGCGATAACTAGAATCTGATATGAACTTGAATAGTCCTACGAATACAACATATTCCTTTTGATGTCATTCTCTTGTTTTTTATTTCAATTTCATTGATTGCTCTACAACAATGTCATTTTCTGTCTTAATTGGGCTTGTTTCTGAATTATAAATGAGTTTTGACATATCGAGGTCAACTGATGTTGTTTTCTGAACGCTCTTGTGCACCTTAGTCCGTATGAGTGATGCTAAAAACCTAATCTCTGCATATGAAAGTGTTGGAGGAGGTTGTCAATGGACTGCGGGTTGCTAAAGAGATAGGAAGTGCCGAGGAAAAAAGAGAAAGGGATGCTAGCGCTTCTTTTAACATTGATGCGTAGAAGGAGGGTGATGTTGGGAAAGATGGAGTTGAAGACAAACTTGTCGATGAAAAGGAAAGGGATGGGGGGAGGGGGGCACGAAAGGATGAGGAGGCAAGTTTGTTTTTGGGTGACATAATGTTTTGTGTTGAGTGACATGGGAAATCAGGGATCTGTTTTAAAGTTTGAATTTGTTTTTCAGGCCGTTGTCGATGTGGTTACATCGATTGCACCTAAAGTCGGGGAGAAGCCCCTACAAGAACAATGTGATAAGGCAAGCTCTTGTGGTCCGTCGAAAGGATGGTGTCGAAGATGTTAGCAAGGAAGAGGATGCGGAGGTGCTTGTCAAGGATGGGGGGAAGGGTGGAGAGGACCCGGACATGGATGTTGAGGTGACTGTGATTTAGCAAGGAACAAAGATGGGGAGGTTGAGGACAACGACCACAAGGGCGGGGAGATGGAGGGTAGACCTGAAAGGGATGACCAGCCACCAAAATAAGAGGATGGGGAGGTACGTTTTTTGCTAGGTGACATGGTATTTACAGTTAAGTGACACGAGTTAAAAAATATGGGAATGTCATATATGAATCTGTTTTTTGTTTGTTGTCAGATCTCCGAGGCTACAAAAGTTGAGAGTTTGTGAGGCAAGAAGACTAGGAAGGCTCTAAGAGGTGATGGAGAAGACATGCCCCCCTACGAAGAAACCACAAGACCAAAAAAGAGAAGGACGATGTCGCCAGCGCGGACGCGATTTAGCTGGGACTTGTATCCGTGTCCGACAACGATGGCTTAGCCCAGTGGATGGCAAGGTACCCCATATCTGTATTTGTCTCTATACTTATTCTACAAACGATGTCATTAATCTAACATTGTCATCGTGGGTGTGTAGCGGGGATGGGGAGAAGTTGATGATATGCTACGACATAGAGCTTATGAAGGATTTATGATCTCCATTGCCATCGGGGCGTACATGCAGTTTCTCGCTATTGTCATCTTCCATGGTAGACTGTAATAAACCATCGACAATTTTTTATCAGGGCGTACTTTTCATACCCCTAGGTTGTTATGAACTTTGTTGGGGTTGTATTTTCTGAACTCTGTTGCTCAAAACTTATAGGATGTTATGATCTTCGTTAGTCAGTATGTGTAATATTTTATGACATTAGTTGATTAGTACATGTTAGTATTTTATGAACATCTTATGCACTTGGGGGTTTTCTTTACGAACGTACTTGGGTTTGAAATGTTTGGGTGGAAAAACAGACACGTTAAATCCTTCAAGTGACAGGGCCATACAAACGGGTGACATGATTAATTTCGAAAAAAACTTTAAAGTGAAACCTCAAACTATGACACGTTAATTTCTTCAGGTGACACGACCATACAAACCAGTGACATGAGTTATTTTCTTAACCAATTGGCAGACAATAAGAAATGTGAAACGTCAAAATCAAACAAGTGACACGTTAAATCCTTCACACCCACAATCACCCATCTGCCTCCCTCGACCACCCAAGAACCATAGAAGATGAGAGTGACGCATACCAAAGTGTTTCCACCTGAAAAAAGAAACCAATGATGAGAAGAAAGGTTCATGGGTATCAAACGTCATAAATGAGGACTACTTTGTCAAAAACATTTACCCCTTTCATTTGCCAACAAAGGCTTCTGAGGGATCACATTGACACGGGGATTTTGATCACTGACAGGGGCATAGACTGAAGCCGACAAGTGCTCTACAACTGGAACTGCAAGCCGGGAGCTTGTCTTCCATGGTGGAACGTTCTCCATCTCTCTCTCCATCTCTTTCTACTACAGAACTTCTGGGAGAATGAAGAAAATAAAAAGTCTCTCTCCTCATCCCCTTTTATACCATACAAAATGGTAAAAGGAATCACAACATCACATCACCCATCACCTCATCCTCTCTCCATTTTTTGGCGCCAAAACCCCACCATCACTTTCTCCTCTTCCCTCCTCACATGTTCCCTCCTCACATCAGACCTGCTACCTGCCCAAGAGGTCACTAATTTTATTTGCACAAATAGCCCCATAGCACACTCTTACATTTGCCCAAAAAGTGGTCTATCCATGCAAACCCTTTAGAAAATTGGTCTATCTATGCAAATTGCCCTAATAGTTAACTATAATAAAATGTAGGGGTGAACATGGGACGAGACGGGATTAGGGTAATCTCGCGTCCTGTCCCGCGTATTTTTTACGGGACGGGATCGGGACGGAATTGAATAATTTTTTATCAAATCCCACCGGGTCTTATCTCTCTCGGGACGGGACGAGATTTGTCCCTCGTAAACAAAGATTAAAATATAATAGAAAAATAACAAGTATAAAGTTACAAATAGGGTAAATATTAAAGTCACGACATTACCCTAAAAAAACAGTAGGCAAATGTGCTAAATTGAAGCATTACATTGAAGGCAAAAGTGAAATAGTCAAATTAGAGTAGCATGTTAACGTGGAATCCCATTAGAAATGGAAGGCAAAGAGTGAAATAGTCTCAAAAATCAAAATACAGTAGCACTAGAACAATATCTCTTTTTTCCTTAAAAGGCCAAGCCCAATAACTAATAAGTTACAGTAAGTACATGAACTCCAAACCAAATTACTTATATAGTTATTTCTTATATAATTTTATGTAGTATTATTTTAATTTTATGTTTTAATGTTAAGGTATAATATAAATTTATCTTATATATTTTTATTAATTTTAATTATATATATAATTTTATATATATGCAGGACGAGACGGGATTTGCAGGATTCGAAATCTTCGTCCCACGTCCCGTCCCGCGTAATTTTTGCAGGACGGAATTGAATAATTTTTTTCAAAATCCCACAATTAATGAATTTGTTTAGTTCATTGGTCACATGGTTTTTTTTTTTTTTTTTTTCAGACTTCTATTTGCGAAATCCAGGATTGAGAAACCGCGACTCGCACCCGGCCGCACTCCCCACCGTCGCGCAAGTCGCCACCGGCACCCGGTCGCACTCCCCACCGTTGCGCCAGTCGCCACCGTCTCGGCTCCGCCCTCCCACTGGCTGTCGGCTCAGATCTGCTGCCTGCTGCAGTGTACTGTACACACCATTGGCACGAAAGGTGAAAGGCGGCTCCGACCTGCTGCCTGCTGAGGTGAAAGGCTGAAACAGGCCAAAGTCTCCACTCTCCATTGTTGTTAATTCTTCACCATATCCCAAATCCGAATAGAAAAGGTTAGTATTTCATACTTTATAGGTAGGATATGAGAATTGGTTTAGGGTTTTGATTTTGGAAATCAATTGGTGAAATTAGGGTTTGATTTTTGAGAATCAATTTTGTGAAATTTTTAATAGGATTTGTAATTTCAGGAATCAATTTTGTTATGTGATTTTGAGAATGAAGTTTACGAATTTGTGAATTGAATTTGGGGTTTGTTAGTTGAATTTGTGATTTGGGGAAGTCTTTTGTGGAATATTTGATGAGATATGTTTCCTGTTAATATCGAATGCCTCTAATATGCTGGATGTGATGTTGCAAGTTGGTGTGACCCAAGCACCTTAATATTTTCCATGTTAAGAATTTTTTGCTTTCTATTGCACTTAATTGAAGGTGTTTGAAGCATTTTGATCAAAGGAAGAAAAAAGTTGACAGGGTATCTTTGGGTCCTTAGCCAGTCATTGTCTAATGACTAAGAAAAGTTTGTTAAATTATAGGTTAATGGGTGTTTGTCTTATGAATGACAAGATATTAGATGGTTTCTATAACATAGTAGGTATGAATCCATAACATGTATTTTAGCGCATTTTGAAAGATTTTATGTTTATAGGTTGGCAAAACACTTGGATATTTGCAACATACGCTTGTGATATTATATATCAATCTCATATCCATATCGATATCTCATATCTTATATCTATATACCCTTTCCAAACGGGCCTTTAAATTGTTGACTTCACAGCCTTTGTGTTTGTTAGGCGTTGTGCTTCAACTTTGGCTTTGGAAGTGTTAACGAAAGAACCCATGAAAGGCCCTTTGAGATCGATTGCCTTCAATTTCCAGGTATTGTAATAATGAAATTGAAAGGCTTTCCTGGTTAATTGTTCATAATCACACTTTTTTTTGGTGCAGAAGTTTGGAGGAGCAAAGGGTTTTGCTAATTGCAGTGGGAGCAATCCCAAAGGTTTACAAATTTATGGGGTTCAGGATATTATTGCAGTTGCCTCAGGCAAAGGCGGTGTCGGCAAATCCACCACTGCTGGTATTTATCAATTCTCTTCCTCAAACTGCCCTTTTTTAGTCATCTCATTGTGTCTGAGATTTGGATTTGGAGTAGAAAGATGGTAACTTGAAGAGTGTATTCAGACTTGTTGATTGTTATTTTCAGGAGAGAAAAAAATGTTGTTTTGGCCATTTTTTCTTGTAGGTTTCTAGCTAAATTCATGTTGATAACAACACGTTATGCCACCGATTCAAGATGCAGTGTGTTGTTATCTGATGTGCATTCTTAATTCTTGGATGCATCGACCCCTTAGATGATTTGTGGTTGAGAAACTACTTTATACATATATAAATATAGCTAAATGGATCAGGATATGGCAACTCATATGCACTACATGTTTTTCTTTCGATGTTTGTCTTATTTGAGTTTTTATTATTTGTTTATTGTGAATAAAATATGGATCTATCTATATAGTTGGATGCCTGCTCTTATTTATCCCTTATTCTCTTTCCATTTATTGAGAAAATCTGGCCGATGGTCTTTTTCAGAAAAAGAAACTTGTAGTGCCCAATTTTCATTTGTTTGGTTTCTAGTTTAATTCAAGTTGTTCTGCAACTGATTGAAGATTTGAATCTTTTCTGTAATCTTATGTTATATGCCTATGTCATGGATTGGATAATTACTTATGGAGTATTGTTGTTCATGATAATTTAGCTGAGTGTATCAGAATGTAGCATTTCAAGTCCTTAAAATCTTCTTGTTTCTTACATTTCTATATTTGTTATATAGCTGAATGTATCAGAATGCACCTATTCAAGTCCTTGTTTCTTATATTTGTTATATAGCCGAGTCACGAGTGTATCATAATGTAGCAGTGAAAATAGTGATTTTGCAGCAACGTGGAACTAACCTACATAACTTGTGTTGACAAAATAATATAGATTGATAGAAACATGTTTTCGAAACCCAAATGACCATTGCTCTAATGGATAGTAATTGAGAGTTTTTTTTTATTAGCTCATTACATTGCTATTTGCATGATTACTGGGCTAAAGTTAATTTAGCGGTGTCACTCGCCAAAAAGTGCCAACTTAGAGTTGGTTTGCTCGACGCTGATATCTATGGACCATCAGTTCCAACCATGATGAACCTTCATGGAAAGCCTGAAACCAATCAAGGTAATGCTGCACGCCTGCCTCAGCGCTAGCACTGGCTTACAAGAAGCTAAAAGGCTTTTGAATCTTATAATTCCTTCTTTTTTTTTTACCTTCTTGCCTTATTTTGTTCGTGCTCTTGGCTGACAGATATGAAAATGATCCCAAAGGAAAACTATGGAGTCAAGTGTATGTCAATAGGATTTCTTGTCGAAAAGGATGCCCCCATTGTGTGGAGAGGTCCTATGGTATTAACCTTTTCCCATGGCACCATTTCCTGAAAATTTGAGTGACTTTGTGAGTCCTTTTTTGTCTTGTGCTGACTTTTAAATCTTGCAAGGTAATGAAAGCGCTTCAGAAAATGGCTAAAGGAGTTGATTGGGGAAAGTTGGATGTCCTTGTGGTGGACATGCCTCCTGGTACCGGTGATGTCCAGCTGACGATGTCTCAGCAGCTGCAATTATCAGGTGCATTTTGCAAGTCCTTGGCAAATGCGGCTTAATCTTCTCTTGCATCCATCCCATTCAGATGAAAAGAACCTTTTGGTTTATGCAAATTTTCTTGTTTTTGTTGTTTGTAGGGGCAGTAATAGTTTCGACGCCTCAAGATATTGCCTTGATGGATGCTCGAAGAGGTGCCCAGATGTTCTCAAAAGTCGGCGTTCCTGTATGATAATGAATTCCTGGTTTCTTGTTTTGTTCGTTCCTTCCTCTTTTATCATTCGTTTTAATCACTCCTTGGGATTCATACTGCTGTACAGATTCTGGGGGTCATAGAAAACATGAGCTGCTTCAAGTGCCCTCACTGTGGTGAACCTTCGTTCATTTTCGGTCAGGGTGGAGCGAAGAAGACCGCAGACGAAATGTGCTTGAATTATCTCGGTGATGTGAGTAAAACTCAAACCTCTTAATCCATACCCAGATCCCACCATTCTTACACTAATCAATCAATGAACTCATCTGTCTACTCCACTTCCCCAGATACCAATCGAGGTTCAGATCAGAACATGCTCAGACGAAGGTGTCCCTGTGGTGATATCAGCCCCTGATTCACCCATCTCCGAGGCGTACAACACTATAGCTCTTAAGGTTGTAGATAAATTAGCCGACACGAAGAATCAATTTCGGCCTGAGATCTCATTGTGAAGAGAACAATCCTTTTCGCCCGCCCTCTCATACAAATGCACGGGTGAATCTCGTTTCTCCTTCGTTTTGTTCGTTCCGCATCAGTATGATTTAAGCGAGTAGTTTTACAAGCACCTGTTCTAGCTGAAGGTGGCTTTGCACTCTCAAGAGCTTGAGAGTTTTTTTTTATGGCCTACTAGAGAAGTAGAGAATGTGTTTTGAGTTTAGGCTTGAATTTTGTTAGATATGTGAAACTGTGTAAAACCCACTTCAATAAAAGGCCCCAAAATCTCACAGCACTGGAAATTCTTTTAAATTTTACTATTTGCATACAAGGTGAATGTAGCATTTAGCAACTAGTGGTTATATAACTGCCCCTAAACCTTAAGGGCCTGTTTGGTATGGATTCCCGGGAATGAAAAATCGGTAATCGAAATGGATGATTACCGTTTTAGTGTTTGGTATGATAAAACCCGGAATTAAATTGATTACCGGTAATCAAATCATCCCCCATTTCTATCCCATTTCACTCCCCAGCAAAAGGAGGGGGATCAACCCATTCCCAATTTCCACCCACCCAGATTCAACAGTTTCCCGTCTCTGTCCTGCACCTTCTTCGACGGCCGCCGCGGCTCCTCCACCTTCGACGGCCGTCGCCCCTTCGTCGCCGACATCCACCCTCCGTCGCCGACCTACCAGCAGCCAAGGTCCTCTAGTCCTATCGAATCCAGATCCGGCTCCCTCCCTCCCTCCCTCCAACCTCCGGGCGCCATCATCGGCGGCCTCCTCCGTTGCCGGCGTCACCCCTCCGTCGTCGTCAGCCACCCTCCGTCGCTGACCTACTAAAGCCAGGCCTCGTCGAGATGCAGCAGATCTAGGCCTCGGCAGCCACCCTCTCTCTCGCTCCCTCCCTCCGCCCGACCAGATCTAGGCCTCGGCATCATCGGCCTCCGACCTCTGTCCTCCGTTGTCCCCGTCCCCCAGACCCCTGGCCGCCAGTCTCTTTCTCTGTTGGATTAGGGTTTCCTCCCTTAATCACCATCTAGTTCCATGCTATAATTTGTTAAAATTGGTTTATTTTTGTGATGAATTTGTGAAATTGGAAGTGATTTTGTGTATTTTCATTCTTAATTTGAAAGATTGAATTGGTTTGCTCTTGAATTTGGTACTTTGAATTTTCGGATGTTTAGATTGAATTTGTGAATTCCTCATTCCGATAGCGTACCAAACAACTTGTCTCGGTAATGGTTTATTCCGAATTTTGATTCCCATTCCGATTACTGCATTTATACCAAATGGGGCCTAAACCCTCAAGAGTTAGTTATTCAACAACAACACTATGTTTATAACTATTGCAGTATATTCCGCTCCTAACAGGGTTTAAGGGGTATAATAGTACGCACCCTGAATAACGCAAAGAGAAAGGGGGAGCAAGGGAAAAAAGGCTAGAAGAAACTGAAGGAACGTTGAATGATGAAGGATACGCAAGGTCACACATTACTAGCCCTCTTTGATATCGATAGCTCTCTTCGGCTCTTCCACATATTCCTATCTCGTGCGAATTTTTTAGAGATGTTTTAGATAGCTCTCCCAAAACATGTATGATCAAGAGATAGTTATTCATACACCAAAAAGGATGTATGGATCCTCCAGAAATGATAAGTTGTAAGCTATCTATACACTAAAATTTCTTGATTATCAAGATGATTTTTTTTTCATAAAGTGAAAATGAAATAAAATTGGCATGAATCTTGTAATAATATTGACCCACCAAACTATTAACATTGGATCATTGATTATTTAAAAAAAAAAAAACTTGTAATATAAAATAGACATGGTATTGGCCATGATTTCTGACTAAATAAATTTATTTACCATTTCAAACATGTATGTTATAGTACTCCGTATATTTCTTCGTCCCACCATACATGTATTTAAATTAAATGCTTCAAGTGATAGGAATTATCAAAAGCATGATTTGTTAATAATTATAAACCTAAATAACTAATGATTAAGAATACTACGTGAAGTGCATCAACTATTGAAATGAAGTTGACCATGAATATTAGTTGTGGGGTTTGACATTTTAATTGGTTATGTACTCATTTGCACGTCGTTTTGAATCAAATAAGTTTGTTAATTACTAGCTTATTTTTAATTTACTTGATTAATAATTACTCCCTCCGTATCAAAATACTTGTTGTTTTAGTTTGGACACGTTTTTTAAGAACGAAAAAAACTATATAAAATATCAATGATTTTATTAATTTACAAAAATAATTTCATACTTAATATAATTATCTATAAAATTATGAAAAAAAATTATGAAAAAATTAATATTTTATAGACTTTTTTGTTTCTTAAAAAGCGTGCCAAAAAGTAAAAAGACAAGTATTTTGATACGGAGGTAGTATATTATAGCTAGCACAAAAAAATATAATTTATTTGAGTATTTTGAAATTGTTTATATTATTTTTTTTAAAAAAAGATGTAGCCTTTGTTGATAGGACACGTTTAGACCATCCATAGGGAAAATGCAATAAACATATTGTTAAAATTGTCACGAATAATTGAAACATGATGACCTAGGAAAAAGATTTGTGCTGATAACATTTTTTTTAATGAATTAAAAGTAGAGCAAATGGTAATTACTATATCATTAATCAAATGTTTTTTGACATGTTATTACATATCATCCTTACCAATTAAACTAATAAGGCTCGACAACAATGACTATTTCTTATTAACTGAATTAAGTGTTTGTATAAAATGTTTATTGTTATCAACACAAATAAATTTTTGATAATGGCATCTAAATTCATTCTTTCCTATAACTATCAACAACAAACTTCAAAGGCCTAAAACACAAAATTGATTTTTTTTTATGGTTCATTGAATAATAAGATAGATGGAAAATTCTGTGGGGTAGCCCACCGGCTTATATGCAAGGCTTGGATTCAATTTTTAATCAATGTGGGATCCTTATCCCACAACTCAACTTATACTCTCAACACACCCCCTCAAGTGCAACTGCCTGGCCACGCATTATTGCTAGTTGCACTTGACGACTTAAGCCTTAAGGCCGGCCAGCCAATTAAGACCACGCATTATTGCCAGTTGCACTTGACGACTTAAGCCTTAAGGCCGGCCAGCCAATTAAGACCAGGAATCCAAACCACACCGCACTTAGCCGAACCTCAGCTCTGATACCATACTGAAGTCCATTAGGACTCGGGATCGGGGGTCGTGTGCACGTGTGCGCCCTAGCGCTAATAGCCTAGCACATAAGCCGAGCGGGGTTCCATCCTAAAACCAATTGGCATTAGGTGGGGTTGCCCACTAGGTTATATGCTAAGGCTTTATGTTTCACACTTTCAATGTGGGACATTTTTGTCTCTTCACATTTCATTCTCAACACAAACTATATATATCATCCTCATCAATTAAGTTAATGTAAGATTTAACCACAAAATAGATTTTCTCACATTTCAATGTTAGATTATTACTCTAGTTCCAAATATTTCAATCAATGCTTTTATGATGATGCTCACCTTGCCGAATTAAGTGATAATATAATACTCCATATGTTAATTAAAACTTGTCATTTACTATTTATGTACGTTTTTTTAGAACGATAAAAACAATATGAAATATTAACTTTTTTTAAAATTTATTTTTATAAATTCATACTTAATAGTAACAAGTATGAAATTATTAAAAAAATATATTAAAAAAATTAATATTTTATATAGTTTTTAACACCTCAAAAGGCGTGTGTGAATAGTAAAATATCAAATTTTAATTAACGTATGGTGTATATATTTTTAACATATAAAAAGGTTATGGCTAAATTAGTTTTATATAATTTCATAATTTGATGACCAAAAAAATATAATTTCATAATTTAGGTGGTTTCGTGAAAATTCCTATTTTAAGGGTAGTTTTCTGTAATTAACCAGAAATATTTTTATTTTTTTAAAAAAAAAAAAACATGCAAAGCTGCTTCTTCCCTCCAGAAAACAGAGCAATGCCCCCATTTCTCTCAGACTGATCAATTCCTTCCTTCCCACCTTCTGAAGAGCGAGAAGGTGAAAGGGAAGAACGATCGAAATTCTCCATCCTCCCGAACGAGTTCATTGATCGATTTATCTCTGAGGAGCGCGGGGCGATCATACTCATCAGTCGCGCTGAATTTCTACTTGATTCTTTGGAAATCAATCCCCCTCTCTTAAATCGGTGTTTCGCTATTGTTAGCGATCGATTGATGAAGCGGCTTCGGAAATGGCAGTGGATCTTCTTCCTCGCTTTGCTCTGCTTCTCCGTCTGCGCGCCGCTAGTTTTGGTTTCGTATAGGCTCAAAACCCTCGCTCTTGAAGGTAAAACCTCTCGCAGCCGATTTTGTTTCCTTTTCAGTTTAATTTCTGCTCCTATCCATCCCGATCTGATGATTCATTATGAATTTTGTTGTTGATTTTTTTACCAGGAGCGAAGGAATTCGTTGAAGATTTATCTAGCATTGTATGATTGTCCATCGTTTCTCTCTCTTCTACATACGGAGTTTCGCTTTTGCTTTCGACTTTGATGTTCCGATTTCCTAAAATTGAGCTGTTGTCTGTCGATTTGGTTGCAGAAATATAGGGCTGATTCATTGAAACTTAGTGCAATTAAGCAGGTATCAAGACGATTTGTTATTGGAGTGATTTCGTTTTGATATTGGTGTTTGATTGGTCATTGGAGTTGTTGAACTGAAATTGGTTTAATTTGTGCTGCCCTAGGAAGATGCGGAGGGCTTGAAGGAGCCGAAGCAAGAGGTATACAGAGATCAATATTTCTCCATAATTAGTTATAGTTCAAATGAGAGTCTGAAGGTCAAACATACAGATAGCGGCATTATCAGGATCACTAGTTTTGGAAGAAAAGGTTGGTGTACATGATTTACCTTTTTGCTGTTACTCATTTCAGAAATGTTTTTTTTTGCTGAATTCCTATTTTACAACTTGCATCTGTATACAAGCAGATGGTGGATTTGAAGAAGAAAATGTGAGAATCCACAGGAAGGAAGTACCATCTGTAAGTATCCAGGAGAGGAAAGCACCTTCAAACCTGACAAAGGTAGATGAATCCGACAATTGCAGTAGTCCTATTTCAGCTTCATCCAAGATTGTCTTTGAGTTAGGATATACCTACATCTATGGTGAATTGGTTGAATGAAATGGATAACAGATATAAGCAAAACAAAACAAGATCGAGTCAAATGTTGGCTGAAGCTGAGCAAGGAAATTGCATATGCTAAAGTGATCATCTTTAAATTCAGTTTCTTCTAGATTGGATACAGTGGCTATGTAGGGATTACCTGTTTTCTTATTTATTTTTCTAGGCAAGTTCTGAAACTAGCGCCTATTGCGGTGGTTTCACCAATCCATATATGCTAACCATAGATGTAATCATTTACATTTGGATTTTGTTATTAGGAGCAAAAGCCTGATATTGGGGTGAGGCAAGGAGTTGATCAGAGCGTCATCTCCCCACCTGCAAGGAGACAGAATGATCAAGGCTCGCAGTCACAGAATTCAAGAGCTATGAATGAAAAGGTCAAGCAAATGAAGGATCAATTGATTAGAGCTACAGCATATTTGAGTTTCGCAACAAAAACGAACATTCATTTAGTCAAAGAGTTGAAACAGCGAATGAAGGAGGTTGAGCGAGCTTTAGGAGAAGCCACAAAGGACTCTGATTTAAAAAAGAGGTAAATGCCCTTCTTTTCTGAGTAGCAAATTTGCAATTGCAAATATATCTGAACAAAACTGGTCTTGATTCACTTTTGAGTGCAAGGTCAATAAACCTCTTCATGTTTGCAGTGCACTTCAGAAAATTAGAAACATGGAAGCAACATTGTCAAAAGCGAGGCATCAATATCCCGATTGTTCTGCAATGGTGAAGCAGCTCCAGGAGATGGCACAGGATCGTTACGAGCAGATCCGGGCACAAAAGAATCAAACTAAATATCTAGTCCAGGTTGCTGGAAGGACAACACCCAAAGGTCTGCATTGTCTTTCCATGAAGTTGACTACAGAATACTTTGCTGTGCCACTTGAGGAACGAGAGCCCCTAAATCAACTGAACTTCTACAACCCAGATCTTTTCCACTTTGTTGTATTCTCTGATAATGTTCTTGCTTGCGCGGTAGTTGTGAACTCCACAGTGTCTGCTGCTAAGGTAATTGCTCCATCTAAGAACTTTTGCTCATGTTTTTGTCCAAAAATGTTATTTCCTTGCAGGAACGTGATGGGTCTCGCTCGTTATTTGCTTGCAGGAGCCAGAGAAAATTGTCTTCCATATAGTGACAGATACTCTCAACTTTGCTGGAATATCAATGTGGTTTCTACTAAATCCTCCCGGGAAAGCCTCCATCCAGGTCCAGAGCATTGACAGTTTTAAGGATTTATCAACCAAGTATGGACCAATAACCGAACCATATACAGACATGGAGGACTACATTGACCCAAGATATGCTTCTCCTCTCAACCACCTTCGGTTTTATTTGCCTGAGCTCTTCCCCGACTTGGACAAAGTCGTGTTTCTTGACCATGATGTAGTTGTCCTAAAGGATTTAACTGCTCTATGGAGAGTGGACATGAAGGGAAAGGTTAATGGCGCTGTTGAGACTTGCCACCAAGATGAACCATCATATCGTCGCATGGATACACTTGTTAATTTCTCAGATCCTTGGGTAGCCGAAAACTTTGATGTTAGTTCATGTACATGGGCATTTGGGATGAACTTGTTTGATCTGAGCCAGTGGAGGAACCAAGATTTATCAGCCAAATACCATAGATATCTGCTCATGGTACCAAACTTACTTGCCTTCATTCATGCTCTTCATTGACATCTTTCGGTCTTCTGTCACTCTCATTATTTGTTTTCATGTCTATCTCTGCAGGGTTCCGAGAGGCCTTTATGGAAGTCGAGAAGCTTGCCTTTGGGCTGGGTAACATTCTACAATCACACCCTTCCTCTCGACACGAGTTGGCATGTTCTAGGACTAGGCCATACTTCTGGCGTGAAGCCGGAGATTATAGAACAAGCAGCAGTGATACACTATGATGGCATAATGAAGCCCTGGCTGGATATTCGGATAAGGAGATACAAAGACTATTGGACGAAACACATCAGCTTCGATCACCCTTACTTGCACCAGTGCAATATTCAAGAGTAGTGCAACACAATCAAACTCACTTGCCTTACATTATACATTCTTGAAGGATCGTTGCTCGATCTCCAGACACAGGCTAATATGTATTTATACATCCTTCCAGGCTTCAGTTCAGTTCAATCTTAATACTTTCTTGTAAAACATGCCCTGTAGAATATGGAACATTCTTTTCAGGTTGTTGCGGCTATGAGAACCTAGGAACCGAGCAAGCAAGAGATCTCGTTTCAGGGCATTTCCTTTCGTCTTTTTGGGTAGTTTCCATGTAACTTGTACATATCCTGGAGCTCTGATAGATTGTTGTAGTTGAGCTGCGATTTTCGACAGACCGGTCAAGGCTGTTTCGGATGGTCTTGGACTCTTGGTGTAGTTGCAAGCTAAAATGATAAGCTTCAGCTGTGAAATGTACTTTATTCTCTTGGTATTTTAGATGTGGTTTATGAGATAATGCTTCATGTTTGATCAAAGTTTCCCTTAAAACATCTATGTTGTAGTCCATTTATAGATGTAGTGTCATTGCAAATTGCAATTGACACCTTTGATAAATCCCAAGGAAATGGAAAATTTTGGACTTGTATCTTACTATTGAAGATCATTTATAGATATAGAGGGTTCAAATGTATTGATGAGTATAGAAGACGGTCATCCGAAATTCGAATCAGAGACCAATAGATACTACTCGCAGATTCTTTCCGACTGAACCATTTACGGTCTAGCTCACACATTCAAGATGGATCAAATTGCAACAGAAGTGGATGACGTGCCACGTGGGCGGATGTGGTTGGCCCTGAGAAGATGAGGAGATACATAGTGGGCCCATCAAGCTATCATCCTTGTGTGGTGAATATCAATCTTGGGCTTCCACACATTATTAATTAATCTCTCCCACAAAGAAAAGGCAAAATATACCATTGAAAGTTGTTGCCTTCCACACTTCACACCAAGCTTCCAAAGAGAGATCAGACATGGCTTCCATCACTGCTAGCTCATCAGCCTCCATGGTCGCACGTGCCTCCCTCGTGCCCACCCCCAAGCTTGGTGTCTCTTCTTCCTTCCCTGTTCTTGGTAAGATTTCATCTTTCAACCCAACCAATTATCTTCAATATCTAGTTAGGGTTCATTTAAGTGCAAACCATAGGCCAAATAAAGAAATCAAATCTATATAGATGCTACGGATGTTGGATAGCAGTCTAAAGAGAGCATCTTTACGAATGAGAACTTACCATTTTAAAATGTTATTGTTATTGTACATATATCCTATATGTAACCCATAATTTACAATATATATTGTGGGTGTAGCTAGATCATCTAGAAAATAATTAATAAATATATATGTTCTAATTAGTTTATATTTTTTCGGGTAAGTATGTTCGGTGGCGGCCGCAGTTCTACTCTTTACAAGGTGGGACGAAATTTCACACTTCAAATCTCAAACCCTAAAACCTAACCAGTAACAAAATTTCAATTTTCCGAATCAATTCAAATTTCAACATTTTAATTAGGAAAAATGCCTGAAAATAATACAAACTATCCACTGTGACCCAAAAATAATACATACTTTAAAAATCACAAATCTATATAGAAACTATCTCATATTAAACCAATATTAAAACAATGTCCAACATTTGCAAACCAAAATTAATTTGAACTCAAAATATAATTAATAACAGATTTGGGTAAAGATTGTACATTAAATGGTGGAATGTTACTAAGACACTAATAATATACAATTCAATTCAATTTAATTTTTGAATTTTAGTAAATGAGTCAATAAGTTGTGTCACTTGGTTTAATTTATAGTGAGGGACATGAATCCATAATTTTATGGAGAATTTTATGCTGCTTTTCTTTTTTTTTTTTTAAATGAGATGGGTAAACTGTTAGATAAAAAAAAAACCTAAATTTTTTCAAAATCCTCAAAATGGAAAATATGTTAAAAATGCTTTTATTATACCAAGTATAGTTTTTTTTTTATTGCATTCCGATTTAGGTTTGGTTGAAGTGTGAAGAGACTAAGAGAGTGACGCATCTCCTTCTAACAAAAGAAATGTTATTGGTTTTGTAGGGTTACCCAAGATGGCAAGAGTGGGGAAAGTGAGGTGCTCAATGGAGGGTAAGCCAAGCACCCAAGCAAAGGAGGCAAACCCTAGCATGGCGATGGGAGGCTCCTTGATGGCAGCCGCGGTGGCAGCAGCCATGTCAAGCCCAGCCGCCTTGGCGCTGGTGGACGAGAGGATGAGCACCGAGGGGACGGGGCTGCCATTCGGGTTGAGCAACAACCTCTTGGGCTGGATCCTCTTTGGTGTGTTTGGACTCATTTGGACATTCTACACTATCTACACTAGCACCCTTGATGATGATGAGGAGTCCGGACTTTCCCTCTAAGAGACATATTTTCAATTAAATTTGCAATATTTGTCCCCTGCAAGCCTCAAAACTAGAAATGGATCATATATGTGTTTGGTGTATGTTGTCTTGTGAATTAATGTAATGTCTGTGGATCGAGAATGTAGAGGTCAGGAAAACATCTTAATATATATGATCCTTTGATTCTATGATGCTTGCTATGCAAAAACTATTTTGGATTACAACAACTATATATGTTCGGAATTTTATTAATATTATTCCTTTCTTTTTCTTTTTGGTGCACCATTAATTAATTTTTTCTTTCATAGGGTGAGCGAGGTCACAACCCTAATGGTTCACACCTCCTAAGTGCTTGATTATATATTGAAGTACGTTGGGATTCGTAATGATGGAGTCGTGTGTAGAGACTCACGTGCGGAAATCTAGCACGTAAATTGAATAAGGTTTCATCTTAAAATTAATTGAAATTAAGAGGAGTGACTACCGATCGACTTATATGTTAAGACTTGCTTTTGACTTTAGTTGACCGTTGAACAACGATTCTAGTATCTCATTCTCTTTTTAGCTAGCCCATGATAGAGACCGTTGAACAACGACTCTAGCATCTCATTCTCTTTGTACAAATTATTGATTTACTCTTTGATAGATTTTTATATAGTTTAGCGAACCAAAACTATGATATTTTAGATTAAACGATGATATTAGTTTAAAACAACATTTTTTTTAGTTAAAAACACAATGTTTTTTTTTTTTCCAAAATGCAGCGTCATCAGTTGTTATATATTTTTTCTCTTTAAACGAAAAAATAATGTCATTTTAATCTATAAGATCATTCTTTTCTTCTAAAAATATATCGTTTGAAATCTACAAAGTCATTATGTAACTTGTTGTTCTTTTAGCATTCAATAACGTGTAACAAGATATACCAACTTTAAACTTGCATAATTTCTTATATAATTATCGAATTTAGTATTATAACCTCTTATTTCGAAGCTCTTGGTTGAATTATATTACCAAAATATCAAATTAAGTAAAATAAAAAAAAACATCGTGATTTATTAAAAGACATTTGAAATAATTAATCTATGTTTAATTTTCAAACGCTCCTAACTTTTTACTCAGTTATCGGCTTGAGGTTTATAATATATCAAAACAAAGCTATCGACGAATAGAACAAATACATGTGATTCATCGGATGAAAGGAGGGGCGAATGCCCCCCCCCCCCAAAATCTACCTATATGCAGGGGCTCACATGGACTTTTGTTGTGATGTGAAGGATGTTTGTCCCACATCCAAAAACACAAAAATTTAAACATTGTTATAACCGGGTGAGTTACGCCTCCTATTACGTCCAATTGATTTTAGGATGAAACCTCACTGATATTTCGTGCTAACGCATATGCGGGCGCTCGGACATGTAGACCCCATTTATATCGTCCACGTGGATTTATCAAGCTTGTTATTAGGGCTGGCAAGTGGTACGAAAATTACCATACAAACCACGTACCAACCACAAACCGACTATGTTGGTAACCACACTTATGGTAACCAACATTGTGGTAACCATCGTGGTGGTACCCACGTGAAGGTGGCACGGTAATGGTAATGAAATATGAATATCATGGTTACCATGGTTACCGAGTATATATATGTATATATGTATATATGTATATATGTATATATGTATATATTTAATGTTTTATTGTTTTTACCTTTAAATTTTAAGTTTTTACTTTATATTTTGTGTTTTAATTTTGACCTAATTAAATTGGTCCTTTCTACTGTTTCTAGTCTCTTTGTTAGTTCATTCAAAGAAAGGGGTAGAAGCACTTGTCACTGAGTTCTACATTCATGACATACTCGGAGGGAGTAGCCCAACAACAAGGCCGATCACTGGCCGGGAATGTTGCGGTCTCAGTCCTTAAAGAATACTCCTGGTAAAGATTCCCAAGGCAGATCTCCCAAATGCATTCCCCATCATTCCACCAAATTGAATTGCTGTAAAATGAACATTCTTGAATCTCCATGTATATTAGTCTTCTGAACCGTACTCTCAAGTCAATCCGGCCTATATCTCTCATCTTTGGCAAATGCTTCAAACGTAAAGTCTCCCAAATGCATTCCCCATCATTCCACCAAATTGAATTGCTGCAAAATGAACATTCTTGAATCTCCATGTATATTAGTCTTCTGAACCGTACTCTCAAGTCAATCCGGCCTATATCTCTCATCTTTGGCAAATGCTTCAAACGTAAAGTCTTGGGACCCTCCCCTTTCGTTGGATATAACTCAACAAGGTCTCCTCCCACGATGTAGAACTTCTCAAGTTTCACTGAAGACAGCCAAAATGGTAGAGTTTTGTAGGGGACACACCACAACTCTAGTTTCTCTAACTCCTTGTTTGGATGCCCATTGAATAAGCTTTGTTAACTTAATTATCAACATGATCATTTATCACCTCATAAATTATCATAATAATTAACTTGTAACATTAAATTACCATATAACATACCAGACATTCTCTAAATGACCGTTGAAATGTTGTTGAGTGCTACTCCTTTCATCAAATGCCTTCCATAAAAGATTTTTGAAATGTTGTTGAGTGCTATTGCTACTTCTACTAGCGTTGTTGGAATCAATACTCCTTTTAATTTCCCATAAGATCTTCAGCTTGCGAAGACACTTCATTCACATGAGGACCTCTAGATCTCCCTTGCTGGGGAAATCTTTTATCATCACAACAAGGCTTAATTTGTAGAGCTTCTTCAGATTGGACAAATATGTAAAGGTACACACCTCGTTATCTTTGTTATTGATCACACTCAAACACCCCTTCATTGTATTTTCCTGCAGAGACTCAGTGATCTTGAACCCCCTAAGCACCTCAAGTTTCAAAAGCATGCTGATCCCTTTTGGTATCTTATTTAAGACGGCACAATCAGTCAAGTCCAAATGGATTAGATTCCTGAGCGATCCGATGCTTATAGGCAGTTCCTCCAAGTAACCACACTCTTTGAGATCCAGTATTATAAGGTTCTTGAGTTTACATATTGACTCTGGAAGCTTCATGATATTCATCAACCCATGTAGACTGATCAACCTCAATTTCTTCATGCTCTTCAATTCCTCTAAGAATTTTTTATCCAAAATCTCAATGTTCTTGGCATTTTCAGAACATACCCAACACCCAAGAGAAAGTGTTGTTAATTGCTCCATTTTCGAGAACCATTCGGGTTTGATATCAATCACGGACCCATTGGCATTGAGCAACGTTGAGACATTGCTGATACTTTCCAACTCCATCGGAGAATTCTTATGGTTTGCCCATAGCTTGGCACATGCTGAAAAGTTGTCTTGGGTTTTCTTATGACAATCCTTCTTTGAGCGAGTGACATACGGACCAAGCCATTTGCTCTTCTCCCTGCCGAAATCAAAGAAATTTTCACTCTTTGCTTGTGCAGTGACAAAAGAGTGAACATGACAGTGCATTCGAAAACTTGCTGATTTTCGTCTTTCCTTCATCACGGCCTCAATAAAGCCCTTTTCTATGAGGTCTTCCAACATTTGTTTTCCATTATCCTGAAAATTATTTGCTTCAAGAAATCCCTCAGAAACCCACTAGTAGAGTAAGATGCATGCTTCCCTTGATCACTAAGAGCATCCACAATGGGGGTGTCTTAACCCCAAAAATAAGGAACTAATTAATAAAAAATTGAAGAAGATGGGGAAAGGGTTTATGAATGATTTGATAGGTTTTCTACTAAGAAACCTTTAAACACCAAGAAAGAGAAAGAAAAAGGATAGGAGGTGGGCCAACATGAGGAGAGAGAGTGAGAGGAAAAAAAGAGGTGGGTCCCAATAAAAAATAAAATCAGGAAATGCTACTAAATACCACAATTTGAGAAAAGTTTGCAAAAATGCCACCGTTTTGGAAAAATTGGCAAGAATGCCATTTTCTCCACAAATTTGCATAACTGTACAAGTTTTCACCCCCCCCCCCCCCAAACCGGCTATCGGTTGTAATTAATGCCAAAAAAAATTGAAAAAGAAAATAGAGGCATCATTACCTACCTAGTAGGGGAGAGGCAAGGCGGGAAGGAGTAAAGGTAATCCCATCACCATCTCTCTTCTCCTTCCAAACCGATACAATAGCAAAGAGAGAGAGGCAGTTGCAGAGACGCCAGAAGATAGAGAGAGAGGGCGGTTGCGGTTTCTTCTTGCATACACCAAAGGAGAGAGAGCGGGCAAGTCCATCGTCGCCGGAAAGGACACAGCAGCCACGACCCGACGACATACAGAACAGGTACGCCCTTTTACTCTTCTCCCTTTGGTGGTAGGGTGCGCGGGTGTGGGTCGGGGAAGCAGTGGGTGAAGGGGTTAGGGCAATGGCGGCCTGAATGGTGGGTCGGGGTGGTGGTTTTCTTGTTTGGATAATGGTGGGTGGTGGTGGCATGGGTGGTTTTCGGGTATGGAAAGGGGAAATCGGTGGTTAGGGTTTCCAATTGGGTGACAGACTGACAGTGGTTTTCGGAATGGGTTAGGGCAACGGTCGGGGAACTATGGATAGGGGAAATTGGTGGTTTGAGGTTCGAATTGGGTGACAGGGGTTTGACATTGGGTGACAGGGGTTTCCAATTGAAGGGTTTGTAAATGTATTGTGGTAGGCGGAATACGAGAATTGGCGAGCTGTGGAAATTGGGATATGTGGATGTCGTAGGTGTCCTATTGAAGGAGGTTTGAGGTATTGGTTATAATAGGCTTCCGATTCATAATGGGTGACATGGGTTTCACACTGAGTGACAAGGGTAGAGTGACATGGGTTAGTCTGTTAGGTGACAGAGGGAGACGAATATAAATGGCAGAAGCTGAGTTTGTTCGTGTGATGGAAATTGCAGGAGAAAAATGGTGAGGACGAAGAATGTGAGCGCGAAGAACAAAGAGCCTGGCTACCTAGTCCCCGAAGCTAGGCACTTCCGGGCCCGGGTCAACCAGGGCTCAAGACTGTCAATGCTGAACAACATTGACGATTATGTTGACCCTAGGGACTGGCAGAAGCTGCTGGACTCCCAGCTTGGTGGGGTTGTGCGGCTGGCGCACACTGTGAAATTTTCTTCACAAATTGTGCATTATGCACTCCAGCGACAGCTTACAAGCGAAAAGGAGTGGGAGACGTGGTACCGGATTAAGGGGAAGCTCAGGAGGTTCTCCCTCAAGGATTTTGCCTTAGTAACCGGGCTGCAGTGCAGTCAACCAGCAGCTAGTGACATGGAGGAGGACGAGAAAGCTATCAAGGAGTTTTTTGGAAACGAGAAGATGACGGTTGGTGACCTCGAGACCGAGCTGAAAAACTCACTAATGGTGTTGCGGAGCCCGCGAAGACGATTCAAGCTAGTGCTGCTGTACATTATGGAGGGCGTTTTGTTAGGAGAGGACCAGAGGAAGGGGCTAAGGAGCTAGATCGTCCGATTGGTGGAAAATGTCGATAGGTTTTTGGCATTCCCATGGGGGAGGGTCATCTATGCTGCCACACACGTGTCGCTGAACGGCGCCGTAAAGCGCCGGGAGGCTGAGATAAAGGCAGAAGATCGAAAGAAGCGCAATGGTTATGGCCTGATGGGTTATCCGGTATCCTTTCAGGTAACCTTCTCGACCACACCCATGATCAATTTGTAAATCATATGCTGAAAATGTATTAATTTGAGTGGGGATACGGTGCAGATTTGGTTGCTGGAATCCATGCCGAAATGGGGGGTCCGGTTTGCGACGAAGGTGTCGACGACGCCATTCCCTCGTTGCATGAGATGGGCCCTCAAGGACGAGAACCTCGCTTATAAGGATATAGCCAGCCGCACCGAAGCTGAGGGAGAGGAGGCCATAGAGATTGATGATAACCCAATACTCAGACCAGAGGAGGCTGAGCTGGAGCTGATGGATGGGTGTGTGTACGATGATGAGAAGCCCGACCCCTTTTTCGACAACCTAGTTGCACCGTTCCTGAGACATTTCGAAGCCCCTGGTGGGAGGTCCCCAAGGACGGGAAGAGGAGGCAATGAGAAGGATGGCGGGGTGGGGGACATGGCCAAGACTTTGGCACAAGTTATGGACAAGCTTCAGACAATGTCAACAGGGATGGAGAAGATGGATGAAAAGGTACGCAATAACTTCCCAATTATTTGTTCTGTGGAGACTGGGGATAACTGTGAACTAGGGTAAATGGACTCCTGACACGTGAAATTGGACAAGTGACAAGTAGTGTAGATAATGAACGAATGTGGTATGAAGGGTGAATTGTGTTGATTTTTCTCACCTTATGGTGATATGAAGTAATAATTTGATCACCTGCAACTGAAATTATTGGAGGTGGCTGTGACTGAGCTGCGGGATGTTCAGTGTAAGGGGACGGCCTGGCAAGAAGCAACCGATAAAGAACAAGGTGGAGATGAGAAAAAACGGGATGAGTTTGTAAGTTTATTTTTGCGTGACATGCGTGTCGATGTTTAGTCCTGTTTGAAACGGGGGATTCAATATCAAATGTTAATATATATTTTACAGGCCGAACTTGACGAGTTGATAAAGTCAATTGCGGCTAAAGCCAGTGAGGGTGGACTAGGTGGTAAGGTTAGTTGTTGGTAAACATCACAAGATTTGTTATTTTCAGCGACACTGGAAGAATGTGACAGGAATATTGTAGCTGTGTGACATGATTTGTTATGTTAAGTGACACTGGAAAAATTGAGCCATAATTCAAATTTGAATTCATTTGCAGTTAGGAGGTGCTGTTGAGAAGGGAAGTGAAGTGGATGATGGCGGGGATAAGCACACAGAAGTTGAAACTGTGAAGGCAAGGGATGAGATATCAGGAGAGAGCAAGCTAGCTGGTCATGATGTCGGGGACAAGAATGATGAAGCTGAATCTGTCAAGGCAGGGGATGGGGGGGAAGGAAAGACCAACGAGGTAAGGTTTATTTATGAAAAAAATGTGATTTTATATGTGACATGATAGTATAGGTCAAGTGACATGAGTATATCTGTTATGTGACAAGGGAAAGTGTAAATCTTAGCTGAAGTTTGATATGTTTGCAGTTGGGAGAGGTTGGTTTAAAGGCGTCTGGTCATGAGGAAGGTGGAAAGAAAATTGAAGTTGAGGAGAGGCCGAAGCCCAGGGTAGCTCAGGTTTATGTATCTAAGGCGGCGAAGAAGACGAGGAAGGCTGTTGGAGAGGAGTTGGCTCCCCCGGCCAAGAAACCGCGACCCCAGAAGGCAGCCACTGTTCCCGCCGATGCTGTTCAGCTAGGAATGGTGTCAGCGACGGACAACGACGCCATGACAAGTTGGTTGGCAAGGTACGTAGGTTATGTGTCTTACACTCGAATAGACGACGGAGGTAGATAGTTGGACGTCCACAATACCTGACAGAAACTTAACGTGCAGTGGGGACGCGGAGGTGCGCACGTCACCCTGCGGTGTGGATATGACGAAGGAGTTACTCAACCGTCTGAAGAAACCCCAAGATTGGTTTGGAACTGTGGTATGACGACTTGTCACCTCTAAAATTTCCCGTGTCAGGATTATGGATTGTAATTGCGGTTCACTTCATGCAAGAGATGGAGGAGTGCTGCTACCTTCTGCGCAAAGCGGTCGCAGACAGAACGGGTGACATGGCCAGTGGAGTCATCGTAGTCGATACGTGCTTAGCGGGAATTTATCTACCTCGGGAATGGAAGGTGTACAGCGCCACCCCCGAAGCGTACGAGCCTAGTGATGCATTGATGGCGTACTTAAATGGGGGGTCGCCGAAGCCGTTGGGACGAGCGTGGTCAGGTGCGGACCTCATCCTCCTCCCCTTCAACGTCAAGAACAAACACTGGGTTGCCCTTACCATCGATCTTAAGGAGTGGGAGGTAAGGGTGTATGACTGCGACGTCCACATGGCGACGGAACGCCAACTCTAAACCCTGTTAATGCCTGTGACGAGCCTGATCCCTGTCGTCATGCGTGCACACCCAGATCTGAAGGTCAAGTATGCCGATAAGGTCCCCACGCCGTTTGCCATTCACCGGGACAGAGGCTTCCACAGAACAAGCTAAGGTAAGTAGGATGACATGGTTCAATTTCGTTTGATTGGATGGGGAATCGGTGTCCGCGTTCTGACCGATTGTTCCTCTTTGCAGCGGTGATTGTGGCCCGTACACCATTCGATTCATGCACCTCCTGCTGGAGACCGCCCCTAACTTCGATGGATTGGACGACACATACATTGAGGCATACCGCCAGATGCTAGCTGTTGGGGTATTCCATGGTCGACTCGGATGCTAGACTTCGTATTTGAACACTTGGTTCCAATCATAAACACCCTCCTGTAATAGTGGAAGTAAAACATTTGGATATTTTGCAAAACTTGGTAGTTGTCGAATGTGAAAATTTTGTATATGCGGACATGTTAAACTTGGCAGTGTAGCTACATGTATCTATCCAATTTGGTGACAAGGTATTTGTCGTAAGGGGACACGAGGATTAAAAGGGGTGACATGGGTCATTTACACTATACGTAGGAATATGAGGCAGTTAATAGTGACACGAAAAAACCTGTTAGGTGACACGTGCATAGAAAGACGGGACCCGATACTGGGACAACAAAACAAAACGACAAAGGAAAAGGAATCTTTCCCAGGGTGGCAGTTGGTTGCACAGTTCCATTGACCTACTAAAAAAAAATTTAAAAGAAAACAAAATGTTGTGTTCCTCGAAATTAAAAAGGTAAACAAAACAATAGTAAAAGTAAGTAACTTGCATTCATTGCAGTTGGCGAAAAAAACCACCACCTACACAAGGGAAGGAGAGAGAGAGATAGAGACCGAATATTAGGAGTGAAGGGAGGCGGTTGTGAAGTGAAGGGAAAGGGGAGAGCCCGTACCGGAGAGGGAGGAAGACGCCGGAGAAGCCCGTACTGGAGAGGAAGGCACAGGAAAACAGGTACAACTCAATTGGTTTTTGAAATCCGTCCTCACCCATCTCTACTACTCTGAATCTTCACTTAATTTGCAATCTTCCCCACTTAATTTGCATTCTCCCATTGTTTCGTACCGGAGAGGGAGGTAGTCGCCGGATAAGGGACCAAGACGCCGGAGAAGGCAGTACCGGAGAGGAAGGCGCAGGAATACAGGTACAACTCAATTGATTATTGAAATCTGTCCTCACCCATCTCTACTAGTCTGAATGTTCACTTAATTTGCAATCTTCCCCACTTAATTTGCATTCTCCCATTGTTTCGTACCGGAGAGGGAGGTAGTCGCCGAAAAAGGGACCAAGACGCCGGAGAAGGCAGTACCGGAGAGGAAGGCACAGGAATACAGGTACAACTGAATTGATTATTGAAATCTGTCCCTACCCATCTCTACTATTCTGAATCTTCACTTAATTTCCAATCTTGCCCACTTCATTTGCATTATTCCACTGTTTCATTGTAAGGCATGCAATTTGGGATCGAACAAAAAAACAGAAATTGGGGATTTAGAATTACTGTCATTTGGGGAATTGGGGAATTCCTGTCATTTGGGGAATTGGGGATACGGGGAAATACAGATCTGGGCTAAAAGGGGTGTGGGGAAGTGAGGAATTGACAGACAAGAGCGAGGGAGGTTGAAGAAGAGCGTGGGAGGCTTGCGGGTCCTTTTACCCAGATTGTGAGAGTGGAGAAAAACCCCTGTCAGAAACGGGTACTGTAGGACAATTGAGAGAAGACAATTGACATTCATGACACGAGCTATTATGTTGGGTGACAAGGGTTACTTCAGTAGGTGACATGGGCCTTTTCTCGTGAAACAGTCGCAGACAGACTTATTCAGAAGGGGGTGAGTTTGTGTGGATATTGATAATGTTCATGTCCACTTAATTGCAGGAAGAACATGGTTCGGTCCCAGAATTTGAGGAGGAAAGGTGTCCGGGCACCTAAGAAGGTGGAGCCCCGACTCGTAGTGCCGGAAGAGAAGCATTTCCGAGGCCGGGTCAACCAGTGTTCCAAAGTGTCTCTGCTCGTCAACATGGACGACTGGGTTAACCCCGTCGATTGGGAGAAGCTGTTGTGAAGCCAATTTGGGGGTATTGTGCAAATGGCAAACCGGGTTCAATTCTCGTCGCAACTACTGCATTACGTGTTACAAAGGCAGCTTGTGACAGAAAAGAAGTGGGAGACTTGGTACATGCTTCAAGGCAAGCTGCGGCGATTCTCTATCAAGGAGTTTGCGCTCGTGACTGGGCTGCGGTGTGGTCGAGTTCGGGGGGAAGACACAGAGACGGAGGATGACAAGAAGACAAAGAAGGCTCTCAAGGACTTATTCGGAACGGACAACATGAAGGTCGGTGAGCTGGAGAACGCCTTCAAGAACTCCATCTTGAAGGAGCCGAGTGCTCGAAAGCGTTTTAAGATCGCTCTCCTACTCATCGTCGAAGGAGTTCTGCTGGGGGAAGAACCCAGGAAATCCATACGAGGGTGGATTGTGAAGCTTGTGGAGAACGTTGATCGATTTCTGGATTACCCCTGGGGCAGGGTTGTGTACGAGGCCACCCACGAGTCCCTGTCGGGCGTCATAGAACGACGTGTCGCTGACATGAAGCCGAAGGCGAACGACAAGGACGATCGATATGGATATGGGCTTATGGGTTTTCCGTATGCATTCCAGGTAAGCTACTTGACCGAAGTTATGCTTGAACTAGTACGCGCAATTGATGCACTCATTCGAGTGACATGTGTGGTTGTTTTAGATTTGGCTGTACGAAGCTGTGCCGGGGATTGGGGAGGCGTTCGCGAACCGGGTGTCGAACACGGCGTTGCCTCGCATGCTGAGGTGGACAGCCGATGACGACAATCTAATGTATGAAACGATCCAGTCCCGCATGGACCCTGAAAAATCTGATAGAATCAAGGTCGAAGACAACCCGATACTAGTACCAAAGGCCGGCGAGTATGAATTGATGCTCGGGTGCTTCTACCAGCATGAGGAGCCTGACCTCTACTTTGATGACATTGAGGCTGTGTTGGCACCGAGTTATTACGGTGAAGGCTCAGGCAAGTCCGGCCCGAGTTCGGAGCAACGAGATGGGACAAGTGAATCCTGGGAGGATAAGTTGGGGAAGTCAGTAGAACTGATATTGGAGAGGCTGGGAACCATGTCAAGTTGGATGCGGAGCATGGATGAGAAGGTACGTGTAACGTTTCTGGCATTTGTGACACCAGTATATTTTATATGCGACACGGATAATTGTCAAAGGTGACACGGGTTACTTATCTCCCAATGCTGAATAACATTCGCTAACCACCCCTCATTTATGTACTTTGTGTATCAGATGAAGGTGTTGGAAGGTTTTGTGAATGGGATGCGAGATGGGCAGTCGAATGCAGGAGGTGAGCAGAAACCAATGGGCGATGTCCGTGGAGAGGATAACGACCGAAAGAACGGGGGGACAGAAGGACAAACTAGGGTGGAAGACCAGCCACCAAAAGGAGAAGAGGAGGTAATTTGGTTGTTACTTGACATGGTATTTTCTGAATCCACGGTGAAGGGGTTATAGAATCAGCAATTTTTAATGTGTCAATATTTTGCACACAACGCACACGGTTGTTAAAGTGAATCGACACGTATTAATATGTAAAGTGACAAGGGAACAAATATATGATCTCAATCACAGTTGACATAACCGTAACCAATTGCCAGATCTCAGCGGTGGTCAAAGACGATACCGTTGGAGGAACTGGGGGAGATGTCAGTGGCCAGAAGGTCGGGAACCATAGGGATGCTGAGGAAAAAAGTGGTAAAGTCGGTTCAACGGTTGTACCACCTACAGTGAACGACCAAGCGACGCCGGAAGGACAGGATGAGAACAAGGTAAAATGCCTGTTACATTTCCTGTCATTTTAATCTATAGTAGTATGTAAGTGACAAGTGTATCACTGTTAGCCGACACGAGTACATATCAGGGTGACACGGGGGTGAAAATTTTTTTTCCTTCACCGTTCAAACTGTTTAACCAATTGGCAGATCCCAGAGCCTGCAAGAGCGGAGCCCGTTCGAGGCAGGAAGAGTAAGAGAGGTCAAGGAGGTGAAGGAGAAGTGAAGCCCCCACCTGAGAAGAAAACGCGGGGCCGAAAAGGGAAGAACGTTGTCGAAGGCGCGGTCGCGATTAAGCTGGGTCTTGTTTCCGTGTCAGACAACGATGGGTTCCTCCGCTGGATGGATAGGTGACACTCATCAACAGACATACCCAAGTTATTGCATAGATGACTCCGATCCCCTAACATTGTGGTTGTGGTTGTGCAGAGGGGATGAGGACAGCTGCAAGACTGCATACGGCACGGCGCTGAGTAAGGAGTTCTTCACCGCACTAAAAACGCCCACAGTTTGGCTAAACTCTGAGGTACGAAACCCGCCTAAGTGACTATCTTTGTCTTGTGAATGACACGGTATGTACTGTAAAAGGTAGTGGAATATTTTTGGATTTTGACTAGGGTTGTAATCGATGCAGCACATGGAACAAGCATGCTATCTTCTTCGGAAAGGGGTAACGGAGAGGGCCGGCGACATTGCCGGTCGAGTTGTCGTTGTGGACACATATTTCGGTCGCTATCTGCAGACCGAGTGGGGCAAATACAAGAGCGATGCGGATAGCTACCAAGCCGACGAGAAGCTGCTTGGCTACTTCGACGGGCGATCCCCGGCGACGATAGGCCGGGCGTGGGAAGGGGCGGAACTCATCATCCTACCTTTGAATGTGGACAGTGTTCATTGGATCGCCGTAGCGATAGATCTGGTGGGGTGGCAGGTAAGGGTTTATGATTCGGACGTCTACATCGTCAGGGACCGCCATCTGCCGGCACACTTAAGCTGCATCACCCACCTTATCCCTGTACTGATGAATGCCCACCCCGCGTTGATGGCCACCTACAGCGACAAGTTTCCAAAGCCGTTCGCCCTTAGTCGCGAGAAAAGGATTCCGCAAAACAAGCAGAGGTAATTTATGTCCAACACTTAAATATATCTTCGTCTCATAGTTGCATCCGCCTTTAATGAATATGACTCCGGCGATTCTCTATTGCAGTGGAGACTGCGGACCATACACGATCAGGTTCATGCAACTCCTCACGAAGGACGCCCCCACCTACGATGGTATTGACGACGTATTCATCGGGGCGTACAGGCACATGCTCGCTGTTCGCATCTTCAATGGTACACGGTTATGATCTCAGTTGTGATCACCATTGGCCATTGTTATGAAATTTTATGTTATGGTCTATGCATGTTATGAACATCGTTTTTATTGTGTTGGATATTTATGAACATGGTTGCTGGTTCTCACATTTAGTTGTGGACGGTAGTTCACTAGGTTGGTATTTGAACTATTTCGCATTGTTTGTCTTCGGTGAGTGGTAATGTGTTGCGGACTTTTACATTATTTGTATGATAATTTGTAAGCAGTTACTGACCATGTTGGCATGGTGCAAACATTGGTTATAATTAGTTCAGAATTACCCCTGGCACCATACTTGGATTCCCGTGTCAACTTACGTGATTATCCGTGTCACTGATGGTGAGTAGGGTGATTTTCTAACCTTGTTTATTAGTTGATAGGTTCATATACGAAATGTCACAACGCCGTGTCACAGGAACCGCATGATTTTTCTTTTTCTCGTGGATGATTGAATGTCATGTGGCAACCAACTCACTCGGTTGAAAGGCATAATAGAAGTTGTAAGGAAATATACCGTGTCACCGAACTTGCAATCCCGTGTCACCTGATGTGATTGTCCGTGTCACTGCTGGCGAGTAGGGTGATTTTCTAACCTTGTTTATGTGTTGATAGGTTCATATACGAATTGTCACAACGCCGTGTCACAGGAACCACATGATTTTTCTTTTTCTCGTGGATGATTGAATGTCATGTGGCAACCAACTTACTCGGTTGAAAGGCATAATAGAAGTTGTAAGGAAATATCCCGCGTCACCGAACTTGCAATCCCGTGTCACCTGACGTGATTGTCCGTGTCACTGCTAGCGAGTAGGGTGATTTTCTAACCTTGTTTATGTGTTGATAGGTTCATATACGAATTGTCACAACGCCGTGTCACAGGAACCACATCATTTTTCTTTTTCTCGTGGATGATTGAATGTCATGTGGCAACCAACTTACTCGGTTGAAAGGCATAATAGAAGTTGTAAGGAAATATCCCGTGTCACCGAACTTGCAATCCCGTGTCACCTGACGTGATTGTCCGTGTCACTGCTGGCGAGTAGGGTGATTTTCTAACCTTGTTTATGTGTTCATAAGTTCATATACGAATTGTGACAAGGCCCTATCATAAGAACCACATAATTTGACATTTTGTCTCCTCATGGATGATTGAATGTAATACACATGCATAACACCAACAAGTGGAAATCTACTAGACATGCATAATATAGGAGGGACATTGCCCTATACATACCATATCCGATACTACAAGCACCATTCATAATGGTGCAACCACACTCGGCTTTCCAAAAAACGATAACTAACCGAGCGTGGGTGAGACATTGTTTGTAACTACCATTACATAGGCCCCTAACTGCAACAAATGGGGGCCATCCGCCACATACGGAGTCCTGGCGGAGTCCAAAAAACCACAGCTGTTTGGGATCACATCAGTATTTGGCAACTACTACAACAAAATCACAAGTTTTGGCAAAAAACAAAGACAACTAGCTTCGAAGCTCCTAAGCCCGGGTGACCAGACGCACCATAACTCCCATCATCAGGACGAGAATCCACCCCATCAGCCTGTTCCATCGTGTGAGTTGTCTGGTGCGAAGCTGGTCACTAGCGTGGCCGACCCACTTCCCACATAGGAAGGAGCCCACCTGGACCAACCGCTGCGCCAGGTGCCTGTTGCAAGCCTCGCTCCTCACCAACTTGTTGGCGAGGACCAAGTTCTCATCAATTGTGGCCTGCAGCGAGCTCTGGGTAAACTCCAACTCAATATTTGTGGCCTCTAGGGTGGACTGGGTGGCCTGCAGCTGAAGAGTGGTTGTCTGGACATGGGTGCGGGCGGCCTCAAGTTCAGTGCGCTGTGCGGCCATAAGTCCCTCCCGGGCAGGATCCCGGTTGAGCAGGTTTTGGACTCGCTGGCGAAGGTCGGTGAGCTCTTCGGCGGCCAAGTCAAATAGCGCGCTGTCCTCAGCAACCTGGTCGGGGTCTGACTCATCATCATCCTCGTCCTCATCACGACGGTCACGGCGGCTTCTCTCGTAGTCGTAATCTGAACGGAGCCAGAAGTACCTACGGTCGTCGCCACTCTGATAGCTCCGATCGCTGTCGGAGTCTGTCTCAATGTCGCTATCTGAGTGCGGCCACATTATTCCTACCAGTACCAGGGAAAATAAACGTCAGATGGCAGAAGAAAACCAAACACAAGAACATACGTACATATGAAAAATATGTAAGCATGTTTTAGATTGGAGACAAGTACATATATGTGGAAAAGATGAATGGTGTTATGAAATGATATGTCACCAAACAAGTAAAGGAGAATGTCAAATATAAGGTAAAATAATGTCCGGACCTTAGAATGTTTAGAAGGACAGATCTATGTGCAAGCAAAGTTGGAAATGGTAAATACAAGTGTGAATATGAAACTCATATCAATGAATTAAAGTTCTGACAAAGTTATGTTACAAATGGAAGAAATCACCCGTGTCACCAACTATGAAATCCCGTGTCACCAAAAGTTGAATCCCGTGTCACCAATTAGAAATACTTGGCAGACATCCTACTAAGAACCTTCACAGACAAAGACAAAGGTTGCAACTTTCATAGGCTTAATCATATTTATGCTTTAGATTCACACAGAAAGGATGCTAAATGTGCTATTTCTTTTCAATCCTAACAAGTTCGTATATATGAAGAAGATGAATGGGAGAGGGAGATGATATGTCACCAAAAAACTAAAGGACGATGTAATATATAAGCTAAATTACTGTAAGCACCTTATATTTGCATATATGAAGCGTAAACCAATAAACACATATACGAACTCCAAGTAACTACTCAACTTAAGTATGTACTAAGCACATGCAAGAAAAGAGACAAATGGACATTTTCACCGCACAAGGCACAAACCATAAAACAGTGAGTCATGGACAAATTCACCCAAAATATGCAGCATACACAGGCATAAACCGTAGCCCCTAATCAGAAAGCTTTGGATGTCGTCAATTAGTACTCTATGTCCAAAACCGTAGTAACAACACAGATTTCATTCAACACAAACTTCTAATCGACGAAAACCCTAAAATACAAACACTTAATTTTCAACACATATGGCAATCGGGGTTGTACTTACTTGGAATTGAAAGCTTTTGGATGAGGATGACCACCACTGGTGAGTAAGAGACGATGGCGTCGCTTCTTCTTCTGGAAAATGTTTGTGGCTTGCAAGGGAAGAGTGGGAGTGAAATGACCGATGGAGTGGTGGTATTTATGAAGAGAGAGGGGCTCCATGGGGGGGGGGGGTTTGGTGAGGGTCACCAAATTTCGGATCCCGTGTCAAGTAACATAATAACCCCTTCAACCAATATGACAATGTCTAAGGTCGTAAATGTAGATTTTTATGTCTTAAAATCAAAATATATTGTGTAACTAACATTTTGTCCCTCATTATAGAACTTTAAATTAAGAAACTTTGTTATATATATTTTTAATTTATTATGTAATTATATTTCGAGGATCTTACGATCCCCTAATGGGATCTTACGATCCGATCCACGAACCCTATTGTGATTCGATCCTAGAATCCCGATCCTAATAAACTTGCCTTCAACATTAAATATAGGTCAATTAGCACTAATATACATTTGAATATGGTAACAAGGTTGGTATTTTTGTACGTTGCTATGAAGTACTACATCTGTTCTGGAAAACTTGTCAGTTGACTATTAACGCACGCATATTTTTAGAGAAATAAATATACAAAATATCTACTTTCGTATTTATTTGTAAAAACAAATTCGTACCTATTATTATCAAGTACAAACTTGTTACAAAAAATGTTATGAACACCTATATGTTATATAGATTTTTTAATTACAATTACGGGTGCTTCAATAGTCAACGACAATTTTTTCCGAACGACAACTACGTGTTTCGATTTCTTTATCCCTTTTTTACTCTATGTATGGGGTAATTTTGAACTCTCTATATTGCACTAACATGTATTGATTGTATGGTTGTTAAATATATTTATAAAAGTTATGAACTTTAATACGCCATATTTTAACATTTTACAAACCCGAACTACTTTCCCATGCAATAAGCATGCAAAATACATATATGGATTTAACTTTTGTGCTTAATTTCATGCGGTAATGTTTTACTCTCTATATGCGATATAAAAATTATTTCAAAGCGTTATAAAATGTTATCAAATAATATATTGATACAAAACCCTGAATAATTATTCCGTTAATTTTTAGAATAAAGGGTTAAATTTTACACTGTCATCCGTTATAACATTTTATCAAATAATTAATTCATACAAAACCCTGAATACTTACTCCGTTATTTTGTTGAATAAAGGGTTAAATTAAATTTTAAACTTTAATCCGTTATTTTTTTAAAACAAGGGTTAGTAAGTGTTTTATAGGGTTATTCCGTTATACATATAATATATTTATTAAGAATATCACATATCAAGATTCTAACCGACAATTAATTGAATAAATAGATAATATAAGAAAAAGATTAATTAATAGAATGAGATTAAAACCACGGCAGTTATTTACAATTGAAAATCTCTTCCGCTTCCTCTTCCACTTCCGCATCCACATCCATTGCGTTTCAATTGTACATTGGACTTGCACACGTCTCTTCCTCTGAATTACATTGCACACGTCTCGGCTATTCCTCTTCCGGTGGCAGTTACGTTCTCCATTGCATTGTTATATATAGCCAACTCATTCTCCCTTGAATTGCATCATCCCATTCCCTTCAATTGCATCATCCTCCTTTACCAACTACAACCAAAATTAAGATAGTTGCAATGGATCAAGGAAAGAACGTAAGGGCAAGGACGGCAGAGGCATTGACGCTTCTAACACTGCCATTCGACATCCTATTGGATATTGTCGGTTGATTAGAAATTCAATCTATAGAAGATGTCTTCAGATTACGGTTAAGGTATTGCCTCCACTTTTGATTTCGTAAATTTATGTGTTGGAAAAAAATTTGATTCACTTGAGTGTGATGCAGTTGCAAAACTTTTGATTTGGTTGGAAAACACAATTACGTGCTTGCGAAGATGGCAATTGAGTACCAGGATGACTGGGGAATTTCCGTTGTAGTCGCATCGAGAAACGATAGTCACGCCAGAAGTTTTTTAAATCAATGCATCAACGCGGGAAACCCGGAGGCAATATTTCAGCAAGGAATGGTAAGACGTTCATTCAGGATCATTGTTTCGGTGTATCCTTTATCATAGTTCCTCATAGCTTCATTTCAAAATGCAGGTTAAATTCTTCACAAATTGCGATCACGAAGCAGGCATTCAAGATCTTCTAACGGCATCGGAGTTGGGACACGACGTGGCAAGCTATGTTTGTGGCATAGCTATGTATTGTTGCGGATCTGAAGACCTCAAACCCAAAGGCTTTGCATTACTTAATAGTGTGAAACGTAAGTTGGGTTATAAAATAATACCGTGTCGCCGGAGAGTTGCTGATCTATTTTATGATATTCTCGTAATTGCTCGAAGACCTTCCTTCAAATGGAAGCGGAACACATGTAAAAATATCACCAATGGAACAGCGATTCGGAGTTGTCGAAGATCAAACCCCTGGAAAAATTTTCAGCTCCTTGCTGAAGATAAAGATGATGCTCTTTCTTGTGAGGAATGCACGTGCACAATTGAGTGTGGTTTAGTCGAGGGTATGCTTCAGTGGATTACACGAAATATGGTGGAATAAAAATTTGCACATGTGTTCGGTCTATTAAGTTTGGTTAATTTTTATACTATATCTATTGTGTTATTATAACATATAATGATATTATTGTTACTGTATCCAAATATGATCAATTGGAGCTCATAAAAAATTGATCAAATGAGATACTATTTCTTTTTTGGTAGAATTTAGAAACTATATCGTTTATGGTAGAATTGAGAAACTATAAATTTTTTGGTATATTTGAACTCGAAATATAGGTCAATGTGCACAATTATACAATTTAATATGGTCACAAGGTTGGTATTAAAACCTGTAGGACATACACTCACAAGAATTAAACATGACCTGAAAGTAAGTGTCACCTCCGGAATGATACACATGAGATTAAAACCAGTGACATGATAACGCCTTCATCCAGACGCGGTAATACATAGAGGGTGACAGGGCTTTTGTACAGAATCCATCCACAAAAGTACATGCGATGTTCTTTACCACTTACCACTAGAGTTTAACCCGTTTCCAAAAGTAAATGTACCCAAACAACCAAAGGACAAGACTGAAACCAACGTTGTTCACAAAAAAAGGACAACAAATCAGTTCCATAATGAAAAATAAACCAGTGACATGAAAACCCCTTCCACCTGACACGGTAATACAAAGAGGGTGACAGGGGTTTTCTACACAATCCATCCACAAAAGTACTGCGATGTTCTTTACCACTTACCACCAGATTTTAACCCGTTTCCAAAAGTAAATGTATCCAAACAACCAAAGGACAAGACTGAAACCAACGTTGTTCACAACAAAGGACAACAAATCAGTTCCATAATGAAATATAAACCAGTGACATGAAAACCCCTTCGACCTAACACGGTAATACAAAGAGGGTGACAGGGGTTTTCTACACAATCCATCGTCAAAAGTACTGCGATGTTCTTTACCACTTACCACTAGAGTTTAACCCGTTTCCAAAAGTAATGGTATCCAGACAACCAAAGGAGAAGACTGAAACCAACGTTGTTCACAACAACTGACAACAAATCAGTTCCATAATGAAATATAAACCAGTGACATGAAAACCCCTTCGACCTGACACGGTAATACAAAGAGGGTGACAGGGGTTTTCTACACAATCCATCGTCAAAAGTACTGCGATGTTCTTTACCACTTACCACTAGAGTTTAACCCGTTTCCAAAAGTAATGGTATCCAGACAACCAAAGGAGAAGACTGAAACCAACGTTGTTCACAACAAATGACAACAAATCAGTTCCATAATGAAATATAAACCACTGACATGAAAACCCCTTCGACCTGACATGGTAATACAAAGAGGGTGACAGGGGTTTTCTACACAATCCATCCTCAAAACTACTGCGATGTTCTTTACCACTTACCACTAGAGTTTAACCCGTTTCCAAAAGTAATGGTATCCAGACAACCAAAGGAGAAGACTGAAACCAACGTTGTTCACAACAAATGACAATAAATCAGTTCCATAATGAAATATAAACCAGTGACATGAAAACCCCTTCGACCTGACACGGTAATACAAAGAGGGTGACAGGGGTTTTCTACACAATCCATCCTCAAAAGTACTGCGATGTTCTTTACCACTTACCACTAGAGTTTAACCCGTTTCCAAAAGTAATGGTATCCAGACAACCAAAGGAGAAGAATGAAACCAACGTTGTTCACAACAAATGACAACAAATCAGTTCCATAATGAAATATAAACCATTGACATGAAAACCCCTTCAACCTGACACGGTAATACAAACAGGGTGATAGGGGTTTTTTACAGAATCCATCCACAAAAGTAATGCGATGTTCTTTACCACTTACCACTAGAGTTTAACCCGTTTCCAAAAGTAAATGTATCCAAACAACCAAAGGACAAGACTAAAACCAACGTTGTTCACAACAAAAGACAACAAATCACTTCCAAACCTACACCCAAACGACGATCAGATTATGCGTCCACCGAGCCGACCATTGAAGATGGCAGCCGCTAGCATCTGTCTATACGGCCCAATAAACGTGTCGTCCAGCCCATCGAAGGGGGGATGGCTCTCCATGAGGAGCTCCATGAATCTGATCGTGTAAGGGCCACAGTCACCACTGCAATGACGGAGATTTTGTCAAAACAGAGGCGGAGATATCATCAAGTAAAATGAAATACAGGGGTCGCACCAATCATACCTGAGCTTGTTTTGCGGAACGCGCTTGTCGCGGATTATGCGAAACGGGCCTGGCAGTTTCGATGCGTACTTCACCTTCAACTCAGCGTGTGCATCCATGATGATGGGGAGGAGGTGGGTAACGTGCATCAGCAGGGGTGGGAGTTCGGCGTCTCTCACGCAGTGGACATCGCAGTCGTACAGCTTCAACTGCCACTCATTCAGATCAAGAGCAACGGCAACCCAATGTCTTCCCCTCAGGTTGAGGGGTAGGAGGACGAGGTCCCCGCCTGCCCACGGCCGGGCCATGGGCGCCGGGGCCCGCCCGTCGAAGTATGAGAGGAGTATGCCACTCGCCTCATACCCCCCGACGTTTGAGTTGTACTCCTTCCACTCCCTCTCCAGAAATCTGGAGAAGTAGGAGTCCAACACAATGACTCGACGCCCATTTTCGTAACCCCTCTCCGCGCTTTGTTTCCGTAGCAGGTAGCATGACTGCTCGAAGTGCTGCGTCAAGTTTACCCCCATGACAACCCACAACATAGTCCAACAGCAACCCAAATGCGTATACAAGGGCAATCATAATAAAATGTGAGAAATACAATATACCTCTGAGTTGATGCAATAGCGGGGCGTCTGGAGGGTGGTAAAAAACTCCTTCGACAGGTCCTTGCCGCAAGCCGTTGACAGGTTCTCACCGTCGGCACTGGACCGTACAATGGAGTGGAATCAATGAAAGGGTTACTGTGCCGTATAATGAAGACTGAAATGAGACGATGGGTTACCTTGCGAGCCACCCTTGTAGGGCCTCATAGTCGGCCACATAAACTAGTCCCATGACAACGGCTTCACCGGGAACGATGGCGTCCTTCCCTTTAGAGGCCCGCGGTTTCGTAATCTTCCACGCCTTGCTCTCACATTCCTCGTCCACGAACAACCTCTGAATGCAAACAAACATTTCCTATGTCACATAACAAACCGACCCCCGTCGCCTAGCTAACATCCCCATGCCACTATTGAAAACATAACGGATGAATGGCACGAGCCACAAGGAGCGTACCTTAGCAACTTGTCGAGGTTGCTCCACAGCTTCAGCACGAGCCCCCTCTGGTACATCAACATCAACAACCTGCAAAACCGATCTACAACTTAGATGGATTCCAACATGTACATACTCCTTTTCACTATCCCTTACTCTTTGTTCCTTGCCTCTTCCAATCAATTTTCCATCCCGCATTTCATGGACCTTCTCCTCCAACACTTTTATCTGCACAGAAGAACTTGTTACAATAAGTCCACCATCTCCTCCAACAGTTTTATATCCCGTGTCACTGCCACATACTGTAAGTCCCATGTCATTATTCTATTTACCGTGGTCACTGAACTTAAGAACAATATGAGAGTGAATATTGCGAAAGACTCAAGTACCCTATCATCCATCTTCTCCAAGGTATCCAAAATCTTCTCGAGTGTCTTCCCCACGAGATCCCTAGCGGCGTCCGTCTCCTTGACGTATTCGGCGATGTTGGCAAGCATCGCCACACTCGACCCTTCGTTTACCCGTGCGCGAAAGCGCTGATTCTGTGGATGTGTAAATTTTGTCCGAGCCATTTGTTTCCTGCAGTTTAAGAGCAACCATAAGTTATCGAGAAAGTTTATAGTCAATGTCACTACCTTTGTAAACCCATGTCACTCAATTTGGAAACCCATGTCACAAATGTCAGAACGTTCCTAAACCAATGACGACATACATTCCACATCAACTCCCCAAATCTGAATTTCAAAATAATGGAACCCCGAATCGTCCCCATTCCCAATCAAACCCCAAATCTACCCCATTCCCTATTTCGATCCCCACAGTAGGCATCCTCTTCGGGCTTACTAAACCCTAACCGCGGGTTTTCCAATCACCAAAACCCGGCTCCTTGTCCTTCTTTCGCAACCACCTCCACCATCGACAAAACCGCCCTCGTTAACGTTCAATCCCTTACCACCATAGTAGGTTGTTCCATCCACCCACCCCGAACCCCAGATTCGAAGATAACGGACAACAGAGACAGGGGGCGTACCTTCTGAGTTTCCTGGCGGCGTTCTTCTCTTATCCGACAGTCCCCGGCAGTATCTTCTTCGACCCGTTGTTCCTCGTCGCCGGCGTCTCTTCTTCCTCCCCCTTTCGAACGGTTTTGAGTTATGGAAATTTAGAGATGGAGTCCCGATGAATACAGAAATACAGTGTGGGGTGATATCCGGGACGCGTGTCAACTTATTCTTTGTTGTTTTCTTTTTGTTTTCTTTTTGTTTTGAGGTACGGGCAACCTTTTTGACCAAAATGGGAAAGGGTCAATTTATCCAAATTATCCCCCATTGTCCTATTTATGCAAATTTGGGCAAAATTTGGTCTATATATGACCACTGGTTGACTAAGTTATTATTGTCGAAACTTTGGTTATAAGTTGTCAGGAAATCGCCCGTGTCACCCAACTTACAATCCAGTGTCACCTTACATAATAACCTCTTCAACATTGTCATGAAGGTGATTTCAATATGTTCACAAGGATCAATTCCTAACACCACTACCACAACCACTCAGGACTGTAAACATTTTGTCAAATAAGTGCCAATGCATTGTTGAATTCTTTGTCATAGCTTCAACCGACGAAATGTCTACCATGAAATTGAAAGCATTGACATGATAACCCCTGCTACCTGACACGGGAATACAAATAGGGTGACATGGTTTTTGTTCTGAAACCATCCCCAAAAGTACTACGAAGTTCTTCACCGCTTAACTGTAGTGTGGAAACCCTTCCCAAAAGTACAGCAGACTACTTACAGTTTGTCATATGCACAAACAGCCTAATTACACTACCAAATACGTTGCCCGTTCAAAAAATAACAGAGACGGAGAATGGTCCAACCACTGACCCGATACGGCAAATGCAAAAGACTACCCAGCTGCTGAGGTAAGGCGTTGGACCACCAATGAAGGAACACATCTAAGAACGACGGCGCTTGGAACGGCTAAATTCTCCCCGAGATGGGTATCGACAAGTCTTAGGGCGACCAGGGCGTCGCTTCACGTCCGGGGGGAGACACACCGCGCTGGACATGGCTGGGGGGATTCGCCACTCTTCTCTTGGAGGAACCGGATATAGCACATTCTCGTAACACGCCTTCCATGCGGCGACTTTGTAGAAGTCATTCACGAGAGAGAAGAAATTGCTACCTCGATACCTTGAAGCCGCTATGGCGTGCTGGCACGGAAACTGGTCAATGTCGAACCGCTTGCATGTGCAGGTCCGGGCACACAGGTTCACAACCCAGGTGGCGGACCCTCTGCGGAAAGTGTACTCGTGTGAGCTGAGGGCTCTGACATCCAAGAATGTTGCCAACGAATAGCTCGTTTGCAGCTCACCTTGAACGTAATCGCTGACCGTCGACGCCGATTTGGTGCTTTTTTCCCGTCGATCGTAAAACCACTTGGATATTGTTTCGATGACAACATCAATCAGGGCTATGATGGGTAGGTCGCGGGCCTCCTTGAACACCGAATTCAGACACTCGGAGTTGTTCGTCGTCAATATGTTGTACCGCATCCCCAAGAAGTATGCCCAGGCCCAGTTCTGGAATCCAGCCTCTCTTAGGTATTGTCCCGCTAAGGGTGCCTGAGCGCAAAAATCAGCAAAGTGCTTCTCGAACTCTGCCCTCGTGTACGCCTTCGCCACCTTTAAGTACAATATGTGTAGGGCCGTCACCCCCCTGTACTTAACCTTGGCATTTTGAAATAGATGCCATTGGCAGGCCCCTTGCTTAGCAAACACATAATTGTCCCTCAAACCTTTGACGATACTAAGATGCCGATCAGAGACAAACATTAAGTCCGGTGTATCCTCGACGACATGTAGCATGTTCTTGAAGAAGAAGCCCCATGACCCGTGATTCTCACCATCGACAATCGCAAAAGCGATCGGGTATATACTGTGGTCTGCATCTTGGGTTGTGGCAAATAGAAGCGTGCCCCTGAACTTCCTTTTCAGGAAACTCCCATCAACTGAAATCACCTGGACATGGATATCGACACCAGTTGGTTATGTGACATGGTTATGTATGTTAGGTGACATGCAATATTTTAGTACCGACACGGGGTATTACCTTTCGAAGGTAGGGAATCGCCTTGCGCCATACCCCGAAGCTAATGAAGGCGTACTTGAATCTTTGGGATGCGTCCAGCTCTAACTTAGTATATGTCCCAGGGTTCGTCTGCTCCAACATGTGCAAGTATGGAATAATATCTCGGTAGCTGTCTTCGTGCGTCCCATGCTGCACCTCCCTCGCTGTCAGCCGTGCCCTTCGTGCCTTCCAGTAGCTACACGATACTCCATACTCGGCCTTCGTCATTTTCTGGACTTGCTCGGGAACGAGGTCCTTTCGAGTCCCGGTGAACCTGCATATAATAGTGTCATGGTGAGTTACGTCATGTGACATGGGGAATAATGTTGTGTGACAGAAATAGCTGTTCGCAACTAAATTAACACTTACGTGGTCATGAGGTTGCGTCCAATCATGTTTGACGTAGCATGTCGGCTATGGTTGTGCATCGTGCTCATGTCACATGTATGCTCCTGGACATACTGTCGGATGCACCACAATGTCGTGCGCCGGTAAGTCGACGCCCTTAACATCCACGTGCACTTGGTGTCCAAACAACCAACTAAATAGGTTTTCTTACACGACCTCTTCACTACGAACTCGAAGCACTTCTGAACTGCAATCCACTTCAGGCAAGTCTGCAATTCTACCTTCGAGCCGAACATTTGTCCCTCCGAAATTTCTGTCAGATTCCGTCGTGGTTCCTGGGTCCGAGGCGTTGCTTTGTCCAACATAGCTTTTACGTTCTCCATCGACGGTGGGGATGTGTTGGACCTAGGAACCCGATCTTCTAGTTCCCTAATCACCTCCTCCTCAACTTCGTCCTCCTCCGACGACACCCTCATACCCTGGTCTTCCTCATAATCCTCCCAGTCATAATAATATGAAAAATCTTCTTCCATCTTCACTCCGGAATCGAAGTCCTCCTCCTCGTCCTCCTCCTCACTGCTAATGGCTATGAGATCCACCCCCTTATACTTGTCACCTTCACAATTTTCCGTGTCATCTGAAGAGGAGTCCGTGTCACCCAAGTGGATAACATCTAGACCATCACACCTGTCACCCTCAAGAATATCCATGTCACCATTTCCAGACCCTATGTCACCTGCGTGCTCTTGGCTCTTCCCTATCACCCCACCCAACTGGATCATTTCCGGACCTTTACCCTTGTCACCTACACTCTTAAGCTTTTCACCGGTTCCAAACCAGCTCTCAGTAGCGTCCTCCTGTCTCTTCCCTATCACCTCATCCATGTGGTTCGACTCTGGAAATTTACCCTTGTCACCTTCAAAAATACGTCTGTCACCAGTTCCAAAACCCTTTTCAGTAACGTCATCCTGCCTCTTCCCTATGACCTCATCCAAGAGGATCACCTCCGGACCCTTACCTTTGTCACCCTCATATTTATCTTTCTCACCCCTTCCCAACCCCATTTCCACATTGTTTTTCACCCTTATATCGTTGGTCATCCCTATTGACTGGCTAACCCCTCCTCCACCATATAACCCCACATCTACAACCATAGGGTTTGATTGTGGCTTACCTTCTGCCTCCAGCTCGTCCACCTTTTGAGAGTTACGAGGCCCACTCAAGCATTCTTCCCCGACGCCGGGTTGTGGTACTTGAAGCTTCTCTTTCACCACTGGACCAATATATATCGCCATGGGCCATGGATGTTCCCCAGACATCGAGTTGAGAAACTTATAAGCCTCAAGGTCGTCGTCATCACCTATCGTTATCGGATGACCCGCTTCTTCCCCCTTTGGCATGTAAGACAACCGCCAATCTTCACATGAACAATCATGGCCGACCTTACCCCTCAACAGTTGAGTCAGAGAGGCGAAGTCGATGCCCTCTTCAATTATCACATTCTTCCGCTCTGTTTCCCCATAATACACCCACCCCGCACCATCGAACAACCAACGCCCGTTGAAGTTGAGAGTCACACATACTTTGGCGTTTTGCCTTGCAATTGAAAACTCGGATCAGCACCATTGCTAATGGGTATCTACTCTTCACGAAACAAGAGGAGAAATAGAAGAGAAGCCTACCCATTGCAACTGAGAATTAGGGTTTCTCAGATATCTCTGTGACACGGAAGTTTACGAACACTGACACGAACGAATTAAGAGCCCGACACGTGCTCACCAACTGGACCTTAATGCGGATGGGTTCTTCTCCAATGGTGGCCTTCTTCTCCAGCTCTCTTTTCCACGGGAACACCGAAAATGCTGGCCTCTCTCCTCCTCTCTTATTACACTTTAAAAATGGAGGGAAACCCTTTCCCATCACCTCACCTCCTCTCTCTCCAATTTTGGCGCCAAAATCCCCCACCCAATCCAATGTCCCATCTCTCTCTCTCTCTCTCTCTCTCTGCCCTTGGGACAACCTGCAACCGGCTAAACACTTTGCCCCTCCTATTTGCACTAATACCACAAATGGTATTCTTGCAAATTTTCTCAAAAAGTGGTATTTGTGCAAACCGGGCTAAAAAAGTGTATATTTGTGCAAATAATAGAGTTTTAAAGGGTTTTAGGAATGTGAGTGAAAAATTGTATTGGGTTTTTTAAAGAGAGAGAAATATAAAAAGTGGAGTTAAGGAACCCGGATGGGCTTCACGAATGCGGATGCTCTAAGCTCTTCTTTAAGACTCCAGTGTTCTTCTCCCGTTCTTCTTCATTACAAGGAAAAGCTGAAAAGCACAGCAAGCAATTCTTTTGGGGTCTAGACAGGGTTTGGTAGGTGGGCTGAAGGTCAGCAATCTCCCCATCGGGTTCAACAACATTTTGTTTACTTTTTATAAACAACGACTGCTTATTCTTTTGTGTAGTTTTTGAAACCTCCCGGTCATTCATCTGTGCAGTAGGGAAAAAGATCTTCAGTCTGACAAACAGTCGCAGGGAGTTGCTTGAGGTTTTGGGAATCATCTTTAAACTCATCAGCAGAGAGACCATTTCCAGTTACAACATCGACAAGCTCATGCAGGAGCTCGTCGCTACTCTTGTTGTTCTGTGAACCCTTGAGTCTATCGATGTTTTCACGTATGTACTTCATATCAGCATGTAGCATTTCAAACTGCCCTTTGGAAAATTTAGCTTGATTGTGGTTGGTATTAGCCCTCTTCCTAGCAGCAGAGCTCATCTGGATTTTCGAAATAAAATCATCAATCCTTTCAAATTCATAGATTAAACGGTCAAAGCCTGTACGCTCGACATCATAAATGATATGAAATTCAATAGCCTTGGAGATTGTTCTTTGTTCTTGAAGATTTTTTGTCTTCTTACTCGGGAGAACTCCGATCAAATCAATCTCATCAATGCCACAAAGATCAAGAAACTCCAAATTGCCTAATGATGAAAGAGAAAACAACCTTCCCACACATGGACAATTTGTAAGTACTATAGTTTGCGGAGACTAAGAGGTAGGACTCTTTGACCTTTAGGTTCAACTTGTAGTTTGCAACTTCTAGTATGATGATCCGACAACGAAACATCTAGTATCTCCAAGCTCATGAGGGGTTGGAGATTGGGCAAGACTTTCAAGTTCCAACAATCTGCTAATAACAGCTTTTTGAGGCTTATAAGATTGGAGATGTCAAGTAGTTTCGCTACCAAGGGTTTTGATAGATTGAAAGTTTGAAAGTTGTTATGACTCCACACGTGGATGTGGGTTTGGATTCCAAATATTTAGTTGATTTCTTATTTTTCAAATAATATTTTAAAAAAAGATTCAAATTTTTTAACATTATGCATATTACTCCCCTTTTTAAAAATTAATGAAATAATTAATTTTCTCAATAATAAATTATCACATACTCTCTCTCTCTCTCTCTCTCTCTCTCTCTCTCTCTCTATATATATATATATATATATATATATATATATATATATATATATATATATATATATACATACTAGGTCAAATGCCGCGCGCGTTCGCGCGCGGTTTAATCATATTTAAATTATTCACATTACTTTGTATATGCATGTAAATATTTATATGTGCAAATAGTTATAACTTGGTTGTTTTCCTTATAAAATTGTACACATTACTTTTTATAGGTATGTAAATATATATTCATATGTGCACATAATTCTACCCGGGTTATTTTTTTCCGTAAATTGCTATATATAATACTCATTCCATTAATTAAAACTTGATGTTTTATTATTCATGCATGCTTTTAGTTGTTAAAAACTATATAAAATATTAACTTTTTTTTAACAATTTTTTTAGCAACTTCATGCTTATGAAATTATAAAATCAAATGTAAAAAAAGTTGATATTTTATACGAGTATAATTTATATCATTCTAAAAAAGCGTGTATGTATAGTAAACGACATGTTTTAATTAATAGATAGAGTAGTAAAAATAATAATTGTACCATTATAAGAACATGTAAGTATAATATTTGAAATTTTCATTAAGGTAATCTGAATGATGTCTTTCAATTTAAAAAATGTAAAGAAGGGTAGTCTTTTAAAAAATGTATTAATCAAAATGAAAAAAGATATCCAAAACTATAAAGTTCAAAAATCCTAATCATTACAATTAAAAAAAAAGATATTTTTGTTTTTGTTGTTGTTGTTGTTATTATTATTATCATTATTAAAGCTTAATAACAATAATAATAATATTAATATTATTATTATTATTATCTGATTAAAATTGTGTTGATTAAGAAAACCTAATAGTTATCATTTGGGTATTTTATTTGAAAACATAAAATATGGTTGATTTGAGAAAACTTTAAAGTTGCAATTTGGGTATTTTAAGAAAAAATATAAAATTGGGAGAAATTGATGAAATATGAAATTGATAAAAATTGGGTAAAATTGGATAATTTATATCATTCTAAAAAAGCATGCATGGATATTGGATAGACGACATGTTTTAATGAATAGATAGAGTAGTAAAAAAAAAAATCATTATAAGAAACTGTAAGTATGGTATTTTGAAATTTTTATTAAGGTAATAAGAATGTTGTCTTTCAATTAGAAAATGTGAAGAAGGGTAGTCTTTTAAAAATTTATTCAAAAATATAAAATATGGTTGATTTGAAAAAACTTTAAAGTTACGATTTGGGTATTTTAAGAAAAAACATAAAATTGGGTGAAATTGATGTAAATGAAATTTTATATTTATAGTTAATAAAACTAAAAGTTACAATTTGGGTAGTTAAATTAAAAACATAAAGTATTATTGATTTAATAAAACTTTAAAGTGGTAATTTGTGTATTTTAAGAAAAAAACACAAAGTTGGGTGAAATTAATTAAATATGAAATTTTATAATTTTGAAAAGACATAAAAGGACATTGAAATAAAAAAATTAATATTTTTAAATTCAAACTTTGGAGGGTAAAAAAGACATTTTACAAATAAAGATGGAAATTACCTAAAAGGGTATAATACATCTAAGATTATAATACAATTTGCAAGGACAAAATAGGTATTTTCATCCAAAAAAAACAATAAAATAATGATTAGTGGGAGGTACTATTCATTTAGAAGTTCATACTATTATAGGGTTTAAGATATATATATATATATATATATATATATATATATATATATATATATATATATATATATATCTTATTAATTCTCTCAGTTATATGTAAATAATAAATCAAAATAATACTTTAATTATGACATATTATTATTATTATTATTATTATTATTATTATTATTATTATTATTATTATTATTTTTGTTGTTGTTTGAAAAGGAAAATTGTTCTTTTGATTTAATTAATAGTTGTAAAAATATACAAGTTAAACTTCTCTATCTAAAAATATATCATAAATGTAAAATTCTATAAACAAAAAGAAAATCATATAAATATCTATTTTATTATAACAGTAATAAATATAAAATAGTCAATAACTTTAAAGGGTGATAAATGTTAATTAATGCAAGTATTAAACTTTATAAACTTTATAAATTAATTATTATTTAACTGTTAAAATATTTGATTAGTATGTATGGATGCACATGTTTTTTTTATTAACTACTAAAAAAAGTAGTAGAATTAGCTTATTTGGTGTATGGGTTCACATTTTAACTAGTTTATAATTTAAAAAAGGAGTTAAAAAAAAGCTACATCAACAAACTTATTTGGGGTTTATTTTGTTTATTTGGTTTGAAAGTACCACAATACCCCTGATAACAACCAAATAAACTCCACTTTTTACAAATAAACTGTTTTTTTCCCATACGGAGATTATCTTGTTGTTAAAACTTTTAACTACTTTTATCAACAATTTATAAATTTTACCCTGTTTATAATTTTAGTCAGTTTATTAACTATGTCCCATACGAACTCTATATGTAATAGACTAAATTCAACCTAAAATATATAATTGAGTATATATTATAAATATTATATAATTTGTCACTATTTTAATTTTACACAATATTATCCTATTTATAGTATTATTTACTATTTTTAGTAAAAAAAATATAATGAAAAATACACAAATTTATCATTTTAATTTAAAAATAATACTCAGTACATACTAGTTTTTTTTTTTTTTCTCTATTTTATCCAAAAGCTTTATATTGTACTCTGTGCAATTTGAAAACGCCAAAAATGGCGACTTGTTGCCTTTCGACGCCTAAGCTGAGAGCCACCATCTCCACCTCCCATCAAACCCTCCAAACCCTCTGCCGGAATCTCCCCCACCACCGCCACTACTCGCTTTCTCTCTCCTCTTCCTCTATCTTCTCCCTTTTCTCTCTCCGAGCCCTAAAACCTCGCTCGAATCTCCCCGCTCGCCGCTTCTCCGCGCGTGCCGAGTCGTCCGATAACGGCGCCGAGCCGCGCCACTTCGACTTCGACCTCTTCACCATCGGCGCTGGCAGCGGCGGCGTCAGAGCCTCTCGGTTCGCCACCAGCTATGGCGCTTCTGTTGCCGTCTGCGAGCTTCCCTTCGCCACCATCTCGTCCGAGACCGCTGGAGGCGTCGGCGGAACGTGAGTTTTCTGGATTTTAGGTTTTCGGAGTTGTTTTGATGCTTGTGTGGTTGATTGCGGTTTTGTTTTATGTGCTTGTGGTTTATTAGAGGGTTTGGTTTTGTGTGGTTGTGAATTTTAGATGAAATCTGTTGTGAATGTTGTGATTGCAATTGAAATTCATGTTAATAGTAATCGAATTTTATCCATCTTATGTATTTTTTATTGGAGATGTATTTTTGTTCGATGTTGCATCCATGTATGATTGATTAGAGAATTAGTTTTTGTTTGATTATAGGTTAATTGAATGTTGAGATATTTCTAGCGAATTGTTTAATGATAGAGGTTTCATTGAATGAACATGATAGATCATCATCATTTTCAGCAGTGTTCTAAAAATCGCGCCTAGGCGCTAGGCGGGATGGGACCTAGTAATTTTTAAGCCTAGGCGGGCCTCTAGGCGGAAATCCGTCTAGGCACCGCCTAGTCTCGCCTAGGTGCTGCCTAGATCCCGATTGGACCCGCCTAGGCGTCGCCTAGCCCCTGTTTGGGCCCGCCTAGGCGTCGTCTAGTCACGCCTAGTTCAACGATTATTCAATTTGAGCTTCTAAGCATGTGACTAGTTGACTTAGGGTTTTTTTATCCCCAAGTCGGGATGTATTTGCTTTCGGTCGAACCTATAGTTTTGGATTTTAGGAGGTTTAGAGTTGTTAGTCAGACGTGTACTTTTGCATTTATTTATTTTGTGTTAGTTAAGCACCACAAATTTGGGTTTATGAGTGATATTATGGATTATTATTACATTATACATGAATTATTGACAAGTGTTATTCGTCAAAATATAAGGAAATAATAAAGTTTGTTCTAAGTCCGCCTAGGCGCTAGGCGGCCACCCACCGCCTAGCGGCCGCCTGGCGCCTTTTAGAACATTGATTTTCAGTTATATTTTTTGTTTTTGAAACAATTACGGATGAGTTGATTTTGTTGTTGCTGATCTTCTAGTAAACCATTGTTGCAATTTGTTTATGTATCTGCTTATTTTGTTATTGATTTTCAATGATACAGTTGCGTACTTCGTGGTTGTGTGCCGAAAAAGCTCCTAGTATATGCTTCCAAGTATTCTCACGAATTTGAAGAAAGTCAAGGCTTTGGGTGGAGCTATGAAGCTGAACCCAAGCATGAATGGAGCACCTTGATAGCTAACAAGAATGCTGAACTTCAACGCTTAACTGGAATATACAAGAACATCTTGAAAAATGCTAATGTTGTGTTGATTGAAGGTCGTGGGAAGGTTGGTCCATGGCTCAAAGCCTAGAAGTTTCATGTTAAAAGTTGTATCATTGTTAAAATTTCCGCTAGTAATGCATGAATTTTCCTGATTAAATTTCAGATCATAGATCCACACACAATTGATGTAGATGGAAAGCTTTACTCAGCAAGACATATATTAATCTCAGTTGGAGGGCGCCCATTTATTCCTGATATTCCTGGAAGTGAATATGCCATTGATTCGGATGCAGCACTTGATTTGCCTGAAAAGCCTAAGAAGATTGCAATAATAGGTGGTGGGTACATAGCTTTGGAGTTTGCTGGCATCTTCAATGGCTTGACTAGTGAAGTTCATGTATTTATTCGACAAAAGAAGGTCCTAAGAGGCTTTGATGAAGAGGTATTCGATGTATAGGATTTAGACTACGCATCTCAAACTACCTGTACATTTGTGTTTGACACTATCTTTGCAGGTCAGAGATTTTGTAGCTGAACAAATGTCTTTGAGGGGTATTGAGTTCCACACAGAGGAATCTCCGCAAGCTATACTGAAATCACCTGATGGTTCATTATCACTGAAGACAAACAAAGGAACAGTTGGTGGTTTCTCCCATATCATGTTTGCCACTGGTCGAAGACCCAATACTAAGGTAGTTTTATTTACTCACTACCAAGTTTCAGTGCACTTATTATGTTACAGCCTTACAGGTTAACCTAGACAGTTTGTTTGTGATTTTTGTTGTTGTTTGATTCCCATGCATCTTCATGAACCTCCTATCTTTTACTTGAGAGCTTGGGTTTTCATATTGCTAATTACTAGCTGTTTTCTTATGTAAATTTATTGCATGTGACTCCTGATGTCAGAACTTAGAAGCCAATTTTAATGGGCCAGTTGTTAACAATTTCCATTATATCTAATCGCAGAATCTAGGTCTTGAAGAAGTTGGTGTAAAAATGACCAAGAATGGGGCTATTGAGGTATTTGTCTTCTTTTGGCTCAACTTTCTCAATTTGCACTTCCTAACACTCTTTTCTAATTCCTGACTTATATCCTCATTATTGCTGCAGGTTGATGAATACTCCCGCACATCTGTTCCTTCGATTTGGGCTGTTGGTGATGTCACAGATAGAATAAACTTGACCCCTGTTGCTTTGATGGAAGGAGGGGCATTAGCAAAAACTTTATTTGGAAATGAACCAACAAAACCTGACTACAGGTATTCTTTGACATCGTATAGAACAGTCATGGCCTTAGAGGTCCTACATTCTACTCTTAGTTTAGGCTGGACATACCTATTGTGTATCTGATATGTCTATTTGATGCATGTGAGTTCTTATTCTTGGGATTGGTGAGGGAAGCACGATGTTAGGAATCTGGGATCACCCTGATATTGTTTTCTTCGTTTGCTTGAACAGAGCTGTACCTTCGGCTGTCTTTTCACAGCCACCTATTGGACAAGTTGGCCTTTCAGAAGAGCAGGTAAAATCCTTTTTGTTCTATAAATACATGCTACAATATCATTTTCAATTGTTTTTAATATCATCATAGTACTAGTTCTGCAAGGCCTCACATCTTCTGCATCTTCATCCAGTTTAAACTACGGTGTAAGCCCTCACTTGGTGCATTCTTACTTCTTAGCATCCAATTGTTTGTGTATATGGGTGAAGCAGCTATTTAGTTCTTCTGCCTGTTTCATAAATATCTGTTTTTGGTGTTATTTTGCATAAGCGGTGTTTATTACCTTTTATCATTATGACTGGAAGTTATTTGGGCTTTTGCAGGCTGTAGAAAAATATGGTGACGTTGATATTTACACCGCAAACTTCAAGCCGTTGAAGGCAACTGTATCTGGTCTGCCAGACCGTGTATTCATGAAACTAATAGTCTGTGCAAAGACTACCAAAGTTGTTGGGCTTCACATGTGTGGGGATGATGCTCCAGAGATCGTACAGGTTTATTTTTAAACTGTTTTATACAGATTTGAATTATGAATACAAAGAGCATTGTCATTTTATGTGGCATTTTGAACCTCAGGGCTTTGCAGTAGCTGTGAAAGCCGGGCTGACAAAGGCAGATTTTGATTCGACAATTGGTATCCACCCTACATCAGCAGAGGAATTTGTCACCATGAGAACTCCAACTAGAAAAATCCGCAGCGACCCTCCTGAGGTTTGACATCCTCCTGGTTTGCATTTGATATTGATTACCAAAAAAAAAATTCCTCTCCTGTTCAAATTCGATTCAGTAGTTTCTCAAAAAAAAAAATGATTTTAGGTTATGCATTTAGTTTCTGGATTGAACTTGATGTCCGTGAGTGATTTTTTTAGGGGAAAAAGGATCCTGAGGTCAAAGCCGCAGCTGGTGTTTAGCCTTTCATAGCCTCACAGACACACAGTACTTGAATACACATTTTGGCGTTGGGTAAGAACTCCACAGCATCTTTTCCCATGCCCTTTATTGTTGATTCTGTTGTCTTTATGAAAATATAAACTCTTTCCTAAAAATATTGACTACCTTAGCATATGCATGATCCTTGTATCCTTGTCATATGCTCGCCTTGCTGGGGGTTATGGCCTCAAATCTTTTTTTTTTTACAATTACTTCCCTACTTTAAATAATCAAGTTCATATAGCATAGCTTAGGGTTTATAGTAATTGGTGGTAAAACCACCCAAGATTGGCGGAAAACCACCAAATCCTGTCATGGTATCAATGCAGGGTTCATTCCTTGTATCCATGTTTTATTTTTCCTTTCAAGTAAATATTTGTTGTCACAAAGAACATTGTGAAGACCTTGAAGGTCCAAAGTTAATCTTACTCTAAAGCCTGATAACTGCAACCTGATCCCTTTCAATTCGCAGTCTTTAATCTGTGTTCTTTGCTTATTTATTTCCAGAGTTCCTGATGATTCAAGCTCCTTGAAAGTTCATCAGATGGTTACCAACCACCATCACGATAAACCCAATGGAGACATTTGTGTACCAGGCAAGGACTTCGAGCTACGCTACATAGTACAGCCATTTGATCTCATTTGAGAACGCAAGTATTCTTCACGACAGTCAACGAGAGTTCATATTCAGATATTTTGTTCTTGCAAGGTACGAATGATAAAAATATTTACCTAAAAATTTCACGAGTGACTATTCCATCAAAGACCCCTTTTGCTCTTGACGCAGCTTCTTTGGGTTTCCATGGAACCTGTACTTCTCCCCATGTTTATAACTGCTTGCTCGGTGTTTATCCAGTAAGTGTTGCAGTTTTGAATTATGCATTGTTATGTTACTGTAGTTCTTGTATACTCAACTTGTTTGCATTTGCTTCTAGACATTTTGAGTGTCTTCCGTTCTAGGAGGGTGTTATCAAGTATGAATCATGAAACACTGTCATGCTTTATATGGTGGTCCTTCGGTTGTCTCTAATCTTCGCCTTTTTTCACTTCCTTTTCTAGCTTTTAGCATGCCACTGCCTTGAAATGATGATTTTTTTTCCTTACTGTATGATTGCCTTGAACTGGCTCTGTAGTTACATTTATCATTAACACATACTAACATACATGCCTTAGCTAACGACACCCGGTTATCGACGCACCCACATCCTCCAAAGCCTCTGCTTACATTTCAATAAAAGAAGGAAAGAAATCACTTTTCACATTTTGCGAGTTTCGCCATGAATTCACAGGCCACTCACTAGGCATCAGCAAGCCCTAATCGCCTGAGGTGGCGGAGATGGTCTTCGTGGAGGTCCTCGACCAAGGGTCTCTCGGGTTGGATCCAACGGCCATCTTTGCCCTTGACCATCCCCTTGTTCTCATGCTGCCTCCAGCAAGGAGGTATTTGATGGTGAGGCTTGAGGAAATCACAGTCTTTGTTCACCAATGCAATGTCTCTTTTGCTTGCCAACCTAAAGTGTTCTCCTTTCCCATGGAAGCTGCACCAAATATGAACTTCACCTTTTAGTAATAACTCAACCTCAAATATTTATCTTTAAAATATCTTATAAAACATCTTAAATTGATCAAATATTTATCTTTAAAATGTCTTATACTCCTTGCTTAAAATTGTTTGACCAAATTTTAGGGTTTTTATTTTTTTGGTGTATGTTTACAAGTTTTCAAGAACCAATTATGTTTGAAGTGAACCCAAATCCAATCCAAGATATAGTATTTATTTATGTGGTTTTTTTTATTTTTTATTATTCTGGTTGTTTCATTGATGATACCATGATGGTGGATCGACCCCAATTGCTTATACTATATATGATTTGATTGATTGTATGAAACTAATGAATATTGATAGAGTATCACATATCCTACAGCCTGTCACAATAACTTCGTATTAACTACAACCAAGTTTTTATTTATTTATTTATTTTTAATAACGAAGTCCTCTCTTTTGGTCTAGTAGATCGGTAGATTGATTGGATTTGGCATGAAATTCATTTTTTGAAATTATCTTCCCCTGACAAATTGTTTACATCAATTTGCCCATACGCACAAAACCTATCAACAAATTAAATACATCATTTCTTTTTCATTCTTATTAGATCAACTTGACATAAAATGATACCCCCACGGCCCCACTCCTTTAATTAAAATATACTTCACCCTTTCTTTTTATTTTTTGATGATATCAACAAATTAAAATGTACCTTTTTGTTGATGATATCAACTATTCTATTAACTTGGTTTCATAATTTCATGAATATTATATTTTAAAAAAATTATTTTTTTCATAGTTTATATAGTTTTTATCATTTTCTTAAAAAATATAGGTGATTAGAAAAAACTAAAGAATTATCATTTTAGCATTTTACACACTTCTTAATGAGACTGATAAATACGTAGTATATTACTATACCTTTATTTATTTATTATTATTTTTCATTTTTTAAAACTACAACTACCATATATCAATGATTACGAGGGAATTTTTGCTTAATACTCCATCCGTTAATTAAAACTTGACGTTTTATTATTCACACACGAATTCACGCACGCTTTTTGAGGTGTTAAAAATTATATAAAATATTAACTTTTTAATTATTTTTTAAAAATAATTTCATAGTTCTTAATAGTAAGTATGTATTTATAAAAATAAATGTTAAAAAAAGTTAATATTTTATATAATTTTTTTCATTCTAAAAAAGCGTGAAAACGACGAGTTGTAATTAAGGATTACATACTAAAAATCTAAAATGAATCGGGTGATACCAAGAGAGTATGCACTATTTTCTTTTACTTTATTTCCCTCAAGTGTATATATTCTATTCATTAAACAACAAGTCTTAAGTGAACTTTCTATACTTCTTTTTTGGCCTTTTATTAGCTTCTATCATTTTGACCCCCCCCCCCCCAAAAGAAAAAGGTTCTATCATTATCGACTATATAGTCTATATCTCACTTTTCCTCTAAAAAAATGTGTAAATTAAACATAACTTAAAACTAGGGTTGTTACTTGAGCCGAGTAGCTCGAGTTCGGCTCGAAAAAAACTCGACTCGGGCTCGATCGAATTAAATATGAGTCAAGTTTGAGCAGAATTCTGAGCTCGAGCCGAGCTCGAGTAGCTCGTATAGCTCATTTTATGGGTGAAATTACAGTTCTCCCCTATGTTTTATTTGACTCCATGTAAATAAGTTTTATTTAACCCCTTGTAAATAGGGCGTATATCTCGTTTCGTAGGTGAAATTACAGTTCTGTCCCTAGGTTTTATTTAACCTCTTCTTCTAAAGAGTCTGTCAGCCGTTTTGCCTTTTGGACTCCATTCACTTTAAATCACAGATCTACATTTTGTGAGTAGCTCGAGCTCGACTCGGCTCGGCTCGAGAATATGAGGCTCGAGCTCGAGCTCAAACGAGCCGAGCTTGAACACCCACTACTCGAGCTCGTTAGCTCGTATATCAGACCTACTTAAAACAAAAAAAATCACCAAACAAGCTCACAAAAAATGACCAAAAAGCACAAAAATGAGTGAAAAAGTAAAAACATACCCATCAAGCAAGTGCAAGAGAGCCTCCAAGTTATGGGCGCAGGCCCGGTCGGTGGTGTCCTTCAAGAACGGCGAGTTGCGGTGGTCGAGGGCGAGCTCCGTCCCGACGTGCGAGTAGCTCCACGGGAACGCCTCGGCGGCCCGGACCAGCGCCTGCGGCACGTGCTCGTTCACGAAGAACCCCGGGGCGTTGGGGACCACGTCGTGCACGTTGCGCACGCGCAGCACCTTCACCCCGAGCGTGCCCTCCAGGCGCTCCTTGAAGCGCGTGTTCCCCACGCGCGGCCCCGAGAACGAGAACACGCACACGGGCGCGGCCGTCCCGTCCCGCTTGATGTTGGCGCCCGTCTCCGCCACGTCGAACGCGCTCAGCACCGCCAGCGCGCTCCCCAGGCTGTGCCCCGTCACCGTGATGCTCAGCTCCTCGCCGGCGTGCTTCTCCGTCAGGCGGCCGACCTCCGCCAGCACCTGCTCCCGCGCCGAGAGCTTGCAGTATGAACACCCCTCGTCCTTGTCGGTGTATAGGCTCACGAAACCCGACTCCACCTATCGGAAATTAAATACTTATTTTAATTACTATATATATTTACATGATAAATAATTAAATTTATACAAAACTACTCACTCCGTCCCAAATTATTTGTCTTTTAATTAATTTTATAAAATATCTATTTTTAATTAATTTTGTAAAATAATTTTATATTTATTAGTAATATGTATGATATTATTTAAAAATATTAAATAAAATATTGATATTTTATATAGTTTTTAACTTTTTTTTAAAACGTGTCTGAATAGTAAAAGACAAATAATTTAGAACGAAGGGAGTATCATTTATTAAGAAGATTTAGATATTGTTTTGTCACAAATTAATGTTTTATAGATATAGGTTAATAAATTAAATTGAAAAATATTTCAGTTTAAAAATGACAGTGAAATTATTTTTAAAAAATGATTAAATTTTTTTTAAAGCCGATTAAAATTATTAAATTTGAATGGAAGGAAAAAACGATTTAAAAATAATTATATTCGTTTTAATTTTAATTTTCTTGAAAGATGAAAGGAATGTAAACAATGGGGATGGAATATCATTTGTTATATAAGTAGAAAATTATAAATATCATAATGTTAAATATTTAATCTCAGAAATCTGAATCATATCGGATCTTTTAGATATTAGTGATTGTAATTGATTCATTTCTCTATATACAATTATCTAAAATAAATTACTAAAAATATATAAGGATTTTTTAAACAATAAATAAATTAATTATTAAATGAGTTTTTCTAACTTATATGCTAAGAATATAGATTAAACAAATATAAAAAAATCTCTAAACTTGAATGTTTAAATCTTAGTGAAGCATTATTAAAATGACACAAATAATTAAAATTCAGATAATAATAAGATGTAAACTCTTAACCTATATTTTTAATTTTTATGCACATATAAGTTTTAAAAAAAAAACTAAAAAAAATTAGATTGTCTTTTCTTAAAAAAGACAAAATAAACACATAATTATTAAAAAAAATATGTTGCCAACATGCCCTAGATATGTAGCAATCAGAATATATATAACTAAACAATTTATCTTTTCTATTTTGGGATTCTTTCTTATCACTACAAAAGTAACTAAAATAACATTTCTTTAGTCCAAATCAAATGGGTCAACAATATGCTTTCTTATATAATCCCAACCACAGGCAATAAAAACATTGAATTAAAAGGTTAATTTCCACATAGAAATAACTATGAAAATTCTCTACCAAACATTGCGTTTGACCTGAAAAATAAATTTTTAAAAAAATTAAAAAAATTAAATTTGTGAAAATACTTCTCAATTAAATATCTTATCATATATCTCAAGTAAATAGGATAAAAAAACCGAAAAACATATAAATAAGAAATAGTAAATTACAACATTTATCTTCTATCAAAGTACTTACCTTGACGGATCGATCAGGGCAGGGGATCTTGTCGGACGACACCGGCTGCAGTATATCCATGAGGTCGTGAATCCACTCGAGGCGCGTGACGGTCCCGCGCCACGCGATGACGACATCGCGCCGTCCCAATCGGCGCGACGTCTCATCGTCGGAGACCGCCACGTACCCGATCCAGTTGGCGTTCTTGCTCCACACCTCCGGCCACAGCGACCTCTTGAAGAACTTGGGGAGGCTGATGTTCGACGTGGCGAACAGGTAGCGCGTGACCTCGTAGCCGGCGCCGACGCCGGCGCCGAGGCTCTTGAAGAACCGGGCCTTGGGGTACTTGCAGGACCCGCAGTTGATCGAGTACCGGTCGTAGTCGAAGGCGTCGTAGCACGCCTGCGACATCTCCCCGTACCGGATCAGCTCGGATCGTAGGATCGGATGCATCGGGTCGAGTAGCCCCGCCCACTGGTCTTGCCCGTGGATCTCCCTCCAACAATCCGCCAACACTTCTTCTTGTTCTTCGTTCATCTCTTTCTTAACAGTCTCATTTATATGGCTGAAAGTCAACGACTCGGTGGGTCTTAGCAAGACCGCCCGCTTAACCGATGATAGCCGAGAAGGGGTTTCTCGGAGTGAAAGCGTGGTCGGAAAGACGGGTTTGGGTCGGATTTGGGTTCGGGTGAAGGGGATGGAGGAGGAGATTGAGGAGATCGCCATGGGAGTGTTTGAGAGGTCGGTCAATGGAGAGCACAATATATAAGGTAGGTAGTATTTATATATATAAAAGTTTGGGGAAGTGATATACGTGGCTTTGCTGTCATGTTTATTACTGTATTATTTTTATTATTATTTGTAAGGTTAAATTAAGTTGAAAAACATATGACTCACGTGGTAAATCACTTGCATCTAATATAAATAGTGTCAATTACATGTATATATAATACCACTCTTAGGCCGTGTTTGACGCTAGATTATTTTTAGGTATATTAATGAGATTTCTGTAAATTTGAGGAGGTGGATATTATTTTTGTAGATTAATTAGATTTTATGGATTGAGATTATTTATAACAGAAATGAAATCTCTGAAAGGTGTTTGGTTAATATAAGATTTTGGTGTATTTCAAAGAAACAAAATTCCGCATTTGCCCCTGAAAAAACACCCCCACACCTAGTACCTCCCTCATTCATCGGTTAGTTCACACCCTGATGCCCATTCAACTGTAACTGTAAGCAGTAGCAGACCATGTATAATGTCTGAAATCTACTTCCTTTTTTGGGAGGTCAAATGATGTTTTTTTTTTTTAAGTGTTTCATATTTATATAAATCTATAAATAATACAATTATAAATCTATATATTATATAGTTATGATTTTTATTAAACATAAAAGTTTTAGTATTGTAAAGATATTCAAGAGTTGATATATTTGAATTATCATTGCATATATAATATTTTTAGAAAATGACATTAATCTTTTTATTATAGATTCATCAAAATTATAATAAAAAATAAATATTAAGTTGTTTAAAGTACTAAAGATAGAATCAAGTGACGAAAATGAGATGTGAAAGTTCTAAATTATATTAGTATTTATATGAAGTTTAGCATGTCAAAATTGGCATACGGTGGAAACAAAAAAATCGTATGATAGGCCAAAAGAGAATATTCTATAAAATATTCTCTTTTAATAGGCTATTTTCTCTAACCATTATCTTACGGGGGAAGATGCTCTTAAAATATAGTATATGATTAAAACTGCAGTCTGTAAAATGAAATAGAAAATAGAAAATCATTCATAAATTTGTTTCTATTTAAAAAAAAAACTATTATTGTTTGTTTTATGTAACGTTTTCAGAATATTTTTTAAATACCATTGATGCCACTTGGGATACTACTACTTTCGATCCAAAATATATATCGTTTGACTTTTCAACACGAATTTTAAGAAGATAAAAACTATATATATAAAATATCAACTTTTTTAAAATTATGTTTTTACCACTTAATATTTGTTGATAACAAGTATTAAATTGTAAAAACATAACAATAAAAAATTTAATATATTATATAGTTTTAGCTTCTTAAAATACGTGTTAAAAAGTCAAACGACATGTATTTTGAATCGGAGCGAGTATTTTTTTTTTAGTAAACGGACACTACATTTTTTTTTGTTTTAATGCTGCTTTTTTATTCTCTAACCATTGATGACACTTTTTTCATCCAACATTGTTGTCGCCTTATATTGCTCACATTGGTGGTGCAATTTTAAAGTTAATGACACATTACAATTGTAAGTGTTTTACTTGCACATCCAATATTGATGCCACAATTTCATAGACCTTTGTGTTTTTATATATGTAGTATTAATTAAGGACTTAAGGTAATACTCTTTGAATTCCACATTTAATTCTTTGTATTGATGTCATCTTTTTTTTTTAGTGATATGGTGAGAAAAAAATAAATATTTAAAGTTAAATGATTTTATTAAGGACTTTTCCGAAACCAAATCAGGATACAAGATGTATAATGTCTCGAGGGTATTACTGCATGAGATTAATATATGGTACCTAGTATTATGGTTTTAATTAAACCTAATCCCACTAGATATCATAGATTTATCAATATACTCCATCCATTAATCAAAACTTGTCGTTTTAGAGATGAAATCTTGTTAAGAAAAAACACGTCATTTTAGGTGTTTTGGTTTCATTTTACGAAGTTGCATTTGTCAAAATTATGGAAATGTTAGTTTTAGTTTTCGAGAATGTGAAAAAGTAGAGTAAAAGTGTATTTTCGTCTGCTTTCTAAAAAAATGTGAAGATTTTTAAAATAAAAGTTTTTTTAAACAAAGGGATTATGATATTATGGTTTTAATTAAACCTAATCGTAAGGGTGTTAATTTACCCATATATATATATGTAAATTAATTTACCGATTCTAAAGTTTTGCACACACAAAATAATCAAGTCAATGTAAAAGTCAATGTAAACGTCAATGTAAACGTACGTGTGAACAATCAATTTCTAACTTGAAAAACTTGTGTAGACTTTAACTTCTCCTGAAATAAAAGTAATTATAATTGACCGAAAATAAATATTTTAAGCGTGTGTGTGAAACTATTAAAGCATCTATGATTATTTAATATCTAATCGGATGTCAACACACTTCATAACGGTTAGGATTAAGATCACATGTTTGTGTTATCATCCTAAGTGAATCTTTGTGAGATGAAAGGGAAGATAGAGATTAGAAAGTCAGAGAGAGAGATAGAGGAAGAAGGAGAGATAGAACGAGAGAGAGAAATTAGACATGAAGGTAAAGAGGGAAGTGTTTGATTATTACTTTGATATCTTGCTCAATACAATTAATCTCTAAGTATTTATACATCAATGTGATACTAATACCCACTACAAAGGTACCCCTTAGGACATATAGGATCATAACAGTTTGCAGCACACACACAAAAAAAAAGGAGTAATTACACTCAAAATGTGTGGATCGGTGATCCGTTTAAGTCATATGATGTCACATGTCGAACAATAAATGCATCTAATATTAAAACTATTGAAAATATTTTTGATTCGTTTAACAGATTTATGATCTTCACATGATTTTTTGGGGAAAAAACACAAGTTCAAAAGTTTTGAAAAAAAAATGTATACACGGACAGATATATGACATTTTCGTTGTTCATTTTTTTCAATTTCAACTTTATTTTGGTTTGAAATTTTTGTGCGTGTACATAAATGAATTATGGATCCGTTTGTGTTATTTTTTAAAATTAAACAGATTTATAATTCATTTGTGTTATTAAAATTTTCATATAATGATTACTAAAAATGTATCAGTCTGTGAATCAAACAAATCCTGAATCCACACACATAAGTGCGTTTAGCACTAGCTAACGGCTAACTCCTTCCACAACCCCCTACCATCAACGAACATCACAACCACCACTACAACCAACAAACAAAAGATGGCTATTTGTTTCATAACAGATAGTATGCTCTTTTATTAGATCGATTGCCTATAATATCATAACGGTCCATCCATCTATTAATTAAATTGTTTTAACATTTTAAATCGTCCGATATATCTAATATAACAAATTACTTTATAAAAAAAAAATTTATTCATAGGCCATTAGGCCTTGGAGAGATGGAGTCGAGGGAAGCGGGTGTTGCTGGCCTGTAGTGCTGCTTTTGGGTAGTGCTTGGCTCCATTCGTCGTCTACGTCCCCATCTTTTTCGGTTTGGTTGTTTTTATTTTCGCCTTGTAGAGTGTTTTTGCTTCTAATATGCACCATCTTTGTATTTTGTATTTTGTTTGTTTATGATGGTTATCTGTCTGCCGACTTGTCGGCTCTCGAGTTCAAGTATGCCTAACCTCGAATTTTTACCTAGTAAAAAAAAATAGAGGGAGGGGGGTGCCTATTCTTGCCTCCAGTGAGACTCATTTTTGTTATGTTTGTAGATAGCTTCTTGTTTATATACGTACAATTAATATTATACACCACAACCCGACACCCAAATAATAAAAAAAATTATATATGAAGTGTATGAAAATTTGACACATATATAAATCACACACATCTTAATTTCAATAAATTAAAATACTTTTATATTTAACTTAATTTGATTTTTTTAATTCATCTAGAAAGCTTTAGAAACAAGAAGTTATAATACATACTTTAAGTGTAGGAAACAACATGAAAATTTAGATATTATGAAACCGTTCCGATTTCCACCTTTGAAAATTTTCTAGCTCCATCACTAGATGAAAAAATGATGGTTAATTAAGGGTCCTGTTATACACATTGTTAAGATTTTACCAAATGTACGGTCATTCATTGGTTTTCAGTATTGATAAAATAACTGTCAATTTTGTCGATACCGACTTCCTGTTTCGACAAGTTTTTTCCAGGTAAAAAATATTTGTCGACGTCGAAAACCGGTGAATAACAAGCCAAATAATTAAATAAAATTATTGATTTACAACGAGATTGCACCAACAGCATCTACATTGTACATGTATAAAGTAGAGCTGGCAAAATCTGTAAAAAACCAAGCTACAGCAAGCTCGGAAATGTTCAACAGAGTAACTTCCAGGTTATGTAGAACAAAAGCTAGCGATCAAAATAGAAACATTCAAGCAAAAATAGAAACCTTGCAGCATGAATGATGGAAATCAATTTCGGGATTGCTAAAAGCTGCCATGACGGCTGAGGAAGGGTCTCATCAATGCAGATCCCTAGAACCTTACAAAACCCTGAAAATCCGGATCCCTTATAAAGGGTGTCTTGGCACGTGAGAAGCACATTCTCCTTATGCCTTATTTACATAAAACAACCATAAAACTTAAGGAAATGAAAACATAAGACAATAACATAATCTTATATCCCCCCTTCAAGTTGGACTTGTTAAGATTCCAACAAGTCCCAACTTGGAAGAAAGATAGGAGTGATGCTTTTCTCCTAATGCTTTAGTAAAGATGTCAGCTAGCTGAACTTTGCTTTTTTGATGAATTGAGGATGCACAAAGCCCTTCTGTAATTGTTCTCTAACAAAGTGACAATCAATTCTGATGTGCTTAGTTCTTTCATGGAAGACCGGGTTTTCTGCTATGTGTATAACAGCCTTGTTGTCACAAAATAGAGGAATAGGCAATGGATAGCTCACATGTGGTGCCTGCAATACTTCATGGACCCATATCAACTCACTAGTTGTCATAGATAAGCTCATGTATTCTGCTTCAGCAGAAGATTTGGAGACAGTTGCCTGCTTTTTTGTCTTCCAGGATATGAGTGATTGCCCAAGAAAACACAATAGTCTGTTAAGGATTTTGCACTGAATGCACACGCTCCCCAATCAGCATCACAATAAGCTGTGACATTAGTATCATAATGTGGTTGTCTGGGTTGGCTCATAAACTGGCTAAGATGTTGCACAACATAGGTAACATCAGGTCTGGTAAGGTTGAGAAACAATAACCTTCCTATGAGCTTTCTATATCTCTCAGGATCTGGCAAAATCTCCCCTGAGTCTGTAGATAGCTTCAATCCTGTAGGAAAAGGAAACTTTGCTTCTCTACACTCTGTCATGTGCAGATCTTCAATGGTGTCCGGGATATACTTCCTCTGGTGTAAGTATGTTCCTGAAGATGATCTTTGGATTTCAAGGCCTAGAAAATATCTTGCAAGACCCAAATCTTTGATGGTAAATGCGTTGTGCAAGGCCCCTTTTATTGCTGAGATTTCTTGATCATCATCACCAGTGATCATAAGGTCATCAACATAAACCAAAGCAGCAACAATACCTTTGGATGTCTTCTTAACAAATAGTGAGAAGTCTTTCAATGATTGCTTATATCCCTTCTCAGTAAGAAACTTGCACAACTGAACATTCCATTGTCTGGATGCTTGTTTGAGCCCATAAAGAGACCTTTTCGGTCTACAAACCATGCCTGCCTTAGGCACTTCATAACCTTCTGGTGGTTGCATGTACACTTCCTCTTCTAAGAAACCACGAAGGAAAGCATTGTTCACGTCCAGTTGATGGAGTGGCCAGTTTCTCATAGCCGCTAATGCCAAGAAGATCCTAACAGTAGGAAATTTTGCAACTGGAGAAAAAGTGTGCTTATAATTTTTGCCCTTGATTTGATTGTACCCCTTGGCAACAAGTCTTGCTTTGAATCTTTCAACAGATCCATCAGGTCTGTACTTAGTCTTGTACACCCATTTGCTTCCAATTGCCTTCTTGCCTTGAGGCAACTCAGCCATCTCCCATGTGTTGTTTTCTTCTAAGGCCTTAAGCTCCTGCTCCATTGCATCAATCTATTTAGGGTCTTGGATAGCTTGGGAGTATAGGTAAGGTTCCTTGATAGAAGCCATACATGCAAAGGAACTGGTAAAGGTTGGATCATGATCATGATCAAAGTTCAGGCATTTGGCTAGAAATGAGTTTGACATGGATGTGTCTCTTCTAAGGTTGGGATGTACATAATCATGTAACCTTCTGGGAACCACAATCTGCCTTGTGGATCTTCTTAGAGGTGGGAATTCATCCATGTCTTGAAGATTTGGTGAGTTATGTGAGGGTAATGTATGAGTAGTAGATGAACTGGCTGTATCAGGGACAGTGTGGTTGGGAGGTGTTTGTGAATTTTGGTTATGTGGACTATGGGTGGGTGGACTTTGGTTATGTGGAGACTAGGTATGTGAACTTGTGATATTGGGTAAGGGTGATTCATTTGTTTTGGTGTGGAATGGATCATCATTTGGAGCAGGATTTACCAAGGGTAAAGCATTTTCAATTCTTGCAGTTTCTTCCACAGCCATTGCATTTTCCTTCTTGAAACGAAATATGTTTTCATAAAAAACAACATCTCTACTAACAAATAATTTCCTGGCTTCAAGATCCCACACCTTATAGGCCTTTTGCCCATGAGGATATCCCAGAAAAACACATTTTTTTCCTATGGCTTCCATTTTGTCTATGTGATGATGATTAATAGGTGCATAGCACAAGCACCCCACTGTTCTGAGCTCCTCATAAAAAGGTTCCCTTTTAAAGAGCATTTCATAAGGAGTTTTCCACTCCAGGTTAACAGTGGGAAGCTTATTGATAATGTGTGTAGCTGATAGGACACACTCTTCCCAGAAGCTGATAGGCAGATTAGCATGATATCTGATTGCTCTTGCAGTCTCTATCAAGTGTTTATGCTTCCTTTCTACCCTCCCATTTTGTTGAGGAGTATAAGGCACAATTTTGTGATGCATAATACCTTCTGAGGCTAGGAAATCAACACATTTCCTTTGCACAAATTCAGTGCCATTGTCTGTTCTGAGACATTTTATAGACCTATCAAACTGATTCTTCACATAGGCCACAAAATCACTCACTGCTTTGAAGACCTGCATTTTATCTTTCAATAAAAAGGTCTAAGTAACCCGTGTGTAATCATCCAACACAGTCAAGAAATAATGACAACTATTGAAAGTAGGAGCCTTGTAAGGCCCCCAAAGATCCATATGAACAAGATCAAAGGCATTATCTGCAGCAGCAAAATTCCTTTCAAAAGGCAATCTATGTATTTTAGACATAGAGCAAGTCTCACAATGAAAATCATTCAGGGAACCAAAGTTAAACTGATGCAAGTGTTTAAGCTTAGAGATTGAAGTATGTCCAAGCCTGGCATGATTCAATTCTAAACAAGCATTCACTTTATTACAACTGCTAGAGAAATTTCCAAACACAAGATCTCTCCTTGATTTCTGCCTGTCCTCATGTAGAATCTTGTACATCCCATGTCTTCTAGGTCATGACAACACAACTCTTCTAGTTCCAGGGTCCTGGAGAAAACAATGGGTTCGTATAAATAAGGCTATCAATTCATTATCATCTAGGAGCTTCCCAACAGATAATAGATTGTGCTTAAAGTCAGACACAAGAAGTACATCATTCAAGATCACATTATCTGACAACTGCATATATATCACCAGTTTCATTTACTTTCTTAATTGAACCATCTGGCAATCCTATCAACACCGGTTTATCAAGGTTAATTTTGTGAGACAAAAGAGTAGCATCAGCTACCATATGGTCACTAGCCCATGTGTCCACTATCCAATCAATCTCATTGCTTGTAGATGCAACATTTACAGTAGAAGTAGGAAGTTTACCTGCAAAATTGGCATAAGCATTTTTAGTGCTCTTGCCCTTCATCTTTTTCATGATCTCATGAAATACTGCATTCACCATGGCAATATCAGGTTTAATCTCTGTAGACTCGCTAGATTGGTAAGAATCCTCAAAATGATTATCCTGCATCCCTGAGTTCATAGAACCTGCTGAGTTAGCTGCTCCTTTCACTGAGCCATTCCCTTTGTCTTTCTCCTTCAAAGCCTTGTACCAATCTGGAATTCCATGCAGTTTGAAACATTGTTCAGCAATATGTCTCTTCTGGCTGCAGTGAGAACATTTCTTCTCATATTTGAGCTTCTTCCAATATCCTTCTTTTGCTGTTGGTTATTAGCAGAAGAATTGGTGAACTCGTAGTTCTGAGTGCCCCTATTTGCTGCAAAGGCACTCGAGTCAGATGATCCTGATTGTACAATGTCAATAGGGTCATTACCTCTTTCCACCTGCTGGAGTATGTAATATGCTTTGTTCACAGTAGGCAATGGATCCTGGGCCAAAATCTGATTCTTAGCAGCATCATACTTATCATTTAATGACATCAGTAATTGCATCAATCTATTCCTAGATTGAATTTCCCTTTCAGATCACATGTACATTGAGACATGATCCCACATCTACATTCAGGTATGCCTTCCAGCACCTGTAGCTCATCCCAAAACCTCTTCAAGGTGTTATAAACCTCAGCAAGACTCATATTACCTTGGCTCACATTTCCCAGTTTCTTCTTAAGCTGATATATCAAAGGAGCATTTGTTTGGCCAAAACACTCAAGTATCTCATCCCAAAGCCCCTTAGCTGAATCCATGAACATAAAACCCTCTGCAATACTCTTGCTCATAGAGTTAATCAACCAGTAACGGACCATATAGTTGGCTCTAACCCAACGTTCAAGATCTGTAGACGCCTGTGCTGGTTTCACACACAGACCTGTGACAAAGCCCAGCTTGCACTTAGCCCCAAGTGCCATTGTGACACCACGACTCCACGTCATGTAATTGGTGCCATCAAATGGTATAGCAACCAGCTGAGCTCCAGGATGATCCGAATGCGACAGATACACTGGATCTCCCGGATTCACCTGGCTATTGATTTCTCCATCCTGACTTCTGATATTAGAACCTCGATTTCCAGTTTCCTCAGTCGACATGACTCAATAGCTCAAAAAGGGAATGAAGGTAAGAAATAAACCAGAACTGATCACAAAAAATACGAAAACATCCACAGATGCTCTGATAACATGTAAAAACCAAGCTACAGCAAGCTCGGAAATGTTCAACAGAGTAACTTCCAGGTTATGTAGAACAAAAGCTAGCGATCAAAATAAAAACATTCAAGTAAAAATAGAAACCTTACAGCATGAATGATGACAATCAATTTCGGGATTGCTAAAAGCTGCCATGACGGCTGAGGAAGGGTCTCATCAATGCAGATCCCTAAAACCTTACAAAACCCTGAAAATCCGGATCCCTTATAAAGGGTGTCTTGGCACGTGAGAAGCACATTCTCCTTATGCCTTATTTACATAAAACAACCATAAAACTTAAGGAAATGAAAACATAAGACAATAACATAATCTTATAAAATCTGATCCGACCCGACTCACCCGAACCTAGACCCGACCGAAACCCGAAAATCTAGTGTCATGCACAACCGGAACCCGAGCCCGACCCATTTTGACCCGATACCCGAATGGATATGAACATTGACAAACCCGACCCGAACCATACCCGACCCGAACAAAATCTGACTCTTCCTTGTAATTACTTTAGTTTTCTTATTTTTAAATACTCAAGTAATGTGAATTATATATAATAAGACCTAATATACTATACTAAATAAATGAAGTTTAATAGTCAATAATTAAGATTAACGAAAAAAAATCATCATTTTATAATAAAACTTAATGTGACCCGACTTGACCCAACCCGAAATCCATTTGACCCGAACTTACCTGACCCGAAAACTGACCTGACCCGATCCGAACCTGACCGAACATACAGTTTATCCGACATATGACCGAACCCGAATGAGTATACTCAAACCCGACCCGAACACCGAATTGCCACCTCTAATATAAAGCATAAAGAGTGCAACGGTGACTATACAAACAATTAATTACAAGATAATAAAGCATCTATTCTAATCAATCTGATGATTATCACAATCAAGTTCAATCGCAATCGACCTTTAATTAGAATTCATCCAACTCGGCGTAATTACACATATATTTAATATATATTAAAAAAAAAAAAAATGTAAGTCTAACTATGTATAACTCGTATCTGCTTTGAATCTGGAAGGAGAGTGAACCCGCACGACTCGGAATATGAACATATACTTTTATAACATAAATTAATAAGACAATCACAATGTCACATAGCTGGTTAATTGAATAACATTAATTTATTACTATCTCCGTTACAAAATATAAGGACTTTTACTTTTTGACACGTTTTTTAATGAGCTAAAAAATATATGAAATATTAAATTTTTTTACATAGTATTACATATTAACACTATGTAAAAAAATTTAATAAAATTTTAATATTTTATGGAGTTTTTAGCTCATTAAAAAACGTGCTAAAAAGTAAAATCCCTTATATTTTGCAACGGCTGTAGTATTAAGTTGTCTCATAAACACTTTGTTATAACTAATTAATATTATGTTGTATTATATATGCAGTGGCGAAGCCAGCCCGTAATATAGGGGTGGGCGAGATTTAGGCTAAAAATTAAGTAATAATGAAACAAGTTTTGCTAAACTTTAAATAAATTTAATTGTGAAGGGTTGTGTAAAAAAAATTCAAAGATTTATCCATATTATTAGAAGTGAATAAAATTTATAATTAGTTAAAAAAAATTCAAGGAAACCCCTAATGAATGACTAAAATAGAATTCAAAAAATACTAATTGAAATTAATTATTCTCAATTTAAAAAGATATTTGAACTTATTATATATAAAAAAGATAGTTAAAATAAGTGAAGAAAATGTAAAAAATGAGAATTGAACCTTGGGCTCTAATAAAGAGGAAAAATTTCCTCATCTATACTTTACCAACTAGGCAAGATAAACTTTATAATCTATTTTCACTTCTAAATTAATTTAGACCTTTTTTTTTAAATTTTTTTCCGGGATTGGGGTGGGCTCGCGCTCATACGAGCCTACCCCTAAATCCGCCAGTGTATATATGGTAGCTTGATCTAATGTGTAGAATTTCAGCGTAATTATACTTTTATTTTTGTTTAAAACAACACTCTCATTAGTCATTATATTTCGCTCAGTGTAGGGTTTAAAAAATCGAGATATACACACTCTTTCTCCGATTGCGCCTAACTAGAAGGTGTTTTCGAGCATAATATTGACCTAAATGTCTCATATTTCTAACATTCCAATCCTTTAAAACGATAAAAGTGTTTTTGTGTCTTTATTTAAAAAAAAACTTAGATTTGTTTGACCAGGACAAAATCAGACTCGATCAACTCGTATAACGTGGGTCATGTTAAGTTTGGTATAGTTTTCCATATGTGAAAGTTGGTGGCAGCTTCTTATTTTAAAAAAATACGTTATTTCTAACCTATATCTTTTAAATTTAGAGTGCAGATTAAGAAATTATATTGAAAAAAAAAATCTTCAAATCTCAATACATAAACCCTAATAAATATGTTCCCTTAACATGAATACTTAATTTAAAATTTTAAATAATTAACATATGAATACTCGATCCTTAACATGAATATGCCCTTAAAACATATATTAGAAAAACTATTAAAAATATACCCTAGATCGAGTAGTTTATTATATTTCACGATTAAGCATGATCAATTCCTAGCAAATATTAAAAGATTGCTCGGGTATAAATGTATAATTAAGGGTAATTATACCGAATAGAGTTATTTTTCTCCAAATAAAAATAAAAAAGTTGGTGAAATTGATGGCTTGGGATAAAGGAAGTGCATGATTTTAACCGTCTATTTTTTATGATATGAAAGATTGGTAGATATAAAGGCCCCGCAGGTTATTTAAAAAAAATGATTTTAGTCTAACCTTACTATAAGTTTAGTCGGTAAAGATGACATTTCCGAGTTCGAATTCCTCCTTCTCTTATTGTAATGGCTAAGTGTTTACCTATGAAATAAAACAAAAAAAAAATCATTTTAGGTTGACTTATTATAAACTTATGGGTTGTTTGGACAATCATATACTATACCACCTCTGTCCAGAAATACATGTCTTTTTATTTTTTTGACACATTTTTGTATGAGTTAAAAACTATATAAATATAAACTTTTTCTTAATTTTTTAATAATTACAAACTTGTTTAAAAAACATTTTATATAGTTTTTATGTCCTTGAAAAACGCGCTAAAAAGGTCAAAAGACATGTATTTTCGGATGGAGGGAGCATATAACTTATAATATACAATATTGTATTATAAGTTATGATACATGGTCATTCAAACAAACCATTGTTTCAATTTTTTTTTGTTTAGGTAAGAATTCAGCCAGAGGAGATTCTACCCAAATTTCAAATATAAAATAAAAATACTACATAAAATAAAATATTTCTCATAAACGAAGTTGTTATTTCAGTCGAACGAGAGTAGTGTTTGTTCATATTCAGTTCGTTTAGAAAAAACGTGTCAGCCTTAAGTCGAGCCTAAATTTGAACTCAGACCGAGCGTAAAGGATATAATGCTCATACTCGACTTGTTTAGTAAATGAATAAGTAAGAGCCGAACTTTTCTCGAGTATTAAGCAATACTTTACTCTTGACATAGTAACTTAAGAAAATTTTATAAATTCCACAAAATTCGAACTTGAATCGGGCTTAAAAAGTGTTCTTACTTTGCTCGTTTAGTAAATGAACGAGCTCGTCGAATCCGAGTAAAGTTCGAGCTGCTGGTGAGTTGGGCTTCAACTAAATCCGCCTCCATTTAGTTAATAGACAAATCTTCATGGAAAATAATATGGGCTTTTACGGGCCCAACAATGACGGCCCAACCAACCATGGAGACCCGACCCAATGACGGGATGTTTAATCGTATGTGACTTTACCATCTCCGTGATTTCATGTACATCAATTTTGGTTTCCATGGGGAAATTCTTGGTTCTTATCGAGGCATTTTTTTTTAACAAGAAATAATTCGGAGTCCAAGACTTCAATGGAAGTCTGGAGCAACGAGAGGCCGAAAAGAGCAGACGGGCTAACCGTCATGATACAACAAAAAAAGCAAAAATAAAAAACCCGAAAACAAAAGATCTCAGCATGATTACCAGAAGAGAGACAGTCGAATGACACCGAGTGGAAGCTGCGAATGCCGAGAACATGGGAAAGTCGATGGACTGACACGACGACTCGACGTCGGAGAGACAGATGCAGAAACCCATTGGGAAAAGGCGTCACCTGGGGAAGTGCGGATCAACGACGTTCGCCCCACCTAGATGAGAGATCTTCGAGAATCACGAACACTGTTACGATCAACTTGAACATCAGGGCGTCCGAGACTGCACATTATCCGGAACTAAACGAACCCACACCCAAGAAACGGCTCCACTCTACCGGGCCAAAACTTAGTCGGGTTAAAGGATCAAGGACCAAGGAAGGGCCCAAGTAACGAGAGCCAGGCTACAAGTCTTGGACCAATTTGGTAAAAGAGACCCAAAAAAGGTGCACAGATTGATATTGATAAAAGAGAGTTGGTTCTAAAAAAGGGCTTATTATTTACACGGCGAATTTTTCACCGTTTACACGATTTTGTGAACTCGCGATTGCGCTTTAAAAAAAATAAAATAAAAAATCGCGGACTCGTACTAGGCAATTGCACTTTTTTTAAAAAAAAAACTTATAAATACACCATAGCCTGCAAGTTTGAAAAATAGTCCAACAGGTAGCTTCCCCCTACTACTACTAATTACTGTTACTTTGCTCTACTTTCCAATTAAACAAAACAAACAATGGCGAAATGGAGAAGATTACTTTGCTCTACATTACAATTGCAAAGATTACTGCTACTTTGCTCTACTTTCCAATTGAAAAATAGTCCAACAGTAGCCTCCATTTCTTCTTCCTCCATCCAGATTACTTCATCCTCCTTCGACGTCGTTTCGGATGCGATAGCCAAAGCAACAAAGGGGAAGATGCTAGTGTTGGTATCAACTACAGTTGTCAATCACTGTTTCCTTCGGCACTGGAGGAAACCAGAGCCGCAGTTATCGGTGAGGCAAACAAACTTGCCGGCGGAGCATAGCGTTCGGCGGAATCTGTACGGTTGTCGATTTGGAAGGGTGAAGGGAGCACCCGGTGGTGGGGAGTTGGGCGGCGTCGGAAAGGAGATCCATGAACCGATTACGCCGGAGAGGAGGCTTGCCGCCGGTTAGGCAAACAATCTGTACAACATCGATTAACGATTTGAAACGGCGCCGAAGGAGAAAGATGAAGTTGAAGGAAGATGAAGCACAATACCGGATGAGGAAGATAAGCATTGGCAACTACGTAGTGCGCATACGCGTATGTTGGCGGGCCCAATCACCCTCGCGAACTGGTACTGCGCGGTTGGGTCCTCCATCGTGTACGTGACAATAAATTAACCGTGTATATATCAATTCCGTAAAAAAATCCACAATTAATATTTTGTCATGTTTTATTTTTATTTTTATTTTTAATATTTTTTTTTCATAACCAAAACGTGGCGTGCAAGGGCTAAAGAAAGTCGTGCACACCAAGAACTGGAAAGAAGGAGAGGGGTTTCATCCCAACACGCCAAACACCAGAGGCGGAAGAAGGCGTCGGCCGAACCAAAAACGCAGGGATCCAGGGGATGGCCTGGATTTTGGTGGACGAGCCATGAGGGGGTGGATGGCTTGGAGGCCGGCGTAGTCAAGCGGCAGGAACTCAGGGGATTGAAACCCTAGCCGCCGGATGCCGAGGGGAAGGAAGTGGCTGGAGATGGTGAAGGCGGAAGGAGGTGAGGGGAAGAAGGGAGATGGAGCCGGGGCGAGGACATGGGCCACCATCCCAAGCCGATCAACGAGATCCGAAGCCTCCAAGGGTCAATCGGTGGAGCCAAAAGGTAAGGTGGTAGGGATTCTCGTGACAGTGGTGGCTCCGACGAAGAGGCCGCGGAGGGCGGCAGATCTGAGCCCAAAGTCGGAGCAACAAAAAAGGCACATCTTTTTGAGTTTTATCTAGATCTGGTGAAGAAGAGGAGGAACAGAGAGTCGGAACCATGGGTTGAGTTCAAAATCACCTGACATCAAGCCTGGAGAAGAGCGAGACAGGTTCAGCGAAGGATTCATTGTGCACACAGATGGAGGAGGCTTCGAAAACGAGATCGAAGCAGAAGTTTGGGGTTGAGATCGAAGACACCAGACATCAAGCCCGGTGCGACAGATCCGAACGGCGAAGGGTGGCGGCGACAGAGGCCGAAGGTGGCGACGACGGTGGTTAATCTTGGTGAAGAAGGTGATGGTGGTGTGGTCCTTGGTGATTAAAATTGATAATGATTTAGATACTCAGTTGCTCAAAACAACCCAGGTAAGGGAGATGAGCAAGGACCTGGAACTAACCAGATTCAACAACGGATGAGTGACGAGAGTAACGAGAGTAGGTTTATTGTTGTTGTCATTTGTTGAAATCAACAAAATTAGAGAGGTTATCTCTATTAAAGGTTGAGATTGTTGTTGCTGTGTACAAATTAGAGAGGCTATCTCTATTAAAGGTTGAGATTGTTGTTGTTGTTGAATACAAGGGAGGGGTTGAGATACAAATCTCGATTGTTCCCCATCTTGTATTTGAGATTGTTGTTGTTGAATACAAGGGAGGGGTTGAGATTCAATCTCGGTTGTTTCCCATCTTATCGAGGCATTTGAAGTTTACCTTTACGGTGATAGAAATCCCATTCTCATTTGTGGTTTCGAAATACATACTACACTACTTGTTCTTTCCTTCACCAGCGAGCCACAAAACATTTAGGGCTTGTTTGTTTATATATATAAGAGTGGAATGAAAATGTAAGTTAATAAATTTTACATATAAAATGTATATGATCATCTTTTTTGTTAGTTTAGAGGAGAGGGTGGGGGAATTATTAGACCAACCTAGAGAGATTAGTTATCCACCTTTATATTAGGGAATTTAGGGGTAACAAGTTAAAAAAATATCATATTTATGTTTAAATTAAAAAAAGTCAAAATTTTAGTGTTTTTTCAATATTTTTTAAAAAATTCTTCTTAATAAGTATACACCAAAAAACAATATTTCACAAAAAATAAAAAATTATCACCCCATAGCCAAATTTCTGGCTCCGCCACTGGCAATTAGCACTGGCGGATCTAGGGGTAGGCTCGTGTGAGCACGAGTCCACCCCGATCCCGGGAAAAAAAAAAACGAAAGGTAAACTTTAAAAAAAAAAGTCTAAATTAATTAGAACTGAGAATGAATCATAAAGCTTACATTGTCTAGTTAATAAAGTATAGATGGGGAACTTTTCCTCTTTATTAGAGCCTAATGTTCAATTCCCATTTTTTTACATTTTCTTCACTTATTTTTAACTATCTTTTTATATATAAGTTCAAATATCTTTTTAAATTGAGAATAATTAATTTCAGTTAGTGTTGTTTGAATTCTATTTTAGTCATTCATTAGGGGTTTCCTTGAATTTTTTTTAAACTAATTATAAATTTTATTCACTTCTAATAATATGGATAAATCTTTGAATTTTTTTTACATAACCCTTCACAATTATTAAATTTATTTAAAGTTTTGCAAATCTCGTTTCATTATTAATTAATTTTTAGCCTAAATCTCGCCCACCCCTATATTACGGACAGGCTTCGCCACCGGCGGTTAGCGCACGATTAATCGAGTAAGAAAATAAGATTCGATTCTTATTATGTTTATCATAGATTACTTTTTAGCTTAAATGCATTCATTTGGCCTTCATAAATCATGAACCATGACTAGTATGGGTTGTACGGACAAGCACATGATTTATGAAAGTCAGTAACCAGAGGAGGCGTTTTTGTCTTCTCTAAGCTTCTTCTCCTTCTCGATCCTCGAGCTCTCATCGATGGCCGATCTCTCATCCAACCACGCGATGACATCTTCAAACACGCGGTCTATGTTCTCCGGCAACTCACCGTAGGTGAGAGCATGCCACATTCCGTCGTATAGCTTGAAGGTCTTGTCGGGGCTGGAGGCCGAATCGTACAAGAGCTTGCTTATGGCGGGATCCGTCACCTTGTCCGCACCGCCATGGACCACTATGAAGGGCAGTGTCACCTGCAATACATAAGCATCACCAACTTGGCTAAGACTGACATACGCGAAAACTATATACACTGCAAATTACACTCTCTTTGTATCACGTTGCTTTAGATGTGGACTAATCGTCGTCTAACTGGATATGGATCACATTGGAGAAATATACCTCATCAAGTCTATGCTCAAGGTCCATGGTTGCACCAAGTAGTTGGTTAGCGGTTTTCAAACGAGGTCGGCCGGTGTACCAGTAAGGATTGGCCCTAACCTGTTCAGAGAAATTAATCGTTTTATGAAATTCCTCTTTAAGTATCTAAAATTCATATAAAAATGTGACGGTTATATATGTAAGGTTACTTGTTTTTTAGCTTCGGGATCTCGGACCGCGGCTTCTATGATATCTTGGCCCGGGACTAACTTCCATGTCGGAACGACTTTTGAGAGTTTGGTTAGGAAGTTAATCACCATTGGGCTCGGCTTCAACTCGTCTGCTATCTGTCACATTCGTCACATTATGTCAACTCCACATCGATCAATCGAAAAGTGAAAACTTTAGCAAATGGATCGAATAGATGAAAAATCTAATCGATCTAAATCAAATTTTAATTTATTAATATGGGGCTAAGAAAAATCAAACACCTAAAAAAACATCAACTTCATCCAACAACAAATCTCATCCGTTAGTCTTTTTAATTGTATAACTTAAAATCAAAGTAAGCCAAAAATGAAGATGTATTTCAATGTATCTTTTTCTTTCACTTCGCTTTCATCCTTTGGGAGTAGTTGACAGTCCCTGTTATAATATAGTCAAATTACTTTTCAAGTATTACTATGCAAATTAATAGAGGGAAGACTTTACTACTTCCTCCGTTTCAAAATAAAAGTCGTTTGATTTACTACTTCCTCCGTTTGATTTTTTTACACGCATTTTTATAAGGTAAAATCTATATAAAATATTATTTTTTTAATGAATTTTTTTCGATAAATTTATACTTATGACTACTAAGTATGAAATTATTAAAAAAAATTGATCAAAAAATCAATATTTTATAGTGTTTTTATGTTCTCAAAATACGTGCAGAAAAAGACAAATGAAATTTATTTTGAAACGGATGGAGTATAATTATTAGGAAAACATTTTAGGAAAACACACTCTTAAACACTTTAGTTTGTACGCTTAATTTTTTATTAGGAAAACATTTTATTTCAAAAAATAATAATAGATCTATAATACTATTCATTTAAAAATAAGTGTAATTTAACTTTTTAATGTATTTTTCAAAAATTAAAAAATATTAAACTATAGTACTCCAGTATAAAAGAAAATTATTTATATTTTTTATATAATTTTTAGTTTTTAAAAACAAAAATAAACGTGTTTCAAGTGGGCCGCGTCCTAAAACCAAGAAAGGTAAACTCCAAGAACGTGGAAAGTGCAAACACGGGCGGCCATTGTTAAAAAGACGAAAATGCCCTCATGGAGAGAGTGTGCACGTACCTTGCACATGGGGGCGACCAAAACGACGCCGTCCCAGAAGTCGGGCATCTTCCTGTGGAGGAGGAGGGCCACGGCCCCTCCCATTGACTCTCCCATCATATACCTCTTCATATTTTTCGTCTTTTCCGCCCCTGTCAAAATATTTAAACACTTTATTTTCTATTTATAAATATTTTTTAAAAATTATATAAAATATTAAATTTATAATTAATTTGATTACTAACAATCACAAAATTATTTTAAAATTTTATATAATTTTTAGTTTATATATATATATAATATATAATTCATACCTTTTGTGAATGATTAGATATGGAATAATTATGAATGAAAAAGGGATAAATAAAGAAAGATAATAAATACCACAAATATGGGAGTAATGGAGAGAGTAATCGTTAACAAGATCGTCAAAGCTTGGGATGTATCCATGGAGCCCTTCCGATTTTCCGTGCCCTATGCAATCCATTCCGTAAACTCCGTAGCCCGCCCGAGCCAATCTCGTCGCCGTTCCTACACCCCATGAATCAATCAATCACTTAATTTGTTGTTCCATTTAAGTTAGGATCGAACATAAAAAGTGATCATCGACGAAGAATTGAAGAAGAAAGAAGAGACCTTTCATGGAAACGCTACACTCCATGGCATATCCATGGAGTAAAAAGATAAGTGCTTTAGGCTCCGAGTCTTCCGGAAACCAGTTGCAGGTGAAGAGTTTCGTCCCTCTCTTGCTCGTCGTAAACCCCTACAGCCAAGCACACAATTAAATTCCGAATTACACAATTAAATAATTGATTAATTGATTGATGATATATACCTCTTCGTATTTGACGCCGGCAGACGCCATCGGAACTCGATCGATCAATCAAATCGATCGAGAAATTAGGGATATGGTCGATTATGTATATATGTAGAGGAGATCGCGGAAATCGATCTAATCGATCGAATCACGCAAAGAAGAAGAAGATGGATATGAAGAATGAATCTTTATCTCTTTAATCTATGGCTGTCATCTACTTGTCTTGTTCCTCCCTCTCTATCTGTCCTCTCTTTTTTTTAGGTCTCTCTATCTGTCCTCTTTCAGGCTTCATTCAGCCCTCGATTTATATACCATTTTTATTAATAATCCCTTTCTCTTTATCTTTATACTATTTATTTATTTATATTATTAATTATTAATTTGATCGATTATATATATATTTGAAAGAGTCTGCTGTGCGCCTGCGCATATGTATATATTCTCTTCAACACGGCTGAAAAACTTGAAAGGGGAAGCAAGCAGCTAAATGTTGACCCAAAACCATACCCATTTTCAACCATATAACCAATTATCATGAATGCATAAAGTTATTCTATATATAATATATATATATATATATGACAGTGGCGGATCCTAAAGCGTTTAATTGAGGGGGCGAAAAATTGATCTCTAATTTTTTCGAAAATATCATCAATATTTGAAGTTTTCGGGTTTAATTATAGTATTAAGTTATGAAGTTTAACAAATGATGAGTATGATACAAGCGTACTCCCTCCGTTAAGAAAAACATGTCGTTTTAGGAGTAAAATCTTGTTAAGAAAAACTTGTCGTTTTAGGTATTTTGGTGCTCATTTTCCAAAATTACCCTTGTCATGATTAGATGTTTGTTAGTTGTAGTTTTCAATAAAGTGAAAAAGTAAAGTAATAATTAGGGGTATAAGTGTATTTTTGTTTGCTTTTATTTGCTTTCTTAAATAATGTGCGCGCAAATGTCTAAAACCACATGTTTTGATTAACGGAGGGAGTATTAATTTGGTAAATGATGTGAAAAAATAATCTATATCGCTTCAGTTTTGAAACGTTTACAACTTTTTACTCGGTTATCGGATTTGAGCTTATAATATATCAAATCGAAGCTATCGATGAGAGTAATATGTATATTAAATTTTATTTTTGATTGGGGGGGCGACTGCCACCTCCGGTCCTTTAAAGGATCCGCCCCTGTATATATGTTTCAATTTCTTTTTACCCCTTGTTCTGAAGTATATTGTCAACAAAACATGAATAGAGCATGGTTTAATTTTCGATAAAAAAAAAAGCATGTTTTTTTAAAAAAAACTTCCTTTTTTACTTAAAACTAAATAATATATATGAGGATGATTATGATGTAAACACCTCTTAGGACTTGTTTGGTTAAACGTGATGAGAAGTATAGTTCCCGAGAAGTTAACTTCTTAGGAATTCAATTCCCGTAAATTGAAAATCATGGGAATTGAGAAATTGTGTTTGGTTTTGGATTTCGAATTATAGGAATTGAAATAAGAAAATAGAAATTTCCTATTAAAAATGGTGGAATTGGAGCTTACCTAGGGGGACTAGGTAGGTGCACTTCCTCCAAAATGGAGGAATTTAAATTTTCGGGAATTCAACTTCCTGGGTTTTTCTGTAACAAAAAAATCAACCAAACGCTGGTATTATCTCCAATTCCTGAGAATTTCTACTTCCTAGGTTTTTGGAAGGTCAACCAAACAAGCTCTTATGGTTTAAACTATAAACAAAATAATTATTCATATGTAACAATATAATTATTCGTCTGACATAATATAAATTCGTATGTATTAACAATCTTTTCATATAACATTTATTCGTCGTATGTATTAACAATTTTTTCATATAACATTTATTCGTCATTTCCAAGTTGATTATTCATGAGTTATGTACGAATAATTTTGTTGTTTCAGACGAATAATTTTGCTCAGTAAAATTTCCTTTGTTATAACAAAGAATCATCCTATACCACCAAATAATGTCATTCCAATGAATAATCTGCCACTAGCAACGAATAATCGGAAGTTATTTATAATCTCATCCGTTAATCTTCTTTATTCAACGACTCATATTTATTAGCATGATTCACAATGTCAATAAGGGTTTACGTTCACCCCGTAGCAACTAAACCAAGCACACTTATTAATTTATTATTCTTTAATTTATAACTTTTTTAACCTTTAAATTACCAAAAATTATAAAAAAAATAAAAAAATATTTGAACTAGAGGTTCGAGCCACCTCATACCCCTTCCTTCGCCCTTATTTATATATATATCCAAGTTGGGTGTGATCACGTAAACATGTTTGACTTTATAGTATTGATTTTGTGGAATGCATATAACTTGGAGGCAGTTGGGATATATGTGTAGATATATACGGAGTATATGCTCAAGTTGCTATTAAAGATTTTCAATTGGCAATACAACTCACAACTAATTAGAATAGACAATTTATGAAATTAAATAAAAAGGGAATAAATTAGATTTTTTTTAATTAATAATTAACGAGAACAAGATAAGAGCAAAAATGATTTTTTTTTCGTGTCTGTGATAGAATATTAATTATGAAATGAGGAAATTGATGTTCTTCGATGTTAGAGATGTGAATGAGACCAAAGTGTCCCACATTGAAAAGTTGAACATATCAAGCCCTAGTATATGAGTCGGTGAACTACTCCTTCTATCGCCAATTGGTTTTAGAATGGAACCTCACTCGGCTTGTGTGCTAAGCTCCTAGCGCATGTGCACACGACCCCAGTCATCGGTCCCAGTCGGACTTTGATATGATATCAGAGCGGTTAGCCTAACGGCCCGTGTCGATCTTGGTCTGGGTTACCCAGTTGTCCAAGTCTCAACTAGATGGTCATTCCTAGTTGGACTTGCGGGGGCGTGTTTGATATGTGGGTGTTAGAGATGTGAATGAGACCAAAGTGTCCCACATATCAAGCCCCCCACATCGGAAAGTTGAACATATCAAGCCCTAGTATATGAGTCGGTAGACTACTCCTTCTATCGCCAATTGGTTTAAGAATGGAACCTCACTCGGCTTGTGTGCTAGGCTCCTAACGCATGTGCGTCCGTGCACACGACCCCCAGTCATCGATCCCAGTCGGACTTTGATATTCGAAAACAAATAAGGACCATGTGATACGATCTTAATTTGACCGTGATTCTCTCCTTTCGTATATTTTATCCTGCGTAATTTGAAATCACACCTGAGACTGAATTTGCCTTATAAAATAAATAAAATTAAAGAATTTTCATTAACATAGCCCTTTCCTTTTATTAAAGGGAAAAAAATCGGGTGCCACATTAGATAATAAGGTTACACACCTTTGTTACTCAACCAATGGACTAGAGCTATACCTAGATACATGTCTTCCTGATCTCATCCGACAGGATGTTTTCGGATAGGGTGTTTCCATCCGAATCTTTACCTAATCAAAAAAATCATCTTGATAAGTGCATTTTCTATTTTCTCATCCTCATGAGATCAGTGTCTGCGATGAAGAACTGAGATCTCAACCTTGTCTCCGTGAGGAACTATGATCTCAGCCTAACGAGATCAAAATCTTAGTTCTCATCTTGGTGTCTCTATTTTTAAAAGAAAGAAATCGGAAAATGTCAGGTTTATGCAGGAGGGAGTGCCCCGGATAGTCATCTTTACTTCTCTTGACAAGGAATTCATCCAACTGAAGGCAAGCTTCTCAGTAAAATCAAGTCGACTGGTAAAACATATCAGGAAAAAAACAAATGCTATATCAAGCGAACAAAATCATACAAATCCATATGGGCGGTAAGTTGGACACCCGCAAGCACATGCTGGATGTGCACACCCACACACATCCAGGATGCGCCCTTGAGTGGCACGTCCACGGAAGAAACCCACGTGTTGCCACACGTGTGTAGTAAAAATTAAAAATAAAAACGTACATAATAAATAAAAGGAAATAATTTGTTTATATAAATAAATAATTTGTTTATATAAATAAATAATTGAATAATTAATAAAAACAATAATATATTTAATAAATATTTAATATAAAAATATATTTATATAATTACTATAACTATATACATATATGTATATATAAATAATATAATCACAAACATAGATAAATAAATTAAATTTATTCTTGATAAATTAATTATTATTAAACTGTATTAATTTAAAATCTTTAGTAATATTTTTTTAATATAAAACTCAATTAAATATAATAAAACAAGGGGGTTGTTATATGCACGGTCGATATCTCGCGATTTACACGGTGCGCAACTGCGCATTGCGAGTGCGCGGATCCGCGCACTCGCAATGCGCGGTCGCGCTTTTTTTTTAAAATAAATCCGCGCATGCGCACTGCGCATGCGCGAATATATATTATTTTATAAATCAGCGTATGCGCGCTGCGCGGACGCCGATATATTTATTTTTACCGAAAATAAATCAGATATATATGAATCGAAATAACATATATATATATATATATATGAATCGAAATAGGATAGATAATGATATGTACACGGAATAAAATAAGATAGATAATCGAAAGATATATCCTATATATTTAGATATAGATATATTTGGAGATAAATATCAATAAATATATTTTTTTCCAATAATAAAAGATGATGATCTCTATATATACAATGCCTGTTTAGGTCACAAATATGAAAATTTTGACACCTCTAGTAAAGCTAATATTTCGAAGATCCTAAATTTCTCCATATGTCGTCGCCAGTTGAAGATGATCTACCATTCAACCCATACGATTACAGCAATCCGCAAGAACTTCTAACTCGTGTCGATGTAAGTCTAAATACGATTGTACTAAAATCTCATGTATATATCTTCCATGTTTCCAATATTTTTGAATATATAGTTGTATATGTCAATATTAGAGAGATTTATTTAACATCTACTCTATCGATTTCACAATACTTGGGTATTTTAGATGGTAATTTTTGCTTCAAATCAGATGATGTTAGATATTTTATAGGTAGGTGTTTGTAATAATTTGTATTGTTTTGTGTATTATTTACTTTTGAAAATATTATAATTGGTTAAAATGTGTAGTGGGTATATAAAAATAATAATATTTGTGAAAAAGTTAGTAGAATAATGATTTTTTTTTTAAAAAGTGAGGTGACAATGTATTATGAAACGGATGGATTATATGTTTTGAATGTTTTTGTTTCCAATGTGTGTGTATTATATCATCAATATGTTTCGAATTGTAGGATCTCGCCGACTTTTCTCTAGAAGAGGGTACCGATTATTCAGATATGTTTCGGATAGATGGATATTTCTTTGACTCCAGGAATGCAAAGGAGTGGGCTCGTTTTATGGGTAGAATTAGAAATATGGTGTTAATAACTCATAGGTCTTGGAAGAACAAGCGAAACGGGTTAGGTGTCTTTCGTTTGGTTTGCGAGTACTATGGCTATCCTAGAGATGCGGCCGATGTGGATAAGGATTTTCCACCATCATCACACCGAGAGAAACCATCGAAGAAAATTGGATGTCCATTTGAGCTCGAGGGTCGTGAGTACAAGACAGGTAAATGGAGAATGTTTGTTATATGTGGTTCTCACAACGATAATCTTTCGGATAACTTGTATGGACATACCTTTGCCGGAAGGTTGACTGATAAACAACATCATAAGGTACGACGCGGTGCAATGATTGGGTTAAAACCTCGACAGTTGTTGAGTATCCTTGAAGATGAAGATTCCCAATGTGTGACGAGTATCCGTCAAGTGTACAACTCTGTTCAGAAGATGAAGAGGGTAGAGGCGGAGGGTTGTGGAGATATACAACAAGCATTGCATTCACTCGAAGGAAAGCAGTACGATTTCTTCGTACGTAGAGTGCACGGGTCTAATCAGCTGAGTGATTTAATGTTTTCTCACCCAGACTCACAACATTTATGGAGGTTATTTCCCTACGTCATCATGATGGATGCAACATACAAGACAAATGAGTACGTGTATCCTTTTTTATTTATTTATTGTACAAATAGATTTAAATTTTGTCTAATTAGTTGCTCATGATTTATTGACTATCTCCCTTTCATGTAGGTATAAGATGCCATTGCTGCAAATAGTTGGGTTCACTAGCACAAAAAAGACATTTGCGATAGCATTTGCATTCATGACGAAGGAGACCACAGATCACTACAGCTGGGTGATGCAGACGCTCCGAGATCTCTGTTAACATAGAATGCCAGATGTGATTGTCACAGATCGAGAGTTGGCAGTAATCAAAGCCATCAAGGAAGTGTTCCCAACCGTGAAGTATTTATTGTGCAGGTGGCATGTAATGTCAAATATCGAAGTGAAGGCAAAAATCACACGATCAAAAACTAAAGAAAATGAGTTTGTCCGTGATTGTTATGCCTTGGTAGAGTCGACATCAGAATTAAGCTACAAACGACGTCTTCAATCACCCGTACGCCGATAAGCTTGAACCAATGCAGCACACCCACCCATGGTTCCCACCCCTTCCCTGCTCGCGATGCCCAGGGCTCGATACAAGAGGGCAAGCATGGCAACACCCCATGAGTACTGCCCCGTCATAGCATGATTGTAGACTAAGTCAACTGCCCACAAGGGTATGTGTGTAGTCGACTTATTATTGATAAAGATCGCCCCAAGTACTGTCAATAGATACCCGGTCGCAACAGATTGGGCATAAGCATCACCATTAGGAATCATCGCCTTCATCATCTCCTCTAACTTTGCCTGACGGAAGCGCGCCCCTCGATTGCTCATGTCTGCAGTGGATATGTCAAGTCTGGTGGTGAGGAAAGACCGGCGTTGCGCATCGGTCATAGGTGTACGTGGGGCAACTCCGTCAATCTGTAGGCCAAGTATGATGGCTACATCATGGAGGGTGATAGTCATCTCACCCCAAAGAAAGTGGAACGTGTTCGTCTCGGGGTGCCATCGGCAGATAAATGCTTGGATCAAAGAATGATCCACCGTGCCAAACTCGACGTCCTACAGATCTGTAAGGCCACTTAGTCTTGGAAGCCCGAACCAACTCATAGGGGTAACAACACAAGGCATGTTTCTGAGGAACTGAATGTGGGTGTTGCGTCGAATGCATCGAATTAGATTGTCCTCCTACAGGGGAAAAACACATAATTCTTTGGGTAATAATTAAATATTTAATTTAAGTAAGAACTTTCACAAGAAAATATAAATGAATACATATCTCACCCATACAAATAAGTCTACATCTGTGCGTCCTATACCACATCAATGGTTGATTCTCTAGTGGTCGGCCGTCATTGGTAACTGGTGGTTGTAGTTGTTCCTCATCTATGTGTTGTGCCCCTTGTTGTGGTGGGTCCTGATGGACCGGCTGCTGATGTGAATGCTCTTGTTGCTCATAATAGTGCTCGTAGTCATAACCAACATCCGTCGCCACATTGTGGTAGTCATACGCTTCGGGACCGAATGCCTCCTGATTATCGCCATCATCTGTGTTGGCGTCCTCAAATTCCTCTTCATCAAACGCATCTGACCCAGCTGCATCGTCCGACTGAATATCCTCGAGCCCTAATGTCTCGCTCGGGAAAGGAGACGGTGTACGCTCTGAGGAGGAGCGTCTAAGAGTAGGTCGACTCGGCCCAGGCGACAGTGTCCTATCCCTTATAATTGATGTACTCGCCCGAGCGGGTACAGTAGTGGCGGTAGCTGGAGCCTTCTCTTGCGCCTCCTCAGCCCTTTCATAGTTTCATGTTTGTAACGGCCCGGGATTATGATTCCCGAGTTACGTTTCGAGGGATTAAACCCCTCGTTAGGACCTTGCGCCCCGAGTACAGGTTGAAGGTTTCAAAACCTACTTTAATGTTTTCAAAGGGGGATTTCATACCCAAAATCGAAGGGATCGTTGGAATCCCCGGGGAAGTCCCCTGTACCTGTCGTAAGTCTAAGCGTGAAAATCAGAAATCGTGCGACTAGCGGAAACAAGTGTAATACAAGAGGGTGCCACGGCAAAGCCGGGTCAAAACGGAGTCTAAAGTGTAAATCCAAAAATATAATCAGAGCCTGGTGAAGTCGATAACTCCAGCGCTCACTCTCCGCCGACAAAATGGCCCGCGCAATAAGCAAACAGCACCGATATGATGAACATAAATAATACCTAAAAAAATTGATATGGGGCGGGATCAGATCGATGCCCACTTTAGCTCTGCATCCCAACCATAAGCACACATATACGCTATACCTAATAAAGATGCTTCTAGATGCATGGCGGAATATTAACACACTAACATGCTCCTAAGATCAAGTACATAATAATAATAAGGCCTTAGCACAGAATACCAAGTGGTATATCCCTCTCCTACCTCCACCCCCTTCCGATAGGGCGGAGACTGGCCAGCTCGTGAATGCATTCCATCATAATTGGGCGGCACGCATGCCTAACCCGTTCCACAATAAAGCCCGCAGGCATCTCATAATATAAGGAAGTGCATGACTCGATTGACTCAGGACGGGACCCGATGAGACTAGGTCGTCCTATAACCCTAGCAATGACTCTAGTTACTTCACAGATAACGGCCGTTCTGTTTACATACGCATAAAGAAATAGAATGCTCACGGTCGATGCAACCTAGCATGGTACTACATGGCATGCTGATCATGAATGCAAGCACCTAGTATATCATGCACCTAAAGCAGGGAATAGCTCTATTCAATCTGAGTAAGCTCCGAAGAGACTTACCTGGCGGTGCAGAACAGCAAGGCAAGCATTATAATAGATTAAAGATCACCTAGATACATATCAGAACACATATATAAGTCTACGTCTAATCACCCAACCACTCAAGCATATCATTCAACGAGAATAGCAACCATATCGCAATCATTGTTCCATCAAGTTCAACCATTCATCATATTGCCACATTCCACAAGACCATATCATTCTCATCATTCCATTCAGCCACATTCATGTATTTGCCATAATATATCCGCAAAAATAATCCGCATATCACATATATCAAGTTCATCATATTCGTCATATCTCGAAAGCATAAATTAATGATACACAAGTCTAACACTCCATCATGCCATTAGTCAATCAATCATGCTATTAGTACACACCAATCATGATATTAGTCAACCATTCGCATCAATCATGCTAGTTAGTCAGCGATCACATAATTCCCGAGTTAGTCCCGAAACCATTTCAAAATCCGAATTAACTAGTTAGAAATTCCGATATTGGAAAATGTTCGTCAAATTCTTTTTTCTAAAATCCAAGTCTCATAATATCATATTTTTAAATCACCATATTTTTAATCTCACAATCACATTTTATATCCTAATCTCAAAATGATATCTTATATTTTAAATCCCAATGATATTATATAATATTTTAAATGCCTTTTTCTTTCTAAACACTTTCATAAAATATTTATAAATTCCTTTTTAAAATCCCAACCATTTTATTTAATAAAGAAAACAGCCCTTTTCAATTTATCAAAATCGCCCCTTATATTTGCAAAATCCCAAAACCGACCCTCCTCTTTAGTTAAATCCCCAAACCGGACTCACTTTTATAAAATAGGCCCAAATTCATCTTTGTTTTAAAACCTACCAACTGGCCCAAGAAAATAAGCCCAATTCCTCTTTAAAAAGCTGATGTTTAATTGCCCTAAACCGGACCGGTTTTCTTCTTTTTTTTTAAAACACTGAACCGGACCATTCTTTAAAAGAACAGAACCGAACCCGTGGCCACTGTTCGTCCTCTTCCTCGCCTCTCCCTCCGCTCGCTCTCGCTGTTCTCTCTCGATTCTCTCTCTCGCATACAGATCAAGCAAAGGGGACAATTCAATATAAGGAATCGAAAACGGAAGTCGAGAGAAGGTTAGGATGCTCACCGCGAGAAATCAAAATGTCGCTGGGACGTTCGTCGGGGCTCGATTTGGTCCGCCGGAGTCGGAATCGGGGCTCGACGATGGCTCGGGGGAGGTTTCTCAGACCTGGGTCGAAGATTCGGTCAAGAAAGGTGGAACCTTTGAGTTTTTGAGGGAGAAAGAGGAAGGGAACCCTTACCGGCGATTTCAGAAGAAAACAGGAGAAGAAGAGGAGAGGAATGGCGGCGCCGGCGGTCGGCCTCCGAAGCTCGTCCCGTTGCTGCTGCTGCTGCATGGGAACGCCTGAGAGGGAGGGGGAGGCTGCGGTGGTGCAGTGGCGGCGGAAGGTGAAGGAAGGAGGTGGAGTTGCTGCTGCTCGGAGGCTGAAGAATCGACGGTGTGATGGTGGTGGTCCTCTTCGGCATTACAGGGAAGGGAAAGGAGGTTGGGAGGGAGAGTTTGTGTGAAAGCCAGGGGAAGAGAAATTGGGTCTTGAGGTAAGTGGTGGGTGGTGTGTTCTGCTGCATTGAAATGGAATCCACATAGGGGAGGGGTTGTTTTGTTATGTGCAGAGTGGACAGAGAAAGAACATGAAATGAGGCAGTCTTTGCCCAATTCAAAATAGGCAGTAGGCAGGTGTTGTTTGTTTGCTATGGAGGGAAGAATCATAGAAGGAAAGAAGATGATAAGATTTGCCAAAAGAGGGGGGTGAGTTGGATCCGAAATTAATTATGAAATCCAATTTATTTTATTTATTTATCATTTATTTTTATTTTATTTTTTATTTTTTTTTATTCGAAATTTGAAATCGGAAGAAGAAAAAAAAAATCCGATTTAATTAGTTTTCCCTTTAAATTCCAATTTTAAATTCATTTTAAAGTTCTTTTCTCCGAGACATTAGGATTTAAAAAATCCGAGCCTTTACAATGTTCACCTCGACGGGCCAAAGCCGTGGGCCGTCGCTGCTCCAATGCAGTAGAAAATTTCTATTATATTGCATAACAAATAAACAATATTACAATTTGTTATGAGTACAAATATCCAAAAATTAGTCCGTACACATCAATTATGTTTATCTATTCCTAGAAGGTGATAATTGATAAATACGAATTACTTTTTTCCATTTATCTAATTTCAGTGACCTATTTTAAAGGGTATTTTGTTTACCTATTTTCATTGGTATTTCGTTTACCTATTTTTGGGTTTAGGGTGAAATCTTACATTTTTTTTTAGCATTTTCATTTATTTCATAAACATTTAATATGACGCTAACTATACTGTTGCTTATATATTTCAAAATTAATTTTTCCTATCTTTGTAACTCCTAAAAACCTTTATTTCGCTGACCTATTGTCAATGTAATTTTATCTAATTCATGACACAATGAATTTCGATCATATATTTTCGGTTGCTTATTTCAACATAAATCATACATACAAATTCGTATAAAAAAATTCTTTCAACTAAAATGAACTTACTAAACATTATTACAATTTCTAATATTTCATGGAACTTTTTTCATCGTCATTACATCTTACAATTTCTAATATTTCATGTAACTTTTTTCTTTTCTCACTAAACATTATAAATATCATAAAATTTATCAAAACTAAAATGAACTTACTCCTCTCGCTCTCTGACGCTCATCCTTATCTTGCGAAGATCGATCCCCTCGAAGCCAACCCATGGCACTACTTGCAACTTTCTTCATTTTGGATGTCATGATTCCCGATTATCTACACGTAAATTTAATTAATGTAAGCAATAAACAAAACCTAATAATGCATAAAGAAGAAAATTAATCTTACCTCTTCAACAAAATGGAGATGCGATGAACAACTCGATGCTAAACACAATGAAAAAAATTTCAGATCCAAAGTTAATGAAAAAGGAAGAAAACATTTCAGATCCAAAAAAATTTCAAAAGCACAATGATGGAGCAAAGGAGCTTCAATGGCGTTAAATTTCAGAAGCACAATGATCCAAAAAAATTTCAGATCCAACAAAATTTCAGATCCAAAATGAAGATAATGAACAAGGAAGAAAATCTCTTACCTCTTAAACCGAATGAAAGTGTCGAATGAAAGAGCAAAGGAGCTTCAATGGCGTTAAATAGGCAAAAATTTCAGATCCAAAAAAATTTCACAAGCACAATGATGGACTGCCGAAGGAACTGAAATTTTTTTCACAAGCACAATGATGGACTGGGAACTGAACAGCAAAGATGGCGTAGCCTTGCAGAGATTCCCTCGCCTGCAGATTCCCTCGAACTGCAGCGTCAAATCCGGGTGTTCAGAGATTCTCGCGTGCTGTTGTGCCGTCACATCCGCGCCGTCGCCGTGCGCACACGCAGATCTGCGCTTTCGTAGTGCGCGGCTGCGGATCCACAAATTCTTCAGCGCTCTCGCTGTGCGCAATCGCGAAGGTCGGCCGTGTAATCGGCGATAAATTGATCGTGTATATAGCAAATCTGTAAAACAAATAAACATATATAAATAAAAAAATCAATTAAATAATGAAATTAGGTAATAACAAAAAATAATGAAAATTAAATTAAATTTTATTGGCTTATATATAAACGTTTATATTGACGTGTAAATATTTGAATTTCTAGCAAATGCCATGCACATTATTATGCATGTGAAATAAATGAAACCATCTTGCCGAGATCAAAATTTGTCCTGCACGTTACTATGCACGTATAAAAAAAAGGGATTAACTTCGAGGGCGAATTGGGTGAAATTGAATTCGTGGATGTCTAATACAAAGGTCATTCGAAGCTCTCCACTATTCATTCTTGATCGGAACTTAAAGATAGAAATGAAAAGAGGATTTTATATATAATTTGAAAAAAATTCCATATTACTTTATTGTATTTTTCTCACGATGTATCTAGCTATACTCCTATTCTAATATCATGATGTATATTTTTTTGTAATATTTTTAGTCAATTAAGAATATTATCATTCAATTCACAAATTATCTCACATATTGTCCATTTGTTTCTATTTGTTTATATCAATAAATGATGATTCAATTAATTATACATAGGAAGTACACATTTTATAATGTAAGAGATAATTAACTTACATTTTCCCCCTTCCAAATTGAATATGCGATGTGATAATGATACGAATGGAATGACGTATCAATATCAGCTTGAGACCCCCTGGTACCCCATCCGAGATCGCTTTCTCCCGCTCAGTCTTTCCTTCCTTGTCCTCCACAATCTCATCATTGTTAGAAGACTCATCATTCGCCTCCTCGAACATCGAGGCCTCATACTCCCGCTCAGCCTCAAAGATTGCCATTTCAGCGTCCGAAAGCATATGTGGCACCGAGGAGGTTGTACCATCCAAATCACTTTATGTGCGGGCCTGAGACACCTCATGAGGCCCTCCTGGGTACCCCCCATTAATGATCGCACGCTGCCGTATATCATTTTCATCATGCTCAACCTCGCGACCATTTCCTTTAGCATCACCCTTCTCAGTGTCATTGACTTTATTAGCACCACCCTACTCAACATCTTTATCACCATTTTCAAACTCCACATCAACCATGCTGGCCTGAGGCAGCTCCGTATCGTTCTGCCAGTCTATCGGAGAAAGTTGAATGAAACCTATTAATATGAGAAAGGTGATGTAGGCAAAAACTAATAGACAATTTGTAAGGCAAACACGAGCACAAATCTTTATCTCACCAGAAGAAACATGAATTCAATGGTGACAAAGGAATTAAACAGCTTGAATTTCGAACCCGCAAGAAACAAAATAATCCTATATCATTAAAAAAAAATAAGGCACCGAAGAGGTTGTACCTTCAATATTTTGTTCCTCGCTCTGCTGGGCTATCGTAAAAGCCCCATGTTGGAGCTCACTGTCCATGGGCTCGTTGCTAGGTGCATCGGAAACAGGTTCCTCCGTTTGCTCATTTGAACGCTTGCTGGACTTAGCCCCGAGCACTGCCGAGGAGTTTATAGGAGAAGCCTCTTCCTGGTGCTCAGTCTCCCTATCAAGCATTGGGCTATGACGAACTTGATTTTTGTTTATCACCACCCCTTGTTTCGTTTTTTCTTTCCTTTTTCCTTTTGCTTCCCTTGCAATTTGAATGAGTGTCGCATTGTCGTCAGATTCTATGCTGGCATGAGGCACCTCCGTGCTAGCACATCTTTGCTTTCTCTCATTCGAAGGCTTGCTGAATTTAGCCCTCCTAGCACATCTTTGTTTTCTCTTTTCAGCAGCCTTGTTGTCCTTGGTCTTGCCATAACCCATGCCTACATGAAGATTCTCAAGTTCTCTATATATCCACTTTACTCTTTTTTCGCTGCATATTCCCAAGTTCTCTATCCACTTTACTATTTTCTCGCTGCAATTTCAACATATTTAATTTAAGTAAATGTTCATATCTGGATGAGAAAGAAACCAATTATGAGAAGAAAAAAAATCAAAAACCTGATTTTCATTAATTTGACGACAATCCATCTTCACCTAAAAAGGAATTCAAAAAACTACTAGCCAGGCCAATCCCCCATGTTCTCAAATTTTGGCAGTTAAGTCAGTTTTTATAGTTAATAGAAGTTGGGAAATCTCATACACAAGGAAGAGATTACAGCCCTTGATCTATAACAGATCTGGACCACTTATTTCAAAAATCATAACCAACTACAAATAATTAAATTAAGTCTTATTTTTAGACTTTATCCAACACAGCATAGAAACAAAATTTTCGATTACAAGGGCTGCAAATTTCGATTACAAGGGAGAGCACACAAAAAGAAAAATCAGACTGGACAACTATTTCGATTACAAAGAGCACACAAACCCTAGAAAATGCCAAAATGAGGATCAACAAGAACCATCTATCTACAAGCCACAAATCGCCCCAAAGAATGCATAAACCCTAATCTAAAAGTCTCCTAGCCCTAGATTTCGAAATTGGGATTGCCCATAGATTCCAACACACCATAGACGAGGCAAAGAAATGGGAGAGAAGAAGGAGAGAAGAGAAAGCGTACCTGAGCGAGCGAGCGAGCTGACAAAGAGAGCGAGCGAACAGACGGAGGGAAGAGGCGAAGTAAGAGAGTACCGTTTAATTTGAGGTAGTTAGAGAGGCGGGGAGAGTAAAGGCAATGTATTTATTTTATTTTCGAAAATTTCGCGAGGTACCCCTGGGGTATTGCAATTTTCGCGAGGTATACAACTTTTTTACATATTTCGTGTGGTACCCCTAGGGTTTTGAATCTTTTCGCCATATGCCCTTGCTCGTTAAATTTAACAGATCTCTAAAGCTCTATTAGTATTTAATTAAAAAAAAAAAAGAACGGACAGCTTGTCCACCGGAGGGAGGTTCAGATCGAACGTCAAAGGTTCCCTAGCGGCGTAGGCCCTGGCGGCATTTTTGTCATTGACATATTGTGTTCGATGCCAGAATGTCAACATCCACACTGCCACCATTGTTCGATTGTTCTGTTTGTAAGCACACAGAAGGGGGAAAAGCACAAATCGAAGGCCACACCTAGTAGAAGAAGGAGAAGAAGCTTCACCGCTTGCGATTGACGCCGGAGAAGAAAGAGATCTGATGCGCCTGCCACTTATCCTTGCGCCTCACCTCCGGCAGCCCTAGGTAGCTCCACCGCCTCCAAGTGCTCCGAAGAAGAGCATGGTGGCGAACGCCGGTGCCTGGCCTTGAGTTCGGACCCAAAATCACAACCCGAACATAATTGTTCAAATTTTTTGGGGGGTTTTGTCGATTCAGCAACAAGGATCTCAAATCTGTCATCTTCGTCGTCAAATTCGAACTCTTAAGCACCCAATTTTCAGATCTAGGTTCAGGAACACGAAGAGCAAGAACCCCAAATTTCAAAACTGAAATTTCGCCCTTATTTATAAAAATCGATCGCTGAGATCAACAATCAAAGCTCCAACGATCACAGCCACATCAAAGGAAAGCAAGATCGAGCCTCAACAAGTTCGAATTCAACCACAAATTGCTTGATCCAAAAATTTACAGTGGACATGGTGAGATATGTGGGGCTGTGGGGGTGTTGAAGGCATTTCAAAGGTTTCCTGGCGGCGTAGGCCCTGGAGCAGTGGCTTCGTAGGCCCTAGCGGCGTCCTCGGCGGAGTCAAAGGTGCCGAGCCAGACACGCGTCTTCTTCAACGGATCTATGATCTCGGCGGCGTACCTCCCCCAGGGCCTCTTCCGCACACCTCTGAATTTAATTGGTACGTACACAGATCCATTGTCGGCGGTGGTGGTGGCGGTGGCGGCGGCGTTGGCCACTGGAGCCTCCGCCTCCGCAGCAACCGTGACTACCCATATGTTCGACCTTCGTCTTCCTAAATCCTATCTTCTGAAGCTTTCTTTCCTTCACCCGTTCTTTTTTTTTTTAATTGAATACTAACGGAGCTTCAGGGGTCTGTTAAATTTAACGAGCAAGGGCATATGGCGAAAAGATTCAAAACCCTAGGGGTATCACGCGAAATATGTAAAAGAGTTGTATACCTCGCGAAAATTGCAATACCCTAGGGGTACCTCGCGAAATTTCCGTATTTATTGAATACAAACAAATTCAGATTTGTATTTTATTTTTTTTTGATTAGGTAATAATTCGGATGCGCGAAAGCGCTATCCAATGGCATCCTTACGGATGAGGTCTATAAGACTTGGATTTATAAATTAAAACAAATATTAAGGCAAACATACAAATTAAATGCAATAATTAATTAATGCTACAAACTAAAAATGGAAGGAGGTATAACCGCTTGAAGAGGAGAAGGCGAAAGGTTTTATGTTTCATCATCAATGTATTCATATAAAATGTTAATTTCTTTATTGATATTTTTTTAATTATTTCATACTACCTCCGATCCAAAATATATATATCGTTTGACTTTTTAACACGTATTTTAAGGAGCTTAAAACTATATGATATATTAACTTTTTTATTATTATTTTTTTACAATCTATATCTATATATACTCTTAATTTAGAACACTTTAGGCTTATGTGTCAACTTCTCCTTAATCATCTCTTTTCCACCAATCAAGTTTTTTTGTCCCTTTTTTTAATTATTTATTTATTTTCTTTAATTATTAATTTTATTCTTTTTTTTTTATATCTCTTTAAACTAATCACATTTTTTTCTTTTATTTTTAACATATTTACTAACAATCTATATAAACTCTTAATTTAGAAGAGTTTAAGATGATGTGTCAAGCTTAGATGAATTTTAGGAGTCTTGACCAATCATTTTTTTTTACCATTTTTCTTTTATTTTATTTAATTCTAATTTTTTTTTCTTCTTTTTCCTTTAATTCTCTTTTTGATTTAATTTTTACTAACTATTGGGCTTAATTCAAAACATTGATCTTAGCCTAAATTATAATTTTAGTAGTTTTTTTTCTAAAAAAACAATGGGATTAATTCAAAACATAAAATTAATAATAAGAAAACATAAAATTAATATTAGTAATATATATATATACTACTTTAATCGTTTTCTCAACCCATGAGATCAATTCAAAATATTTAATTATCTGAACTTTTACAATTATGTTATAATATTAATTTAATATATTAGTAAGATTTTACTTATAAAAAATCGCGTCATGGCGCGAGGATTATACTAGTTTAATACTTATTACCAACAAATATTAAGTTGTACAAAAATAATTTTAAAAAAGTTGATATTTTATATACTTTTTAGCTTCTTAAAATACGTGTTGAAAAGTCAAACGACATATATTTTGGATCGGAGGGAGTCCAAGATATTTTTAGTGATTTTAGCTTGTGCCAAAAGTCAAAAAACGTAAATTATGAGACGGATGATGAGGTAATTAAATTGGTGTCATTTCCTTTTCAAATCATATATAAGATAAATGAAGAAAATAATATTTGGGTATAATACCCAATTCGGTTCATAATTAGCATGTTTGAATAATTATAGGGTAAATATATTAATAACAACAGTTTGTTTCTTGTTTAATTTCAAGCACCAAAGTCTCTGACCGCACGGATTAATTTCAAGCACCAATTACTCAGTTCAAGCTGTCAAGAGAAAGTAAAGGAGCATATAGGCTACAGGAACAACACCTATGTTTGAACGCCGAATCGGTCACCAATCCCACCGACCGAATTGGTCTCCGCCGACATCCTTGGTGTTGGTTCCCTCCTATACGAGAGAAGATTTCAATGGACTATTTACCATATGATTTTTACCATGTGAAGTTTTACCTCCTTTATAAAAGGTTGTGTCTTTCCATTTGGGGAAATAAGAGAGAGAAAACAAAGTGTGAGAAAGGGAGAAAAGAGAGAGCTTGGAGAATTTCGTATGCCATTGTTCAGTCCATTTTGAAGTGCCCCGATCGACGACCAAACGACCTCCGATTGGGACGATTTTCTAGTATGTTGTTCACCTCATCATAGGCTTCATTTTGTACGGTTGGATCGTCGTTTTGAGCCTCCAATCTCATATCCCCTTTCCTAGTGTCCTCTCTTGGGTTTTGTTGATTTCCACCAATTGGGTGATGAAATTGGATATTTGTCCAAGCTTGTTGATGCTTGATGATGTCGTATGCCTCTAGCTTTGTCTAGGGAAGATTGTACCCACTTGTTATTGTTGATAGTGGAAGTTTCTGGCTCTCGTGGTTATTTCCCCGTTTTGGGGTTTTCCACGTAAATCTGGTGTTCTTTGTGATTGGTTATTTTATCTTCTATTTGTGTCTGATTGTTGGTTTGGGTTGTCTAAGTTCGGCTCTCTGGTTTACAGTTCTTGTCCATCCCGATTCGTGTGTGAAAAAGGGGTTTGTTTGACGTCCCCTGCTTCCCGGCACAACACTTGGCAAGTTGGCTTCCTTGATCTCTTCTTGGTACCGTTCACAGGGCACTGAGGACAGATATGGATGGTACATGGCATGACACCTTGTACACGTGTCTGTGAAGCATGCACCGCACCTGAATGGTTCACCAGGTCTCCCAGGAGCGGCTACCTTGTATACGGATGGGCAATTAGGTGTAGGACAAAATCAGACGGCTCCCCCGCTGGAAGCAACGAATGAAGTGAGCGAAGCCCCAAAAAGCTCATCCAACTTTTCATTAGAGAGAATATATCGTAAGTCTGTAAGTAGAATAGGATCACCACAACACTCATGTAAACAACGGATGGGGAAGCCGTCTCGGCTTCTCAATGCAGCCTCACACTGGTCCACTAAACACTGGCTGCAGAATACGTGATTGCACTTCACGAGCATATACTCGTCCTCCACGTCGCACAAGCAAATGGGGCAGGCTTCCTCAGAGGGTTCTGCCCATGACTCATAATTTCCTATCTCATAAATGATCTCTTTAACCTTTTTTTTTGTCTCCTTATTGCCCCTAGAAATGGAGAGCACATGGCGACGAGTATCAAGAGTGAAATCAGCTTCAGGTACCTCCTTCTTGAGTCCATTAAGGTTGGGTCCAAATGTACTGACAACAGATTTCATCACACCAACAGACCATTTATGCCCGCGGAGATGGATTTCTAATTTTTGGTTCTCACGGAGCTCAAGGAGGTGCTGGACAACCTTCTGCTCGGGTGAAGCAATTGCTTTAGGCATGCCGAAGATCTTGACATTGCGAGCATGCTGGTCGAAGAGGATGTACGTGTCCGTCTCTTTCTGGAGACATCCCAGGCGATTAATACCATCCTTGTAGAAGAGATGCTGCAAGACTGCAGGGTTAAGGCTGGGATTGGTTATGGTTGTCCCTTTCATCGGTATTTCTAGAGGCTTTATTAGGTCAGCCACCGGCTTTGTTGCATTGGCAGATATCTTCACTTGGAAGGAGCCATCGTTGTTCTTCCCCCAACTAAAATTTAAATCTGTAATCAAGATATGACCTTAGTACATTGTCGTTAAGGTAATTAAGTTTCTATTTCACATATCTTGGACTTGAAATGTGAAATAAAAATTCATACCATGTTTAATTAAACTTGGAATCAGCAAGAGCTTGGAAAAGCTAATGTGTACCTTTTCGATGAATAAAGCGAGACAGTAGAGAGTCAAGTTCACAACTGATAACGGAATAGACAGAAGAAGGGCATGAGATAGAACTGTGGAATGGTCGTTTGCATTGTATTTTCTGCCACGATTCAAAACCAGGCAAGACTTTCCCTTCAATTTGCTCCAATGCTTGTGCTGCCTTCAAGTGCAATCTAGCATCAAAAGCAATCAAGGCTCTCATATTACAATCCCACTGATTCGGCCGAAAAGCCTGAACTCAGCAACAGTTAATGAGAGGGCCCCCCTTGGGCATGAAAGATGATATCATTTTGTAAAGTGCTTCATCACAGGCTGAAAAACCTGAATCCATGCCGTATTTGTGTGGCCAATAAACGTCTGCATTGACAGCAGGAAATAGAAAAGATCGGTGTGCAATGTGTGTTGGGCAAAGGTTTTCCTTTAGCAAAGGTTCCTTCTCTACATTATTTAACTCTAGCACACTTTGAGCAGCATCAGGAGAAAGAAATGTGACGCTTCCCCATCTTGGTATGTTCCCACTTTCAGCATAGTGACTAGCAGACTTGTGAACAGCACAAATCCCAGATGCATGCTTTTTAAATGACATTAAAAGTTCCCTATCATCAATATTGCTAGCATCTGAATGGTGTACATCAACCGTTAAACATCACTTATCCAGCTCCAAACGTCTGATTTCAGCTCCAGCACCAAATAATGCAATAGGCGGGGTCACACCAGTACCACCCGGATACAGACATATTTCTATACATTCACTCTCCAACATTTTTGTTTCATGGTCCAAAACATCATCAATATCGGCATAAATGTCTGCTCCATCATCTTTGTGAGCAACTACATGGAATTCATTCCTAATAAGGTCGACTAGAATGCCAATCCTATCGTCGTGATATTTTATTCTAAGCCGTGATAATAAACAAGACAGACTGGCATCAGCAGACTTCCCACGGAACCTCTTGAAAAGTGTGTGATGAATACCTTGGCATGGCCACACGGAAAGTTTCTCGTCTAGACATCTGATTATTTTAACCGGAGGATGAAGGGTACGCACGAACCGGGCATCAAAAGCAGTTACACACACAAGATATTCAGTAGAAGAAGATAAGCCATCTTCAAGATATTCATTAGCAGTAGATAAAACATTTCCAAAGACAACCAAATCAGGCTTCTGGTTGAACATAAGCAGAGAACATGAAGGATGCAGTTGCATGTGCTGGACCTGCCGGTGTTCAGTGAAAACATGTTCATATCCAAGCTTATCGGAGCCTTTATAGCATGCCACGTTTTTAGAAAGGGACGCAAAGATGGCATGCTTAAGGTTGGTATGGTGCTCGTTTTCCACATCAGGCCGGCATCCAATGCCAGTTGCTGGGAATATCTATATAAAGTTCATTCTCAATGCAGTTCCTCAATTCTAAAACGGTATCATAGCACCTTCACATTTTTTTGGCATTAATGTTGTTCTTGCAACACCACTTATTCCTCTTCCCAAAAGGAACAACCTCCCATTTCTTGTAAACCGAAAGGAAAGTGAAGAGATCACCATCTTGATGGCAGAAACGCAACTTAAGGCAATCAGAGTTAAACTTTACAGAATTATTTCCCACTCGACAAAAAATGCTGCTGCAATTAACCATAAAAGCGGCAAGAATAATTCCTTCTTTTGCCAAGGACTTCTAGATGCAGCTAAGAATCAATTTGCCATATCGGGGCTCAATATCCAACCTCCCCAAACACCATCCCTCACTAGTCAACTCAGGTACATTCCCCTTCATTATCACAGTATTCAGTTGAACAAGACTCCGAACTGCCAAATAAACAGCTTTTCTAGATGGTGCATCAACAAAAGGTATTTTTTCTTTCATGCCAAGTGCAATGATTTTCAATACAGCCATGCCAAGATGGGTGCGGCAAATCTCAGGTTTTGGTTGGGCAGGCATCAACTCGAATTCATCTTGGGTGTACAGCCTATAACACTCCCCTGGCCCTGTTCTGCCAGCACGGCTGGCTCGTTGTTTGGCAGAACTCTTACTGATCCATGAAGCTCTACGAACACTAATTCCAGAACTAGCTTCACACCTGCTTTCCTTGACCATACCAGAATCTATAACATATTTCACACCTGGGATTGTCAAGAATGTTTCAGCTACATTAGTTGCAAAGATAACTTTCCTTTTGCCAAGGTAGTTCTGAAAAACACGCGACTGCTCTTCAAGGGAAAGATTTCCATGTAAAGGCAGTGCAACAGAATCAGGCAGTTGAAACCTTTCACATGCCCATTCTACTTCTATCTGAGAAGTCAAGAATGCAAGGATGGTTCCTTCTCTATTTTCACTATTATGATGAATCTCAGTTGCCATCCTAATCACACCTGATATATATGAGGCTACAACAGCTTATGAAGAGACAGGACTCACAGGAGTGTCAACAGGCACACAGGGGACATATTTCACATCAACTGGAAAATTTCTCCCAACTACTTTGCAGGTCCCACAGCCGAAAAAGTGGCCTGAAAGCTGGTCTGTATAAGTTGTTGCAAACATTATGACAAGGCGCAGTTCGGGCCTAGGACAGAGTAAGGTTTTAATAAAAGCCAAAAGTAGATCTGTGGTTAGACTTCTTTCATGAACTTCGTCTAATACAATGCAGGATACCTTGGACAATTTTTTGTCATCTATACAATGCTGAAGCAAACAGTGACATGTCATATATACAGCCTCAGGATCAAACATCTGCATTAAAGAAGAAGAAGAAGAATATGATGTACAACAACTAATTGCATTCTCTCCATAGCAAGTACTGCTTTCATCGCGAGCTCTTTTTGCTAATGACATTGAAGCAACATTCTGCGGTTGTGCACAGACAATAGACCCATTAACAAATATTCCATAATCCATAAGAACCTGCACCAGCTGCGTACTCTTCCCTGAATCAGTCTCTCCAACCAATATCATAACCTATACATACAATACAAGGTAGTAGCAAATGAATGTTAAAATGCAAGGAGATCAGCACATGAATGTTCACATGCTGAAATTTGATTCCACTTCCCCTCACTTATCTGGGATCACAATAAAGATGCAAGGAGGCCATCATGGATATGGAATTTGGATATTCCGTCTAAGGTTAAAATTTTTATGTGGAAGGTCTGTCGGGATGGTCTCCCAACTGCCGTTAGACTGGCCTAGTGTGGGTCCTCTGTCCCCTCCACATGTAGCATGTGCAATTGTGCGATCGAAGATAATGTTCACTTCTTGTTTGAATGTCATTATGTGCGTTCTTTATTTCGTCTTCCCTCTCGTATTAATTCAACAATATCCAGTATGATAACTCATTATCGAGATATTAAACCCATCATTTCCTACATTGAGAACAATCTTGCTTCTGCGTCTAAGGTGGAACTTGCTTTTGTTTGGCGGTAAGCTTGATACATTCGGAACCAACACGTGTTTAGGCATGTTCCTATTCCGCCTAGAGATGCATCAATACATATTATTAAACATCACAAGGTGAGTTGGAGTAAAATATCTCAATTGGAGTGTAGTCTAAATGAGGATTCTCTTTTACACACGCAAAATTCCATCCACCCAAAGAACAAAAATAAGCAGAATAAGGTCACATGGCGTAAACCCCCGAGGGGAACTTTCAAGATCAATTTTGATGGATCCACAATTACAAACAACGAAAGCTCGACTGGAGCTATAATCCGGGATTGGAAAGGATACCCGATACAAATATGTTATCAAAAACTTGGTAAACCAAAATCCCCTAAAAGCTGAAGCTCTTGCTTTAAAACTAGGAATCCAACACGCTACTCGACTTCATATCGATAAAATCCACATTGAAGGTGATTCAAGTATAATTATAAACCATCTTAACCAAAAATCTAAATGTCCTTGGGAAATTGAATTAATCATCTCAGATGTTGAACTCCTATTATCGACTTTGAAAGAAGTTTCCTTCTTTCATATTCCCTGTTTAGGCAACAGAGTGACTGATAAGGTTGCACATCTTTGCCACTCTGCCTGGGGTGTCAATATTCACAACGATATAGGTCTTTTAGACCTCATCCGAAAGGATGCTGCCGGGTAGAGCTCGCTCGCCCGAATTCTTTCCTAATAAAAAAAACAAACAAACCCTTGACCCCTTCAACACCGCTACGCTACCCAACAATCCCTCCACCACCGCCGTCGTCGCCGTCCACCATCACCACCCTCGTCGTTCGACCATCTTCTCGGCTCCCCTAACCTCATCGATCCTTTGGCTTTGATTTCATCGAGTCCCTATCCCGGTACCAAACCCTAAATTTTGGTTTCACATTCCCCATCTTCAATCGGCCTTGTATTGAGTGGTTTTTGGATCCTCACCTTTTGTTTCCCCTGGTATTGTCACCGATTTGGGTTCCCGACTGGCAACCGCTAACTTGAACTCCCCAAAGCCTCCATCTCTTCCACCCGTGGCGGCCTGCCGGGTTTCACCTTTGGCTGGCCTGGTCTGGGTGCCTAGCCTACATTGATCCCCTCCGACGCCGGCTTGTGCTTCCGATCACCGGTTCACCCACTCCCGTTTGGGTTCGATGGTGGTTCCTTGGGGCCCAAGCTTCGGGTCCTTGAGGCCCAAGTTTCGGTTCCTTTAGGCCCAGGCTTCAGGTCCTTGGGGCCCAAGTTTCGGTTCCTTTGGGCCCAAGCTTCAGGTCCTTCGGGCCCAAGTTTCGGTAAAAAAAACCGAAAGGGTTGAAACCACTCTTTGAGGAAACCCCAAAAGGGTCTGAAAATCCCGAATGGGCCTAAATCTCGAAAGGGCTTGAAAATTCCCGAAAGGGTTTGAAGAACCAAATTGATGAAATAAATTTTCCTGAAAGGGATTGTCAAATAAATTCCGAAATCTTCTCTCGCTCTTCGCCCTCCTCGCGGTCGTGCTTCATGTACTAGTGTTGGTTGGGTGTCCGTGTGTTCGTGGTTAGTTTCGGTTGAGGAGCAGTTCTGCGGCCCTGGTTGATCAAAGTGATCGTGTTAGAGGTGTTTGTGGTCTCCGAAGATCTCTCATCTAGGTGGGGGGAACATCATGTGATCCACACTTCCCCAGGAGTCGTCTTTGCCTTGCGAGGATTTCTACTTTCCATCTTTCCGACGGCGAGACATCGTGTCAGTTGGTGCTGTCCCATGCGCTCGCTATCCACTTGACCACGTCGGGCTTTTTCCCGCTCGATGTTGTGGCCACTTGTTAGCTTAGAGTTTGAGATTTTTATGGGTTTGCTTTGGATGGTTCTTTTGATGTTGTGTTTGTATTTCTTTCAGATCTTCGTGGTCTTATCCTTCGGGATGCTCGCGGGTTGGCTAACCGGCCACCACCCGAATTTTTATCTTATAAAAGGGGGGGGGGGAATCAAAGGGTTTGTAAAAAAACCCAATTTGGGGATGAAACACCGCCGCCGATCATACAATGAAATGCACGAATTGAATACTCCGTCTCTTCCTTTCTCTTGTCGGAGTTTAAGGACATAAAATCTGGAGAAACATCACGGCACAATCGCCTATCCGAGGCTCGAAACCACCTATTCGGGGGCTTAAAACAACCTTTTCGGAGGCCCAAAAACACCTCTTCAGAGGCTTGAAAATCACTGTGGTTCTTCTCAGCTCTCCTTCCTCTTCTTTGTGAGGTTTGAGTTTGAGATTTCCCTAAAGGAAAATCCCCAAATCTGGTCTCGATTTGGGCTTGGATAATCTGTCGCGCCTTGGGTTCTTCCCCATCAGTGGTGTTGGTGTGGTGTCTGTCTCTCGCCTCTCACCGCCGTTGGCGTCTGGTGGTGCCTTCGCCACTGTTGGCTGCTCGTCACTCTTTGTTGATTTCTTGGCAGGAGTGTAATCCAGATCTAAAAACTTTATTGTGGTGGTCTCGACATCCATTCTAACTTCTTTTTTTTTTACCATGGGCAAGAAGTGGATCGACAAGCGATCCTGAAGTCATCCGAAGATGACTTGTTAGACCCTACGCAGAGGGTCGACGAACAAACGAAAAGAAAAAATAAAATAAAAACCAACAACAAAAATAAAACTAAAACAACCCGAAAATAAGAACCCTAATGTCTTGAGATCGCTTGAGATCTTGTTCGAAGGCGGCTAACATGCAAGATAAAGCAATAGTTGAGATGATTTTGGACAGCTTCAAAACTTCAGACCACCATCAACAGGGTAATTGTTGGTTATTTGAAATTTTTTTTTTTTTTTTTTGGTAATTTTGTGGATCAAGGAGGGTCAATGGGGCGGATATGCTCGGATCAGTGGAGCGGATTTGCTCAAGGACAATGGAGGAGGGCGACGGTGGAGGGATCAGCACCAAACGATAGAAAAGGAGCCAGAGGCAACTGGATCTAGGGTTTGAGCTTGGATTGGGTTTGTATTTGGCTTGGGTTATTGGGGTTTTTGGTTAAGTAAAAGAGGCGATCAGCGGAGGAGCGTCGGCTAGGGTTTGCTGGAGCAGGAGGAGGAGGTGCAACGCCGAGCTCGGGGTGGAGGGGTAGTCGCACCAGGTCGCCGGAGGGAGGGTCGGCGACGGCAAGTGATTCTATGGAGGAGGATCGGAGGCGTGGGTCGTTGGCGGCAACGGCGGAGGCTTGGGCAGCGATTGATAACAAGGTGCGGTGACGGTGGTCCGGGGCGGCTCACAGGACGATTCGAGAGAGAAGAGGAAGGTGATGGTGCGGTGGTCCGATCAGCAGGGGCGAAGAACAGTAGCAAAGGCGGCTCACAACTAAGGGTCGCCGGTGGTGGTGGTTGGCCGTGGAAGTCGGCTGACGGCTCTGCTTCACAGGAGCGTTTAGAGGTGACGGTGATGGCGGACCATGGGCAAGACGAGGCGCGGCGGCGGCTGAGCCTAGGGTTTGTGTTTGGGGTGGGTTTGTGGGTTGGTTTTTTTTGGTGTTTGGAAGACAGCGGGGGCAGTTCCGGGGCCGACACCAGCGGACTGAGCCGCCGAGGTGGCTAAATTTGTTGCCATATATTTTTTTCCTTGGTTTAATTTGATTTGAACTGATATTTACACTACAATTTTTACTATATACACAAAATATTCTCTTTTTTTTTTCTAAATACATCCTACCCCTTTTGGGAGACTCACCAAGAGGGGCACGATATGGTGTAAAATATTATCTCCTTATATTATTCACTCTTGAAATATGTTCTACCAGAATATATTGTAAAATACTGGATCCTTAGTTAACATTAAGTTTTATATAGATCCCCTCGTTTGTTTTTGGGTAGAAAATGTAATGATTATCCTTATGAATGTAGTCCATATTTAAGTTAAGATTCATTGATCACTATTCTAATCATTCCACTTCTTCTCCCATTTTTCATACAAATTTGTTACCCTTCTATTCCCTAATTTGAATGAGGGTAACTAATATCTCTAGGATGGTCTAATAATCCCTTCACATTTTACTCCAAGCTCACAAAAAATGATGATCGTATACATTTTATAAGTAAAATTTAATACCGTACTTTTTCATTCTCCTCTTATATAAACAAAGGGAAAACTAATGAAAATACCTCCACCTTTGGGGGTATGGTAAAAATATATCATCAACTTTCAAAAGTAATAAAAATATCCCGACCTTTGATAGTAGTGGTAATATATTACCACGATTTTTCTCACTGGTAAAAAATGCTGACAAGACATCCTACGTTGATTTTTTACAAGGGTTTTTTTGAACGGTTTCCTTAGGAAAAAAATAAAGAGTTGGACCGGGTTCATACACCACACTTTTTCCTCTCTCATATCTTCTTTCGTGATCGCCTCTTGAGCTGTCTTCCGGTCTTCTAGACAGCTCATAGTTCCTCTTCAATGACAGTCTCCCTCCCTCGTGGTCGGCTATCTTGAGTTGTCTCTCTCTCACATATTCTTCCTCTTTGATTCGTTCACGGAGTTAGCTGAATATGTTTTTTTTCCCTCTTTGTTGTTGCTGTTGTTTTCGGTTTAGTTTTGTAGTTGTCGGTTTGGTGTTAGGAATAGTCGTGTTGTGTTAATTTGAGGCAATTTTTACCAGATTAGTTGCTTGGTTGAATCAATTTCAGTTTTTCGATTTTAATTTTGTTGTCGGTGCATTTTTTTCCCTAAGGAGACCGTTTAAGAAAACCCGATTTTAGTACTAATTTGTAAAAAGGCTTCCACGCAGGATGTCTTGTGAAAAACAAAATCAACGTAGGCTGCCTTGTCAGCATTTTTGACCCATGAGAAAACTCGTGGTAATATGTTACCACTACCCTCAAAGGTCGGGATATTTTAATTACATTTGAAAGTTGAGGATATATTTTTACCATACCCCCAAAGGTGGGGGTATTTTAATTAGTTTTCTCATAAACAAATGACCCTAAATTTACTAACAATATTGAAAAGCTGACGTTTTCTTTTATCTAAATTGTTTAGTGATAAACTAGCTAGTACTAGTTACAATTTGTTACGTATTGCAGTCATGAGCCGTTACATATTGGCGAAATGTTAGTTGGGAAATCAGTTGTAAAAGATTTGGGCTGTTACAGTATAAAAAGCCCATTAAGGCCCATTGAGTCCAGTTTGTATGAATAGCAAAACTCTTTTCTTCCTGACATTAATCCAAACAAAAGAGTTTCATTCATCTACAGATTTCGATTATGACACTATCCATGATTCCATGACTTCAATAAAAAAAATTGTATAAATTAATTGAAATATGATTTGACAATCACAGTCCGGTGTCGCACTATCTTCTTAGAGTGTCATTTCAGACACAAAAAAGTCTTTTTTTTATTAAGTAAAAATTTAAAATAAGATACTACATTTGAGTCTCGATAGTTGATAAGTTAACATACGGAACACCGTTAAAACATACGATTAGAGAACAGGAAAGATGCAATACAACAAGCAAAAAAAAATCATATACTTTTTGTTGGTCGAAATGGGCGGCGAACCCCGTGAACTCTGAAAATCAAATCTAATTAACAAGAAAATGCTAGATTAGGGTTAGACAGAGTCTGGGGTAGCTCTCCCCCTCACATCATCCAACAAAAGGTTACAAACACTCTCCGGTGGATTCTCTAACACACGACACCCTAGGGGGAATGAAAAAGCAAAAGAAGCGAGGTGATTCGCGATAGCGTTCGCCTCTCTAAATACATGACGGATTTGGACACTCCAGCTCCTACGCAATAAGCCTTGACATTAGGATACTAGACTTAAAAGATGATGGGTGTGGTTCAAAGGTTTGTTAAGCACCATTGAGAACCTATTTCTAAGTAAATCTGTTTGAAACCTATTTCCTAGACGATCTCGAGGTCCTTTCATTTTTTTTAAAGTTTAACGACTGGCACAAAGAAACTCCAAATGAAGTGGGCTATGCGCTTAGTCCGCTTCTATTCACCCTAGTTATGGACACACTATCTGCTTCTCTCCAAGAGAATGTACCATGGTGCATGCTGTTTGCCGACGATATTGTTCTAGTGGACGTCTCTAGTTCGGGGTTGGCTCGCAGACTAGAAAATTGGAGAGAAGTGTTGGAATGTAAGGGTTTCATAATGAGTAGGACCAAGACCAAGTATGTGCAGTTCAGCTTTGGAGAGGCCAGAGTCCCTGAGACATCAATTCGATTGGGGGAGGATCTTGTCCCAAGGAAGGAGCATTTCAAGTACCTTGGCTCGTACGCCCAAGCGATGGGGGTATCGACAAGGATATCGAGCATAGAGTCCAGGCGGGGTGGATGAGATGGAGGAGAGCATATGGGGTTCTCTGTGACAGGAAAGTCCCGGCTAAGCTATAAGGGAAATTCTATAAGGTGGTTGTCATACCGACCTTGTTGTATGGCGCGGAGTGTTGGCCTAGTACTAAAGCTCAAGAACAGAAGTTGACAGTGGCTGAGATGAGAATGTTGAGATGGATGAGTGGGCACACGAGGCTGGACATAATCAGAAATGTGGACATTAGAAGCAAGGTTGGAGCTGTGAGTGTCGTTGACAAACAACGGGAGTCCAAATTGCGGTGGTTTGGGCACGTTCGTAGGAGGCAGTTATCAGCGCCGCATGTTCGAAGGTGTGAGAGCTTTCTGCAGAGGGAGAGGTAGACCGAAGAAGAGCTGGATGAAGGTTATTCGACAGGATCTCAATGCGATGAACCTCTCGGAGGATACGACCTCGGATAGGTACAACTGGAGGATATGCATTAGGGCTTCGGATGTTTAGAATCCCAAGGATGGGTGCTGGGTCTTTTCTTTTTGCTTCCTTTTTGCCTTTCTTTCTGCTTTCTGTCGGTTATCTACATATCTGTTTTTCTATCTATCTGCTGTCTATTATCTAATCTCCTACTAGGTGCCCTGGAACGGTGTGTTTCCTTTGCTCTATTGTTTTGGGTCTTCCAGAAACTCTCTCTTGACTAGTTCGGAAAAAGAGTGCGTACATCCCGACCCCCAGACCCCGCTTTATTGCGGAATATACTGGGCTCCTGTTGTTGTTATTTGAATCGAAGGGAGAAATATCAAATCAACCATATTTTTAATTATTTTATTTTGAAAAATGGTTTTTGTATTTATTTTTGATCCATTTTCTCCTATGGTGGCGTATACATGTACTGTAATAATTCTTGGGCCCAAGGCAATACTTGGGCCCAAAGCTTGACCCGTACTCCTATTTTAATAATAATTCAATAAATAAGTTAATTTATCTATTTATTAGTTAAAATAAATACCCCGTGGGGTTTGTGTAAATCCCGTTTGGGTTTCTAGTGCGCTTCAGTTCAGACGTCGTGTGACTCTTCGTTTGGCGTGACTGGACTTTCTATTCCGGTTGACGGGGTTCTGGCAGTCGGAGTCGGGATAGACTGGGGTCGTGGCAGTGTGTATCGAGGCGTCTCCTTTTTCCGGAAGAATGGTTCCTTGGAGGTTCGTCTTCATTGCCCGCAGGTGACTCCTGATGTGCTGCTGGCCTACGGTGCTACTCTTGGGTTGTGCTTGACTTCGTCCTTCGTCTACGTCCTCGTCTTGTTCGGATTAGTTGTGTTTTGTTTCGTTTTGTAGAGCTCGTTTGCCTGTATTTGCACCATCTTTGTATTTCTGGTTTATTTTTGACGGTTTCCGTCTGCCGAATTTTTACCGAATAAAAAAAAAGAAAAAGAAAAGAAGAAGTATACATGTACTGTAAATAAATTACAGTAAAGCCAGCTACACGCTCCACCTATCACTCTCCCTGAAATTTCAATTTTTAATCGGAGGCGCCAACCCTCTTCCCTCTCCCGCGCCTTTTTTCCCTCTTTATATAAATACTCTCCCCCATTTCTCCCTCTCTCTCCTCCATCTCTCACCTTCTTTTTCCTCTGATGCGCAACCACCCCGCCGCCGTGTCCCCGGCCACGCCCGGCGCCGTCGCCACCCCGGTATCCTCCCTCTCCGACTTCAAGCGGGGCAAGAAACGCGGCAGCTACAACTGCGGCCGGTGCGGCGTCCCCAAGAGGGGCCATGTATGCCCCCTCGCCGCCGCACCGGTCACCGGTGACGTGTCCTTGACCCCAACCAGCTCCGCCATGGTCCCGTACTTGCCTCCTCCGGCGCCGCGCTCCCGTATCCCCCGCGCTCTCTCATTTGACGACGTTGACGTCAAGGAGCAGGAGATGATGCAGCTGGCCGATGGCGTGTTTGATCCGGATCTGTTGCCTGTCTTGTCGGATTTGGATCTGGAGGATGAGGATGAGGAGGAGATCTCCGGCGGTTTGCCGTTGGGGTGCCTTTGGGAGGTGCTGAGGAGGCTGCCGCCGCCGTCGCTGCTGTCGGCGGCTAGGGTTTGTAAGGGATGGAGGGAGTGCAGTACGAGGCTGTGGAGAGCTGCCGAGGAGCTTCGGCTTAGGGTTCCTCCGGGGGCTCTAGCTGGGATAGTCGGATCTGTGTTGAAGAAGTGCTCGGCTCTTGTCAGGATTTCTCTTAGGATGGAAAGGTCAGATTATTTGAATTGATCTTGGATATTTTTGTTAGGTGGCACGAACTTGGTTTTACTACAGATCAGATCTAGGGTTACTGGTTGGAATCAGATCGAATTGTTGATTCATTTCTGAATACATTACGCTAAGGGATTACCATTCAACGGATAATCTAGAACATTAATCAACTCGATAAAAAAAAATTGCCACAATTTATAGTCCACCTGAGCTTATTCTTAGCTGATCTGTCCAATTTAATGTGCAAAGATAATTCCAATGGAACCGCTTGTTTTTATGAGCAAAAATAGAGTTGATAGTAGTCTGGGAAGAAGAGGATCTCTAGTTTCAATTGAGGAAGTGACTCATCTTACTTTTTTGATTGCACAACTCACTTGATTCAATCTGATGTCTGCTTGCAGTGATTTAGATGCAACTATGCTGGCGTGCATTGCATTTTCGTGCCCAAATCTGGAGTCCATGGAGATCTGTACCTCTCCGGCATCAACTAATCTGATTACAGGGTACTTATCCTCTTACTTGGAGATTTCAGTAGATTGCTACTTATTTATCCCTGTTTTGCATTCTTTATAACCAGCTTGATACTAGTGGTGTTACTGTTCTGCTGTTTATGATTGATACCGCATTGGAACTGATCACCACAAAATGATCTATTTAAGTGCAGTTGTGTTACATTGCACATTTGATGTTCCCTAAATGTTGATCAATGCTATAGCCTATAGGGGTTGATTGTTGAGTTTGTTGTAAATTATTTGCTGGGTAGTGTAATATAAGCTGTTGGCATTTCAGCTTTGGCATAACAGTATATGTATTTTGTTGTGTTCGTGTAGAGATGAACTGGGACGGTTTGTGACGGATAAGCGATGCCTCTCTGTCCTTAAGATGGAAGGTTGCTCTAATCTTGGGGCATTGTTTATTTCTTCAAGTAGCCTTTCTACCCTCTGGCTTTCAGATCTACATAACCTCTCAAAGACGGTGATTACACTTTCCTGTGTTCCTAGTTTTGAGAGATCATGATCTTCTTATAAACGCTGACTCTATTTTCAGGCCTCATATTTGTTACTGATATATTCCTTCATTATAGGTATTTAATTGTCCAAATTTAAGAGAAATTTCCCTTGGGTTCTCTTGTCAAGGAAATGATAATACAGATATTACTGCCATGACTGACAACCTGGGAAGAAGCTGCCCGAGGTTGCAAAATATTCACATTGCATCTCCTAGACTGTCGCACTCTTCTGTTCTTGCTCTTACTGCTGCAAACTTGAGGTTTGTTGATCTTTTGCTTAAGAGTGACTCCCCTTGATATGCTTATCTGGTTTCTTTTTAGGGAAAGAGCACGAAGTATGCTTAAAAAGATAATAGAAAAGAACATGTAATCTCAGTATTAAGTTGGAAGTTCTGACTAATCATTGCCATTCTTTCCAAACTTTGAAATTCAGGTCACTGCGGATACTATCACTAGTGATGGGTGCTGGGATCACCGATGCATCTGTTGCTGCCATCACCTCCAACTTTTCAAAGTTGGAGCTTCTTGATCTAAGTGGGTATGTTCAGATTTATATTATCTTCTAGTTTTATCTTATGTCATATATGACTCACTTGGTCGGTCCTCAGAATCTCACATTCCTGCATATGGATTTAGGTCAAACATTAGTGACAGTGGCATTGGGATGATCTGCAATGTATTACCTCAGACTTTGTCAAAGCTACTCCTTGCTCTTTGCCCACATGTCTCCTCTAGTAATTCCCATACGCCTTTCCTTGCTCCTCTACATGTCTAGTTCCCACTTGGTGTGCATTTTCCAGATGATCCAGCTTTAACCAAACCTGTTATTTCCGCTCTTCAGGTGGTATTCAGTTTGCTACAGCCCAACTGCCTCTCTTGGAGCTTATGGATTGTGGAATGACCATTTGTGACCCCGATTCTGAATCATTATCTGATAATTTAAGCGATTGTCAATTTGAGACAAAACCCAATAACAAACTACATCTTACTCGCCAGAAGCTTATTATTAAGCACAGTCGGCTGAGAAAACTCAGCTTGTGGGGCTGTTCAGGCTTGGATGTGAGTTCCTTTTTCTCCAGAGTTGTGTACAGTAACTTCTCCCTCTTTGTTTCTGACTTGAATAATACCAATGTTTGCAGGCTTTATACTTGAACTGTCCACAGCTAAACGACTTGAACCTGAACTCCTGTACTAATTTGCACCCAGGTGTGCTTCTTTAGTCATTATTAGTCATGTTTGAAGCTTTGTTCTTTGTCCGAACTATCTCTCAAGGTGGGATCTGCATATTAACACATCTAAAATTTTCTATTTGACAGATAAGTTGCTTCTCCAATGTCCGAATATGGAGAGTGTACATGCATCTGGCTGCTTCAATTCGTTAATCCGAGCTGTTGAAAGCCAGGTAAGACAACTACAGATCTTGTTTCACAGTTTGTATTTTTCAGACATCTTTCAGTTGTATTGAACTAAAATTTGGTTACATGTGTTATGTGTACTAAATCTTTGCACATTACCTTCTTCCCCACATTATTCAAAGACCTCTCAAGAAAACCCTTTCGAACTTTATAGCTGATCTAAAATTTTCTGCAGGTGCACAACAATAAAACTCCCTTGCTTGATAACTCCTTTCCCTGCAAGCGTATGGCTGATGGATCAAAGAGGATCAGAGTTCCCCACTTCGTCTACGAGCAGGTTAGAAATCTCCAACAAGAAAAACTTCATTTGCCTTTTACTCTGAACCCTATGAAAGCAACTTATATGAACTTGGTTATTCCCTCCAAACAGATCAATGATGACTTGAAAAGACATGAAGTTCGCAAGCGAAGGTGTACTGTCATTGTTGAATGAAAACCCAACGTGCTGGAACTTGACATGAAGTCCCGAACATATTGTTTCAGATCATGTAAGAAAACTGATTTGAAGGAACTCGGATATGGGGTGAAAACTCTTTGCTTGCCGAGTACAGGTTCCTTCCTCAGTCCAAAATAAAGAGAACCTGCTACATTACAACAAGAACTATCATTGATCTTGTCTGAAGTTCTTGCAATTTTAAGTTTCTGTAGGGAATGCAAATTGCACCCAGATGACATCTTTAATCGGACAGATTGAGATTGGTTTTTTATAATTGGGGTAATGTGATTTTACCCCTTGGATACAATGTAGGATTGATCAGGTAATTAAATGTCAATGGAGTTTATATTGAATTTTCCTTTGATGCTTTAGCAGATATATTAAGAATGAGAAAATGTTGGAAATTAGATTTGCTAAAATATGACTTCATTTTGATACTGGTAGATATTGATGAAAAACGTCTAGCTTGAAAAACACAGTATTGCATAGAGAGTATTTGAAATGTGAAAGTATATATATTCTTTTTATTTTATATATGTTTGAATTTATAAAAAAAAATCCTCATTTTTGGTTGGACAAATATTTCAACATTAGTTCCATGGACAATGGTTTGATAAAAAAAAAACTAAACATGACAACAAAATATGAGTATATGAGTATGATATGGTTACTTATAGAAATATGAATTTTGTGCAAAGGCTTGAGTTTTTGTGATTTTTGTCCCAAATGGTCTCTCTTTACTATCCACGGAATATAAATTTACTACTCCGTAATGATTAAAACTAAGGGAAAAATGTTTTCAAAAAAATTGAGGGAAAAAAAGGACATATCTTAGCATTCAAAATTATCATGTGAAAATGTTAGTTTAAGTTTATAACTCAACATATGAAAAATCTTGGTACCACACAAAATTTGTACAAACTTGTGATCATCTCATATAATTTCCCAATTATTTTTTAAATAAATATATACTCGGTTGTAAATATATGATCTTTTAGAAAAAAAAATACAACTTTTAAGAAAAAAGGTTGAAACGAAAAAAAATGTATAGTAATTAGTACTTATTTTTGAAAAAAGTATAATAATTTATTTGAGAATAAGACTGAAAAGTAATTATATGTTCTATATATAAAATTATTAATTGTTGATTAAACATCCTTTTTCCGATCGAATTTAATCCGTGCAGTATTTATGAATTAAAAAAGGAGTTGGAAATTCAGCGGCTCTACTTTGAAGGATCGAAGTCTGCACTTGACAGTAAGAAGGTGTTCGAAGGAAGCTTTTTGAGTTCCCATGGAGGCATCTTTGTTTTCAGCTACTCCGGGGGCTCACTGGTGCTCCTCCAAATCACCTGGTATCAACCGCTCCGTATCAATTTCTGATTTCTTTTGGTTTGGTTCCAATATCGAATTGCACCGAAAATTCTCTGCTAAGTTTGGCCGCAACTTCTAGGTTTGATCTTACGAATTTCGGGAGCTTATTTCGTGATTACCGCATTGAATTAGGATACTGCATTCTAGAGCGATGAGGTTGTTATTTTGATTTGTGATGGTTTGCTTGATTGAGAAAACCAATCAACACAGACGAATATGGCGATTAAAATTATCAATTTTTAGCAGTTTATCGGTTGATTTGCTGGCAAATCGAAACAATTTGTATCCTGGAGCTCTTTTTTTTTTGTTTGCCAGATCATCGATTTATTGGGAATTTTGTAATCTTCACGGTTTCGGTAGCTACTTCCGTTCTCTGACAAAGCTTTTTTGGAGCCTTTGTTTCTACAGATATCCCTGGGAGAGCAAAGCTTCCTTTAAATTATCAATCTTTGGCGTCTACAGTGTCAGTTGGAGGAACTAAAAAATCTTCAATTTGCAAAATCAGGCCTCAATCTTGCAAGACAAAGTTTTCAAAGGTCGATTTTGATTGGTCCTATTATGATTCTGCTATTTAAATCAACATTGTCTTGTATTTGGTATATTGATCTACAATTCTACAGTGTGTTGAAATATTTTGTCGGAACACTGTGTCGCCTTTTCCAGGTATCATGTAGCAGTAAGAGTGAAGTTCCTGTTTTAAAAGGAAGGTATGCAATGCTGGGACTACAAACAAATAGTAGACGTTGAAAAATGAGTGTTTAATGCACAAAAGTACCTAACAAATTGATCTAAACTCGGCAGAGGGATGGGATTACCTGCAGAAAGCAGGTTTCGTAAACATTCTATGATAACAGATCTTAGTGTGGTCTGATTAGTGGCCTAGTATCATGACTTTTTGATGCATAATAAGTCCTTGTTGGCGGATAAAGAGAGACCATTTTCTTTAATCATTGTTATGGTGTTAAGTTGGGGGAGTTCTATTTTTATTTATTCTTTTCCTGTTTCAAGGTGTATGGATGAGGTCTATGACAGTTTGGCTGCACGTCTTCTCCCTAATCCAGCAGTTTTATCAAATCAGAATTTCAAGTAAGCTCTGTTGTGATATAAAAATATACGATATTGCTTTTTATTTACGTCTTCTCCTTAATCCAGCAGTTTTATCAAATCAGAATTTCAAGTAGCTTTTGTTTACATAGTTTCTTGTTGGAACCGACATTGCCTTATACTGCAATTATATCTACCAAATGTTCTGCAGGTATATTGTTGGTTTGGCTGGGACTCCAGGTGCTGGAAAGAGCACGGTGGCTTTAGAAGTGGTTCAACGTCTGAACAAGTTGTGGCCTCAAAGATCTTCCGGATTTGATAAACTAGTGGGGCCACAAGATGTTGCTGTTGTTCTTCCAATGGATGGATTCCATTTATATCGCCATCAACTAGATGCAATGGAGGTTTGTGTTCCTAACAATTGATTAATATTAATGTTAACTGCTGTACATTTGTTTATGTTTAGTCAGTAGTTGTAACTTGCAAGTAACTCATTCATTAACATTATGCAATTAGTGAACAATCTCAATGCAATTTTGTAATTCAGCAATAACAAGTAACTAAGTTTCACTTCAGATACAAATAATCTCAATGCAATTTTGTAATTCAGCAATAACAAGTAACTAAGTTTCCCTTCAGATACAAACTGTCTATATATCCAGAAGGTCGGCTTGGTACTCTAAATGTATTTGTAACCTGAAACTTGTATACTCACTTTGCATTTTGCATCAATTTGCCCAAACAACTATAGATGCTCAAGAGTGTTATCACATGTTTGAAAACTGCTAGTGTTGAAAAGAGATGTCTACTTATTATTCTGTTGTGTTTATAAGGTTTCGGCCTATACCGCCCATTTATTTACGTATTATACCATGAGTTTAATATTTTTCTCATGATGGTCATTTTTAGGATCCAAAAGAGGCTCATGCAAGGAGAGGAGGTGAGCTTTATTTTTGCCTCACATGTCTTGAATAATCTTGTGAGCATTAACATTTGCCTTTCAATTTTTTTTTAATCAGCTCCATGGACTTTTGATCCTGCAAGATTATTGAAATGTCTCCAGACCCTAAGGAGCGAGGTAAAGAACATTACCCAAGCAATGTGCCTATAAAAATCACATGATTCTCTTGCCTTTTTGAAAGGAGTATATTAAATAATTTGCAAGGTAGATTAACCTAAATCATGTTATAACCTGATGCATGACATATATTCCAGGGATCTGTTTATGCACCTTCTTTTGATCACGGTGTTGGAGATCCAGTTGAAGATGACATCTTTGTGGGCCCTCAGTATGTAAAGATTTCCACTAGTTCTGATCTTGCTGTCATTAGCGATTAGCATGACTCTTTTTTTTTTTTTAATGGTAATGGGTATCTTAGTGACTTAATGTTATGCATAATTTACTTGGAGAAGTTACCCATCAGCATCAATAATCTCTAACATGAAATGTCTTCTGCATTGAAATCGTAGATTGAGACAGGGGCCCTTGTGTTAATCTTGGTTAAATCAAATGCATTTACTTGGAGAAGTTACCCACTTACCCATCATCATCAAAAATCTCTAACATGAAATGCCATCTGCATTGAAATCGTAGATTGAGACAGGGGCCCTTGTGTTAATCTTGGTTAAATCAAATGTATTTACTTGGAGAAGTTACCCATCATCATCAATAATCTCTAACATGAAATGCCATCTGCATTGAAATCGTAGATTGAGACAGGGGCCCTTGTGTTAATCTTGGTTAAATCAAATGCATTGTCAATGCAAAATGGCAAACATAAGTTACATATTTGGATAGTAGTTATGTTAAACCATGAGAACAACGTTCTCAATGCTTTCTACTCTAATACTCTGTATAACTATATATCACGCTCCTGCTGTATGTCTGACTGGTTTGTCAATAGGTACACCTGTTATCTGAAAAGAGTTGTTTTAGCAACACAAAACTCCTTATATAACCCGCATTCTCTGATCCGCTGTGGACAGTTAATATCTTGGCCAACTTCTTTTTTGCAGGCACAAAATTGTGATAGTAGAGGGATTGTATGTACTTCTACAACATGGGGTCTGGAGTGAAGTATCAACCATGTTCGATGAGAAATGGTGAGTGCAGGACTTCGTCAGGTGCTATTTTGTTGGTAATTATTTAGTGAATGGATGGCTGATGTTTTAGTTATCATCTTCTACACTAGTCTCAATTAAGTAGTAAAGGAAATGGATTTGATTTATTCTGTACGCCATCGTTGATATCTACCGCTCTCAAAGTTTATGAAGTTTCCATGATTCATTCTATGTGGGTTAATACCATTTTATGCCAAACTGAAGGTTCATTGAAGTTGACATTGACACATCGATGCAAAGAGTTTTGAAGAGGCACATTCAGAGTACGTACTCGTAGATCTTTATTTACTTATTTTCACATCAGAACGCTTAACTCGCACTTACTAGTTTGTCGTTTCCTTTGATGCTTGCAGCTGGTAAACCTCCTGATGTAGCGAAGTGGCGGGTATTGCCCATAACCTCCCTTTGTGTTTCATTCATGTACATTGGAATTCGTCCCTGATATATGACTCTTAACAACACTTCCCCATCTCCTATCCTGTCCAGATTGATTACAATGACAGGCCAAACGCAGAGATGATCATCGAGTCCAAGAAAAACGCAGACTTGATCATCAGATCAGTCGATTTCTCCAGTTGAATCCCATTGCCTCGCCAACTGTTCAGGCAAGCAGTTAAATCAGGCAATTTCATCATCTTATGCACATATTGTTTATTTCGATTAATTTCTCCAAAAATCGGTCTCTCAACTGTTGAAACGAGGTTGAATGAAACTAATTGCATTTTTAAATCCTCTTTAGGGGGCACTAATTGCAATTATCAGTTCAGTTAGTATAAAGCCCCATAGCTTATACACCATCATGTGGGGACTCATTGGTCCTACACCAAGCCATAGCTTCCCTTCCTGATCCGGTGCTGTCGTTATCCATCAATTGATGTCCCCTTGATTGATCTCGAACTGACCAGTTGAGCTGTGCTTGTGCCCTCATTGTAGAGCACCACAGCCAATCTTGTAAGTTGAGCTGTGCTTGAACTGACAAGGGCTTCTTTCCACTTTCCTAAATGAAAACTAGATGGGACTGGAGTTTGTAACTCGTATTCGCGTCGAGCCAAGCTTTGATGCTTGCACAAATAATGAAGCACGTCGTTTAGCTACAAGCATGGGGCCTTGTCTCTGTGTTTACTTGAATGCAAGTAGTGCATGTGTGACATTGAGGGCCATCTAACTAAAGCTCTGCCAATTTGCAACGTACCTATAATGCATAGAATTTATGACGTAATCGGACATCCGTGCTGTATGCAAGGCCACTGCCCGTATAACATCGTGTACTATATAAGGTTCGATTGCACAAGGCTCTTAAATTCTAGGGGTCTTATTTATAAAAATGAGTCACTTCTAATTCTTGTATTAAATACTCCATCAGCTAATTAAAACATAGCGGCTTTAAACAAGATTTCAAAATGATTTTGTCAAGATAATTTCAAATAAATTGCTCGCATATCCTTTTCATTTCTTCCAAAAAAAATTTGCAAAATGGTTCAAAATTCTCTCTTTTATTAGTTGAAATTTAAATATGTTGAACTAACTATTGTGATCGAAAACAGGCTAAAATCGATGAAATAAGTCAAGATATCAATTGATCGAGACTCGAATTGGTAAATTGATGGTCTTTTAGATGATTATCGAATGACATTCGATTATTATTTGTGGTCGTCGTTTGAAAAAGTGGTTGAGGTTCGCAGAGGACGACCTAAATAAGGGACCTCGGCAATGTTTGATGAGGACAACCGTAGACATTGTCATATTGGTCAGAAGACTCAAAAACATTTTTTCACACTTCAAGACATGAATGTGTACATTTAAACACCCTAAGAAAAGATTCTAAATATCTGGATTGTTTTTTTATTAAGTAAAGATTCGAGATCAGACAAGTCTGATTCTTGATAGGCCGACGAGTCGATAGACGGAAACCGCCTAAAACATACCATGCAAATAAAAACAGGCGCAACAAAAACAAGTAGAAATAAATATACAATAAAAAAGACATAAGCAGAACTACTACTAAAAAGTTGAGGATGACGACGAAGAACGAAGCCAGACACCAACGAATAGTAGCACCGCGGGCCAGCGCGGTATTGTAGGAAGCTCCTTCCTGTGGGCAGTGTGGACGAGACTCCAAGGAAGGTCCTTCCTGGATACGGAATCGCCTTGAATACACCACCTCGACCTCAGTCAGTCCCGACTCCGAATTCCACGACCCCAATCAAACAGAAGAACTCCTGGAGACGTCGTATACAGAGCCACACACCACTCATTCACTAAATATCTGGATGGTTGCAATGCACTCACTCTAAGAATAACTTTTTTTTTTAAAAAAAAAAAGAGAAAGCTGAAAATGAATTAAATAAGAAAAAAAGTACAAATCGAATGAGGGCCCGGTAGCTGGATCCAGGAGGGGTGGGGGAGACAACCCGGATCCGGGTCGATTGGAGTGGCCTCCTCCTCAACCAACATAGAAATCACTCCTCATCACATCAAGTTTCCTGTAGCCTGGTCCACGCGTACACGCAGCGAGTGGCCCACACGCCCCCATCCATCAACCCTAATAATTAATATGATAAAGACTTAAATTAATCCCTTTTGATTTCCTCTCCCATCACCTATATTTATACAAACCTTCAAACTCTACCCATCATCTCACAATCCAACAGTTAGTTCACAACAAGAACAAAGAAGATGGAATCAAGGGCGTCGGAGAGTCGGTTTGGCTTCGGAAACGATCTAAATCTCAAGGCGACGGAGCTCAGCTTGGGGTTGCCCGGTAGCCTCCCCGGCGGTGCTTCCAACAAGAGGGCTGCTGAGGCACCCGACGATTCCAGCTCAAGGTCGTCTACCAACAGCTCGAGTGTTTCCGATGCCAGGAATGATGGTGCTCCTCCCGCCGCCAAGTGAGTAGCAACCATCCAAGGATAAATCACTATATATATATATATATATATATATATATATATATATATATATATATATATATATATATATATATATATATATATATATAGTTTGAAAATGAAATGATCAATCAAATGATGTATTCACAAATCTTGTTTCTTAGGGCACAGATTATTGGGTGGCCGCCAGTTCGATCCTCGAGGAAGAACATCAACGTCCAAAGCGCGAAGAAAGCAGCCTCATCGGACCAGCTGGGATCGGTATTGTATGTGAAAGTAAGCATGGATGGAGCTCCGTACCTGAGGAAGATCGATCTCAAGCTCTACAAGAGCTACTCCGAGCTTCTTGAGGCGCTCGAGAGCATGTTCAAGATCACCATCGGTATGAAACACGAGCTAATTCGATCATCCGAATTGGTTCAAACCATATAGGAATGGATGAATGAGTGATGATTTTTTCTTGGGCCTGCAGGTGAATACAAGGATAGAGAAGGATACAATGGATCCGATTGCGCACCAACGTACGAAGACAAAGACGGAGACTGGATGCTCGTCGGAGACGTTCCCTGGGAGATGTTCCTTTCCTCCTGCAGAAGGCTCAGGATCATGAAATCTTCGGACGCTAGAGGGCTAGGCTGTCTATAGAGCAATGCCGGATCGAACCAATGTTTTCGGATTCGACTAAAATGCAACTATTTCCTGGCTTCTCTGTTATCTCCATTCATTGCTTCTTTTTTTCTTCTCCCCTTTTATTGGCTCCCTTTATATGTATGTTGAATTGTACACAATGAGCAAGTTTCATATCCCTAAGTTGATCAACAATTAGAGGTCATATTCATCTCTTGGAAAGTTCTACTTTGTTGATTCTATTGATTAATGATGAACTACCAATGTCAAGATAATTCAATATTCGTATCGATAAATAGGTATTCATTTCACTTTGTGGATCTGACTAATCTAACAAATGCTATAGATCGAGTTAGATATATAGATCCAAGTCTTACTCCAAGGGTGGTATTGTTTAGAGAAAGAAAGAATATGAAGAGACCCAAAGAGTCTCATATTGATCGATATTATGAACAAAGAAGTCTTAGTACATAAACTAGCGGATTACTCTTCCTGTTGACAATTGGTTTTAGGATGAAACCCCATTTCTTTTTGTTCTATATATTGATACATGTAGCTAAGGACTAATGTATAAAAAGGGCAAAAGGGATACACACAAGCCCCATACCAAGACCAAAGCAATAAAAAAACAATATAGGGAACAATTCAGTTGGGATTAAAGAGTACTTAAAATCTCTAATGCTTGATTTGACAAGTAAAAACCACTTAATTATATTAGGCCACCGATTAATGAGATCTAAAAACTAATTAACTGTACTGATCAGTAGTTGACCCATCTTTACAGGTAATGTGTTCCCCTCATCACTAACATCAGTCTACATTATCAATCAAAGCACAGACAAATAATGCAGAAAACAGTTAGGTATGAAACAAGCTTAGTAACTTCTAATCTCCAACCCATAAAATCTGATAATTAATCAAAGAAGTTGTGATGTTTTTCACAGGCCCGGCCAAGTGGTTGAGACAACCCAACTAACCTCATGTGAATTAGTTGTTCATAATTTTGCTTAAGATGTTTTCATAGGCCTAATGACCGAATTTGAATAGCTTAATTCAACCAAAAGCAAGGCCTTGCAGAGAGTTTTAATCCACAAGTGAAACAATATATCACAATGTACCAGTAGCACACCCAGTTCCAGGCCTCTGGATAGAACCATAATACCACATTCACATAATCACACTAATGTAAGGCACGGACTTTGGGGCAGGCTGAGATCCGCTCCAGTCTGACCCATCTTTAAAAGTCAAAATCGGGTATATATATCTATAAAAACTTAATTAAACCAGATTTTACTGGAAACAGTGGTTGAGCCAGAAAATTTTCGGATAGAGACACAATTATGTATGTGCGGTATTGTTTTAGATTAAAGAGGCATAAAAACCTCTACTATAATACGATAACAAATGATGTTATTTTAGGATAAAGCGCCGTTAGTTTAAGATAACATGTCTGTCATTTTTTTCTGCTAAAAAATATAAACAAATAAATAAGTGAAATAGCCAAAGAAAACAAACTAACAAAATAAGGATAGCAAATGCAATATAATAAACATTGAGTCAATATGTAACTTGTTATACTCTTAACATATAATAATATAACCAAATATAAAAAAAAATTTAAAGTTGCATAATTTCTCATCTAAGCTCTAGAGATCAATGATAGTATGTAAAGTATAAAATCATATATTATTTTGACTGGCAATGGACCATCACCAATCAGTTCGGTTTGTGGCTGTGAAAGTTTGGGTCTCTGGAAGGGACTTCTGGCTGCGAAAGAAGTGGAAATAACTAATCTTATCATTGAAGGAGACAACTTAACAATAATAAAAAGTCTGAAAGGTATAGGGAAGCCTACTGGATACTCTGCAATGATTGTCTCGGACAGTCTAGTCTCGCTGGGCTTATTTGGTTTTGTTGAGATTCGTCATGTTTTCCGAGAAGCAAATCAAGTGGCTGATCGTTTATCACGTATCAATGCTGCTTCACATGGATCTATGATGCCTGATGATTCTCTATTGCGTAGTCTCATCCGCAAGGATGCTCTTGGCTGATAGGGTCTAGCCCTATGGTCAAATTTTTTCCGTTTCAAAAAAAAAATATATATATTATTTTGACTAAAAGAACTATAGTTTATGAAAATAAAATTAAAGTGATTTGAAAATTTGTAACGGTTTCTTTTTTGAACGGACTAGCACTTAAAATCAAATTTCTCCATGGGAGCCCATAAACAGTACTAAGCCCAATAATGAATCCGGCCCATATTAAAAGCCCAATAGAGATTTTTCTGTGGCAGCCACGCTCTTCTTACGGGAGCTACGGCGTATCCTCTTCTCTCCTTTTCTCTCTCTTCCGTTCTTCCTCGATCTAACCCTCGGATTTCGCCATTGTTGAAGCTCCGATTACAGTTGAATCCAACAATGTTGGCTCGCCGGGCGTCCCAACGCCTCTTCGAAATCCGCCAAAGTTTCCGCCGATCTCCTCAGGTAGTTGCAACTTTTCTCTTTTTTCCCACTAGTTTTTTCTCACTGGCGAATCAATTAACAGCGTATGCGATTTGATTATCTCTCAACCAGGCATCTCGATCGTTCTCCACTGCTCTCAATTATGTGAGTGTTTTTAATTTCTGGAAACTTTCGGGTTTGAGTAGTGTTAATTGATTTTGGCTGCGAAATGTGTCTGAGCTAAAATTCGTTGTTTTTGGGATGAAACAGCACCTTGATTCGCCAGATAACAAGCCTGATCTTCCATGGGAGTTCAACGCAGCGAACAAGGAAAAGGTTAATTCTCAATTTATTGTGATGAATTGACTGTTTACTTCGTGTTTCGGTTTAGGGATTAGGGATTTTCTGTTTCTTTGAAGGTTGTTGTTGCTTAGTTATAGAATGGGGTTTGAGAATGAAATGTTTGATAAGGGATTTCAATTGGCTTACATTTCTTACTTGATTCGAATGTAAAGAATATAAGTTTAGAACCCTGAGTTTGTACTTGTGGATCAGTATGAATTTATGATTTTCAATGATTCACTCATGTATTTATATTTCATTATTTCTTTCAGTTTGGTCTAACTTTATCTTGTTGAAGTTGATTGTTCATTGTTTGACAAGAGTAGTTCTTTATTTAGGTGAAGGAGATTTTGTCTCACTACCCATCCAACTACAAGCAGTCTGCTGTAATCCCCATGCTAGATCTTGCTCAGCAACAGCATGGAGGGTGGCTTACAGTTTCTGCAATGAATGAAGTATGTCATTTTAATTTTTTTGCTTGATATTTATTATTTTCTTTCATCTCCCATTTACTGACTGCTGACTTCTGTTTTGTGCTCTGTTGCAATTGGCAGCACATTAATCATTGAGGAATTCAGTAGTAGAACCTGATCATTTTTTAGTTAGCTTGAATCACTTTAGCCAGTTTACCTTCTAAATCAAGCTAATGAAAATGAATGCATGATGTTTTGGTTTCAGTATATAAGAATCTGAGAAAGTACCCAAATTAAACACTACGTGTGGTTTTGTGTGGTTTTTTGTTGGAAGCCTCTTTTGTATGAGTTTATTTCTACTCTTATTTCAAGCAAACTGTTACAGTTTAAATTTGTGTAGTCCATTTCACCTGTGGGGCTTTACCTATTGACTTTTGATTTGTGCAAGACACCTGTGAATCATTAAACTGAGACCATGATCCTAAAGTCAAAACAACCCAAAAAATAGAATACCTCAGTAAACTGCGCCAAAAGTTAATGGCTACAGAAATGCGGCACAGTCAGAGTAGCTATTGTGATTCTCATAGCAGAAAATAAATATACCGTTGTCTTGAGCATCTAATTCTAATTTTGTAATTTATAATATGGAAGTAAAAGTATGGGCACCTTCTTGAAATGGATAGCGTAACAAGATAATATATATGTATATTTCAAAGTCTGCAATTTGGCCGTAAACCCCAACTATGAATCCCATGCTTGAACTGAGAGGCTTTAGACTGTATTTTGGCCAAAGTTCAATTATTGACTGGCTGCAACCCAAAAGTAAGTGTGGTTGGAGGAGGGCATTGACAGTTGATCCTTCCCTGTGGTCTTCTTCTATTAGATATCTTCCTTTCTGCCTGATTTCTGATATACTTCATGTCTTCTAAATGACTTGAGTAATCTTATCTAATCTGTGGATGATCTAGATTGCAAGGATTGTAGAAGTTGCTCCTATCCGTGTGTATGAGGTTGCAACTTTCTATTCAATGTTCAACCGTGCAAAGGTGAGGCAGCTCATTGCTATCTATTTATTGCTTATTGTAATGTTTAACATTTGATGGTACTCATTGCTTTTCTTGCATCATAGGTTGGAAAATACCACCTTTTGGTTTGTGGCACAACACCCTGTATGATACGAGGTTCAAGAGACATTGAAGATGCCCTGCTGAAGCACTTGGGCGTGAAGCGAAATGGTACATCACATCCATCATACCAACATGCTTTAATATGAATACAGAATAATATGACTTAAAATTAGGCCCTTTATTAGATTTTAAATAGCTCTTTTGCTTGTGTATAGAGGTGACGAAGGATGGGTTGTTTTCAGTTGGAGAAATGGAATGCATGGTGAGTTCCTTCAGTGCTCATCATATTATCATATGCAGTTTTTGTCCTGCATGTTGAATATCGTATTCGTTTCGCAAATAAGGCTGGGAATTGCTTGCTAATGATGAGAGTTGTATGGTTGAATGTATAGGTTCTGAATCTCAGCTATGTTAAAGATCGCTATTTTTAGTAAAATTGCTTATTTATTTGATCAACCTACTTTCCCCTGAATAACTGGAAATTTGGAACTTGGATCCATGGTTGTGTTCTGTTGTGTCTGCAATTGTTGCTGGTTGCTGCAATATGATTTGATTTCCAATGACGGACAATACTTAGCTTACACTGTATTCGACCGTCCACAGGGTTGCTGTGTAAATGCTCCCATGATTACGGTGGCTGACTACTCCAATGGATCTTTAGGATATACCTACAATTATTATGTATGTTGTTGGAGACCCTTTTTCTTTTCACACCAATTATTTCCATAGTTGATACACTTCAGAATTTGAACATATGCCAATACAAACTGCAGGAAGATGTCACTCCAAAGCGAGTTGTGGAAATAGTTGAGATGCTAAGGAAGGGAGAGAAACCACCGGTAAGTAGATTGAGCAGATATATATAGAGCTCTAGTTAAACTTTAATTACTGTTTCCACAATGCCATGTGTATCTGTTAATCTTCTTACTCCTGTTGTCAGCATGGCACACAAAATCCAGGCCGGATCAGGAGTGGACCAGAGGGCGGGAATACGACATTGTTGGGCGAACCAAAGCCTCCCCCGTGTCGAGATCTTGATGCATGCTAAGACATGAATTCAAGAGGTACCACATTTCATTAACCTCTGGATTTATGCATATAGTGATCGGCCGATGATCCTGTAAAACACTCATGGAAGAATTCTAGTTGCTCTTTCTTGCCAGTGTAATCTGGCGCAAGCTTGCTTGGTTTCACCAAAACACCACCTTAGTTTGCTGTTCTTGCACTCTCTGTATCAAGTGATGGAATTGGATGCAAATATGCAGCCCATGGACCTTTTTGGGGGGATTTTTTAATGAGTGGAATAGAATAACCCTCTTTTCTTGACATTTTAAATAAAGATTTCAAACTTTTCTTTCCTTTTGATGGTTAATCTACATGACCACATTGCCTTTGCATCTTTCCCCTTTTAGCAACTTTCTGAAGATGGGCTTTCTTAGTTTAATTTTGGATTATTGTGTGATTAGTGGGAATTCATGTACACACTTTGTTGCTAGGTTAATCTTACAGGGCTTGGGGTATAACGAAGTAGGCATTCGGGTAAATCCTCGGGTAAATCCCCCAGTGGTCGTTCTTGGACTGCTGTCCGTGGACTTGAATCGACGACCTCCAGAACAACTAATTAGTCGTGTATTGTTCCAATTCTTAACCAAAAGTTCAGTTATGGGTCTCCTTCTGTGGCTTCCATGATGCAAATTTTGCACGCATCTAGCCATACTATAAAACAAGGAGACTAGTACAAAAAATGTTTTCTGTTTTTTTTGCACTGCATTGAAGATTCAAGCATACCCGAAGAGGAAGGATGTCGATTGATCACCGACGAAATCGCACGCGTGTGTGAAAGGGTAATGGCAGCATGATCAATCTGTGCCCACCACAACCATAGCCACAAAAAATTGCTTGATTTGGCAGTGCAGAAGGTTTTGATGATGATTGACATGGCTAATTTATGTCTTTATGCAACTTTAAGAGGTTTATTCGAAATCCCTAGAGGCTAGAGCACGTGTAGAGAAAATAGGCAATGAACTACCTTAAAAAAGCAATCTTTAATCACAAACTTTGTTGTGATGATAATAATTATCACTACAAAGTTTGTTTCTTATCCCTTTTGCAAGATGTAATTAAATTTTAAAAAACCCCACAACTTCTTTGACTTTGATGAGAAGATAACTTTGTTTTGTGTTTAATGGTGACTGATGCAACATTAACAAATGGACTAATTGCAATGTTTATCTTGAAATTTTTTTATTTTTTTTAAAAAATACTAATACAATTAATAAACAAGTATAAGTAGGTGAATGACAATATGTCACATCCCTAGCTCAATCAGTACAGTTAATTCGTTTGTCGATTCATCGACCTTTTGAAATATCATAGAGGGTTCTGCTATCCTCCTAATACAATTAACAAGTAAATACTATATAACCTATAACCGACTCAATCAGTACATTGCGTCAAACACAATACATTGTCCTTAACAAGTATAGGGCATGGAGGGGTCAAATAACTTTATGGAAATGCAAGCTAAACCACCCCCTTAAAGGAGGAAAGACCAAGGAATATAGATATATAGATATAGAGCAACACAAATTGATACTTCATTTATGCTATACAAAAGAAGGGTATTCCAAGCAAACAAACAACCCTTATCCCTTGTAGAGTTGTAGTTGTCGTGGGGCATTACTTTTTTTTTTTCTTTCAAGATTTGAAAAATAACATTCTATTACAATTATTACTAACAAAGAAAGAACCTTAAGTGTACTCATCCATCCATTCCATTCCCCTTTGGAGGACCTACCACCCACCCCCACTAGACACAAAGACAAAAGGCAAAATTAAACAAAATGAGAGCCCCCCACTAGCTCCTCAAAGGTGCTTTTGTCATCCCCCACCAAGAGCCTCTCTTACCATCTCCTCCACAAAATAAAACAAAGAGTTTTTATCAAATATCAAGTGAGCTTTGACATTTCTAGCTCTTACATTTTCTACTTGAGCATGGTGAAGACTTTTTGTAAGGCAATTTGTGTATTTTATTTGGTAAGGTAATCAATCCCTTGGTTGACAATGGATCAAAAGATGAGAAGGAAAAAAGGCATAGAGAAATGGTTGAGGTTATGGGGTCTGACTTTGATTGCAATTCGGATAGGAGAGTTGGGTTTGAACTGCAGCTGCAAAAAGAGGGGCCAACAGAAGGAACAATGGACGGGATTGCTAGAACGAAGCAGACTGTATACCTAGCGTTTTATGTTAGGTTTGGTTGTGATTTACGAAGGCGGGTTTGGTTCGGGCTTGATGCCAGAAGTGTTGGACGCATCTGATGGCTGCGTGTGATAGATAGCTGATGCGAGTGAGACGGGCATGATGCAGAGCTGCTTTGACTGAAGAAACTGCATTGCTGCCCCGACATTCTCTTCCATTAGCTTGGCTACTTGTCGCTCTGTCCCGTCGTTTGACCATCTCTCCCAAGCAGGAGGGTTTCTCCCACCTTCACCACCATCTTCCTAAAGTGTGGGGAAATGGACAAATAATAGTCAGCAATGGAATTAGTTCATTGCAAATGGGTTTAGAAAAGAACTGCTTTGTGAGTTATTACCTCCACTGAAGATATTGGCATGTCTGTAACAAGAGGTGCTACAGCACCGGCTCCACCCAATCTACTCATGCTCAAAACCTGTGAGGCAATGGAGGATATGATGTAGAATAATTATCAGTTAAGTACATCTTTCTGTTAATGAAACTTATGACTGACTTCCTTAAAGCAAGCATAAACAAGAAAAGATTGTTCATTATCATATGCTACATCCAGAATCCGAGTCATTTCCCATTACCAATTTTACCAATGTCCCAGCTTGCAGAAAATTTTGATGATGGGAAGTATCTAATCCAAGATATTTCATCATGTCTGCCTATTAGAAATCTTTGTGTTCATTTGATCATGATGAACACTGTTTAAAATCTGCGATGATGTTATCATAATGTATGTATAAATGGGACCCTTAAAGTTAAACCCAGGTATCATCTTATATTGATGGTGCATTGAGTAAAGAAAAAGCAATTAATTTGCCATATGGGGCTGGAGGTTACTTAAATCAAGTAGCTAGAGAAAGAGAACTAAAACACGAATATATCATGACTTCATGTACCAGAATACTATTTCAAGGTCCGGCTATATATCCATTTTGATGATTATACGCTTCCCATAATACCAGCATCAACCATAAACAAAAAATAGTGCAAACTTACTATTAAGTCACAATCAAGCTATTTACCTTCACTTGTAACCTCAGAAACTTAACATAATCCACGATTTCATCAAGCATGGCAGCCCTATCAGTCTGAAATGTTGGAAAATGACAAAAATGAACATTTCTTCTTCTACTTCTCTCTTGATGAAATAACAAACACAATATATACTCAGAAAAAATGCTATCTCAAAACTTAAGATATGATTTTTTAAAGTAATCTAGCATAATGAAATAATGCATAGAAACGGTTAAAATTAAAATACTAACTAGAGCAACTGATATAAGATGGATGAAATTGCATATCTATTTTTTATTTTATTTTTTTATCAAAGGAGGATACTTGAATAACTCCGTTCATTAAAAGAAGTTATCAATTCTAAATGCTACCATTGTCAGCTAACATAACACCATATGGGTCACTAGACCTTGGTTGATGTAGCCAAATTGGAATCGTATAGCTGAACCCTGTACTAACTAGGAGGCAGGATAGAGGAAGGGAAGTAGACACAAAGAGGTTCAAAGGACTATATAGTATATACCCTCTCAAAACATATTTCAGTCAGCACATTCCACCTTTCGGAACAAGTATATGAGACACCGAAATGCCAATTATTGAGCCAAAGCACGAGAGAGGGTTTACAACGATACTAAATACCTAATAACACGTTCAAGTTGGGATATTATATGCCTTCTTTTAGAGATCTAACCACTTGACAACAAGCCCCCGTAAATCAATTTGATCTTGCGAATCATCAGACATTCATAATAGTACCGAATTCACAACCCACTTTCTCGTACCAGAAAAGAAGAAAAAAACATTTAATGTAACACAGCACAAGTAGAACTTACCTTGTTAACACTAGGAACTAGCTCTTGCAACGCCCTGATTCTTTCGGCGATTCTCTCTCTACGCAACTGTTTAAAAAGGAAAGGTTCAGTTGCAGACATATGAGTAAATTTTAAGCTAAGCTTAAGAGCAAAGCAGCAATAACCAAACACCATCTTCTAACTTCTAAGGTGCTGAGATAGAACAATACAGCAAAACAAAAGTAGCTGTTGATGATTATAATAGATTCCAACAAAATCACATATGGATGTGATGATACTGAGTTGCAAGCTTACCCTCTCAGCAATGCTATGTGGATCAGTAGCCTGACCTCGCCGAGCCCTCACTCTCGGTCGAACAGCAGGTGGATGTGGCCCTAGCGGAACAGGATTAGGCATCGGGTGTCCATGGAAAACCTAACACAAGAAATAGTTCGAAACCAGCAAAGAAATCAATATGACAATTGTTCAGGAATTCATCAAAGAAATAGGAATCACAACTTTCATAGAACGGTAATTGAGAAATGCAGTAGCTCTTTGATCATCCCCAAACATGTCAATTTCAAATTCCAAACATCTCAACCTCATAATCAGTAACAATCACACTTACATTCTTACTGGAAGCGCCTCTAGCATCGACGAGATCGTCAGGGAACCGTTTGAGGCTGCTAACAGCTTCGTCCGGCTTAAGGAAGCCGCCGCTGCCTTGCTCAAGGCTCAACCCTAACGGAAACGCCTGGTGTTGGTAGACGCTGCCACCGGCAGCTCCGGCGAGGTGACCGGAGGCCTCACCTGAGTTAAGCTGAAGCAGCATGGGGGCGCCGCCAGCTGCTCCCGCCAAATTAGGGTCTCCTCCAGCGTAGGACTGAATCCCCAAAATCTGCTCCAGAAAATCGTTGTCTGAACCGTCTGTAGGATTGTTCGCCATGGCTAGTAGTGCACAGGAGACGAGTTTGGAGAGGTGAACGACTGGCTGAAGGTTTGCAGCTATGGGCTATGGCGACGCTGTCTGGGGAGAGTTGAAAAGGGAAAAGGAAGGAGGGATTTTGGTGCTTAAAAATGGAGGACTTCACACCGAGAAAAGGCAGGAAGGAGAAGAGGATATATTTATATATTATTTCAAGAATAGAAACAAACACGGTCTTAACTTTATTTTTTTTTCGTTTTTCATTTTGTTTACTTTCATTAATAATTCATTAATGAGGAAATTGCACAAAATAGGCCAAAAAATGGGTCTATTTGCACAACTAGCCTACAAGGTCCAAAAATTGCTAAAGTAGTCAAGTCCACTTTTTTTGGCTAAAATTAACCGGTTGCAAGCAACTGTATATGACCGGCAAAAATAGGTTGAGGGAGGGACTGTTGGCGAGGGACAGACGAACGAGGAACAACCTTTCCCCAATTCCGCAGATCTTGAGCGGGCTCACCTCCAAAGTCGCAGACATGGCGGTTCCAGTCGAAGAAGCCATCGCCGCCGCCCCACCGCAGCCCCACCTGCACTCCTCCCAGTCTCACAGCAAGCCCGCAGCAGCAGCCCAGTGCCCCCTTTTCTCATCTTCACAAATTCGCACCAAACGCCCCCATCCCCTCTATTTTCGATTTCAATCCCTCGGTTTGCAACTCTCCTGGTATGGATCTTCTCCCTAAACTCTTTATTTACGGATTTAGATTTGATTTTGATGATTTAGGGTTAAGATTTGATATTGAGTTGGAATTTGATAGTTTAGGGTTTGAAATTGCACGTGAAATTGAAATTGATGGAATAAGGCGGTTATTACCATTATCTTTAGGGCTGATTTTGTAGATCTGCTGAGATTTATGATTCTCAACAGTGGCAGCGGCGGGAGACTTCTTCCGGCGTCGGATTCCGGGGAGTAAAAATAGGGGTTTTTGATATCTTTGCCTATTTTCGTTTATTTGTAACTTTGGTAGAATAGTTATGGTCATTTGGCATGATATGTTTGTTCTGTTGATAGGATAGGATTATTAAACACCGAGTTACTTCAAATGGACTTGCATAAAAGGTGTGGACATATTTTTCGTCTTCCACGCCCATTTCTGAAGTTGGAGAATCATGTCAAAACAGGGTTTGATGATTAACCTGATAGAACTTGGCTTGATGATTAATCCGATGAATGAATTATATTCAAATGATTGATAAAAATGTATGCATTTGTTTATCCTGTTGAATTTTTAGGTAATCTGTAATCATATTAGGGAAAACTAAATTCCCGACTTTGACTCCTTTTTTGCATCACTAATATGATCTGTGAAATCCCAGGGCTTAATTGTGGGACACACTGGAAAGTTTCATTCACCTACTTGCACACTTCTAGGCAGCAGGGTGAAATTTCCCACTCATAAAGCATGTGTTCATATTGGTGGAAAATCTAAGAAACGGGGAGGAGCTCTTGCTGCTACTTGTCTGGATGACAAGATTTTGATAGCAAATAGAGGAGAAATTGCAGTTCGTGTGATTCGTACCGCTCATGAGTTGGGAATTCCATGCGTTGCAATCTACTCAACCATATATAAGGATGCCCTCCATGTGAAGATGGCCGATGAAGCAGTTTGTATTGGTGAAGCACCAAGCAACCAATCGTAAGTGTTTAATAGTTCAGTTTACTTATCTCTTTTGACCTTTGTTACTTGTGTTATCATGTTATATCATATTATAATAGTGATTGGTTTGATTTGATATCTATCTTTGAGAGTTAAATTGCATTAGCCTCTTTAACTGTCTACTAGGTTACATTTTTTCCTATGACTTTATTACGAGGAGACTTTTATGAACTTAAGAAAACCAGTTTCTTTCTTTTTCAGGTATTTAGTAATACCAAATGTTTTATCAGCTGCTGTTACCCGTAAATGTACAATGTTGCATCCTGGATATGGTTTCCTGGCTGAAAATGCAACCTTTGTTGAGATGTGTAGAGAGCATGGCATAAATTTCATTAGACCCAATGTAAGTAGCTTATAATAACCTGTACCTTGGTGGTCAGTGCTTTCTTTTTGTTCATGCCCCTGGTAGTCAAAAAGAAAATCTTAATCCCTTAAATCAGGTACAATTGTTTTTGACAGAGAGATATCCAATTACTTTATTTTTATTTGGGTTCTAATTTAGGATGCAGTATCCATGGATGTCACCTGTGTGATGAAGATTCTTATGCTAGATTTAACTTGCCTACTACTTTATCTTATAGTGTAAGATGTTGGGGACAAATGTTGCAAATACACATGGGCTGCTGCAGAAACCAACTCTTTGTGCTTCAAGAACTGAGTGGGTTGTTCTTGTCCAATGCAAGAGCTCCTCCTCTAACAAAATCAAGGTGTTGCAGTGTCCTGATTCCGGGAGCCGGAGGCTTACTGCCTGCAGGAGGCTGATCAGCTCACAAGCTGTTGTGGATCACGTTGAGGCTTTCTGTTTCTCTTTTGTTCTCTGTTTGATATTGTTTTAGGATGCAACATATAGCGTGCAGTTCATACTTGTAGTCAGTCTTTTGAAGGAGTAATTACTATTACTTGTTAAAATAGAATTGTAAATATCCTTACTCCTAACTCTAATGGTTTATCTCAACAGGTACCAAGAACTGGCTAATAGGGTGGATGAAGCATTAGGATTCATGGCTGCTGCTAGACTTACGGTTGATCATCCCATAATGACCACCACTAAAATTATGAACTTGGTAGAAAATATATAGACTAGTGGTAGGACAAATTTGTAAATCTGGTAGGATAAATATACGATATTGGTATGATAAAAATGTAATCACCGAAATTCCTAAGTGTATAACTTGACACTAATGGTAGGATAGATGTACACGAATGGTAAGATATATTTGTACTATTGGCAATGAAGTAGAATTAATATTGATCAATCCACATATCCCAGACTAGTAATCATTGAGGCGTGAATTGACCATAATCTCAATCTCAATTACCAATCCATAAATCTCAATCTCAACCCAATTTCTATCAATCAAATTCATGAATCCAATCTAATTCAATGCTAGAACGACCGAATTAGAGCCTCTACTCTTGGATATAATGTTACTTATGTTTCCTTCATCTTCTGTTGTAGACTGGAAGCCCTCTACCCTTGGTTGTTTTTCTGAAATTTGTGGAACATAATTTGCTACGGTTTCTAGCTTGATTTTCCTTAAAAGCTATTTAAATTGGTATGATAGATGCACAAAAATGGTAGAATAGATGAAAACTAATGTTAGGAGAAAACAACGATATCGGTAGGATCAGAATGGTAGGATTGATGGAAACTAATGGTAGGAGAAAACAACGATATTGGTAGGATCATAATGGAAACCCAGTAATTCCTGTATAACTTGACACTAATGGTAGGATAGATGTACACTAATGGTACGATATATTTATACGATTGGAAAAATGTAAATGCATAATTGACTTTACGAAAAAAATTTACTTCCACATGAATCTCAGAAAAGCAAAAGGAGAAGGCAGGCTCCACCGGCAGAGACTGAAGTTATATAAACCACATATGCAAAAGTTATACATGGATATATCATGTGTGATCATGAATCTCAAGCTATGGTTCCTATTCTGGATAAAGTTAGAGCTGCACTGAAAGACAAGATCCAAGTAGTGAATATTGACACTCAAAAGTACCCAGTCATCGCTGACAAGTTCATGATCATCACAGATTTTTCCTATCACCAATGTATATATTTCCTGTCATGTTTATAATCGTATAAGTTCAGAGAGATTTATGAATTTGTCCTAACATGTTCGTAAATGTGTCCTACCATTAGTATATATTTTATGCCAGGTTCATAATTGTATAAGTTTAGAGAGATTCATGAACACACATACTCCGTATTAGCCTATGTGAGAGTCGAACTCACATCTTTGTGTGCAAACACAACGCTCTACCAATTGAGCTAATAGACTATTTTCAATGGGTCCTTATGATCGTCTAGGCATCAAGAAATGATAATTTCACAGGAAGCAAAAATAGCGCGTGGATTTGTAATCTTAATTTGCAAGTTATGCAATTGATCAAAAAGAGAGTATAAATTACGAACTCTCTGCAACTCGTCTCGTGAAACCATCACCTTGGGGTAGTTCTGTTATAAGAAAAAGGAACAACTACAAAGGATAGGTACAAGATCACTTACCCATCGCTGCCACTGTCATCGGACAAACTTCTTGCACTTTTTCAGGTATGAAAGGACAGTTGTACACTATTGGTAGGACGGAAATATTCTATTGGTAGAATGAGGACTGTATCGTTTCCTGGAATGAACGGGTAACTTTTTCCCCGTCCTTTCCGCTTCTCTCATATTCTGCCTCACTTTTTGTAGAGCATGTTATGGATTTATGGTGTTTCAGATCCTCCTCTCAAGCTTATATATGTCTTGGGGGACACACATCAATGCAATCATTGCTTTTTCCCCTCATAAATGCTCCCCCCTTTCCTCAAAGGAGGAACCCTGTTTTGGCGTCAAAACTACACTGACAGCCCGCCAAATCAGCTACAGTGAATCTTTCCAAAATATCTCCAGGTATGGAAAGACAGGTTTAGCCTATTGGTAGGACAAATTAATTCTATTGGTAAGATGGACAGTCTACAATTTTTTGAAATAAACGGAGGATGCCTTTTGGTGCCACATGTCACTGACAGCTACAGTGTAGCTAAGTGTCCCCCACCTTCACCTGCAACTTCCTCTCCCGGTTGCTATTTTTATTTGCAAAAAATGACCACTTTCTACCCCATGCAAATAATCAAGGCACGTGGCTATTTGTGCAAAGTTTTTTTTTTTTTTTGGTCTAGTTATGCAAAATGGCCTTCATTAATACTCCTCCATGTTTAATTTGTTATTATCATTGGTAATCTCCATTCAATTTAAAATATAATTTTTTTTACTTTTAAATATGTATTTTAAGGGGTTAAAATAATATAAAATATTAAAAAATATATATTTAAAAATAAAACTTAATACTGACTAATTTTTTAGTAATAAATTTTACTTTTGCACAAAAAAATTTTTTAATATTTAAGATAGTTTTTAGCTCTTCAAAATATGTGTTGAAAAGTAAAAAATTATAAATTTTAGATAGGAGGGAGGGAGTATGATTTTTAAGAAGAATAACTACAAAATATCGATTTTTTAAATTAAGCTTTTTTTAAATCATACATAAGTAAGAAATGTTATCAAAATATTAATAAAATATCAACTTCTTTATTATTATTTTTATAATTAATATTTATTATTAATAAGTATGAAATTATATATATATATATATATATATATATATATATACACACACACAAAATTGATATTTTATATATTTTTAGCCTTTAAAAATGTGTGTCGAAAATCAAACACCAATCATTTGGTTCAATGTAGGAATTGAATAACCGGGAAGCCGAATTGAGAAAATGTGTTTGATTGATTTTTTTTATTTTAGAGGATTAAAAGGGGAATTGAAAATTTCTAAATACAAAATGATGGAAGTTGAACTTACCTAAGGGAACTAGGTAAGTTAATTTCCTCTAAATTGGATGAATTTAACTTCATGTGAAGTTGAATTCTTGGGTTTTTTTTAAAATATAAACCAAACGTAGGAATTTCTCCAACTTTCTATCAATTTCTAATTGCCCGATTTTTTACATATCAACCAAACACACTAAATTCTTATCAATAGGAAGGAATATAATTTTTTTTATCTTTTTAAAAAATATATCAAATAGTAAAAATCAAACATTTTAAATAAGAAAGTTCAGAGTACTTATTTAATTTATTTTGATGAACCTAGATTTTGCAACGTCTCTAGTGGCTATGGTGGTCAATGGAGTCCGTTTGATAGCTCGTTTCCAAGTTGACTTAAGGTACTACAATTGATCAAATCTTGTCCAAAATTTCGACTTATTGAAGGTGATAAACAACGTCGAAGAGTTTGTAATTCATATTTGAAAGTGCACAAGTTTATGTGTTGAACTGTTTTTTTTAATAAAGCAAAAATTCGATATCAGACAAATCTGAATCTCGATAGGCCGACAGAAACCAGAAAACAATGCAATAAATTGTGATAATGTTAGCTGTCTCGTATGAAACCTAGTTTCTCAACTTCTCGATGAAATTCCTCACTATATAACACATCTTTCGAATCCTTAAAAGTTTCAAATCTTTTTTTTTTATTAGGTAAGAATTCGGATTCGCCGATGCGCTATCTGATAGCATCATTTCGGATGAGGTCGAGAAGACCTGGATCAGTGAGTATTTACGAGTTTTTGGTATAACGGGCCATTCGTGTAATAACATCGGTCACCCGATTACTTTTGCGAAGTATGTAAAAGAATCTCACTTCGCGAAACCCTCGGAGTAGGCAAGATATTTCTGACATTATCATTTCGATTTTCCATGGACATTTCATCCCATTTTTAAGATAATTTATAATTACTAAGGAATCCCCTTCAATTATGAGTTTCAAATCTTTCGAGTTTGATACCCATTGCCCGCCATGGCATTTTTATGAATTTCTCCCAAACCGCCCTTATGAAAAACTAATTTCTAAGGGCCTCGAGAAGATCCAAATGGTATGTTGAACAGCAGTTTGATTGGAGTGGAAAGATCATACAAATTTGGGACATTTCTGGTGGCCCAATACAGGCCCATTGGGCCTCTTCCTTTGGGAGGATCCGAAACTAATTTTGAATATTTCTCCCGCCACGTTGGGATAAACAAGACATCCTTTATGTTATAGAAGAGACATTTTGGATCTCATGGAAATAACTCCATGTGAAGTTGGATAAATCATAACCACTAGATTTTAAATAAAGGGTTTATATTTAAATTAGTTTAGCCATTTTTTAATTTATTTTTTAGGGTCGATAGATTCTTATGGGGTAATCCTACCAACTCCATGGAATTCAACTCTTTGGATTCTTACCCACTTAGAGAGATACGATCTTTCCAAATCCTAGACATACATTAGAAAAATTGTGGTTAGATTTACTCTTGTCTTATAACGTAGCCAGAAATAATTAAAATTACTCAATATTTAGAGAGACCGGTAAGAAAAACAACACAATCTTTTGGGGAGGTGGTAACAAAGTATTCCGATTTTTTTCCCCGATTATAAATCCAGGCAAAAACGATGACATCTAATTGAAGAAATTAAGATTTTGGTGAATTTTTGATAATAGTGACTTGTTTAAACGAGAATGATATCATTTGATCAATTTTATGTCATTGTTTTGGCCTATTTTGTTGTCAAAAAATAAGTCAGGATACTTTAGTTACCACATTCTTCAAACGTTGGATTATTTTTCTTACAGTTGAAAGGTGATGATATTTTTATAACACTCCTATAAAGATTGAGTTATTTTGATTACGCCTATAATGTAAGCCTTTAGTCTGTGAACTTATGAAATCATAAATAGGTGAAATTAATTATCCATGGTAGCTATTGGATTCATCAAAGTATTCGACACACATTGGGTCTGTATGGGGCGATGTTAAAAAAGTGACTAAAATTTATGAAAGTTGAAATTGAAAAATTGTGTAAAATAAAGGTTGAAAGATTATGAAATAATAAACACTGTATGAGACGAAAAAGGAATTATTTGTAAAAATGGAGTTTATTTGGTTGTTATTATGGATATTACACTAATTTTAAACCAAATAAACACCAAAAAAATCTTGTTTCTTTAGCTTTTTTTTAACTCATTTTTTTAACTATAAACTAGCTAAAATAATCACCCATACACAAATAAAAATTTACCTAGTAGTTTATTTGGTTTACCATGCACAGAAACACACCCTTGTTTGTTTCGATAAAAAAAAAGTTTTTTTTTAAAGAAAAAAATCATCTATGTCAACGATATTATAAGTAATTTTTAATAAGATTTTACAAGTGATTGTAACATATTGATATGATGAACACATCTGAACATGGATAATTTGGTTTCTGGATTTGAGATTATACACACAAAAAGATTTCTTTCACCAAAAAAAAAACAAAAAAAAAAACACAACAACAAGATTTTGGAGTTGACTCCAAAAAGTCAACTATTTGGCAATCAAACTATCAAAGTCCGGTAGAGTTGCTGACTCATTCATATACCACCCGACATAATTAATGAAATTAGTTAGCTGTTATATAGGTAAGGGTGTGACTATATAACCGTAAATCCACGTATTAGAGCTGCTAATCAACGTCGAATTCGACGTTGTAACGTTAATTATACTACAACGTCAGATCCAACGTTGTAATATATAGTGAAGGATCGGATCGGGTCGAACCGGGCTAACAACGTCGGATCGGGGGTTGCTGGGTTACCTATCACACAATTTTTTAATATATTATATTAGGCCCGATTAGACCCATATTAGCGACGTTCAATTTGACGTTGTAACAACGTCTACTTCAACGTTATTACAACGTCCAAATTTTTTAAGTGAAATTACAACGTCGGATTCAACGTTGTTACAACGTCAGATTCAACATTAATTTGCGGTGTATATAGGGAACGGGGCCGAACGCGTATAGCTAATTGATGCATATCGATCATCTCAACGCAGGGAGGAGCGATGCCTTCAATCGGAGGCAGTGATACCTGGTTCGGGATCGCCTCTCCCAATCGCCCTTCTAATCTCCGCCGCCGACCTTCCTCATCGCCCTCGATGTCCCTGTAGCCTCGCAATCGCCGCCGCCCTCCTGTGCTCCTCGATTCGACGCCGGCTTCAACCTCTCTTGCAATCGCCGCCGCCGTCGCCTTCTACCGCTTCTCGCTACCACCCTCCTGTGCTCCTCGATTCGACGCCGGCTTCAACCGCCTTCTACCGCCGACGCTGGCTCGCCTCCGCCTTGCCTCCTTGCCCAATTGTCTCCTCTCCGCCGCTTTCAAAATCGCCTTCGAGATCCCCTTCCTCAGTCATCGGCCTTTGAGATACCCTTCCTCGGTCGTTGGCTTTGAGATCGTCTTCAAATCGGCTCCTCTGGCGGCTGGCGCTTTCAAAATTGAGATCCCCTTCCTCGCTCCACCAGATGAATAAGATGACGATGAATGATTTATTTCCCAAACCCAATCCACGCGCTAGGATAGAGATTAAGGGTGATTTTCTTTAACATGTGCGTGGGACCCACTCGATTTGTATTTAAGAAAAAAAGAAAAACCTTTTAATCTAGACCATTCATTAGACCATGATCAATGGTCTACACTTGTGCACAAAGTACACCCTAAGGGGTGTGCACAAGTTACTCATTCTCTCTCTCTCTATATATTACTATTTCGTGTAACAAACGTTTCATTTTATTTTGCCAAAAAAATCAACACAATATAACCTACATATATACCGATAGGTCATCTATGAGTCAGTCTATGACGCAAACCAGTAAACCAAGTGATAAGCCACTAGACAGACTCACTCAAACAATGAAGATTTGAGTAAGTGGTCTAATTCAATAATGAAGTATATTAGGCCCCTTAAGCTTGACAAGCTTAGCCCTAACCCAAAACTGATCTCTAGCCAAAACCCTAATCTGCCTAATGTACACCTCAAACCCCACAACCCCCTCCTCCACCGCCTTGTCGAGCGCGTACATCACGTCCTCGATCGCCCTCTCTGCCGCCAACCCCTCCACCAGCCACCTCGACTCCTCGTCCACCGCCTCAACAACCGCCTCCCCATCTCCCGAACCCGAACCCGAACCCGACCCGTTGGCATTATATCTTACCCAATTAGTCAAAACGTCGTCGTGCACTCTCATATCCCTACATAGCCTCTCCAAGCCCATCACCTCACTCTCAAGCCCTGATATCGCGCGATCGATGGCCTCGCCTCGGGATCGGAGCCCGGCTTGGAGTGCCAATAGGGCATCGACGTCCGCCACGTGGCGGGCCTCGGAAGCGAGGAGGTCGTACTGGACCATGGCTAGGGCTCTCTCAAGAGCGTGGGCCTTACGCGGCGTGAAGGCGAGGACGTCGAGACCGGATGGCTGGTCTAGGAGGCTGCGGAGGAGGCCGAGGAGGGTGGAGCCAGGGTGGCGCCACGCGCGGAGGTAGGGCGTGGAGGTGGGCCCGGTCGAGGTGAGGACCACCGGGGAGACGACGGGGTAGTCCTGGTGGACCCAGACGGTGACGGAGACGTCCGGGGAGGAGAGGGAGGGCGTGGGGAGGTCGCCGGAGAGCTTGAAGAGGGGCGTCACGGCGCCGTTTAGGGCGGTGTAGGAGTCGAGGGAGACGCTTAGGGAGGGGAAGGTTTGGAGGGTGTCGAGGAGGTGGGCCCGGATCGCGGATTTCTGGGCCGGGTCGGTGTACGGGAGGTGGAAATGGGTCGGGTGATAGAGGGCGGTGTCGATGAAGGTGAGAACGGTTGAGGATTGCGCCATTGATGTTTGATTTTGTGATCGAAGAGCTTGCAGGAAAATGTATAGGATGATGGAATGGATGATTGGAAGAGATGATCAAAGAATGATTAATAGATTGAATTGATTAACGAATTAAATAATAATTATTATTATTATATAGGAATTGAAGAATATGACATACAACGGTAAGGTGCATATTGTCAGATGTCAACGGATTCCGTTGACCAAAACAAACAAATAGAGCTGAAACGCGTGGATTGTGATTTTTTTTAAAAAAAAAATAAAGTTATGATTCGAGATTAGACAGACCTGATACTCGAGACTCGAGAGGTCGGTGAACTGACAGATGGAAACATCGGCTCAAGATACAATACAAGAGCAACCCGTGTATTGTGTCATTATGGTTATTATGGTTAGGGTTGGAAATGAGGCGGATTATGAGTTGATTAAATGCGGGTGTGCAGGGCAGGTGAATGGGGCAGGTTGGTGGGTGGACTATTGGGGCGGGTAATAAACTAATGGGTGAAAATATAATCCATCAATCATCCACACCACCCATCACCCATTTTATTGCGGGTTTTTGCCCGTAAAATTAATACAGGTGAATTGGATACCCTCGGGTTATTTCCAACCCTAATTGTGGTAGACAATGATTTGTTTATCTTGCTACCCAAAAAATAAAAAGATTTGTTCATATCTTTTTTATTTTATTTATGGATTAACTATATTTTATACAGTATTTCATAAGAAATGTATCAAATAAACTAGTTTGTTGAGATTTTTAATATGTTAATTTGGATGAATTGGAAAATAAAATTATTGAAAGGCATTTTAAAAAAGAAATGACATTCACCCAAAAAAAAAAAAAGAGCCTGATTTTCTCAAATTGTAACTTATCGATCTTCAAATAAAATTTGAGATTAATTTTCCAGGTTAAAATGTAAGGGAATTGCCATTTTGAGGGTAACGTCGAGAGTAAAAAGTTTGAAACTTAAAGTACTCTAGAATGTTATGTGAGGCTAAAATCAATGATAACGACTCACAAAGGTTATAATTTATTTGTTTTTACATTTTGAAAAAAATATGTCATTGATAATTGATAATTAAGTAAGAGGAAACTAAGCTGGGAGATTCTAGAAAGTCAATGGACTGGTTGTTAAAAAAACGCGTTGGCTATATACACCCTAAATCATGCACGTCTTTAAGGACGTGCATGTTAATTAATTTTGTAAAAAAGTTAATTAATCACAAGGCTTGCACAGGACGTGTATTTTCAGCCTTTGGATTTGTAGTGTATATAACCACACCCTAACAAAAAAAAAAAAGCCTTGGCCAAAATTAAGTAAGAGGAGACCAAGTAACAAGTATGCCCATATTATTGAAAAAAGAGTGTATAGATTTGATGAAAGTAAGCATATTATTTGGGATGGAAATCATATACTAATAAATTAATTATCATTTTCCAAAAGAGATATATTAATATTCATGGAAATTGTTTATTGTGGTTGAAATCATTTTCCAAAAGGCCTTGCCTGACTGAGTTGGCATAAACTATTCCCCATTTGTATTGTTTTTTGGTTGAAAATATGAAGATGATTAACGATATATATAGCCTCATATTAATAACTTAATAATTATTTTAATTAAATTCAGTTGTTTGCGGATGTTAATCACAGGTTCTGATGATGTATTTTTATAAGTTGAGATATTATTTAGGCCTAAGAGGGTCAAGTCATATACGTTTATCTTATGTGCTAGCTCTTAGGTTTATTTTATTTCTCTGATCTCTTTCGTTTGTGTTATTTTCTTAAGTATGAGAAAATAAGAGCATCTATATTGATATATACTTTGGTAATGTTGGGCTTTAGGCCCATGGTCCAGCCCAACTACAAGTTTTTTTTTCTTTGGTTATTTGAGAAATGAAATGGGGACTTGTGACTGATATATAACAGCCGGATGTTCCAGGGATATCGAGCTATTACAATCAAACATGAAGTTAGATCTCCCTATGTTTTCTAATATTGTTATTCGACACGTATTTAGAGAATCGAATGTTATAGCAGATAGGCTCGCTCGTCTCGCCCACAAGAGAACTACGCATCTCATTGCCAATTGATTTTAAGATAGAATTAGAAATTAGAACTATCGAAAGGCTAAACATACTTAAATAAAAAGTTTTAGTATCCACCACTTGCAATAACATGAGAACGAACACTAACAACTTAAAAACTAATCGGACATAAATTTGCAACTTAAAAACTAATTGGAGTTTACATACAAAAAGCAGATCACTTTTACACTCTTTTATTATGCAATACATATACATCTCATACCTCTTAAAATTCATAACCTCAGGTAGTAGTAATAGTAGTGGGATTTGATATCATTTTTCCCAAAAATTACACAACAAAAAACCAAGGCAAAACTAAAGGCACCATGACAAAAATACCCAAACAAAACAAAACAGGGCAAGATGCAAAATTCATGGATCCTTTTACATCCTGATCTTGACATCTTCCTCCCCGGAGCTCTCTGACATTGCAAAAATTGGCTGATCTTCCATTGAAGATGAGCAATCTTCCTCCTCTCCTTTCACCCTCGCCGCCTCGTCTGGTCCGACGAGAGGTTGACGGACATCACCCGACTCAACCGACGACTCGATTATTTCAATCGGGACGACTGAGTTGCCCGGGCTTGTGCCTAGCCGGAGGCGGGTGTGCGGCGATAGCCACTTCGCCCGCACGTACTCCGCCTTACGCCACGGAGGGAAGTGCAATCCCTTCTTCTTGAGGCTTATCCTCGCCGCCTCCGACACAAGGGCGACGATCCGGGCGAGGCGATCGGGCTTTCCGACGAAGATGTAAGGGAGTGTTTGGAGGATTGATTTGTAGGCTTTGGTTGACCGGGCGATCTCGAACTCCGACCGGAAGTCGACGTCGATGATCAGCCTCTCCCCTGTTTCGCCGACAATGACGTCGACGTACACGTACTCCCCTGTTTCCGATCAGACTCGGATCAAATTACTGACTTTCATATTCAACGTAATTTCATACTTTAAATTGGGGAAACAAATAATCCAAAACTTCCAGGAAATTGTGAAATGAATTTCCAGAAAAGAAAACAATAAACGAAATTAAAGATGAAATAATCCAAAAAAGAAACGTTTTTTTATTTACCGGCGGGGAAGGAAGGGGATTTCTCCCACTTGGAGGTGCAGAGAGAGGCGTCGTAGCCCAACGCCACCAGTCCCTCCGCCACCGACCTCCGGAGCTCGTCCTTCCTCTTCCCGTCCCTCTCCACTATCTTCGCCGTGTCGGCTAACACGCTCCTTTCAGTGACGCTTGTGCAGGTCACCAAACCCTAACAGTAACAAACGGCGTCCAAATTCAGCGATTCAGAACGAGCAAGTGAGTTGTCGGAAGGTTTTATTCGTTTTGTTGAATTTACCTTGAGGAAATCGGAGGTCTCGGCGGCGTCTGGCTCGGAGTCGGATTCGTCGGAGCCGTTGCCGTTGAAGCAGTTGCAGCGATGGCGACCGCACTTGACCGCGGGAGAGGATGCCTGTTTCTCGTTGCTCTCCTCGATGAAGTTCTGCACCATCTTTGCCAGGCACACCGAGCTCGGTTCAATCAGCTGATTCGCGGACGCTCCGGAGGAAATCTCATCTGTAGCGGCGGCGGCGGCGGCGACTGATTTGTCAGTGAAGGAGATCCTGAAAAGGCGCTTCAGCCGAGATCTCGCCGCCGGAGGCCTGGTAGGTGGCTCGGCCGCGTCGCGAGCGTTGATCGGCTGGATTTTCATCGATAGAGGCATGATCGTCGCCGAATCGATCGCCAATTTGAACGGAAACCTCTCAATTGCTACTCTCTTTCGATGATTTACACCGTCTCGAAGGTTTCGGAGTTTTCAATTTCTCGGAACGCCATTTTGAATGCAAAAAAACTCCCAATTTTCATGAAAACATTTCCCACACAAAACTCCCACCTTTCAACCGATTCAGCAACAAATTCACATAAACATGCACGGATGAGTTCTCTCTCCCCCAAATCCCTCTCTCCAGAAACTCCAATCGTGCACGCAAAACCTCACTTCACAAGGAGATCAACGCGGATTTGCGGAATTCGAAGAGGATTAACCTTTCAGAAACCAAAATACGCCTAACTTTCTCTGCAATTAATACTGATTTCCGGTGAAGCAAAAGTAATGGAAATGGAATAACTTCGCAGCTCTGCCAGAGCTCTACAAACAGTACCAAAAAGGTTATCCCTTTTCCACCTCAGGGTTCTTCCTTCCCCAAATTAAACACCGCTCACCGATGAATCGACAAAATCCCCCTGAATCACATCAACGGCGCGAATCCTCCGGCCTCTGGTGAATCCTCCAGCAAGGGTTTTTGAGATTATTTTTTTCTATTGGGTGGGAAGTTTTGGGGATAAAGTTGTGAGAGAAATGAAATATTTTGATTTATAGGATCAGACGGTAAGAGAGCGAAGAGGGAAGGAGTTGCTGACAGGGATGGCCGATGCCACGTCGGACGGACACGTGGTTGAAGGCTAGCTAACCACGTGTTGGAGATCGGGGGCCTCTCGAATCCGTACGCTTTTTCTCGCGCCTTGCGCCCGCGCCACGTGGTGTTCGTGATATTGACCATTTTGCCCCCGCTATGAGTCGAATATTACTTATTTTTGGATTACGCGGTGAAGTAAATGAGACAATGACCGGCGCATTTGTAATGGGTAACGGGTAATTTTCAAACGAGACGGACGAAAATACCCCTTTGATTATTGTAAAAGAAAAAAAAAAGGAAAATATATACTCCGGTATTAAAGTTGTTAGTTTTGGTTCATTGTATTTTTGTGAAATCGAGTAATGTGATCTCAAAATCATAGGAAGATCGAAATGAAGATTTCGTGTGATAATGGAAGCGAAATCTCTCAAACTTATAAGATATGAAGAATCAAACTCGAATTGAGATTATTAATGAGGGATAAAAATTCTCCGATTTTCTGTCATTAAGATATTTCTTTAGAGTGAGTCGACTGAACTGGATTGAGATCAAAAATAAAAATTCTTTAGAGATGGCAATTTTTTTGTACCAAAAAAAAAATGGTAATTTTTTTTAATGCGATACATAAAAAAAATTTAGTTTAAATATATAGTGAAAAGATATTAAATTTATGAGTTAAATGGTTATTTTTAGTGGAAAAATATGAAAACAAAAACTATAAAAAAAAATTATAGACTTTTGAACTAATAACCTCAAAATTTTAAATATTCACTTCTTATCTCTTTTTATATATAGAAGACAACAATTCAGAAGGTGTTAGACTCTGCTGTTCCACTTCCACCTTCTAAATAACGTTATTTCGAACGAGTGAGGCCGTAGGAGCTCCGGATGGGATTTGAGAGTCTAGTGATCCATGATGTGTGTAAGATGAGCAATCTCGTCCCTCACTTTGTTGATTTCTCAAAAGACGTGAGAACAAGACGTCTGCTCAGATTGGTAGAGGAAAAATTAGATGTCAAACGTAAAAATTCACTCCTTATCAACTAAGTTAAGTTTTCTTTTTTATTCCGAGTGAGGAAATGATTTCGACCAGTTTGAGTACCCTTTGATTCGGCTCTGATTAAAATGTAGTATCAGATTGGGATAGTAAACCACTCTATCAAATTCATAAAGATGATCACGTTTTTGTTAGAGCTACTATGAATTGTATGTTGATGGATATAAGTCATTTTCAGAAAAATGGGGATTTGAGTTTGAACACTAATTTAAAACGAGTGATTCATAATAATTGGTATTTAAGTAATTTTTTAAATAAAAAAATATCACTCATTACTGTATAAGAGCTTTGGATAATCTGAGGTGTCCGCTGGGTTCCCAGGTTTCTCTGTGTGCGTTGTCTCTTTGGCCGATCGTTTCGCTCGTCTTCTGGCTTGTGTTTCCCAATGTAGGATGGTTTGTACGTTTCTTATGTTTTTTTTTTATTTCTGTCATTTGCTTCTGTAATTTTCTTTCTGTCATTTGCTTTAGTTATCAGTTATTTGCTTCCAGTTGTACATGATGGTTAGTTAATTTACCGGCTTGTCCGGTCTCTCGGTTTCTCTAGGCTTGTCTAGAGAATCGAATTCTTATCTTGCTTCAAAAAAAAAAAATTGAGGATGGCTTGAGGAAGGAGCATCTTAATAGTATATTTTTTTAGTACGTTTCTAAGAAGCAAAAAAGTATATAAAAATCAATTTTTATATGTGATTTAATACTTATATTAAAATTTTGATATTTGATATTATTTTTTTGCTTCTTAATAAACGTGCATAAATGTCAGTTGCCACTTATTAGTAAACCGATGGAGTTATGTATCTTATTGTATTTGGTTTCACTAAATCTTTTGATGGATTGAAATATTGAATGTCTATATTTCCACAAAAACATATGATGGACCAACCATTTTTTTATTGAAAAAAGATTTGAATTGAGATAAAAAAAAATAATTTTATAAAAAATGAAAAGAATTCAACGTATCGGATAGAGTTATAAATTAAAAGACCAAAAAAATCAGCGACAAGTTATCATCATATAAATAAGAAAAATCGAACAAATATATCAAAAAATAAGAAATAATGAGAATTAAAATAAGAAATGTGTCCATGTGAAACATTGATTGAATCGGGAATCAAAATACTAGTACAAATTTTGCCACTAAATGGTCGATTTCCTCGTCATAAAAAAATACCACTCCATCCTTTCCAAAATAAAAGTCGTTTGTTATTTTGTGCATACTTTTTAAAGAGATAAAAATACTAATATAAAATAATAAAAGGCATTTTTCGTTTGTCATTTTTAATCAATTTTTTTTTAATAATTTCATACTTGCTAGTCATAAATATAAACTTAATTAAAAAAATATTTTATAGAGTTTTAACTTTATTAAAATGCGTTTCGAAAAGTCAAGAGACTTGTATTTTAAAACATAGGGAGTAGTATAAATTTTGAAGGGGTAAGATCGTGATTTACCTTCACCTTGAGCTCACGGTAAAATTTTAGAGGTAATTTCAGGTGATAATTTCATGCGGGGAGGAGTGGTAAACAAGGGGCCCACTGGCTATGACTATTGTGTACTTTCACTTGCCGGGATTGAATGACGAAATTGTCCAAAGGGACCACAGAAATTACAACAGGAAGGACAGGTGATGGGTAGACGACAAGAGGGGTAGAATCGGAAAATCAAGCACCCGTGTGAAGACCCACTGACTGAGCAGTAAAAGCTCCTCCTCTACTTCAGTGGAGTGAGGAATTCTCGGGAATTACGGCCACTTTAAGGCTTTAGGTAAATTATTCACTATGCGGGTCCCGCCTTGCGGCTAGGTGCGATTTGGTGTACCCCATCCTAGTACATGACACATTCACACACGAGGGGTCGAGTCGAGCTGGAGCTATATAGTCGTAACAAGGAAAAGATTTGAGATATCGGTATATTGACTAGTGATTCAAAAGACAGATAGATCGATAGATGGACTAATCGTTATGATACAACTTTAAAATAATGTAAATTAAACAAGATTAATGAGTCAAAACCTATCAAGATACCAAGTACACTGCATCAATTCGCGTGGAAGTTGTGGAAGATCCAAAGGAGGACTTGAGAGCACAGGAGATAAACAATGCATTTTGGTACTCGTAAAAGATAGTCCATCTGGAGATCGATAGAGCACAAGAGTTAAGGTTTCGTTGGTTTGGTTATGTGTATATGCGAGATTTGAGCGCGCCAGTTTGTAGGTGTGACAGTCTGGAGATCGATAGAGTACGACGAAGCAACCGAAAAAGAGTTAGAGAGAGGTGATTGTACAAGATTTTGCCCTTCTAAACCTTAACGGGAGCATGATTATGAATATAATGCACTAGAGGAGCATTAATCATCTCAGAGAGGATTAGACCGGGCCTCAGACACCCCCCCCCCCCCCCCGAGCCATTCGCACACCATGTCATTATCTTCAATTCTTCATTAGTTTCGTTTGTTACACTTGTACTATCTCGAAGTTGTCAGTGAAACAGTGTGTACAACTTGACCCTCTAGACCCTACTCTAATGAGATAAACTGAAAATATTATTGTTGTTGTTATATATATATACTTCATTTGTTAAGTAAAATATGTCATTTTAAATAATGAAACTTGTTAATAAAAATTTAAATTGATAATTTTTTTTAAAAAAAACTCCAGTTTAAAACACAGGTTTCATACTATTTTTTTTCTTTGGAAGATCTTACAAGGTTTTTACCTTTAAAAAATTGTGCGAATAGTAAATAACATATTTTTGTCATTGTCATAGAAACAATTAAATCGTTTGTTAACTAAGGGGACACGTGTTCCCATCGTGAGCGTCAGATGGCATTACATTCACACGTGTAAAATGGCAACGAATGGTAACCATTGGATATTAATAATTCAGAATTTCCCAAAAAAAATTACCTTGACCAAGGTAATTCATGCATGCGGTAATTTTTTTATCCCAAGGTTCGATACCCATAAGTCGTGATTATATTTTTTGTTCTAAAGTAGTATGATTTCCTTTAATGAATTCCAAAGAATATCGAGTGTTACTTTTACTCCCAATATATATTATAAATTAAATAATGCTTTATTACACACGAGCTTCTTGTTAACGTTTTTATCATGCATGCCTCTATTTACTCATTTATAGATTTTGACTAAAATTGTTCCATAATACAGTAAGGTACTAAAATAATTCATACTGCAAAATCTTTGAATTCTTCAGGCGATGATTTACCCACCGCATTTTTCGATTTTCTTTTCAATCAAGGTTTCTAGTTAATCATGTTTATTCCTTTTTTTTTTGCAGTGTTCTATTTTAATTTAAAAACTAGAATGATCCCCGCGCCATGACGCGATTTTTTATAAACAAAATCTTACTAATATATTATATTAATGTTATAACATAATTGTAAAAGTTCAGATAATTAAATATTTTTAAGTAAACTCATGGGTTGAGAAAACGATTAAAGTAGTATATGTATATATATATATATATATATATATACTAGTTTTATTGCCCGCGATCTTCGCGGTTTTTTTATATAACTATTATTATTATTCATGCACAGATTGTGTAATTATGATCATAAAAATTATATAAAATATTTTTCTAACCTTTTAAGTTCCTATTTATTATCATATAAATACACACACTTTAATATCACACGCATCTATAAAATTAAATAATTTTTATAGAAAAATAAAGATATGTTTATATTGAATGGTTGATTATATATTGATATATATATACATGTGTCTATGTGTGTGAATACTTAATGGTAAATTTTAATCTATAGACCGCATTAAGGACATTTAATTTCAGATTTGTATGATGTAATTTCATTATTCTTTTCCTAATTTTTTTCCCATAAAAAATTATTTTAACGATAAATAAAGCAATATGTATAATGGATCTAATAAAATTGAGTATAATATCAATTTGCACTTTAAATTCCAACAACCGTTTATCAAATTATATGAGTAATCTAGATTTAAACATGTTTACATTCTAAAAAAACATAACACAATTGAAAACTATATATTTACTTTATATGGAGTAGTAACTTATATTAATTCAAATATGTTTTATATAATATTTTATAGAGTTTTTCGCTCCTTAAAAAGTGTGTCGAAAAGTAAAAGCCCATGTATTTCGCTATTTTGGAACGGATGGATAAATTCTTAATTAACATGGACTATAGAATCATTGCACATGTGTACTATTTATCTTTAAAGATTTATATCATTCACTTTATTATAAATACGTATTATAATTAATTTGCTAAAAAATACGTATTATAATTCACTTTATCTAATTGAGATATAAGGCTATATTGGATAGATTATCGATCTAAAAAGATAATTTTTTTACTTAATTATACTGGCTTATTAATTGATGTGGTCCGAAAAGATAATAAAATTTTAATCTAGAATATGATACGTATGCAAAAATAATCTCGTTTTAATCTAGAAAATTTCACGTATGCGAATCACATCAGAGTTCATTTCAGACCTCTGTGTTAGTATTTTATATAGATATAGATAGATATATAGATTATATTGCAACAAAAATAACAAATAAATGAAATCCATATTTTAGTACGTATATATTAGATGTTCTCTACCGTTTTACTGTCATTAGTAATTAACTACATGCATAGTTTAAAAATAAAAGATGAGATGAGATGAGCTTGTATTTGTTTGAATTATAAATTTTACTTTGTATAAGATCAAAGTTTTATTTATTGCTCCGTGTTTTATTATTTATAAGAAAAAGAAATCAATCTCCAAAAAAGTATAATAGTAATATTATTGTAGTTTATAAGATAAAATTTTATCGAATTAGTGATTGATAAAAAAAATATTAATTGTGTAGTCAATTAAGATATGGATGAAAAAATTATATTAAAAAGATTATTTCTTAGATGTGGAGTATAAAGATAAGTTTTCTAAGTAAGATTGCTAGATAGAATATTTATAAAATAGCTTAAAGTAAAATGATAAGATTTGTAAGATATGAGGTTGAATATTTATATTAAAAATTAATTATTAATTAAAATGGACACATAGGATAACACATGTATAAATAGATAGGGTTATCATCTAATGTGGCTTAAATTTATTGGTTCATCATTAAGTGACGTGTCAAAAACCCGGGTCAGATTGCACCAGAGTAAGACATGTAAGCGAATCGCACCAAAACCCGCCACATAGATTACTAATATTAATTTTATGTTTTCTTATTATTAATTTTATGTTTTGAATTAATCCCATTGTTTTTAGAGAAAAATTTAGGCTAAGATCAATGTTTTGAATTAAACCCAATAGTTAGTAAAATTAAAGAAAAAAGAGAATTAAAGGAAAAAGAAGAAAAAAAATAGAATTAAAGAAAATCAAAGAAAAATGGCAAAAAAAAAAATGATTGGTCGAGAGTCGAGACTCCTAAAATTCCTCTAAGGTTGACACATCATCCTAAGTTCTTCTAAATTAAGAGTTTATATAGATATAGATTGTTTTTTTAAGGAAAAAAAACTACTAAAATTATAATTTAGGCTAAGATGAATTTTTTTTTTTTTGATTAGGTAAAAATTCGAAGGTCAGACAGGCCTGACTCATCGAGAGGCCGACCGAAGTCGGCAGACGGCGAACCGTCTAACAGGGCAACCTAAAAACAGAAATACAAATAACAAGCGTAGTGAACCAAACAGTAATAAACTCTACTACAAACGTTCTAAGAAGACCAAACACCCGAAAAGTTGAGGAAGCCACCGAAGAACGCAGCCAAGCACCACCGAACAGTAGCACCGCGGGCCAGTAGTACAGCAGGACTCTAACTCCTGTGGGTAGTGCAGACGAACTCCAAGGAAACTCTATCCCGAATACGGAGTCGCCTTGAGCGCACCACCTCGACTCCAGCCAGACCCGACTACAGACTCCACGCCCCCCAACCAAGCAGAAGATCTCCTAGAAACATCGATAGCAGGGCCGCAAACTGCTCGAACAAAACGCCATCAAGCTTTCACCTATAAAAATATCGACAAGCCCTTGCAGGATTTTCTCAAACCCTTTCGGGTGGTTATACTCAAAACCCTTTCAGGACAATATCAAGGACCCGAATTGGGTTCTTGATAAAACCCAAAAGGAAATTATACGCAATATATTTAGGCTAAGATGAATGTTTTCAATTAAGCTCAATAGTTAGTAAAATTAAAGAAAAAAGAAAAAAATAGAATTAAAGAAAATCAAAGAAAAATGGCAAAAAAAAAAAGATTGGTCGAGACTCCTAAAATTCCTCTAAGCTTAACACATCATCCTAAACTCTTCTAAATTAAGAGTTTATATAGATATAGATATAGATGGTTGCTAATAGTCTATATTTATCAAGTCTCTTGAATCTCTTGATTTATCAGATAAAAACATTATTTTTCTACTTAAAAAAAATACTCCATCCGTTCCATAATATATGTCCTTTTACTTTTCGACACGTTTTTAATAAGCGAAACACTCTATAAAATATTATTTTTTTAATTAATTTTTTATATAATTTGATACTTATTAGAGTTTTTAGCTCATTAAAAAGCATGTCGAAAAGCAAAGGGACATGTATTATGGAACAAAGGGAGTATATACTTGAGACTCGCTAAGTCTTACCCTTTATCATAGAATTTTATATTTTAAACAAAAAAGTGTTTTCGTCTTTCTCGTCTAGCTAGAATAAGGTGAGAAAGATGGAACAAATTCTTACTCACCTTATTCTAACTATTTCTTGTGGCATACTTTTTTTGTTTACTAAAACACTAACTCCATCTTCATCTTTGCCTACAAAACGAATCTCGAAACCAATCACCGCATCACTGCATCGCAAGTGATCGACCTTCATGAATGGTAGACCAAGTCTCTCCCGCGATAGAGATGAAACTGCAATCGACTCAAACTCCTTAACTATATAAATTTTGTTAGAATGACATCTCACATCAACTACAATAAAATTCTAATCCAATGAATAAGATTAGTGATTGACACTGATTTTATTGTAAATTGATTTTTTAATAGAATCTTACCGGACTTATGTATTGAGCCTCTAGTGCATATGTACTTTTCAGATAAACTAATACCTTGTTGGTCTAGTGAAAATGGGATGCTATACTCCTTCTGCGCTGTTCAATAATAGTTGTTTACTTGTTTGAATCCCCTTTGTAATATTACTAATATGTAAAGAGATTCAACTTGCTAATTTTAGTTATGCTTAGACTCGTTCTGTTGTAAAGTGTGTGTTGCCTGTTGTATTGCGCCTTTTTATGGTTTCTGTTGTATGTTCAACGGTTTTTCGTCTTCCTACTTGTTGCCTTATCGAGATTCAGAACTGTCTGATTTTCGTAAAAGAGATATCGAATTCAAATAGAGTCATGGTCGATCTGAATATAGAGCGATCGAATAAAGCAATAATTATTACAGTATTTTTTGACCTTTTACTTTTCTTCTTTCTCGACCTCTCAACTCATTTAAGTATCGAAAACAATCATATCTTTTGGAAAGAAATGTTGATGGAATTATGGCTTTTTGCTCCAAGAAGCAACATATACATCATCTCTCTCGGGCTGTCCGTTTCTAGGAAACTTACCATTGATTTTCATGAATCATAATGAGTTTGTTGTCTTCATGCCACTGAAATTCATTGGCCACAAATTAAACCAATTTAATTATTTCTTCAATCTTCTTCATTTTTACATCTGCCCATGGGGAAATTATGGAATTGGCTGGTTTTTTTTTTTAACAGGAAATAATTCGAAATCCCAGATTACAATAGAAATCTGAGAAATCGAGAGGTCGAGAGAATTGGTTGGTTCTTTGTAGATGTATAGGCGGCTTTGTGCTAAAATACAACCAATAAACCTTGATTAAGGGTCCGTTTGACAATGAATGTAGCTTTTCGGAGCTTTTGATTTTAATAATTTATAGTTTTAAATAAGTTAAATATAAGATTTTAATTTAATTAGCTTTTGAAATTGGATTTTCAACGGCTACTAACCGCAAGCTTTTCAGAATTCTATTCATTTTTTCCTATCTGATCAGCTACTCTATCAGTTGCGTTACCAAACACCTTACTAGGTTATGAAAACTCCAATTTAACATATATTTAACACACTTAATCTAACAGCTTCAGCTACCTTATCAGCTTCAGCTACCCTATCAGTTTCAGCTACCCCATCAGCTCCGTGTTACCAAACTTGATAGATTACATAGGTCTCATATTGTATAGTGGGCTAAAAGCCCGTTAAGGCCCAATACCTTTGTAACCTATATATATGTTATATCAATGAATGGAAACCCTCAACGAGGACATTACAATCAATCTCATGATATCACATGTTATCACAGCCTAAGATCCAAAGACCCTAAATTTCTTTTTCTCTAACCCTAGCCCTAGCCGCCTCCTCTTTCTCTCTCCTCGCCGCCACCGAGCCGCCACCTCTCTCTCTCTCCTCACCCCCACTCAACCCGCCACCTCTCTCCCTCTCCTCGCCGCCACCCTCCCCGCCCGCCGTCGGCCTCCCCGTCCCCTTGCCGCCGCACCATCCCTCCCCTCTTTCTCTATCCTTCCCGCCACCATGTCCGCCGAAACCACCGCCACCAAATCACCCTTCCATTCCGCCCTAACTATCTCCAACATCAAAAATTGCATCCCTATCATTCTTGATCATGAATCCAGTACCTACACCATGTGGTCGCACCTCTTCACGACCCATGTTAAGGCTCATAAAGTCCTCCACCACATTGACTCCTCCGCCAAACGCCCTGAAAGCGAAGACGACGATCTCTTCGCTCAACTTGACACCATTGTCCTTCAATGGATCTTCAACACCATCTCAAAAGATCTATTGACCACCATACTCGACCCCAAAGACTCCGCCTTGAATGCTTGGAAGAAACTTCAGGATATCTTTCAAGACAACAAGTCCACCCGTGCTGTCTATCTTGAGCACGAATTCTCAAGTTGCAAGCTTTCTTCTTTCCCGTCAATATCTGCCTACTGTCAGCACATCAAGACCTTGGCTGATCAGCTCGACGCCGTTGACTCCAAACCCAGCGCCACACGTCTCGTCCTCCAGGTACTCTCGGGCCTCCCTTCTGAATACAATGCTGCTGCTACTCATATACAGCAGACGGAACCTCTCCCTACGTTCGAAAAGACCCGGTCCCAACTGATCCTGGAGGAGACTCGCCTTCACCGTCAGACAACCGACGCCGCCAAAGACAAGACGACGTTGGTCTCATCCAGTGACATCATCGAGCAACTTGCCCTCCAGCCCGGCCGCAACAACGACCAGCAGGGACCAAGAGGCGGCGGCCGCAGCAATGGCCGCCCGCAGCACTACGATCCCCGCCACCCCTCTTGGTACCCCAACCCTAGCTACCCTCCTTGGATGCCCTATGGCTACCCCGGTGCGTCGTTTCGTGGACCAGCCCCATATCCCAACCGTCAGCAGGGCTTGTTGGGTCCTGCTCCCCGCCCGTCGTCTGATCAGGCATACCCGACTGATGTGCACAACGCCTTCGCTTCCATGCAGCTGACACCCCTTGACGGCGCTTGGTACATGGACACTGGCGCTACCTCTCATATGACGAACTCCTCAGGTACTCTCTCATCTCTTTCTTTTAAGGGTCCTGCTCATTCTATTATCGTCGGCAACGGTGGTCGCCTTGCTACTTCGGGCATTGGCCACACCACACTACCAACCTCTACCAACCCTTTGCACTTCAACAATGTCCTTTTTGCCCCCAAACTTGTCAAAAACCTTATCTCTGTCCGTCGGTTCACCACTGACAATAATGTTTCTCTTGTGTTTGATCCGTTTGGTTTCTCTGTGAAGGATCTTACTACGGGGGTTACTCGCCTGAGATGTAATAGCACCGGGGAGCTCTATCCTGTGTCGTCGCTCTCACCATCCAGCCCGTCAAGTCCAATCGCCCTCTCGGCATCAGCATCCAGTCTTTGGCATGCTCGCCTTGGTCATCCCAGTCCTGCAGTTTTAGATTTACTTCGTTCTAAGAGTCTTGTCCAATGTAATAAAGAGCATCGCTCTAGTTTATGTTCGTCTTGTCAGTTAGGCAAGCATGCCAGACTTCCTTTTCAACGATCTTTAAACACTACATTCGCACCTTTTGATATTATTCATAGTGATATTTGGACATCTCCTGTGCCTAGCAAGGAGGGTCATAAGTATTACCTTTTGTTTCTGGATGATTATACACATTTCTTATGGGTTTTCCCTTTGCACTTTAAATCTCAAGTGTTCCCTATCTTTGCCAAATTCCACGCTTACATCAAAACACAATTTCACACCTCTGTCAAGTGTTTCCAATGCGACAATGGCCGCGAATTTGACAACAAAGATTTTCACACTTTCTTTAATACCAATGGGATCTCCTATCGCTTGTCCTGCCCCTACACCTCTCAACAAAATGGCAAAGCCGAACGAATCATCCGAACCATTACCAATATGATGCGCACTCTTCTTTTCCACGCATCCATTCCCCTCCTTTATTGGCCTTATGCCTTGGCCACCACATGCTACCTCCTCAACATACTCCCTTCCACCACCCTCAACCATCGCTCACCGTTTCAGGCACTGTATTGCACTTTGCCCATATATGATCACCTTCGTACCTTTGGTTGCTTGTGCTTCCCTAATCAGTCATCCACCGCCCCCCACAAGCTTCACCCACGCTCCACCCCTTGTGTCTTTCTTGGCTACCCGTCTGATCATCGCGGTTACATTTGCCTCGATATCAAGACTCACAGGATCATTCTCTCTCGTCATGTCACCTTTGATGAGTCGCGATTTCCCTTCGCGTCTCCCACACCCCCTGTGTCGTCAACAGAGTCTGAGTCACCATTCCCTCACTTCATTCTTCCCCAGAGCTCTCCCGGTGCTCTTGCGTCTCCCCCTCCCCCACCTCCCCCACCACCATCTACCACCAGACCACACACCCGCAGCGTCTCCGGTGTCTTCAGACCCCGTCAGATCATCTCCATGACCACCGACCATCACCCCGCTATCCACCTCCCATCACCTCAACAAACACCAGCGCCTCCCCTACGTGCGGCGGCCGCAGCATGGCATGCTGCGCCCGCCGCAACCCAATTTGCAGCGCCCGCAGCCATAAACCCGTCCCTGGAGGTGGCCGCCGCAGGCCATGCTGCCCCCGCCGCCATTCAACAAGCAGCGCCCACCGCCTCTCACCCCCCTGGCGCCCGCCGCATCTGCACCCGCCGCCTCCTCCTCCCCTTGCTTAGCCCCTCTTGCCCCCGTCCTTCCCGACTCCCATTCACCCTCTGCCTCCACCCAGACCTCCCTCTCCCCCGTTCCCACCTCCCACAAAACAGCCCTCCTCGACCCGAATTGGCAGGCGGCTATGCTCGACGAATACAGGGCCCTTACGAAGAATGGTACTTGGGTTCTTGTTCCTCGCCCTCCTGAGGCGAACGTCATTCGCTGTATGTGGCTCTTCCGTCACAAGTTCCGCTCTGATGGGACATTGGAGCGCTACAAGGCCCGTCTGGTGGTGAACGGTAGATATCAGCAGGCAGGTATTGATTGTGATGAGACCTTCAGCCCTGTGGTCAAGCCTGCCACTATCCGAGTGGTCCTGAGTCTGGCTCTGTCGCGCAACTGGGCCATCCATCAGCTGGATGTCAAGAACGCCTTTCTGCATGGTCATCTGAATGAGACGGTTTACATGTTTGAGCCGCCGGGGTTTGCTGATGCTGAGCGTCCAAAGCATGTCTGTCTCCTCAAGCGCTCTCTGTATGGTCTGAAACAGGCTCCACGGGCGTGGTTCCAGCGTTTTGCCTCTCATCTTCTCCGTTTGGGTTTCACTGGCAGCCGTTCGGATACGTCTTTGTTTATCTATCGCAGAGGCTCGGACTTGGCTTTCCTGCTGCTCTATGTCGACGACATCATTCTCACCGCCTCTTCTGATGCTCTTCGAACGTCCATAATCTCGTGGTTGAGTGCGGAATTCGCCATGTCTGATCTGGGTCCGCTGTCTTACTTCTTGGGAGTTGCTGTTCAGCGGCATGCGTCTGGTCTCTTTCTCTCACACAGTAAGTATGCTGCTGAGATTGTTGCTCGGGCTAAGATGGTCAACTGTAATCCCGTCGCCACCCCAGTCGATACATCCAACAAGCTTAGTGCTCATTCTGGTCCTTTGGTTGACGATCCGACATTGTATAGGAGCCTCGCTGGTGCTCTTCAGTATCTCACTTTCACCAGGCCTGATATCAGTTACGCCGTTCAGCAGATCTGCTTGTTCATGCATGCCCCTAGGGAACCTCACTTTCAGGCTTTGAAGCGGATCATTCGGTACATCAGCGGCACCCTCGAGCTCGGCACCACCATCACTCCTTCCTCTAAGCTTGATCTTGTGGCTTACACTGATGCAGATTGGGGTGGTTGTCCAGACACACGTCGCTTCACGTCTGCTTACTGTGTCTTCCTCAATGACACTCTTGTGTCCTGGTCAGCAAAGCGTCAGTCCGTCGTGTCTCGCTCCAGCGCTGAAGCCGAATACAGGGGTGTTGCCAACGTTGTCTCCGAGTGCTCTTGGCTCCGCAATCTCCTGCTTGAGCTACGATGCCCCTTGCAGAAGGTCACTCTGGTCTACACTGACAACGTCTCCGCCGTCTACCTGGCTAGCAACCCAGTCCAGCATCAACGCACGAAGCACATTGAGCTTGATCTCCACTTCGTCAGGGACAAGGTTGCCATTGGACATGCCCGCGTTCTACATGTCCCGTCCTCCTATCAGTACGCTGATATATTCACCAAGGGTTTACCTAGACAGTTGTTCATTGATTTTCGTTCCAGTCTCACTGTACGGACCCCTCCCGTTTCGACTGCGGGGGTTTGATAGATTACATAGGTCTCATATTGTATAGTGGGTTAAAAGTCCGTTAAGGCCCAATACTTTTGTAACCTTACAATCAATCTCATGATCTCACAAAACTGACCCTAAAATTTAAGAACAAAATGGAGGAGTCCACTCTCTTTTTTAATTCATTTTTTGGTTGAATGCTTCACTATCTAATTTTAGTCTTTGAAGTGTATAAGATGATGTAATGATAGAGGGAAGTATGTTAAATTGATGTGGCGGAGAAACTTTGTAAGGATGGTTGGTGTAGATGCTCTAAAAAGTTAGAAATCTTAGGTAAAAGAAAAACTCGATGATTAATTTTTTAAATATTAAATTTATGGTAAAATTAATTCAAATAACACAATCTTTAGGAGAGGTATAACAAATTAAGTATCTCGATATTTGATCTTACCAATTTCATGTCAATAATGCCATTGTGTTTAACCCAATTATGATCGAAAAAATGAGTCGTAATACTTTATTTCCACCTCTCCCGTTGAAAAATCGTAATTACATAGGTACTACATGAGGTAATTTATAAAGATTTTATAACCACTATATATTGGTAAACAAGAAAATATGCAGGGACAATGAACCTAGCAAATTTAAGCCTCTTTCTTGTTTAAATTGGAACCTACCATACCGATCCTAATCAAGATAATCGAAGAAGAAATTAATGCACACATCTCCCACTTAAGTCAAACAAATATTCCCAAGAATAAAACGTGCATAAGCTTGGATCCAATAATTCTAATATGATGACAACAAACAAATTAATTTTTATGGCAGTCAAGTTTAATTTTTGATGGTACTGAAGTTGACATTTTGTTGATAGCTCCTTCCTTGCTTCATCCATGATAATTGATAGGTGTCTGCATATGTTAATAAGATAATCCACCATGGGTCGGATAATTTCCCATTTACATTTTGGGTGTTGTAAACTCACGTGGTATAATTTTTGAATTAACTATGCTTTTGATCGTCCTTAAGCAGATGATTATCCACATCTAAACCGATATTGTCCACATCCAATGCAACGGTGTTTCACTTCAAAAGGATGTGAGATTTAGGGTGTATATAGTTTTCGCGTTCCATTTTTCGATTCTAAAAGTTTTTCACATACATTTTTAAAAAACAAAGAAAAGAAAAAAGTTTGATAAATCAAACATGGATGCTGCATCGAGAATTCGAGAGGTTAAAAAATGATAAATAGACTGACTAAAATGTTAAAAAGAAACCTTAAATGATCAGAAACAAACATAAGAAAACCAAAGAAAACAAGCAACCCTAATAAAAATAAATACAACAAAACAAAAGAAAAAGATGAGGAGTTTAAATGAGGGTAAAATAGGTGAGTTTAAATAAAATCTATTGGATGTTTCCCGGATTTCCGTTGGTGTCTGAGAATTCGAATTCTTTCCTATTAAAAAAGAAAATCAAAATCTACTGGAAGCCAATATGGGGGTGATATTCCCCAACCCTTTGGTAAACCTCTTCTCATAAATATGTTGCGTTTATATTCTCGACATTTACAGTCTTTCTCTAGGGTTTTTTCTCGACTCGACTTCACGTCGGCCGATCTTATTGTTGTTGTGATATGTTGTATCCGGGTTGTTCTCTTATATATTTTTCCCCTTTGATGTATCTTCCGACTTCTCAATTTATCATATAGTGGTTTGTCGTATTTCAAATTATTTCCTAATAAATAAAATAAAAATCAAAGGAGACGCCAATTTCAAGACACTACCGTACTCATTGTCATTGATGTTTGCAAGCTCCCATCACTCTACCAGTGCACAACCTATCTCAAATACAAGTAGGGGTGTTATTCAAATCGAACGAGCTGAGTAGTGGGCTGCTCAAACTCGGCTCGAATTTTTTCCGAGCTTAAAAGTGAGCTCGAACTCGGTTCGCGAGTATTTAAACAAGCTCGAGCTCGTTTAGCTCGTATTTTTTTTCGAGCCGAGCTCAAGCTCGTGATCTCGTTTTGAGCTCGTGTGTTTGTTTCCTGTAAAGCTTGTTTAAGGTTGAAATTAATGCAAAGTAAAGATTATAAGTTGAAATTATTTGTGATAGAAGCATTACACATTAATAAAACCTGAAAATTTCTATTTAAAAAGGTCAAATAATTCTATCTAAAAACAACTCATAGTTGAAGTCTACAGATTCAACAAGAATAAGACAATGTGTGAGATTCAACTTCTCCAGATGCACCTGTGAGTCTCTTGGAAGCAAGATCAACTTTGACTTCTTACGTTTTTTATTTGAACCATGACCTTAGTCTTTCCCTAGATTTTGGAGTTCTCCATCTTCAATAAAAAAAAACCTGAAAATAAGACCAATATTACACATTTTAGCAAAAAACGCAGCAGTAACTTACCACTCCCAACATCAATAATAAGAACGCGCTGCGCGTGGGAAGTATGAGTGCGACGGACCAGAATGGACAAGTGCCCAAGCCCAATCAGTCCGGTAACCCACCATCTATACCTCCGCCTCCAGATTTATGTGGTGGCCAGGGGACCGGAGAGGGCAAACCGAACGCAGGGCATACTGATTCTCCACCAGGGAATCTGAACGATAAGAGAAGATCATGGAAGGACACAGTGGTGGGGGAGGAATCAATCAGCCGAAGACGTCTATCTGTCGTGAGTTCTTGAAAGGAAAGGTCACTTTCTCTTTCCCATCTGGAAGAGGAGGAGATCCGGAAGTGCACATCGATGAGGAAGTCATGGAAGCCCTGGCTAGTGTGTGGAAGAACTCGGTGGTGGTGAAGATTCTGGGCCACCCCCTGCCTTTCCAAGTGATGGAGAAAAAGATTAGGGAGATGTGGAACCACTTTGGGAAGATGCAAATCATAGACTTGCCTTACGGGAATTTCCTGGTTAGATTCGAGGAGTATAGGGGCTTTGTGGATACCTTGTCTGGGGGTCCTTGGACGGTGTTCGAACGGTGTCTGGCGATAAGGGCTTGGTCCCCAGAGTTTAAGCCTAAGGAAGCCATCAAGACGGTTCTGGCATGGGTGAGGTTGGTCGATCTACCTCTGCACCTGTACCAAGAAGATGTGCTGCTACAGATTGCAGCCAGTTTGGGAACGCCAGTCCGGGTTGACAACAGAACTCTGTTCGCGGGAAGAGGCCGTTTTGCTAGAGTGTGTGTGGAGGTGAACTTGGAGGAACCTCTAAAAGGCTCAATTAGCATCAATGGACAATGGTACCTTGTGGAATACGAAGGGATACCATCGATTTGCTTCGGGTGTGGCAGGGTCGGACATATTAAGGCCAAATGCCCTTTTGAGGGTAAGAAGGAAGAAGGCGCTGAAAGGAAGGGTGGCGAGCAGGAAACTAGGGGGAGTGCCGGGGAAGAGAGCCTGCCTTGTCCTAACTAGAGGCCGGTGAAAGGGCAGGGTAACCATGGTGAATGGATGGAAGTTAGGAGGAAGAACAGGTCGAGGAATAGTAACAGGAACACCGGAGAATACCAAAATAAAGGAGCTCTAGGGAAGAGGATAGAGGAATCGGAACAAAACGCTAGAGCGGAAGGGTCCAAGGAACAGCCAGAACAATCAAAAGAGGAGGAAGGGATGAAAATTTTTTCGGAGGAGGCAGAGCTCTCTGTCGAAGTTCAAAGTTCGGAAGAACAGTCTAAGAGCGAGGTTGGGCCAGAGAGCACATCTGCAATGGTGACACCGACGCCGTCCCCGGAGATTACCCAACCGGAACTGCACATCGAAGAAGTGAATGTTACCGTTGACATGGAGAATCAGAACAGTCGGCTGAAAAAAGAGAAGGAATTAAATGCTATTAATGGGGGAGTTATTGAAAGGAAGAGAGAGGCTGAAAAGGGTAGCACGAGCGAGGGAATGTTGGTTGACGAGGTTGTGTCCCAGGATCCCGAGACGGTGGGAATTTTGATCAAACAGTCAGAACAGGTGGCGGCGGAAGACCTACAAGGTGGTAACATGATTGTTGTTTCCAACCCTATGGCTTCAGAATTGGGCCGGGAGGGAAGGCTTGTTAATGGGCCGGACCAGAAGAAGGGAAACAACAAGAGAAAGCTTAACAAGAAAACTAGCCCACATGTCGAAAATCCGGGCTCGGCGTTAATTATTGCCAGCGAGGCCAATGCCAAAGGAAAAGGCCCAAAGAAGAGATTAAAGCAAGAGATCTTGAACCAGTATGCCGCCGTGGAGATCTGCGGGAATGGTGGGGATAATAATTTCCAAAGCGATAAGATGTGCATAGATGGAGGTTTGAAGCAGATTGAGGGTCGATTTTGGGATGGTGCAGCCGGCAGTGATGGAGACAATTTGAACGGCTCGTCGGTAGCAGACGATTCTAAGAGTGGATATGATCTGGACTAGAGTTTCCTTGATACCCTTCTCTGTCATTTTATTTCAGCCCTTTGTTAGTTTAATTATAAAGTTCTACTATCGTTTACATACTAGTTCGACCATGACTAACATCTTATTCTGGAATTGTTTTGGAGCAGGAAAGAAGTCGTTCCGAAGAGCGGCTAGATATATTATCAAACAGTGTGGGGTTGATATCTTGGCTTTGTCAGAGACTCGGATCTCAGGTCTAGCTGCTGACAAGGTGTGCGAGAAGCTTAATTTTACCAGAAGAGAAAGGGTGGAGGCTGTCGGTTTCTCTGGAGGAGTTTGGCTGCTTTGGAATGATCAGAAGTGTGACTTGGTAATTGAACAGGTGAACCCGAATTTCATTGGGGCATCCTGGTCCAATGGGAATAAAAAGATGAACCTTATTGTGGTCTATGGACCCCCTTCGGTGGCTCGGCGGGTTCCGTTCTGGACTGATCTGAGAGCGACGCTGGACAGGGTTAGAGGAGACGTGGTAATTGGAGGTGACTTCAACTGCATATTGTCGCTAGATGAAACTCATGGAGGAACGGGAGCCTTACATCGGGATGCCAATGTCTTCAAGAATCTGGTTAGTGACTACAGTCTTGTGGATTTGGGTTTCTCTGGGCAGGCGTTCACCTGGCAAAAGAAGATTCTGGGGGATCGGCTTGTCTCCAAAAGGCTAGATAGGGTTCTAATCAGCGTCTCAGGCTGCTTAAATTGGCCAGAGGCGAGGGTTAGACACTTACCTAGATACTCTTCGGACCACAACCCTCTCTTGTTGGAACTTGAACCGAGAATTATCAAGGATAGGAAGAGGCGTCCATTCCGTTTTGAGGCTGCTTGGCTCTCCCACTCGGACTTCATGAGTTTTGTAAAGTCTAGATGGCGGGATAACTGCTCCTTGGATGTGGCTCTTAAGGGCCTTGGTAGTGAACTCTTAGAGTGGAATAAAAAAATGTTCGGAAACATTTTCAATAGAAAGAAAAGGCTGATGGAAGAGCTTGACGAGGTTCAAAAGCTGATTGTGAGGAATCCGAGTGCTGTTGTTGAAGAAAAAGAAAAGAAGATCAAGCTGGAGCTCGATGAGGTTCTCGAGCAGGAGGAAGTTCACTGGATGCAGAAATCTAGAGAATGTTGGTTGGCTCTTTGATAGGAATTCTAATTTTTTCCATACCTCAACGATCATCAGAAGGAAGATTAATAGGGTTGAGGGGCTGTTTGACAATGGCAACGTTTGGGTGGACGACAAGCAGAAATTAGAAGAGCTGGCTTTAGATTATTTCATAAACCTTTACTCGGAAGATCTTGGAGAGCCGTTGGTGATCAAGGCTGACTTCCCCATCATCGAATACGCTAACTGGTCGGGGTTGTGCGATTTAGTTACTAAAGAGGAGCTGTGGGAGCGGTTAAGAGTATGGGAGCCTTCAAGGCCCCTGGTATCGACGACATTCAACCTATGTTCTATCAGAGATGTTGGGAGGTTGTGGGGAAGAGTCTTATGGATCTGGTTAGATTGTTTTTTACAACAAGACAGCTCCCAGGGAGTCTGAATGATACTCTGATTACTCTTCTTCTGAAAGTGGGAAAACCAGAGAGGATTGATCAGTTCCGGGGTATAAGCTTGTGCAATGTGAGCTACAAAATCATCACCAAAATTCTCGCAAATAGGCTGCAACCGATCATGGGGAAACTGGTTCGTCCCACGCAAAGCAGTTTTCTCCCGGGTAGGCTGATCACGGATAATGTGGTGATAGCGCAAGAGGTTATGCACTCGATGAGGCGCATAAAAGGAAGGAAAGGATGGCTTTGCATCAAGATCGACCTTGAGAAGGCTTACGATAGACTGAGTTGGAACTTCATCGAAGAGACACTGTTTTCGGCCGGTCTTCCTGCAAGTCTTGTTGAGTGGCTGATGGTTTGTGTCAGAACGCCGAGGATGCAACTTCTGTGGAATGGGGAGGTCTCTAGTCAGTTTGTCCCTTCCCGTGGAATCAAGCAAGGGGATCCGATATCACCGTATATCTTTGTGCTCTGTTTGGAGCGCCTGGCTCATTTGATTAATCAGGCGGTTGAAGAGGGTGCTTGGAAGCCAGTGAAAGTCGCCCGGAATGGCCCCGCTCTATCACACCTTTTCTTCGCAGACGACATCCTCCTCTTCGCAGAGGCTTCGGTTGCGCAGGTGAAGGTGGTGAAAAGATGCCTTGGCCAATTCTGTGGGGCGTCGGGTCAACGCATTAGCATCCGGAAATCGAAGTTCGTGGTTTCTAGTAATGTGAATCCAGACTTGGTGGGGAGAATTCAGCAAGAGAGTGGCATTGAGGCTACTGATGATCTTGGGATCTATTTGGGAGTCCCATTACTCCACAAAAGGATTAAAGGTGCGGACTTTGATTTCATTGTTAATAAGTTTAGCGCGAAACTCTCGGGATGGAAATCCGGGCTGCTGAGTTTCGCCGGCAGAATTGCGCTCACACGGTCTGTTTTGAATGCTATTCCTATCTACTGTATGGGCTCTATGATGCTACCGGTGAGCGTCTGTAACAAGATTGATAAGACTTGCAGAAGCTTCTTATGGGGATCTACGGAGGCGAGACGGAAAGTCCATAAAGTCGCTTGGGGTGAAGTGATTAAGCCGAAGGTTAGTGGTGGTTTGGGCATCAAAGCCATGTACGAGCTGAACCTGGCCCTTGTCGCCAAGCTGGGATGGCGATTTCTAATGGGCAAGGACGGCCTTTGGGCGGAGGTTCTAAAAGGGAAATACATCGGAACGGCTCTTGGAAAATCGAGTGCTGCCTCGCATATTTGGAAGGGAATCAGGAAAGGGCTTAGTGAGGTCGTGAGTCCGGGTCTTAGATGGAATGTTAGAGATGGAGAAAGCGTGAACTTCTGGGATGACTCGTGGTTATTTGAAGACCCTTTGAGTTCGATGTTCGATGTGGTAAATAGCAGTAACCATCCGGTTTCGGTGGCGGATTTGTGGGAACAGGGTAGGGGGTGGCGCTGGGATAGATTGGAACCCGCTGTCCCGGCCGGTGCCCTCCTTAAACTCGCGTCGGTTGCCTTGACGGAAGGCGAAGACAACCCGAGCTGGAAGCATACTAGTGATGGTGAATATTCGACTAGTTCAGGGTATACTGTTATTTGCAAGTGGCATACCTGGCAACAGAACGATGGCCAATTCTTCAAGAAAATCTGGAAGTTAGAGGTCAACGAAAGGGTGCGTTCCTTTGTGTGGCTCATGAGCAAGGGAGGGATCCTCACCAACCTTGAACGTGTTCGTCGAGGCTTCGGTAATTCTGCTCTTTGCCCAATCTGTAAAACTTTTGATGAGTCTCTCGAACATCTTTTCAGGGATTGTGGTACTGCTGACGCGTTTTGGTTGCAGGTTGTCCCGGTGGAGCGGAGGAACAGCTTTTGGCAAGCGCCTTTCGCGACGTGGCTCAGACAGAATATCTTGAGCTTGGACAGTGTTGAGGAAGGGGTTGATTGGAGCAGCTTATTCTCGGTAGTGACTTGGGGCATATGGAAGAAGCGGAATGGCGCTGTGTTTCGGGACGGGAAGGACCCTGTGTTAACGGTGGAAGGTTGCTTTGAAGAGGTGCATCTGTACCGAAAGGCAATGCTGAATAATGGGAGCAAGCTTACGCCTAGAGTTCGCCAATGGAAGAAGATTAGGTGGGAGAAGCCAGAGATTGGCTGGGTTAAGGTTAACACAGACGGGGCGCTGCGAGACGGAGGAAGGGCTGCTGTTGGAGGAGCTGTGAGGGACGACACGGCGGGATGGCTTGGCGGATTTGCTGCTAACTTAGGGTCCTGCTCGGTCCCCTGGGCTGAAGGTTGGGGTATCCTTGAAGGTTTAAAGCTGGCCTGGTCGCTGGGATGCAAGAAAGTCATCGTGGAGTTGGATTCTGAGCTGCTGGTGAAGCTCATAACAGAGGGAGTCAAGGAGTCGCATCCCCTCTCCAGCCTGGTATTCATGTGCCAAGGCTTCATGAGTAGAGATTGGTCTATCCAATTTCGACATATCTATCGAGAGGCGAATATGGTCGCGGATGCCATGGCCGCCTTTGCGTTCTCATTACCGATTGGCTCGCACATCCTTCCGGAGCCACCGGATTGCTGCTCACGTAGCCTGTTGGAGGACGTCCAAGGAATGGCGAGAGACCGTTTGTGCCCGGATTAGCTCGCCTGCTTCTTCTTTCCTTTTCTGCAATTTTCATTTCTTTTGTGTACTGGGGTTTCTCCCTAGGTTTTCCCACCAAAAAAACAAGAACAAAATTTGATATCAAGAACACGAAAATCAATGATGGACAAATGCTAGAAAGGGAGATGAAGAGGAAGAAATTAGCAAGTTCCCAGATCCGGAAGAAAGATGAAGAGGAAGAAAGGAGAACGGTACATACCAAACGCTGGATAAGGAGAGCCAACGATAGAAGACCTCGGCCTAACGGGGATAGTTCGGATCTACCGTCGCTGGCTAACCGACCTTGCTTTCCGCTTCACCCAATTCGTAGGAAAAGAGTGAGGAAGAAGGATTGAATGCACATGGATTGGAAGGGCAGTCGGGAATCGGGAGTGAGGTTGGAGGTGGTGAAGGGTTGGATTGAAAGGGTAGACCGTAGTCCATAGATGGGAATCGGAGGTGAGGCAGGAGGCATGGAGGCGGCTAAGACACTTCAAGGGAATCAGGAGGGTTTTATAAAAGGCTGTTTTCAAATATAAGCGAGCTCGTGACGAGCTCAAAAACCTGCTCATATTCGGTTTGTTTTCAAATATAAGCGAGCTCGAGTCGAGTTTTTTCGAGCCGAGTACGAACCGAACTCGAGCTACTCGTGTTCACATAACACCCCTAAATACAAGCAACTGGGGTTCTAGCCCAGCCCCAGCTGCTGAATCGTGGGGAGTGTTCCATGTCTTTCAGTTTACCCGGCAGAAGGGTTTCCGTAATGTCGCAATCGAGCCTCGACTGATTCGGTGACAGCTTTTCCGCTATTGAAGAAGAGTCTATCTCCGTCCCATCCGCTCCACAGCCTTGTGAATGCGTGCATCAAGGCTTTCTAAGTACTTTTCCGACATCCTTGCAGGGTTGATCATGGGAAGCTCAGTAACAGATTTAGACGACAAGTTCTCACCATTCATCCATACAGTACTATAAGGTAACATGCTTTTGCTGTTGGTTTCCTTCATTTTTGTAGACAGCAAATTGCCTCCCTGATTTTTCTAATGAGATTTCATCATGTAATCTGTCTGATCTTATTTCTATCAATTTGAAGAGCATCAACACATGTTACATGAAAATGAATACTAGAAGGGAAACAACACAGACTCGAAAACATCGATTCCAGTCACAGTTGCCCTTTTGGAGTTTTCGGGCAAGGTGATATCAGCAAGTATTAGACAAAAGTATATCTACAATCACTACAAAAAACATAAACGAAGGCGTGCTAAGATAACATCAAAGCAAGCATGATTGTGATATATAGAGGGGAAAAAACATATTATTCGAATCACATCCCTCATTCCTTGTGATATTGATATTCTTATTTTTCAACCTTGGTTCACATTTCAAGTCATTTCCTTGCCTTCATCATAGACATTTACAAAAAATAAAGCAACAAAATAAACTTTAGTGTTCATAAAATAACCTGATCTCGTGAAGGAAACACAAAAACGATACAAATGCAAATATATGTGCAGGTTAGCACAGAAGATGTCTAACTGCATTGAGAAGCTCGTTGCCAACAGGACTGCAAATGTAAACAGTTTACAGAGAATTTTTACCAGACACTGCAGAAACAAAGGAGAGGTGGCTAGTCATACAAAATGACGTTTTAAATCATTTTGAGCTCCAAAGTCTATAGAAGCAATTCTAACCTCAATCTTTGAAGAGCTACGCTTATTGCTTAGTGAAAATAGCCTAAGACTTGACCACCGACATTCTGCTTGATAGCCTCTTCGTGATCCAGAACACCATTCGGTGTTGTGATTACCACGTAACCCCACTGCATTTTTCAAAGAGAATAAAAACACAAAGTTTAATATTGCAGAGGACCAAGGGGATATAATGTGCCACAAAGATTGAAACATTTGTTTGAACAAGTTTAAATGGGGGATAGCAAAAGTTGGGCAAGAACAAGAACATAAATGAATTGCTTGTGCCAAACTAAGCCGAGTGAAATAGAAGCATGGGCATTAAGAGATTCCAAGTAAATTATGTCTTGAATTGGTAAATAAAGAGCGGTCATCCGGGATTCGAACCGGGGACCTTTGGGTACTATCCGCAAGTCCTTTCCAGTTGAACCATTCCGGAATGTTTCCAAGTAAATTATGTCAAGCATGGATACCTGACGTGTTGGAAGCATCCGTAATCTATAGTCTTCAATATCCTTTGCCTTGAGATCTTGCCTATAAGTAAGAGCCTTGCAGTCATTCACCCTTCCTAAAAGTTGAACTGTGATCTTTCCCACTCTTTGGGGGTCCTGAACCTCAAACTCTTTAATATATCCTGCACGGGAGACAGATAAACGTCAGTGTTTGAATAGTTCGTCAAAACTTCAATTAACTGACAAGGGAAATGAGACATCGCAAAATAGTCAGGAAGATGAAGCTAAGCTTAGGAGTTGCCTATTTAGGACTTGGGTAGCTTCAGCAAGCAAAATAACTGTTCTTTTTACAGGCTTTTCAGGAGCTTACTCAATGTTAAGGCTTGAAGTTCACAAAGAATTGTTTCAGTCATCTCCTCATGACTTGTTAGTCACCTGTGATCTATATTGTACGGTTAACAAAATCGGGAAGAATAAGTGACTTCTGTACTTTCCTGATTTCTACAAAACACACTTCTATATCTGTTTAGCATCCCTTTTCTGCTTTGCTGAACAAACTCCAGAATTTCATAACAGTATAAACAGAATGTAATCTTTATTGACGGGAAGATAGCCAGTAACATAGCTCATAAAAGACTGAAGATAACAAATATTCGCAACAAAACTTCTGGTGCAACACTCAAAACCCTATTAAAATAACGACTGCAGAATTGTGATTGTGAATCGTGGCACTGTCATAACAGTGTCGAGGGATAGGATCCTTATAACCATTCCGGAATGGCTCGCCGGAAAGGACTTGTGGGTAGTACCCATAGGTCCTCGGTTCGAACCCCGAGTGGCCGCTCTTTATTTACCAATTCAAGGATAGGATCCTTATGAGGAAAATGGAAACAAGACTATCAACAAGTGACCATTGCGAATTGAACCAAAGATGTTTTGTGAAAGTTGGGCAGCATATGCTTATATCTAGCGACTATTAAGCAATAACAAAGGGCACAAGAGAATAAGCCTAAAAAACAAGTTCCTTGTCTCAATCATCTTGTTTTATGGATCTCGGTAATAAGCTGATATAGAAGATTAGAGACTAAAAACTTCTCCAGGAAGAGAAAGATTTCTTTCGTTTCTACATTCCACTATTGTGAAGAACAGATTCATAAAAGAGATGTGCCCATTATCACGAATAAACCATCATCCAGAAGTGCATTTCAAAATCTAAAGCAGTCTTCAACACCGCCAAATAAAAGCTAGAAACTAGTCTCAATTCACCTCAGAGCACCAAACAAGACAAGCATTTCAATCGTTTTAGTTTGGCAAAATGCACTCCAAATTTTAAAGCAATCTTGGTCAACAACAGAAGCAAATTCCACAATTCCCTTACAACACCAAACTAAACAAACATTCCAATCATTTTAACAAGATTAAGGGTTCGTCCAGCACAATACATTTCAAACTCTAAAGCAATATCAGTAAAAAAACTACAAAAGCAAATTCCACACGAAAGCCTGAAACTAGTCCCAATTCATCTCGGATCACCAAACTAGACAAGCAATCCAATCATTTCAACAAGTTTTAGGGTTTCGTTTGGCACAATATACAATGTATAAACTGAGAGTATCAAACAAACCCTAAGCCCAAACCACAAACAGCTTTAAAAATTTCCAGAAAACGAACCTCGCTTCTTCATGATGTTGAGAAAAGAGCACATGACAGTGGAAATAGGTTTTAATTCCGCCGTAGCTTTGTTCCTCCTCTCCGCATTCACAATCGTCCTCAAAGCATCATTCAGTATCCTCCTCCCCATTTCCCTCTTCTTCTGCGCAACGAAAAAAAAAAGACGTCCGATTCCGTAATTAACACAAATAACACGTCAACTATGAACAAGATCATAGCTCCCACTACCCCCAATCTCTAAACCTAAAATCCGCGCAATAACCATATCCAATTCCGAAACCTAGCAAGCTATCTCGGAGAAACTAAATCGATTACAAGCCATCAAAGGGATATGCGATTAAACCAGAAGGTAACCAGTGAAATCAGCTTACCAACTCAAGGAGCTAACCGTCGATGGAGGTTCGAAGGAGCGAAGGAGACCAAGAAAGGCGACGGCGGTTCTGATGGGTTGAGATTTAACAAAGTAGGGTTTGAACATATGATTTAAAAAAACGAAAACCCGGTTTGGACTGTCTGAACCGGTCTGCCCACCTGTCCGAACCGGACCAAATGATCTAGGATTCCTTTTTTTTTAAAAAAAAAAAACAAAAAAAACAAAGAACAATCTATGATTCATTTGATGCATTTGGCCTCGAAACATATACATCAAATGAATCATAGATTGTTTGACAGAGTAAAACTCCTTGCCCTTCCTTATAAGGTTCAAAAACAAGGTTGCGTTGCTTTCAGGGCGATGATATTGACGAAACCCCCATCTCCGACCTATTTTAACCATACCAGGTACCTTTGGCTTGATAGTAACTGCATATCTGCTTCTACTGTGCAAATGATTTCTAACTCTACTAATGAATTAATATACCACCTATTTCGTATGCACTCCTTGTACAGCTTCCGTTTCAGACTAAAAACTGTTTCGAGCTTGATTTTGTAGGAAAATTTTTTTTTTCAACCATGGGGTTTTGGTTGTGAGGAATATATCAAGGATATGCAGTGGCTATAAAACTATAGATAAAGAATTTATGTGGAGTGAAAAAATTAATCAAAGCATTCAACATCACCTATTTCGAAATCAGTTTAAAGATGTGATGAGAGCAAGGCATGTTAAAACAGTTAAATGTAGAAAATTGTATATGCAAATATTCTATAAAGGAAATCCAATGAGGGATACGAGGAAAGGGTTAGGCGTAACCAAAGTTTGGAATGTGCTAGCTACAGGAACGCTCTCTAGAGAAGTTAAAAGTTACCGCGGTATTAACATGATAACATGGAGTATGAACAAAGTGCACATGGCGTTAATGGTGTTGGGGTGTTCTTAAAGAAACCTTGTATAACAAACTCTATCCAAGTCCGAGGTAGAGAAGAGAAAACTATCGATAGGGGAAGGTTCAAATACAAGTATAAATGAGAATTTGCGCCTGGAATTGTAAAGGCATTGGTAAGCCTAACTTCTGGACTGAAATTAACACTTTGTGTAGAAATGAACATATCCAAATCATTGCTTTAACAGAAACAAAAACAGAGAAAATACCAGAGGAGAAAAATTGGAGAAATGCAGGTTTTGATATTGCTATTTGGTCGCCAGCAATTGATCGATCAGGGGGCATTGGTGTACTTTGGAAATCGCAACTTCTAACACATGAAATCATCACTCTTGACAACCAAAGACCAAGACATATTACAATTATTTATAAAAACACAAACTCAAATTTTGAGTGCAAAATAATTTTTATCTACGCCCCCCCAATGGAAAGGGATAAGGATGAATTTTGGATTGAAGTTGAAGCTATAATAGAAGAATCAAATATTCCATGTATCATTATAGGAGATATGAATGATATAGTCTCTAGCGAAGATAAATTAGGAGGTGCTGAGATCAACCCAAATCGTTTCACAAGGCTACTTGAACTTAGAAACAAACATGACTTAATAGACCTTCCATTTAGTGGGAACCGATTTACTTGGAGAAAGAAATTTACAGACAATGAATTCATATATGAAAGACTAGACAGGGCGTTAGTCCAGAGTCAGATTATTAATGAGTACCCAAATTTGCAAATAACTCATCATGCTATATCAACATCTTACCACGGCCCAATCTCTCTTGAAATAAATAATGGTGAACCTTTCAAGGCGGCACCATTCAAATTTGAAAACATATGGTTGCAAAGGAAGGACTTCAGAAATGTTGTGAAACAAGCGTGGCGAGCTAACTGTCATGGTTCGGCCATGTTTCAACTTGTTTTCAAAACAAAATTACTCAAAGCTAAGGCTAAAGAATGGAACAAGAAGACATTTGAAAACATTTTTAGACAACTTAAGTTGTTGGAGGAGGAATTATTAATAACCCAGAATTTAGACACACAAAGACAAGGACAAAATATATCAGATAAACAAGCGAACCTACTAAAAAAAAGGAGGCCCTATTGAATTACCACAAAATATACTGGAATCAATGAGCAAAGACAAAGCACTTAAAACTTGCAGATACCAATTCTAGTTATTTCCACAAAATAGCTTCTGGTAGAAGAAATAGGAAAATTATTAGGCAAATTACCTCTGCAGAGGGAACATTAATTACAGGAGAAGAAAATATAAGACATGAAATTCGAAGGGATTTCGAAAATAGATTTAAAACGGCAGGATCGAGAGAAAGGGAATGGACAAACCGACTAGAACTAATCACCAACTCGATCACCGCATAAGAGAATGATGATTTGATTAAACCTGTCACAAACGGGTAAATAAGAAACGCTGTATTCAGCATGGGCAAAAATAAATCGCTAGGCCCAGATGGGATGACCATCGAATTTTATAAAACATTTTGGGAAATAGTAGGACCTTCGGTTATTAGAGCAGTCAAGAGTTTCTTCACATCACAACAAATGCTTAAACAAATAAATCATACTTTTATAACTCTTTTACCCAAGATTGACAATCCAGCTACAACTAATCATTATAGACCTATTAGTTTATGTTCTACAATCTATAAAATTATCTCAAAAATAATTTCAGAAAGACTAAAACGTGTAATAGGCAAACTCATCCACCCACTCCAAGGAGCCTTTGTTTCAGATAGGGCTATTCAGGATAATGTCCTAATAGCGCATGAAATCTTTCATTCCTTCAAGTCTAGGAAGGGTGTGGAGGGATGGATGACCATCAAACTGGATATGGAAAAAGCGTACGATAGAATAGAATGGGATTTATTGGTGGAAATTCTAAGGAGATTTGGGTTCCACCCAACTTTTATAGAATGGATCAAGAGGTGTATAACAACAGTTTCATTTTCTGTGCTAGTTAACAATGGCCCCACGAATGTCTTCCTGCCTTCCAGGGGCATCCGTCAGGGGGACCCGCTATCGCCTTTCCTCTTCATCTTCGGAGCAGAACTTCTAGCCAGAGAACTTCAAAAGGAATCCCTATCGCCTAAAAGGAAAATAGGCTTCAATTATGGTCGGCAAGGACCATGCATACCATTCTTAGCGTTTGCGGATGATATAATAATATTTGCAAAAGCAACAGTTGAGGCAAGCGCTAAAGTAAAGGATATTATTGACATATATTGTTCTGTGTCAGGACAAAAGGTTAATTTTCACAAGTCCAACTTCCAGACCACATCTGGGGTACCAAGCTCAAGAATCGATGCCTTGATACAACACCTCCAAATCCCACACACCAGAGCTTTAGAAAGTTATCTCGGATGTCCTATAATTAATGGTAGAGTAAATAAGGAGGCTTTTGAGAATATTGTATGTAAATCGAAGGAACAACTGACTAAATGGAGAGCTAATGCTCTCTCGCAACAAGGACGGTCAATTCTAATCAACTCGAACCTGGCGGCTAAACCACTATACACAATGCAAAGTTTTATGCTCCCTACCCGCATCCATAATGAACTGGATCAAGCAAACAGAACTTTCTTTTGGAACAAAGATATACAACACAGACCACTCATCAGTTGGGACAGAATTTGTAAACCAAAAAGAAAAGGTGGCTTGGGACTAAGGAAATCTAAAGACGTGAATGAGGCTCTTCAAATGAAATTGTTGTGGAAAACGCTAGCCGAGCCAAATAACTATTGGGTAAAGATTATAAGATAAAAATACATGAAGGAAAATGACATCCTACATTATCAGCGGAAAGGCAATGCCTCTTGGCAATGGCGAAAAGTCAGTTCTCTAATAGACAAATTCAAAACCGGTCTCATTTGGACTATAGGAGATGGAAAATCTGTTAGATTTTGGGAAGACAAATGAGTCTCGCTAGAACCATTATCAAATAGAGTCAACTTAAACCAGCATTTTCAACCTAATACTCGAGTTAGTGAGTATATAATGGAGGGTAAATGGTGGAAGGAAAAACTAGAACAAGATCTGGATACTAATAGTGTAAAGGAAATAATGGAAATACCACTTCCAATCAACCCAATGTCTGATAGACTATATTGGTGGCCTGACAATAGTGGATGGTTTACTACGGCTAGCGCCATGAAAATTATAACAAATCCAGACAGAGAAGCAGATGACCCAAACTTCTGGGTTTGGAAACTAAACACTTTACCAAAAGTTAAAAACTTTATGTGGAAACTAGCCAAAATGGACTTCCCACAAAGGATAGGCTAACTAATAGGGGGTACCTATCCCGAATGGTTATCCTTTTTGTGATGCACAAGGGGAAGATGAGGCACACCTATTCTTCAAGTGTGAATTCATTAAAAGATCTTGTCTTTACTCTCAAAAGGCAGAAGATATTACTAATCCCATTTTAGAGACAACAAGGGACATTAGAGAGATCATGAGAGAGTTGGGGGAAAAACTTAACAAAGAAGAAAAGGAGCAATTAGCTGTAAACTTTTGGCTTACTTGGTCTTTCAGAAATCAAGTAATATTTAGAGACAATAGAATCCCTTCTCTCCGGGAGATAGAGGGAAGAGCTAAAGTTGCTCGAGAGAACTGGCAAAAAACAAACCATAAGGAAGATGACAACGATTCTGATAGTTTGCACAATAAAACATCACGAAAAATAAGTAGGAAGAATATTAGATGGAGGAAGCCAGAAAACGGATTCATGAAACTGAACTTCGATAGTGCAGTTTCTTCGGATGGGCCGGGTGAGCAGTGGAGGATACATTATTCGAGACTGTAGCGGTAACCCAGTCAATATTGGTAACAAAATATTTGGTAAACATACTCCTGTCATGGCAGAAGCCCTAGCGTTAAGGGTTGGGCTTCTACAGGCAAGCCGGTTAAATATCCACCACCTAGTCATTGAAGGTGACTCTCTTACCATTATCCAAAACTTAAAATACCAAGGTCGTTGTCCATGGGAAATAGAGCTTCTTATGGGGGACATTAAAAGGATAATTAAATCTTTCTTTAGGACAAAAATTTCTCATGTGCCTCGGGAAGGGAACAGAGTGGCAGATAAGGTTGCACACCTTAGCCACTCTTCTTCTAGGGTCGCATTGACATCAAATAAAGATCTTATTGATCTCATCCGAAAGGATGCTATCGGCTAGGTCTAACCAGCCGAATTCTTACTCTATCAAAAAAAAAAAAAATTGATGCATATGGCCATATGGGTTGATAAAGTGCATAAAGGGTATGATAAGGAAATTCGAATAAGGAATACCAAACGGAAAACGACAAATCAAAAGTGGAAAAAACTCCTGATATAGCAAAAGTAATTCGATAAAAGATCCAGGGGCATAATCGTTATTTATACGGTAAACCCTAATCGCAAACCCTAACTCTCATTATATATATGATCGATTAATAGGGTTAGAGAGGACTCTAGCCAGCCGACAAACTCTGACTTGAGCGTCGGAGGCTCCTTCGGGGAGCAAGCCCCGCGCGCTTTCTTCTTCTATGCAGGAAGCTAGGTTGGGAGGAAGATCAATCGACATTCAAGAATCATGGTGCAAATTCTATGCATTACATTTGGCGCCGTCTGTGGGAATTCGATCAAGAAGCCGTGAGATCGGATCTCTCAATAAAAAAGAAAACGTAATGAAGATCGATGATAGGAGAGGGTCGTCGGGTCGATGAAGGGGCGGATCCGGAGCGGTGCCTCTGCCGACTGCCCTCCTCTCGCCATCGCCCACAGACCCTAGCAGCGGGAATAGCCATCGATTCCGGCCTCCTCCATCTCTCTTTGTGCAACTCCGACGGTATCTGGTTGGGGCTTGCACCATAGCCGCCGATTCCGACCTCTTCCGTCTCTCTCTGCGCCACTCCGATTGGACCTGGTTTGGGATTGCCGGCATCGATAGGTAGGCCGGGGCATCCGAATCCGCCGTTAAGATCCTTCGCCGCCGTCGAAGATCGAGGTCAAAGACGGGATGGCTGCGCCGCGCCGCTTTCCACAAACCTACGAAGAAGGCGATGCATTTGCAAATCTGGATTAATTATAAAAGCAAGCCCGGAGTTCTCAAAAGTCGCGGATATCGGCCTGTAATTTCCAAATAATTACGAAAAGGGCTCCAAACTTTTAGAGATGCAGATTTCAAGTCTGGACTCAAGGTGATCGGAGGACAAAAGTGTTGTCGATGCACCGTCTACCAGGATCTGGGCGCGCTTCACCATGGACCCCAAGCATCGTTCGCAATCTCCACACCGAGAAGATCGCATCGGATTAAAAAACGGATAAGCTCTCCTTCCTTTTAATCTCATTTAATTTGTCATTCAATTCTACAATTCTTACATGTGCGGTACGGTGAACGTTTTGGTGTGCTAGGTTCATGATGATAGGCCGTTAAAGTTAATTTAGTCATCACTAGGTTATTCTCTTATACTAATTTCATTATGTGATGTTCATACCTATTTAAGCTAATGCTAAGGGAAATATCAAATCTAATGAATTGTTGAGATATTTTCTTGATTAAGACTACGAAATTAGAAGCATGTGAAAAGACAATTTGGCAGATACAAATTGTTTGTTAACTGAGGTATTGAAGAACCAAAGAACAAGTGGAACCAGGGGCATTATTTTTAATTTCTGCCAAGTCCTTGACTAATTACTTTTTGATCATTCTTGATTATCTACCTATTCAGCTGTTGCAAGTTCCAGTTTTTAGGTTGGATTGCACTTTGCGGTTGTACGAGTTGTAGATTTGTTGCATCAACATCTGCTATGCGCTTGTGCTAATTTTCCATACTTGAAAATGAGTCTCTGAGAGCTATGATGTTTCAGCTATTTCTGAATTTAGAAGTTTGATTTGCTTTAAAACAGGGTAAACAAAATTCATAATATCCTTTTTTCATCTGGGTTGGATAATTCCTTCATCGCTATAGCTCTTTATTGATCTTGCTATACTTTGCTGTTGGAATACTTGTCAGTTGTTAGCATAAGTTGCATTTCTCACACGTTTTATTATATTCAAGAACAACATTATATCAAAGCCGTAAAAAACCATTACAGAATCGCCACTCATGGCCAACGAATCGCCACTCATGGTCAAAGATCACCACTCATGGCCAACGAATCGCCACTCAAGGCCAATAGATCGGCTCTTAAGGCCAATGGATCGCCAATCAAGGCCAATAGATCGCCACTTAAGGCCAATGGATCGCCACTCAAGGCCAAATGATCGCCACTTAAGGCCAATGGATCGCCACTCAAGGCCAAATGATCGCCACTCAAGGCTAATAGATCGCCACTCAAGGCCAAAGGATCGCCAATCAAGGCCAATAGATCGCCACTTAGGGCCAATGAATCGTCACTTAAGACCACCTAAAGCCAATTCTAAGCCATAATAACGTCGTTAAGGGCCAGCAAAAATCGAAATCAAGCAATAAGAATTTCATTTAAAGCGAAATGCTCGACCTCAATGAAAACAATCAGCTTGTCAATCATAAATAAAATTTAAGCAATAATGTCATCAACTAACACTGCCTCTCATCATTTTGAGCAGAAAATCCTTCTAATCATTTTGAGCAGTAACTTTCAGTTGATCAATTAATAATGCACCAACTGCATTATATTGTGTTATTCGGTTGAGAATGCTAAAACTTGCAGGATACAATGAAGACAAGGGGCAAGCATCACTAGTGATCTTTGATCGTAACAGGTGAAAAGTATCAAGTTATTCGTCTTCCCTCATCACTAGATCGTGATAAGAAAACCCGAGGGGCAATTGATATAGCAAAAGTAATTCGATAAAAGATCCAGGGGCATAATCGTCATTTACACGGTAAACCCTAATCGCAAACCCTAACTCTCATTATATATATGATCGATTAATAGGGTTAGAGAGGGCTCTGGCCAGCCGACAAACTCTGACTTGAGCGTCGGAGGCTCCTTCGGGGAGCAAGCCCCGCGCCCTTTCTTCTTCTATGCAGGAAGCTAGGTTGGGAGGAAGATCAATCGACATTCAAGAATCATGGTGCAAATTCTATGCATTACAACTCCCACTGGGATTTCTGAAACTAAATTTTGATGGCTCAGCGCCGAATTTACGTAACAGCTCAGTTGGTTTCGTTATCCGAGATTGGGAAGGTGCCCCAATTACAGCAGGGGTGGAGACGATTGGAAAGTAATCGGCCCTGTCTGCGGAGGCCCGGGCATTACATTTAGGTATAAAAAAGGCAATTGAATTGCGTTCCGACAGACTCATAATTGAAGGGGATTTCCTAATAATTATTAATTATCTTAAACATGGGACGAAATGCCCGTGGGAAATCGAAATGATAATATCAGAAATATCTTGCCTACTCCGTGGGTTTCGCGAAGTGAGATTCTATCACATACTTCGCAAAGGTAATCAGGTGGCCGATTTCATTACACGAATGGCCCGTTCTACCAAAAACCCGGAACTACTCACTAATCCAGGTCTTCTTGACCTCATCCGAAAGGATGCTATCGGATAGCGCCTCGGCGAATCCGAATTCTTACCTAATCAAAAAAAAAATATGGGTTGATAAAGTGTTCATCTCTTTTGAAAGATGCACCGACCTCATCTCTCGCCTCTTTAAGTCGGACATCTCTCCAGATGCTCGGCTTGGCAGACATCTCTGTATTTTCATCTGAAAAAATGCTAGTGATTTAGTAACTTAGCCTCGTCCGAATCCTTATCTGTATTTTCATCTCTTTGAAAAACATCATGTTGAAGTAATTAAAAGTGATAAAAAATTAAGTCATCAACATTTGGTGAACAATTAACCAAGGGTTACAGAAGAACTTACATCTCTTATTTGTTGATTCATTGCAGAAGATCCTCAACTCAGAAGACACATACATTGGTAGAAGTACAATAGGATAGGAGTACTGAATCATTGTTTAAAATCAAGAGTTGCGAAAGATTGGAGTACTGAATCATTGTTTAAAATCAATTTTTTGCAGATTACACATACATTGGTAGAAGTACAATAGGATTAACAATGAGATGAGTTAGAAGCAATGGTTAATTCCCTGAATTTGAATTGAAGATGGTTTGTTGAGCTTCTTTTCCCCTCTCCTGTGAATCCAATACAACAAAGACAATGCCTACCTGGATTTCGGCTTTGATATATTCTAGTAGCCTAACACATTCTCATATATCATCTTGATTTTGATGCTGATCTTCGTTGCCTTCGAAGGTCTCATTCAACAACTCCTCCCAGAACTCATGATCGATCTCCTTACCCGCGTCTATTTGCTCGTCTTCCGGACCCATCCATCCTGTATCTGATCTCCCAAACCCTTGCATCTCCATTGCAAGGGCTTCAAGATCAGACAAAGGCTCAGCCATTACATTCCTTGATGATTGTGGATCACATGTTACTGACCCACCAGACTTTGACAGCGACGGAAAAATTCCTTGATCAATGGGTCTTCTCCTCTTCTTATCAAGTGCTTCCTCAAGCTCCTTCCTCTCCCTTTGCTGGGCCAACTGCTGCAAGAAGCCCGGGTTCTTCATCGCCCTCGATAGGAACCTCATAGTGTGCTGTTGCTTCCTCTCCGTGGTCTCGATCCTTTGCTCCATTGCTTGTAGGTAAGCCCTTGTGGTCTGCTGCTGCTGCCTCAGCTTCACGAGTTCCGCCATCAGCACTTGCTTGTCGCGCTTCAGGCGCTCCACTTCCCCCTCTACTCCGAATAGACCCACTTCGACACACGAGTCGAATGCTGAGGATGCTGTTGCTGCTGCTGCTGCTGATGATGATGATGAAGTTGAAGGTGCTCTCCTTCTCTTGATGTTCTTGAGATTGTGTTTTTGGCCTTTAAGGAAGCCCTCATTTGCAAACTCCCACTTGTCTGGGTCAATTTTCCTGAATCCCTACACATGTGAAATCAAATTAAGAACATTTACTGTTAAGAGTTTTGATTGTTTGAAGTGGCTGTTTTTTAGGGGAAACAAACAGTACTTGCAACTAAAACCCTATCTAGAAAGTACCATTTCCATCTCTGGAGGGAAATGAACAGCAAAACAGCATATAAAAGGCAACCAGAAAGGACTAGAGAGTGACAGTTTTGGACTAATTAATCACCATCAAAGATACCCACATTGCTGATTTGCTGAATAAAACACAATACAAACAAAAGGGTAAACGTCACAAAACCAACCGTTATTTGAAATTTTGTTTATAACCCAACCCCAAAGTCAAGTTTTCAATAGGTCACGATTTCGACTCCTGCCTGACTATAATGGACCTAAGAGACTACTCGTAAATAAATAAAACAAAACTTTACATGGTTTTAAAATTTTAACATTTACGGATCCTTTCTATCCCATTTTTCATTCCTAATGGAATATCCGTCACTATTTTACGAAAAATGAAACTAAATGATCTTCTTTCCTTCTTAGGTTGAAAAGAGATGTCTTGAGCAATCGGAGAAACACTTTGATAAACAGATTTGATCTTGACGGATTTTATTAAGGTATTAGTCTTTGTTCGGAGTATTTTGAACATTTCATGTTTTTTCTTAACATTTACTTAATGATAATATGATATTGATAAAATGGGTTTGGTGGTTAAAATTAGACCTGGGCAAACGCGGGACGACCCGCCCGGCCCGTCCCGCCCGCCCGCGAAATTAGACAGGCTTGGGTAGAGGAAAAAGTCCACGCGGGCCGCTAAGCCCGGCCCGTGCCCGCAGCGGGTACGGGATTGGGTAAGCCAATCTACCCGTTACGGGCCTAGCGGCCCGTAACGGGTACCCGCTATTTTTTTAATATATATATATATATATTATTAATTTAAAAAAATAAATAAAATATATATACTACCTACAGTATATTTATTTTGTAAGTATGTTTATATTTATATTTATACTACCTACAGTAAAATAAAATATATGTACTACCTACAGTATATAAAATATATATACTACCTACAGTAAAATAAAATATATATACTGGAAGGTGGAAATTAACAAGTGTTGCATTTTATTTTTACTTTTTAATGAGTACATCAATACAAGGGGGGAAATTAAGCGGGTACCCGCGGGCTACCCGCAACCGCAATAGCGGACGGGATCGGACAAGGTTTTCAACTCATTAAGCGGGCTTAGCCCGGCCCGCAACCGCAACAACGGGACAAATTTTCGGCCAAAGTCCGTCCCAAGCCCGGCCCGCTCCCGCGTTTGCCAGGTCTAATGCCAAACAAAAAAAAAAAAATTGTAAAGGGGGATTAAATGAAAATTTTAAAATAAATGTGGTTGTTTTGAGTAGTTTCCCCAAAGGCTCAAACGTATTCGGGAAATTGCACTCTGGGCCTGTTCAACTACTAATTGAGATTTTTGGTCTTAATTTGCAAATACTTTATGAAAGGAGTCCCCATTAGAATTTAGTGAAATCAATAAAGTTGGGATCAAAACATCAAATGATCAGAACTTACATAGGTGTTGAGTTGCCTGACAAAGCTGGAGAAATTACTGTGCTTGAAGTACTTTGGGAGCAATTCAATGGCAAACGCATCTGGATTCCAAACAACGAAGCTCTGCCCTCCTCTGTTCCAAGACAGTATCCGATCAATCGCCTGATCATCCACCATTTCGTAAGTCTTCGTCAGGAACGGAGGTGGGCCCACTTCGTGGAGGCCCTCGATCGGCCGGGGAGGCGGAAACACCGCCGCTTCCTCGCCGGAAAACGCAATTGAGCTCATCTCCGGGAGTTCCTCTTTGATTGGGTACAATGGATCCATCGAATTTCAGCGGTTATGAAGAATTGGGAATTGATTGATTAATTGATGAAAGTGGGGGAAAACAGAGTGATTGACTGAGTGAGTGTGAGATGTTTCAATCATGGAAAAGGTTTTGACTTTTACTCTTTGAGGGGACCAATTGAAGCTCTGATTTCACTTCAGGTGTTGGTTGGAACTCCTGGAAATCTGAAGCTGTGGAGTGACAGTTTCCATGGCTTTATATAGAGTTTGCAGAGGGGAAATATCTGGATGATATTTGCTACCCAAGGTTCTGGAGTTCTAGTGTGGAAGGTTCTAGATATTTCTTAAATTTTTTATTTCCTTGAGTGATTTGTTAATACAATAAAAAATTAGAGGTGGGGTGATCTTGAAAATATTTTATTAGGGTTTGGGTTGCTACTTTTAGCAAGGTTCTTGGGAGTGGAAGAAGAAGACAAGCTTCCATTGCTTATTTGGGAACAAAGGGGGGCCTTTGGAAAGTTCTGGAGTTTTATTTGATAGAGGTGGAAGGTTGAAGGTGATTGACTCAGGTTGTGGGAGTAAAGGTTGTTTGGATTTTAATGCATTTTAATTTATAATTTACAATTTATAAATATTTTTATAGAATTTTATAGGGAGTAAATAGTAATATATTTGAAATAAAATAAATTTAAAATAAAATATCGCTTATTTTCAATCGGAGGGAGTATTGTTCAAATATTAATGGATTATAGTAGTTAAAATACATTGAATTCCACAAACAAATCCAAAATGCTTGGGGGTAAAAAATTCAAGGGAATTAGGGTGTGTTTGGATTCCATTGCATTTTAATTACTCCCTCCGTTTCATAATAAAAGTCGTTTGACTTTTTTACACGCATTTTTATGAGGTAAAAACTAGATAAAATATTATTTTTTTAATGAATTTTTTTCAATAAATTTATACTTATGACTACTAAGTATGAAATTATTTTAAAAAATTGATAAAAAAAAATATTTTATAGTGTTTTTATCTCCTAAAAAAGCGTGCAGAAAAAGACAAACGACTTTTATTTTGAAACAGAGGGAGTATAATACAATTATTCTACCTTATTTTATGTGCCCGTTTGGTTCTAAAAGTAAAAATATCGTAAAAATCGAGGTAAAACCATAATTTAACCAAATAATCACATAAGTTGAGATAAAATAATTGCATTATAATTAATACATCACGGAATCTAAAAACATTATAATTTAAACACCTTAAAAATTAGGCCAACCAAACACCGCCTTATCATTTTGCATTATAAACATAATGCATTTAGAATTCAAACACACCCTAATGGTTGTGTGCACATTTGAGCATGTAATGTGCAAATTTGAGCACATTACCCCCCGTGTGCAAAAACTTTTTCAAAAAGCAAGACAATTTTATTGGTGTGTTTTTTTATGATTTTTGTTTTCTTTTTTGTTTTAAATTAATTGTATTTGAATGGTGTGTAAAAAATCCACAATGGTTTTGTGCAAAATGTACACATTTGCACAAGGTGTGTAAAAATACAAATAACTTTTTAACAATTTGCTCCATTGGTGAAATGTGTATTTTTTACACATCATTGAAATACAATTCATTTAAAACAAAAGGGAAAATAAAATCATAAAAAAATAAACCAATGAAATTGTCTTGTTTTTTGTAAAAGTTTTTTCACATGGGAGAGACGATGTGCTCAAATTTGCATGTCACATGCTTAAATGTGCACATTTGCACACACCAAAATCAACCAATGGAGCTAAAAAATGTCTAAAAATACACATTTGCACATCTCCATTGTGGATGGTTTATGCAAATGTATACATTATAGATAAAACCATTGTGGATAGTCTTAGAGTGTGTTTTGAGTAATTATTTTATCTTTGATTTATGCAGGTGTTTGATTATAAAATTAAAAAATTTGTTATAAATTAAGATAAAATAATAATATTATCAAATATTCATTTCACGTATATTGAATAAAATAATTGCATGTTTTTTGGAATGCACCGCACCCCTAGCAAATGATTTTCGTGTAAAAGGGGAAAAATGGTGAAGTATTTAAGCAATTTGATTGGTAAAAAATTAGAGTAGATGGAGACCACGTATGAAAATGACTTGTGAGATTGGAAATTACTATGGAAGATTCTGGCTGAATCAAATAACGTGTGGGTTTCGCTGGTTAAACATAAGTATTTACGAGCGATTTCAATCTTAGAATATAAAAAGGGTGGGGACATGTCCTGGCAGTGGACAAAACTAACCTCTCTAGTTGACAAATTTAAGACCGGGCTTATTTGGTCGGCCGGAAATGGTAGATCCATTAAATTCTGGACAGATAATTGGATCACAACGTCCACACTGCAGTCTAGGGAAAACTGCCCCGAAATTGATAACATAGCGAAAACGGTAAGTGATTATATTTTGGGTGGTAAGTGGTGGGCGGAGAAACTTCACTACGTTTTACCCACGGACATCGTCAGTGAAATTTTGGACATCCCACTACCCACATCCTCCTTTGAGAATCGTCTGTACTGGTGGCCTGACAGAGCGGGTTGGTTTACAACTTCAAGTGCGTATAAGCTGATCACTTTGCTTTCGGCAAGTCATGATAACATAAATGCCTGGATATGGCATATTAATGCTCCGCCAAAAATACGAAACTTTTTATGGAAAGTAAGTCAATATGGTCTCCCCACTGCAACAAGGCTTGCTTCTAGGGGTGTGGTCGTGCCGTCTTCCTGTAGCCTTTGTAATGGTGCGGACGAGGTTCACCTACTCATAGAATGCCCTTATGCCCGCTCTTTGTATCAATTTCATCAACGACTTGACTCTATCTTAGCTAATTTGATACTTCAAGGTCGGGATATAAAACCTATTCTCTCCATCTTAGGGCAATACCTCAATTCTGAGGCTAAGATGAAACTCGCTTTCAACTGGTGGAATATGTGGTATACTCGAACCCAACTTATTTTTAGACAAATTCATGTCCCACGTCGGGACACGTCACTACAATTCATTAAAAATCAAATACACAATTGGAAAAAACTTATCAGTCAAATGTTGATCTTGACAAGGGTACCACTCATCTTACCAGAAAACATGTGCAACAAATCGAAAGGAAAAAGGTAAAATATACTAAATGGCGCAAACCTCCTTGGGGAACATTCAAATTAAATTTTGATGGTTCATCGCTATCTAATTATGACAGCATGGGTGGTGCCATTATCCGGGACTGGGAGGGTAAGCCTATATCCATAAATTATCAGAAACTGGGTTCGCAAAGTCCACTAATGGCTGAAGCGATTGCTCTAAAACTAGGTGGCCAACAGGTCGTCCACCTCCGTATTGAGAAACTCCATATTGAGGGAGATTTCTCAATAGTCATAAATTATTTCAACAAAAACACTACATGCCCTTGGAAAATCGAACTAGTATTGTCTGATGTAAAACTTTTACTATCGCCTTTGAAAGAAGTATCCTTCTTTCATGTTCCCCGTTTGGGCAATAGAGTGACGGATAAGGTTGTACACCTTTACCACTCTGCCAAGGGTGTCGATATTTATAACAATTCTGGTCTTCTTGACCTCATTCGCAAGGATGCTGTCGGGTAGAGCTCGCTCGCCCGAATTCTTTCCTAATCAAAAAAAAAAAACTTGTGAGATTGGATTTGGAATTGTATAGTTCTACAGGGTCCATTAAGGGAATCTAGCTTACTATAATAGTAGGTTTCTGAATAATGTTAAGATTGACATCAGAAGAGATCTGCTGTGCCAAATGCCCACTGTCTCTGCCTGTGCCTTCTCCTAATTCAGCTCTTTACTTCTTTTTTTTTTTTTAATTTTAATCAACTTTCTTTTTCTTTAATTAGGGGGGGTGGGGAGGAGAATACAGGGGGCCTGTCCCTTTTGGGACAGGTGATCCCACCCGGATCAACATACCTAAGATTTCGAGGTGTATCCAAGATCATTTATTACATAGTATTCATTTCCAAAAAAGAAGGGATTACTTAATTTAAAATATAAGAACTCCTCTGACTAATTAGTAGAAAATTTAAGAAGTTCAAAAACTCAGAAAATAAGATAAATTTTTATATTTGGTTCAAATTTGTTTCTTATGGAAAATCATAGGAATTCAACTTTCAATAAATTTCTATTCCTCCGAATTGAAGAAAGTTCACTTACCTAGGGAAGACTAAGGGCTCTTTTGGTTTGATGTGGGAATTGAAATTCACTTGAACTTACTTTATGAGAATTGAATTCACATAAAATTTAATTCATGGGAATTATGAAAATATGTTTGGTTGATTTTTTTATTCTATATGATTAAATGGAGAAATTGATAATTTCTAAATTAAAAAAGGTGGAAGGTGAACTTACCTAGGGGGTACAAGATAAGAGAAATTCCTCCAAATTGATGGAATTTAAATTTCTGGGAAGTTGAATTCCTGGGTTTTTAGATATTTAAAATATCAATCAAACTCATATTTTTCTCCTACTTTCTGAGATTTTATACTTCCTGGGTTTTTGAATGGCTAAACAAACAAGCCCTAAGTTCAACGTTCCCTCATTTTTCATGTAAATTCTTTTTATTTATTTTTATTTATATTACTAAACACCAAATATATTACACAGGAATGTAATTTCAACCAAATATATTACTAAACAACATTTTTCAATTATATTACACAGGAATGTAAGTTCAACGTTCCCTCATTTTTCATGTAAATTCTTTTTATTTACTAAACACCAAATATATTACTAAACAACATTTTTCAATTATCAAGAAATATATTACACAGGAATGTAATTTCTGGGAAGTAACTTTCCGGGAATTGTACTTCCCACAGTCAACCAAATGAGCCTTAAGTCTTTACTTTTTCTGCACTTATTTTTGAGGAGGTTGAGTAATAAGTATAAAATTATTTTTAAAATTTAATTAAAAAAAGTTTACATTTTATATAGTCTTTACCTCCTTAAAAACATATAATTAAAAAAAATCAAATGATTATATTTTTTAATAAAAGGAGTATTAAACTGGGCACAACAAAGGTTGATGCAAATCATTTGTGACACAATCTATATAAACTCTTAATTTAGAAAAGTTTAGGATGATGTGTCAAGCTTAGAGGAATTTTAGGCGTCTCGGCCAATCATTATTTTTGCCATTTTTCTTTGATTTTATTTAATTCTATTTTTTTTCTTCTTTTTCCTTTAATTCCCTTTTTTCTTTAATTTTACTAACTATCTATATAAACTCTTAATTTAGAAAAGTTTAGGATGATGTGTCAAGCTTAGAGGAATTTTAGGAGTCTCGACCAATCTTTATTTTTGCCATTTTTCTTTGATTTTCTTTAATTCTAATATTTTTTTTCTTCTTTTTCCTTTAATTCCCTTTTTTCTTTAATTTTACTAACTATTGGGCTTAATTCAAAACATTGATCTTAGCCTAAATTGTAATTTTAGTAGTTTTTTTCTCTAAAAAAACAATGGTATTAATTCAAAATATAAAATTAATAATAAGAAAATATAAAATTAATATTAGTAATCTACATCTATATCTATATATATCTATATATATACTAATTTAATCATTTTCTCAACCCATGAGTTTAATTCAAAATATTTAATTATCTGAACTTTTACAATTATGTTATAATATTAATTTAATATATTAGTAAGATTTTATTTATAAAAAATCGCGTCATGGCGCGGGGATCATACTAGTTATATTTTTTAATAAAAGGAGTATTAAACTGGGCACAACAAAGGTTGATGCAAATCATTTGTGACACAATAAGGGCGTGTTTGCTAGCGGAATTTTTTTCAGGGGGTGAGATACTTTTTGAGTATGGAGATACTTTTTAGGGGTGGACGAGGTGGAGATTATTTGTGAAGAATAATTTTTGACGTGTTTGGTTGAATGCAGATGGATTTTTTTATAAAATAAGGAGAAAAGGCTAAAAAGCCCTTGCCTTTCCCCTTTCAAACAAACAATTCATCTTCTTCTTTGGGTCACAGAAATTGAAGATTGAATTGAAAACTATAATTGGGTCATATAAATTGAAGATTTTGAAATTGAAGATTGAATTGAAAACTAATTGGGTCATAGAAACCGGAAAGCAATCCGAAAAATCAATCACATGGAAATAATTGGAAAACAAAATCAAAGTCACAGAATCCGTCGGATGAACAAGGAGCTGACGGAATACGACGGGCTCAGATTCACCTTCTTTAAAGCACGAACAAGGAGCTCATATTCGCCTTCAAATTTTTTTATTAAATTGAAGATCTAAAATTTGAAAACTAATTGGGGGCTCAGATTCGCCTTATTTCAAGCACGAACAAGGAGCCACCGGAAGCCAACAGAACACGACGGGCAAACTGAAGCCGACATACATGGAAGAGAAAAGAGTTACTCAAATCTCATTCCACAGGGCCTGAAACGCCATCGTCATGACCGCGGCTTGGTATCTCCTCCTTCCACGCTCGATTTTCAAGCTATTGCTAATTGAATTTCATCACAACCCCATCACCATTGTAGACGAAGATTGAAGCTTTAGGAGAAACATAGGCAATAGGAGGAAGATGAGGAAGAAGTTGAACGAGTTTTGAAACGGAAGAGCGAAGAAGAAATTGTCGGGGGCAAAAATCGCCCATCCCGTGCCCCAAAATTTCCCCACCTCCTCTCACCCCCAATCCAAGGTGGGAGAATTGGTGCTTTTCCCATCTCGGCCACCCCCACCTCCGCCACCTCTTCCACCCCGTACCAAACATTTCGGCCCGCTTTCCAAAAAAATCGCCCACCTCCGCCATCTTCCCCAACCCGTGCCAAACTCACACTACGTTACATTTTATGTTCAATTGTTTTGATTTGTTAGAATTAATTTTATAATAGGGAAATTCCGTTTGGTACCCCCGAGTTTTTGACAATTCCGGATGGTGTCCCACACTTTTTTTTTGTCCGGATGGTACCCCTGAGTTTTGTCAAAAGTCCGGCTCATGCCCAAAACTCATAGTTTCTTCTTTTTAATGAATAATACCACCCATTATTTTTATTTTTTCATAAATATGCCCATTTACTTTTAACATTAAACAAAACTACTTATCATTTAACTAAATTCAAAACAAAATTGACAAAATCACCTTTATTTTTTAAAATTAATAAGATCACACATTATTGCCAAAGTTGTAGCAAAAAATACCCATTCTTTCCAAATTTTTTTTGAAGAAAATCAACTATTATTTTTGACATTACACAAAAGATCCGTTACATATTTTTCATATTTTATAAAAAATAAATCTCATTATTTGTCAAATATTGCATGTACATAATCACCCATTATTTACAAAATTTTGCACAAATCCACTATCTTATTATGTGAACAAAAATAGTTAACCTATACATTATAAAAAAATACTTTGTAAAACCATACTTTGTGTAAAACCACCCTTTAAGCTTTAAAAAATGAACAAAATTATTTCTTGTATAATAAAAGAAGGTGTTATTCATTTCTTTTGTTTGGAATACATAAAACCTAATAAAATAAGAATGATTAATCTCTTATTATATTTTTCTTTTACAAGAAGAAAAATAAATAAATAAAATTTACTTTTCTTTTTCAAAAAAATTATAATCAAGCATTTGGTTAAATTGATCAATCACATTTACAAATGTTTAAAGTTAATGAGATATAAGTTAAATATTGTTTTGAAAAATAATATGTGTTAAAAATATTGAAATAAAATTTTTTGGAAATATTGCAATAAAAATTTTGGAAATATTGATCAATCACATTTACAAATATTGCAATAAAAATTTTGGAAATAATATGTGATTTTGTAAAATTTTAAAAAATAAAGTTGGTTTTGTCACTTTTGTGTTGAATTTTGTTAATTAATATGTAGTTTTGTTCAATGTTAAAAGTAAATGGGCATATTTATGAAAAAATAAAAATAATGGGTGGTTTTATTCATTAAAAAGAAGAAACTATGAGTTTTGGGCATGGGCCGGACTTTTGACAAAACTCAGGGGTACCATCCGAACAAAAAAAAAGTGTGGGACGCCATCCGGAATTGTCAAAAACTCGGGGTACCAAACGGAATTTCCCTTTATAATATTTGTACAAAGAGGGAAAAAGTAAATTCTAAATAAAAGACATGATAAATTGTGTCAATCAATTGCATTAAATTTACAATATAATTATAATCTTTATGCAATAATAAGTGTTTGATTGATACAATTTATAATATATTTTATTTACAATTGATATTATTTAAAATACATTATAAAAGTTGCTAACTAGATACTATTCAAAATATCTATAATTAAAATTGTATTATAATTAAAATCTATTCAAATCCAAACATGTCCATTAGGATTTGTTTGGATAGTTATAAATTATACTACGTAACTTATAATACAGGATATTATAATGCAATATTGTACGCGTATTATAAATTATAATTCATGGCCATATATAGGGTATTAATTTGGTAGTGTTTAATGTTTTAATTGTCACCTTAGCTAATGCAATATTGTGTATTATAAGTTATAATTTATGGTTATCTAAACAAACCCAATGGGTATATAGTACTCCATTTTGGAAAGGTAAAGGGAAACGAAATGGATGTAGTCCATTTATAGTTAAAGATACATTGTTAAAAATTTTAATTATTACCCTCTTCTTACAACTTTTCATACAAAATTGGTTTTGTTTTCCCCTTTCAATCATCTATTTGAACAAGAGGTAGTACTCATACCTCCTATACTCCTTTAATCATTATCCCTCATATCTAATTTTTCATACAAAAAGTGACATTCTTAATTCAAAGTTCTTTGCTTCTACGTGCTTGTGATTGTTTGTGATTAAGAAATAAAGATCCCATAGCACTGTTCTAAAAATGATTGTTGGCGTCCGCCTAGACACCGCCAAGATGCTTGACATAGGGTAGCTGCCAAGACACTGTCAAGGTGCTTGACATTTGAGGCTTTGGCATATGGTTTGTTGAGAATTTGAGATTGATTTTTTGTTTCATTTTGTTAATATCGAAATTATGGGTTGTGATGTTTATTTGAACATGTTTATGTGATTTTAATTTTGAACATAACAACGATTAAATTGATCATGGCATTTATTTGATTTTTTTGTTATTCAAAGATGTTAATAACCTTTAAAAAATGGAAATTTTATTACATTATATGAACTTCGGATATGGTTAAGAGTTAAATATAATAAAATAACCAAAATTCGTTTTATCCACTAAGAATCTGTCAATAAAGCCATCAAACCGTCTTGACGCTTGATGATACCCTACTGTCAAGTATCGACCGAAAGTGTTTTAGACCATTGCCTCTACACAGTAGTTTAATCTCATTTTGCAGATCTTGACTTCTTGAGAAGACACTTCGCTCGTTTTTCCAGGTGTATATGTATATGTGGCAAGCTTTCATTTGTCCACATAAATCTCTCGTCTCTATTTGGTTCTAAAATAGTAAAATCCCATGAAACCTCCAAGGCCCCTTTGATACAAATTCACAAATAAACATTGAACTACTCCAAGAATCAATTTAAACTTATATATTTAGTAGTACATTTGAATGTGCACTCGCGGGAACACAAAGGGATGGGAGGCACTTGCCACCATGAGGTCCATGACCCCTTTATTTATTTGTTTACTACTTATAGATCTTCGAGAGTTTATTATTTTTATGCATTCTTTATCCAAGTTTGTCGGGTCTATTGTACATTACCATATGGATCATATATATGCACACTCTTCGGAAAGAAACTTCCAACCTTCGACTCTTGGAGAATGTGCTAGACGAGAAGCTTCTATGTACATTCTTCTAGAACATTCGGATTTGAGATACGAAATAACCAAACACATGTCAAATGATTCAATGATGAACATCAAACTCCGAAAGCGAATTCCCTAGCAGATTACCTTACTTCTGTAACGTTCTCGTTTCCTTTGTTTTTTTGTTTGCTAGACTCTTTGTCTGCAAGAGCTTAATCAATTTTGCTCGGTTATGCACAAGGGGTCGCTATGATATGGTTGTGCCCCGTATAGGAGGGGTTGTGGTTCTGTATAACCAGAACCCCTCCTACACGGATTGTTATTTGACATTTTTATGTGGATTTGGTTACAATATTATTTCATCTCATTTTTTTGTAATTAAAAACATAGAAAATACGCACCCATAATGGATTGTTATTTATCATTTTTTTAATAAGGGGTGATTATTTACAATCAACCCTGAATATTGAGAAGTTTTATTAATTTATTCTAGTTGAAATGAATCTGTATCCCCACGATATAATCTATGCACTACTTAATTATTTATGATATAACTTTACTTTGACTTTTTTTTAAAAATTATATCTATATTCCACACACTTATATTTATATGTTTTAAACTTTTATCATAAAAATTACTTTTTAAAAATTATTTTCTCATATAATTGTTCTTTAAATTATGTATATTTTTTAAAACTAATTTTTTATGATAATTTTTTTATAAACATATAAATATAAGCATATTGGACATTAATAGAATTTTTAAGAGAATTTTCAAAATAAAATTATATCCATAATAATTAATTAATACATCAAAATTACATCAAATTCCAGCTAATTAATAACAAATCACAACTTAGAAAACAAGAATAAACAATTGTGAAAAACCAGAAAAGACTAGAGTAAAACCCAAGTGGAAGCCAGAGCAGTCTAGAAAGATAACTCCATCTCTTACCTCCTCCAACCTTCCTGATTCTTCCACGCCTCCCCTTCCCTATAAAACCCCCTTTCTCCGCACCGCAATTCGCAAACCTCCAAAGCCAAGCAATTCGATCAATTAACCGACCAGAAATTGTGATCTCGATCTCCAATTTACAAGATGTGGCAACAACAGGCCTACCGGAAAAATGACGTGGAGGCCGCCGGAGGGGCCCAGCCTCTATACCCGGCGATGATGGAGTCGCCGGAGCTCCGGTGGTCCTTCATCAGGAAGATCTACTCCATCATCGCTCTTCAGCTTCTCGCCACAATCGCCGTTGGGGCTGTTGTCGTCTCCGTCCACCCCATCGCTCACTTCTTCGTCTCCTCCCCCGCCGGCCTCGCTCTCTACATCGTCCTCATCATCACGCCTTTCATAGGTTCGTTCAATTGATCATCCCATTGTTTTTTGTTCTCGACGAATTTCGGACTCGTTGGCTTCGTTAAATGTAACGATTTGATTTGTGTTTTTCGTGATTGCAGTGTTGTGCCCGTTGTATTACTACCACCAGCGGCATCCGGTGAATTATCTGTTACTCGGCGTTTTCACCATCTCTCTTGCCTTCGCCGTCGGTTTAACTTGTGCCTTTACCAGCGGTAAGTTCTCCATTCCCGTGACCTTTTCTTTTTCCTGTTGCACTCATTTCCGTCGTATATATCAAGAGTAATTTGCAGCGATGTCTTCATACTCTTGAAATTATTGCCACGAAATTATTCTTTTGTGACGGAGTTAGGAGGATCTTAGTAAAAGTACTTGGGAGGGCATAATTTTGGGTAACGTTACGTTACTAAATGTACGTAAAAAAATCTGTCACGTTTTGTGTTTTTATTGAGTTTGTGACATGTGTTTTTATTGAGTTTGTGACATTAGTTATATACACACATAAAGTTTATTTGGATAAATGAAGTTGGTTAGTTGTTGTTGTGATTCGTCATGTGAGCTGCTCGTATCGATGATGTAACAAACTTTCCTTAGTATGGAAAAAATGCTCTGAATTTATATATACGAATGTTTAATGATTTTGGGTAAAGTTTACTATATTCTAAATGAATAAATGTACGAACCAATATGTTACGTTCTTGTGCTTATAAATTTGTGATATGTACACCAAATCAATCCGTTACTATGCATAACTTCCGTCGCATAGTTGTGATGACAATCTCTGACGGAAATCGTCTCACTATATGTCTGTCTTTCAGGGAAAGTGATCTTAGAATCAGTAATACTGACCGCAGCAGTGGTGGTGAGCCTCACCCTATACACCTTCTGGGCAGCCAAGAAAGGCTACGACTTCAACTTCCTCGGCCCCTTCCTCTTTGGAGCCGTCTTTGTATTGTTCCTCTTCGCATTTATCCAAATCTTGTTCCCTTTGGGCAGGATCTCCGTCATGATCTACGGATGCTTAGCCTCCATCATCTTCTGCGGCTACATTGTCTACGACACTGATAACTTGATCAAGCGTTACACTTACGACGAGTACATTTGGGCTGCCGTCGCTTTGTATTTGGATATCATCAACCTCTTCCTTTCTCTACTCACTGTATTCAGAGCTGCCGAAAGTTGAGCTGCTAACAAAATGTTATTTTGAGGGGAACATGAATACATGAGGCAGCTATATGTAAATCTTGCTCTTAAATGTTTTGGGCTGTAATGAGATGATCTTTGTTATTTCGGCCCATTTATAATGGGCCGATAATCATCACTCTTTTCTGGGCTTTTAGGCCCCATAACTCATTGTATAAATGTATAGCAATTCATGCTCTTTCATACTTATAAACTTCTTTAAAATTTAGGAAAAATTGCAAAAAAATAATAATCTAACCTTTAGGAGTTGTCATGCTTAATAAACTGAACTATAAAAAAATTGCAGACAATAGCCTCAAACTATATGCAAATTCAAATAATTACCTTCAAATTCAAATTAATTACAAATTCTCTCCAAAATAAATTTTATTTTAAAAAAATCATCACTTCCAATATAAAAAAACATTACACTTAATTGTTGTTATCTAAAATCATAGTTGAATTATTTATAAAAACTATCTTAAACTATATAAATATAACTTAAATTTATTATTTTAAAAAATTAATTAGATTGAATAAATACTTCAACTTTTACTCGCAATTGATCGATCTAATAAGCGATTTAGGACAATCTTCTGAGCAAAACTAGCACAAAAATCAGTTAAGCATGCATTATATATTGTTTTAAACCCGACGATTAGGATAGTTTGTTATCTATTGACGTCTATCTCTTGTTGAAAAATTGAAGACCAACTTTAAGGGAACTAAATGTGTGTGAGGAAACGCTTCCACTATCCCCTAAAAATCAGTTAGCAATAAAAGATAAGCTTTTAAAAATATTGCTTTATAAATTAATAATAAACTCGCACAAAAATCTTCTTTATAAACCACCTTTCAAAAGGCCTCCACAATCAATGTGGGATGAGAAAAGTTTAAAACCTTTAATAAAACCCTTCGTTCAAGCATTATTTCCAACAAGGTTTGCGTGCGTTTGTATAATGTGTCTCTGCTTTGATTTTGTTTCAGATTAGGCTCTCAATTTTCAGATTAGGTTCTCATCCAGATTCAGGAATTACGAATTAGAGACAAGAAGCCGAAGGTATATATAAACTAATTTATGAAATGATTTTTTAGGTTTGGTGCATAAATTTCATTCAAATTTCCATGCTAATCCTTTTTTTATTTTTTTGGTCTGTCGCAGTTCAAAGATTGGAATAAGAGTTTGGTGTCATCTGTTATATATGGAGGAAGTTGATGGAATGAGCATGTTTTTGTTTCCACTTACCCTTAAGTGGGAGATTGAAGGAATATGCGTCATTTAATTGATGTGTAAAATAAGAATGATATAATAGGATTAAAATGGAGATTTATAATCTGAATAATTTAGGTAATTATAGTGCTTTTCTAGAAGTTAACTATAATTTGTGGATTAAATTAAATTTAAACTATTGCTATTTTATTTGGGTCCTATGGCTATAAGATCATACATAAAAGAGTATTTGGAATTGGATAATTGGTTAATGATAATAATAAGTTATTATTGTTGATATATATTTTTTTTTGATTAGGTAAAAATTCGACACACCGGACATGCCCGGCTGGTCGATAGGCCGAAAAAAATCGGCGACGGATAAACCGTCAATACAAGTAAACGACAAAGACATAACAACAAACAGAAATACCAAATTACAAAGGTATAGTCGCAACTGCAGGCTAGTACAATCTATGAAGGAACGGAAGCGATGTGTGACAACTCTTCTATCAGTTGGTAGAGGCACGCAGGGAATCCCTAGGGAACTAAGTGGAAACCTCAGATTTGGACTCGGAAATCAACGAGCCTTCAGGCTTCGATCACGTCCACGACCTCTCGCGCGTCGACAAAGGAGGAGAACACCGCTAGAAAACCACTAGCCCCAAAGCCGAACCCCACCATAAGTAACAAGGCACCACAAGCCAACCAACGTACGTTGTTTTTTTTTTTTTCCTTTTCTCCTCGGGTTGCCCCGGGCCCAAGGCGGGTTCGATTCCCGCTACCCGCTCTATCCTTTTTTTAGTTTTTTAATACATTCAAAAATTCATTAATTCCTTGGGTCAAGACCAAACAACATCGGGCCCAACTCGGGCCCAAGGGAAGACCTTGGGGCCCAAGGCAAGCCAAAGCTGCCAATCAAAGAGCATCGCCAAACGAAAGAACCAAGTGCCGACGACACAGAGCACGGACGGACAGCAGGAGAGACGAGGGAAGCGGGCAAGGAAGAATGGAGACGAATCTACCGATCTACAAAAGCCCCAACCAAATTTCACAAGAGGGGTTGTCTCGACACCCCCGCAGACCGAAGCACCCAACCGGACGGAGGAGGAGCACCATCGCTGGGGAGCCGACCAGGCTGGAGGATGAGTCCAGGGACGACGCCGGAAACACCGCGCGCACGACTCGAGATTGATTTGAAAGGGGGCGGAAGTCACGGATGGTGAAAGTGAGAACGGAATGAAGAAGACACCGACCCCCACAAACACCATCAGAAGAAGAATCACATAATCTGGATCCAAAAAAAAGGGAGTTTTGAGGGGGATTTAGCCTATGATGAATAGATTTGAAGGGGATTTAGGCTTTGGTTTACAAAGAAACCAGGGTTGAAGAAAGGGGTACACACATTGGTTTCTCAAGGAGGAGAGAGAAGAGAGTTTCTCTCATTATTGTTGATATAATATCTTTATGGAAAGATATTGTGGATAAAAGATAAAAGATAAAGGTAACTTATTAGGAATAAATTTGATATAATTTGTGCACTATATAAAGAGACCTATAAGGAATAAGTCTTTACCAAGTTTTGGGCATTGTACAACTGTTCTTCTCCCACCAAAAACCACTAGCATCCCTAAAGTATTAGGTGTGAGTTGCAAATCTTCGATCGTTCGTTCTAGCAAACGGAGACAATGAGATCCAATCTCGTACTCATGTGGACCAAGTAGAGAAGTCGCGTTTGAGACTCTTCTCCAAAGGTGATTCTGAATCAAAGTTCCACACAAGAAAGGTATGACTTTTCCTTCTATATTGTTCATATCGATTTATGCATGAGATTCTGAAGTAGATGTTAGAAAATAATTTTCTATAATTTCGCTGCGCATCTAATTTTCCTACACAATTTCCATCTTCCAAAGTCATTTGCCTCCAATTTTCCTGTAGTAATCATACTCCCTCCAATTTTCCTATAGTAATCATACTCCCTCTCGTCAAGTATATATATGATGTTTTAGGAAAAATTAATTTGATCACAAATCTAAGATTTTTTTAGCCTATTTAACGTCCCCTAATTTCTTTTCAATATCACAATAAATGACATGGTTAGATAGATGCATAATTTTGGCCCTAAAGGTATTACTCAGTACTCCACACTCTATTATTTTAGTTTTAAAAATTACTCCATTTTTACCATTAATTACCGTGCCAAAAGCGATAATTTTCTTTTTAGTTACTAATTCTAGAAAACTTCATCCAATATCCCATTGAGTACATTTTTTCTCAATTAGGCATGCCAAGAGCTTAAACATCAAATATATTTAATCCAGGGAGTATAAAATAAGAAGTTATTAGATCAAATTAAAAGATTCTATGATTGCATTCAACAAAAAATACACATTTTTAATCAAAGATAAGCATGATACTCCTATGAATCAAGAAGAGGAATCCTGTCATCCGGGATTGCGATGTAGCTCAACCAAATATGGAAATGTTATGTCTATCAAAACCCGAAACTGCTAGTGATTCATCGCAAGTCGAGACGGGCCTACGACTCAAATAAGATTTTGTGCCTTAGCATTTGCCTCACCTATGTTGTTCTAATTTGTCACTTAGATGTGCTACGCAATTGCGCAAGAATCCGAGGGCCTCAAAGTGGTTGTTACTTTATGAGTGTTGATGATTACGGCATCTAGCTCACAAAATATGCCCAACAATCTTCTCTCTGAACCTATTTTAACTTACTTATTTCGAAGCACCACTAGAAAGTCCAGATTCGTTATGTCTAGCAGTTGATACATTTTCAGTATGAAGTAATCCACTATCATCTTACTAGATAAGAAATAGGAAGCCATCAACAACCGCTTTTGGAGCTCCCGACTCGTAGCCAAATCCATTGAATCAATCAATATTTTGGCTTGAGAGGAGGAAGTCTGGTTGAGGTCGAACAACTTGTTGATAATCGTCTGCACCTATCTGAAGTCACCCGCCCACAAGTTTTGCTGGTGCACTCTATCTTGCAACTCCAAGCACACTAGGCCGTCCCTACCTCCATCATGTAAAACCAAAGTGTGCTCATTGATTATTCAAGGCAATCTACTCTCTTCCTCCATATAAACAAGTCCATCTCCATCATGTGAAACCAACGTGTGCCCATTGATTATCCAACAAAATCTACTCTCTTTCTCCATATAAAGAAGTCCACCTATAATCTCTTCCATCACTTGTTTGAATTCATGAAGGGCGGGGGATTTATGACCGGTAACAAGCCTATACCCAATTGCATACTCGGCTACTGTAGTGAAGGGCGAATACACTCGAGCACTGAGATTCATCTCATCGCGAGTATAGCTAACCTTGGTCAAAGGAAAACCACGACGTTTCTCAGACCCGTTATCCTCTTGTGATATGGGTAGAGCTTGAAAAGGAAGAGTTGTGATATGAGTAGGACTTGAATCACTTATAAATCACTCCGAGCATCCTTACTATATCTGATGTGAGATGAGGTGTTACAATCTCACTCACTTGCATTGACATGTGTAGGGTTTGAATTACTTGTAAATCACTCCGAACATCCTTATTATATCCAATTTGAGACGGGGGTGTTACAACAGTATCCTCGAAGATCAAGAGCGTAAAGACCGACCTCTCATTAGCATTCAAATCAAAGATCTCATATCCTTCCAAATTTGAGGCTCTCGACCCTCGTTGTTTCCTCTTCGCGTTAAAATCATGTGAAAGAAAATAACCAATAAAAATACTTTAAATAAGAAGTGGGTGTATGCGTATAATAGTGTTATCATTGTAGTATTGTTCATTGAGATTGAGCAAAAACTTGCTTTTAGTTATTAGTAGAGGGTTTCTTATTTGCAAGAACAGGTTTAAATATGATATATCAATAAAATAAATATAACTAAATTTCGAAACTTATCGAAACTATAAAACATTTGTCATGGAATGCGATTTCATATGAGGTTAACATTCAAACAAAAATTTGAATTAACTTCAAAAGCTCGTATGAATTGCAATGGTGGATTGAGTCCAGATTCGAAAAGGGTTGTCATAGGTCGAGCTTGAAATGTGAACGGATTCACGAAATGAATATGCCAATGAATTCCTATTGAAGAGGTGATTCAATTCCTAATCAATTTGATCTTTCAACCTTATCCCCCATATCAATTGGATGGAAAGAAAGATATTACCGAGAAAAGTTTGCAACTGACGATCATGAGAAGTTAAAAACCATAAAAAAGGCAGTCGTATGTTATCAAACCATAATTCCAACAGCTCCTTTTCTGTTGATCTTAGTGCTAATATTTGTTTGCCATCTTTTTTCTGCATTAGGTGAAAGAGTATATATTGAAGGACTATGTTGGGTCCTTCTATACTATTTTTCTGGGGTACCGTCATGGAATTGGTAACGTTTTGATGGCTTAAACTTTACGGTATTTCCCTTTACATCCCTAAAGAAGTGTGCTTATATAGCTATTTAATCGAAGCAGGTTCTATCCGTATTGAAAAAGCCCCGATACATAAAGACCACCATTTTTAGTGGGGCCCGGGAACCTACCTAATGAAATGACCGACCTTCACGACGGACTTACCTGACCCGCGTCGAAAAAATCGACGCGGCCCAACCTGTGCCGCGGGAAGTTATACTAATTGACTTTAACTACGAAGGACGGTTCCCTTGTCGAGTTTTTCCCATACAATTTGGAAACTTGACTCGTCTTACCTGTCGTCGTTTGAATGTTTTGAGATTTATTAACGACAATCCTTAATGGAATTTTACACTAAAAACGGACAGGGTTTTCATCCGCGGAGTTTAACATTGTGACCGGTGTAGATTCTTTTCAATTTATCAGATTTCTTCCTACGCGTATGATTGCTTCTCGATCTTCTTTCTTCTGGGTTCACTATGTCAAGTTCCACTCTCTCTCTTTTTCCCTCTTTCCAAAAAGTCCCCCTCGGCGCCTATGAAGCTTTTCCCTATTTATAGATCCTTGATTCTCTTGCATGTTGCGCCACGTGGTGCTCAACTTTCAACACGTGTTGTACTCGTGGGAAGTGGGCATGGTTTTTTGGACCTTTGTCCGCGGATTATAATAATATGAGTTTCTTGTTTGTTTTTTATTTAATTGTTTGGTACTCTTTATGTTTCGACAGATGTTTTTAGCATTGGTTTAGTCACGTATCACTATGCTCCTTGTGCTTCTGATCTGAATGGCCTTGCCCAACTACGAGTGAAGTTCAATGAAGGCTTCCCATTTGAGCCATTTGATCAGTTGATGTCGGTTCTTCCTCCAAGAAGGTACATTGCTTTGTGTTTTTTTCCTGCATGAGATAACTTATGATGGACAATTATAACTTGATTGTGATGCTTTTCAGCGCGGTTGCCCTTCCAAGATCTTTTTAGAGAGCTAATGATGGATGAAAGTTCTGTTATTGATTTCTTTTATCCTCAAGGTGATCTATTATTTCTTTTGAGCTTTTGGAATTGTTTAGCAACCACTTACCGGAGATATCCTAGCTAACTTTGTTTCATTTATTGTTTTGGATATAGAATTTGATGTTGATATTGATGGGAAGAGGTATCTTTAAGGCAGGTATCACAAATCAATATTCCTCTATTTATTTCTAAATTGCAATGTATTGATTTCTTTAGCGATTGTTTGTGTAAACGCATCAACACGACCTTCCGGAGAGAGAGAAAGACAGAGAGAGAGGGAGGGGGGGGGGGGGAGAGAGAGAGGGGATTGTAGCGCGCACAAGCGCACCCCTGCAACCCACCACGCCTGCTGCCAATTAACTGCCAATATTTTTTGCAGGAGAGAGATCGACAAACAGATTTCAATTCTATTCTTTCGTTAGGATATACACATTTGTTGCCAAAATTAAAAAAAAAAGAAAAAGAAAATCTGGCTTAATGCCTTCTTTACCAAATTCTCAACTTTCTCATCACCATGGGCGTTCCCAGATAACCCCACTAAAACCCCAAACCCATCATTCGCACATAAACAATAAACCAAAATACACAACAAGACCTATACCTAAACCCCATAAAAACGCGGCCGGAGTCACAAATTTCTTGATTACCCGTGAGTAATACTCGTCAGAAACAAATTGGTGGATCACATTGGCAATGACAGTGGCCAAAACCTCGGAGCCGATACTTTTGTAGAGAACAACAACCTAAAGTGCGTTTTTCAGTAGAGAGGATTTGGTTTCTGGGTTGGTTTTTTTTTTCAGTTTTCGGAGTGTCTGCGTCCGGATTTTGGACCCCACAGAGAGGACGGGGGAGGAGTGGACCGCGGGGGAGGCTCGGAGGACGGAGGAGGAGTGGACCGAGGGGGAGAGAGCAAGCGGAGAAAGCCCGGAGACTCAGAGGACGGGGGAGGAGTACTGGACCGTGCGGGAGAGAGCAAGCGGAGAAAGCCCGGAGACTCGCCATAGAATTAGAAAGGTAGTATTTTTTACACCGTGTCTTTACATCTTATATCTATATCTTTAGATTTTTTTTAAAATAAAGATTGTTTTGGAGAGGTTTTGTAATTAATTTGAATTTAAGGGTAACCTAAGGCTATTTTTTGTAATTAATTTGAATTTGAAGGTAATTATTTGTATTGGAATGTCGGTTTCGGCTATTTTATGTAACCAAGTAAATACTTGAGGCTATTTTCTTGCATTTTTTTTATCGTTCAGGCTATTGAGCGCAATAACCCCTAAAATTTGGGTTTTTTTTTTTTTTTTTTTGCAATTTTCCCTAAAATTTATCGATTTATTAGTTATAATTTAATGTTTACAACAAAATATTATTAATTTAAGGGATATAAAAATAATGTTAAAAAATAATAATAAAATAAAGAGATGAATAGTAAATAAAAATAATTATAAAATGATTTAAAGAAATAAAACATCTATGATATTATACCTGAATGGTGGGGTTAGTGGGATACTAGGATGATTAGTCGGTGTGACAGATATAACAATGGGCAGGTTATTGAATAGTAGGGTTATGAATCAAGGTAGTGTATAATGCGGTAGATGACATAGAATAATTTACAATTATGAGACTTTTTATTGGTTAGTTTAACGGCGGATAAGTAAGTGGTTAACATAACATGTCTTATACTATGCCACATGGATGCCACCAAAAAGTCTCATAATTATGGCATAGTAGATTTACCGGTGAGAGATATCAAGATCAAAACATCACCCTAAGAGAACAACAGGGTTATATCTACACCTCCACAACTCAACTCCTAGTCGAAGAACATCGCGATTGAAGCAGAATATATATCTTTCTTTGAAGAAAGAAGAGGATACAACTCGTGAAATAGTAAGCCCAAACTTATTATTAGGATGAAAATTATTCGGGGATAATCGATTTCTCCGATCTAGATATATGGATGTATATCTGGATCTGATGATGGATTCAATAATTTAAATGTGAGTGATGGGTATTTGGATCGGTCTAGATGACCTTAAATTATAACTTCCTCCGTTAAGAAAAACAAGTCGTTTTAAAAGTAAAATCTTGCTAAGAAAAACATGTCATTTTAGATATTTTGGTGTTCACTTTCCAAAATTATCTTTGTAATGATTAGGGATTTGCTAGTTGTATTTAGGGGTGTTATTCGAGCCGAGCTTGGCATGTTCAAGCTTGTTCGTTTGTTAAACGAGCTCGAGCCGAGCCGAGCCTAATTTTTAAACGAGCTTTTTATTCTGTTCAAGCTCGGCTTGTTTAGCAAATGAACGAGCTCGAGCTCGAGCCGAGCTTTTTTCGAGCTTTAAGTAGTTCTCCTTGGTTATAACATGTTAACTTAAGGGAATTTTATAAAATTCATAGAATTCGAGCTATTCGAGTTTTATTCGAACGAACCGAGCTTTCAACCGAGCTTAAATTTTTGTTCAAGCTCGGCTTGTTTAAATAAATGAGCGAGCTCGAGCTGTTCAGTTCATATAACAGCCCTAGTTGTATTTTTCAATAGAGTGGAAAAGTAAAGTAATAATTAGGGGTATAAGTGCATTTTTGTTTGTTTTTATTCGATTTATTAAAAAAAATGTGTAAATGTCTAAAACGACATATTTTAATTAATGGATGGATTATTATACATTATAATTCATAGCTATCCAAACAGATTCCATCGGACAATATATATTGCATCTACCCAACTCGTTACTTGCTAATCGATCCACCCTATTACATTGTAATGTGGGTTGCTTTGTCTTGTGGTCTACATTCGCCTAATTAATTTGTCTTCATTAATTTTGAATAATATCCTGCAATTAATTTCTCATATATTGCCATTTTCTGATCTTTAGGCACATTAACGATAGTTTGGACTAAATTAACATCAACTTGTAACTCCGTCCAATTCCATAAGGAATAAATTGGTTGTAAATTTGTAATAGTTTACTTGATTAGTTTAACTGTTTGGATTTAATTGAATAGATTAATCGGGCTGTGATTCCTGTGGAACTCAATTAATTAATCAAGCCGTGATCATATAATCGCTTTATTTAATAGTGTAAATTAAACAATTAAAAATGTTCGGCCTGTGGTATATATGTGGTATGTGTAGGAATATATAATGGAGAAAGTGGTACCGTAGTATCTTTATTTTCCGATACCAGGCCAATTTAATTACTTAATATTAAATAATAGATGAAGAATAATTGATATTTAGTATGTTTTTATAAAGGATAAAAAATTATATAAAATATCTATTTTAGAATTAATTTAATAATTTTATACGAGTATTGATTAATCATAAGTATATTAAAAGATTAAAAAAAATATTTAGCTTTTATTATTTTTTTAAAAACCGTGCAAAATAATAAATATTATCAACTATTTTAATTACAAGGAATTACTAGGGGGTGTTTGATTTGCATTTTGATTTTGCTTTGCAAAGTGGAGCAGTTAGGAACTTAGGACAGGTCACATGTTAGCTAATGGGAAGAACTAAGAAGTGTCTGGGTAAGCTTGTTTCACAGAGCCAGAGTGCATTTGTCCCTGGACGAATGATAACAGATAATGTGTTGGCTGCTTTTGAGATTTTCCACTATATGAAAACTAGAAGAGGGGGGAAGAATGGATACATGGCGTTGAAGTTGGACATGGCCAAGGCGTATGATCGAGTTGAATGGGGCTATTTGGAGCACTGTATGCACAAATTGGGGTTCGATGGAAGATGGATTGAGCTCATAATGAAGTGCATCTCTACGGTTTCATTTTCAGTGCTGCTCGAAGGGTTTCCAACAACAAGATTTCAGCCAGCGAGAGGACTACGACAAGGGGATCCGCTTAGCCCTTATTTGTTTTTGTTGTGTGCAGAAGGGTTGTCGGGGTTATTAAGGGTTAGCGAGGCACAAGGAAGGCTGCAAGGGGTGGCGGTGGCTGCTTCAGCTCCTAGGATATCTCACTTATTTTTTGCTGATGATAGTGTGATTTTTGCAAAGGCGACCTGTCAACAGAGCACAGAAATAGGAAATATTCTCCGTATTTACGGAGCGGCATCGGGACAACAGGTAAATTTGGCAAAATCAGAACTCTCATTTAGCAAGAATGTGAGAGTGGAGAGGAGGGCAGAGATTCAACAGGTCCTAGGGATACGTGAGGTGGAAAAGCATGAGAAATACTTGGGGCTACCGACAATGATAGGGAGGTCCAAGAAAGCAATCTTTGGGCAGATAAAGGAGCGGGTTTGGAAGAAAGTAAGAGGATGGAAGGAGAAAGTGCTTTCAAGGGCGGGGAAGGAAGTTTTTATTAAATCAGTAGCACAAGCAATACCCATGTACACGATGTCATGCTTTGCCATTCCGACGACAATTTGTAAGGAGTTAGAACAAATGATGTGTCGGTTTTGGTGGGGAGAAGGGACGGATAGACAGAAGATTCATTGGATGAGTTGGAGTCGTATGTGTAGTCCAAAGAATCAGGGAGACTTAGGATTTCGGGATATGGAGAAATTTAATATAGCGTTATTAGCGCGCCCATGTTGGAGGATTATTGAGAACCCGGAGTCACTAGTGGCGAGGATCCTAAAGGCCAGGTACTTTCCAAGAACGTCATTGATGGAAGCCTCCGTAGGGTACAATCCAAGCTATATTTGGAGGAGTCTCCTGAAGGGGAGAGAGGCACTTCAGAGGGGGTTGTTGTGGACTGTTGGGAGGGGGGATAATATCTCAGTATGGAGGGATGCTTGGTTACCAAGAGAGGGGCTATTCAAGGTCATCACCAAGCCACTGGAGGGGACGGAGGAGCTGAAAGTGGCAGATCTGATTGACCGGGAAAGGGGTGAGTGGGATGAAGAAGCTATCCGACACATACTGTGGCCGGTGGATACGGATGAGGTGTTGAAAATCAGGCTGGTAGGGTGGAATAGGTGCGATAAAAGGACCTGGTTTTTTGAAAAGAACGGGATATTCAGTGTTCGATCGGCGTATCGGGCGCTTTTGGACAGGCCCTTAGGGGAAGGGGAAGCTGAGCAGTCTGATGGTGCACCATTGGCAAGGATTTGGAACCGCATTTGGAAGCTGCAGGTTAGGCCGAGCATCCGATCTTTCATGTGGCGGGCATGTAGAGAAGTCATCCCTTGCAAATATAATTTGTGTCGAAGACGAGTAACTGCGGACGACAGGTGCGAGCTGTGTGGGGGTAAGGAGACGGCGATTCATGCAGTTGTCCATTGTTATGAGGCCAAGCGAGTGTGGAAGTTGATACCAAAATTTGCCAAGCTAGGGAGAAATATGAATAATATTTTAGAGGTGGTGATGTTCATGATCGAACACGACATGGCAAAGGACCTCGAGCAGTGGGCGATGGTGGCCTGGGAGGTGTGGCAGAGGCGGAATAAGTTTATTTTTGAAGGGGAGAGGATCGAGCCACAAGTTGCGGTGAAGAAAATGTGGAATGAGCTGGAGGAATTCAGCAAAGCAAATGAGAAGACGAGGGTGGAGGATAGGCTGGGAACGGAGGAGGGTGAGCAACACTGGATTCCGCCGTGTCCGGGATTTATGAAACTGAATTGCGATGCCTCTGTTGGGGTTGGAGGGGAGTGCGGAATTGGATTTGTGGGAAGGAATGAGGGAGGGACTGTCATGGTGGTGGGTGCGAAGAAGGTCCAGATGACCGAGGAGGTTGAAGTGGCTGAGGCCGAGGCGCTGTTATGGGCGATGAAGGTGGCTCAAACGCAGGGATCAGCTCGAATTTGGATGGAATCTGACAGTCTAGGGGTCATAACGAGACTGAGAAGAGGGACTGAGGTAAGGGGTGAGCTGGGGAAGGTGCTCGACGGGATCAAGGAGATGGCAGGGTTGTTTCAGGAGTGCCGATGGAGCTATGCCCGTAGACAAGCAAATGGAGTAGCACATTGCTTAGCAAGAGTTAGGCCTGATACTGAATTTATCAGTAGTAGTATTGAAGGTTTGGATGCTGATGTTAGAAACGCTTTGCTGATGGATTATGTTAATATATGAGATTTGGTTTTGCTCAAAAAAAAAAAAAAAAAAAGTGTGTTTTGGCCCATTTTTTAAGTATAAAAATGTGAATTTTATATTTTTAAATGCAAAAAACCCCATAATATTAGATTAAGTTTTCTCTATCCATACACATTCATTTTAAATATATTTGATTATATTTAAAAATATGATTTTTAGAATAATAGGGATGTTACTGATAAAAATGATACTCCATATAATACATGCTTGAACCTTAATACGCCTTATGGCCTAGGCAGTTCAGTTGATCTGGTGCAAAAAAGTGTATTTTTTTTTAAATCTATCATGATAGATTTCGGGTGAGAATACTCTACCCGATAACATCCTTACGGACAAGGTCCTGCAGACCTGAATTCATTTTGATTGATTGAATTAATTTTATTAAATTATTTATAATTAAAAAAATATCGAGAATTAATCAGTTTAACTTTAACCTATATCTTAAGGGAATATGTTAAGAATCCAAATTGAGAAATTATTTTCCTAAAAATATATCATATAATCTATATCTATATATAACCTTAATTTAGAAGACTTTGCTTACGTGTCAATCTTAGAGGAGTTTTAGGAATATTGACCAATTATGTTTTTTTCCTTGATTTTTTTATTTCTCCTTTTCTCTTTTTTTCCATTAATTTTTTTTAATCCTCTATTCTCTTTTATTCTTAACATATTTACTAACAATTGAGCTTAATTCAAAACATTGAATTCAATCTAATATAACCATTAGGCTTAACTCACATTTATGTACTAGCTATTGAGCTTAATTCAAAACATTGAATATAATTATTAGTTGTGACACATCACATTTAAATGCATGATTCAGATTTCAAAATTTCTAAAAAAGTTACAATGATATTGATATTATTATTACTGGGTGATTTAAAATATCTACATTTATGTATTATACTTTAAACGAGATATAAAAAAAATATTTCAGAATTATAAGATACATTTATGGTAAAAAAAATTTTATCTTAACTTTTATTAGTATTTTATAATATATTTATATATATTATTAATATTTTAGTTTTAAAAAACCGCGTCATGGCGCGGGAATTGTACTAGTCTATTTATAATTTAAAAAAGGTTAAATAGTGTGTATTTAGGAAATATATTTTCTAAATCAGAATTAGTAATTCAGGTGTAAGAGCCAGAGGCCCCGTGCATAAATTCACAGAACTGAGCAATTTATTTTAAAATACAAGTTGTTTAGATTTTGTTAAGGAGGTCAAATTTTCTATTATTATATTATATGCAAGACTGTAAGAGAATGGATATATTAATGGGTGTTATTAACTCTATTTTAAGAAATTAATAATTCAAACTCTCCATCAACTTATGAGCATCATTTGGGTTGGTCCTTATATCTTCCACTCTTCTTTTCACACTTTTGATCAAAATTAATAACTTGTCATATATTACAATCACTTATAACATATATATGACTTCTTATCATAAATTCATTGCCCAATAAATTTTCGAACTAGTGTCGGATTATATTGATTTATGCGGCATTTACGTATCCATATATTCATATTTTCTATGTTTTTACCAAACTGCCCACTAAGCTATATATTCATATTAGCTAAAAATTCACCACCTCCCGTATCATTTCATTCCTAACTCCCTCATTCCTCCATTTCTCTCATCTTACATTTTTTTTAAAAAAAGTAAAATTTTACAATTATCGTTGATGCTGGTGTCGTTGAGTATTGACGTCTACAACACTAACACAATTATTGCTTATACAATTATTGTTGACAAAATTATATAACTTATCATTTTTAGTCTTTTACAATCGAGTTGAGAGAGAATCTAAACACTCTCGTATCGTACCTCTCAATAAAAGCCATTTAAATTTAAATTTAAATAATATAAAAATAAATCTATCAACTCCATATACAAAAATATGCTCTCCCTCCTGTATATATATAAGATTGCAACCTCCTCACTCTCCCACAGCCACCCAATCTATATATCTCCGCCGTGCCGCCACCTACATTGCCGTCGAAAGGGGCCCTTGAGCCACCATGAACACCGACGACGTCAGCTCCGGCCGCCACGAGCACCACCGCGTAGCCGCAGCGGTGCCTCCACCCCAGCCGTTCTACAAGTCACTAAAGGCGACCCTGCAGGAGACGCTCTTCCCGGACAACCCCCTCCGGCAGTTCCGCAAGGGGCGGGCGGGGCCCACCAGGGTCCTGCTGGCGTTGCAGTACTTCCTGCCGTTCCTGGAGTGGGCCCCGCGCTACAGCTTGGGGTGGCTGAAGTCGGACGCCGTCGCCGGGATCACCATCGCCAGCCTGGCCATCCCTCAGGGCATCAGCTACGCTAAGCTTGCCAACTTACCCCCAATCCTTGGCCTTTGTAAGTGCATATATACCCGATTTTACAAATCATGATCCCACCCGAAAAACCGAATTATTTTAATGTTAAGAGTACGTCGAGATTATATATAAATGGTAAATATTTCATATGAAAATTATAATTTAATTAGAAATGGGGAATTTTTTTAGAAATTTGAACATTAGCTCGAATGAAAGTAACCGCCATTTATTTATTTATAATTATGGAAAGTTTTATGACCAAAAAAAAAATTTATTTAAAATTTAGGAAAGTATGACCATGGCTTTAAACCGCTTTTTTTTTTAATGCGGTATTTCTATCATGTGTCATAAGAATAAAATAAGAAAGTAAAAAGAGTAAATTTTATATATTTAAAGATTATTATTTATCTGACAAAAATAAATCGGTCAAGATTGGGTACAATACAATCATAAAAGATTTCCATTATTACTAAGTTTAAAATATTAACCTATATCCTAAAAAAATAGAGAACATGATGATTGATGGAAGGTAACATCAAATTTAGAATTTGAAGATTTATGTTAAAATTACCAAAATGGAGAATATTTTGAAATTATAAAAACAAATTATTTTGAACAATGACTTTAATTACTTCCATATCATGGATAATTATTGGAAAATTATATAGGGAGAAGTGGTATGTTGGAGATCTTAATAAGTTTTTATCTAACCTAGTTTCCAGATCTCTTTATATGTTTTGCCCATTTCTTAAAAATTGCTAAATGTGACATAACTTGAAATTCGAAATTAGGCGGAAGCGAAAAAAATTAAGCTAGGGTCAATTTATGTGACCCTATATATATGGGTGCGTTTGGCAAAGTGATAGTTGTTGAGTAACTGAAGCTGATGAAAGTTGGATTATTTGTGTTAAGTATAGGTTAATAAGCTAATATAATATTTGATAACCCTAACTGTTAGGGTAGCTGATGAAAACTTGTGAATAGAAAAAACAAAAGCTCTGAAAAGCTCGGTTGAGTAGTTGTTGAAAAGATTTGATTTTAAAACCTGATTAAACTAAAATCTTAGATTTGTTTCATTTAAAACTATATAATATCAAAATCATAAGTTTCGAAAAACTACTTGTTTTTGCCAAACAGAACCGCAGTCTCTTGTAATATATATGGTATCGGTTCTAAACTCGAATCTGATCCAATTGACCCAATGCATTCTAAACTCGAATCAGATCCAATTGACCCAATGCATTCTAAACTCGGATCTGATCCAATTGACCCAATGCATATATGTAAATGTGATGTGTATGTAGATTCGAGCTTTGTGCCACCATTGGTGTACGCGATGATGGGAAGCTCGAGGGACTTGGCGATAGGGACGGTGGCGGTGGGATCTCTTCTTATGGCTAGCATGTTAGGCCGCCAAGTGAACCCCATTGACAACCCTCAGTTGTACCTTGAGCTCGCCTTCACTTCCACTTTTTTCGCTGGCATTGTCCAAGCCTCTCTCGGCTTCTTGAGGTTCGTATGCTTGTTCTATTATTCAGTTATTGATTCATCAGACTTGAACAACAACTAAAAGAAAAAATGAGATGTCAAAAATCTTATCTTGCAAAATGGTTGTTGAACTTGAAGTTGACATCTAGGCAACCCAATCAAGGATATATATTCTTGTGAGTTTAAAGGTGAAAGAGAACAGTTATGTGCTTTGTATTTTTCATATAAGATTGAAAGGACTGCAGACCAATTGACACATGAAGCTACTGCCTGCATTTGTTGTTTTATTACAAGTTGGGTTCCTCAAACTTGTCTCTTCTATTTGTCTCATGCCCAACATTATCATTAATCTCTTATGTATACATTATGTATAGCTAGCTACATTATGATGAAATTTAATTAATTTTGGGGGTCACATTGGATTTTATATATTAATTTTTATTCTTTATGTTTGACAATAGTCAATACATGATCTTTGATTTTTTTATATGTATTTTAAGAAATTAAAAACAATATAAAATATTAATTTTTATTTAATATTCAATGTGAGGGCTGGTACTGTTGTATACCACTTTTTTTTTTTTTTTTGTGAAATATAGTATCCCCATTGATTATACAGTGAATCCAAGCTTTGTGTGTACGTACAATGAACATATATATTTTCGGGCTGAAATGAGATTGAATTGAATGATGGGTGCAGGTTAGGGTTCATAGTAGATTTTCTATCACATGCAACAATAGTAGGGTTCATGGCGGGGGCAGCAACTGTGGTGTGCTTGCAGCAGTTGAAAAGCATGTTGGGCCTTTCCCATTTTACTCACCAAACCGATCTCGTCTCCGTCTTACGATCCGTCTTTACCCAAACTCACCAGGTTTGATCAATTCGTCCCCCTGCATATATTCGAGTTCATGTCATTTTGAGTTGGATAGTTTCCCGCTCTACGCCTCTTAAGTCACATTTCTATGACTAATTAAGAGGAGTACTGGGGCCTATTTTTACAAAAATAAAAAAAGGGGATTTATGGTGTAAATAGTAAAAAAAGTGGGTGACATACGGACATCTATTTCAATTTCAAGTCGTATGTTTTTCATGGCATGTGTTTGAAAACAATACACCACGGACTCACGGAGTATATATTAATCTAATTACGCGATTTATTAAATTAATTGGGATTATACATTATATATATATATATATATATATATATATATATATATATATATATATATATATATATATTGTTTAATTATTAATATATCATGCCTTGTTGTTGCATTGCAGTGGAGATGGGAGAGTGCCGTTCTTGGATGTTGCTTCCTCTTCTACCTCCTCCTAACTAGATACTTTGTATGTAATTATTTTACTTAAATTTTATTATCCTTAATTATGACAAAAATAATTAAAATAACTCAATCTTTGGAGGGGTGTTAAAAAGTTATCCTCACCTTTTAATAGTGAGAAAAATAACCTAATCTTTGGGAAATGTGATAACAAAGTATACCGATTGTTTTTACAACTATAAATATGGGCAAAAACGATACATATAAATAATAAAATTAAGATTTTGGTGAATTTTGGATGATATTGATTTGTTTATAATGAGAATGCGATGATTTAACCAATTTTATGTGATTGTTTTGGCCCAATTTATGGTCGAAAAAATGAGTTGGGATATTTTGTTACCATCTTTTCCAAAGGTTGAGTTATTAATTTTTCTTACAGTTGAAAGGTTGAGATATTTTTTTAACACCCCTCCAAAGATTGGGTTATAAATTAATTAACCCTTTAAATTTGCTTTCACCACAAAAAATTGTAAAGTTATTTACAACGTCTAAGGGTGTGTTTGGATTCCAAATGCATTATGTTTACAATGCAAAATGATAAGGTGGTATTTGGTTCACACAATTTTTAAGGCGTTTAAATTAGGATGTTTTTGGATTTTCCACGATATATTAATTATAATGCAATTATTTTATCTCAATTTATGTGATTATTTGGTTAAATTACGGTTTTACCTCGGTTTTTACGAGATTTTTACTTTTACAACCAAACGCTCACATAAAACGAGGTAAAATAATTGTATTATAATTAAAATGCAATGAAATCCAAACACACCCTAAGTACTAAGCTAGTAGGATTGGTTGCTCAATAATGTTTAGCTCATTTATAAATGAATTAAACCCAAATTTAGACTCAATTCATTAAAAAATTTACTCATACCAGACTCATTTAATCTCGATTTTAGCCAATTATCAATTTGAATCAAGTATCAAAATGTGCACGATTAAATTGAGCTTTTCTTGAACTGAGCTCGAGTTACTCAACTTATCCAACAGTTATATTAACTAACATCAAACATAAATGCAGAGCAAAAGGAAACCGGTGTTGTTTTGGATCTCAACCATGGCTCCGCTAACCTCCATTGTGTTAGGGAGCCTTCTCGTCTACTTCACCCAAGCCGAAAAACACGGTGTCCAAATCGTAAGTCGATCTATTCATAGTTTCACATTTCTGTTTCAACTTCGAGCAACTGCGAATCAACAACGTTCATACAATTGAGATCATCTGTAACACAAATATTCGCGCAGATCGGAGATCTGAAGAAGGGGATAAATCCAGCGTCCATCTCGGATTTGGATTTCACATCACCTTATCTAACAACGGCTCTAAAGACCGGCATCGTCACGGGTGTCATCGTCCTCGCTGTAAAATCTCCTTTCTTTCAACTATCAAACAACATTTCATTTATAGTACAATCCAAATACCGGAAAATGTCGAAAAATGGTTTTTATTTTTTATGAAAAAGTAACCAATATTCTAAACGATGCATCTACAAAAGCAATTCGGCCACTAGCTATGTCGGTCTTAAAAAATAACATGTCACATGTTATATGTCGTACCATATGATCGATACACAAGTTCAATTTGATAAGTGAACTATTGTTTTTTTTTTAAATAAAATTAAATAAAATTTGTTAATCATTTGGAAGGAGATTCCTATACCACACCCTTTATAATTAGTAGTTTTGATTTTTAAAATACGACTTTTTAATCTATTTTTAAAGATGATATGTTAATAAATTCAATTTGTAAATTATTTCTCTAAATAAAAAAAAATCTAATAAAAAAAGGAGTTATGTTAGTGTATTTAAGAGAATATTTTTTTGCCCCAGTCGGGGTGGCCTAGTAGTAAGAAGCAATGGAAGGGGTAAGGAGGTCCCGGGTTCGATTCATTCTTCCGCTTCTTTCTTTGATGAAAATTCAAGGTTTATCTTGCTCCTTATCAGTGGATCGAGCCGGTCGGCGCAAGCCGGTTTACCTAGTACGTGGCTCTTGCCGGCTGTGTCACGTGCTCGGGGTTTGCCACCGAAGGTGGGTTCCTCGTCATAAAATAAAGAGAGAATTTTTTTTTAAATTGGAATATTTTTTAAAAATGTTTTTTTTTTTTAGTTTTCATAATCATTTGGAAGAAGATTCCAATACCAAACACTTTAAAATTAGTAGTTTTGTTTTGAATATTACTAATATTTGTTTAAAGGGTATAGGTTATGAACCTCGATTTAGAATTTTTTCAATCAATAAAATTTGTATAAACCTAGTGAAAAATAGTTAAATTAGTGTATCTAAAAGGAGAGACTCTTTCCTGAATTGAAATGCTTAATATCTATAAATTAGGGTATTAGAGAAAACCGTTTAAAATATTTGCATAAGCTAAAAATGTATGAATGTAGGAAGGAGTAGCTGCAGGAAGAAGCTTTGCAATGTTGAAGAACTACCACATTGATGGTAACAAAGAGATGATCGCCTTTGGGATGATGAACATCCTTGGCTCTTGCACCTCTTGCTACCTCACTACCGGTACGTAACTGTCAAGCCTTACTAGTTTAGCTTTTTTTTAGTCGGAAAAAGTTTAGGGGGGTTCGGTTCTAGTCACACTATTAACCTAATAAATTTCTCCAAAAAAATGTTAAAGATATCATGTAAGTGACTAATGGTTGTCCTCAAGCCCAAATTGTAAATGGGCCTGAGATTGGTTCTATTGGGCTTTATGGACCCAAATTTGAGGACCATTGTCCAATTTGGCCCAACTAGGTACACTTCAAAACATTCATGGTGCAAATAAGCACATTCATTCATGCTCTACATATGGTAAATTCTTGACTAAAATGGTGTGTTATGCAGGTCCATTCTCGCGATCTGCTGTGAACTACAATGCAGGGTGCAAGACGGCAGCATCGAACATAGTGATGTCGATAGCGGTGATGATAACTCTCTTGTTCCTCACCCCTCTCTTCTACTACACGCCCCTCGTTGTCCTCTCGTCCATCATCATCTCCGCCATGATCAGCCTCATCGACTACCAGGCTGCCATCCATCTTTGGAAGATAGACAAGTTCGACTTTGTCGTCTGCCTGAGCGCCTACATTGGAGTCGTATTGGGCGACATTGAAATCGGATTGGTCATCGCGGTACGTACCAATGATCTTACATGTTGACAACTCTAAGGAAGCAGTTTCACATGTTTTCTTTTGCAGGTTGCATTGTCAATAGTGAGAGTTTTGTTGTTCGTAGCGAGGCCAAAGACACTCATGCTCGGAAGCATACCGGATTCCAAGTGCTATAGGAGTGTTGATCAGTATCCGACAGCTCAAAGTGTACCTGGTTTGCTCATACTTGAGATTGGTGCTCCCATATACTTTACCAATGCTGGGTATCTAAGGGAGAGGTGGATACCTAGAGCTATACCATGATTCCTTTTCGACGTTTTGTGATCTTATTTGATCCTTTTGTTTGTGTGGTTTGCAGGATTGCTAGGTGGATTGATGATGAGGAGGACAAATTGAAAGCCTTAGGGCAAGCCAAATTGCAATTTTTGGTACTAGAGTTGGGAGGTAAGTGAAACTCTTATACATAATGTTCATTTATTCACCTTTAGGGTGTTATGTGAACACGAGTAACTCGAATTCGACTCGTACTCGGTTCGAGGCGAACTAGTTCATTTTCTAAACGAGCCGGATATGAGCACATTTTTAAGTTTGGTTCAAAGCTCGGCTCGTTCGAATTAAGCTCGTATAATGAGTAAAGCTCGAAAAAAGCTCAGCTCGAGCTCGTTCATTTCCTAAACGAACCGAGTATGAGCACATTTTTAAGCTCGAGTCAAAATTTAGGCTCGACTCAAACTCGTTCGTATCCTAAATAAATAAGATATGAACAAACAATACTCGGCTCATTCGGCTCAAATAACATCCGTATTCACCCTGTAGTTGATATGGATTAATGATAGTGTTGTTCTATCAATCAGCTGTGGGTTGCATTGATACGAGTGGGATAAGCATGCTCGAAGAAGTGAAGAAGATCATCGAAAGGAGAGGGATTAAGGTAAATTCAAAACCAAACAAGTCCTAAGGGAGGAAAAAGAGTGTTTAAAGCTTGATTCTCCTGATCAATATATGCAGCTGGCCTTGGCTAACCCGGGTGGTGAGGTGATGAAGAAGCTAGATAGGTCGCGGTTCATCGAGTCATTGGGCCAAGAGTGGATTTACTTGACAGTAGGAGAGGCTGTGGAAGCATGCTGCAACTTCATGCTGTACAAATACAACAAGGACAAAGCCAAGCCGGAGGCGGGTGATTCGGTGTAGATTGACTTAACTGGTTGAGATGAATGTGTAATTGTGTAAGCCAAGTTGGTTTGAAGGGCAAAAACACAAGGTTTCATCAATTGTGTATTGGTCAATTTGAGAGGCTAAGGGCTTCAGATAATTGTGTTTTTATTTGCATTTTATTTGGTTTTTATGTCATGCCCAAATGTATGTTTAATCTTATAGTTATATATATATATGTACTTAATTGAGAGCTATCTGTTAACATATCAAAACACATTACTTATATATGTCAGTTGTTTTCATTTAAGTTAACCTATTAATTAAACTCTAATGACGTTTAACAGTTGAGAGGATTAAGCATTTGATTAAGTCAATTGGGATAATATTCCTTTGATTCCTGAAATTGTTCAGCCAGTTCCTTATTTCATCAGTAGTTGTGTGGGCTTGTCTTTTCTCTACGTTAGTTTTGCCTATCATAAACTTGGAATAAAAACAGTAAGAGATGAAAAATGAAGTTAAAAGAAGGCCTTAACTGAAGAGTACTAAAAACTCAGTGTCCTGTAACATTAACTGGAGGCTTTCTTCAATCTCCACTGGTTGGAGGCTGCAAACAAGCACAAAAGCGAGTCGTCCTTCGTCTACGAGACGAGCAGGCCCCAGCACCGTAAAAGTAGACTCGTAGGGGAACCTTCCTGTCGCGCTCTACTATCTGGGTTCCGCTTGATCTCCCTATAATGCTACCACTGTCAAGCTTCAGTAGGAGGAACTGTATCTTCTGAACCTCCACCTGCAGCCTCCCTATCTTCTCAGTGCACCTCCTGGCCTGTTCGGAGACCTTCCTCCTCCTCCTCTCGCCCTCTCCGGTTTCTAAGGGATCGGAAATGGGTGATGATGTGGGCCACAAAGGAGTGTCAGTGGAGCAATTCTTAGTGTGGTTCACCAGCTTGCTGTTGGCATCTAGCAGCTTCGCAATCGCCCTTTCAGCTTCGTTGAGCTGATCCTTTACACCCGAATAATGAGTGTCCTTCCCCTTGGTTGGGTTCGAGTTGTCAGTGATCATAACCACTTTCTGCTTCAGATCATGGACAGTTATTTGAAGGTTGGTCAGCTTCTGAGCATCTGAAGAGAGCCTTTCTAGAATCTTCTCATTGCTCTCGGCCTCGTTGAGTTTTGTGTATCTCTTGGATAGCTCTAGGCTGTCCACCCTGAGCTCCTTCTCAGCTGGTATTTCTGAAGAGTGGAGCTCATTATCATTATGTTTGTTCACAGCTTCCGGTTGCTGAATGTTGCCTACTTTGTCGACGGCTTCCCATAGCTCAACAATTTGATCATCGCTCTCAGTACTGTTATACCAAATGTTTAAGTTATTCCTGCGAGATGATGATTCTGATGCCTGATCAAGCATGATATCCTTCGTTGCAAGTTCTAGAGGATCAGGAATCTGATTCGGCTGCTTGATAATACTGTGACGGTGCTCGTCTCCTGGCCGTTCTTCAACTTCGGCCAATCTATAAGAGCTGGAAACATCCTGGAGACATACATCAGAGAAAAAATTGATCAAATCTATCTTCTGAAAAGAAAGGAGATGAAGCAAGAATTATGTTGATTTATTTAAGCTGCTATCATTAATAGTTTAGAATGCCAAATAATGAACTCATCACTTTCGAAATTGAGAAAATGCTATTGCTTTAACAAATTCTCTCTGTCATGATAAAATAGATGTACCTCATCATGGACATTATCGGCTTCAGTGCGCATAACATGCCTTTCAAGAGATGCTACTGCATCCCTCAGAGTTTCCATTGCTGGCACATACCCAATCCATTGAGCTTTCATTTGACTATTTTCACCTTCCAATGACTCTACTCTTTCTTTTAGCTGCAGAGCTTTCAAACCATCTGAATTATTTCTATCTACAAGGCATTGATAATCTCTGGCAAGCTCGAAAAACTTATCCCTATATAGTGCTTCACAGACAGACGAGGTTTGCAGCTCAACAAAGGTTGTACCAGCAACAGCCTCCCACAATTCAGCTTCATCTTTGGCTTTTTTCAGATCTGAACGCAAGGATTCCACCATTGTGACAGTTTCTCTGTGTTCCACGCGCATTCTGCGTATCTCAGCCTCTAGATTATGCATGGATTCTCGAAGGCATTCACTTTCTTTGATTTGCTGATCATGCCTCCTTGATAGTTCATGGATCTCCTTCCCATGCTCATCATTCAGAGACACCACTTGCAAAAGCTCCATTTCTTTATGAGATACCTGATCCTTCGCATTCGCAATTTCATGCTCCAACTGACACTGTGTTGCTTTCGCTTGTTTCATTTCATCATCATATATCTCCAAAGCGGCTTTGAAGCTCATATTCTCCGTCTGATATTCACCCAACATAGCATCCATGATTCTCAGCTTGTCCTCAAGCACACGATTTTCACCAATCAGCTTGTACACATCATCAATCAAATGGCTTGTTGCCTTTGATCTCTCCAGGATGATGTTCTTAAAAATCAATGACAGAGTGTCCTGAGTGACAGTTTCAACAACTAGGTGAGAGTTTTCAAGTTCTATATTATGCTTCTCATCATCCAAATCTATTACAGCCTTACTCAAGGATCTATTCTCCGCTAGCATTCTGCTATTTTCCTTCTCTAGATCTTCGCAAACACCTTGCATTTTTCTAAGCTTTGCCCTGAGACTGCCCATTTCAGAAGCAAGCAATTCTTCTTTGTGATTTCCCTCTCTAACTCTCAGAATCAATTTTTCATTGCTTTGAAGAAGCTTCAGCATGTCTCCCTGTAAAGATGATAAATGGTCATTCCTTTTGCTGAATTCCTGCTGAAGACTGTCAATCAAAGTCTTTAAATCTGCCACCTCCTGTTTAAGTTGCCCAAGCAATGTCACAAGAACCGACTTCTCAATGACAAGCTTCTGATTTTCATCCCAAGCTCTTGAGAGAGATCGCCTTGTATCATCAAGTTTGACCAATATGTGATGCAGAACCATTTGATCCGCATCTAAATCATCTTCTGATACATGGTTTAAATCAACTTGTAGCACCTTCAACAACTGGAACATCCCCAATCTCAGACTCGTGATTTGATCAATCAGAAAGCTCACTTCCTCCTTTTTCTCAGTATTCTCATGCTCCAATTCTGAGATAAGTTTCTCTGATGAAGTGGATGCCTCTAATAGTTTCTCGCAATATTTCAGCAACGAACAATTAGTTTCCCTCAGATCTTGTAAACTGTTCCGCAATATAAAGATCTCAAACTGCGCATTTGCAGCTTTATCTAGTTCTTCTCCTAACTGGCCCCTTGTCTGATCAACCAACACCTGTAGCACACAAATCTTGCTCTCCATCTCTTCCATTTGTATACAGCGCAGTTGAGTTGAGCTGTCATGCTCTTGCTTCTCAGCAGCCAATGAATTATGCAGATCCTCCACCAGTCTGAGCACGCATACTCGTTCTTCTTCCATGCTGTTGTAAGACTTCTCCAAGTCTGCATGTTTTTCCCCAAGCTCTCTGAGTCTCTGGTGAGATGTTTCCAGCTTCAGATCTATTGCATGTCTCTCATTAACAAGAACAGATTTCTCATCATTGAGTAATTTGCATGAATCTTCCAAGTTCCTCGATTTGGCCCTCAATGCTTCAAACTTAGCATTTGCATCAAAAAGAGAGTGCTCTAAGAATGCGTTCCTTTCCGAGAGTTTATCCAAATTCTCAGCAGTGATATCCAACTGAGAGATCAAAGTGGCCTTGTCACCAAGAACTATGGACTTCTCATTCATGAGCAGCTGGTAAGATTCCTCCAATGCCTTGACCTTCTCTCTTGCATCCTCCAACTCAACGCTTAATTCTGAGAGAGAATGCTCCAAGACGGCGTTCTTTTCAATAAGTTTTTCCATCACATCCAACTTCTTTAAAAGGACAGATATCTCAGCTTCATTTCTCTGACAGGTTTCCTTTAGCTTTGAGTTCTCTTCCTTCAAATCTGTAACTGATGATACAAAATACTCTGGCTCAAAGCCAACAGACTCCACCTGCTCCAACATAGCTTGATGTTTCTCGTTTAGGTCGTCTAATTCCTCTTTCAGACAGTAAAGTTCCTGTTGAAGAGAATTTCTTTGATCCAGCTGGAGTTCCAGCTCCTCTTTAAGTTTCTCCTTCCCCTCCTTCAGCTTTAAGATTTCACCATCCATGTTCTTTATAGAGACAGCAGAAGACGTATTAAGTTCATTCAAGCTCTTGTTCTCATCCCTGATCTTCTGGGCTTTACTTTGTAAATTCTGATTTTGAATTTCCATGTCCTTCAAAAGTTGTACCCTTTTCTGAAGTTCCGCAGCACCGGATCTTAGTTCTTCCTGAGTTTGAGAATGCAAATCCTGCAGTGTCCTGAAAGCAGTTTCGGATTCCACAACCCGCACACGTTCTTCTTGGATGCATGACCAAAGTCGTCCCACTTCAACCTGCTTTTCTGAAAGCTCTTCATTCTGGATTCCCAGCTTAAACAAGACAGAGTCCAGTTCAGTCTTCATAGTTTTGTTTGATCTCTCCAGCAATTGACATTGCTCTTCAGCATCTTTCAGCTTTGCAGTTCCCTGATCCATCTCATCCTTGAGCCTGCCAGCCTCTTCATGGGAAAGAGCAAATTCATTCTCAAGGCTCGCTATCTTCTCAAGACATTGCTGATACTGGAAAGCGGCAGCTTCTTTTTCTTCGGTTATTATGGCCAGTGCTTCTTTCAAAGTTGAGACTTCCTTTTCAGCATGATCAGCTCTCTCGCTTGCCAAGCTGGCTTTGTCTTCAGCTAGCAATAATGTGTTCTCCATATTTGCAATATGCTCAAGTGCTTCCATATATTTCGCAAGACCGGCTTCTTTCTCATTTTTTAATTGAGCAAGCTCTTCCTTTAAGACCCGGGCCGCCTCAGCTTCACAAACCTGTTTTTCTGCATCCTCCTGAACACAGGAAACATAACTCTCCAAGGTGAATATCCGGTTCAAACACTGCTGGTACTGAAAAAGACTAGCTTCTCTATCGCCTTCTAGTTTGGCAAGAGACTCCTTTAAACTCCACACCTCGGCCTTTGCCTTGCTTGCTCTTTCATGAAATCCTTTCGAATCTCCTTGTGCACGCAACACTTCAGACTCTAGGTTAGACAATCTTTGCACAGTTTGTTGATACTGAAGCAATCCAGCTTCCTTTTCGTCTTCCAGCTTAGCAAGGGCTTCTTTTAGGGTCATAATATCAGTATCAGATCTCTCCAGCCGATCAGACTCAGAAAGACCATGAGCCTTCTGAGTTTGTACTTTTATCTTAGCATCATGAAAATTCAAAGCTTTTCTAACTCTCCCCTCAGCAATCTTGGCAAATGATGCTTCCCTAGACCAAAATGGTCCATTTCTGTCTACAGAATGGAAATATGGAGGAGTAAGCCCAGCATCACCTTTTTCCAATTTACCGGGGGTCCAGAATGCTTGTACAAGATCTGACATCTCCGGTTTATGAGGATCAGAACCGTTAGATGGGCCAAATGATCCATCGACTGACTCTAATATAGGGACTTGATTCGGAAATGCTTCAGCCATGGTCTTATGAGCATGCCTTATTAATCCAGTTGCATGATCATATCGTTCAGCTAAAGCACGGTATGCTCGGTAAAACTCTTCAACTAATTTCATAAGCTCAGGGCGTTTCTTGTAATACATCTCGGCCCTTCTTGCAAAAGAATCTTCATCCACTTCAATGAGCTTGATCATCAGTTTGACTTTGCTATCCATATCTGCAGAAACACAGCACTCATTAAATGAATTAACATGGTCATTTTATCCAGTATTGAGTATCCAATGCAGGCAACAAATCTTGAAAATCACACTGTTGGTGTGAAAAAATTAGGAGACATGACATACATGGAAATGAAGGAGATCAACCTAATGTTCAATTACTGACATAGAAACAATAGAAATAGTCTTCTTGCATCATGAATTCATGATACGGTTTCGTTTGGCGCAAGCACCTTATCAACTACGTGTATGAAATGAGCACTTTGTGCCAAACGAATCGGTAACCATACCAGATGCTCACGCTTGATGAATTTAAAAGTGGTCTAAGAAACCAAGTAGGAGAACCCTGAAGAGAACCAGCAAGATCAATACCTGTAAGATTCTCCTGCAACCACTTTGAATTCTTGGGGCTCATGTGGCTGGCCCACCACCAGGAATACATGTGCTTTGGCTCGGCTCTCGACATTGTTGCCATATTTGCTACCAGTGTTACCCTGAGCAGTTTCTGCAATGCACAACTTCCAATTAAAACGCAAACTGACACGGTGAATCAATTTGCTAAAACCTATATACTGCAGCAGCAAGGGTTCGTTAATTCGTTAATCAAATTATGCTAGTGAGCTAAAGGAAGCAATAAAACCCCCAAATCAAAGCCCAAACAACCTCCGTTGTATCTGATTCATAAATCAGCAAGCCAGATATTCCTAAATCGCTTATTCACGTTACTGCCTACAGAAACCGAAATTCAGAAGCAAAAAAAAACAGTCGCCAACGCGATTTACAATCAGAAGCAAAATTCAAAGAGCAAACAAGCTCCATTGTCTGTAATTCACAAATCAGCAAACCAAAACCGCTTCTATCTAAACCTTGAAGAGGATCACGTCACGTTACGCCCACAGAAATCAAAATTCCGAAGCCTAAGCACCAGTCACCATCATATTTTCATAGTCATAAGCACAATTAATTAAATAATACTCAGAAATATCAACTCCAACCAAAATCAAATAGCACAAGTGCACAACTCAAAGACCAAACAAGCTCCGTTGTCTGCAATTCACGAATCAGCAAACAAAAATCGCTTCTGATACTTTGAAGATGATCGCGTTACACTCACGCCAAAAGAATTCAAAATTCAGAAGCTAAAACTCCAATCAAAATCAAGTAGCACAACTCCGAACTGAATTTCAAGCACACGCAAAATTCAGGAGAAATTTCGTTACCAGCAATTCGCGGATGGAACAGTGATAAATTGAAGCTTGTGCTTCCGAATTCCGTCCGATCAGAGTAGCGGCAGCAGAAACGGAAACAGAGACGCCATATTTGCTCTCCTTGGGATCATCACCCCCATCTCTCTCACGGATCTCTCATTTTCTGCGTTTTCTGTTTCTAAAATTTCAGCTCTTTTTTGCTCACTTCGCTGTAGACGTAAGCCATTGGACAGTGTCGAACCGTTTGAAATAGAAACAGACACTCCCTATTTAATTTTTCCACCAAAAAAAATAAGAGAAACAAAGTATTTTATTTGGAAGTAAATCATACTCGTGCTTTTTGACATAATCAGATGACCTAATCAGAAGAAAAAAAATTACTCGTCCTTTTGTTTGTGAAAATCTCTTCTTTTTTTTTTTGTTTTAAATAAATCTAATGAGATCTTTGATACTCCTTCCTATCTAAAATGTACTCCCTCCGTATCGCAATACTTGTTGTTTTAGCTCCATGCACACTTTTTAATAAAACCTATCTTTACTTCACTTTTATAGCTTAAAATACCTAAAAAGGAGTAATACCTAAAAAGGAGTAATATAAAAAGGAGTAAGATTTTTTACTATTCAACACGTATTTGAAGAAGTTAAAAACTACCGAGTATATAAAATATTAATTAATTTTTTTTATTAATTTTTAAAAAATAACTTTAATAGTTTTTATTACTAATAAGCATTTAGTTTTTTTAAAATAATATTTTATACATTTTTTAGCTCCTTAAAATACGTGCGGAAAAGTCAAGTTTCTTAAATTCTTTTTATTTATTATTATGACATTTGGCCCATTTGGGTAAAAACTCAAAATTGTCATGAAATTGAGCAATGCTATCTATCGAGATGTTACTAGTTAAATGAGTATATATTCAAGTAAAACGAGTTGGTTCGGATTCAACTAGTCTATAATCGATCATGTCAACAAATATCCTCAAACTCGACTTATTTACTAAATTGAGTAAGTCTACGTTTTTTTGTCAAATCCGAACTCTTGGTTCGTATAGTTGGCCAACTTACTAATGACATACTTTGATTTAAGAGAAATTATTAAAATTCTACAAATTTAAATTAGAATCAAGTCGAATTTCAACTCAAAATACATTTTAGATGCTCACATTAGAGGTGGGCATAAATAATTGTAATTGAATAACTGTTTTGAGTTGACTCATATAATAATACAAACAAAAACCACCAATTTAGTATTGTGATGATTTGGGAAGTTGAGTTAAGTGTAAATGTGATGTTTGGGTCCGGTTGTAAGTTGGGAGTAGGGACAAAGAATGACACTCGTTCTTTCCATGGCTTGAACGTGTTCATGTGACCAATTATTATTTTGTTTCATCCAATCCAAATTTACATGCATCAAACGTACATACTAATCCATTAATTTATAGTTTTAATTATTAATTAAACTATTGAATCATCTTTGTGTTTGTCCTTAGGCATAAGAGAATTCAAAATGGTACTAAAGTTTTCGAGATTTGTATTCACGTATGTTTAGAACGCTCACTATTTAATGATCGAGCGATTTTTAAAACACTATATAAAATATTTGAGGGTCTTGTTAGATAAACTGCAAATCCCCTTCTCCTACACGCATGTTAAAACTCCTACACGCACGTTAAAAGTAACGCGGTGCAAGTTCAAAGCAACGTGGTTGATTTTTTTTTAATAATTATGCTTTAAAAAAAATATGTTTTTAATCATCTTTAACATGGAGAACTAATGCACGTCGAAACTGACGTGATACCACGTTGCTTTAGACGTGGTGATTTGCGGTGTATTTAATTTCCGTAAATATTTTAAAAGGTTTCTCCTAAACAAGCCCTCAATTAAATCATTTTTGTGCTTATCCCTAGGATTTGAATACTAATACTCCCTCCGATTTTAAATATAAGACATTTCACTTTTGTGCACGTAGTTTAAGAAGCTAAAAAATATACGGAGTATAAAATATTGAATTTTTTAATTAATTTTTTTACAATATAATACTTATTAATAGAAGACATTTGAGTTTTGTGCCGTATTTAAGGAGCTAAAAACTATATAAATATTGTCATTGCAATGCTACCAGACATACAAATAAAAACTCCAAAAGAATACTTTCCAATCGAAGTCAACAACAGTTTTTGCATGGCGGAGAGAGTGTGAGCCTCAATCTCGATGGATGAACCCTAAGGCCCCCTATTGCTGCAACAAACAAATACTACTTTAATTGTTTTCTCAACCAATGAGTTTAATTCAAATATTTAATTAAATGAACTTTTACTATTATGTTATAATATTTATGAGTGTGTGTGTGTGTGAGCTAAGTGTGTGAAGTGAGCTCGGTTACTAACCACCACCAGAGGGGTATTATGTAATTTGGCTTGCATTTTGTAAAGCCTATGAAAGGCGGGGTTTCGGTTGCAACAGTGTAACAAACTGAACCAAAATCAGTTCATGGATCTTGATCTTCAATGGATGTTATCCGATTATCTTTGATTTTGATCTATTGATGCAATTAGCTCTTCTAATTGCATAAGTTTAAATGGTATCAGAGCACTGAGTTGCGATCTGTCGTTTTTCAGTGAAATTTGTTTTTTTTTTTCCCGAAGTTCCGGTGTTCGTCGGAGCTCGTGGTGACTGCTTTTTTTGTGAAGATCTTGTGAGATCTGGTTTTCCTTGTGCCTAAAATGGCTGGAAGAGGAGCAGCAAACTCGCAAGGACGAGGCGACAACAATTGACAAGGAAGAGGAACCTTTGTGACTCCACCTGCACCAGGTTCCGGCGCTGGCAGAGGGTGGAATTTTGCGAATCAAGGAATTCAATTTGGAGACATGATGCAAGGTATGTCCAATGCTCACGTCAATCCGTTATTTCTTTCAAATTCTGACCATCCGGGAATGGTTTTAGTTTCGAATCCATTCAATGGAGCCAACTTTACGAGTTGGAGTAGAGGTATAAAAATGGCGCTAGGTGCTAAGGCAAAGCTAGGTTTTATTACTAGAAGATGTGTAAAGCCTCTAGAAGGTAGCGAAGACTTCGAAAAATGGATGCGCGTAGATCAGATGGTGATGTGCTGGCTTTTTAATTCGATGGCCAAGGAAGTAGCAGAGAGTCTCATGTATGTTGAAACATCAAAGGAACTATGGGATGAGGTAAAGGAAATGTTCTTTGAGTCAAATGATCCTGCTGCGTAGGGATTTGGCTAATCTCATACAAGAAAACTTGTCTGTAGGTGCTTATTTTGGTAAATTGAGTAAATTATGGGATGAACTGAAGTCTTTAGATGTTGTTCCTGTATGTGGTTATGGATGAATTAATCATTGCAGTTGTGCTTTATTGAAAAGGATTATTGATCGAGAGGAGAAGGCAAAGGTTATGTAGTTTCTAATGGGTTTAAATGATGTATATGAGAATCTAAGGAGCAATATACTGTCCAAGGATCCTATGCCTGGGATCAATAAAGCTTTTCAAATGACTACGCAGATAGAGAGGTCTAAAGGAGTAACCAGTGCAATTCAGGGTGAACAAAATGCCTTAGTTGTGTCAAGACAGTTTGATAGGTTTGGGCAATTTGATAGGAATTATCAGATGGATAGTGAGGCCAATGCTGCTAAGGGTTACAGAACTGGTGAGCAATCCAAGTATTTTGATAAGAATACTGAGCAAGGATACAGAGATTATAAGAAAGCCAGGCTTGAGAGGAAATGTGATCATTGTGGAGAGAGATGACATACTAAGGAGTTTTGTTTTAAGATCATAGGGTACCCTGAATGGTTTAGAGGTGTAGAGACGTATGATTGATATAAAATCCCCCTTAGGGTTTCATTCCTCATCATGTTCATATATATAGGTTACAAGAATGAGTGCATCCAATGAGGGTTGAAGCCAGGCACCGGGGACCATCTAGGGGCGGCGTTCCAAGGGCGAGAGCCAATAGGCTTAGTAAGTTGCGGGTGCTGCCTAGAGTTGCGGCCGCTGCTGCTGCCGCGGCATATGCTGCCGCCTGCGCCCACGACATGGATGCGGAGAGAACTCTTGCTCGGGACCGGAGGCAAGACGCGAGTAGGCGGTGGTAGGGCTTCTGAAGTGGCAGGAGGCGGGTAGGGGGATTCAATTGTTGATGCCGGAGATAGTGAGGGCGGACCCGACGGAGTGGAAATGAGACTTAGGGTTTTCGGCCATAGTGCCGAGAGGGAGAGGGGCGGCGGAAGGTGAGGAGGGTGGTGGATAGGACGTCGGCAAGGACTGGCGAGACGGAGACGGGCGGCGGCAGGGGGCTACCGCGAGGAAGAGGGGTGGAGGCACAGGCGGCAGATCGAATTAGGTTTCCGCTAGGAAGAAAAGCTTGATACCATGTAGAGACGTATGATTGATATAAAATCCCCCTTAGGGTTTCATTCCTCATCATGTTCATATATATATGTTAGAAGAATGATTGGGCCTGAGCTAATAGACCCACTATACAATATGTAATCTATCAAGAGGACCCAAAGAAGAAGGCAAGACCAGCCCTACTGGCAAGTTTGCAGCTCAGTTTGAGTCTGTACAGCAAGAGAGTCCTTTTGAGGAGGATCCATACACCACTGGCAAGCCAGATCAGGCAGTGGTGAATGTTGTATTTCAGGAAGTCCTGAAATTAATGAAGGGAAAGTCCCAACTAGAGAGTGTTGATAGCACTGCCAATCAGGCTATGGTGCATTTTGCAGGTACTCTAAGCTCTTCATTTCTCATTGGTGTTAATAAATCACAACATGATCTGTGGATTGTTGGTTCTGGGGCCACAGATCATATTGCTTTTGATTGTCAAATTTTCTCAGAAGTTTTTGATTTCAAGACTACAATCAGACTTGGTTTACCTGATGGCAATTGCATCACAGTGACACGGTTTGGTACAGTTAGATTGAGTTCTGATTTGGTGTTAAAACATGTTCTCTTGGTGCCTCAATTTAGACATAATTTGTTGTCTGTTTCTAAGTGCCTTTGTGAGCAACAAATGAGATTCAGTTTTGATGCAATGACATGTTGGTTACAGAACCTTACAACTAAGGTGATTGTTGCAAAAGGATTTGAAGACAAAGGATTATATGTTTTGAAGACTGGTGGGAATGTGCAGTCTCAGTTACAGTTTTTTTGTTCCTTAAATAATGTCAGTTGTAATAGCATGCTCCTAATGCATGCCAGAGTGGGACATATGTTTTTTTCTAAGCTACAACATATTCCTGGTTGCACTGCTATTGATGTTCAGAATTTACATTCTGATGTGTGCTCTATGACTAAGTCACAGAAGTTACAGTTTGATAGAAGTTTGTCTATTGCTGATGGTGTATTTCATCTTTTGCATTTGGATGTTTGGGGTCCCTACAGAGTTCTAGCTATGTGTGGAGCCAAATACTTTCTTACTATTTTAGATGATTTTTCTAGGTGCACTTGGATTTATTTGATGCAAGACAAAATGCAAGTTTTGAGGTTGATCACAACCTTTCTTAACATGGTTGAAACTCGGTTCCAAATGTCAATTAAGGTAGTGAGAACTGACAATGGGACCGAATTTACTCGGAAAGGTTGCAAAGATTTGTTTGATTCTATAGGAATTATTCATCAGAAAGCTGCTCCAGGGGTTCATGAACAGAATGGGAGAGTGGAAAGGAAACATAGGCACCTCTTGGAAACAGCTAGAGCCATCAGGGTGCATGCTGGCTTACCTTTGAAGTTTTGGGGAGATTGTGTTCTTGGTGCAACCCATCTTATCAATAAAATGCCTACCCCTACCTTGAAATGGAAATCATCTTTTGAAGTCCTTTATCACACATCTACTAGTTATGATCAGTTAAGGGTCATTGGTTGCCTTTGTTATGCAATCCAACCAAATGATTATAGAGACAAGTTGGGGACTGTAGCTAGAAGATGTACTGTGTTTCTTGGCTATCCTCCCAATCAGAAAGCCTACAAACTGTCTGATCTTGAGAGGAAGACCATCATCATTAGCAGACATGTCAAGTTTGAAGAAAATTTATTTCCTTTAAAACAAAATGAAGTGATGCACCCTCCTGTTCAGTCAATTGACTTTCAAGTAAGTGATTCTCCTGATCCTATGTTTAAGTGGACACAGAATCCTCCATCCAATCCCAGTGACCATGAATCACCTCCTCTTGGCTCCCCATCTCTTACTCAGTCACCTACCCGTCTCCAAGCTTCTGATTCTCCACCTTCCCCACAGTCCACTCCTCTTCCTCAGTTGCATGTTTCATCATCCTCTTATGATCTGTCTACCACTCCTCATATGCCTTTAAGAAGACACATCACCAGGCCTGCTAGACTGCATGATTTTGTTTACTCTCATCTTCCTCTCAGAGGTAATCCTGGTTCATCTCAATCAGACTCCTTTGCTGTATTTGCTATCAACAACCTATCTCATCTGTCACCTGTATATGTTCATTCATTGGTCAATGTATGTTCCATCTTTGAGCCTAACTCATATTCTCAAGACAAGGGAATCCCTGAACGGGAGACTGTTATGGACAAAGAACTTATGGTCCTGACAGACAACCATACCTGAGAAGTTACTCCTCTCCCTCCAGGAAAGAAAGCAATAAGTTGTAAATGGATTTTTAAAATCAAATACAGACCAGATGGATCTGTTGAGAGGTACAAAGCAAGGTTGGTGGCAAAGGGTTATAATCAAATCAAGGATAGGGATTACAAGCAAACTTTCTCACCTGTTGCAAAGTTGTATACAATGAGAATCTTTCTTACAATTGCTGCTTGTAAGGGTTGGTTGCTGCATCAGTTAGATGTCAATAATGCTTTTCTACATGGTTACTTAGAGGAAGAGGTGTACATGAGTCCTCCCCCTGGTTATAAGGTGGCTCTTGAGAATGTTTGCAAATTAACTAGATCCCTTTATGGTTTGAAACAAGCAAGTCGCCAATGGAATCATGAACTCACAAGGTTCATGCTCACCTTGGGATACTCCCAGTCTCCTCATGATTTCTCATTGTTTGTGAAAACATCAGGGGATCACATGACAGTTGCTCTTGTCTATGTAGATGATATGTTACTCGTGGGGAATTCAAGCACTGAAATTGAAGCCACTAAGTTTGCCTTGCACAAACAGTTTACTATCAAGGATCTTGGGGTTGCAAGGTATTTCCTTGGCATGGAGATATCTAGATCCTCTGCGGGCATTCTATGGAATCAAAGAAAATATGTTATGGACATCCTCACTGATGCACAAATGGATGGTTGCAAGGAAGCTTCTTTTCCCATGCAACATGGAGTTAAGTTGTCTACTATTAAAGGAGATCCCATTACCAATTCAGAAGACTACAGGAGGCTTGTAGGAAGGTTGCTTTATCTCACTCTCACCCAACTTGACATCTCCTACACTGTCCAGCAGTTAAGCCAATTCTTTCAATGTCCTTTGAAACCTCATTGGGATGCTTTGATGTACCTCCTCAGATATCTCAAAGGTACATTCAATTTTGCTCTTTCTTATCCTTCCAATTCTACATTGGACATTCGGGCCTTTAGTGATGCTGATTGGGGAAATTGCTTAGACACTGGGCGTTCTGTGTCTGGCTATTGTGAACCGAGAGTGAGTATAGGAGCATGTCCTATGTGGCTAGTGAACTTGTTTGGATGCAAGGCATTTTATCTGATCTTGGGATCCATGTCTCCCTTCCTATCCCTCTACATTGTGACAATAAGTCCGCCCAACAACTAGCTCTTAACCCCATTTTCCATGAGCGCACCAAACATGTTCGGATTGATTCTCATTTCATTCGAGAAATGGTCTTAGTAGGCTTCATCAATACTGTCCATGTGCCAACAACTTTGCAAGTAGCAGACATTTTCACCAAAGCTTTAGGTGCCAAGCAACATGAGTTCTTTCGAGCCAAGCTCGGCCTAGTCCTTCCTATTCTAGGTCTAGCTTGAGGGAGGTATATGAGTGTGTGTGTGTGTGTGTGTGTGTGTGTGTGTGTGTGTGTGTGTGTGTGTGTGTGTGTGAGTGTGAGCTAAGTGTGTGAAGTGAGCTCGGTTACTAACCACCACCAGAGGGGTATTTTTGTAATTTGGCTGGCATTTCGTAAAGCCTATAAAAGGCGGGGTTTCGGTTGCAATAGTGTAACAAACTGAACCAAAATCAGTTCATGGATCTTGATCTCCAATGGAGGTTTTCCAATTCTCTTTGATTTCGATCTATTGATGCAATTAGCTCTTCCAATTGCATAAGTTCAAAATATTAATTTACCATATTACTAAAATTTTCTTTATAAAAAACCACACAATGGTGCGGGAATCATACTAGTATGTAATTAAAATAGATTGTCCTTTTTTTTTTAAAATTAAATCCCATATTAAATGTATAATAATTTGTCTATTTTGCGGAAAAAAAACAATAATCCTTGCAACAAGAAGAATCCCATATTCCCATCCCATATAATTTCCCAGGTAAACTGCAGGAAACCACCCCTTAAATACACTACATTGCTCAAAACCACCCCTTAAAATAAAAATTGCAGAAAACCACCCTTTAAACATATTCCGTTAGCAAATTACCACCCCACCCGTTTATTCCGTTAAAAAGTCCGTGAAATTTCAGAAATATAACTTTTTCGTCTACCCACCGTTATAAAAATATATTGCTCATAAAAATAAAAGAAAAATGTCAAAGCTAAAAATTAAAGTGCTTCTTCAGTTCTTCCTCGTTTGCAAACTACCACTTGCTCGGATAGCAGGGTAAACTCAAGATGTAATACTCCTGGGTATGGAATTGACGGCATGGTGAGAGGGAATACTACTGGGTATGGAAAAGTGAGATTGATGCTTCCGGAAAAAGGATTTGTGAATCAGGGAGACACGATGAGGAAAACTAGGGTTTTTGAAGGATTGGGATTTATGAGTAATTCGAGGACGAGTAGTGGCCGACGCTGGATCTGGATTCAGAAAAGGCAAAGGAGCAGAGTGATAGGGATAGGTTGCCGGAGAGCAGTTTGAAGCAGAAAGAGAAAACCATCGATTTCAATCCCCATCGATTTCAAGTTCAATCAGCTCCTCTTCCGCTCCTCTTCAAGTTCAATCGGCTCACTGCTCCTCTTCAAGTTCAATCCCCATCGATTTCAATCCCCATCAAGTTCAATCGGTTCACGGGTCCTCTTTCGCCGCTGAACCAAATCGATCTCGAGTTCTTCGTTCCATGTCTCCTGAGGGTCGCCATGGTTGGTTCTTCCATGTCTCCCGTTACCCGGCATCAACGCCGCCCGAGATCTAAAGGGAACGCCTGCCGAAGTGCTCGCAGAGGAGGTCAAGGAGAAGAAGAAGGAAGTCGCCGAGGAGCTGCAAGTTGTTTCCGCCGTCGCCGTTGTTCTTGAGTTTATAGGGTTTGAACAGAGATTTTGGTTGGTTTGGAGGGTGAACCAAGGGGTATAGTTGTATTTTCACACATTTGATGGATTTTTTAACAGAATAGACGGGTTGAGTGGTTAATTGTTAACGGAGTATATTTAAAGGGTGGTTTTCTGCAATTTTTATTTTAAGGGGTGATTTTGAGCAATGTAGTGTATTTAAAGGGTGGTTTTCTGCAGTTTACCCTAATTTCCCAGTGGGTTTAAAACGGGCCTCATAATCAATTTGGGCCTTTATGGGCCTTCTTCTTTAGAAAAGCCCACACTACACCGCCATAGGGTTCATGGAGCCCTTATAAAGCAATCGACCGAGCCTCATCTTCGACGTTCTCGCGCCATTTCAAGGATCGCGCTCCAGCTCCTTGTTCTACTTCTCCCCATCTCTCCGTCGCCTTTCCGATTCCGATTTCGATTTGTTAGAGCTAGAAAGAGTTCGCAGCGATGGCCGACGGCCAGCTCTTTAACGACATTTCTCTCGGCGGCAGAGGTGGCACGGTGAGTTCTCTCCTCCCTGAAACTATGCCTCATGCCCTAACCCTAATTTTTATCGGATTTCCGTCTGGTTAAATTGATTGCTGTGATGGATTCTGTTTGCAATTTCAGAATCCAGGTCAAATGCGAGTTCATTCGGGGGGATTAGTGTGGAAGAAAAAAGGCGGTGGAAAGGCGGTTGAGGTCGATAAAGGCGATATTGCGAAGATATACTGGATGAAGGTGCCGAGGAGTAATCAGCTTGGAATTCGAACGAAAGATGGCCTCTCTTACAAGTTCATCGGTTTTAGGGATCAGGTGATCTCCTTATCTCTCGTTCATGTTTTGATTTCATATGAAACGCTTTTGACAAGATAGCTGTTACTGGTTTCTTTTGCTTGATAGACTCGATTTTCTGCTTTGTAGACAAACACCGAATAGGGTTTATGGATTGAAGTTCTTGCAGGGGAACTGAAATGTATTCACTCGCTTTATTTTGTTTATAGGAAATCTCCATGTTGTCAAATTTCTTCAGAAATAGTTGTGGAATAGTTCCTGAAGAGAAGCAACTTTCTGTTAGTGGCCACAACTGGGGAGAAGTTGATTTTAATGGTAAGTTGATTTCTTCGATTACGATCTTTTCTGTTCTTTGCAATTTGTTACAGTAGATAATTAACGAAATGGAATGGTTTCTGTAATCTCTTGTGGTTCTGCAACTTGTAGCAGTGGCTATTTTGATGTATGTAGCCTACTAAAGAGCATTGTTTATTTAAAAGGCGCTAGGTGACTCTAGGTGATGGGCTTCCTAACCTCTGCTTAGAGAAGGGAGAGGATTGAGGAAGAAAAAGAAGGGGGAAGGACGAGTTTCTGGTTTGTTTTGAACTTGAGAAGATAGGGGATGGAGCAATTGAGATAACCTGCAACCCAATATGTAACCCTATATGGCACTCCACTTTGATTGGTTAATAGATTTCCGAATTAAATAGAAAAACTATTTTATTAATAAATTAAATTGAAAGGTACACCAAAAGAAGTAAAGGAACACTAAAAGGAAAGATTTAATCATAGGTATGAAAGGCATTTAAAATTCTGTCCATTTTGTTTTGAATTTGGAAGATAGAGGAGTTCTTTCATAACTGATTGGATAGAGCAATGGTCAAGATCTATTCTCCCTTAATTAACCCTAATTCTTTCATAACCCAGGGGTCTTCAATTTCTTTATGTCGAATGTTTGGATTTTTAGTGGTTGGTTTCTTTGTTTCCCTTGTAAGTTGGTATAAGTAAAGTGATTATATTGTGTTTGGAAAATGGGTAATGGGTAGAAAGGGAAGGAAAGGGGAGGGGAAGTTAGGAAAATTAGGGAAAGTGAAAGAAAGAAAGAAAGAGGATGTGGGAGAAGGGGAGATAATTTTGTATTTCATCTTTTCGGAAGACAAAAGGAATTATGAGGTAAGTAGATAAAATAAATCAAAGTTGTTTTTCTTTATATATTAACCCTACTTTTCCCACCTTCGCCATTGATATATCCGAAGGGCTGAGATCGATTTATTAGGTAGATATTAGGGACTCATTATTAGGAGAGGATCCTTATTAGGAAGATATTAGGCACTTATAATTAGGAGGGAATTCAGATTCTTTTACCACCGATCGAATCACTTTCCTCCGTTCAATACATCAATTAAATCTTTTTCGATATTTATTTGTTTCCCTAATGGATAGAATTTTAAATTCCTTTAATACCTATGTTTAAATCTTTCCTTTTAGTGTTCCTTCCCTTTATTTTATCATAAAAGATGTAGAAAAATCTCAATACAACCTCTTCCTCTATCCATCCCCCTTAAAGGCTAAAAGCAGAGGAAATGTCTAAAAAAATATTGTTTATAAAGGATGTTTTACCGTAAAAAGGGATAAAAAAGATATGCAAACCAGAATTTGTCAGTTTTGGTGAGAAAACTTGTTGGATATTTTCTATGCCTTATTTTTTACTTTGACTATGTGGCTGTTGTTGACTGACTTGCAAGTGTGCTTTGATGATGGTTCTTTTGTGTGAATTGTTGGTCGGTGAAGGACGATAAGTCCTGTGATAGTACTTTTGTTCATATATATAATATGATTTTTGGGCATCTGGCTGTTGGTTTTTCTTTCATGTACTCGGCCTATAGTTTGGCATGATTCAATATACCCTTCCTTGGGCTTGAGACTTGAGTGTGCATGCCCATTAAACTGATTTTGGGGAAACATATGCACCTTTTTAATATGAATTCCAGCTAATTATAAACAATTTGATCTTACTAAACGATGAACTCTCTGAAGGAAGAAAGGGCAGCGGAGAAATCCACTATATCCATAAAGCAAAACCTTCATTAGCAAAAGACCACTCCTAATTTGGAATTTTTTTTGTTGGTGTTGGAGAACGGGAAGGAGAAAATGCCCCTTTGTAAAATAATGGATTTTGTAATCTTTTGCTGATAAGGCCATTTGATGTGTGGCTTTTGCGATTTCTTGTTTCGTGGGTGATTTTGAATGTGTCAATGCAAACCAATGTCTCATATTAGTTATACATATGGAATAGCTGCACATTTTCCTTACTTGTCTGATGTACTTTGCAGGAAATATGCTGGCATTCCTTGTTGATTCGAAACAAGCTTTTGAAGTCTCGCTAGCTGATGTAGCGCAGACTCAGATGCAAGGGAAAAATGATGTTCTGTTGGAGTTTCATGTGGATGATACGACTGGAGCCAATGAGGTATCCATACTAAACAAAGGCTTGACTTTGGAATGATACACTGAAGAACTTAAGCTTACGTACAGGATGGTTGATGCTTACGGTAAACCTAATCGCATGATTATTTTTAATTGTTTACATGCAGAAAGATTCATTGATGGAGATAAGTTTTCACATACCTAATTCAAACACCCAGTTTGTTGGTGATGAGAATCGTCCTCCTGCTCAGGTGAGTCTCTTTTGATTTTGCTTTCTTTGACTGATGCTTCTGTCAATGAAATACTAATAGGTACTTTGTATATTTTTGATAGGTTTTCTATGAAAAGATTATGTCAATGGCAGATGTTGATGCAGAGGAGCCTGTTGCTAACTTTGAGGGCATTGCGATTCTTACTCCCAGGTAATTATAGTATTCAAATCATTCCTTCTTGCATACAGCTTTTGCACTGCCCTCTCTGGAATTTATGGATCCTGCTCTTAGCTTGAGCATTGATGGACTTTGGGAAGTTTCCCAGTCATCTGCTAAAACAACAATAATCAATTAGAGTATCAGGAGAGCCATAGCCTTGTTAATTGTAACTAAAATCTCATCAAGATTAGGATGTGACTTGGATAAATATGAAGTAGATTTGTTGAAATGAGGTGGATCTGTTGAAAACTTGGCATTTTCATCCTTTATATACTTTAGATTTATGTTGCGAGTTGTTTTCTATTTTATTCATGCTTATGGACAGAATTTCCCTTTATTTTCTAGGGGTCGGTACCTTGTTGAACTTCATATGTCATTCTTGCGGTTACAAGGACAGGCAAATGATTTCAAAATTCAGTACAGCAGTATAATTCGGCTTTTTTGTCTCCCAAAGGTTTGTTTAATACTTTGAAGTCACAAAGATTTAGTTTAACTTCAAAGTGTAACACTATCAATGCGCCTCTTTTTTTTTCTTTTTATTATTATCGTTGGTTATGATGATCACATTCAATTTGTATTCTTTTGGGCCATATATTAAAAGTGTTCGTTTTGTTTTGTTCTTTTGCAGTCTAGCCAGCCACATACATTTTTTGTCATTACTCTTGATCCACCCATTCGTAAAGGGCAAACCTTGTACCCACATATTGTGATGCAGGTACCTGCTTTTTCATTATTGTAAAGGCAACATTTATGTTTTTCCCTTCACACTTTATTGCTTATTGTTATGGTTCATGTGGTTGGGATCCTACTCAGTTTGAAACAGACTATGTAGTGGAGACCAGTCTTGTCATGAGTGATGAACTGTTGAACACGAAGTTCAAGGACAAGCTGGAACCATCTTACAAGGTAACACATCTGTTTCCTTCTCAGACAAGTTAATCTCTGTGTTTCCCTTTTGGTGGTTCTAAAGTTTGACGTGGAGCATACTTTTTTTGTGGTCAATATTTTGCAAATCCAGGGACTCATTCATGATGTATTTACCAACATATTGAGAGCCTTATCTGGTTCTAAAGTTACTAGACCAGGCAAATTCCGCAGTTGCCAAAACGATGGTTATGCAGTGAAATCGTCATTGAAGGCTGAAGATGGTATGCTGTATCCCCTTGAAAAGAGCTTCTTCTTCTTACCTAAGCCTCCAACTCTTATCCTTCATGACGAGGTACATTTTTCATTTCTTGTGTCTTGCAGAAGATTTTTCCTTGTACGTCTGATATATCGAAAATGTAAAAATCTGCTCTCCCTCTCTGTTGACTAAATATTTTTATTTTGGCTTCCAGATTGAATACGTGGAGTTTCAAAGGCACGCTGCTGGTGGTTCAAATATGCATTACTTTGATCTTCTCATCAGACTAAAGACAGAACAGGAGCACCTTTTCCGCAATATTCAGAGAAATGAGTATCATGGTCTCTTTGACTTCATCAGGTCTGTATGACTCCTTATTTTTATTGGTAATGGTTAACAGCGTATCCAAACTCTTACTCGAATCATCTAATTCTATGCAGCAACAAGCACCTAAGAATCATGAATCTAGGAGATATGCATGGAGCTGCAGAAGGTGTTGCTGCTGTTCTTCAGAATGAAGAAGATGATGCTGTTGATCCTCATCTTGAGCGAATCAGGAATGAAGCTGGAGGGGATGACAGTGAAGAGGTGCAAACCCCTACTTTGATATTGATTTGGCTTTCAGTAGTTAGCTAAGCCTGCAAAGTCTGCAATTCTAAAGTATTATGGGTATAGGCCTATGATGATGGCTTTGGCTCACCTTTTTAGCCCAGTTCTCATCAGAGAGCCCCTATTAACTGCGTGTGGAAGTTCAATTCCCTGTCAGGATGTATTTACACATCATCCAATGAAGGACTATCACCTCAACCCTTGTCAAGTGTCCTCATATAGGATGTATAGTTGGATTGTGATGTGGAAGCATCAGCTGGTAAACATCTTAAACTGAACATTTTGAATTCTTGAACAGGATGAAGATTTTAATCCAGAAAGTGACAATGATGATGGAGGTTCACCTACTGATGACTCCGGCGAAGAAGGATCTGATGCAAGTCAGGACAAAGATGAGGAGGTAAGGGATGGTTGTTCATTTGATATGAAGGTTCTCCTGTGATACTTCCCCTTTTCATGTTTACATACGGTTTAATGCCAGAGGCCTGCCAAGAAGGAGAAGAAAGGCCCATCGGTACCAAAACCATCGAGAAAGAAGAAGGCAAAGGAAGGTGACAAGGAAGGAACAAAGAAGAAAAAGCAAAAGAAGGATCCTAACGCCCCAAAAAAGTCGTTATCTGGTTTTATGTTTTTCTCACAATCTGAAAGAGAGGCAAGTGTTATCTTCTGTTTTTCTGTAGCATTTTACCAATTCTCGTTGATGAAATAAATGGTGTCTAAATCAGTAAAAATGTCATTTTCAATGCAGAATGTGAAGAAAGAAAACCCTGGGATTGCATTCACTGATATGGGCAAGGTTCTTGGTGATAAATGGAGGAATATGACAGGTACGAGTCCGCAACAATAGGATATATGTGTGTGTGTGTGTGTGTTCTTCCATTACCAATTATACTAGTATGTTCTTATTCTTGTTAACTGATTGATATATTCATTCATTTTTGCAGCTGAGGAAAAAGAACCATATGAAGCTAAAGCACAGGCAGATAAGAAACGCTACAAGGATGAGATGGACGGCTATAATAATCAACGTCAAGATTCGGGCAACGAGTCCGATTAAAGCCGAGGGAAGTGTCATGGATATTAGATCGTATCAGTTGCTCTAAGACTTCTTCTGTGATTTGGCTTTATGCATAGTGGCCTGAACTTCTGGGTGGCCCTTGCAAACTGGGAATTGAATAGAAGTAGACACCTTTTATGTCCAGTGCTACGTACTGCTAGTTTACTTTTGGATTCTGAAATTTACCTTTAGTTGGTTTAAGAAATTTAGGGCCCCTTTAAACAATTAAAGTATTGAGGAAATGTGGTGTTATGAATTGGGGAGAGTGAGGGATGATTCTCTAGTTTTGTGACCATATAGGAGAGTTGGAGGGATCGGGTTACCTCTTTTTTCAAAACGGTAAATGGAGGAAGATCGAACAAATTTAAGTGTGAAAAGTGTGGATGAAGATGAGTATAATGGTTAGGACTCCTAACCATTATATGAGCCGAGTGCTATATGAGCCGAGTAGCTCGCCTTGGGTTCGACTCGATAAATGCTCGGTTCGAGCTCGTTTATTTTCTAAACAAGCCGAGTAAGCACACTTTTTTTAGTTTGGTTCAAAGCTTGGTTTGCTCGCTTTAAGCTCAAATTTCGTAAAATTTCTAAAATTTCTTTTAAATTACCATGTTTGGAGCAAATAGGGCTTCTTAATGCTCGAAAAAAGCTCGACTAGAACTCGTTCATTTCCTAAACGAATAGTATGAACACCTTTTTAAGCTCGAGTCCAAAATTGGCTCACCTCAAGCTTCACTCGTTTCTAAACGAGCTGAATATAAACAAGCAATATTTGACTCGAATAACAACCCTATTAATGATTCTATATTTTTGTGATAGTAGGAAGGAGGGAGGGATTGGGTTACCCAAGGTAAATGGAAGAGAATGAAACAAATAACAAAATAAATTGTGTGATGAATGAATGAGTGAGAAGCCGTGAAGACGGACATAGAGATTGGAATTGCCATTAACGATTCTCTATTTCTGGTAAATAGAAGAAAAATAACCATGTTAAACTATGTGATAAACGAGAGAAGACGGGTATAATGATTGCAACTACCATTAACTAATCTCTATTTTTGTGACTATAGGAGGAATTGAAGGATTGGGTTACACACCGGTTTAAAACGATAAATAGATGAAAAGGAAACATGTTAAGTTGTGTGATAAATGAGAGAAGACGGGTATAATGGTTGTAACTACCATTAACTAATCTCTATTTTTGTGTCTATAGGAGGAGGAATTGAAGAATTGGGTTATATCGGTTCAAAACGGTAAATAAAAAAAAGGGAAAAAACCATGTTAAATTGTGTGATAAATAAGAGAAGACGGGTATAAATGAGGGAAAACAGACATAATATTGCAAAATAATCATTGAATTTGTTTTATTTCTCATTGTATCCTTCAAATCAAAGTGTTATTGCCCTTATAAAGTCAATTCAAATTGCTTTAATACATACACTAATTTATATGAACTTAGGTTTTGAATGGGTTAATATATTCAAACATAGTTGTAAAATAGATCGATCAAAACTAGACAAGGTTGTGTAAATTTTGAAAGAATAAAAAAAACCCACAAAAATATATCATAGCTAAGTATCCAACCGTTCCAACTCCAAACAACCTATACCGTACCCATCCATAAAGGCATAATTAATATATGTATGTCTTCCCCAATGGCATATGCCTACCCACGAAAAATAATAAAAAATATGCAAACGTCAATCAACCAAAAACCCTAAAAATTTGCACTTGATCTTGGCTTGTGTAATGAACTTTAACACTACAAAGTACAAAAAAAAAAATAAAAAAAAATCGTGCTTATGATTGATAATGTTAGGTCAATGAAACTTACCATATAAAATCATATGATTGATATGTTTAAAACCATATTTGTTCAAAATTGTGCTTATGCGCAAGGGCGCAACTTAGCTGCTGATCACACACAATCGTTTCATTTGCTAGGTTTTTTTTTTTTTTGATGACGAGGAAACCACCTTTATCGGTAAATTCTGAGCACGTGACCCATCTGGCAAAAGCCACGTACCAGATAAAACCGACTTGCGTCGACCGACTCGACCCATTGGTAGGGAGTAAGGCTAACCTTGGATGGAAATTAATCCTAAAGAAAGGGGCGGGGACAGGAATCGAACCCGGGCCGACTTGCGCCGACCGACTCGACCCATTGGTAAGGAGTAAGGCTAACCTTGGATGGAAATCCTACAGAAAGGGGCGGGGGCAGAAATCGAACCTGGGAACTCCTTCCCACCCCTTGCTCCTCACCACTAGGCCACCCCGACTGGGACTTGCTAGGGTTTATTTTGCCAATACAAAAAAATGACACAGTTACGTGCATACCAAGGAAACATATGTTAGGTTCGTGAACGAAACTTAGTTGCCATAAAAACATGTTTAAAACCATATCCAATCACTAAATTTTACTGCGAGTCACATTTGCTAGGGTTTATTTTGACGTTACAAAAAAATGACACGGTTACGTGCACACACTACCACAAAAATGACTTATGGCAACATTTGATTGTAGCATTTGAGCTATTGCAATAATTAATGCAACAGTTGTGCTATAGTGAAATATACTTATCTATTGTAACAGGTGCTTGCAACATTTTTTTTCTAAGGTAACACTTACTGAAATAGTTGTGCAACATGTTTATCTATTGTAACAGATGTTTGCAACATTTTTTTCTAAGGTAACACTTATTGCAACGGTTGATATGAATGCAATACTTTTTTAAGCTATGGTAACATTTTCGATAAGCTACATTTAAAATGAACAAAAGAAAAAACAAAAAATAAGTCAAGTGGTTATAAATTTCTAATTTTCATCAAGTGCTCTAGCCTATTGACTTTTTTTTTTTCAAATCTCTTTAACGTCATGGTCTAAATTTTTAGATCTTAATAAAAAAAAATTCAATAGACTTTGTTTATCCATCTATTTTTTTTATCAAAATTTAAATTTAATTAAAAAATTTTAAGTTTATTTTAAAGAGTTTTAATTTAGTTAAATTGATTGGTGTTGTCCTTTACGTAGTTTGATTTAAAAATATTTTTATTTTAAGCATATTAAAATAGTTTTGAGAGTTTTTATAGCATTTTTCAAATTTAAATAATATTTATTGTGTGGTATTTCGTAATTTAATTGAGTTGAAATTTTATAATTTAACAAATAGCAGACTAATTTTCTAATTTCCTAAAAACTAACTCATATTAAAACTGAGCTTTTTTAGCATTTAGGGAATTTTCAATTTAAATAAAATAAATGAGTTGTACATCAAGGAAAAACATGTTAGGTCATGAACGAAACTTATTTGCCATAACAACATGTTTAAAACCATATCCATTCACTACACCGCGAGTCACATTTGTTAGGGTTTATTTTGACGTTACAAAAAAAATGACACGGTTACGTGCACACCAAGGAAAAACATATTAGGTCATGAGCGAAACTTAGTTGCCATAAAAACGTGTTTAAAACCATATTTGCTAGGGTTTATTTTGACGTTACAAAAAAACGACACGGTTAAGGAAAAACATATTAGGTTATGAACGAAACTTAGTTGCCATAAAAACATGTTTAAAACAATATCCAATCACTACATTTCACCGCGAGAGACATTCGCTAGGGTTTATTTTGACGTTACAAAAAAATGACACGGTTACGTGCACACCAAGGAAAAACATGTTAGGTCATGAACGGAACTTAGTTGCCATAAAAACAGGATTAAAATCCGACATATATATTGATCATACACAATTGCTGCTAATAAGCTGAATTCATTAATTCACAATGGTAAATAGTCAATGAAATTCACCACCAATGTGACAATGTGAAAGAAATGATATAATCCCTGAAAGAGTATCAAACTGTGATATCATGAATTGTCCTCCCCAGTAAAAACTAAAAACAAGTCTTAAAAAAGTCTAAACTGAGTGAAGAAATTAAAACTAACCAACTTCCATGATCTCTATTTCTTCTCAAGCTTCAACAAAAATGGAAGCATGAGAGATCTAAGGCAGTACAAACCAGAGATGCACGAAAAGCGGTATTGCTAGTTGAACAAGGTGGAGGAGCATGATATCAACGGTGAACTGAGGAATGGTTGCGCTACCCTTAGAAAGTGTCCGCTTGTCTCCAAAATTCGACAGACGAGCCCCATCTAAGTTCCATTAATGGTAAGTAGCTAAAGACACATACACTAAGAAGAGCTTGGCTTTCCCCGGACAGACCCTGACCCAGATGGGTTCCTTGCTCTTTTGATCGGGTTCACCTTCACCCCTTCCAACTCCATCTGCTTCTCGCGGCACTCAGGTGAGCAAAATGCGCGCATTACACTACATCAAAGCAAAAACCATTCAGAGAATGTGTTGCTTAGAAGCCAAAACTGATCGCAAATCAAATCCAAATGGAAGCAAAAGGAATGAAAAACAAAGATGAATGAATGAAGAACAATAACCCTCAGAAATTCGAAAAGTACATATGTATTCTTATGGAAATTTCAAACCAAACATACATATATAGAAGAACACTAGAATAAGAAATTACAAAATCATTTATAACATGATATGAAAAGTTATATATATTATTCGCGCATAAATGAAAGGATTCAATTTTCCCGCGTAAATAAACTATATATTATTCGTGCATAAATGAAGAGAACAAGCATCGGAAAAAAAAACTCGGTATTATTTTAATAATAGTATCACATCCAAATATATATAATAAACTAAATATTATTATATATTCGATTCAATATTTAATCTTTTAGTTAATGAAATCTTGTATCATATCATCACTAAATCTTATCATCATATCTTAAAAAATCATATAAAAAATCTATCTGGCTAAGAAGAGATCTAACCCCTAAATCCTCATGGATTTTAGCCAGATCCCCTATTCCAACAGCATTAAACACTATCCAATGTCTCTAGAAATTCAATAATCACATACTTAACAGCATTAAACACTATCCAATGTCTCTAAGAAAAAATTAATAATAACAGGAGTTATTACTATAAGCAGATCGATCAAACAAAGCAAAACTCAACATTTCCAAGTCGGGAAAAAAACCAGATCCAAACACAATTTCAGAACTGGATCTGAAAGGAAGAATCGTTCACCTGTACATGAAAACGTCAAACTCGAAGCAGATAGTCTTGTTGCAGTAGAAGCACTTGCGTAAGAAATCCTGATCCAGCTCCTCGCTTACCGCCATCTCATCCACCAGAGCGATACTAAAGATCGACGGATCCGCCTGGCCGGAGGACGACTTCACCAGCCTCAAAGGGCTCCTCGCCTGCCACCGCGGATCCTGCGACGCAGCCGCCGGCCGGGGCTGCTGCGTCGTGACCTCGCCGTCTCCGGCGATCGCAGATCTTATCATCCGCGGCCTCTTCAACGACATTATCACGGAACAAGACAACGAAGAAATTGGGGGAATTGGGGAAAAATGGAGCCGGGAGCGAGAATTAGGGTTTTATGACGATTGCGGAAGAAGAGGGTGAGAGAGAGCGTACGTGGCCGACGCCGCTATATATAGGCTACTGTGGTCCCCTTCTACAGAGTGAGTTTCTGTGCGAATTCAGTATTTATACTTTAAAAAAATAAAGGAAAAGTGGAAGCCCAGTTTTGTCGGCCCATTTGATACTTTAATGCCCAATAAAGGCCCATCAACTTGACCATCGAAATGAGTCAAACGACATCGGTCATGGAGTTTTCTCCCGTCGTCTAGGGATGACAACGGGGTGGGGACGAGAATTTTAAACGGAGATGGGGTGAAATAAGTATTCCCGTCCGTTGGGGATCCCCGACCCCGTTTAAAATCTATGCACCTTTTTTCGCCCTAGACCCATTGGATTTGGTAATTTCTTCAATTAGTTTGGTTCTAGATGATTTTATAATGTTTTATTCTTGTTGTTTTGATTTTCATTAATTAGGGTTCGTTTGGTTAGCAACTGAAAAGCCCAGAAAGTAGAAAAACTGAAAAAGTAGATGAAATATATGTGTTTGGTTGGAGTTTTAGTCACATGAAAACCCATGAAGTTAAATTTCTAGGAATTTAAATTCCTCAATTTTAAGGGAATTTAACTTAGGGTGGGTTTGCAAAGTATACAAATAATAAGGCTAAATTAGCATACTATACAAAGTTGTGGGAATTTTGCCAAAATATACACAACCCTTGTGCCCCTCCTATCCCCCTCCAGCGTGCCCCCCTGCGCCCCCCTCCACGTCAGCAGCTTTTTTTTCTCGCTTTTCGCGCGTCAATGCTGACGCCGACGTCGGGAATGTTGACATCAGCAATGCTGACACCGTTTTACAAGGAAGGTTTTTTTTTTCCCGCGCACCAATGCTGACGCCGACGTCGGAAATGTTGATGTCAGCAATGCTGACACCATTTACAAGGAAGGTTTTTTTTGTTTTTTTTTTCGCGTGTCAATGCTGACGCCGACATCGGGAATGTTGACGTCAGCAATGTTGACACCGTTTACAAGGAAGTTTTTTTTTTCCACGCGTCAATGCTAACGCCGACGACGGGAATGTTGACATCAGCAATGCTAACACCCTCTACAAGGATGCTGACGCCGACAATGATGACATCGAAGATTAATATATTTGACGTATTAAGTCATTAAAAATATAAAAGGGGGAGAACAAAGAGACAAAGGAGTGTTCTACCAAAAAAAAAAGAAACGAATATTTTATTTTATTTTTGGTAGTGAAAAACAAAGAATAACGGTAAACAATTAAAACAAAGAATTTTTCGACGCCGACAATGCTGACCTCTTTCCTCATCCATCTCTTATATTGCAAAACCGATGTCAGCAAATATATACCTACACAAAAATATGCATGAAAACGATGTCAGCACTAAAAAATACGTATAAAAACGATGTCAGCACTAAAAAATAAACCAATTTTTAAGGACTCAAGCATACATATATACTTACATATATAATATCAAATTAAAAACGATGTCAGTACTAAAAAATACGTATAAAAACGATGTCAGCACTAAGAAATAAACCAATTTTTAAGGACTCAAGCATACATATATACTTACATATATAATATCAAATTAAAAACGATGTCAGCACTAAAAAATACGCATAAAAACTATGTCAGCACTAAAAAATAAACCAATTTTTAAGGACTCAAGCATACATATATACCTACATATATAATATCAAACTAAAAACGATGTCAGCATTAAAATAAATTGGAGATAAATTGCATTACTCACAAAAAAAAAAAATCAACCACCTAAAGCTTCAACTTAAGTAAACCGATTCCAATATTATCCAACTATTTATATAAACCAATTTTTAAGGACTCAAGCATACATATATACTTACATATATAATATCAAATTAAAAACGATGTCAGCACTAAAAAATACGCATAAAAACGATGTCAGCACTAAAAAATACTCATAAAAACGACATCAGCACTAAAAAACAACCCAATTTCTAAGGAGTCAAGCATACATATATAATATCTAACTAAAAACGATGTCAGCACTAAAATAAATTGGAGACAAATTGCATTACTCACAAAAAAATCAACAACCTAAAAAAAATCAGTAGCCAAAAGTCATTAACTTAAAAACATAACTTACGCTTTCATACATCCTAAAAGGTGTAAAATGACATTGGAGACTCCTCTGCTGACATCCGTCGATGCCACCAAATAGCTCAAAATCATTGTACATCCTACCTCCTCCATCTCTTATATTGCAAAAAGATATCAGCACATGTATACCTACATAAAAATACGCATAAAATGATGTCAGCGCTAAAAAATACGCATAAAAACGATGTCAGCATTAAGAAACAAACTTGTTTTTAAGAACTCAAGTATATAAATATACCTACATATATAATATCCAACTAAAAATGATGTCAACACTAAAAAATACGCATAAAAACGATGTCACCACTAAAAAATACGCATAAAAACGGTGTCAGTACTAAAAAACAAACCAATTTTTAAGTACCTAAGCATACATATATACATAAATATATAATATCCAACTAAAAACGATGTCAACACTAAAATAAATTGGAGGCAAATTACATTACTCACAAGCTAATATCCATTTATCTTATAATTTTGAGTTAGATTAAGAAAGAGGGAAGGAAGTATAGTGCTACAACGATTTGAGTTAGTTTAATACTATATAAAACATGAAGCTAATTAATATCCATTTATCTTACCAGTAGCTATGATGCTTTCGACAGGGGCTAGAATAGCACCGGGAGGATGCATAAAATAGCTTTTTGGTGAAGTAGTTTGAAACTGAAATGCAATCAGCAGATTATAAGACAAATGATCCAACTACGGCACTTTGTAAGGGGGGAAAACCTATACACAAACTAGCCAATTCTACAAAGAGCGGCAATCAGAAGGAACTTCACAACTATTCATAATTATCTAAAGTGCAACTCTACTATCAATATACTGAACAACACCACATATGTAAATGTAATGGAAACTAGCTGTCACTTGGTAAAGAACATCCCTATAACAAATACTCACCGGCACCGTAAAACAGAACAAGCCAATTCAAAGAAGACATGACATTAGAAAACCAACCATATACCAATCCCAAGAGCTCACGCGGACATCAGCTAACACTGAAACATCAACCAACTGTGATCTGAAGACCATGTCAGCACCATAAACCTTACTCGAAGGAGGAAGCGGAGCAGATCGCAAGGGAGCAAGTTTTGGCCAGAGTTGCTGACGGTTGACGATGAGGCTCCTGCTATAGTTCCTGCAATCATCTCGCTCGATCGCTCGCGTCCGTTATACTCACTTCTCCTGTCGACATTCAATTCAACACACATCAGCAAGATGGAAATTGAACAGCGATTTACCTAATCCTAATAGTCACTGAAATACAACTTATTCCCACGAAAAATCAGTTTCAGATTGTGAAATGCCTGAAACTAGGTCACTTCGAGTATGACAGGAGATCAGAGAAGATCGACTAGAATCAAAACAAAAGTAAGCACAGGACTTACAATTGCGGTAGTAAGAAACGTGTACCATGGTTGCCCCGGCGTAGGACGTTCTCTCTCTGGACTGCGGATGCTAGGGAAAGAGGAGGTTGGAGGAGATTCAGACGTTTATATTAGGATCGGAGCCAGACGTACGTCTTCGTAGAGGAGGCGAAGGCGAGCGGGGGTGATGGGGTAGGACTTGGAGAGACCGGGCAACAGCAGCATCATCGTATGCCGTCGGAAGATCGGAGCCAGACGTCTTCGTAGACTAGGCGCTCCTGAAACGCCACCAGCAGCGCCACCCCCGCCACCACGATGCCGCCGACGCCGTAGAACAACGCGCTCTCAGATCTCTTCCTCCCTCGACCGGCTCTATCGCCTTCTCAGATCTCTTCCTCCCTCCCCTGACTTCTCGAGCCCTAGATCGACGAACGGTGATTCTGAAGCCCGGACTTCTCAGATCTTCAATCTGATCCGGTTGAGCGAGAGAGGTGAGCGATGAGATCCGGTTGAGCGAGATTCGGCGGTGAGATGGAGCGTTGAGCCAAAACACTGAGCGAGAGAGGTCGGGGGGAGAAATAGGGCAGAGCGTTTGATGTATAGTTTTGCAAATTTTACCAAAGTTTCTTAATTTGGCCGAAAATTGCGCCTTCGGCGCAAATTTTCTCTTTAACTTACCTACTGGCTACTTCCCCCTAGGTAAGTTCCAATTCCACCTTTTATAAATAGAAATTTTCAATTTCCCTATTTTAATTCCTACCATTTAAAATCCAACCAAACATATTTTTTCAATTCCCGGAAAGTGCAATACGTGGGAATTGAATTCCCGGAAAGTAACTTCCTGGGAATTGTTCTTCTCGTGTTAAACCAAACGAACCCTTACTCTGTGGTTTAATTGTGTCAATTTATTTTTGAATAAGTTGTAATGTGAACAGAAAAAAAAAGTAAATAGAATAACAAATGGGGACGGGATTCCCCGACGGGGATATGGGCGATTTATAGTCTTCGACAGAGCGAGGATGGGGACGAGGATTGTGTTAATAAACGAGGATGGGGATGATACGCCCTCCCCAAACCCGCCCTGTTGTCATCCTTACTCGCGTCAATAACACTTCACGTTCAAACAAATTTTGCTTTCACAGAGTTCCTCGACCAAGATATGTCCACAGGTCGGCCCGTTCGATCCGACGGATCAAAGGTCGATGGGTTTAAAAAAATATATAACACATTATTAGCAACAAAGTTTTTATTGAGATACATAGCCAAAAAAAAATGATAACCCATGTATACAAGTTTATACACCAGCTTTTGAGAGAGTGATCATTCTCCCAAAAAGGAAATTAATAAACAAGGATAATTAAAATACGAATGCAAAAATCGGAATTTAGTAAATGTGCATTTTCTAGTCTACTTCTATTTGTCACTCCCTCCATTCCAAAATAAAAGTCGTTTCATTTTAATGAGGTTAAAACTCTATAAAATATTATTTTTTTAATCAATTTTTTTTCCATAATTTCATTCTTGTTAATTGATTAAAAAAATATTTTATAGAGTTTTTATCTCATTAAAATGCGTGCCGAATAGTAAAGTGACATTTATTTTGAAACAGATGGAGTAATAAATTCATGCATTGGATGTGTCAACTTCTATCTAAAATCTGAATTTAGTAAATGTGCAACAAGCTTCTTATCAGATATCTCAACTGATTGACCTGACATAGTTAGATCAATAGGATGATGCAATTTCCCTAGATGTGAAAAATGGATACAGGAAATACTACCAATCTTGAAACTTGGCAATTCCTTCCATCATTTCTCTAGATGACTGATTTCCCTACCTTTATTGTTATTGTTAATATATTTTCTCAAAAAAATGATATTGTCTTAGTCATGATTTGTTAACATGCTAATTTTCATCAATTATTTTAGGGAGATCTATCTGAATACTTGAAAGTTCTGGACAACTAAAACCAAGAAAAGCAGTAAGGTGTGCTATTGACATTGCAATGTTAGAGTTTTTTCCCTGTTGAATTTAAGGTGTGCTCTAGTTTGTTGCATCGTTGAATATGTGTTCGTTTTGATTAATGTGTTCCCGGTTTCAGAGGAATCTTAATGTGCTTCTATAAGTGATCTGTAATCAATTTTGCAGGGGGATGAGTTACCAGCATGAGAATAAGCCAGAACCACCGTGACCTTGAACATGCGTGAGTTTCCCTACTAACTTCACGTTCCTGAATTCATGTTAAGAATGAGTCTTGTTTTGCTTCTTGGTTTTAACGCATCCCCAAAAAAATTCATGTATGTATGAGACGATAGAAACATATTGCGGGATGACTCTGGAAACCTTAAAGTTGCCAACTTTGGAGTTAGTGAGCTGCTAAAGGTTGCCAAAAAAGTCGTGGAAGTGGAAGACAGACCAATAACATGTTACATGTCAAGATACTTCTTGTAAGTTTGTAAGATGTGAGCTGCTGATGGTGATATATATTTTCCATTATTAGGTTGATATATGGCAACTGAGCTGTTCAGCAAAGAAGAATATGATACAAAAGTTGACATGTTTTCATTTGCTTCAATTCTTCGGGAGGTATAAGCTTCTGTTTGAGTTTAATTATCTTATGCTGATTTTTACTTCCTTGCATGGTTTTGTGTACTATTAGTATATCCTCATTACCATTTTGATGATATGGTGGCATACTTGTACAAACCTACTGTTGACGAAAAGGCAACAAATGTTCATGTTGTTTTTTGGATAGCTTGGCGATCATTAAAATGAATCCTTGATATCTTCTTTATTTTCTTATTCTTTTCATTATTTGTCCTATTTAGATCTCTGTGTAAGCCCTAGGTCCTAAGGTTTCTGTAAGTTATTAAAAGAAAATCGAAAAGAACTTCCTCATTCTTTACCTAAGCACATGAATGCTCTCATTCAACTCCTTAAGATTATGTATTAAGAAGTAAGAACTATGACAATAAAAAAGAATGAAATTAATGTACATTATCCCCAAAGGTAAACCACATAAATTTAAGCACTTGCAAAGAGGGGAATTCAGAAAGTATGTATATGAGTCCTAATCCACCAACTCTGTAAATCAGCACAGGGAAAAAGAATGTACGAGCAAGCAAATAAAGATTTAGGAAAAAGTACAAGTAGATTACATGAGCAGAGGAATTGAGGCCTTAGATTGAGGACTTCATACAAGAAATCAGTTGAGTTTCTTCCCAACATTACTTTGTGTAACGGCCCGAAATTATGATTTCCGGGTTACGTTTCAAGGGATGAAACCCCTTGTTCGGATCTTGCAATTCAGGTACGGGTCGAGGTTTCGAACTCATTTTTATGGTCAACAATAAAGAGGGATTTCGAACCCTGAAAATATCGTAGGGCCGTTGGGTGCTCTTAACCTGTCCTAGGGACTAACTCGCGAAATTCATTTCAAACAGAAGCAGGACGGAAGCAAAATTAAGATACAAAGCGTCACGGCAGAGCCGGGTCAAAACCAAAACATAAGTGGATGATTACCATTTATAATGAGTTAGAGATTTAGCCAGATTCTTCGATTCGCAAAAAGAGAACCCCGTCATATAGACATCGAGCAATCAAAATCTGTAGAGATACCTTAAAAAAGAACGGGGAAAGGAGTCAGATCGAGCCACTCATGCGGGACCGGCAGTCCTCGTTGAGGCCACATAGTATGTGCTATACCTAATAAAGATGCTCTAATGCAGTACGAAAGTCAAACACACTAGCATGCTCCTAGTTATAATAATGTATAAAAATACTGTAAAGGGCCCAAGACAATGTCAAATGGCATATCCCTCTCCTACCTCCACCCCCTTCCGATAGGGCGGAGACTGGCCAGCTCGTGAATGCATTCCATCATAATCGGGCGGCACGCATGCCTAACCCGCTCCACAATAAAGCCCGCAGGCATCTCATAATATAAGGAAGTTCATGACTCGATTGACTCAGGGTACCCGATGAGGCTGGGCTACCCTATGACCCTAGCAAAGACTCTAGGACTATCATAGATAACGGCCGTTTTGTTTCAAACGCATAAAGTAAGCAGATGCTCATTCAATTAGTGCAACCTAAACAGGATACTACATGACATGCTTTTATGCATATGCAACACCTAACATAAAATGCAACAACAAGCATGAATGTCCAACCTGAGTAAGCCCCCTAGGGAACTTACCTGAAGATGCAGAACAGCAGAATAACACAAGCAAGGGCCCAAATGCAAGTCCAAAGCAATCCAAAAGCAATACACACCTATCATTAAGCCATTGCCATAAGCTACCAGACCGATATTCATACATACGAAGCACAAGTTCTCAACACCCTCAAAACCAATCGATGGTAAAACCATTTTCCAAAACCTTTCCGATACGTTAAACATCAACCAAAACCATTTCATTTACTTCCAATCAAACCCATTGATAAAATCGTACCAACCATATTTCCAAACTTTCTTCTCAAAACCAACATCATCAAACCAAGACAAGAATCCCGACATTAACATTTAAACCTTAAAACCAATACCTCAAAATCGTACTATAGAATTAATTTCGGCTTTTTGGTTTTCCAACACAATTTCTTAAAGAATATTTCCAAAAACTTGAAAACTCCTTTTTAAACTTGAAAACAAATCATTTCAAATTCCCCATTTAACATATGTAAATCCTCCCAAAAGTACATAGCCTCAGTTAATATTTCTTTTTTTTTTTTAAATAATTTCACAATATAATTTAATAATTCCATAATATACTTTGATAAGGTCAGAATTAAGATAATGATAATAATAACATATCTAATATTAGCATAACATAAAAACATCATAATATCGATAGCATAGCATAAAACAATTAAAATCAACATTTTAACAAATCTCTCAGCCCGGCCCAAAAGAAAGGAAAATAGAGAATGGACCCGGATCCAATAAAAGAAGAAAGAGACACCCCACAGCCCACACAACATAACCCGGAAACAAGGGATTCGGGTTAGGCCCACGACCCGGAAATTAGGCCCAACTCCACACTAGGAACCCCAATCTGATTTTTGTTAAAATGAACCGGTTCATTAGATTAATCAACTGAACCGGACCACCCAGAATAAGAAAACAAGAACCGAACCAGAGTTACTGTTCATCTCCCTCAACCCCTGTTCGACGGAAGGAAAAGAGAAGGAAAGGGGCTCTCGCCGGAGACACTCCCACTGGACTCCTCACCCTCTCCGACCACACTCACTTCCTCCCGAATATGGCTACACAGAAACAACCCAGGTAAGAGGAGAAAGGAAGCTCACCGAGGGACTCGAAATGTCGCCGAAAAACGGTCGTCGGGGCTCGATCCGGATTCGCCGGAGGTCGGAATCGTACTCCTCAGGCTAGGAAGGAAGAAGAGTGAGTAAAGGTGTGGCTTTGCGGGGTTTCGGAGCAAAAGAGGGAAAACAAATTCCTTACCGAGCCTTGCACGCGAAACCAGGGGAAGAGGAGGAGGAATGGGCTCGGCGACGGCGGTGGAGGCTCCTCGGTGGCTCGGCTCGCCTGGAGTCTCAGATGTGGTGCTTTAAGGCGTGGATTGATCGAAAAGAAGGGAAGGCTTACCCAGGTGCTCGGAGCAACCAGATGAGGGGAGCTGGACGGCTCGGCTTCGTCTCGAGCGTCGGAGGAGCTGCTGCTCGACGGACAAGGAACGAGGGGGAGGGAAGAGATGTGGTCTGATGGTGGTGGTGGCTTGGCGATGGGAAACCAGTAGAAGGGGAAAACTTTTCCTTTTGGGTTTTGTGTTTGAAAGTGAAAATGGGAGGTGGGAGAAGTGTTTGGGGTGAAAGGGATTTGGATTTCAGAAGAGCACAGATCCAGAATTGGGTTGTTTTGAATGGTAAGGGTTAGCTGGCTTGCAGTAAGAAAAGAGGCGTGGTGATGGATTGACATCTTGCCAAAATTGGAGGGGGAAGCAGGCCTGAAGAGTTGAAACTAGAGATGGGGGTCTAGCCAAGAATGGGAAGGCTGTTGCTTTGCAAACAGATGCCAGGCTACTCAAACAGACCGAGAGAGATAAAGGGAAAAAAAAGAAAAGGAAATAGGAAGGATGTTGTCCTTACAAGACCCAAATTTCTAAATACCCGATAAAATATATCTCGGAACCCGCTCTCTGACCTTATCCGACACAACTCAAAACGATTTTTCAAATTTTCAAATCCGAGGTTAATAATGAAATCCGAATACTATACTCAATTTTCGCATAAGCAAGCGGAATAGAACATATTTCAAATTTTCAACTAAGTAATGCCGGAATTCATTTTGAAATATTTAGAATAAAACCAATGGCTCAAGGGCGGAAGTTCTAAACCTCCCAAACCTTAGAAATCGGAATGATTATAAATCACTATTTTAATAATTTAATATTCTAAAATTTCCCGGTCTTTACACTTTGGAAGTGGCATCCCTTCATCTAGAAGGGGAGGCTCTCCACGAATTGGTGAGCGAAGTGGTGAGCATCAACGCCATCACAATAGTCGGCAAATACATAGTGGTAATGGGATGGATCCAATGCTAAGGGTTGATGGGTGTTGGACTTTGTAAGGAGGGGATCGAGAGTTCCAAATGGGGTTGTGGCCAAGACCCGATCTCCCTCATCCATGACCAAGAAGGCACTCCTCCGGAGGCCTTCAGAGAAGGTGAAACAAAACAACTTGGCCCAATCATCCCTATCCAACACCCAAATATCCCAAACACGCCCATCGTTTGTGTCCTTGTAGTTCAGCACAACGAGGAAATCCTGTCATTGGGAGATTTGAAGATTGTATGATTCAGTCTTTAAGGGGAAGTCGATGGCTTTGAAACTCTCAGTTTCAAAATCAAATCCAATAATGGTCATCTGCGAACCATCAACTTGTGTCTTCTCTTCTTTCGCCTTTGGTGCTGACTTTCTTTCCTCCGCATATGCAAGCCAATAGGCAACCTGTCTCACCCGGAGTTGGGCAACATCAGGAAAGGGCACCAAATCTATGTCGTCGCCCAATCCGTCAACCTCCTTCCACTGCTGAGTATTGAAGGAGAACACTGCTGCATGCTCGAAGTCTAGGACACAGAACTTAACCACCTTCAAGGTCTCGGTTGATGTATCAAATCCTAGCCATGTGTATGTCATATCCTCGTCTCCCTCAAAGGGGTATAACACCGGTGATTGTAGAGCGACACATCGTTGAACTGTTGGAATCCACACCACCACTGCATTCCAGTTGGAATGGCAGATAACCCCTTGAGTAGTGCCAGCAAGATGTTCCGACTTTTTTCGATATTTGGCCCTTTGAAGATATCGAATCCAGGTAGATCTTTGGGTTGAAAGCGCACGTACTCAGCCTCTGAATGCTGCAACATCAGCTTTGCATAATCTGAGTTGGCGTATTGTAGGTGCTTGTGGATGAAGAACTTAGAACGTCTAAACTTCTTGGTTCTAGAAAACTTTCCCTTCTTATTCCACTACATTGGCTCTTATTTTATAGTGAATTTATTTGCTTTTACCATGTAAAAATCACTCCGTCCAAAGCCTGAAAAGAAAGAACTCTTGTTGTTACATGGGTAGGATTTGAATCACTTATAAATCACTCCGAACATCCTTGTTATATTCAATATGGGAGAGAGTGTTACAATCTCCTCATCTTAAACCTTAGCAGATTTCTCACCTCAAAACCGAAACAGAACCCGAACAAAACCCATCCGATTACAAACAAGCACGTTCATATTTAAATTCATCTTTATTATATAATGGGACGATCTTGAGACTCTTCGGTACATTTCGACGAAATTTTTTGATATTCCCACCTTGCGAATGTTGGGACTTGAGGAGAGTGTGCGGACCTTTATGGGCATTGGAGACATTGATGGTTTGGTAGACATGTGTGTCCGCACTTATCCGGATTTGGTTAGGGAATTTTTGGCAACCTATACAGTGGCTAGTGATGAAGGTTTTACTTTTCGATTAGGCGGGGCGACTAGAGCTATGACTTTTGAAGAATTGAAAAATGTGTTCGCGATCACGGGCAATCAAACCGGCCATTGGTTTGAATTGCCTCGTAGCTCCACTCCTCAACAACTATGGTTGCAAGTCACACAAAAGGTCATGACCTCCGGCAATGACTACAACTCTAGCATCGTCCACCCTTCCCTTAGACTTTGCCACAAGGTCTTGAACAACACTTTTTTCGGGCATGCCGAGATAAACAAGGTCTCCAAGGGAAGTTGGGCGTGGATGACTTGCTTGTTGCCAAAAGCACATGAGACTCCGGATTGGGTAGAGCTTTTCTTTGCCGCTTGTGACGAGGCTACTAAGAAGCATTCAAGGAAGGAAGAGGTGAAGATTAGTTTTAGAGGCTTAATTACTTTGATTGCATTGGAGCTTGACATCGATTTGAATGACTATGTCCCTTGCGCGGACAACTATAGGCTTAATTTGGTTTCTCTAAAGAAGGCTAGCATAGTGAGGGAGAATGATGATGGGCGGACCTTCATGTGGTATGCCAGAGTCAATAGGTCCCACACGTTGGTACTTCCTTGCTCACTACCCACCGGTCCCTCTCCTGCCGATTTATATATTTCACTCGATGTCATACCATTGGGGCCACCTCCGGTGACCAACGAAGAGGAAGCTTATGAGGAGCCTTATGAAGAACACATGGAGATGGAGTATGAGCCGGCGATGCAAGTGGAGATATTCTATCCATGAAAGTCTTATGATGGGGGATCTAGTTCTTCACATGTAGGGTACCATGGAGAGTCTTATGATGGCTTTCCCTCTCATGGCTATTTTGAGAGTGACTTTCGTCATACCACCGAGCGCCAAGATGCCACGGACCGATGAATTGAGGAGAACCATGTTATTCTCATGAAGCAACAAAGAAGGAATAATGAGGAGATCATGTCCCAATTCACCACTTGGGCACCCTTTGGGTGACAAACCCAATTTCCACCACCCCATTGAGTTCGTGAGTTTCCTTCTCCCTCACCTATTTCAATTGTTGTTACATGGGTATGACTTTAATCGCTTATAAATCACTCCGAACACCATTGTTATATTCGATGTGGAAAAGAGTGTTACAATCTCACCAACTTAAACCCTAGCAGATTTCTCACTTCAAAACCGAAACAGACCCGGAACAAAACTCACCTGATTACAAACAAGCTCATTCATATTTGAATTCATCTTTATTATATCTCATTTGATTTCAGAATATATATTATCTGGATTAAATTCCTAATCCTAACTTTATTATTTGTTCTATTAGAGTATTTCATCTATATTTTATACTAATAAAATTGTTCTAGCATATATTAGTAATCGACTCATTCTCTAATTTAATTCAAAATAGAGTTTGATACTCGAACCGTTAAATATTTAACAATTGCAAAAATATATTCACTAACCATTACTAGAAATTCAAGTCATAAGAAACAAGGAGCATCAGTAGATTGTTTGAGACTTTCGGGGTGGTTTGGAAGGCCAGATAGTATGCAAAACCACATTTGAAGAGACAATATGCAAAACTAGACAACAACTCACGAAATGGAAAGCTAATTCTCTATCACAAGAGGGAAGAGCAACACTAATAAGATCTAACCTGGCGGCCAAGGCGAATTACATTATGCAAAACTTTATGCTCCCAACCAGAATCCATAAAGAGCTTGACCAAATAAACAAGTGTTTCTTTTGGAACAAAGAACAATCTTTTTCACCCCTTATTAGTTGGGACAAGGTCTGCAAGCAAAAACGATTAGGAGGAACCGGAATACATAAAACAAAAGATATGAATCAGGCACTGCAAATGAAATTGCTATGGAAAATCTTAGTTGAACCATGCAACCCCTGTGTCCAATTGGTTAACGAAAAATATTTAAAAGAAACCCCCCTCTTTGAATACCAAAGAAAAGGTAATGCCTCCTGGCAATATGCAAAACTAATGGAACTAATTAAAAGATGAATTTTGTAAAGGTCTAATGTGGCAAATAGGAAATGGGAAAACGATCAATTTCTGGAAGGACACCTGGATAGACGACAAACCATTTAAGGCGGAAAATGACAAGGCGGAAAAATTCATTGGCAACAACAAGAAATGGAATATTGATGAGCTTTCCAATATCTTCCCGATGGATATAGTCAACAAGATCAAGAACATCTACATACCAGAACATGACATAGAAGACAGACTATATTGGAAACCAAGTAGAAATGGATGGTTTAGTACGGCAAGTGCTCTAGAGCACATCACAAGGCAAAACACAGAAGAAACTAGCAATACGACATGGATATGGAACCTACACACATTTCCAAAAGTTAAAAACTTCATTTGGAAGCTCGCACAAGACGGAATCCCAACTAAGACCAGACTAGCAAACAAAGGCATTCATGTTCCCCTAACTTGCTCATTGTGTGATCAAGCGGATGAAAGTCCGAGCCATCTCTTTTCTGAATGCAATCACACGCTACAACTGATTCACAAAATTGACCCGAAAATTGAAATGGCGATTCGAAATATCGACACTAGAAATAAATCGATCAAAAACATCGTTTGCGAAGTGTTCAACAAACTCAACCCCGAGCAAAAAGGGAGATTAGCGACAACATGGTGGTGCTTATAGACAAGTAGGAATCGAAATATATTCGATAACCAAAACACAATATCCATCCAAAATTTGGAAAATTATACCAATCAACAACTACAGAAATGGGCTTCTTCTAAGTTGTCCTTTGAAGACGAGCCTACATATCACAAGAAACTACGAACAGATGAACCAAGAAAAAGAAGAAATTTGAGATGGAGCAAACCGGTTGACGGGTCTTTCAAAATCAATTTTGATGGATCCAAACTACCATCGGGTGAGACTTCTGCAGGTTTCATTATTAGGGACCACCACGGTTCAGTCATCGATTGTGGCGGATTCAAATGTGGGCATATTTCTGCTCTAGCTGCTGAGGCTCTTGCACTCAGAGGTGGCGTCATCAAGGCAAAAGAGCTTGGTTTGTCCGACATCATGATCGAGGGTGACAGTCTGACCATTATAAACTGCATGCGAAGACTCTAGAGCTGCTCGTGGGAGATCGAGATGCTGATTTCTGACACCCTGTTCCTTCTCCAACAATTTGAAAGGGTACAATTCGGCCACGTCTTCCGGGAGATCAACGCGACCGCCGACAGGATTGCGAGTCTCCTCCATACGACATCCACACAGGACATCCTGGCCGACTCGGCTTTACGTGTCCTCATCCGTAAGGATGCCCTTGGGTGGTGGTCCAAAAGGGTCTGACGTCACTCAAAATTTTACCTTATCAAAAAAAAAGGAGCATCAGTAGAAAAATATATGCACTAAGCGAACTTTAATTGATTGAATTCATTCGACATTACAAATGATACAACTTGCTCAATCATATCAACTCAGATCCATCTCTAAGTAATTTGATCAAGCAAAAGAAATTAAGCTAAAAATAATCGATCTTCTCACATGATTTAACATAAATAGAACTAGGTATCTAGCTAGAATTGTTGCTCAACTCAGAAAAACAGTATACTCCCAACTGGTTAGTGCATTAATTCGGCATAGACAGTGGCACCCCTTGATCTACGCGCTCTACTATCCGGGTTCCGCTTGGTCTCCCTATGGATGCTATGCTGCCACTGTCAAGCTTCAGTAGGAGGAACTGTATGTTCTAAACCTCCACCTGCAGCCTCCCTATCTTCCCAGTGCACCTCCTGGCCTGTTCGGAGACCTTCTTCCTCCTCCTCTCGCTCTCTCCGGTTTCTAAGGGATCGGAAATGGGTGATGATGTGAGCCACAAAGGAGTGTCAATGGAGGAATTCTTAGTGTGGTTCACCAACTTGCTGTTGGCATCTACCACAACGAAGTGGTGAGAATCAGTAGTAGTCAGTAAACACACAGTGGTAAGAGGGCGGATCTAGGGTCAAGGGTTATTGGGTGTTGGTTGACTTTGTAAGAAGGAGCTCGAGGGTCCCGAATGGGGTTGTGGCCAACAGGTAGGACTTGAATCACTTATAAATCACTCTAAACATCCTTATTATATCCGATGTTGGATGAAGTGTTACAATCTCCCCCACTTAAACCCTAGCGGATTTCTCACCTCAAAATTGAAACAAAACCGGGACAAAACCCACCCGATTGCAACCAAACTCATTCATATTTGAATTCATTAAAGAATTGTGTGCAAAACAATCAAATAAGGAACGGATTCAAGATAATATAAAATTACATCAAATCGAAGACATATACATAACAAGAAGCTATATGCAATGATTGATTTTCAGACGAAGAATTGAAGCTAGATTATGCAAGTTAATAATAACAATAGTCGTTGTTAATTTCAAATAATAAGCAATTCCCTTGCGACAAAATTATCAAACATTCCACAACCATTTACAGATCTATTACACAACATCTAGCGAACTCTTTTCCGTAACCTTTTGCAGAACAACAATCAATCATTACTGTTCCGTTTGATTGATTGTCAGACTAATGTGCTACCTCTTGTAGAACTAAGTTCACAACACTTTATTAGTGTATTTAGCAACTTCTTTAATTAATCATATCCGAACATGAAAATCAACTACCTGTCCAGGAACAATTGAAACCCAAAGCAAATCTAATAAATCAAACATGCCTAGATCCGAAATAATAAAAACTCGAAGTCTGTTACACTTGAATCAAAATAACTCAATTGATGATTAGTCCAAGAAACTGTTTGCTTCTGTTGTACATGATGGTTAGTCCATCTACTTGTTTTCTCTAGGTTTATCTAGAAAAGCGATTTCCTTTCCTGATATCAAAAATAAAAAAATTGATCGAGTTTCAAAATAGCCGAAATCCAAAGTACCCAAAACCTGAAATATATAACCAAAACTCGAATAAGCACGATACAAATTTTAAATTAGATTTTTAGGGTACACTTATTTTTTATAGGGAATTTTGTCCGAATTGGTTCTTATCCTATGCCCTAAAAACATAAAATAAAAAGACCGAAACTCAAATTACCCCTACTCAAACCCAATCTACATAAACCAAATAAGGGTAAACTGTAGAAAATCACCCCTTAAATAGGGCACATTACTCAAAATCACCCCTTAAATTCAATATTGCAGAAAACCAATCTTTATATAGCTTTTGTTTGCCAAAGACCACCCCGCCTCTATGTGCCGTTAGAGTTTCGTTAAATATCTTTGAAAAAACCAAAATTACCCCTATACATATTATTTTCTTGTCACTACTCACTCTCTGCCTATCTTTCTGTACATATGTACAATTCCACACACACTTTATTAATTAAAATTATTCAACAACTATTACAGTCCTATATACTAGACCCCCTTCAATACATATCGAAATCTCTCCGCAACTTCTATACGAGATCCCCTTCAATATCGCCTCTACATATGATAAGGATATTTTGGTAATCTAACAATTTTTTTCTCTAAAACTTAACGAAATCGGAGATAGGGTGGTATTTGGCAAATAAAAGTTATATAAAGAGTTGTTTTCTGCAATATTAAATTTAAGGAGTGGTTTTTAGCAATATGCCTTATTTAAGAGGTGATTTGACGCGGTTTGCCCACCAAATAAACCAATGAATAATATTCTATAAAAATAAATTTCAGTCGGTTTATAAACCGGTCCGTACCAAACCTTTCAGTGGGGAGGCTCGATCTGGATTCTCTCTCTGTGTACACAGAAACAGGGGGAAGGTAGAAATTCAACGCTGAAGGGAGCTTAGAGATTGAATTTCCCGTTTTCTGATGAAGAGCTTTCTGGAAGCTTCGTGGTAATGTCGGCGACAGGTGCGGTGATGGAGGAGGAGGAGGAGAAAACGACGGTGAGGAATCGTTCATCATTGCAAGTTGTACCTGAAGAAGGTGTAGGAGGAGGAGAGAGAGCGGATGATGAGGCGAAGGAGAAAAATGAAGGAGACAGAGAGGCAGATCTGGAGGTGTTCAGTTGTTTGCTTCAACCTCTGGCCACCGATTCTGATCCCGATTACGTCGGAATTCGCCGGCTTCTTCTTTACCGGAAGGCGGCCGCTGGAGCCAATCGGCGAAAGGTGCAGCTTGCGCTTTCTTTTTTTCTTCGGATTATTCAAATTGGATTCCGTTCATATGTCACCTTGCATTCAATTTCACCATCGCAATTTGATTTTCCTTTGTAATTCTTACGCCTATTCGAATTGCTGGGTGATTTCATCTTCAGATCTCTGTTTACGATCAAATAATGTGCTGATTGATTTTGATTTCGTAGTTGAGGATCAATTCTAAAGCGCGCACTCTGCATAATCGTAGTTTTAGTTAACTGGAATTTGGAACTCTTACAATGAAGGTGTCCATTCGTTTGCTATGTGCGCACCTTTTCATATACTAACTAATCTATTCCTGTGAATTTGGCTCCTCTACTTCATTTTTAATTCTCTATGGACTTCAATGCACTGACAATCTGTTAGGTCACATAGACGATCTATGAAAGTATAATACATGTTTGTACAAATTATCTGAATTGTATACAGTTTTCCACAAATTGACACATTTTTAGTAGTGCTTTGTCAGTGTAGTATATAGATTCTTGTGTTTGTGTAGGATTGGAGGTGCAATGGGAAAGGTTATGTCGCATTCCGCAATTACATAGACAGACCACTTAATTGGGAAAGCTTGTATACACGGAGCCTTGCGAGCACTCCTAATCAAAGGTAGCTGATAATTTTAAGTGAAACCTCATTTATATTAGAAGCAATGTAACATCAAGTTATAGCAGCATCTTATTAACAATGTAGATTGCAAACCAAGATTCCTCTATTCAGATTTATAGAAATGTTCTTGGTTTAAAGTCTTTGAGTTTGAGTTGATGTTTTCGTTTAAAGTCTGGCATAAACATGGTTTACTGGTTTATTTATAGTGAACGATGGATGTCATCTCCTGCACAGCTCTCTTTTTTGCTTGACGTGGATAGCTTGTGTTCAAGTCGGGTATGTCAATACATTCTCTACTGTGATTTATTCTTGGACATTCATAAATTTGAAATCAGTTGAGGCATTCCCATAGCTCTTAGACATCACACTGATTTTCGTCATCTCTTTTAATCCTGAACATCAGAATAAAGGAATTTGTCATGTTAGAGTTTTGAACTTAGAAGACCTTGATATATGCATGTAGCAATGCCACCCCTTATGAATTTATGAGACTCATGCTTGTAACCTCAACTAAACAAGCTTGAACTTTTGATTCAGTGATTGATCCCTTGCTTTATTTCTTTGATTGGAACATCTGATTCATGTTCAGTGGTGCTACTGTAGCCGCCATGGTAGATTGTTCACAGCTTTTCCTCATGAAAATGAGTTGAAAAAATTCTAATTTTGTTAACTTGTTGCACTTGCTTCACATTGTTGTCTATAGGAGCTTAGCAGAAGTAACCAAGCCAGAACGAGTTTTAGCTCAAGTGCAAGTGAAAGCGAGAGATTTGATAAGTTTCATAGGAAAGTGGAACCTGCGTATTCCTTTGTCGGAATGCACTGCATCTTTGATCAGTGCAAAGTTTCAGGTAAAATTTTTATTTGGTTTAATATAAGGATTCCCATCGAGCTCAAATCATTTCTTTGGAAAATTTTCACTCGGGCTCTAGGGAGCTAACTGATCAACTTTACATGCAGTCACCGTTATTAAATTTGGGCACATGAGTTCAGATTTACTGGCATATGGAGCAGCAGATGGATCAATAGCAGTTTGTACCGTCGCTGAGACACCAAAAATCCTCAAGCTGCTGACAGGGCATTCCAGAGATGTGACAGGTTGGATGAACTGGTATTGGTTCTGTAGGCTTTCTTCTTACATGCAAGTTTTGGGAGCTTGTTTTCCCTTCACATGTAACGAATGTACATCATTCATTACTGAAGTGGAGATCAGTTTGGGAATTGAAATGGAAGGAGACAATGCCCCGTTGTCCCTTTATTTTACAAAGTGAAATTTATGCTTCATTTAGAGCTTACCTGTATAAAACATATTCTGATTCAAAGTGCTGACAAATGTACAGATTTTGACTTCACATCTAACAACCAGTACATCGCATCATCGTCATTGGACAAAACTGTTAGAGTGTGGGATATATCAAAGGGGCTCTGTATTCGTGTTATCTATGGAGAGTCATCGCAATGGTGTATACGTTTTCACCCTGTAAGTATGCCATTTCTCAAACTGTACTGATATATCGTGCGTAAGTTTTTTTGTCCTCTGCAGAACTTTACTGCTGTTACTTGGTTTCCAATCCATGTGCTAATTTTAGTCATTTAGTTTGGTTATTTTTCCTTCTTTGATGCTTGGAATGGCTGTAGAGTTTCGTCTTGTATAGGATAACTACTTTGACTGCCTAATTGCGATGTATAAGTTTCTTCAAAGAGGGGAAGTTGGGGTATGAGGGGGTCTTGGGTTCGGAAGAATAATGTGTGCACAACCTAACCCCTGTAATTGAAATGGAAGCAGAGCGGCTGTTCCATGCGACTTGTGGAGAATGCTTCTGCGTATATTATTTTATTTCTGTGCTCAAATAGTTAATTTCAGTTTATCTCCCTTGTAAATTGTCTGCATTTATTTTGTGCAGGTGAATAATAACTTTCTTTTTGTTGGCAATGCAAACAAACAAATCAATGTAAGTTTTTTGTTCCTTGTTTTTTCATGCAATTAAATGGAAAATGTATAAAGAATGTCATAATATTTACAAAAGCATTTGTAGCCTGTGCTCTTGATCAATTGATGTAGATCTAGATCCTTCTTTTGATTAATGGTTGTAAGTTCAGTAAAGTCATAGTAGATCTAGATCCTTCCATTATTTCTGTAACCTTAGATTGGTTTAATTTAGTTAGGACATGTGAGCCACTAGAGTTTTGCAAGTACTTACAATCCATCCCTTTTCTTTTATGCTTTTCTTGGTTATTCAGTGCCGTGTTGTTTGCCTTGCCTTGTCTTGCAGGTGTATAATTTCAGCACTGGAAGAGTTATCAACAAAATATCTCTTGATGGTGAAGTTACTGCTATGGATAATGATCATACTGGCCATCTTATCTTCTGTGGGGATGCTCAGGTGATCTTGCTTATACTTTGCTTTTGTGTTCTGTTGCAGAGGGAAATTCGTGACTAGATTTTTGAAATTAAGGGGATGAAATTTGCAGGGATCTATATACACTTTAAAAACCGATTCTCGGACTGGAGCTTTGTCCCGTTCCCATCGCAATAAAAACAGCAGCAAGCAGAAGTCACCCGTCACAGTTGTGCAGTATCGCACTTTCTCTCTTCTGGCACGGGGTCCAGTTTTGCTTACCTGTACGCAAGATGGAAGTTTGTCGTTTTTCAGGTATGCTTGTTACAAGCTCTTCCATTTCCACTTCATCCTCCAATAAGGGATCATAAAGAAAAGTTGTTCTTGATTCTCAGTGTTGCTCTGGAAGTTCATGGTTATTTGACACTCCGTTGCTCCCTCAAACTAACTCCTCGACTGCATAGAATCCGTGCATCCTTCTGTCCTCTGCTGTCCCTCGAGAAGGGAGAATTTATAGGTTTGTATAACTATTGACCCTACTTTCCAACTTTTCTTGAGATGAATGGGCGATTGGAATTCCTTTTTGCAATGCCAACCAGTATTTTTCACCTTTGTCATCCAATGGTTCTGGTGGACATCTTATTCATATTTGTCTTAGTCTCCTAGCAATCAACGTAAAATTTGACCCTGTGCTGATCAAACTTTATATGAATGATGAAGTTGCTGGAAGTGAGGACTCCAATGTGTACTTTTATGATTTAACTCGGCCGAAACGTACTTGCGTCAACAAGCTGCAGGTGTGTTTTTCCCCCCAGTTCTTTTGGATAGATTTTGGCTATATATCATGCTTTACATAATGATACCATGCACTTTTGGAATTACTGAAGTAATTATTATTTGTGAGAAATAAAATCCATGAAGTTGTCATTTCATTTTTCTCGGTGCTTTTAGACGCTCTTTTGGATCACATATAACTCGAGTAAATACGTTTTTTCTTACTAGCAATCTATCCTTCATGATTGGCAGGGTCACGGTTCTTCAGTTATAGGCATTGCTTGGAACCATGGAGAGAATTTCCTTGCTTCATCTGATTCTGATGGCACCGTTATAGTGTGGAAGAGGGAAAAGAATCAAAGATGAGTTAAAACTTCAAGTCTACAGCTTGTATACTTTACATCTCAAAACACTCCCAAATCAATTCAGCCTGCAAAGTTCAAACTTGCAAGAAACATAATCAGTGAAGCATACACAGTCGTCACTCGTCAGTTCAGTATCCATGAAAATGTGCTGCGTTAAAAATGGCAAGTTGGATCACATCGTCGGTAGGCCGGCTAGTTGCATATTGTGAACCTAAATTCTTATCTCCTGGAAGTACCATCTCTATCCTCTCATCCCTTCCATGCATAGATTTTGTTCCTTCCCCCATGTTTTTTTCTGCATCGTTTATTCACATATGTTGTCAGATCGAGAACCCAATCTTTCATTGTAAATTGCAGATATAACTGTTTATGTTGTCTCTGAAGTGTGTATATTGCAGGTTTCTTCCACTCATCAAGGCTTTTGCTTGAATCATTCTATGGAGTGTCGGTATTATAAACACTCGCAAAAACCTCAAAGCTACGCAATCCATATCGATGCAACGCTTTGAGGTTTCTACGAGTGCATTTGAAACCTAAAACAAAGTATTATGAATTGGCATCTTTGGTCCATACTTAGGGAAACCCATACCATGGAAAGGAGCAAAAGACCCTACCATTGCCATCACCATCACGGCATCACCATCACCATCTTTCACTCTCATCAATCATTGATCTCCATGGGTTTACCCATGAGGGGCCCAGATGAAAAAATGACCGTGTAGGAGTCACGAGAGAGTGGCAAAAAGAAGATGATAGGTGAAGCTTTTGTCCAAAATTTACCTTGAAATAGATTAAAGATGGCGATGGTGGGCATGGCTTTATTTGGGTATATTTGACAAATAAAGTTTGGGGGTATCACAAATTCACAATTGGTATCCCTTTCACATGTGTGTCTAATTTTGCATATTCATAGCTACTGTGATTGTAACGTTTAGGTATCTTCAGTTTTGATGGTTGTCATTTTCTTTCTTTTTGATTTTAGGTGATATAGCTCTACGCTAATTAATGAATATCAGTCATCACCAATAAGGCAAAAATAAGACAATAACCAATAAGTTTATAACTGTACTATACAAAGATTATTTCTTAGGAAAAATACATGTGTTCGATATGGGGTCTCAACAAAGATTGGCCAAGTAAATTTTAATCTATACTACTATAAGAGTGTGAGGGAGAACTTACAATCCAGGCCGTCCATTTACCAAAACTTAAAATTTATCTGTTGTTCAACTTTAAGTTAAGAATCCAAATTTTAATATTCTAGTTTTATACCGCTCCAATCGATTCTCTAATTTGGATATTTCAAAATAGTTTCTCAAATTCAATTATAAAATATGAAAAATACTGCAAATTTTAGTGTTTAAAATATTTTTCTTTTCATTTTCTTCATCATTTTGCAAAAAGTTGTAGAAAATCTATTGGAATAAAATGTTTAAAATATAAGATGTGCTTCAACTACAAGATTCAAACTGTAATGGGTATTCAAGGAAAATCATTTTTGAGAACAGCATGGTAGATCGATAAGCAATGCTAGCTGGTCGGAATCTATTCTCATTTGAAATTAATAATCCCTTGAGAAAATATAATTATTGATTACTATTTTATTTGTTTTAGTGCCATTATTATGTAATTATATGAGTCGAAGTAAGGTGATCTTAAAATGGTATATTAATAGAAATATCACCAAAATCAACAATTTGGAGTGGCCTTGGTTGTGTACTTTTTTTTTATCTACACCTTGTCATTTTGCCCAACAAAATTGCAATTTGGTGTGCTTTGCGAAAAAAGATTGTAAACATTAGGGTTGGTGTCTAGCTGGATCAAGTTAACTGCCGGTACCACTCGAGTTGTATTTTTGCCCTCCAAGTTGAAGATATTGACAAATCTATTTTAATATATACTACTCTTCTAACACCAAATTTAAATGAGTGAATGGGGTATGTAGACCTTATTTAAACTCATTTAAATTTAAATTAATCTTTGTATTTTGTTTTAATTTATTTTAGAACTACTGTAGATAGATAGATACCATATATTTTTGCTAAATATACGGTGTGAACATGATTTTTAAAACGGTGAAAAAACTCTATAAAATATCATCCTTTTTTAAAAGATTTTAAAATAAGTTTGAAATTGTTTTTAAAAAATAAAAAAAAAAGTTGATATTTTATAGAGTTTAAAAAACGTATTGAAAAATAAAATGACTTATGTTTTGAGATGGGGTAGTATCATTTACTGTTTATATAAATATTTTTTATGATAATAAAAACTATATAAAAAAATAATTTTAATTTTTTTTCCCATAATTTCACTAGCATTAAATATGAAATTGTAAAAAAATGCATATCCACTTACATATTTCCATTCCTCTTACATCATCATGCATACAAGATTAGTGAAGCTTGTAATTAAAGTCATGCAAAAGATGACATGATCATAGAGAAAATTACAATTATCTAGCAATGACTGTTTGAGCTGACCAATAAAAAGGCAACAACTATTTTGAACCATCTTTAAGTTCTTTAATCAAACTACCATCAAGTGTTAATTAATAATTATGATTCATTTTCAGTTTTTTAACAAAAAAAAAACATAAAATATATTATCAAGAACTTATTATACTCTGTATATAAAATTATAAAAAAAACATATATAACCGTATCACTTATTTGTTCTATAGATATCGGTTTATTCAATCTCTCGCTTTACCAATAATACCGGTAACATAATTTCTTACCATTATCAAAAAATAAATAAAATGACTTTTTTTTTTCAAAATAAAAAGGGAAGAAAAGGGTTTTGAGCTGGTCAGACACAATATGGCTGAAAGGAAAAATACCCACACCAGAGAATCTAGAGAGATAAAGAGGATGGTTTAACAGTAGGAGAGAGAGGGGAGGGTTTTAAGAGTTTTAGGTCTACCAACTGGTAGTTAAGGATTAAGCTCCTCAACCACACATTATCCTAATAGTCCCAAACCATTAGAAAGCTGAAAACAAGATTTGAGAAAGCTCAAACAATTACTTTTAAATTCCAATTTTATCACCCCTGTTCTTGTTGAATCTGATTTTGCTGTCACAGATCATCTTTGTCTTTTTTTTCCCCTTGACTTGATTGACTGTGAAAGAGAGATGGGTTTTGCTTATTGGATGCTTTTCTCATCTGGGTATTGATGCAATTGTGATTCTGCATACAATTGATTGATGTTTGTTCATCCTTTTTTCTCTCATTTCTAAAATTTCATGTGTTAACCTTGTGAGGATTTTGGAATTGGGTGCACACACATACAGTCTTGTTCTTGATTCTCAGGTAAATCTTGTTTCCCTCCCTCGTAATTCCTCAATTTCTTATAAAATCATGAATAATTGAAGGGCTTAGGATGATTTATTCTCTGCAATTTTGCTTGCTCATGCTCAAATTAGGCGAAAATTTCAGACAATTCCATGACTTGAATCTGTTTTCATGGCAATGTTTTCAGCTGTGAAAGTGTTTGAAAATGGCTGATTACTTTCCCAGTACAAGTAATTCAGGAGAATCAGCAACACTAAGAGATGAACCACAACTCCTTCCTGGCAATATGATGATGTACATGGCCTATCCATCTCCCTTTGAGGCGACACCGAATATCGGTATCTCAACACCCCAAGAGGATGACCAATTCAGCACATGGAAAGATGGTAGGAATGAGGCAATGCTAGTCAATCCGACGACCGAGCAATTGAGCTTGCAAGGCCAAGGATTGTCCCTCAGCTTGGCTACTGAGATCCCATCCGGATTCCAAATGCCGCCTGCTGAGTACCGAGTTCTTCCCTCCGGCTTCTCGCTGTTGGATCACACTCCTCAAGACAAAGAGAACTCTGACTGTAGAGAGGGAGATGATCCAATGAACTTGTTACAGTTTAGGAATCATGAAGAAGTGCCAAGCACTTCTAAGGTTGTTCCTAACTCCAAGTATTTGAAGGCTACTCAACAGCTACTCGACGAAGTGGTTAATGTTAAACAGGCTCTCAATAAGGCCAATGGTAATAAGGGTGAATGTGACAATGCATCAAGTCCTGCTGAAGGAGAGACATCCGGGAAAGATGGCAACGAGCTTTCGCCTATTGAAAGGCAGAGCTGGCAATCGAAGCTTACGCAGCTTTTGACAATGTTGGATAAGGTATGACAGTTGATCAGTATGTATGTTAATGTGCTGCAGATATAAACTGTAAGGTGTTTGATGTGCAGATTGATAGGAAGTACAAGCAATACTATCATGAAATGCAGATAGTGGTTTCATCCTTTGACACGATTGCGGGTTCTGGAGCTGCAACGACGTACACTGCAGTTGCTCTCCAGACAATATCTCGCCATTTTCGCAGTCTGCGTGATGCTGTCAGTTGCCAGATTAATGCCACCCGGAGGAGTCTTGGAGAGTCTGATGCATCTTCATCTGAGAAAGGGGTTGGAATCTCTCGTCTTCGGTATGTGGATCAGCAGATCAAGGAGAGGAAGGCTCTTCAACACCTTGGTGTGATGCAACACCATACTTGGAGGCCTCAGAGGGGTCTCCCTGATAGCTCAGTTTCGGTTCTTCGTTCCTGGCTCTTCGAGCATTTCCTGCACCCGTATGTTCATACCTATTAAGCTCATTTGCTTTACATAGGAATTCAGAATTGAAACTGATATCGAATCTTGATTTGTCAGATATCCAAAGGACTCTGAGAAGATAATGCTTGCAAGGCAAACAGGCTTAACCAGAAGCCAGGTGAAAACAGATTTGTATGTTTGTTGAATTTCGACATATATAAGAAGAGGGTCATAGAGAACATGTTTGATCCTTCGTTGATTCGTTCTCGTTGTCTTAACACGAATGATCTAAGAATACTTTTCAAGTTTTGCACACATTTTTCAGGTTTCCAACTGGTTCATAAACGCGAGGGTGCGACTATGGAAGCCTATGGTTGAAGAGATGTACAAAGAAGAGATTGACTTTGGCAACATGGAGATGGACCCGAATTCAGTACCCGGAAATGGTTCTGGATCTCCCAACAGCAATAATAAGGCAACTTCTTCACTCAGCTCAAAGTCTGGGGACGTCCACGACACAGAAATGACCGGTCCTACAGCACTTGGATTCCAAAATGATGTCCTCAGAAGAGAGCCAGAACCTCAGTACGGATACGAAAGCTATGGCATTGCAGGCCTCCACCACAGTTTCGCTGGCAATGAAGAGAACCTTATGAGAGCAACAAGAGCTTACCAGCAATCAGCTGCTGAGCTAGAGAGGCTTGGGAACTCGAGTGGTCCTGATGGAGTGTCGCTTACTTTAGGCTTAGAGGGAGTACGGCACCACCAATTCGTTGCCATGGCAGGAGATGAAATGTTTGGCTCTTCGGCCTCTCCCATGGCCCCGGATTCAATGGATTTAGCTACCATCAGATCCGGGAACCAGGTCCAAGAATTCATACCCTTTTCATCATCCTCCCATAAACTTCAGTGAATCTTATTTTTTGGTCTGTTCTAGTGAGGAAACTGTCATATATTAAGAACAAATCGATCTTAATCAACGCGACTGTCAAGACATGAAGAGCCATTCAGTTTTGTGAATTGTAGTATTACAGAACTGCATAGATCTAGTATATTTGTATAGATTCATTTACAAGAATCTAATGTTATCCACTTGAATTTATGCAGTGTAAATAAGGCTATGAAATGAAGAAAAGCACTTAAATATGGACCAAATTTCTGAACTCATATTGCAGTATAGAGTGATTAATAACATTTGCAAATCATGATTTACAGTTTCATAGAAGATCTTCCATATGTTCAAATAGGAATGCATCCAAGAACTGTAGTTGTGTTTATATCCATTGCAGATTCATGGTAATCCAACTAAACTGTCCGCTTGACCTTTCGCGGTTTCAGTAGCAATTTACCTATCTAGTCTAGTTACAAAAGAGAGATGACCAGTTTGACCATGTAAAAATATGCACAAATCTCCGAGTACGAATGTAATAATATAGAGTTGCTCCTTGAAAACCTGCTTGAGTACCTCATCCAACCTCAACTGGCAGCAATGGATTTACCTGCATTGTAATTCAATGTATGACATGGTTGATGGTTCTACAAGTTAAGCAGGGAAATTCAGAATTGGAAAGGAGCTAACCTTTTTTGTAGAAGCTTCACATCGGAAGCCAAAGCCGGGCTCTCTAGGAACATGTCACCAGAGGCCTTGACATCGACTTCCTGCAGTTGAAAGTGCTGGCTTGCTGCATCAAGGTCATTCCACTCGAACCACCTCTTAGAAATGAGCTCCTTCTTGTAGCAGGTGGTGTGATCCTCTTCTTCGGGCGAATCAGCAGCCACTAATCTGTAGGCAAACACTTTCTTTAGCTGGCCAGGCCTGAAAGCGCGGCCTATTGCTTGACGTGAAACTGCAGGGTTCAAATGGACATCCAAGATGATGATCCGGGAAGCACCAACAAGAGAGATCCCTTCCCCGCAAGCTTTAATTGATCCAAAGAACACCTTTGCATCTGGAGAGCTGTTGAACTTCTCCATTGCCCACTCGCGTTGTTCTGGAGAAGTACTGCCGGATATCACAAATATCTCCTTGCCGATTTTCCAGCCCTTTCTATGGATTATTAGTCTCTCAAGAAGCCTAAGTGGCAGGAGGTATTGGCTGAATACCAACAGCTTCTCATGTCCAGCTTCACATAGACCAAGCAATGTAAGGAAGAATTTGACCTTGACGCCCTCTTGTACATCTATATGTTCGACCAATTCATCCATAAACTCTGCATCATCGTCATCCACAGCTGTACCATAGATGTCTGAGAACTTCTTGAGCTGTGGATGCACATATATTATGCTGCTTTGAGAACTTCTCTTAAGCCGAGACTTTTCTGCCTTCTTGAGCTTGTCCAATGCCACTTGCTGCCTCGGTGTCAGCTTGAGTAGGACAGTGAGGTCCACAAGGCCGGGCAGCTCATCAAGGAAGTCTCCCTTGTAGTAGTGAAGGATCCTAGAGGTCAGCTCTCTCAGATCCTTGATGATTGCTGCTTTTCGTATGGAGTCTGCCGTTTCTTGGAGAGTACTCTCAACTAGTTCATAGAAAGGAGCATCTCCATGGCCCTTAAGCTGCTTCCTGCCTGAGATTTCCACATAGGACATAATCCGATTTTTTATCACATTGGAAGCTTCAAGCTTCATGAATTTTGGTCGGACAAGATCTACTATGGTGAAGACTTCCGCGACATGGTTTTGGTAAAGTGTCCCTGAGAGGACCACTTTTCTCGGCGTTGCAACCCTTGCAAGTGCTTGAACAATGTCAGTGTCTTTATTCCTCGGAAAATGCCCTTCGTCCATAATGAGAATGCTCGGCAACTTCAGTAGAAGCTCCTGGCAGCTCTTTGTCGCGCTTCTGTCACTAATGTCGGTCACAATGGTGGCAAACTGCTGGTAACCCAAGAACAGTATGCTCTTCTTATCCTTCCATGTCATGAGGACGTCGAGTTGTTGGTTCCTATTTTCTGCTTTAGCGGAATAGAAGTCCAGCAGAGGAATATCTTCAATCTGCCACCTCTGGAACTCCTTCTTCCAAGTCGATAAGATACCCTTTGGTAGCACAACTAAGGGTCTTGCATCAGGATACTTTGCAAGGAAACTCTGAACAAAGCTGATGATCATAAAGGTCTTGCCGGATCCAGGAGCATGAGCTAGGATACAACCTCCGGGCTTCTCTTTCATCAGATTGCTCTGCGGGGAAGTTGAAGCCTTCTATCTGGTGGGGCTTCATTCGATTCAGGTGTTTCGGATGAGCACAAATCTCCTCAGCATGAGATGCCTTTTGCACAGAAATGTTCATGGGCTTATAGTTGTCATCATCGTCTCTGTTGTTGCCTCGCCTTCCTGAAGAATACCTCCGATAGCTATAAGGCTACATCACAAATGATGATTGTCTTAGTACATGTAACACGTGTTACAATTCTATATGGTGCAGCGAAATAAAATTACCTTCTTGTACTGGATATCTAAGATAGTGTTGATTTTCCTATCAATAATGCCACAAACGCGACAAACATAGCCAATATCATCCTTCAGAATGTATGAATGATCACATAGTTGTTCCTCTTTCTTTGTGTCTTCATCAGATGATTCATGATCTGGAGCTTCCTGTAGAATGATTCAAAATGAAACCTATAAGGAAAAGTGTGGATGATAATCCACCTTAGGTAATCACAACTTGTCTGTGATCACCTAACGATGGTGAGAAGTAAGACATGATTTCAAAGCAAATCAAGAATTCAAGAAAACAAGCTTTACATTGTAGCCAATTTATGAGGCTGTATTGGATTGGTTTTATTGATTATTTGACGTATGTCATGGGGTTTGCATACCCTTGTGAGTATATCCTTAGTTTGTAGTAGGTTATGCAGCATCAGGTGGGTGGTTATCATTTTAGTATAATTTACCGTTTACCCAAAAAAAAAAAAGAATTCAAGAAAACAAACATGAAATGAATCATAGTAAATAACTTAGAAATTTCCAAAGCAAGAGCCATTTGTGTCCATAAATCCCCATCATCATCATCTTCTTCGGAATCATCAGAGACCCCAAGATATATTCCTTTGTCCTTTTTGGTAACCTAATGTGAACAAATGAAATAAGAGCAACATCGGTTAATCATATAGATGAATCTCATATAGTTTCAGCTTTCAAGGAAATCATCTCAAGCTCTTTTGAAGACAAATCTCATATTGTTTATTTACTCAATTATGTAACTAAACAGGAAAGTTTTGGAGTGAAAAGGAAAAGAAAATTCTCTTGAATCTTTGTGTATCTATTTGATGAATCAATGCCAATTTGATTCTATTTTGTACAAAGATCACAAGCAAAGCATAAAGTCAAGTAAGAGTGGCAAAGACTGATTACAGAAACAACATAACTCACAGCTGCTTCCTCATGGCGAAGCTCGTTCTCTTGCTTTAGGTGTTCAGTGTTCTCTTTCAACACACACTTGGATTGCTCAAGCCTTTGATCTTCTTGAACTGGTTCAAGCCTTTGATCTTCCTCATCAGACGAAACAACATAACTCACACCTGGTTCCTCATGGCGAAGCTCATTCTCTTGCTTTAGGTGGTCAGTGTTCTCTTTCAACACATTCTTGGATTGCTCAAGCCTTTGATCTTCCTCATCAGACGAAACAACATAACTCACAGCTGGTTCCTCATGGCGAAGCTCGTTCTCTTGCTTTAAGTGTTCAGTGATCTCTTCCAACACACAACAGGATTGCTCAAGCCTTTGATCTTCCTCATCAGACGAAACAACATAACTCACATCTGGTTCCTCATGGCGAAGCTCGTCCTCTTGCTTTAGGTGCTCAGTGTTCTCTTCCAACATACAAGAGGATTGCTCAAGCCTTTGATCTTCCTCATCAGACGAATCAATGATAATCACCAAATGTTCCTTTCTTATGACACCATTTGCATTGCTTGAATTCGCTTTCGCAAACTTACTTCTTTGATCATCTTCGCGCTTTCTCTTATTACCCTTATACTCATTAAACACATCTGTTCCAAACCATCAAGAAACATTCAATACCGACAAAAATGGCCGACCTCTCGTTCCTATAGAACATTGTATCCATTTCACAAAGCCTATTAACTCATGAACTTGATTACATTTGCTCCTATATATGGTATCCCTTAAGGAGCTAACATTGTTTCTTTAGTTAGGGCATGTCAGTTAATACTTAATGTTGCAAACACTCGTATCAAACCACACTTAGAGTTCACTAAAAGGGCATAAGAAGCTTACAGATCGAGTGGCTCATGGTACTGTGAGCAAGCTCCATTTCAGCAAGCACTGCATTCATTAGAAAACAATCCAAAATCGAAACATAAAACAGCGGAAACAAGAACAACAGCAATCACAAATGAAAAATTCAGTGTTTGATCATTTCTGTTACTACAGTGCAAAATTGGAAGCCATCAAAACCCTCAAAACCCTAAAATCACTTATGAAAAATGCTGACAAACGAAATCAGAACCCACAAAGGTTCCGAGGAGTAAAAGAGTGTGATTCGTTAACGTCATTCAAAAGTGGTCTATTTCCTTGATGTTGCAGATGAGGATGAAATCCAAAGCGTGTAAAACCCTTATGCGATTTTGACAAAAACCCATTTCAGCAAAGAGGGAAACAACCCATTTTTCATGGAAATCAGGAAACAAACAGGTCCAGCTTTCATCGGAAGCGTCAAACCTCTGTTTCAGCGACCCAAAAATGGAAATATGGGTCAACCCAGAGACGATGGAGACGCGGCGAAAACGACGATTAAACCCGAAGAAACTCCCCCAAAAGACATTTTTCTTGGAAATTCTAGGAGAGCAGTGAACGCCTGAAGTTCATCATGGACGATGAAACGAAGCACCGCTGAAGCTCAAGAAAAGGCAAAGGGGAGTGAAGGAACAAAATGGGGGAGATAGGAAGAGACTCGGCGGAAACGACATCGTCTTACCAAGGAATCGTCTCCGGTCTCCGGGATTGTTGCAACTCACCTGAAGGTATAGTGGGTATGAAAATGGAGGTGGAGGAAACGCTTTCTTCCTCAATGGGGTTTTGCAGAGACAGAATGGAGCTCACTGTACTGCAAATTACAAAAGCAACCAATAGGAAAATTTAAGGCCTTTTATGGCTAAAGTATTACTCCCTCCATTCGGCAAAACTTGTCATTTTAGCTTATTTCACAAGTTTTAAGGCAATTAACAAATGTACTAATTTACCCTCAATTATTACCCTCATTTTTTTCTTTATCGAAAACTACAACTAACAAACTATCAATCACATCAAGGGCATTTTTGTAAAGTGAAGGGCAAAATATCTATAATGACAAGTTTTTTTGAACAAAACTAACACCCTAAAATGACAAGTTTTGCCGAACGGAGGGAGTAAAATGTACTATGTAAAAGTTTTATTTCCATTTCCATTAATAAGTAGGAACTATACCTATACCTAATTTAATGAAGGAGAAATTAAATTCGATACAAATCATACAATCCCTCTCAGTCTCAATGTTTTAAAAAATGTTTAGTTTGTCCGCCCGTGATTGGTAATAGGGTAGGGTCAAGTGTGGTTTAGGCGGATCTTTACAGTTTAAACAGGTTTTGACAACCTGATGACGGGGTGAGGTCAAGGGTTTAAGCGTGAGTCTATGCAAACATTGAAGGGTTTTTTGAAAATATTAAACGGATAGATGGAGTAGTAGTTTATATTCAGTATAGCGTTTTAAGAGAAAATCGGATCAAACATTGACCAAATCGTTTATTAAAGTGACTCTTATATCAATCTGGACAAGAACTGTCATAGGAGTCACTACATTGGTCTATCTATGAACGAAGCTCAAGTGACATTTTATGGAAAAATGTTGCAAATTTGTGTGCTTGAATGTGGGAACTTTTATGCCTTCCTCAAGATAACTTTGAGGTGGAAAATGGAGTAAGACATTTTCAAATTTCGACAAGGAAAACAATGCATTTGATGGGATCTCGCTTATGTAAGTTATGTAGAAAGCCACAAGAGGAAGGGAGAGTGAATGAAAGCCTTAGAAAGTGAGGCATTCGATCCTTTTTGCCTCACACTCTCTGAGACATGAAAATTTGAAGATTTTGAGAAATTTCGATCGGGTTATGTGAAATGAAAGTCCTGTCAGATTTAAAAAAAAAAAAAAAAAGGTCGAGATGCACCATTTAACTTAGAATCTTAAACTAACTCTTATATTTTAATATAGTTTTCACCTTAATTTTCGTGTATGACTCTACCCACAATCACACTAAATGAGAAAGGATGAGATGTGGAAGTCGTGAGGAAGGATTATAGCATGTGAGATGGGCAATGTTAGAGCAACAAATGCATGACAAAACTACTATAGTACCTTAAGTTTACAATACTAATAATTTTGCGCTACTTGGCAATGGTAGAAAATAGCTTCAATTTTTTAGTGGTTTTGTAAAAAAAATAGTTTAAACTTCCAATGCGTATAATAATCTCAACTATGGTTGAGTTGCTATAGCCTACATGAGATCATCTCTAAACGCTTTTTAAAAATTTCTCTAAAATAGAAAACAATATATATATATATATATATATATAAATTATTTCTACTCAAACTTTTACAATTTTCCATTTCAAAGATTGAAGAATTATTTAGCTTTGGAAAATGCTATAAATTTAGAGAAGATTTTTTTTTTTTTTTTTTTTTGTTGCTTTTCAATCGTGGAGAATAACAACATCCCGATGCTACAAGTAAGATCTAGGGGATCACATTGTACACATCATTTCTCCGACTGTTGAGAGGATATTTCTGAAAAACCCAAGATAATCATTAAATAAATAATAAATAAAATCAAACCTGCAAACTTTTATTGGATACTAAGGGCTAGTTTGTTTAGATAACTAGGGAATGGAAAGGTAAATTATTAAATTTTACACATAAAATGTATACGATCATCATTTTTCGTGAGCTTGGAGGAGAGGATTGAGGGGATTATTAGCCCATCCTAGAGGTATTAGTTACCCTCCTTCAAATTAGGGATAGAAGGGTAACACATTTGTATGAAAAATGAGAGAAGAAGAGGAATAACTAGAATCAGGGGCGGATCCTTTAAAGGACCGGGGGTGGTAGTCGCCCCCTCAATCAAAAATGAAATTTAATATACATATTTCTCTCGTCGATAGCTTCGATTTGATATATTATAAGCTCAAATCCGATAACTGAGTAAAAAGTTATAAACGTTTAAAGACTGAAGCGATATAAATTATTTTTCACATCATTTACCAAATTAATACACTTCTATCATACTCATCATTTGTTAAACTTCATAACTTAATACTATAATTATACCCAAAAATTTCAAATATTGATGATTTTTTCAAAAAAAAAATAGAGATCAATTTTTCGCCCCCTCAACAAAATGCTTCAGAATCCGCCACTGACTAGAATAATGATCAATGAATCTTAACTTAAATATAGACTATATTCATAAGGATAATCATTACTTTTCCCAACTAAAAAACAAACGGGGATAAGTATGAACACCTTGGAGAATAAGATAGATAATTAATTAATGTAGACGAAAAATATTTAAAAGGACAAAAAAGCCCTAAAACCCTCAAAATAGAAAAAATTTGTAGATGCTCTAAGCGTGACCATATTGATATTTTTAACTGTACTATATTAACCATTAAAGGTCAACGATGTTATGTAATCATCTCTAAAATTGACGTTAATCACAATTAGCCTTCCATCAATGATAATACCACATGAGCATTAATGATAAAATCGTGGCAATATGTCCAAATAGTGAAACTTTTACCTAAACCAAATGGGCCTTGAAAGTATCATAATTGGGCCTTACATATTGTATTGGGCTTGAAACCATTGTCAAGCGGCCCAAATAAACAATGAAGTGATAGAAATCAAGGATTAATTTTGTAATGCAGTTTAACCAGTTTTTATAACACACAAAAAATGTTATAAACAATTGTCTCACAACAAATGAACCTTAATAAGGCAATGATTTAAAAATATTAATATGATTTTTTTTTTCAAATAAGAATATTTATTAAAAAAGAAGCAATTGGGGCAAATGTTTGTTAAAATTTGTGTATATTTTTATAGGAAGATTTGTGTATTTGGTGTTGTACCTTTTGGACTTATTACGTGGCCTAATTCGTAGCTACAATCTAGGGTGATTTTTAAAAAGATCAATTAGTTAATGCTTAATTTTGTAATCTATGATTTGCACGCAAATGTGGTGTAGTTATTTGGTCAAGATCTAGCTATAGTAATCACATGATAATGAGCTTGTGAAGGATTTTGCAGAGAACTAGGTAGGGTTTCTAAGGATTTTTTCAATCTTAAATACTAGCCCAATTGATATTATTAATATTATAACCCATTGACTTTACAACCACTTATTTCAACAATCCTAATATTACATATTACTCCATCAGTTAATTAAAACATGACGTTTTACTATTTATCCACGCATTTTTAGGTGTTAAAAACTATATAAAATATTAACTTTTTTAATATTATTTTTTAATAATTTCATACTTATTACAATTAAATATGAATTTATAAAAGCAAATGTATAAAAATATTAATATTTTATATACTCCCTTCGATTGGAAATATAAGGCATTGGGATTTTGTGCACATAGTTTAAGAAGCTTAAAACTATATAAAATATTAATGATTTTTATTAATTTTTTTACATTATAATACTTATTAGTAATAAGTATTATAATGTAAAAAATATTAATAAAAAACATTAATATTTTATATATTTTTAAGCTCATTAAAATACGTGCACAAAATCCCAATGCCTTGTATTTAAAATCGGAGGGAGTAGTTTTTATCGTTCTAAAAAAGCGTACATTAATAATAAACGACATGTTTTAATTAAGAGAGGGAATATATTTTATTTATATTAAACTTTTCCATTTCCTTTTTTTCCCATTCAATTTATAAATTCATGCACTTTAGCAATCGATATGTAAAACACATACATTTTTTTTAATACTCATGAGGGCATTTTGTTAAAACATTTTTTATTTGGTTAGAAAACATTGATGAAAATGTAAAGGGCAATAAAGTAAAAGAAAAAAGAAAAAAGAAAAAAGGAACTCCACGGGCACCCCACCGGCACCGCAACGTTTAAACGGGGAAAGAGGAGTTTGAAAAGATAAAGGTTTGGTCCACTCAAATGTGAATCTAATTTCCATCCATATATGATTCATACCCCTAAATGTTTTATTTTTCAACTAAATTTTACTAACTCAAACATAAATTCGTCCAATTTCAACTCAAATTTTCCAAAAATCAAACCCTAAATAAATACAACCATTTAAATCAACGGTTTGACTAGTGTGGTCTAAGAGCATATGATAAGATACTTTATTGAAAAAGAAAACTATAAAAGAAAATGGATAAACCCCATAATATAATTTAAAAATGACTTTAAGCTGCGTGTATTTGGGAAAACTATTTCTCAATTTTGCTTCTTATCCCATGCCCCTAAGACATAAAATAGAAAAATAGTTAAGTAAGAATGTCTATGTGCTAGCTTTTTTAGGTGGATAAGTTTGATTTAAATGACCTCTCAGCTAAATGGTGGGAAAAATATTTTTGAGAGTTGGCTTAGAAGGATTTGCAGAGGCCGAGAACATCGGTAATCACCATCTCAATAGGCCATGGGCAAGTACCGATCTCATGCAGGGCGTTGACAACGGTCAGACAATCTCCTTCCACCACGTTTCGGGAAGGCAATCAAGTCGCCGACAGATTGGCTCACGCTGGTTTGACCTCCTTTTTCTCTGTTGAGCGGTGCCCTGAGATCGAGGATTTAGTCCGTAAGGACGCTATTGGGCAGTGGTTCAACCGAGGTTGACCACCCCTAAATTTTCGTATTGTATAAAAAAACATCTATTTTTTAATATTAAAAAAATTAATTTCACATATTATTTTATATCGATAGGTTTATAAACTTTTTAAAAATTATATTTTAGAAAAATAAAAAAATTGAAATTTGAAAATTATAGATCTTTTAATTATATATATTTTTTAAGAATTTTTTTTCATTATATACGTTTATTTTTTGGTCAATATGATATAAGTTTATAAAAACATATATACTCCATAATTTTTAAATATATTTTACACGTATTATTTATGTCAAAAATAATAAATTATTCACACTCTTCAAGAAACAAAATAGTAATTCAACGCGGGGCCACTTCTAGATAAATCCAAAGAAGAAAAACTTGAAAAAGCACAGAGTATTTAAAAAAAAAGGGGGAGTTTTTTCACTGCAAAATTCAGAGCCGTTTAATTCCACTCGCCACCATTTATAAGCACGAAGACGAAGACGATGAACCGATCGATCCACCGAAACGACTCTCTTTAATTCCTCCAACCTCTTAGATCAACAGTACTGTACTATACGCTGCATAATAATTCCAACTTTCCTTTGAATTAGGGTTTCAACAATTCAATTCCTTTCAGTCAATCATCTGTTCTGGTCGCCTCTCGCATCCCTGTTTTAGGTTTTGCATTTGCTCTGTTAATTTATTCATTCTTCGTCCCTGTACCAGATTGGTTTGATTTTTTTGTTCCCTTTCTAGCTCTGTTCCTCCTCTGTATCTAAACAATTTTTTAAGGATTTAAGCTTCGGATTTTCTCTGTGTTTCTCGTGTGGGATTTGATTCTTCCATTATTTAATTGTTTATGAACTCGTGTTCGTTGAGATCTGCCACCTTTTATTATACCCTAGGTTTTGCATTTGCTGGTGTTGAGATTGATCAGTGCTAGGTTTTGTAATTCGCGTTGTTTGTAGGGTTAATCGGGGGTTTAAGGGGAAGTGTAGGGTTTCTAGGGTTTTCCGTGAGTTCCTATCTGCGTCTCCTGGAAAATGGGGTGCTTTTCCTGTTTGATTCAGCGGAAAAAGGTTGTCAAGGTCGAGGACACTTATCGCGCTCGATCTGCCTCTCGCTCTACAGGTTTTACTTCCTCTTTCTCTGTCACCCCAATTCCTAACAAATGCCTGTATTTTTTGTGTATTTCAGTTCAATTTTGGTGTAAAGTCGTTGATATCGGTTTAATTATGACTGTTTGTTGTTGTACTCCTTGCTGAATTGTGCAGGAGCAGCTAAGGGAAAGCAGATGGTTGTTGATGACGGTATGTCAGAACTTCTGTTGAAGTTCTGAGCTTCTCATCTTGGTGTTTGAGATTTTTAACAGCTCTCTTGTTTTATGGTATGATGATTTGTAATCTTTCTTTAAGTTGATCGTGAGTTTTCTTTCACAGAAAATGGTAGTGGAAATGATAGCTCAAGTAATCCGAGATCGGGCGATAGGTCTACCTCGGCAAAGAGCCCTGCAAAGAGTTTTCCGTACCGGGAACTCTGTGTTGCGACGGGCGTGTTTAATGCTGCTAATATGATCGGAGAAGGTGGCTTTGGGAAGGTCTACAAAGGGCGCCTTGATTCAGGGGAGGTACTGTGCTTGTAATGGAAGGCTGTCATTGATCTTATTATTTGTGCCCCTTAAAATTATCTGATTCTTGTTTGATCATAAAAATGGGTTAGATGTAAAAATTTGATTTGCGAATCATGTCTAGATCTACAAGAGAGTTGTTGCATTCACACGCAACACAATTGTATTGTGTTTTTACATAAATTTTCAGTAGGGTTGAATGTGATCATCGCTGTTCATCGTTCTGCCCTATGTCCTGCACGATCACGTATAGATTTGCCTGTTTTTTATGGAATGCTCATTAATTGTGTTTTAGCTTCAATTCATTGTGCAGTTTTGGTAAGAACGGTAACTGTTATCGAGTTTAATTAATAACTTCCTTGTTGATGCGAGTTTGATTAATGACTTCCATGTTGATGCGAGCTTGCATTTGTTGACAGATTGTTGCAATCAAACAACTGAATCATGATGGGCTCCAGGGGAGCCAGGAATTTATTATTGAGGTTCTAATGCTAAGCCTTCTCCATCATGCTAATCTTACAAGCCTAGTTGGGTATTGTGTTGATGGTGACGAAAAACTCTTGGTCTATGAGTACATGCCCAAAGGAAGCGTAGAAGATCATTTATTTGGTGAGTGAGAGCAGACAACCAAAAGATATTCAAGATAACTATGCCTTAATTGTTCTCTCTTTATCTTTACCGAAATTGAAATATTTACAGTTTACACTATCTTATCAGTGAAATTGTCAAGTTTGAAAGCTGACTATGAAATCTGATATCTACAGATTCATATCTTACCTTTACTGGTCCCTTGATGCTCGAATTTTCCTGCTTTTAGTTGATTGGTAGAATTATTACATTGTTACTGAGCTGAATCTCTAAACAAGGCATTGGCAGTTTGGCACATGCCTGATTAGCAGTACAAGTTCTCTGTGTTTATTACAAAACTAGCTTTACTGATTAGGAATCTCGGTACCTGATCAGGTTACCATTCTTTCTTTATACAGTATGAAACTAGATATTTTGATTACGAAAGTAAGCAATAGCTTCTTCCAGGGGGTTGCAAACAGGTTTTCAGCCCTCTGAAACTTTTTTAGACTGCTATTCACATTGTTAGCTTCTGTCCTTCGTAGTAGTTGTATAGCGTTTTTGAGACTTGATAAAATGTGTCCAAGGCAAGTAAGATGTTGATATTTTTGTGCAAACTTGTTTTCTACCCAGATTTGGGATCTGGAAAGGTTCCCTTGGATTGGAACATCCGGATCAAAATCGCTGTTGGCACTGCAAAAGGCCTAGAGTATCTCCACTGCAGAGCAAACCCTCCTGTCATCTTCCGGGACCTGAAACCTGCAAATATCTTGCTGGACAATGAGTTCCATGCCAAACTTTCAGATTTCGGGCTTGCCAAGCTGGGACCCGTTGGTGACAAGACTCATGTCTCCACTCGAGTGATGGGAACCTATGGATATTGTGCCCCAGAATATGCAATGAGTGGAAAGCTAACAATGAAATCCGATATCTACAGCTTTGGCGTTGTTTTGCTTGAGCTGATCACTGGACGGAGGGCTATTGATCCTAATAGGTGTAGGGCGGAGCAGAATCTGATCAATTGGGTTAGTCCTCATGGTTATCAACCTGCATTTCATTCATATGGAATTCAGGAATTGTAGATACTCTCATGGTTCAACAACAGTCTCTTGTGTGTTAGTCTTTTTGGTATTTTCATGATATAGATATATGGGGTATCATAATATCATATTGTTTGGTTGATTCATTCCTGCAGTCTCGCCCAATCTTCAAGGACAGGCGGAAGTTCAACCAGCTAGCAGATCCAGCAATGCAAGGCCAGTTTCCTGGCCGAAGCCTCCACCATGCCATCGCTATTGCTGCCATGTGTCTCCAGGAGCAACCCACCTACCGTCCCCTCATAAGCGACGTGGTTGTGGCCCTTGAGTACCTGGCTTCTCAGCCTTACGACCCAAGTACAAGTGGCTCAGCTAACCGTAATTCTCCAAGAAGGGACCAAGCTGTATACTAGGCTTACTAGCTATAAACAGATTCAGATTCCCCTACCGTACTGTACAGTAAGATATCCCACCTTCCCCTAGATGTTCCTCTTTGACTATCTTCATTGATCCAACGGATTTAATTTCTTATGCATTTCTAAACATTTTTTTTTCTTTCCTTTTTGCCCTTTTTGCAGGTATTTGGTTCTCCAGAGGATAGATGTGTATGTAAAATGAATTATTGCTATAAGTTTGCTATGATTTATGGTGGTAGAGAAAGATTGTTGTGCTGCTGCAACTGTGGAAGATGATTAGTGAAGTTGGTAGAAGTGTAGAACAAACAAAGAAAAGCCTTGAGCTGCTGATTCTTCATCAGCTTCTGGTATTTTTTATTTGATCTTATTTTTGCTTTGCTTTTACCAACACAGTTTCATCATCTAGCAAACCGTTTGATAGATAATGCAGCTGCTGTTGGTTTTGAGTTTTTCATTTATAATATGCTAAAGATCTAGGCCGACAACGGCTTCAGACCGGATGATATCCAAGCCCATTACTACTGTCAACATCCGAATTGCTACTACACTCACTCCAGTTGCCGAAATCCTCCTTCAAGCGTCTCTTCACAACCTTAACAGCATCATCAGGTTGGCTCTTTGCTGAACCTTTGATTTCGCTTTCATTTCCGGATCTGTTCGCTTCCTGTTTGGAGTCATGGATCCTCGTTCTTCTCCACCTGGACTTCCTCTTCAAGTGTGTACCCAACATAACCCCCCACCCCAAAAACACTGCCCCCAAGCCACCTCCTGCCCCGACCACCAAAATCGCCTTCATCCATTTTGCCTCGGCTTTGTCGTGTGGATAACTCGGCAGAGTTGCCCATGATGCCGCTATGAACGCTGTTGCCATGAACAAAACAGCTGCCCACATTGCCCTGTGGGAGTACTTAAGGATCCTCACAAGCGGCTTCCTCCTGAAGGGTATGACACTCACAAGAACTATGACGATTCCGAGTGAGATGGACAAGCCTGCCGTGTTGCTCACCATGAAGACCTTAAACGCCGTTGTTCTTGCCAGAACGGACTTCCCTATATAGGGTCCGTCTTGGTATACTCCTCCCGGTGGGCTCACGCATGCTTGGAATGCCACTGTGGCGATCAACACAGCTACTATCACCACTGTGTTCCTTGCGTTTTGGAGCGCCTCTTGGTAGATCCTCCTTTCTTTTACTCTCTCTTGCTGTTGTTTCCTGAACAGCTTCTCAAGGTTCTTTCTTCGTCTCATGGACTTTAACTTGTGTTGTCCGAGACCAACATTGTCGCTAGCGCGACTTGTTAGCTCCTCTTCTGGGTGGATTTCATCTTCTTCTCCTCCATCTCCCTTGCAATCTATCAATAATCCAAACAATGAAAACAACTTGCTATACTGTTGGAGCTAGTTTCGAAGTTTTCGGAGTTTACCGTCTTGTTGATCCTGAGATGGGAATTTAGGGGAAGAAGAGTCGAAATCCTCGGCTGGGAAATCAGTGGTGGGTTCATTCCTTGCTTTCAGTCCATGGATTATTTGCTTCTCAGCTAGAAGTTTATGAACAGCTCTGCTTCCAATGTCATGGTTCCCGTAACCTGCGACGATGTCCAATGCCGTCTTGCCTTCGATATTCCGGGCATAAACATCCACCCTCGTGTTGTTGATCAAATACTCTGCAACCCGGAAACGCCTGTCGGACACAGCAACGTGCAAGGCCGTGTTTCCATTCTCATCGGTCTTCAGAACTAGAGTCGGATGTGCTACTAGTAGAAGACGAATAATGTTGATATCTGCATCAAACGTGACAGACAATTTGTTATTATGATATGGAATACCGATTCGGTATCGAATCATGTTTATGGTATGTGCTTCTTGTTATGAGCCATATCTAGTATAAAAAAACACGTGTATCCCCCAATGAAGTAGGGTTTAAGGGGTCAGGATGTACACACTCTAGTCGAGAGGACGTTTATGAAACCCTACTTCATTGCGGGATATACTGAGGCCATTGATAAGATGTCAGAGTTGTAGCTACCTGGTGAGCATCCTCTTGAAGTAGCAATATGAAGACACAAACTCCCGTCTTCATCAGAACCCGGTATCCATCGATACTGGAGAAGATACTCTACCAAATGAACGCGACCGTAGAAGCATGCCATGTAAAGAGGGCTCCGGCCATGGTTGTCGACCTCAGCAGCCACCCACTGGTTGGACTCCATCAGCATCTTCAGAATCTGTAGATTGCCTCCCATACAAGCCGTGTGCATTGGAGTTTCCCCGAATACGTTCCTTGAGCTCACCATGTCGGGTCGTTGCTCAAGGATTAACTCCACCATCGCAACTCTTCCCAATTTGCACGCCCTGTGCAAGGCGGTGTTGTCTCTCTTAGCTCTCATGTCTAGCACAGTCGCATCCTTCGTCACCGCCTTGTGGAACTCCGCGGTGTTGTTGAATTGGATCGCTGAATAAAGATTTGGATCCATATTGGATGATCATGAACTAGCTAGAGTGAACCATATGGATCAATCTTTGTTTTTTTAGAAATGTGGACAAATGTTAATATTTAAATGAATTTCATTCTTTTTTCCTGCAAGCGTCTACTTTGTCAGCATTTGTTTTTTTTGGTAGTCTCTACTTGTCAACATTGTTAGGCTGCAAGAACTTTCCTTGTAAACTAGATGCATTGACTTAAATTAGTGGAGTTCTACTTTCTTACTTGGTACTGATCTTCTGTTGATTTGCACAATGTATGGAAAAGAAGTTGATTAACAAAAAGTTTATTTATGCTGATAAGAAACTTAACTCAGGAATAAGAATTGATGTTCTCAATTGATGACACTCAACTCAACCATTCCCCTTACTGAGGAGATGAATAAAATGTAAGGGTCTATCTTTCTTACGATGATCAGTACACCAAGTGTGGATTGAAATTCATTACATATTGATGAGCCAAGTAGCCAACTAACAGACATTGATAACCATTAATTAGTCATTAATCAAACCATGCCAAAGGTGGTTAGAGGAAATATGAGTTTTTTTAACCCCAACCGCTATTGTAAAACAATATGTAAAATAGAGAAATGAGAGGAGGGAGAAAAAAAATCTCTAAATTTAGAGGAAGGGTTAGAATCTATAAAAATAAATGCATTCATCCCTTTCAATGTCTATCTATTTTTTCATTGGTTGTTGTCTATTAATTTAATTAAGTTGTTGGAATTTTATTTATTAAATTATGAATTTATGCATTTATTATAGTGTATAATAAATATAGAAATTGATATAATAGAGAAGAGAGTTGTGGTGTAAATTTTTTAGAGATTTTACTATTTTGTTCTCTATTTTATAGATTTGTTTAGATGGATTGTTGGGACGCTGTTCTTCTTGTTTTATTGGCATGGGGTTCCGTGATTAGGATTCGATTATCCTTGTGCAAAGAAGATTTGGTGCCTATTGAACACCAATATGTTGAGGAAGTTTGTTAGTGAACATATGATTTCTGCCAAAGGAGGGAGGTTTTATTTGGGTTTTAAAGTCGGCAGTCAAACTCATAAAGTACACCAGACAGGACTCACAATAACATCATAAATTCCAATCTAAAAGGAGCTCACAATAACTTATACAAGAGGTAAGGTCGGTTGTGCGAGATGTAAACTCACATATGAGTGTGGTCCACAACTTCCTATATTAATTTTTATTAAGTAAGAATTTGATATTAAACAGGCCTGATTCTCGAGAAGTCGATGAATCGGCAAGCGGAAACCGCCAAAACATACAATAAGATCGGAAAATTAACGGTGCTAAGAAACAAGCAAAGATAACTCTACAACAAGAATGATCTTAGCAAAACTCCTCCCAACTGTTGCAAATGACAGCGAAGAACGAATCCAATGCAAGCACATCAAACAATAGCACCGCGGGCCAGTGATACTACAAGAATCTATCTCTTGTGGGAAGTGCAGACGAAACTCCAAGGAAGCTCACCGCGAGCCAGCGGGACAACAGGAATCTATCTCTTGTGGGAAGTGCAGACGAAACTCCAAGGAAGCTCCTTCCTGATACAGATTCGTCCTGAAAGCACCACCTTGACCCCAGCTAGTCCCGACTCCAAACAACACGCCCCCAACCAAGAAGGAGACCTCCTAGAAACGCCGAAAGTAGAACCACACCCCGCTTGTGCAAAAACGCCAAACGATCTAGCCAGTCGGAATTTAGTCAAGCTCTCACGGGATTTAGTTCAAGCCCTTTCGGGTTTTTGTTCGAACTCTTTTGGAATTTAGATAAGGCCCATTTTGGGCTCCTTTTAAAAATTTGTTTTTTCTATTTTTAAAATTGGCATTCCTCATCCTTGGGCCCGAAGAACCGAAGGATGAACGAGAGGAGCGCAGCCAAGGAAGCCTGGAGAAGCCAACAAGCAGCTGCCAGCAACATCGCCGCAGGTCCGCTGGCCCGACAACGGAGCGCCGACGACACCACGAGGGAGGACGGAGGCCAGAACCGACTGGGCGAGGACGACGACGGCCCGAGCAGCACCAGTAGGCACCCAAAGATCGCTGAAGAAAGGCTTCAAAGGGACGAATTCGACAAGGGAGAGCACCGGAAAAACGAAACCTGCAAAAGCCCCAAAACGATTTTGCCAAGAAAGGAGATCCGACCAAACCCTAACCCGGAAGGAGAGACATCAAGAGCCCCAACCGGACCAAAGAAGTAGCAAAGAAACTCAGTCAGACAAGATAGTATTTGGGTTTCTCGTAACAATAGACTATGACTCAAAATTCAACGTACTTCACAGCAAGGCAATCAAACAATTTTTTTTCCAGTACCTTCATAAACCCCCACACCAAAAATACCACCCCCAAACCACCCCCTACCACAGCCACCAAAACCATCATCATCCATTTGGTCTCATCAGCTTTGTTGTGCGGATAACTCGACAAAGTCGCCCATGATGCCGCAATGAACGCCGTTACCATGAACAAAACGGCCGTACACATGGCCCTGTGGGAGTACGTGATGATCCTCTCGAACGGCTTCCTCTTTATCGGTATGAAACTCACAAAAGCTATGACAATTCCAAGGGAGATGGACAAGCCTGCTGCGTTGGTCACCATGAAGACCTTAAACGCCGTCGTTGTTGCCAGGACAGACTGCCCTATATAGGGCCCGTCCTGGTATACTCCTCCCGGGGGGCTCAAGCCTGCTTGGAATGCCACTGTGGTGATTAACACGGCTACAATCACCACCGTGTTCCTTGCGTTTTGGAGCCACTCTTCGTAGACCGTCCTTCTCTCTAGTTGTTCATATTTTTGTACTTGTTGTTCAAGGGACTTCAAATTGCGCTGTTCGAGATCAACATTGTTGTCGGTGCCACATGTTAGTTCTTCTTCTGGGTGGATTTCGTGTTCTTCTCTTCCATCTCTCTGCCTATCAAGCAATGATTTAAACAGATTCCACTTACCATCTTGTTGATGATGAGATGGGAATTTGGTGTAAGGCCTCCTGACTCTTGAGTAGACGATGTCTAATGCTGTCTTGCCTTCCTTATTCCGGGCATCAACATCCACCTTCGTGTAGTTGACCAAATACTCTGCAACCTTAAAACATCTGTTGGACACAGCAGCGTGCAAGGTTGTGTTTCCTTCTTTGTCCGTCATCATAACTAGATTCGGACGTGCTTCTACTAGAAGACGAACCATCTTCACATCTGCATCAAACATATATGCCATCTAATTTGAAGCCTATCTAGTGGTTATCAATTGCCAAAATAAAATGAACATTTTTCTAAACATTACAACATATTTTAAATTGTCATTAAATTATCAATTTTATTAAATACTCTGGATAGTGTAAGAATAAATATTGTACACACTTAATTATATTATTTAACTTAACTAATAAGGAATAAAATCAATATATGAAAGATTATAATACAAGACTAATGACATGAGCATATATAAAAGCATCGGTACATTAATATGTAAATAGCATTTTCAAAGATGTCACGTACGTAGCATATAAGATTTAAAGTTTAACATACTAAATAATGTCCCGCGCGTAGTGCGGAAATCCCTTTCTAGTTAGATATAAAGATAGGTAAGCTTAATTAGTAAGGAGGGAGTAATTAAACCATGAGATCATGAGTTTAAATCCTATTAGCGTCAATTTTTTTGCTAATTTTTCCACTTAAAATGACTCTTTGAATACAATATTTAAGTTTTTTTTTCTAATATATTTAAATAAAAAAATTATTTAGCATATATGCCTAACATGAAAAAAATATATTAAAAAACAGTATATTTATATATTTCTCTTCATTTTATACACTTAAAATCTATACTATACTATGTCTATAATATAATTCTATATCAATATATATATATAGGGTGTGGTTCCGGTGTACACACCCCTTACGGTGTACCTTGTTCACAAATATTATTCGGTGAAATGTGAAACATTATTCGGTGAAATGTGAAACATTATTCGGTGAAATTTGAAACATTCTACCAAATACTGTTATGTTTTCTTTTTTCAGTTCAGTTCAGATGAAAACGTTCCAATTCCACTGAATAATTTGTAACATTCTACCGAATAATGTTTAGTTTTTTTATTCATCTATTTCAAATAAAAGAAACCTCAATTCTCTCAACAATACTTACAATTTATATGAATAATGTTTCTAATTTCACTAAATAATGTTTTACATTCCCCTAAACAATACTCGCATTTCACCGAATAATGCTTCAAATTTCACCGAATAATGTTTCACATTTCACCGAATAATATTTGTGAACAAGGTACCCTAAGGCTTGTGAACAAATGATCCGTACACTATATATATATATATATATATATATATATATATATATATATATATATATATATATATATATATATATATATATATATATATAGGGAGTGGTTCCCTTGTGCACACCCCTTGAGGTGTACTTTCTGCACAAATCTTGGCTTTTGATTGAAAGAAATGGAAGGCCAGGATTAATAAGTGTTTCCTTTTTTTTTAAATAGAAAAACTGGTGGGACCCACCTAAAAAGGTCTGACGCACTATTTTTAATTTCCAGATCTGATTTCGCTGTTTTGAAAAATCTGTCCATTCCACCGAATAATGTTTCATAATCTACCGAATAATGTTATATTTCATTTTTCCATCCATTTCAGATCAAATTTTACCAATTCAACTGAATAATTTGTCATACACTACCGAATAATGTCTAATTTTTTGTCAATCAATTTTCGTTTTGACTCCGAGTTAATTTTTATGCATTCAGTTTTGAAATATTATTCGGTAAAATAGTTAAATTTTTTGGGAAATTATTCAATAGAATGTAGGATTATTCGGTGGTATAGGAATGATTATTTGGTCGTATATGAGAGTCTTTATGCTATTTGTCAATCCGAAAACTCCATACGCAGACGAATAATGTTCCAAATTTCATTGAATAATTAACAACTCCTTAACACTAACAATCAAAATTTCAACATATTCATCTGAATAATTAACGAATATCGCACCGAATGCATTCGAACCACAATGCCTTCGAACTGACCACCCCCACCACCCACCCCCAACCCCCCACCACCCTCACCACCCACACAACCACCCAGCCCAGACCACCCCGCCACCCACACCCCACCGCAAAAAAAATAAAAAGAAAAAGACCTCCCTGCATTCGAACGGAGGCAGTTGAATGAGCCAAACCACCGGAACCGCTCGGAACCGCCCGGATCTGAGCGAGAGGGGAGGAGGAGGCCCGGATCTGAGTGAGAGGGGAGGAGTCGACCCTGGCGCCGTCGAATCCGGTCGGTCTCGCCGCCGCCAGCATCGATCCAAGCAAGAGGGGAGTGGAAACCTTCGCTACTTCCCCTAGCATCGACTTGAGCGCTGCCAATCCCGCACCCTCGTCTCCTCCTTCCCCTAGCACCGCCGGATCTGAGCGAGAGTGGAGGCAAAACCGTCGCCAGATCACACGGCTTCCCCCCGCCGTCGATTCCCCCCACTCTCGTCCACAACTGTCGTCGTCGAGTGTTGCTGTCGGCGCAGGGGCGTGGATCCGGCGCTGCTGGATGGGCGGTGGCCGGAATGTGTGCTGTCGGCGTCGGAGAGGTGGTGCGGTGGTGTCTGGGTGCCAATGGAGGGGGCTGCGAGGGGGAATGCGAAGAGGGAAGGGGCGCCGGTGCTGTTGTGCTGCTGCTCACACCAGGGTGGCCGGATCTGGTGAGGGGGAGCGTCGGCGGTGGTGTGGTGGTCGGAAGGTGGCCGGAAAGAGGAGGGGAGGTGGCGCCGAGATCCCTCCCTCAGTTGTCCCAGCCTCGCCTCATCGCCCAGAACTACTGCAATCCCTCGCCTCATCGAGTAGTAGAGAGATTGAGGGAGCTAGGTTTTTAATAGGGTTTGCACACGCGCTTCACACACTTCACATGTGAGATTGGGTCTTCTTTTTCAGTTTTTTTTTTTTAAATACCCATCTACGTGGCATAAATCTAGCCATTCATTTCCTATAGATCAAGGGTCCGGATTTGTGCACAAAGTACACCCTAAGGGGTGTGTACAAGTTACCCATTCTCTATATCACTACAACAGAAAAGCCTTTTAGCGACCAAAATTTTAGAGATGAATTATTTTTCTTCGGTAAATGTGGGTTTTGGCGATGAATATATTCGCTCCTCATAAAATGACACATGAACTTTAGCAAGAACCCTATATTCCTCGTTAAAAGTGGTATTCAACGACAAATTTTTTGACTCGTCGCTAATTGTTAGTATAATGTGGTCGCATAAACCATAAAGAAAATAGCGACGAATTTGGAGCTTTTATCGAGAAATGTTTTCATCGCTAAAAATAATTTCATCGGGGAATTTTTAATTTTATCGTTATTTGTTTGGTGGGAATTATGTAAAACCCGCCAAATTTATTAGCGACAAAGATTCTAGTTCCTCACTAAAAGTGTGTGTTTTTGGAGGAAATATTTTCTCGCTAAACCTATTAATCAACGAGGAAATTTCATTTTCATCGTTATTAGTTTGGGTGAAATATGAAAAATGGATCAAATTTATTGAGGAGAAATTTTATTTTTACCATACCTTTTTTTTTTATACCATACCCTATCTTAACCGTTGCCAGTTGCCACTGGCGGTCGCTCCAGCCCTGCCTCCGCTATCGATCTCTATTATCCTCTCTCTGTTCCTGCTCATCCCTTCCTTGCTGCCTGAGATCTGCTCGTCGTCGGCGTCGCCCCTCGTCGCTCTCTCGGCCCGGATTGGTTCCCTCCTTCCCCAAATTGAAAGCAAAGCGACTCCAAATCCGACGCCCCTCTTTGTTCCCCTGCTCTTCTCGCCGTCTCTACCCTGCTACATGAGATCTGCGTGTCGTTGGCGTCGCCCTTAGTCTCTCGTTCGGCGCCCCTCTCTCTTCTTTTGTTCTCAATCTGCTGTTGGTCTAATTTCCATCCTATGTTGCCGCCACAAACAGGTTACGTTTTAGGGTTTCTCTACTCCTTATATATGATTCGACTTTCATTGTCACCTTGATTAGGGTTTCTCTGCGCACAAACAGGCAGCGATTCCTACATATTATTCGATTCTCCTTGTATATGGTTGATTGTGTTTGATTCTTAGTTAGATTTCTAATGAAACTCTAGTTGAGGCCTATGATGATGAATTACACTTAATGTGATTGTGTCTGATTCTTGGTCTAATTGGTGCTTTGAAGAAGTATCATGAATTGTTGAGGTCTCATATGGAATTTCACCTAGTTTTTTTGCATATAAACTTGCATTGAATTGCAATTGATTCTAGAGTCTAATTGTGTCAAATTCTGTCTGATTCTTAGTCTGATTGGTGAGTTGTTGTTTCATATTATGTGATGATACATTGTGAAAAAATAAATGCTTTAAAACTGTTATGGCTGAGGCAAAATTATAAAGGCGAGATATAGACACAGTTGAGGGATTTAGAACATGTATCTTTTCTATAGCTCTAACGGGAATGCTTTATGATTGGTTTGTTCTGGTTCACTTTTTACTTATGCTGATAGTCATCTATAATTTGAAGAGAACCATTGCATATTTACTCTTGCTTGAACTAGATTGAATATCAAATATAGTGTTTATTGCCTTATTGGGTGTACTTTGTAGAAGAAATGCATCAATATCAATCGTCTCTTAAATTAGACCTGACCTTGCATTGCTAGTCTTTTGGGTAAATTTATAAGATGAGTTGGCTCCTTCTTAGTTTGACTTTCAATGAATCTTTATAAATTCTCTTATGGTGCCTTACTTGTTTAAACATCTTGCAAGTGTTTATTATTTAGCTTTAGAAGCTGCTCTTGTGATTCTTGATTTATTTTAGCTGATTGAAGTTCAATCTATGTGCTTAAACTTTCATTTTCTTGAGACATGGAATATCTTGTTGTTCTGTATATCTGGGATTGAACTAGTATGTTCAATGATAGACATGGTCATTAAACTTGAATATCACGGTTTTCTTATATTATATGGTCGATTCACTTGTTCATGTAAGATAAGTCTTACATGTTGCTACCTTGACTAGTTTAATATTTTTTACCGTATTCTGAACTTAGATTCACTCGAGTAGTTGAACTGAGGCTCAGTAAGAATTCATCAAAGCTTAGATGAAGCTTTTTACTTTTTACTTTTTATCTTTGGGGAACTTCTCTTGTCAATTGTTTTAGTATATTTTTGGGAATTATTAAAGGCTAGAATTTGGCCAGAGATTATATGTAGTTTAAATGATTCATTGGTATATTATCATATCAGTTTTATATATTTATATATATAGGTTAAAAACATCTTATATTATTTAGGTGAAAATGATATAAATGCTAAAATAAAATTCTTTTTATTTGGTATATTTGTGCATTCCATCAGTAGTTAACTACTCCTGGCTTTATCAGCTTCAAGTTCATTTATTTTGTAGTAGAAGGATTCATGTGTACATAGTCTTTTTCTTTTTTGGTAGATGGTAGACTCGTTCTTTTGAACAAAAACAGTAAAGCAATATTTTCTAGTCTTCTGAGCTTTATTTTTTCATGTCTTGTTAATCAGTTAAGCTTATTTGCATGTTTCTGTGTATGAGGTCTTATTTATTGTTTTATATTTGTGGGAGTTGTAGATGCAACCTGATGATTTTGAAAAGTGTATCATTTCAACTTTAGGAGATAACATTGGCTAATACATGAAGTTTTTCTTTGGAGAATGTGTTTCACAATAAGTAGTTCCATCAAATGGATTAGATAATCAACATGTCTCATGACAAGCTAACTTAATTCGACACTCACCAGGAATAGCTTGAAGTGTAGAAGTTGTTGCCTATATACTCATGCTTGACTTTATTTCCAGGATGAAATTGTGTTGATTTGAACCTAGACAACTCAAGAACATGGAACTCGCACTATGGCTGGTGAAGAAACCTGCGAACAAGTTCTTGGAACAATATATTTCAGTATCCATCAAAGGTTGTAGTTTAGACCTCAACAAATACCAATTAAGCTGCCTCAATCATCATTACATGAAATATCTGAGAAGAACAAAGCCTTGGAAGACAAGATCAAAGCTCAAAATTCGCTGATTAATGCATTAGAATAGATGGAGAAAAAGATGGAAGAGGTCGTGGTAAACTTTGATGGCCAACAAGACAATTAGGGACTGAGATGCAATTAGGGACATAGATTGATGACTTTGATCTCCCGAAATTGGACAAGCCAAGGCTGAATATTGAGTACATGAAAGAGATCATCTTGTGATGAGAGGTAAACATTTTGAGAGCATGCATTCTCCCGGGCAAGTTTGGCTTGGCTTGGATATTTTTGCTTCATCTTTGAGGAACTTATCTCTGAGTTATCTGTTTTCTCTTTAATGTAATAAAAAACAGGTTTTGGATTATAATTATTTATATTAAAATTATGTTATAATATGCATTTTCTTCATGATGCAATATAATTTTCTGGTTGAAGACAGGGTTGGAATGGGGAATGATTTATTGACCCTAAACTATTTTTAGCGATGCGGTAAATAATTTATCTTGAGAAAAGAATTCCTCACTGACGAGCTATCAGTGACAAATATATGTACGTCGGCAAAAATAATATTTAAAATTAATTTTTTATTTCAAATGTTATAATTACAAGTCATCATTAACGAGGAAATAAAATTATAACGAGAAATTTTATTTCGTCGGTAAATATGTTATGTGACCATTTTCGAATCCTGAAATATATTTTGCAACGAAAATGTCCGCCTTTTGACAAGGAAGATATTAGTCGCTAAATTATAATAGCGACAAATTATAATCATCGCAAAAAGTTGTATGCGAGGAAATATTTTTTTTTCTCGTTAATACTTTCCTTGACGAGCTTTCAGTGACCACCTGGCGAGGAAATAAATTTCCTCGCCAAACACTTTTGGCGACGAAATCTTTATTTTCTACAAGGAAATATTTTCTCGCAAATAGCCAGTTTTGTTGTAGTGACATATATATATATATATATATATATATATATATATATATATATATATATATATATATATATATATATTAGATGATTAAAATTAATAAGAAGTAAGAACCGTTTGATGAGGTGGCATCCCCCATTAACATGTAATTATTGTTAATGGGTTTAATTTAAAGTATTTTAATGATAAATTTTTAATCAATCAAATTATAATAGAGTTTTTTTCCTTAATGTATTCTACATTTTCTAATCAAATGGTTTAATTCAAAATATCCAAAACATGAATTTTTAAAATTTTTTCTTATTATTAAATATAAATCTATATCTATCTAGCTATTAAATAAGAAAAAAAATTCTTCAGTCTCAAAAATTGTTAACAAGTTCGTCCGCCAGGACGCGCTTGGGCGGTGAGTCAACTACGGTTGACCACCCCCAAATCTTTGCCTTGTATAAAAAAAATTGTTAACAATTGAAAATTTTGCAGATTTGCTAATCATCTAACTATTAATTATGAATTTTTTTTTCATATGTGTCATAATCATCTTAAGTTTATGTATCACATTTTTTACTTTATCAACTTTATTCTTCTATTATGCTAACTTTATTAATATTTTATTTTAAAAAATGTGTCATGCATGATGCGGGGATTGTACTAGTGAGCAGTGACTATTGAAATACCAAATGTAAGGTTATTTTCCATTATATTTAACTATTTTTTTTTCTATAAATACATAGAATAAAAAAAATCTCAAAGAAAATTTAGGCCCCCTTGTATGAAATCACGGATCTGTCACTTTATAAAATATTAATTTATTTAAATAGTTTAAAATAATATTATACTTATTAATAAAATTTAATTAAAAATGAATAGTTTTTAGAGTTAAAAAAAAAAAGTACACGCTATATAAAAAATAAATTGGGTTGTCTATTGTATACCCTTGTATACCCTAAGGGCATAGGATAAAAATACTTTATTGAGAAAGAAAACCATTGGGTGAATCCATAATCTACTTTAAAAATGGCTAAACCGGGTGTATTTAGAGCAAATATTTCTCAATTTGATCTCTTATTCTATGTCATGCCCTTGGGCCTTAAGGCATAGGATAGAAAATCCGAAAATCAAATTATTTAATTTAAACATGGAAAAGAAACAAATACCTTCGGGTACTTTCAAAATAGCAATACGCAGACACATAGTCCCGTTTTCGTCGGACCCCGGCATCCCTAGATACTGCAGAAGATACTCCACCAGATGATAATGATTGTGACCGTAGATGCATACCATTAGAGGGGTATGGCCACGGTCGTCAACCTGAGTAGCCACCTCCGGGTTGGACTCCATCAGCATCTGCAGAATCGGCAGATTTCCATTCTTACAAGCTGCGTGCATCGGAGTTTCCCCGTATCTGTTCCTGGAGCTCACCATGGTGGGCCGTTTCGCAAGGATTATCTCCACCATCCCTACATTTTGAAAGTCACACGCACTGTGCAAAACAGTGTCGCCACTCTCATTTCTTGCGTCGAGCAAGTGATCGTCCTTCTCCACCGCATCCTTGAATTCGGCTATGTTGTTGAATTTGATCGCCGAATGAATATCTATATCCATATTTGATGATCGTGAACTAGCTAGAGCAAACCATATGTTGAAGAAATAGCAATTCTAATTTTAGTTTTAATAAAAGAAAATAACAACCATTCTTTTATTAGGTTGTGTGTAAAAAGGGTAATTACAATGAGAGGTGTGTGAGAGTTCCACCATCCATTTCAAATCTTGTAAACCTATATAAACTCATAGGATTTGATTTGTTATATATCCAATCCAAAAACACAGAGAGAGAAAAGCTTAGTTTAAAGCATTAAACAGAGAGAAGCTTTCGGGGAATTTTCTGCGTAAAATTCCAGAGTGTAGATTTGGGTGTGGGTGTCAAGTAATTTAGTTGTAATCAGGTTATCATTCTATTAAAGTTTTGCGGTAGATTAGAAACATCTTGTGTGTGTATTTTCTATCATTGTCATTCTCATTATTCTGATTTTCGGGAAAGTTGAGCGTATTTTTCCCAACAATTGGTATCAGAGCCAGATTATAAACAATCCACATAAAGTCAGATTTGAGTGGGAGCAATGGCCGCAGAAGATAGAAAGGTGAAACTAGACAAGTTCGATGGTGCAGATTTCGGATTTTGGAAGATGCAAATCGAAGATTATTTGTACCAGAAAAAACTTTATCAACCTCTGTCAGAAAAGAAGCCTGAGGGCATGAAGGATGAAGATTGGAATCTCCTGGATAGACAAGCCCTTGGAGTTACCCGACTTACGTTATCACGCAACGTTGCCTTCAACATAGCAAAGGAAACTACCACGGCAGGTCTTATGTCAGCCCTTTCTAATATGTACGAGAAGCCATCTGCCTCTAACAAAGTTCATTTGATGAGGCGATTATTCAATTTGCGAACGACAGAAGGCGCATCGGTAGCTCAACATCTCAATGAACTCAACACAGTCACAACCCAGTTGAGTTCAGTTGGGATTGAATTTGATGAGGAAGTACGAGCCTTGATACTATTGTCTTCTCTTCCAGATAGTTGGAATGCTACCGTCACAGCTGTTAGTAGCTCAACGGGAAGCAATAAGTTAAAGTTTGATGATGTTCGTGATCTGGTGCTCAGTGAAGAGATCCGACGGAGAGGGTCGGGTGAATCATCAACCTCTTCAGTTTTACGTACAGAGTCAAGAGGGAGAAATTCAACCAGAGGAAATGGACATGGAAGATCGAACAATCAAGGCAGACCAAAAGACAAGAGGTCGAGGTCAAGGAATCCCAATAGTTCCTCTAGCTCGAAGACCATCGAGTGTTGGAATTGTGGGAATATCGGGCACTATAAAAACCAATGCAAGAGCTCTCCACAGAAACAAGAGACGAAGGTGGAGGCAAACGTTAGCTTTAATTCTAGAGGAGATGATGCATTGATATGTTCCTTGGAGAGAAAGGACGAATCTTGGGTGTTAGATTCTGGAGCATCATTTCATGCTACCTCAAAGAAAGAGCTCTTTGAGAGCTATGTCCCGGGGAACTTTGGAAATGTATATCTTAGTGATGATCAACCTTGTGCAATTATCGGTAAAGGTCAAGTGAAGATTAAGTTGAATGGATTTGTCTGGGAGCTAAAATACGTTCGACACATTCCTGATCTAAGAAAGAACTTGATATTAGTAGGGCAGTTGGCAGATGAAGGCTACGATACAATCTTCAATGGTGATAAATGGAAGATTTCAAAGGGTGCAATGACAATAGTTCATGGAAAGAAGAGCGGTACTCTTTACATGACAGCAGGAGCACGTTGCTCAATCGCAGTTGCATCAGGCAACGAAGATTCCAAAATGTGGCACCAGAGACTCGGCCACATGAGTGAGAAAGGGATGAAACTCATGCATTCAAAGGGAAAGCTTCCAGGTTTACGCTCAGTTAAAATGGGCATGTGTGAAGATTGCATACTTGGAAAGCAGAAGAGGGTAAGCTTTCAAACAAATGGCAGATCTCCAAAGAAGAATCGGCTAGAGCTTGTCCACTCCGATGTTTGGGGGCCAACCACTACAGCATCCATTGGCGGAAAGCACTATTTTGTGACTTTCATCGATGATTACTCTCGGAAAGTATGGGTGTACTTTCTGAAACACAAGTCTGAAGTTTTTGAGGCTTTCAAAAGATGGAAAGCTATGGTTGAAAATGAGACAGGTGTGAAAGTTAAAAGGCTTAGAACCGACAATGGTGGAGAGTATGTAGACACCATGTTCAAAAGCTTTTGTTATGAGCATGGGATCCGAATGGAGAGAACGGTTCCAGGTACACCTCAGCAAAACGGTGTAGCTGAGCGTATGAACCGAACATTGACAGAAAGAGCCAGAAGCATTCGTATACAGTCAGGTCTACCAAAGCAGTTCTGGGCAGAAGCAGTCAATACGGCATGTTACTTGATCAATCGAGGTCCCTCGGTTCCATTAGATTACCAAATACCAGAAGAGGTATGGAGCGGTAAAGAGATAAAACTTTAGCACTTGAAAGTTTTTGGTTGTGTAGCATATGTGCATATTAGTGATCATGGCAGGAATAAGCTTGATCCGAAATCTAAGAAATGTACTTTCATCGGCTATGGCGAGGATGAGTTTGGCTATCGCATTTGGGATGATGAAAAGAAGAAGGTGATCCGTAGCAGAGATGTGATTTTCAATGAGTCAGTCATGTATAAAGACTTGACAAAAAGTGACGCCATTAATTCAAAGCAGAGTGGCCCAGTATTTGCAGATGCAGATTATATTCCAGATTGTTCTATGACAGAACCGATCCCAATAAATCCTCAGTCAGATGAGCACGTTGGAGAAAGTAGTGCACAACAGCCTAACACGACACTACCTTCTACTCCAACTTCTGTATTGAGAAGGTCTTCTCGGTCGCATGTGCCTAACAGGAGATATATGAATTATTTGTTGTTGACTGATGGAGGGGAGCCCGAATGTTATGATGAAGCTTGCCAGAGCGGTGAAGCAAGCCAGTGGGAGCTTGCAATGAAAGATGAGATGCAGTCTTTGATTTCTAACCAAACGTGGGAACTTGCTGAGTTGCCCATAGGGAAGAAGGCACTTCACAATAGATGGTTGTACCGGGTGAAAGATGAGCATGATGGCTCTAAGAGGTACAAAGCTCGACTAGTAGTCAAAGGCTTTCAGCAAAAAGAAGGTACACATATATTTTTGCCCCCGTTGTGAAGCACACTACTATTAGATCAGTGTTGAGTATTGTTGCCGTTGAAGATCTCCATCTTGAACAGTTAGATGTGAAGACTGCATTTCTTCACGGAGACTTAGATGAGGAGATATACATGCATCAACCAGAAGGTTTCTCAGAAAAGGGAAAAGAGAAGATGGTGTGCAGACTCAAGAAGAGCTTGTATGGCCTTAAACAAGCTCCGAGACAGTGGTATAAAAAGTTTGATGGTTTCATGCACAAGGAAGGTTTCCAGAAGTGTAACGCCGACCACTGTTGTTACTTTAAAAGATATTAGTCCAGTTATATCATTTTACTCTTATATGTTGATGATATGTTGGTAGCAGGTTCTGATATGAATGATATCAGAAGGTTGAAGAACCAGTTATCAAAAGAGTTTGACATGAAGGACTTGGGTCCAGCAAAGAAGATTCTTGGAATGCAAATTACAAGAGATAGGCAGAAAGGGACATTACAATTGTCTCAGTCAGAGTACATCAAACGTGTCTTGCAAAGGTTCAACATGGGCAATGCAAAACCAGTTGGGACACCCTTGGCTAACCATTTTCGCTTATCCAAGGATCAATCTCCTAAAACAGAAGAAGAAAGAGCTCTAATGGCTAAGGTTCCTTATGCCTCGGCCATCGGGAGTTTGATGTATGCAATGGTCTGTACAAGACCAGATATTGGACAAGCAGTGGGAGCTGTAAGTAGGTTTATGTCAAATCCCGGAAAAGTTCACTGGGAAGCAGTGAAATGGATTTTAAGGTACCTACAAGGAACGACAGAAAAATGCTTGTACTTTGGTTATGGTGAATTAAAAGTGCAAGGATATGTAGATGCTGACTTTGGAGGCGAAGTCGATCACCGGAAGAGCACAACCGGTTACATATTCACTGTCGGAAATACAGCTGTTAGTTGGATGTCACAATTGCAGAAGATTGTTGCTCTATCGACTACAGAGGCTGAGTATGTAGCAGTGACTGAAGCTAGTAAAGAAATGATATGGCTTCAAGGCTTGTTAACAGAGTTGGGATTCGTGCAAGAGAATAACATCTTGTACAGTGACAGTCAGAGTGCAATACACTTGGCAAAGAATTCGGCATTTCATTCTAGAACCAAGCACATTGGACTTCGATACCATTTCATCAGATCGTTGTTGGAAGATGATGTATTGAAACTGGAGAAGATCCAAGGCAGTAAGAATCCAGCGGACATGTTAACAAAGACGGTGACTATTGACAAATTGAAGTTGTGTTCAACTTCAGTTGGCCTGCAGGAATGACAAGACCATATGTGTGAAGACAGATTGAAATCAGTCTTCAAGTGGGAGATTGTTGAAGAAATAGCAATTCTAATTTTAGTTTTAATAAAAGAAAATAACAACCATTCTTTTATTAGGTTGTGTGTAAAAAGGGTAATTACAATGAGAGGTGTGTGAGAGTTCCACCGTCCATTTCAAATCTTGTAAACCTATATAAACTCATAGGATTTGATTTGTTATGTATCCAATCCAAAAACACAGAGAGAGAAAAGCTTAGTTTAAAGCATTAAACAGAGAGAAGCTTTCGGGGAATTTTCTGCGTAAAATTCCAGAGTGTAGATTTGGGTGTGGGTGTCAAGTAATTTAGTTGTAATCAGGTTATCATTCTATTAAAGTTTTGCGGCAGATTAGAAACATCTTGTGTGTGTGTTTTCTATCATTGTCATTCTCATTATTCTGATTTTCGGGAAAGTTGAGCGTATTTTTCCCAACACCATATGCATCAATTTTTTGTTTGTTTGGTCAGAAGTATGGACAAACCTTATATTTAAATGAATTTGATAAAGCCCTTTAAAACGATTTAGGATTAGCACGATTAGCAAAACCATTAGCAACAAATCAGTTTTCAATAAGCGTTTACTTGTCAACATTGTTGCTCTCCATGTAGTGACTTGCTATATATAATAAAGAATTTTAAAAAAAAATTAGAAGAATTTGTGTAGTATAATGAATAATCTTATTCAAAATCAAATAGGCTTTTTACCCAAAGCAACTAACAACACCTCCTCCCAAAAACCCGAAATAGGCCTCAATCAACGCGCTTCATGCGCCCCCAATTCCTCCCTCCAAACCCTTCCCATTTCTTCCGATTGTCGTACCCAAAACCTTCAGGTTTTCCGATTAACTCCCCAGTTGGCCTCCGTCTCCGGCGGGTTCCTGGCACCGGGGTGCCGGTTTCTCCCCCGAGGTGTCGAATCGGTCGGTGTCTACTCCAGTCCCGGGGCGAAGAGTTCTCAATCATTTCACAAACCTCTCTCTCCTTGCCTAACACTGCTCGACGTCTTCTCCGTGCGTCCGAGCAGTCCAAAAATTCCGAAGAAGAGGGTTAGGAAGAAGGAGGTTCCATGGGGAGGGAGACAAATCGGTCGGAGATCTAGTGTGGTTTGGTCTCTTGGGATGGGTTATGTTCCAAACAGCAAGAAGTTCAGAGATTTGGGGGAGGACCTTCGTTTTGAGGGGCGGCGGCTCTGTGTTCTGGGCCCTTGGTGGTGTGGGGTTTGGCGTTGCTGCTCTGGTCGGACCGTGTTCAGGGGATGGTCGTTGTGGCCTGTAAGTGCTCAGGAGGGGCTATCTTTGGGCATTTGGCTTTTCTGGATCTTTATTTGGAGGGCAGCTTTGGTGCTTCGTTTTCTCAGGTATCATGAGAAGTTTATTTGTGAATCAATTTTTGTTCTTAATCTCAATGTGATAATCAACTGCTTGATAATACTAATGTATTCCATTGAGCTGATGTTAGTTTCGCCTCGTTTGCTGCTTAAAGCTTCTTTATTCACCATCTATTGGTGTTTACAAAAAACGGTGTTAGAGGTTTCCTCTTCACCCCTTACCCCCCGATTTTCGGGCCCTAAACAAACTGTGGATTTTGGAGCTTCTTTTGCTCCTATCTCCAGTTCTGATAAAGATGTGTCTGTCTTAAATCCGGATACTGAAATTTGGTGTCTTGCTTCGGCTGTCATAAGGCTTTGCTCTAATGGTACAATACCTTCCAGCATGGTAGATCTTAGCTCGGATGATCAGGTACCGCTTGAACATATGCATATGAACCATTGTCTTAGCCACCCATGTGTGAAGGATACCCTTGTAGTCTATAAGTTTGACACGGCAAATTCCATATGTATCTATCAAATTCATTTACACAAATCACTATATAAATCTATTTTTGCTTCAATTAAGTTTACCTTGATTTCATGGTTTTGTGTCCACCGTTTGATTACAACATGCTTTATCAAATCAAATCCATGGCTTGGGTTTGCTGCTATTGCCCGGTCTCCAACATTGAAGGTGAACTCTATGTTGTCAAATATCCCTACCAACCATTCTGATGCGTATAAGGGCTCGCCAACTATCATCCAACCCGTGTTCCGCTGCTATCTTGCTGGTGGTGATGTTGCTACATTACTTTCTGTCAGCGTTAAAATGGTTGATAAATCGGTTATGTCTAAGGATGTCGGGGATCTTGATGTGCTCGTGAAGTCCTTCGGTGAGTATCTTCTCTCATCTGAATCTTTACCTCCTTGTAGCTCCATCTTTGCTGCATTCGTAGGAACAATGTCATCCCGCTTGTTTGCTCCTTGCACTCCACTTGTGTTGGCTTGTAAGTCGGCGCGTCTGCGGGTTTGGTTCCTAATGTCATATGAATCAACCAAGAATACAGGGGAAACAGGTAGTTTGATTTCGGCGTTGTCCAACCTTAAGGGTTTTTACATTAAACATATACATCATTCCTCCGAATTGTGGAGATCGACAGATTTGTTGTCATTACGTAGTTGGATTTGTCTTTGGGTGGCAAATGATAACTGTGCCAGGTTGCTCATGTTCTTCCTGTTTTGGTTGTGTAAAATGGCATTCCTGATTTGCTCTCAACACAATGTATGGTATAAATATGTCGTTCTTGGATCTATGGGGATCATGTTGTTTAACCCGTCTTTGATTATAGCTTCTTGGCATATCTTGTGTATTTCTAAGATCCAAGTTAATGGTAAAGTAATCCCATGTTGGATTATAAAGGCTAATACTATAAAGGATAATTATTATGGGTGGGGGTTGGTCTCAATCTATCCATCCCTGTATGTAATTAGCAAATGGAAAATGGGAAGGAAGTATGGTATTGAGGGGGGGAAATTATTAACCAATTGGTGTTGTGAACGGGGGACTATGATTTCCGACTATGCGAAATTTCCGTGTTTGGTTTTTTCCACTTATGTATGCTATCAAAAATCTCAAGTGTGGTCAAAACTCCCACTCATGGTCCTCAACTGGCTGCAATGCAGCTGTGATAAACTCATACGACCACTTGTCATAAATAAAAAATTGATTTTCCTTATTTCTTGTATGAAATTTCGGTTGGGGGTCGTTAAATGGTGCCCTCAATCACACCAAGATATCACATGAAAATTGGATTTTGGAATTGTTGCGGTATCTCCAAACCGTCCTTTTGGATCAGCGTTAACTCATTGTGTAAAAATGAGTCTATTCAATTCCTTGCGCTCGCAGAAACTAAGACTAGCAACATCCCCAATGATAAAACCTGGGGGGCTGCCGGGTTTGACAACGCAGTGTGGTCACCTGCCATCGGTAGATCGGGGGGTCTCGGCGTTCTATGGAAGGCCCACCAACTCTTTCATGAAACCGTTTCAATTATCATTCACCTCCCTCGGATCATAGGCATCAAATATCACAACATCAAAGAGAACTTCTCTATCATTATACTTTGCGTCTATGCTCCTCCTCATCCTAGGGACAAGGATGCTTTTTGGAGAGCCCTTACGGATATAGTGCTTAACTCTAGCATCCCTTGCATTGTCTTGGGAGACTTAAATGAAATTAGTAGTTCGAGTGACAAAATGGGCGGTGCAGATCCCTGCCTAAACCGTTTTCGGCGACTTTCGGATTTTAAAAATGAATGTCAACTTATTGACATCCCCACTTACGGTAACTCATTTACCTGGAGGAAAAAACAAACTGGGGACGGGAATATTTACGAAAAGTTGGATCGGGTTCTCGTCCAGCATCAAATCCTACAAAATTTCCCTGACATTAGAGCAAAAAATGGGGCTTTCTCCTCTTCCGATCACTGCCCAATTACCATTGATCTTAACAAAAACGTACAGTATCAAGTCCCACCATTCAAATTTGAAAATATATGGTTGCAAAGAAACGATTTTAAAAACATCGTCAAACAATCCTGGCGTGCATCTGTTACCGGATCTAACATGTTTCAACTCGTGCATAAAACTAAGCTTCTTAAAAGTAAAGCAAAAGACTGGAACAAAAAAACTTTTGGGAATATCTTCAGGCAACTACAGGAGGTCGATGATAGCCTGATTAACATTCAATCCCAGCTTCTCCCAGATTTTGATCCTATTCTTATTCAAAAAGAACTAAATCTGCTGAGGAAAAAAGATAAGCTTCTGACCTTCCAAAAGCAGTTTTGGAATCAGCGAGCTAAAACTAAGCACCTCAAATTATCTGACTCAAACACTAGCTACTTCCACAAAGTAGCTACGGGACGGCGCAATCGTAAGATTGTTAGATCTATTACTGCAACAGATGGGACTCTCATTGTGGAGGATGACAACATCAAAAAAGAAATTAGGCATGATTTTGAATTACGTTTCAAACATGAAACACTATCCGGTCCTCTCCTGGAGGAATTTATACACCTTGTCTCTCAGGAAGTTACGGAAGAAGACAATTCTATGCTCATTCAGATCCCATCAAATGGTGAGATTAAACAAGCGGTTTTCGCTCTAGGTAACAACAAATCACCAGGCCCGGATGGGATGACTGCAGAATTTTATAAACATTGTTGGAGCATCGTAGGGGTGTCTGTCATCCGCGCCGTGAAAAGTTTTTTCTTATCAGGGAAACTTTTAAAACAAATCAACCATACTTTCATTTCCTTACTTCCCAAATGCGATAATCCCACTATGACTGCACACTATCGTCCCATTAGCCTTTGCTCTACTATTTACAAAATTATCTCCAAAATCCTTGCTGAGAGGCTTAAGAAGATCATTGGCAAGCTCATCCATCCTCTCCAAGGGGCTTTCGTATCTGATAGGGCTATCCAAGATAATGTTCTAATTGCACATGAAATTTTTCACTCTTTTAGACAGCGCCGAGGTAAAGAGGGATGGCTTGCGATTAAGCTTGACATGGAAAAAGCTTATGATAGGGTCGACTGGGGCTTTACTAAAAAGGTTATGACTAAATTTGGATTCCACCCCACCTTTGTTAATTGGATATCAGAGTGCATCTCGACTGTGTCTTTCTCGGTACTTGTTAACAATGGACCGACAGAAATCTTCCAACCATCTAGGGGGCTCCGTCAGGGAGATCCCCTCTCACCATTTCTCTTCATTTTGGGCTCTGAGCTGTTGGCTAGAAAACTCTCTTACTCTTCAACGGCTTCTCGATCTCCTATCGGTTTTCGCTTCGGGATTGACGGGCCACATATCCCCTTTCTGGCCTTTGCAGATGATATTATAATATTCTCTAAAGGATCTGCTACTGCTTGTAGAACGATTAAAAATATTATTGATAGTTACTGCAAAATCTCTGGGCAAAAAGTGAACTTCCAAAAATCTGCCTTTCAAACCACGTCGGGTATCGCTCGTTCCCGCATCGCCGAAATTCAGAGTACCCTAGATATATCTAATGAAAAATATCTGGAAAAGTACTTAGGTTGCCCTATCATTAATGGTAGGGTCAATAAAGAAACATTCGAGGAAGTGATTGGCAAGGCTAAGGACCAGCTTAGTAAATGGAGGGCGAACACCCTTTCTCAGCAAGGGCGGGCTACTTTAATTGCGTCAAACCTGGCTGCCAAACCGTTATATATCATGCAAAATTTTATGCTCCCCTCCTCGATTCATAAGGATCTCGACCAAATTAATCGCACATTTTTCTGGAATAAAGATGCACAACATAAACCTTTAATTGGGTGGGATAAAGTATGTAGAACGAAGAGCAAAGGTGGTCTAGGCATTCGTAAAACGCAATTCATGAATGAAGCCCTCCAAATGAAACTCCTATGGAAAATTCTTGCCGAACCGTCCAACCCTTGGGTGCAAATCATCCAATATAAATATATTAAAACAACGCATATTCTATCATATGAAAGGAGGGGTGGAGCTTCATGGCAATGGTCCAAGCTTACCCCTCTCATAAGTAGATTTAAAAAAGGTTTAATCTGGTCAGTAGGAAATGGTAAATCTATCAAATTTTGGACTGATAACTGGATCTCCCTAGAACCATTGATTAACACTATCGGTAATCACCCCTCTCGCAACCTAGATGAAAGGGTTTGTGATTACATTATGGGGGGGAAATGGTGGGAAGAAAAACTGATGGAAAACCTACCACTGGCGAGGGTTAGAGAGATCATGAGTATCCCGCTTCCTTCAAACTGCTTTGAGGATAGACTATATTGGTGGCCAGATAAGAATGGTTGGTTCACAACCACTAGTGCATACAAACTGGCCACAAACCACCATCAACAATCCAATGATGCAAACTACTGGATATGGAAACTTGACGTCCCACCAAAAGTTAAAAACTTTCTCTGGAAACTACATCACAATGGTCTCCCGACAAAAGTACGGCTTAGTCAAAAAGGGGTCTCCATTCCTTCAACATGTACTCTCTGTAACCATGCGGATGAAGACGCCATCCATATTTTTTTGGATTGCCCCTTTCACTCTATCAAATCCATCCTCGATGCTGATTTGGTAAAACGCATCCTCCGCATCACATCCGGGGCCACGAATTTTAAAGAAGTCCTTAACACACTAGGATCAGCCCTGAAATCTCAAGATTTACAACGTCTTGCTTTTACCTGGTGGTCTACATGGAATCTACGTAATAATATGATCTTTAGAGATGAAGTTGCCCCCACAACGGCGTCAATGCAAATAAGAATCCAAAATACTATCAAAACATGGCGTTCTTCTGAGGAAGAGGTCTTACGCCCGCATGTGACAAATAAAGCCAACATAAGCCATCAAACGACTACGCAGACTCACCCCATAAACAAAATTTACAAAAAATCATCTTGGAACAAACCACCCTTTGGTGTTCTTAAGTTGAATTTCGATGGTTCCACCCTATCTAATGGAGACAGCACAGTAGGGTTCATTATTCGGGACTGGAATGGCTGTCCAGTTCATATTGGATATGAAAAGGTTGGGATTCAATCCCCAATTATGACAGAAGCTTTAGCTCTTAAACACGGGGTTTTAAAATGCCTCGACCTACACATCCCAAGGATTCGTATAGAAGGGGATTCGCTAATAATCATTAATCACCTGAAGATTAATAGTTCTTGCCCCTGGGAAATTGAACTAGTTATGTCGGACATTAAACTCATGCTACAAAATCTGAGAGATGTTTCTTTCTCTCATGTGCCCCGTTGTAGGAATAGAGTGGCTGATAAGGTTGCACACCTTTGCCGCTCGTTCCTCGGGGACGATGTCTTGTGCGATTCAGGTCTTCTAGACCTCATCCGTCAGGATGCTATCGGTTAGGTTAACCCTAACCGAATTCTTTCCTAATCAAAAAAAAAATAATCTTATTCAAATATTAAAAGAAAAGTATAAAGGTTATTATTTAAATGAATTTGATAAAGCCCTTTGAAACGATTAGCAAAACCATTAGCAACAAATTAAACAGTTTTCCTTATTGAGAATGATTCAAAGCAAAACCATTAGCAACAAATTAAACAGTTTTCCTTATTGAAAATGTTTTAAAAATCATTCTTTTTTTCCTACAAGCATTTACTTGTCAACGTTGTTGCTCTCCAAATGAAGCAGTGTGACAGCCCCATGAATTTTTAGAAGGTGGTGAAATTTTATTTTTTGGAATTTTTTTCTCGGTATATATAATAAAGAATTTTTTTTAAAATATATTGAAAGAAAAACATAAATTGTGATATAAATATGATATTTTATTACAATTTATTGTATTAATTTTTTTCCATATATGGAAAAAAATTATTATTTAAATATATATATAGAGAGAGAGAGGGTGGATATTTTGTAAACACTCCTTAGGATACAATTTGTGAACAAATCATGACCATTGAATGGAGTGAAATGAATGGTAGAGATTTAATCCATATTTTTTTATTTTTATTAATTTAAAAAAACGTGGGGCCCACATTAAAACAGCCCACTCTCATTCCCTCTCATTCTACTGCGCGTGTGGTACATTTTTTCTTTTTCTTTTTTTATTTTTCAAGAAAAATCCAAATATTGTGTTTTTATTTGAATGTAGAGACGGGTGTGGTTAGCGATACTCGTAAGTCGTAATCTCTCAAACGAGGAAAGGTTTCTATTTTATTTTATTTTGAAACACATAAAATAAAAAAAATCGTATACATTTAAGTAAGTGGGTAATAAAAAATTGCATAAAATGTTAAAAATTTTAAATGATTGAATAATTACTCACAAATCATCAAACAATTCAACAAATACAATTATAATATGCATACATTTTAACAAATACTTCATACAATTATAATATGTTCTCCAATGACATTAAAACCTTATCCAAATATAATTATACATAAGAATAATTTAACATATATTGACGAACAATTCCTCCTATATTAACGAATAATTCCGTTATTTATATGATATATAATATATTCATTCACATCACACCACACCATGAATAACTTCTCAGATATTGGTGAATAATTTATCAAAATCAATGAATAGTTTAGAAATTTCTATGAATAATTAATGAGATATCAACGAATAATTATTTTCGCGAATAACTCATGCATTCCAAAACACACAATTTGTGGATAAATTTGAGCCTTCAACTTGTTGAAAATGGATGGTGGAGATTATATATATTTATTTATATTTTGTTGGAATTTGAGCTTAATATTTGACACATCTTGGCTGAACAAACCGTACACGTATAACTTATTCTTCTATGTGACTTTTTATACTGGGTTATTCGGACGAATATAATGGTTATTCGGACGAATAATTTAATTAGTTGTACGGATGAATAAAATGGGTTATTCTAACGAATATAAAGGGCAATTTGGATGAATATAATAATGGGTTATTCGGACGAATAATTTAGTTATTCAGACGAATACAATAGATTATTTGGATGAATATAATAGGTTATTTGGACGAATAATTTAGTTATTCTTTAGATGAATGTAATGGGTTATTCGGACGAATATAATGGTATTCGTACGAATAATTTAGTTATTCATACGAATAATTTAGTTATTCATACGAATAATTTAGTTATTCATACGAATAATTTGTTTATTCGATTCATAAGATTTTTTTTTTAGGAAATAAGAAAATTATTCATTTGTAGTCAAAATTATTAAAACATATATAGAGTATAAAATTTGTACATAAAAAACGTACGGAGTAAAATATACAGGAGTACCAACAAATTTCCACAACGGACTCCATTTGAAAGCCGAAACCGTTGTTATTATTTACTGCATTTGTGGCTAATTTGGGTGGGGTGCGTACACGCGCTTCAAGTAGGTAAATATTGTGTTTTTATGTTTTTAAATTTATTAAATCGGATTAATCTCAGCCGTTTATATATATATATGTGTGTGTGTGTCTGTCTGTGTGTCTGTACGTGTGTCTGTGTGTGTGACAAAAAAACCATAATTATTGTTTAAATATGACATTGACAGTAAAAAAAATTCATAGGAATAAAAATTAGAAGAATTTTTTAAAATATATGTGTAGCATAATGGATAATCTTATAAAATAAAGTTTGATTTAAATATAATTAGCCTTAAATTAAAATATCAATTAAATTGTTGATAAGGATCTATGGAGAAATTAAATTTTTTACCCTTTGTAAATTGATTAAAGGATTTTTTTGGTAACCGTCCAAAATAAGGGGGATGTTTTGCAAAATGTCCATTTTCATAGTGGCTTTTGCAAACTGTCCTAAATTGACATTTTTACCCCTAGCTTCAATACCCTTCTTTTTCCTATTGTCGAACGCCAATTTCTTCTGATTCACGGAACGACGAGGAGGAACGCCAGTTTTTTCACCAGGCCTCCCCGATCTCCCTGATTTCGAAGATTTCAATCTCTATCTGAAGCAGGAACGCCAATTTCTTCATCAGGCATCGTCGATTTCGCCATTAGTCATCAAACCTGAACGAATTTGTGCTCGGCTATAGCACTGTAATCCCGAATAAAGATTTCAAAAGAGGTAAATATCGAATTTGTGCTCGTTTGTGGTTTGATACGTGAATATTGTCATTGATTTTGATCTTAGTTGATGATTTTCATCTCAGTAGCAAATTTGGTGATTTTTGTACTGTAATCCCGAATTCTGTTTTTGATACATGTGTTTGAATAACAATGGATTCCTGTCATCACAGTAGCTAAATCCAATTTGATTATGATAGATATGTTTGAATAAAATTGGATGCCTGTCATCACAGTAGCTAACTTTGATTTTGATCTCAGTTTGAATAAAATTGGATGCCTGTCATCACAGTATCTGAGTCTGATTTTGATCTCAGTTTGAATAAAATTGGATGCTTGTTATCATAGTATCTGAGTTTGATTTTGGTCACAGTAGCTAACTTTGATTTTGATCTCAGTTTGAATAAAATTGGATGCCTGTCATCACAGTATCTGAGTCTGATTTTGATCTCAGTTTGAATAAAATTGGATGCTTGTTATCATAGTATCTGAGTTTGATTTTGGTCTCAGTTTGAATAAAATTGGATGCCTGTCATCACAGTAGCTAATTGCAATTTGATTATGATAGTTGTGTTTGAATAAAATTGGATGCCTGTCATAACAGTATCTGAGTTTGATTTTGATCTCAGTTTGAATAAAATTGAATACATGTCATCGCAGTAGCTAATTGCAATTTGATTATGATAGCTGTGTTTGAATAAAATTGGATGCCTGTCATCACAGTATCTGAGTTTGATTCAAATTGTTCCATCAGATTATATGTATTAAACTTAAGAGATGTCAATAGGGAACAGGTATAATGGATGTCAATCTGCTAACAGTAAAATTTGGAGGAGAATGGAAAATGGAAGAAGATGATTTAGTGTTTGTTGGGGATGTGTCATCAAAAGTGATTGTCATCAATCAGCCTATGAGTATGTATGAGATGAAGACTGAGATAATCAACAGATTCATCAACAGTGACAGTTTGGCTCCTAATCTTCAATTCAGTCATTTGCATCCTTTCAAGAAAACTATGGAGCCTTTTTTTATTGAGAATGACAGTGATTTGAGGAGTTTCTTTCAAATGAGTGAAGTGAAGGAAGTGAATTGGACATTGCCTTTATATGCTACTGTTGTAAAGGAAATCATTGAAGATCGGGTTACACACTCTATGAATGATGAAAATCAGTTGGTTTTACATGCTGACAATTATTTCAAGGATACATATGTGATGGAAGACAACTTCTGTGTGCAGAATGATGATGTAGACTGCATAAATAATGCCAATGATACAGATGATAATGGAGATGATACCGAGATTGAGAGTGGCATCAGTAGCACTACAATGTCCACAAATTATGCAGAATCTATAAGTTCAAAAAGGGGGTCATTATTATAGCTGTGGGACAACTGTTCAGAACAACAGAAGATCTGAAAGATGCTATTGCATTGTTGGCTGCACAAGAAACGTTTGCTTACAGGGTGAAAAAGACAACACCAAGTTATTACAGAACAGTTTGTGTTGATAAGAGTTGCGATTGGAAAATTTACGGTGCCATATTAACTGGGTCAACTATATTTCAAATTTTGAAATACAATCAAGAACATAGTTGTAGTTTGGAAGTAAGGATTGGAAAATGTCGCACTCCTAACTCCAAACTTGTTGCTGAAAAGATCAAACCAAGGTGAAATATAATGTAATTCCTTCCTGTAATCACTCCTCCTCTGATATTTTATTGACTCTTTTACATCATATGAACAGATATGAAGACATCAAAAAGGGGCCAACTCCAAGTCAGATTAGAAACATCATAAGAACTGACTTCAAAATAAATGTGAGCTACTGGAAATCATGGAAAGCTCGTGATGCAGCAATAACGATGGTAAAGGGGTCATCAGAAGGAAGCTATGAATTATTACCAGTATATTGTTGTGTCCTAAAGCAACATAATGTTGGAACTGTCACCTTCATTCAAGTTGACTCCCAATCAAGGTTCAAGTATTTGTTCATTGCATTTGGACAATGAATCTGTGCATTCCCAATTCCGCGAAAGATACAAATTCTTACATTATGATAGCTGGGTTTGATTAATTTGTATGCCTGACATCAATGGATTTCTTAGATTTAATCATAACTGCTACATGCCTTTTATGTAATCTCGAGTACAATTGTTGTTTGAGATGGGAATACTGTCATCAATTTTGATCTCAGTATCTAAATTACATGCATTTCATCAAAAGTGAGTTTGATTACTGTAACCAAATATTTTCCAATATTTTTTAGATAAGTTTGATACCTGCAAAACTGTAATCAGACTCAATATGACAGGTACTAGTGGTAGATGGTACATTTCTAAAAGGAAAATACAGAGGGACTCTTCTCACAGCTTTTGCACAAGATGCAAATCATCAAATATACCCTATTGCTTTTGCAGTGGTTGACTCAGAAAAAAACGCCTCTTATGAGTGGTTCTTCAACAAGCTAGCAACAGTCATCCCATCAAGTGAAGAGCTGGTTTTTGTTTCTGACCGTCATCAAAGCATTGCAAGAGCGTTAGAGTTTGTTTACCCAAATGCTAAGCACTATTACTGCAGATGGCACTTGAAGCAGAATATAATGTCAAAATTCAAGAAGAAGAGTCTATGTGAGTGGTTTGAACAAGCTGCAAACAGTTACACAGTATTAGGATTCAACACCTAATTTGAATGCATTACTAATGCCAACAGCAAGATGAAGACATTTCTTGAAGATCTGAAGTTTGAGAAATGGGCAAGAGCTTATTCAAAAGCTGACAGGTACAATATGATGACTTCAAACAATGCAGAGACAATCAATAGTGTATTCGGTGAAGATAGATCATTCCCAGTTATAGAACTACTGAATGCAATCAGAGAGAAACTAACAAAATGGTTCAATGACCGCAGAAAAGAATATGAGGATAACAGCTTTGATCTTCCAAAAAAAATCAGTGATACAGTGTACATAAGATGCAGTGAATCAGGAATGTACACTGTCAAACAACTGAATGACTTCCAGTTTGAAGTTGTTGGTGGCATGAATAGGGTTCTTGTTGATCTGAATCAGAAATCTTGTACATGTAAGGTATTTGATTACGATAAGATACCTTGTGTACACGCGCTTGTTGTCATCAGATAGACAAAACTGGCTGTTTTGAGGTATATTAGCACTTATTACACAAATGAAGCTTGGACCTTGGCTTATCAAGAGACAATATATCCAGTGTTACAAGAAGCAGAGTGGATTGTGCCAGATGACATCAAACAGCAGAGATGTCACCCACCATTGGTGCGTAAAAGATGCGGGCGACCTCAAAAAAAAAGGAAGCCTTCAGCTGGAGAATATAAATGAAAAGGATCAAAGAGTCATCAGACCAACTAGACAGTTTATGCTACATTGAGTTTTAGTACATTTTATGTTTTTATTCTTCTTATATTGAATAGAATGTTAGCTGTAACCAGTTTCTTACACTGTCACCGGCTTTTATATAAACTATCACCAGCTTTTAGTTTCTGTTAAAAATGAAACAAATTGATTCAAGTGTTGTTCAGTACATATAATTTGCCAACAAAGCACTTGAGGTGTAACCACAAGCTCTGTCACCACAATTGAAAAAAGTGTAAAGGAGTCTGTCACCAGAAGGACATGTGGTATGTCACCAAAGAAATGGTGTCACCAAAAGAACAACCCTAGGACAATGGAAGAAAATACCCAAAATGGGATAATGCTAAACAAAGCTACATGTGGTTTACAATAAAAGAAATAAAAATAAAAAACAATGGCGAAAATGGTGTCACCACACTGAAAACAGTTTCAAAAATTCTGTCATCAGAATGGATGGTGTCACCACTAGTAATGGTGTCACCAAAAGAACAACCCTAGGACAAGGGAAGCAAATACCATAAAGGGGATAATGCTAAACAAAGCAACATGTGGTTTAAAACATAAAAAAAAAAATAAAAAAATAAAAAAAAAGTGGGGAAAATGATGTAACCACACTGAAAATAGTGTCAAAAATTCTGTCATCAGAATGGTTAGTGTCACCAAACACTAGCAGGGGTAATGCTAAACAAAGTAGTTCAATTAATAGAGATGCATCTTCTATCACCAAAGGCAACCACTAGCACACGGAAAAACAATGTCATCAGCACTGTCACCAGGGTAAAAACAGTGAGCCTTTCTCTAGAAATCATCAAACTTTGAAAGTAAATTGAAATTATGGAGACTTGACAAATATAAAAGGCATAATACATAAAATGATTAAAAAGAACATAGATATTAATATGAAAACATTCATTCCAAAATACAACTAACTTGGTTCAAGTATTTCAAAGTGTCACCATGCAACTTACATCAACTAAATATCCCATAATTAGATAAGTAAATGTATTTAGGAATTTCAAAGCTACACTGTCCCAACTACAGAAACTTATGTGATAAACTAAACAAATGTCAATTGCTTGGCGAAGAGATCAACTACAATCCTCTCACGATAGGCCTGAACATAGTCGTCATTGATAAGATCCATGTCACCATCAAATACAAGGTGCTCAATGTGCTTTATGGTGTAAACCCCACACACACAAAGAAAAAGTTAGCAGATGTAATCTAATGAAACAAAAAATAAATAAATAAAAAGAATAAAAAGATGGCAAACATAAGTTACCCTTCTTCATTTTGTTTCAAACCCGATACTCTCTCAACAACAAAGGGAGTGTCATCAACATCAGGAAACACACCACTCTTCATCATTAGAATAGGAAGCATTTGGCAAGTCTGAGCAAGCTTTTGAGCTATAACTTCCTCTTTGTAGTAATTACACTGGGAGTCATACACAATAATGTGCTTCGAATCCAACTGAATCTCAAGTGCAACCCAATGCTTGTTATCAATATTAAAAGGGGTGTAGACCTTCTTGACACCTTCCCAAGGCTTCCCACAAGGAGAAGAGAGACCAATGAAATACTTGTAGAAAGACTCATCAATTGTAGGGTGCTTTGTAATTAAATCAGGATCGTACGCCCCAATCTTGGTAATAAAAATGGTGTCTAATATAAGACTGCTTGAATGTTGATCAGAAAAGTCGTGAATATGCTTTCTCAAATGATGAAGTGATTCATCAATATGTTGTGAAAAGAAAAAGAATAATTCCTAACTGTCACCACACTACTGTCACCAACTATAATCAACAAGAAAAACACATGTACATAGGACCAAATAACACAAATATGAACTTACAACATCAAGAAGCCAGCTGCCCTTCCCCACCAACTCAGTGAAAAACAACTTGTTCATGTCAGCAGTAAACCCATAAATCATCCCATCACGCCTACAAAAACACAAAAAATTTAAAAATAAAACCAAATATAAATAAAATTATAATATGAAGTAGAAATAATCTGTCCGCAGAAGTAATGTTGTCACCAAAAGTAATGGTGTCACCAAATGGATACCCCTAGGACAAGGGAAGCAACAACCCTAGGGGCTAATGCTAAGCAAAGATACATGTGTAGTGTAAAGAATCCTGTCATCACAAGGACATGTGGTGTACAGTATGGTTTAGGGTTTAGGGTTGAGTCTTTAGGGTTTAGGGCCAAGGCCCTAAACCCTAAATCCTCAACCCTAAAATGTTATGTACAGTACTTCATTAAGAGATGAGGGATGTCACCACATTTAAAGGTGTCACCAAAAGGACAACCCTATGACAAGGGAATCAAATACCCTAAAGGGGCTAATGCTAAGCAAATACTCTGTCAGCAGGAGTAATGGTGTGATCAAAATTAATTGTGTCACCAAATGGATACCCCTAGGACAAGGGAAGCAACAACCCTAAGGGGCTAATGCTAAGCAAAGATACATGTGTGGTGGAAAAGAATCATGTAACCAAAAGGAGTGGAGTCACCAAATGGATACCCCTAGGACAAGGGAAGCAACAACCCTAAAGGAGCTAATGCTAAGCAAAGCTTAATGTGGTGTAAAACATTAAAACAGTGGGAATATATGGTGTCACTAAAAGGATAATTCTAAGTAATGAATGGTCTCCCACCATGAATGGACATAGAACAGATTGTAACCAAACATATAAACTACTGTCACCACGCATGAGGAATAGATGAAATGCATAAATACTAAATTCAAAACAAAATCAGTCCAAGGAAGAAATAATGCATCATATCACAAACTCAGAAACCTTATAGAAAACACAAGAATCACAAAACAGACAGAACAATGGCTTACAACATCCTGGAACCAAAAAAGGAAACTACTGTCACCATGCATGTAAAATTGATCAAACAACTGTGCCTAAATGCTAAATTTGAAACGAAATCAGTTCAAGAAACAAACAATGCATCATATCACGTACAAACTCATAACCCTTACATATAAATAAAAGCAAAACACAAACCCTAACCGTTGCTTAACAGGATAAAATCACAAAAACAAAACCAAATTAAACAACAAACTGACGACAACCAGAGAAGAACATGCAGGAAATGGAAGGAGATGTCCAAATGCAAACAGAAATTGCAAAACCCTAAACAGAAACCGATTTAATTTGAAACGACGGTGAGCAGTACCTGATGACGACGCCATTAGAAGCACGAAGAGCGACACGAAATCGGAATGGGAGATGAAAGCTTCAGAGCAATCGGCGAAAATCAGAGAAACGGAGGAAGGAAAACCGACGAGGAGTGAAACGGCGTGGAATCGTCTGGAAGAGAGACAACGGACGAAGTGGAGAGCCGGAGAGGACGGGAATGATGATGGAAAAGTAAAAAACGCACTGCAACTGACATTGTTTGAAATATAAGGGCAGTGGTATTATGGGGTTTTCAAAAAAAATTAGGACATTTAGCAAAAATTATTTTTAATTGGACATTTTATAAAAAGAGGTTGATAAAATGGACATTTGGCTAAATTTCTTCTTGATTAAACAATAAAATCTTATTTGTCTTCTTGGAATTCATAAAAAGCTCTCTCACGTTGTATATTTTGCAAATCTTTGCCAAACCTACTAGTCTAGGTGGAGAATGTGAATCTGCAATCTTTGCGACGAAAATTTAAAGACATGATATGAATGTGAGAATCAAAGCCCATATATAGCTATCAAAACCCTATACATTTAGGGCTTATTTGATTCAGCTTGGAGTTTGCTGTATTATTCCAAAACACACACCGTTTCTACAAATTTGCTTGCAATTTTGGAAAATAAAATCAAAACCCAAAACCTAATCAAACGAACTGACTTTTTCAAATATTTCTCAAAAATACAAAAAGAGACTTTTTCAAAAACTTCCCTTTTAATTTCAAAGAAATACAGACCACACAAATCAAGCAATTGGTGTACCATGAGAAAATGTCCATTTGGAGAGTAATCTGGGCCCCATATTGACTTACTCATTGGGCTTGCATCTTGGGGCCCATTTTCCATAAATATTAAATGGCTAAATTATAAAAAACCACCCTTTAAATAAGGTGTTTTGCGAAAAATCACTCCTTAAATGTGTGTGGAATTCTGAACATATTTTTAGAATAATAAAATTATATGAAACATCATTTTTTAAAATTTTATTTTCTTCAAGTAGCCCTTTAGTAATATACACTTTTTGAAATACATAAAACATCAAGTATATCTACTTTTTATAGAGTGTTTTCACTAATGAATATGAAATTATATTAAAAAAATTTATATTTTAGAGTTTTTTTAACTTTTTAAAAATATGTTGTAAATGTACAACTTAATCAATACCAATTGTACGAAGTAAAATCATAATAAAAACAAAAGATGTAATTGACTTTTCACACATTTTAACATTCAATTAACGAAAATTTGGTGATGGGTATAAATTTGCAAAGAAAATGATTTTAACAGGTGGTTTTCTGCAATTTTAGTTTTAAGAGGTGATTTCCCTAAAAATACCCTATTTAAAGGGTGATGTTCTGCAATTTTACCATATTAAATACCCACTTGAAAATCTCTCATTAATTTAATTGAGTGCATCGTAAAGCAATTGAGAATCATTACCACAATTCAAGTTGAGCAACAACGAACACCATGAAGGAAATTTCAATGTTTTGATGATTTGAAAAGTTTGTATAATATATTTTCAGAGCTTTACTCGCTACTCTATGTTATACTATTTACCTATATTACACGTTTTTTAAAATAAATAAAAAAGGAAAAGACGATATATTTATTTTCCCATTATATTAGTCACACGCATGTTAAAAGTTTGTCAAATCAAATGTATGCACCATACGAAGTCAATTTAAAATATTACGGAGTATTGATTATTGTAGGTCTAAAGGATATGTACGCAATTAATAAATTGCTTCTTTTCAACAAAATATAATGAAATGTTGTACAAAAGTCTTTACTTTTTTTCTTCTCAAGAGAAAAAATGTCTTGTTTTTAAATAGGGAACTTTACAGAAAACCACCCTTTAAATATGGGTATTTTCACTTAACTACTTCTTAAATTCAAAATTATATAAAATCACCCTTTAAATGTTATTTGTTTACAACTCACCACCCCTTCATTTATTTTCGTTAATTTATCATTAAATATATTATATTTTAATATTTTTAAACTCAAAATTTGATTATAAATATATTCAAATTTTGAATTTGAAAACTTGATTATATTTTAGGGATTATTTTATTTATTTTAAAAATAATAATAATAAATATAGCCTAAAATTATTATCTTAATTTAGTTATTATTTTAAATATTTTTAACTTTATAAATATAAATTATGATTTCTGATCATATTATAAATAAAATAGTAATTTATATAACGTTTTAAAAATTTATAAACATTTTTAAACAAACTAAGATAATAATTCTAGGCTTTATTTATTATTATTTTTTTTAAATAAATAAAATGATCCCTAAAATATAATCAAGCCCTTAAATTGAAAATTTGAATATATTTACAATCAAATTTGATTTTAAAAATATTAAAATACAATAACAATTCAATGAACTAATAATAGGGTATCAAATTAACTAAAATAAAAGTTAAAGAGCACTACCGTAAATATGTAAAAAAATTAGGCCACGAAACGAATTTCAGGATTTTTTTTGTTGACTGGTCAGATATACTTCCATCAATACGGTGTCCTTTATCAGTTGATTGGAGAAAATGATAAAGAAAGCAAGAAAATTGAACCCCCATTGAGCAAGGCAGTTGACGCGGCAGCAATATAAACAGAAGGAATTTCGCGCGTTTGCCGGTCAAGTCAACTCTCAATCACTGCCATACTAAAACACATTCAAGACCCAGAAATTCAAAGAGGCCAATCGTGAAGAAAAAATCGATCAAAAAGAGGGTAACAGTGCAAAGAAACCCTAGAAACTTGGAGAGAGCCGAGAAATTGGGGCTCTGTTGAGACCTGCGAAGATCAGATAAGTGAAGAAATGGGTAATTGTTTGCGCTCTGGTTCTCCATCTGTTGCTTCGACTTCTACCACCATCCCCCATGTCAATTCAGGTACTTTTCTAACCCTAAAGATACGGTCTTTTTACGCAAATTTCCCTGTTTGATTTCAATTGTGGGGTTTAAGTTCCTGTAATAGCTAACTAGCTAAGTAACCTAATTTCTCTGATTTTACTGTGAATTTCATCCTAACAATTGTATGGTCCTTGATTTGGGGTTTTTGGGGTTTATGCTGATTGAGTTTGGGGATGATGAACTTTGGAACAATGAACAGGTATATCTAACACTACAAGCAACACTTCATCTTCTAAAACTAGTGGTTTCTCGAGCAAGAGCCAATTTTCGGTATCGAGTGGCGATGAGAGCTACCCGGATGGGCACATCTTGCCAGTCCCTAATCTAAGGAGGTTCAGCTTCCAGGAGCTCAAGGCTGCAGCTAGGAATTTCAAGTCTGATACCCTCTTGGGCGAGGGCGGATTCGGGAAAGTGTACAAAGGTTGGCTGGATGAGAAGCAACAGCCTCACAGGAGCAGTGGTGGCACAGTTGTGGCCATTAAGAAGCTGAATCCTGAAAGTATGCAAGGATTTGAAGAGTGGCAGGTGAGAATGAACTTAAGCAAACAAGACTGATGTGCGAAATTGCGCTATAGATTCTGATTTATGGCGGTTTTTTGGTGCAGACTGAGATTGATTTCTTGGGGAGGCTTTCGCACCCCAACTTGGTGAAATTGTTGGGATACTGCTTCGAGGATTCCGAGCTTCTCCTTGTGTACGAATACATGCAGCGAGGGAGCTTAGAAAACCACTTGTTTGGAAGTAAGAAACTATGAATGTTTGTTAATTCGTCGCCTATGAATGAAGGTTCCTTTGAGTTTACTGAAGCAACTCCAATTTTGGTTTCTTTTGCAAGGGGGTTCTGCTGTCCAGCCGCTTCCTTGGGAGCTGAGGATTAAAATCGCGATAGGAGCAGCTCGTGGGCTTGCATTCTTGCACACATCAGATGAACGAGTCATATATAGAGATTTCAAGGCCGCCAATATCCTCCTGGATGGGGTGAGTTTGAGTTGATCTTCAGTTACCATAAACCTCACCTGCAATTTCCATCTCAAGTACATATCTTTCAACTTGTTGTCAGGTATTTAATGCGAAAATTTCTGACTTTGGTTTGGCAAAATTTGGTCCTTCGGCAAGCCAGTCGCATATTACAACGAGGGTGATGGGCAGCTATGGATATGCTGCACCCGAATATGTAGCCACAGGTAGCCTTAACAAGTTAACATCCCTCTTTTCCTAGCTCTGATGAAACTTTGATGGTCTAAATTGGTCACAAAGATTGCTGAAAAGGTGATCCTATAGGCTTCAAGACGGAAGCATTGTTGCAATTGAGCTTGTTGTTGCCAAAATACATTGTTTTAGGGGCCTCAGGCGAATCTGAAATGTTCCATTGTTGCTCTACAGGGCACCTATATATCAAGAGTGATGTTTATGGTTTCGGTGTTGTGCTGGTGGAGCTTCTCACGGGCTTGCGGGCTCTTGACACAAGCCGTCCAGACGGGCAACAAATTCTCGCGGAATGGATCAAACCCTACTTGTCCGAGAAGAGGAAGTTAAAGGCCATCATGGATTCAAGATTGGGAAAGTACCCTTCCAAAGCTGCCGCGGAGACAGCAAAGCTCGCCGTCACCTGCCTGGCCCAAGAGCCAAAGACCAGGCCTGCTATGAAGGAAGTCTTGGACTCCCTAGAGCGAATCCAAGCCATTGGCGAAAACGAAAGGGAGCCACGAAAGAAGCCTACACGACGAGCTCCTCAACATAGCAAACAACCGCATCTTCCGAACCACCATTTTCCACAAAGAAGGTAATCAACAAAGTGAATGAAACCACAACAAAATTCCTGTATTCATAAGTGATCCTCTTGTTCCTATTTGATAATGTGAAGATGAAATTTGTATCTGTCATATGAAATCTGAAATGATCTGTTAATTTGTATCTTTGTTTACAAATGATTTTCTGTAGATTGTACAAGCAATGCACATTGATGATTCATTCCTTTGAAGCTACAAATAGAGCAACTGTTTCATCATCCATGTTTACAGTGATCATACCAAAAAAAAAACCCAAAAATGACAGGTCAATTAGAAGAGCTACCATGTTAATATGCAGTTTATAAACCCAAATGTCAGATTACAGGTGATCAATCAAGATTGAACCCTACTTCCCAATGAACCTCCCAATCCTCCTGTATGAACATGATTAACTGATAGCTTAACCGTGCTGTTCCCCGACGATCTCTGTATGTCTATGCACTCTTCAAGATCATCATCACAAGTCAGGAGAACCCACTCTTTGTCGTCGTCTAAGTACTTGATGTGCATCTTATTGGCATCTGCTATGTGGAAACGCTTTGCAACTTCGGATTGCAAATCTCGGAAACTCATGCTCGCTGTGAGCGTCAGGCGAATCATTTCCTCACCGAATGTGGCTTTAACCCTGCAAACTGCCCCGTCTTTCTGAGCCCAGCTCCTGTTACTCATTGGCAAGGGCGGTAGGTTCTCCACCTGAGGCTGCTCGGCGAGGGATTTGTTGCTCTGAGATCTTTCTAAGGGTGATTTGTTGTTCAGAATGTGCAACTCTGCATCGCTTCGCACCCTCTTTAGTGACGCAACTGGGTCTTGCGACAATGAAGTGTCTCCGCTTCCACACGCGTTGGAAGTGATTGGAGACGCTTTTGCTCCAGTTGAGAAGGAATGGCTCGATGAAGTGGTCTGGCTGGAGGATGTGGATCGGGATGTGGTTCCTCCGGAGCTGAACATGGTGCTGTCTCGTAAACTGTTCAGCTGCTTTGATTGATCATTGGCCTGTGCAGCGGTAGGGCCAAGCTGTGGGAAGTCCGAGTAGAACGAGGCTAGTTGAAGGGAGCCTTGAGCTCCTTGGACAGAGTCGATCACAACTTGTAGCTTCTTCAAAGAGTGCCCCACCTTCTTTATCTTTCTCGAGGGCCAACGAGTGATCCCGTGTTGTCTGCATATCCTTTTTAGAGTTGTAGGGCAAACTGCAGCACATTCAAGCTGTTAAAATCACACTAACATTAACATTACATCCAATGAAGAGTCGACGAAAGATAGAGGCTTACCATTCATGCTTCTTGCCGCGTCTTTGAGGCTCCCGGCAAAGTACTGTCTAAGCACTTGCAAGCTGATGGTTTTCTGTGCCTTGGTTCTCTTCTTTTCGCCTGTTTTGCGAGTCCCTAAAGAGAAATCACTTCCAAACGACGAGCCATCCAAACCTTCGATAAGGTTTGCGCCTTCATATTCCTTATCAGTGTTACCATAGCCAGGGAAGAATTGCCCTCTCTGTGATTCTGCCTTGGAGTCACTCCAATGAGTCGTCATCTTGAACTCCTCTCTCGGCTCCTTACCAAACTCAAACGACACAGCGGCCTCCTTTCCCTTCCTTTGAGCTTCCAACAAGTCGGAAATCCAAGACGTGCCCTTGTGGCTTGTCTTTTCGGATACAGAAGACACCACTCTAGCATCCTCCTCCGCGCTAAGTCTCCCATCCGACAAGAATGACAGTTCCTTGCTGCAAAATGTAGCTTCCTGCTGAGTCTCCTTACCCGAGAAGAAGCAGACATTATGGGATCCTTGAACCATCGTCGTCAAAGACTCCATAATCTTACAGTGCAAAGTCAAGCCAGGATCTTGGCAATCTACCGGCAAGAAGAATTCGAGAACATAACTTCTACATGTACCATACACGCTTTGAAGATGAATCGCTGCAGCTCCACGAAGCCCGAACATCTTGGCATGGTGGGAGAGGGGATACTCGCTCTTGCTATACGCTGCAACATCAATGGTATAGCAGGGCTGGTTCGTCGTGAAGGCTTTGCCAACAACACCTTGGCCTTCAAAAAGTTGCTGCTCTGAGCAGGCTTCATGAAAGCCGGAGACTTTTTGGTCGCGCACATAGCAAGCAGAGTCCACGGTTGAGACACAACGAATGTTCTTGTCGGAATGCCAGTGCCTGCCCTTATTTTGTTCGGTGCAGGGAACCCAAACCTGACCAATAGGCAATCCATGCTTGTCACAGACATTTCTTATGATGTGTGAAATCTCGGACAGTTCAACATTCTGAGGTTCAATACCACCCTGAAAAATAATAACTATACATCAGATACAATCATACAAGTGATCCAAGTATTAGTTAGACGTTTCTTCGCGCTTACCTTTACCTTGGAAGGACTCAAGATATCGGAACTTCTAAGATCAACTGCCTGAAATGAAGAAGACATGCCAAGAACATCAGTAACTAACTAGCAACCGAAATGACCACAATTTAGCATGAAATGGAGGAAAGATAATTTATAAGAATAAGTTCTATATGTTCACTCAGGGTATATGCCAGATTGATGCACGAATACGCAGCAAAGATCGACAGTAGCAAAGAAAACGAACCACAAGACGCAGGATTTGGTAAAAGTGCAGGACCATATCCAAAGTCAAAGAGACTGAACTAAAGATCTTGTGTTACTTCCATCCTACTTTTGCAAGATGTTATTGAGTTGGGTATCGTAATCTCATTCAAATACGCGTATTTTTCTAAAAAAAAAACGACTACATAAGAGTGGAAGAAGAGACCTCTAGAGCCTTGCAAACGCTTTCAACCTCAGGCCGGTAACTGATCTTCTGCCTGGTGGTGACTATCTCAACCACGCCCAAGCAGTTCCCACTCTCCTTTTCAAACACAGGAAGGGCAATGGACCCACGAACGTCGCATATCTGTGCATAGCTCACACGCGGATACTCGTCTTGCCTGAAGAACCGAACATCAGGGGTCCACTCAGGTGCTTTCCCCAGGAAGACCCGGCCAGGCAACCCGAGTGCCTCCTTGGACCCCTCATCAGCTGAGAACTCATACCTCTCTGAAACATTCCGGTAGTTAGCTAGAGAGGAGCTGGCAGGATCATGAAAGTATGGCTGCTCAACCGTGATAAGGAAGTTCTTGACACCTCTTCTCACCGGCACCCAAAGCTGAATCAGAACACTCCTGTCTCTAGACAATGATTGGAAGTGATAAATCGCCTTCATCAACCTCTCCTTGACAGACGAAACAGCGCCTAGATTCTCCTTGGGAGAAATCCAGATGCTGTTTTGATCACTTCCTTCCCATGACAGGTATTGTTGTAGCTGCACAGATTGGATCGCCTTTTGATCGTTATCGGCCCTTTGATGAGTGCAAGGCGTGCTGCTCGTGGTTGAGCCTGAGCCTGATTCCCATCTTTGGAGCTCTTGCTGGTGGGTATGTCTATGGCCTGAAGCCAGATTGGTAGGTAAGGTGTAAGAAGGGAAGCTGATCATGTCACCTGAAGTCGAAAAACCCGGCTGCAAAAATTTGGACCCATCAGCAGTTTGTAACCAGCAACCTCCATCAAAGAGTTGATCCATGAAATCAATGTCAATGTTGCCAGAAATGGAAGAATTAGGTGTAAATCCATCATCACCCATGTTTTTTCCCCTCTTTTGAAATCAAAAGGACTAATTTAAGAACAAAAGGTGTGAAAAAAAGGATTGAAATTGAACTCTATCTCTTTAATTGAAAACAGTTCATGACCCAAAACACCAAAGTGGCCTAAAGAGGAATAAAGGAAGGAACTTCCAGGATGGGTCCAGATGATCTCTATCTTCTGTCTTCAACAAGAAATTAATCTGCTTCTGCTGCAGATACATGATTCAACAGAAACAAACCGTTTTGGGAACTGCAATCAGAAAAGCATTTCAGAGACGGATTTCAGGAAACAGTGTTGAAAATCAAGGAATAAGCCAAAAGGAGAGATGATGAACACAAAAATGGAGGGTTTTTTTTCCTGAGTTTGACTTTGTAAATGTGAAATTTGTTTTGCCAGAAATGAAGTGGAACATATCACCATCAAATAAAGTCAGACGAAGTGTGATGAGCATCACCAATGCAATGTGCTAGCTCCAATTTTCCCCCCAATTACCCTCTCAAGTCTCAATAAGCACTAATCAATGAGGAAAGCTTCCACACCTCCCCCAAACTGCACAGTATTTTTTAATTAAAGGGGATGATGATGTCAGGATTCACCAAAAATTGGACCCAAATGGGATTAACCACACAAAAAAAAAAAGACAAAAAATATCATAAAACACCAAAACCAGGAGAGAAAACAAAAATTCAAAGGAAGAACACAACAATGAACGAACCCACTGATGAAATTACTGAAAGATGAAAACCCATATCATGGAAACAGTCTGGAAGGTAAGCAAAGTGAGTATTTGAGAGAGAAAGAGAGAGAGAGAGAGAGAGAGAGAGAGAGAGAGAGAGAGAGAGAGAGAGAGACTAACTTTAGATGGAATCTCGGGAGGTTCTGACATGGGCATCTGAAGAAGATTAAAAAAAGGAAGGAAAAAGATGCCTCCTTTATTGAAGTGTGGTGCAGATTGGAAGTGAATCCCAGCAAGAAGAGAGATTGAATTGAAGAAGAAGGTGACAACCCACGAAGGGGCGCACTGTAAACTTCGCTTCCACTTACAAATGCTTCGGCTTTTTCCCTCGACAGCACTTAGCGCCCACCCTTAAAGCCTCCCCCTTTATGGGTTCTTCAATTTCTCCCCTTTTTTGGCTTTGTTGGGGAGGCAATATTTTCAGGCTTTTTATGGTTGTGAGAAAAATGGAATGAGAATCTGATCACTTGTGGGACGCTTATCATTTCATCTTCCAATTCCATATATAATTCCATTCCACTTTTGATACCAACTTGCTTCATTTTATTTTCTTTTTGGAAAACTCTGAAATCCTCTCACTAGACTTTTTTTGGCCTCTAATTTTAGAATATAAAATTATAAAACTTTTAGGGCATATCACTATTCGATAATGATATAAATAAAGATGGAAATAGATCGGGAGATGGATGAGTGGATTCATTTAATTGTACGTTGAAATTAGATGTAACGGACTATCTTGGTAGAGTGCTAGAGTTACTCAATATTTGTGGGAATTTAATTGAATATTGAAAATTTGAGTAATAAAAATCAAATAGAAAAAAATGTAGAGTTCAAATACCATTTTATTATTATTATCTTGTATGAATTATCCGAGAAATTGACAATAATATACCATCACCAAGATGGAGCAAAATAACTGACATAATTTAAAATGTATGTGTTGAATTTAAACTTTAGAACCTTACTTAGTGATGAAATATTAATATACATACATATGCAGGTAATATTTGGAGACACATTAATGGTTGCAAGAATCCTTAGACATATTTATATGTCTAAGTTTGGATCATTTGGCCATTAAATGTTACCATATTATAAGTTGTGTATGAATGTATTATTTCATCACTTAAAGGCTCAAAATCGAGCTAAGGATGGATGGGCCAAATTGTACGTTGGGTCTTCTTGATCCACTTGGTTTTGTCTTCAGCCCATCTGTTTGTGATCGTTGGGAGATGGCTCGTATAACCCTAATTGTAAGGGTTATATAATCTCTCCTTTTGGTTATTGTACAGTTTGAGCCTCATTTTGACAAAACCCTAGTAGAGAGTGACAGAGAGAAACCCTAGCAGCGATTGCTCTTGCGTGACCTTCTGAGGTTGAAGATGGTGGTTCGGCGAGCACCAACAATGGTTGGATGGCTTGATCTTTGTGAGGAACTTCTCTGAAGTTCCTCAGTTGCCTTTTAGGGGGATTTTCTTCTACCTTTTACTTCTCAACTCTGTCTTTACTCGGTTTTGAGGTTTCTGGTTGGTTGTTCTTGTGCTCTGCCTTCTTTACTTAGCTTGTAACTTCATTTGCAACTTAGTGAACTCTGGGATCGGATCTCCCCTCTTGAGATCCCGTAGAGTAGGGTTTAACCCGAACTGTGCATCAACAAATCTCGTGTTATTTCTGGTTTTTAGTGTATCGATTTCGTCTTTTATTTGTGTTTAAAAGCGAAAATCGATCTTCAGTATGTTTCGACAACCATTAACATAAACTAATCTCTCAATAATGGAAATACAATTTCATAATGTATATAAATATCATGCACATTAAATCAATTAGCAAATTAAATTATTATGAAATATAGCTAATTAGTTAGTGTAAATCGGGTTGGGTGGAGGCATGGATGAAGTTTCACCCACAAAATTTAGAGGTTAGGTTACATGTATAGTTGTATTTGTGGAGAATATGATTTGAGATTGTCTCACATTGATTATAAAATAAATTCAAGCCTTGCATACCTAACACCAATTGGTTTTAGGATGGAACCCACCGTGATTTAACGTTGCACTTGAGGGGTGTGTGTGGAGAATATGATTTGGGATTGTCCCACATTGATTAGAAAATGAATCTAAGCCTTGCATATAAGTTGGTGGGCTACCCCGCCTAACACCAATTGTGTGCACTTGGCATGCGTGCCCCCACGTCGGATGACCCACCGTGATTTAACAGTATTGGATGCAATTTTTTTCCATATGTTTTTTTCTCATGAACCAGTCTCTAGAGCGAACTTTGAAGTTCAAAGACCTTCTCTCTTTCAAGGACAAACTCTTCTTCTCATATACCTCTTTTTTCGATCTTCACAAAATCCCGTATACATCCTAGGTTGTAATTCTCCTCAAACCTATTTAATTATTTACAAAACATCTAGACAAACACATAATATGTTAGAGTTTGCTATCACCAAAACACATATATCCCTAGTGGACCCTGTGACACTTTAATAATATGAATAATATTTTCGATTTTTCTATCCTATGTCCTTAGGGCATAGGATAAGATCCTGATTGGAAAAGGTACTCCACCAAAAATAAGCGATCACATGAATCTAATTAAAAATTTAGCTAACACATTTTAATTAAAAATATCTTTTTTCTGAGAATCATATCCTACAATACTTGAGTTTTAATGAAAGGAGGCCATATAAGGTAAAAATGATTTCTAATGCATATACTCAAAACTAATTAAACTGTGAATACACGTGTGTTTGAATATCACTCTAAAATGTAAACAAACTATAACTTAATTGTAAGTTAAGAATCATTCCTTTTGGGATCAACTTAGGTTTTTAAACCATATATATCGTCACCTCAATTATTTAAACACTAATACAAGTCAAAAATAAATAACAATTCGAATCCCTAACAATTGTATCTCTCCTACACGCCGAATAAGACAAAATTTATAAAGATTATAAATCAATCAAAATCATTTATAAGTTAACACGCTTAGAGTCTTAATCCATTTAATCAAAACCTAAAAAAAAAAAATTCAAAACAATTCATACCAAGAGTGTGTTTGGATTCCAATGCATTGTGTTTATAATGCAATTATAAAGCTTACGATTCTATGGTTGAGTTTATAATTATATTGTAAACTTAATACAGTATAATTAACTGACACAATTTATAATTAAGGTATTTTATTTAAAATTTATGTTATTTTAAACGTATTATAAAATGTGTAACAAAACACTATTTAAGTGCTTATAATTATAATACATAATGCATTGGATCCAAATACACCCCTAATTGTAAAGCTTAACAATCTTGCTTGTGAATGGAAATAAAATTAGGTTTTGAAACCCTAGCAAAAACTTAATTTTGTTATTTAAATTCCATACAAGTCAATAAATTAACAAATAACCATTTGATTTAGAACATTGCATTTTCCCTCTTTAATGACCTCAGACACAAAAGGACAAAATCCATAAAAGATTAGATGTACAAATCGGATAGTCGACGATTTTATAAATCATCCAACACGCTCAGAGTCTCGTTTAAAATAATAATTTAAAGGTAAATTTCGTTCTCAAACAAATCAGAAGTCTCAGTTACCCATTTATAAATAACAAATTTATATTTAAAAACATATATATATTCCCCTTTTTTTAGGGGTCATGTTGTGTGACAAAGCCAAAAGCATCTCCCACACTTAACCCCCTCAAAGAAGAATGACTTTCAGACTTAACGGGGGGCCAAAATTTAGGGTTTCACGGGCAAGACGATTCCCCGCATCTCAACTAAAGTGACGTATGAGTTAATTAATGTAATTAAGGTTATTTAAAAGGGGTTAATCGTACGATTAATGGATTAATTAAGATTAAAAAAATGGGGGAAATAAAGACGTAGTTGGAATCCTCACTGATAAGGTGATGACGTCGGCGGATTCCCTCCTCCAGGGGAAGGGTCGTCGTTGCTCGTGCGGAGCCAGCAGGGCCCACGTTTGTTGCTTTTGGAGGAAACAATTTTCAAAATGTAACCTTAATTAAGTAGGAATTAATTGCATAAAAATTCATTTTTTCAGCGAATAAAACTTAACTTCCAAATTTGCCATATCAAAATATATATGGGATTTGAAATAATATGCCAACACATTTTTTCATTTGCAAAAATGTCATAACATTGTGTAATTTGCAATGGAGTGAGGAAGTACATTTTTGAAAAGAAAAAAAAAATTGCAACGTTTGGATCTGATGCCGGGTGAAAAAGTGAGAGAAAAAAAAAACGTGGCAGACAAATTTTAAAGAGATATTGATGAGAGTATTAATCCACATTATATAAGTATTGAAGCAGTTAAATCTATATATATTGTCGTGTGTTGCCCAGGTCAGGTATCGTGACACCCTTTTAAAATTGTGTTACTAGGCCGGATACATGAGCCGAGTAGCTCGGGATCGACTCGGGCTCGGCTTAGTACAAGCTCGACTCGGGATCACTCGAATGTGTATATGAGCCGAGTTCAAGCCTATTCCCGAGCTCGATTCGAGCTCGAGTAGCTCGCCGGCTCGTATATATATAAGGTAGCCTAGGGTTAGTGTAACCCTTCCGCTAGTCACCACAATGGCCCCCTCCATCCAATCTTTCATCTTGTCATCTCTCGTCTCTGATCAGTCTCTCAATCTCGCTCGGCCACTCGTGACCTCTTCTCCCTCCCATAGTCTCGTCGTCTCTCAGTCTCCGGCCTGTCGCCGGCGCCGCTCGCCAAGTCTCTCCTCTGGTCGCCGCCTCTCTAATCTCCCAAGTCTGTGCTTTCATCTCTCTTCTCGGTAGGTTAGGGACCTCCATTTTCGATCTCGAGCTCGAACCTCTTCTGTGTCTCTACTCGATCTCTCTTTTGCTGCTCCGCTCCGCTCTCCGCTCTCATCCCGTCGGTCTCCCTGCTCCGCTTTTCTCTTCGCTCTCCACCCTCGTCTCTCTAATCTCTCTCGCTTCTCATCTTCCCGCTCCTCCACTTCCAGATCTGGTCTCGAGTCGTCGGGTTTACGTTCAATCTCGCTTCTTCTTGAAATCTTGTGCATAGATGAAGTAGATTACTGATTAATCCAGATCTGACCTCTATGATTAAACTTGCAAACGCGAAATTGATTAAAATGTATTATATGATTTGTGCATAGATTAAAATTGCAAACTTTGTGCATATATGATTAATTTGTGGATATGATTTGTAGATTACACTTACTGAGTTTTAACCAAAAAAAGATTAAACTTACTGAGATGTGAAGTTGGATACCATGAATTACAGTGTAAACGAGCTCACAAGCTCGAGTTCGGCTCGAATGTAAGTGAGCTCGTGAGCTTGAGCTCGAGCTGGGCTTGAGTGTAAGCGAGCTCACGAGCTCGAGCACCAATCCCAGCTCGCGAGCCGAGCTCGAGTACCTGCTTGGGCTCGTTTCCATATGGAGCTCAAGCTCGGCTCGTTTGTAAACGAGCCGAGCTTAAACACTAGGTACTCGAGCTCGTGAGCTCGTATATCATCCCTATGTGTTACGATACTTAAAGACTTTACCCATTTTTTGTCACCCTTTTTCACTCACTGATTTTCCCATGTTACCCATAACATTTTCTTCCTAGTCACCCATTACATTCTCAATGTCATGCCATTACAATATCCATGTCACCCACTACAATATTCATGTCATCGCTTAACATTTCCATGTCACTTATTCCATTCCACAAACATATATCACAACCCCCCTCTCAAATAACTCATAGCCTCTCATTTCTTCCATGTCACTCATTACATTCTCAATGACAAGCTCCATGTCACTCACTGCATTCTCTGTATCGCATCTTACCTACTCCATGAAATTTCTCCATTTCTTTCATGTCTCCATTTACATTCTTCATATCAACAGTAGTCTTTTCCCCTCTACGTTTATCATTTTGAAATGAACAACTATTTACCTTTCTTCGGATTTTTAAAAGCCTTATCAATTTTAAATTTTGACGATGTAATGTCAATGCTATATATATTTATCTCTCTCTCTCTCCCTCCCTATCCCTCCCTCTCTATTGGCTCTTTTTTTTCCTCCACTTTTCAGCCCTCATCATTATACTCTCTACTCCTATTGATTGGTTTGCTTTCCACTTATAATATGACTTGATGTTCTTTTCGTCCTCTCTATTTATTGGAGTTTTGTTTGATGTTTCAAATTTTTACTTGTTGAAAAAAAAAGTTACTCTCTTCTCCTATTTGTTGAAACCCTCCAATGGTGGTAAGACACACACATGTATGTTTTCTAGCCTAAATATCCATTAAGGGCATATTTTGAAAGACCAAATTTTGAAAATTTTAATTATTCAAGTCATTTTTTTAAAATGAATTTTTATTGTTTATCCATTGAAACCTGGAGAATCTTTTTTAATTTGCTTTAATTTCTTAATCTATGTCATAAGAATCTACTAGTATGTTTGAACGATCGATGTATTTATTTACCATCAAAATTAGTGCAAAGTGACATCCCATCAACAAATTGTATACTACTCCGTATATTCTTCTAACGTGCTTTTGGACTATCTTTTTGTCGATGCAAAGGGGTTGTAGATGCAAGAGCTAGCGACTTATTGTTGATCGAGTCTAAAGCTGACAATTTGGGTTATCTAGTTTGGTTCAGGTTAATCACATTCGGGTCTGGTCACTGATGAGTCGGGTCAACATGGTTAAAATTATGTGTCAGGCTTCGTCGAGTCGGGTCGGATTCGATCAAAATGAAATTCAGATATTGGTCGGATTTCGGTCTGAATCAGGTTGGACCCATTCGGGTTTTCGGTCAAATCGAGTCGGTCTTGTTCGGGTTTCGGCCTTTCGGGTCGGTATTCGGATAGGTCTCATTCAGGTTTCAAGTAGAAGCTGCTAACGTGTTGCTTGTTTTTGTTCGCCTTCGTGATGTCGAGTTGTTAAAACTTGAAGTGATGTTGTGTTTACTTATTGAGTTACTGCTATGGACTTTGGCTTTTTTTTTGTTTTGTTTCTAAACTGTTCTCAAATTTACCATGAAGTTATAGTAAATTTAACCTTGATCAATGAAATGTACTAATGGTTTTAAGTTTTAACTTTGAACAATGGAATTTTTGTTTTGTTTAGAAATTAAATAGCATTAACTATCAGTAGCTAAGTAATGGATTACATTAATTGTTTTTGTTTGTTTAATTTGTAGTATAAATGTATAATAGATATATATAATTGGGAGATGCTTACCGAATCGAGAGGGGTTCGAATTAGAGCAGTTGATGGTACATAGGATTTTCTATTCGAGCAACTATTTTAAACAATCAATTTGTAATCATAAATGGTTATTGTTCCTTTTTTTAAATGTGAAAAATACAGTTTTTAAGGGAAATCAACTAATTAATTGTAACGATGAGGGTAAATATGGTAACATTGGAATTATACAGAGTTCTTTCAACCTCTTTTAATTAAAAATAGTTGTTCAAGGATATTCGGGTCGGGTTGGGAGTTGGGTCGGATATGGGTTGAGTCAGGTTTGTCTGTATTCGGAACACTTCGGGTTTCGAATTAATATCGGTCGGGCTCGATTTCGGGTTAGGGTTATGCACAATGCTAAATTTTTCGGGTTCGGTCGATTTTGATTTCCACGCCTGAAAGATTGAGCAATTTAAGGTGAGAGAAAAATAACCAAGAGATCGAGAATGAAAGGTGTGAGCCTCCTAGGCGTACTTATTTTTTCCTATCCGTTTTTTATGATGTGGAGGTTTCAAAGTTATCAACTACTCCTCTACATAGTTGAGCATTAGCCTGGAAAGCACTTGAACCGAGAAAGCCAAGCAATAAGCCGCTATACAGGCTCAACTCATATCTCAATATAATGCATGAGTACCCAGTTACCCACCCTAACACAAATGTCACTAGTGGAATTAAAACTACCATTGGCCTCATGCATGTCAGTGAGGCATAAGAAAACACCTGAATCTAATTAACCACTAGGGCAAAATAGAAAAGGGTTTAATATGAATTTAATCCGATGCCATTTTAATATGTTGCTTTTTTTGGGTCAGAATAAAGGAGAGGCGGAGCTCTCCGCGCTTTATTATTAATGAAAAAAAAGGGGTAAATAGTTATCAAGCGGGAGATAGCCCGACCCTAGCCCATTTTAATACTTGACCTAGAAATGTCTATTATTTGTCGATTAATTATGGCATATCTTTAAGTTTTTCAATTTTGTAAATATTTATTGATATAGTCAAATTTTAAAATATTTTATAGGATTCATAATCAAGGATATTTAACATATGCCCTTGAAATATATAGGCTTACAAAGGGTTTCTTGATATATTTTGGAACTACTTAATTTTAAATACATGAAATATCTACAAAACCAAATTTTAAAAAATATTGAATGGTGTCAGATATCTGATAATTAACATGAAAATAATACGATAATCTCGCATTTTTCTCGTATCATATCAAATCATATATTATATTTCACACGAGTCGTATTTTAGTGAATTATATTATCATGTTATCGTATCAGATCAGTTATATCGTATTTTTTCAAACCCTCACGGGCCTCACACCATTGTTAGTTATAATTAAGCTAGTGACTGTAGTATATATTCTTGACAATTCCATCTTTTGGAAATTACTTGCACATAGTTGATTGATGGTTACATCTTACAAGTTACAACAAGATATGAAGAAAATGGACCCATTATTCATGCAAGTGGGTAATTTTTAATAGGCAATTTGCCAATTAATTTCCAAGATGCACATATATTGTGATGTAGACCTGTCAAACGGGTCATTTCGGTCGGGTTCGGGTCGGGTCACTCCGGGTCTCGGGTAAAACGGGTTCCGGGTAAAACGGGTTCCGGGTTTTTCGGGTTGACTAGAACCCGGATTTGACCGGGATTTGGGCGGGTTCGGGTCGATTTCGGGTTTGTCAATTTTTTCTTTTTTAAATTAAAAAAATCATAATTTGATAATTTTGCGATAAATTTTAATTAAATATAAAAAAAATTAATTATATTTAATTATAAATCAACCGGGTCAATCGGGTAAATCGGGTCAAAATTACCGGGTCAATCGGGTCACCGGGTCGAAACCCAGATTACCCGGAAAATTTCCGGGTTTTCGGGTTCGGGTCGAAAAAAATTTCCGGGTCTTGACCCAAAAAATTTCGGTCGATCGGGTCGGATCACCGGGTCGGGTTGTGTTTTGACAGGTCTATTGTGATGTAATATAAATTATATAATCGTTGTTTTCATACCACAACTAAGCTCTTTCTTTCTTTCTATTATTTCACAAATTTCTTCTTTGTTATATATACTTCAACAAGTAATGGTTTAGTTGTATTATAAATTATGGATAAAAAAGTAGACATTATATTACATTATATGCTTTTGTAGTTGAACTAGCTTAAATTATAATTTTTATATTAAGATATCTTAACGTATACTTAATTAATTAGGTCGATTAAATTAATTAAGCGCGCGTGGAGGTTATATATATAGTTAGCATCGCTTTTCGATCTCTAGCTTTGTACTGATCAGTACTCGCAGTTAGATACGTAATTAAGTGCACTAACTATATATGATTAACATTCTTTAATTATAATATATGACTAAATTAATTATTAATTTGAGGGACTTTATTTTTTCTAGTTAGCTTGATGATCCATCCAAGTATGTATCATATTGTGGAGAATATGAGTTGGGAGTGTCCCACATTGGTTAGAAAATGAATTCAACCTTTGCATATAAGCCGGTGGGCTACCCCACTTAACACCAATTGGTTTTAGAATGGAATCCCACTCGGTTTGTGTGCTCGGTTTGGTTGGCGCGTGTGCGCCTGACGTGCGTAGCCCCCCATGTCGGATGACCCACCGTGATTTAACACATATATAGTAAGAAGATCAACCTTGTGGTCCTTATTTTTTTGCTTTTTTTTTATTTATATCAAAGTGTAATTAATCGTAACACCAAAAAAAAAAGTGTAATTAATCCCTGACCTAACTATATATAATATAAAATCCTACCTAAAGAAACAAAATTGTGTCAGCAATTAGCTCATGTCAGCAACATGCACTTATTCTATGAACACACACACACACACATATATATATATATATATATATATATATATATATATATATATATATATATATATATATATATATGCAAGGGCTACATCTAGAGTATGGTTTATAATCACATCTTTGTATTTTAGTCTCACTTTAATTTTGTCGATCATTATTTTAAACAAATTATACCTAATTTGCTTATCCATATTAATTTTAATAGTTTGAATTTTTCATATTTTATCTAAAAGTTGTTCTCATCAACTAATATTATAGAGGTAGTTTGTAATTACTTCATGTTTATGTGTGTAATCTAATTTGGATTTGGGAAAAAATATAGTTTACATTCTAACTATACTTCATCTATATCAATCAATTATCAATCAATCTATCACACACGCAAATCACTTTGGATCATGGAGTTGGTAAAATAACTCCATGTGAAGTTGATTAAGTTCTAATTAACCACTTAATTCTAAATAAATGATTTAGATTTAAATGCATTTAGTCATTTTTAATTTAATTTATTTTTTAGGGCCGATGCATTCTATTGGGTAATCCTGCCAACTTCACGGAGTTCAACTCCACAGAATCCTGACCGCACACAAATATACACACACAGGCAGAGTTAAGGGGAGGCATGGAGCCCGTCACATATTAACATCAGATATGTCCATAACCCTCGTTGGGCCCAATTCCTCTACCTTCTCCATGATATCGGATCTGTCTCACGATTTGCATCCGATTCATCTTCGATTCATCGGTCTCCTGCATCGATCCAACTATGGTCGGCCCAAGCGAGTAGGGAGCTAAGGAAGAGTGACGATTGCCATGGAAACAACAGCTTGAAGCACGCCGAGAGGCAGCAACGGATCTGTCCACGCACTCTCATCGCCGAGATTGTAGGAGAGGTTCCTCCCGATTGTGAATGTGAGCAGAATCATGAAGAAGGAGACGGTGCAGGAGTGTGTGTTGGAGTCATTAGCTTCGTCGTTGGCATCTCGTAGGTTACAAGGTGCGAATCGGAGGCGGAGGCATTTTGTAGGGTTTTGAGGATCATCGTGGTGGTGGATTTGATTGATCCGGCGATTAGATCCAGTGGAAGGAGAAGATGTATTCTTCTCCATGGAGATGGATCTGCCGAGTGGTGAAGCATGGGGCTGAGATGGATATGTTGTTCGGTGTGAAGTCGCAATTCAGAGGGAGAAGGATCTGATCGAGGAAGAGCCGGGCGGCCGGGGTGATGGTGAGAGATCTTCATATCGCTTCGACTCCGGGAGGACTCGGAGCTACGACTCTACACCGAACAGGGGCTCCGACGATGAGTGGTCACAAGAAATCGCCGATGAGTGGCTCCGACGGTGAGGCGGTGACGGTAGAGAAGGCAAAAGTCGGTAGAGAGAGTGATCGGAAGAGGTCGTAGTCGCCGTACATGCAAGATCCAGTGTTATTGTACTGTCCGATATGAAATTGTTGTTGTTGAACTCTCTTAATTTGCTGAAATTGTTGTTGTAATTGTTGAAATTGTTGTTGTAATTGTTGAAATTGGTGTTGAAATTGGGCAAATTGTGATCCGTTCTTGAGCTTGAGCAGATTGTGCATCATGCTTGAGCTTGAGCCTTTTCTTCTATTCAATTTGGTTGCAGTAGAAATTGGGCAAAAGTTCAAAATTCAGTGATTGAGCAACTCCGATTTCAGCAACATCGGCGTCAGCAAATCCGGTATAAGCAACTCCGGTTTTAGCAACTCCGGTGTCAGCAACTCCGATTTCAACAATACGGTGGACATTTAGCTAATATTGATAGGTTGGTGGACAAAATGCCAATAAAGGTGGAAAATACATTGAATGATTAACAATGTGATGCAAAACATCATTAAATTTTGAACGTTCGATTACCACGTCAAAGTTTGGCCGAAAAAACCCTGAATAAAGGGTACGTGGTTTTATGCATTTTCGCCTCATTTGAATTGGAATGTAGCTTGATGCTATTTTCTGCAATCAATTAAATATTTGAGGCTATTTTTTGCATTTTTATAGTTCAGACTAGACTTGTCAAAACACAACCCGACCCGGTCGACCCGACTTAAACGCCCGAAAATTTTTCGACCCGAACCCGAAAAATCGAAATTTTTGTGGGTAATTTGGATTTCGACCCGGTGACCCGATTGACCTGGTAATTTTGACCCGATTGACCCGGTGACCCGGTTGATTTATTATTAAATATAATTAATATATATATAATTAAAATTTATTGCAAAATTATCAAATCATGATTTTTTTTAATTTAAAAAAGAAAAAAAATGACAAATACGAAATCGACCAAAAATTACCCGAAACCCGGTCGAACCCGGGTTCTAGTCAACCCGAAAATACCCGGAATCCGTTTTACCCGAGACCCGAAGTGACCCGACCCGAATGACCAATTTAACAGGTGTAGTTCATACTATTGAGCGAAAATGCGCAATAACCCTAAAGATCGAACTATTTTTTTGCATTTTTTCCAAAAATAAAAATTACAAATTCAGACGCATTTTAATTAACTAAACTATCTCAAGTTGTACAGTTGTACTTGCCTAACGGGAAATACTATATGTAGGATTTTGGATAATTAAATATACATTTTTTAACGAAGAATATATTTTTAGAGTAGATTAATTCAATTTGAAAATTTGTATATATACATAAAATGTCAATTACACCTTAAACAATACCATTAGTGGATAATCTGCCCACAGAAATAAATCGAAATAAATGGTTGTTTTTTTTATATACAAATCAGACGATTAGAAAAAGTCCAAAGTCAAAGTTGTTAATAAATACTATTTTATTTTCGAAATTAAAATTTCTAAAAGATAAATTAAATATTGATAAAAATAATGACGTCACAATGGAATCAATAATAAACCACTAAGATAATGAAGGATTCAAATGTATGAATAAATTTAAGAAAGAATCAAATTTATACTTTTGCTCAAGATTCGTGTTGCTTCTCATTTTGTCTTAGCTAGGGTTTACAATTTAATTTCCCTCCCAATCTAAATCGACGTGTATACTACTTTTAAAAAAAATAAATAAAAATTTAAGCATTCTATATTATTTTCGAGATTTTTTTAGAATAAACATTAAATGGATCAATAATTAAGATCATGTAACATACTTTCGTTTTATTCTATATATAATATATGTAGGATACTTTTTTTTTTTAAATCACGTCGCTTGTGTAATCCAGTTTCATGTAACTAGTAGGAGACCCATACTTTAGACTCAGGTTAGCTAATAAAATTTATCAATATAAATTCAATAATATAATTTATTAGATTTTAACTACATATTATATATTATAAATTAGGGGATGTAAAAATAAAAATAATAAAATAAAGAGATAAAGAGATAAATAATAAATAATAAATAAAAATTATTCTAAAAATATAGCATTTATATATGATTTTATACTTGAGTAGTGGAGTGGTTGGTGGGGGTACGACGGTTACAACAATAAAGCTACGTAGTGGGTAATGTGGTGGATGACATAAACTAATGTACATCTATGAGATTTTTTTATTGGTTCATTTAGTGATGGAGAAGTAGGTTGTTAACGAGACCTATTTCAAACTTCGACTGCTAGCTATGTGAAAGTGTGAAACGGGTACTTTGTGATATCATATAAGATAGATTTACTTTACGTTTAATAAAAGTAATAGATGCATTAATGTAAATCAGTAAATTAAACTTAGTTTGTGTTGAAATGTGGTTGTTTTACATCAAAAAAATATTGAGATGTCTTAAATATTAATAAATTACGTCTCTCATCGTCAATTGGTTTTCAAATGAAAATCTATTAGATTTATGTGTTGGGCTTGTCTCCTATAGTAGGTTCATACACGACCTTCATTCATCGTCTTATATATCCTAATGGGCGTAACTAACTTTAACATAGTATCAGAGTTAGGGTCAGTTAGTTTCGGTTTGAATTTTAAATACTGAGATTGTCGTTGCACCTTGAAGGACTTATTGGAATGTGGTTGTCTCCAGGGGCGGAGACAACAATTTCTCCGAGGGGCTCATTCACACAGAAAGGTTTAGAAAGAGTTGAAAAAAAAAAGAAAAATAAGGGTGCAAAGGTGATTCAAACTCAAGACCTTCATTTACCCCACTCCACCCTCCAACCACTTGTGCTATAATATTGTTTTGTATCTTAAATACCGTCTTTTGCTATATATATAAAACATATATTATTTTTTCCGGGGGTTCAAGCCATCGCATGCCCCCTGCCTCCGCCCCTGGTTGTCTCACACTAAAAAATCGTCAGATGTCACTATATAAACTTGGTGAACTATTGTTAATTGATTTTTGAGATAAAATTTAAATTACGTTAGATTTATTGTTCGTAGATTTGCACATGACTCTATTAAATTATTTTAATCCCATCGGACCCAACTGATCGACTTTAACTATGATGCTCCAATAATGTAGGCTCATGCCCAAATGCACATTGACATTCGCAATAAGTTTAAACATATTTATCCTACTCCCTCCGTTCGCCTATTGAATACAGTAACAGTTTCGTGCATTAAGAGTCTTGACCGATTTAAATAGGGTAACGATTTCTTTGGCATAAATAGCGATAAAGCCGGATTCATAAGGAGGAGGACTAACTCGAGCGTCGGAGGGTTCTATGGGGGACACAAGCCCCAATCCAACCTCGTTTGTTCTTGTTTTGCAGGCTACGGTTCGGGTGGAGTCGATTGTCGAGATCGATCTTCTTCAACCACTATAATGTAGATTTTATATATATGCTTCACACTTTATTATTTTTTAAGTCATTTTTTGTGATGCATTTTATTTAAAATGCCATAGAAAGTAATTTAAACTGCAACTTAAAATAAAATGACAATATATTGATTGGAGAAAAAAAAATACTGCAATCAAGGAAAGCACACCACCTGAGGTGGAGTATATAGTTTTATATCAAAGTCAAAGCAAACGTCATCACCGGAAAATAATTTTTTTATTACAAACATTATCGTGACGATTTAAAATGTATTGAAAAATTAGGTTTCGCTAATAATTAATTGCAACTAATCAGATACCCTAACAGAGGATAGACATTGATGTATATCATGGCACGTATATATACAAGGACTGGATCTTTAAGAATTTTTTGGAATACAGACAAAAAAACTATAAGAATAATAATAAGTAAAAATTTTATACTTCATATTTCATATTTCATATCTCATATATATATATATATATATATATATATATATATATATATATATATATAATTTTGAATTAAATTAATTTGTTTCTAATTATACTGAGAAGATTAAACGAAATCTTTTTTTTTTTTTAATATGGGCTATATCCAATTGGCTAAAATTTTTGAGAAATTGTATTTGGTGTCCCTGAGGATAAGATTATTCCCGTTGGCATCTCATGTTTTGTTTTTATTGTTGCAGATAGTACCCTAAGTTTTTGCAAAAGTTTGCACCATGCCCAAAATGTCGTATTTATTTCAATTTTTTTTCATTTTCCTTAAAATTTAAAAAATTTAAATACGAACCACATAAAAAATCACATCCTTATTTTCCTAATTTTGTGAAAAAACACCCTTTATTTTTAAAATGTTTCCAAAAACAAAAAGATTATTTAGAGTAATTTTGCAAAAAAATAAAATAATTCCAATTAGGTATGTACTAATATTTCCATTATTTTTTTTCTGATTAATTTAATTAATTTCTAATAAAATTTAAAATTAGATGTATTATACTTTATATTTTAACCGACCACAGGAAGGACCCCTATTTGTTTGTGTTCCCTTTCATATTTAAAAATTGCTCCGAATCAGTGACGTAATCAATAAAAAAACATAAAGAGAATTTTTAACAGAAACCAATAATTGAGTTTATTTAGACAAACTTAGTTAAATTAAAGCTGCTAATCCATGTGATTCCTCTTAATTTTCTATATTTAATCCACTTACCTTTATCCTCTTGGAGGAATTAAACTTTTTATACGCTTTTGAAATCAAAAAAAAATCCGTCCTTAAAGTTGCTATATATTAAAATGGGCCTTAATTTATTTGATCCATCTAGGTTTTGCTTGGACCAAATCATTTGGGCTTAGGCTTTATTCCCCAAATCCGCTGGCCCATTACACGAAACATAACAAAACTTGGATTTTTTTTTAATTTTGTACCAATTATACCTATAATTTATACCACTATTGATACTAAATTCTTATACCACTATTCAAGTATAGCTAAAAGCTTTTGCTTGTTTGTTTTCTAGTTTTGATTTGCGTTTTTCGTTGCTTGTCGCTCTTTGTATTATGAAGGTATGTTCGTCCATTGCTTTATTCAGTCTCTCGAGCAACCATCAGGTGTATGGTCTCTCACTCGAACTAGAGAGGGGTAGCTATTGTTATTGTCGAATCAGATAGTTTACATTATGATCCAACTCCAAAAGAAGACAATCCCTTGGAATGTGACAAGTAATGTGATGGACAAGGCTATCGATTTTGCCATAGTTTGTTATAGCTATATGTGACGAGACAGAAACAAAGCAACGCATTTGATGACAACATGACTTTTTTTTTTTGAAGGAACTGACTCGTTATGACAACGTTGACCCTCTTGATGACAACATGACTTCTATTGGGTTATCCAATGAGATTTTTTTCTATTTGCGTTTCGCCATTATTTGAATTACGGTTGTAAGTTAAAAAAAATGAGAGCCTAAAGAATTTACAATGTATCTATCAATCTATCAATGATTTTTTTAACAGAAACAATACTAACTAATTAAAGACAATCAGTGACATTACTATAAGGAAAATAGTAAATGTATACATATGATATATAATGTATTATATTATACAAACTATATAACAATTGTCTTGTAGCTTAAAACCAAATCATACAAACTTTTTTATATCATTTTTTTCCACCTAAAAATTAATTTATTAAGTATATATATATTTCAAAACCCTAACCTTAAAACCAATTGAAGATCACCACCAGCCACCTCCTCTGATTGAGGAGTTGGTAGATTCAGGTCCAGCCCACCACCACCGCGGCCACCAGGGCTCGACGACGAAGCTGCCTCGGCTCCACCACCGCCTCCGGTGCCGCTAGGGAAACTACTCTTCTCCCAATGAGAGCGCTTGTGGCCGCCTAAAGCCTGGCCGGTAGAGAACACCTTGAAGCAAATCCCACACCTGTGGCCTAGCCCGGCCGTGGGGCCCTCCGCTGCGTAACCTCCCGCAGATTGATGGGTGTTGGCGAGGAGGAGGAGGCAGGAGGCGGCCTCGTGGTCCTCCAGCGACGGGGAGGCGTCAGGCGGGCGGCGGAGGTGGGGAGGGGGGTTGATGCCGCGCCACTGGCGGTTAGGGTGGCAGCGCATGTGGCCGTAGAGGGCCTTCCACGACCAGAACTTCCGGCCGCACTCCGAGCACGGCATGGTGATCTTCGGGGCGGAAGGGTCGGGCTTCCGGGCAGCCGCCGGCCTTGGTTTCGCCGGCGAGAATGAGGAGGAGGACGATGAAGAGGGCGTGGGTTGTTGGAGTTGCAATCTCGCACGGTGGTCTATCGGGCGTTGGGCCCGGAAGGCGGCGGCGGTGGCCGGAGTTGGGGTGGGAGGGTGAAGGGAGAGATCGAGAGGAGAAGCCATTGGAATTGGATCGGAGATCTGAAAAATTGGAAAGTGGGATGGGAAGTGGGGATTTGAGGTTGTGAGTGGGGGGTAATTTGGGGAAAAAACGGTTACTGGAGGAGGTGAAGGTAGTTATGATCAGTTGGGGGAACCTATCATGTTCTGCTGACGTGGGAGACAGCTTGCCACGTGTCGCTTATCCACTGGCTCTTTGATCGCCACGCGCTGTTGTGGTCGTATTGCAGTTGCTAGATCCTCGCGGAGTAATTCAAATGTGAAATTATTTGAAATATTTTTATGAAATTATTTGATCCGAAATGAACAATAACTACATTAAACACCTATCCAAATCCTTTGTCCCCGGGTAGGATCCGGCTCCCGTCCCGTCCAAAATTAACTGTACCCTCCAGTTTGTCAAATCTCCACCGTAGGATTATATGAAGGGCTAGGATTAGTTTATAATTTTTTCCCCTTAAAATGTCTGATTCCTCCGTCTCTTTCCAACTCCTTCCGTCCTTCCCCCACCAATTCATCTTTCCCCAACTCCGAAGGTGTCCAACCAATTCATCTCCTCAAATTCGTCCAGGCCTCCGATCATGATTGAACACAACAAGAAGGCAATGCCGACGGGCGAAGTTGTTGTGTTACGTCGACGAGGACGACAGGCATGTATATTAATTTGGGGGTTTGAGAAAATTAGGGTTTATATATGGGTTGAATCTGTTGTTGATCGAATTTGTGGAATTGGATGGATTCATATATTAAATTCGGAGATTTTTGGGGTTTGCAAGTTGAATTTGGTGATTTGTGGAGTTGTTGGAAATTTGGAATTGAACTTTTGATTTATTTTATGATTTATTTGATGTGTTGGCATGGTTTTGGTTGTGCCCAGGAGAAATAGGCTATCCTGAAACAAAATTATTTTGTTTTTCTTGCTTTTAGGATTGATTTTTCTGGTTGAGCTGCGGTATCATGTGCACCCAAAGGTCCTCCAGTGCAGAGGAAACCTTTGAAGCATAGGGACTACGAGTTTGATATGGAATCTTGTCTAGGAAAGCCAGGTTGGTTTTACATTTTTTTTAATAATGAAACTTGGCTTTTTGGGCTGTGAAAATCATCATTTGATTGTTTTACATGAATACTGAATTTATGTAGATAAATGAGGAATGGTGAAGGATTGTGACTTATTTTGTATTATGTTTCTGCAAGCTTCCTTCAATCCAGTACGGAGTATAACACTATTCTGCAATGACCTACGTCATGTATTTAGATTTTGCTAATAAGCAGTAGGTTACTAGGTTGTACTTTGTAGGATCTGTTTGCCTTTTAATATTTGATGTAATTTCCTATGTAATATTCAAGTTTGTTGGACTTAATATCTTAATCTTTGCAGCAAACTGGTGCTTATGTTGACCAAAATACCTATAGAATCCAATCTAGTGCCATTTGGATATTAGCACCATGACCATTTAGCTGTTATTTCCCTTCTTGGCTGGCAACATTCACTTGCACTTGAGAGATGTTTTCACAAGATAACATTATTCTTTGGCTAAGCTAAATTGGTGTGACATTTCCCTGCCTTAACCTTTTCATGTATCCCTCTGACTATACACCTTTTCTTCTGTCAGAATTTGGGAAGTGAAATAACTTGGTAGCTAAATTGAGTAGTGCTGCCTCTGATTGCTATAAAGCTAAAGAAATGGTGTTCATATTATAGGTACGAGAGAGATTTGAAGTTTTGAAGAAAACAAAAACCACATGCAACTTTACGTTACCATCATATTTTTAAGGTGTAATTCTATTGTAATAAAAATAATTTAAGCCTATTAGCTCAAATGGTAGAGTATTGTGCTCATGCACAAAGATGCGGGTTCAAATCCCGCATAGGCTAATGTCATAATAACGTACTGAAATATTGAACTGAAATAGCCATAAAGCATAGCTTTATATTTCCTTACCCCATTCAATAGGTAATGAAATAGCCAGCAAAATAAAGAACATAGCAGCAAAATAACATACTGAGAAGAAAACACAGAGCAGAAAACACACAAAACAAGATTCTGTAGTGTTGTGTGCAGCAAAATAAAGAACAGAGCAATGTCAATAAATGCCAAGGAGGAAGAAAAACAAACCAAGTTGTTAACTTTTTGTCCTCCAGCTCTTTGATATGCTCAACTGGCACAAAGCAATGTCAATGGAGACCTCCCAAATTTATACTACTTTCATATACCCTCTTTACAGTTTTGAAAGCCATAATATAACTACTAGCTGAAAAATATTTAATGTAAAATGCCAGCTGAGAAATTTTTTACTAAAAATATTTTAAACCTTAAACTTGAGATAAATTAAAAGTATTTAGTTTTGCCTTTTGGCTATTTCATTACCTATCGAATGGAGTAAGAAATATAAAGTTTTGCCTTATGGTTATTTCAGTTCCATAGTTGGACACCAGCCATAGGACCTTAGGTAGTTTCTATTTATGACACAATTAACCATTTTTAAGAGATTAGCCTATGCGGGATTTGAACCCGCATCTTTGTGCGTGAGCACAATGCTCTACCATTTGAGCTAATAGGCTTAATTTTTTTTTTATTACAATAGAATTTGACCATAAAAATTGGATGAAACCTACTGTTTCATGTTAGGGGAGATGCTCAAGTCACCATAGACTACACCCAAGCTTTGATAGGCCAACATCAAAACTGTCCTCCATGACTCTTTCTGCATCACCAATTTCACTTAACACAGATCAATCAAACTCAAACCTTGCACAGTAAGAAAAAAAAATGATCAGAAACAAACCTTGGAATCATTGATAGTGTTCATATTGATATTCATATCAGCAATTCAAGATTAGACCTTGAGAAAAAGCACATAAGACACACAGATTTGAAGCAATTGAATCTCTCTTTATGTTAATGATTTGCATATATGTATAGAACTGAAAAATTGGGGCCCAACTGACCTACTTCCACATGGCATCTTACCTTAGCTTAAGACCCACAAAACTCAAACTCCTTTAACTGCATTTCTGAAGAGAGCCAAACATTAAAGAAGCTGGTTTTGAAAGATGAGATGATAATATGAAAGGGGAATGGACAAGATAATGTGAAAGAATGATCAAATGACGGCCAAAAAGGAGCCAAAAGGCCCAAAATCACATGGTTACAGTTGCAGGCTTGCACTGACTTGTGTGACTTACCTATGTAAAAGGAGCCCACACAAGGGGGACAGATCAACAATCAACAAATTCAAGCTACAATTACCAAACCTAAAAAAAAAACCCCAAAATTCCAGACCCACAATCAATTCGTATGCTTTAGGGTTTTAATTAGTTAGCAATTGGTATGCTTTTGGGTTTTAGATGGTAGAAGCAAGACCCACAATCAACAAATTCAAGCTACCATCACCAAACTGAAACAAAAAAAAAACCCAAAATCCCTAAATTTCGACATATGAATCCATTCAATTCCAAAAATTAACCACAAATTGATACACATACCTATCGTTCACCATCGCGCAAAACACCAACGCCTTCTTGCCGTCTTCAATCCCCAGCCATGATATCACTCCTCTCCGCTCTTTGGCACAGTAGACCCATCCTCCAAGTTGGGCGATTTGGGGCGATTTTGCAGGAAAGAGGGTATGGGGCGATTTTCTACTGGGAAGGAGACAGACTGATGGAGCGCGGTGGTTTGCGGCAGCGAGGAGCGAGAGAGAGGGAGACTGATGGAGCGAGAGAGATGGACTGATGGAGCGGCGAGGAGCGAGAGAGCGGGTGGGAGCCGGATGTATCGGAGGAAGAAGAGCGCTCTCTGGTCTCTGGTGGGAGAGGCAGAATTTTATTTTTTTTTAATACAAACTAATCCTAACCCTTCATGTAATCGGATGGTGGAGATTTAACAAACTGTAGGGTGCAGTTATTTTGCAACCGGACGGGAGCCAAACTCCCGGGTATGTCCCCTTCCTCTGTCCCCTCACAAAAAGTCTTTTTTCTTTTTAATGTATTTTTATTTATTTATTTTGTTTGTGTTTTTTTTAATTACGAGTTGTGAGGAGGAGGGGTGGAGGGACAAGAGGGGGACATTTTTGGAGACAGATGATTTGAGTCCATTAAACACAATGTACAATGCTCAAACTAAAAATCAAGTTTCTAACCGACCAATTTTTGAAATTCAAATCTGAAAATTTTAAAATTGCTTCACAATTTAACCTTTAATCCATACAAAAAAAAAAATCTTTTTAAAGTAACAACCTTTTTTCAAATCGGACAATCTGAGTAGAGATCGATTGGAACTTGTGGAGACTACTTAGCTACAACGAAGGACTACAAGTATACAAGGTCCTTGAATTAGTCACAGAGCTTCACATTGCAGTTCAAATATCGATCATCAAGACTAGTATGGAAAATGGGCAACCATATATATATAAAATGCAAATTTATTCACAGATGCAAATGTTTTCTACTACAAAAGATACATAGAGTCATAGAGCTCCGAGGGTTCCAAGTCTGGATGACAATAAGATGTTTGAGCAACAAAAGGACTACCAAAATTAGGCACACCAGTTTGTAGTGGTGGTTGGAGACTCGATGAACCCGCCTCAAAACAAGCAATTTGATCTTGCGGTATAGAACTCGAGGGCTGGAACACACCATTAAAACCATTAGTCGAGTAGTCTCTAGTAGTTTGATGATATCGCGGAAGCTGATCCTCCATCTGGACCTGGCCTCCAATATTTGAGTTACTCACAGGTCCGTAGTACTCACTTGGGACACTCATAATGCTAGGCTCTTGGATGATGCCATTCATAAAATCATTAGATGGTAGTTGCCGGTTATCTCCATTGTGCATACTCGGTTGGGCAAGATACAAACTCGGTTGGTCAACACTGGGATAGTAATTACCATTTGGCTGAATTAGACTCTGAGGATCTTGTCGTAGCGAGCTTGAAGAAGAAGCAACATGCCAGTGAAGATCAACTCCATAATCCATATGATTGTAGTAATCCTGTTGTATCGGCAATGGAATCTGTTGGAGTTGGGGGTGAATTTCTTCTGCCGGATAAGGTTGGTTGATGATCTTACTTGAAAGACAAGTATTGGCATTATATATCCTCTTTAAGAGCTTCTCGAGCTCTCTCGAAGTGAATTCCAATACATGTTTCATGCACGAAGATGCTTCACCATTCGTAAAATCATCAATAACCTCCCATTTCGAATGCTTTTTCGATTTTGGTTCCTTCTCCCGTAAGAACTTTGGCTTGGAACACAACTATATCGTGATCCGACGACATAAAATAAGAGATATGAAGAGATCAAAGAGTCTCATGTTAACTAAAAATATGAAAGAACAAACCAGTATATAAGATATTAAGGCACAAGCGCCCGTAGAACCACTAACTTATATATTAAGGCTGATTCTTTCATCATATATTATATAGTTTATATTAAAATAAAATAAAATTGATGTACCTGAATTTCGAGAATTCCACGAGAGGAGATGTAGAAGGGTCTCAAAGAAGAAACTTGATCAAATTTAATTTCAATTTTGGTGTTACGGTTATCCTCCATTAATACTTCCCAAGCCATTTTGTTTTTGTCCCTCTTGAAATAAAACCTTGCTTTTATACAATCGTCGTGCCTTGCTTTTTTCTGCAGAAAATATAATTAAAAATCAAGTTTATGCCTATTACAAAATATTCACTTTTACAATATATATTCAAAAGAATTTGGGCTGTAAATAATTTAATTAGAGCAATATAATAAATAATTACTGTCTAATTATATATTTAATATCCCGGCCTAATGCTAACTATTTGAACAAATATAATGTAATAAACAAATAAATTGGCTTCAGGTAATAAAATATTTTATATAACAATTTCGGATGGATATGCTCTTTAATATTTTTTTTTTGTATATAACTATACAAAAATCGATGTAAAATTTTAGTTTAATTAGCTTGTGGAATTGAATCTTTTAAACAATCTCTCATCCAAAATTTTTGGAACTTTTGAAAAGTTTTCATCAACTATCCTAACAACTAAGTTTACCCTACAATAATAACTTATTAACATACACAAATAATTACCAGCTTCAGCTAACTGTTATTTAACACGAACGACCTACATTAGTAATGAAAAGAGTAGTCCGTCAAACTTATATGTTGTTCATGGGAGAATCTCATATTCCAACACTATATTTACATTAAATTTTATAGTTTAATTGAAGAATAAAATACAATTAGGGATCCGGTTATAACTTTTTTTCCAAAGTCTAGGTTAAAAAAAAAAAAGCACAACAAGAAACTGAATAAAACATTGAAAGTGGTGTTTGAAGGAGAGAGGCGTATACTTACAATCCAGTGACCAATTTGCAGGGAAGATGCAGAAGCTTTGAAAGCCTTAGTGTTATCGCATTGAACCACTTCAACCTGCGGCACTTGTTGCTGTTCTCCCGCTTCGATTAGCCCTCCATTGTTAGGGTTTTCGGTGTTCAGAAGTTGCTCCAATTGCATAACCATCTGCAACAGTAAAAGCTTCTACTTTTAATTGCTTTCAATCTATCGGATCAAATTCAAGGAACTAGAAGGTATTAAATCACGGTGGGTCATCCGACGTGGGATCACCAAGCCGAGCACACAAGCCGAGTGGGGTTCTATCCTAAAACCAATTGGTGTTAGGTGGGGTAGCCCACCGAATTATATGCAAGGCTTGAATTAACATTCTAATCAATGTGGGACACTCCCACAACTCATATTCATATTCTCCACAAGAAGTTAACATTGTACCTCGACTTGATCGTCTTTGAACACTGATGCTGCCATCTGCATCAGTTGCGCCTCTTCGTCGGCCTCTTGCAAGTTCTGTTGCGGTTGTTCCATTGCCAGAGAGGAAGACGTTTTCTCCACCCACGTTAATGGAGATCGATGATCGATGTCGCTTGATCACGAATGTATAGAGATTAGAGAGGGTTGTGGATGGGAGAACGAAGGATCGAATTGAATTTATAACATAAGGTAGACCTTGATTTTTAATTTGTTGCATAAAAATTGATAATTTGATAGAGTTGAATTGATAGAGTTTTAGTCTGCGTAGATTTTGTTACTTTATTGTTATTATATATTATCATTATTTTCCATAGGAGAGTATAGAAGATAAAACAAAATTGATGAAGTTGATAGAGTTTTACTATCTTAGGTTTCGTAACTATTATCCCTAGGAGTATAGACGATAAAACAGACACATATTTGATTTTTGTATTTTTCACCGAGTCCACATATTTCAATAATTTACTTCAAAGTAATTTTTTATTTTTTATTTGGAAAATTGTCACCTGAATAAGTCCTTTAAAAAAAGAAAATTAAGCTAGTATAAAAAAACCAAAAATTGGACAATTATCACTTCACACGTCATTTAGGGCTCGTTTGGTTTAACACGGGAAGAACAATTACTTCTTGGGAATTGAATTCCCACGAATTGCACTTCTCAGGAATTGAAAAAATATGTTTGGCTGAATTTTAAATGGTAGAAATTAAAATAAGAGAATTAGAAATTTCTAATTATAAAAAACAGAATTGCAACTTACTTAGGGGAAGTAGGTAAGTTAAATTCCTTTAAAATAAAGAAATTTAATTCATAGGTTTTCTTGTGACAAAA